>OZ005661.1:208994657-210487157 GCA_963930645.1 Salticus scenicus
GTACTCTTCTTAAAATATTTTTTTCACCACTTTGTGTTTCTGAAAATATTCTTTGAATAAGACTACATAACGGAAAATGGAATTAATTTAACGTTTTTTCTATAGATTCGGAGAATTTGTAAAAAAAAAATGATTATTTTACAAACATTAATCCATTTAAATTACTTGTTGTATAAAAATACATTTGTAAATTCGTTAATGATTCAAGAATATTATATGAACGTTGAAAACAAACTTCGTTTGATGTTATTTGTTTTAATTAGTGTATTTGTTATCACGTCCGCTTGAGAAGTGAAAGATTTCCGGATGCATTTTATCAGTAAAAAGTGTACTTTTTAAGAAATTTTTTAAAAATTTGAGTTATTGTAAATAATATTAAAAAAACACGAGATAGAAAATTAGCAAGAATTAATTGTATTGTGTTACAAATTCCATGATCTTATGAAGTAATGCGTGGTACTTAACAAGTACTTGTCAATAAAAGAAACTTCAGTCATTAATTTACACTAGCAGGCTTCACCCGCTTCGCTGGGCACAATATTTAAAGGTTTCCTTTTTAATTAAGTAATTGAAACGTTTAAATAAATATATTTCGATTGGCGACTACTTTCTTCCCAGTTTTAGTACTGGATCTTCTTGACAATATCAAACATTTTTTGAACTCGAATCTGTGCAATAAAACTACTATTAATAATAACAGGAGACTTGGCGTTGGAATATTAAAACCCGAATAAACTACTACGTCAGAAACGCCAAAGAAAAATATTGGAAATGCATACTGCTGTTTCGGTAGCCTATAGTGTACCGCCTTCAGTGCAAAAAGGATGCTGAATCAGAAGAAGTGCTCGTATATTTTTGAGAGGGGCCGGATTTAGTTCAACCAATAGGATTACGGGAATGGTGGGGAGAGTGGCCAATAAGAATTTAGGAAACTTAGCTGTGCAAACTATAGAAAAATTAAGAAAATGTGGACTGAATATAAAATTTCCAACGATCAGACAAATAGGGAATAGCGAAATCGCAATTTACAAGGATTTTAAAATTTTTATAAATATGAAAAGCTTCAAATAAATCGAGTTCATGAATGGATTTAGGTCTGCAAATTATTTTAGCTGAATTAAATTTAAAATTATGATTTTCCTCCCAGCAATGTTTAGAAATAGCCGATTTATTGGTTTCTTGTTTGCGGACGTAATTCATATGTTCTTTTAGACGAAATTTAAGACTGCGTTTAGTTTGACCAATATATGATATACCACACTGACAGGAAATACTATAAATTCCCCAAGAATTATGCATATCAATGGGATCTTTTAACTGAGAAAAGGTGAGTTTATTGGAAGGCGAAAATATTATTTTAAAATCATATTGTTTGAGAATTTTAGCTATGGTTTGACTGGATTTAGGAAAATAGGGTAAGACAATACTGATATTAGAAGAGACTGATTTAGTAGACGAAATACGAGGGAGTTGTAATTTTTGGATAGCTTTGTCTATAATGGAAGGGTCATAACCTCTGTCAATTGCAATGGCTTTCAGGTATTTAATTTCAGATTTTAATAAAATAGGATTAGAACAAATATTAAGTGCACGGTTTACAAAAGTATAGAAAGCAGCCATTTTTTGGTTAGGTGGGTGACATGAACGAGCATGGGGAGGAAAGGAGACAGCAAAATTTTTTCGATAGACGGTGGTTGAAAATCCATTTACAGTGTGAGAGACGAGGGTATCAAGAAATGGAAGATGATGTGGTGTCTCTTGCACTGTAAAAGGAATCTCAGACGGTTGAGGGCACGAAACTTTTTAGTACGTAATCGGTAGAACCGGCTAACTAATTTGCACATTGTGAAATGGAGAAAATGGCTCAAACTATTACTGACCTAATCTCCCCCTCATATGAGGCTTCTCAGACCAGGTTGCTCAGTAACAATAAGAGCAGAAGAACAGTAACTCAACTAAGCCCGTAGAAGCTTAACAAATAATAACAGGAGACTTGGCGTTGGAATGTTGGCGTTTGTTTATCACAAACCACTTTTTCTTTTCAAAATAAATTCTATCGTCAGTCTGACGGTTTAGCCATGGGTTCCCCTCTCTCCCCAATTCTCGCAAATGTTTACATGCACTATTTCGAAAGCAAGCGTTTTAAGAAAATATCTTTTTCTTTTTGGACCCGTTACGTTGACGACACCTTCACGCTTATCCACATATCTCATCACAATATAGACCATGTCTTAGAAACTTTAAATTCAATTGACAGTAATATCCAATTTACATATGAAATAGAAAATAATGGCTCCCTTCCATTTCTTGATACCCTCGTCTCTGCACTGTAAATGGATTTTCAACCACCGTCTATCGAAAAAATTTTGCTGTCTCCCTTCCTCCCCATGCGCGTTCATGTCACCCACTTAAACAAAAAATGCCTGCTTTCTATACTTTTGTAAACCGTGCCCTTAATATTTGTTCAAATCCTATTATATTAAAATCTGAAATTAAATACCTGAAAGCCATTGCAATTGACAGAGGTTACGACCCTTCCATTATAGACAAAGCTATCCAAAATTTACAACTCCCTCGTATTTCGTCTACTAAATCTGTCTCTTCTAATATCAGTATTGTCTTACCCTATTTTCCTAAATCCAGTCAAACCATAGCTAAAATTCTCAAACAATATGATTTTAAAATAATATTTTCGCCTTCCAATAAACTCACCTCTTCTCAGTTAAAAGATCCCATTGATATGCATAATTCTTGGGGAATTTATAGTATTTCCTGTCAGTGTGGTTTATCTTATATTGGCCAAACTAAACGCAGTCTTAAATTTCGTCTAAAAGAACATATGAATTACGTCCGCAAACAAGAAACCAATAAATCGGCTATTTCTAAACATTGCTGGGAAGATAATCATAATTTTAAATTTAATTCAGCTAAAATAATTTGCAGACCAAAATCCATTCATGAACTCGATTTCTTTGAAGCTTTTCATATTTATAAAAATTTTAAAAACCTTGTAAATTGTGATTTCGCTATTCCCTATTTGTCTGACTGTTGGAAATTTTATATTCAGTCCACATTTTCTTAATTTTTCTACTGTTTGCACAGCTAACTCTCCTAAATTCTTATTGGCCACTCTCCCCACCTTTCCCGTAATCCTATTGGTTGAACTGAATCCGGCCCCTCTCCTATATATACGAGCACTTCTCCTGATTCAGAATCCTGTTTGCACTGAAGACGGTATGCTATAGGCTACCGAAACAGCTGTATGCGTTTCCAATATTTTTCTTTGGCGTTTCTGGCGTAGTAGTTTATTCGGGTTTTAATAAAACTATTATTAATTCGAATATTCTCGAAAACAGTTAAATGGAAACATTAATACTTCGAATATTCTAGAAAAAGTTGAAGCTGTTACTCGTACAGTAAAAGTCACTATTCGATGAATGGTCGAATCAGAGAATGCACGTAAGTCGTTTTCGCAGCAATCACTATAACGCACGTATGTACGTTTCACATTCAAGAAAAAAAAATAACTGGGCAGCCCTCCATCGCTGTGCATGAATCTCAGAACACACGAAACTCGGTTCCGCGGCAATCACTATCACACATGTTAAAATCAAAATAAAAATCACTGAAAACCCTACCTCACGGTCCTTGAATCTCAGAACACACGAAACTGGGTTCCACGGCAATCACTACCATGCATGTTAAAACCAAAAAAACATCACTAGACACCCCTAACGCGCTGTGCATGAATCTGAAAATGCGCAAAACTCAATTCCGCGGCAATCACTATCAGGCATGTTAAAACCAAAGAAACATCACTGGACACCCCTGCTGGACATCACTGGACACCCTGTGTCCAAAAACTGGACACCCCTACCCAACTGTGCATGAATCTGAAAACACACGAAACTCGTTTTCGTAGCAACCCCTGTCAAGTATGTTTAAAAAAAAAAAAAAAAAAACATTTGCACTCCGGGAGTGACGACAGAAGTGAAAACGTGAACAATTACGTGTGTATTTCTTGAATCGTCAGGAAATATTTTATTGTGCAGGAAATACTTTTAAATGAAGTGTTTTCTTATTCATTAATATAAACTACTACTAAAAAACCATATTACAATTTCATTTAATGCGCTAACGGCAATAGAGACAGTGTCCGGAGATGAGAGTAGTCGTGTAGAGTTGCACCAGATTGTAAAAACGTGAGAAAAATGGCGGCTTTGGCCATTCTCACTGTTTTTTGAGATCTAACTGCAACGTTTCCGGCTACAATCTTTAAGAGACAGTGTCCGGAGATGAGAGAAGTCGTGTAGAGCCGCACCAGATTGTAAAAACGTGAGAAAAATGGCGGCTTTGGCCTTTCTCACGTTTTTGTGAGGTCTAACTGCAATAGAGACAGTGTCCGAAGATGAGAGAAGTCGTGTAGAGCCTCACCAGATTGTAAAAACGTGAGAAAAATGGCTGTTTTGGCCTTTCTCACGGTTTTGTGAGGTCTAACTGCAATAGAGACAGTGTCCGGAGATGAGAGAAGTCGTGTAGAGCCTCACCAGATTGTAAAACCGTGAGAAAAATGGCAGCTTTGGGCTTTCTCACGGTTTTGTGAGGTCTAACTGCAATAGAGACAGTGTCCGGAGATGAGAGAAGTCGTGTAGAGCCTCACCAGATTGTAAAACCGTGAGAAAAATGGCAGCTTTGGGCTTTCTCACGGTTTTGTGAGGTCTAACTGCAATAGAGATAGTATCCGGAGATGAGAGAAGTCATGTAGAGCCGCACCAGATTTTAAAACAATATACAGTATATAATTATTAACACTTCACATTAGCAAGTTAATTGTATGATACATTATTTGTATCATACAAGGATAGAAAGCTTCAGCTGACGATGACGTGAGTTCAATGATTTTTGTTCACCCAAAAGTTTTCACTTCAAATGGAAAGCGTCAGCTGACGATGACGCGAGTTCAATGATTTTTGTTCACCCAACAGTGCTCAACGCGCCTAAAGAAGTTTTCACTTCAAAAACATCATTGGACACCCCTACCTCAAACCAATGAAAATCAAATTAACCAACCAAATCTCTCGTAATTCCTCAAAGCGTGGTTCTAGTTCATCGTAAAATACACTCAAATCAATGAAAATCAAAGAAACCAATCAAATCTCTTGTATTTCCTCATAACGTAGCTGTAGTTCAATGTAAAATATACTCAAATCAATAAAAATTAATTTAACCAATCAAATCACTACTAAGATTCTCCATTCTGCGTCATTATAGAAATGGGAAGTTTTATTTTCATATTTTTATTAATGAAAAGAAAACTAATCAAATATTCGAAAATCTGACTTCGATGTGCACAATGACCCTTCGAAGGGCACCTTTGTGTTAAATCGCGTGACTGTCCGAACTGTGCACTCAGAAACAATATTCATAACCAATTTGAATTTTTTTTTAAATATCGGTCGAAAATTCGCAAGAAAGAAAGAAAGAAAAATAAAACATTGTGCCCTGTTCCTATGATCTCCTGACAACATCCTTGACCCAACTTATTTCTACCACACTGTCAGGTGTTTGTGGACGCCAAAGTAATCGGCTTGAAAAAATAATTTTATTATTATTATTATTACTATTATTTTGCTTTAATATGTTTTCCTAAATCGAATTAAAATATTTTATGGATTCGTAATTGCTATTTATAGCAGATTCCCAATTTTTGTAAAAATCAGTCCAGAAACTACATGACTTAGGCATGATTGGATTACCCCTTCTATGATTTGTGTCTAGATATGCCACTGCATCCAAGAAAATTCAAATACATTATGTCAATGAGCGAAATTTTTGGTAGGTAAAGTTTAACATTTACAGGCTGCAACCGAATGAAATGAATATATAAATTTATATTGTTGCGTACTTGGGGGTTCGTGAGTTGTCCGAGAATGAAAGGTGAAACTTACAAAAATTCAATAATTTATTCACAGAAAGTTCCAGAAAATACAGATCTATAAACCAAGTATCAGCTTCAATTCAACCAGTAAACACATCTTAAACAACAGCTGTCAATAGCAAATTCACAGTACAAACTGTATAGCAATAATACTTGAAGCAAGTCTCTTTCAAAGAGGCTCAAAGCAATGCAAGCATTGGCGAAGCTGGCTGAGAACTGAACTGAACTGAACTAGCCTTGGCGAAGAAAACTGTCTTTATATACCCCTGTAGAAAAGTGTGGAAAGATCCAGAAATTTCCGTATCTCATCAGCCAATGAGATTAGAGCTTCCATATTTGGTATATCCCTAATAAGGATTTTCTCGTCAAGGTCGCCAAAAAATTGCCAAGGTGGGAAAAAGTCGTCAAATTTGGCGCCAAATCCATTCCCTACTAAAAATGGTCCATAGAGATCAATACAAAAACCTATGGACATCAATAGAGTTCTATTGGTATGAATTGATTTCTATGGATATCCCTATCGCTATCAATAGAAGCTATTGATATCTGTAAGCTATTGATTATATCCTCAACTGATATCAATAGACCTTTACTGACATCATTAGAAATATGATCAGTAGGCTATTGATATCAATAGATTTCTATGGATTTCCCTACCGCTATCAATAGAAGCTATTGACGTCTGTAACCTATTGATTATATCCTCAATCGATATCAATAGATCTTTACATACATCAGTAGAAATTCTATCGGTAGGCTATTGATCCCAATTGGTATCAGTAGAAAAAACGATAGCTGCAAATTTTGTTCATTTCTTTTTCCAAGTGCTGAAAAAAAAAAAGGTTAAAATGTTTAAAAATCTTATCTCCCGTTTCAAAGCATGCAGAATCACGTGCTACGCATTGTTTTAAACGCAATAAAATATTCCTCAAAAAAAAAAAAAAAAAAAATATTCATGCTCCCTCAGCCCGGATTTCAGTAACGCAAAATTTATATTTCGACTTCTTTCCACGATAACAAATAAAACTAGAATGTTGTGGCCACCACAAGACTTTCTTCTATATTTTCCTATATACATATTCAATCAGTAACAATATTTAAAAAAAAAATACGATTTTTTTTCTAAGGTTTTTTTTTTTTTTGTTAAAAGTAAAAAAAATCGATAACTTTGTTTTAAATTATCACAGATTTATAGTTCAACCATTCGTTTAAAAGGTATTGACGAGATCTTTCGAAAGATACCCATCTTGAAAATTTACCCCCCCCGGGGGGGTACTTCCCCCCCAGGGGGGGAAGCGATGCCCCCACATGCACAGAAATTTTTTCCTAGTTATCTATTACTATTATCAATAACTCATATTAATTTTACAATCACAAATTAAAAATAACTCTCATTATGTACATTTACACGAAATTTTGTCCTATACTGCCATGTTAAAAATTTAGAAAAAATGCGATCACAGCGCCACCTGTTGAGCTATTGATCCCCAAATGTAATCCGCAGCACTTTATGTCGGGGACCAACTAAATACCAAGTTTGGTTAAATTTCGTTAAAAAAAAAAAAAAAAAAAAAAAAAAAATCTGTTTTTTTTCGTTAAAAGTAAAAAAATCGATAACTTTGTTTCAAATTGTCACAGATTTATAGTTCAACCATTCGTTTTAAAGGTATTGACGAGATCTTTCGAAAGATACCCATCTTGAAAATTTACCGCCCCCTCCCCCGGAGAGGTAATTCCCCCCCATGGGGGGGAACCGATGCCCCCCCATGCACAAAATTTTTTTCCTAGTTAACTACTACTATTATCAATAATTCATATTAATTTTGCAATCACAAGTTTAAAATAACTATCATTATGCCCATTTATACGGAATTTTGTCCTATGCTGCCATGTTAAAAATTTGCATAAAATGCGATCACAACGCCACCTGTTGAGCTATTGATCCCCAAATCTAATCAGCACCAGATCATGTCAGGGTGCAACTAAATACCAAGTTTGGTTAAATTTCATTCATTGGTTCGTGAGATACAGCGTCCACAAAAAAATGATACAGACAGACAGACACACAAACAGACAGACAAACAGACATTTTCTAAAAACTATCAATTCGTGTTCAGGACATCCCAAAACGTGTAGATCCGTCAAAAAACGGAGGTCGAAAATTTTCGCGAATCCAATACTTTCTCTATATTACATATAGAAGAAAGTAACAAGAAGTTTCATTAAGATTTTTCAATAACTAAACCTCTTTATGTATTTTTAAACACAATTTTACCCAGTGTCTGGTATAACGTTAACAAAACTGCAATATTCGAATAAAATGCGAAGTTTTGATCGAAATTTTAAACTATTCCATTTTTTATTGACATTTTATTATAAAGCAGAATTAAAAAATTTCAAGAAGATTGAAAGAAAATTGGATTTGGGGCATGTGCATTGGTTTTGCAAAATTGATTAATTTTTTCCAAGTCCAGAAAAAGCTAGTATGTTGTGTGGCCACCACAAGACTTTCTTCTATATTTTCCTATACAAAGTCACTCAGTAACAATATTAAATAATAATAATAATAATAATAATTACGATTGTTTTTCTAAGGTTTTTTTTTTTTTTTTCGTTTAAAGTTTTAAAAAAAATCGATAACTTTCTTTTAAATTATCACAGATTTATAGTTCAACCATTCGTTTTAAAGGTATTGACGAGACCTTTCGAAAGATAGCCATCTTGAAAATTTACCCCCCCCCCCCTGGAGGTATGTCCCTCCCAGGGGGGAAGCGATGCCCCCACATGCACAGAATTTTGTTCCTAGTTAACTACTACTATTATCAATAATTCATAATTATTTTACAATCCCAAGTTAAACTAGTATGTTGTGGCCACCACAAGACTTTCTTCTATATTTTTCTATACAAATTCACTCAGTAACAATATTAAAAAAAAAAAAAAAAAAAGAAAAAAAAAAAAAAAAGAAAAGAAAAGAAAAAGAAAAATTACGATTTTTGTTCTAAGTTTTTTTTTTTTTCGTTAAAAGTAAAAAAAATCAATAACTTTGTTTTAAATTATCACAGATTTATAGTTCAACCATTCGTTTTAAAGGTATTGACGAGATCTTTCGAAAGATACCCATCTTGAAAATTTACCCCCCCCTCCCCCGGAGGGGTACTTCCCCCCCAGGGGGGGAAGCGATGCCCCCCCATGCACAAAATTTTTTTCCTAGTTAACTACTACTATTATCACTAATTCATAT
The DNA here is from genome assembly GCA_963930645.1 of Salticus scenicus. NCBI lineage: Eukaryota > Metazoa > Arthropoda > Arachnida > Araneae > Salticidae > Salticus > Salticus scenicus. The sequence continues at coordinate 209,003,840 of OZ005661.1, forward strand.
TAATTTTGCAATCACAATTTTAAAATAACTATCATTATGCCCATTTATACGGAATTTTGTCCTATGCTGCCATGTTAAAAATTTGCATAAAATGCGATCACAACGTCACCTGTTGAGCTATTGATCCCCAAATCTAATCAGCACCAGTTCATGTCAGGGTGCAACTAAATACCAAGTTTGGTTAAATTTCATTCATTGGTTCGTGAGATACAGCGTCCACAAAAAAATGATACAGACAGACAGACACACAAACAGACAAACAGACATTTTCTAAAAACTATCAATTCGTGTTCAGGACATCCCAAAACGTGTAGATCCGTCAAAAAACGGAGGTCGAAAATTTTCGCGAATCCAATACTTTCTCTATATTACATATAGAAGAAAGTAACAAGAAGTTTCATTAAGATTTTTCAATAACTAAACCTCTTTATGTATTTTTAAACACAATTTTACCCAGTGTCTGGTATAACGTTAACAAAACTGCAATATTCGAATAAAATGCGAAGTTTTGATTGAAATTTTAAACTATTCCATTTTTTATTGACATTTTATTATAAAGCAGAATTAAAAAATTTCAAGAAGATTGAAAGAAAATTGGATTTGGGGCATGTGCATTGGTTTTGCAAAATTGATTAATTTTTTCCAAGTCCAGAAAAAGCTAGTATGTTGTGTGGCCACCACAAGACTTTCTTCTATATTTTCCTATACAAAGTCACTCAGTAACAATATTAAATAATAATAATAATAATAATAATTACGATTTTTTTCTAAGGTTTTTTTTTTTTTTTTTCGTTTAAAGTTTAAAAAAAAATCGATAACTTTCTTTTAAATTATCACAGATTTATAGTTCAACCATTCGTTTTAAAGGTATTGACGAGACCTTTCGAAAGATAGCCATCTTGAAAATTTACCCCCCCCCCCCTGGAGGAATGTCCCTCCCAGGGGGGAAGCGATGCCCCCACATGCACAGAATTTTTTTCCTAGTTAACTACTACTATTATCAATAATTCATAATTATTTTACAATCCCAAGTTAAACTAGTATGTTGTGGCCACCACAAGACTTTCTTCTATATTTTTCTATACAAATTCACTCAGTAACAATATTAAAAAAAAAAAAAAAAAAAGAAAAAAAGAAAAAAAAAAGAAAGAAAAGAAAAAGAAAAATTACGATTTTTGTTCTAAGTTTTTTTTTTTTTTTCGTTAAAAGTAAAAAAAATCAATAACTTTGTTTTAAATTATCACAGATTTATAGTTCAACCATTCGTTTTAAAGGTATTGACGAGAACTTTCGAAAGATACCTATCTTGTTCCCAGATGCACCGAATTTTTTTCCTAGTTAACTGCTACTACTATCAAAAATTCATATTAATTTTACAATCACAAGTTAAAAATAACTCTCATTATTTACATTTATACGAAATTTTGTCCTACTGCCATGTTAAAAATTTAGAAAAAATGCGATCACAGCGCCACCTGTTGAGCTGTTGATCCCCAAATGAAAACAGCACCAGTTTATGTCGGGGACCAACTAAATAATAAGTCTGATTATATTTCGTTAAAAAAAAAATTATGTATATATACGATTTTTTTCTAAGTTTTTTTTTCGTTAAAAGTAAAAAAAATCGATAACTTTGTTTTAAATTATCACAGTTTTATAGTTCAACCATTCGTTTTAAAGGTATTGACGAGACCTTTCGGAAGATACCCATCTTGAAACTTTACCCCCCAGGGGGGTACTTCCCCCTCCAGGGGGGGGGCGAACCGATGCCCCACATGCACAAAATTTTTTTCTTAGTTAACTACTACTATTATCAACAAGACCTTTCGAAAGATACCCATCTTGAAAATTTACTCCCCTGGGTGGGTACTTCCCCCCCAGGGGGGGGGGGACCGATGCCCCCACATGCACAAAATTTTTTTCCTAGTTAACTACTACTATTATCAATAATTCATATTAATTTTACAATCACAAGTTTAAAATAACTCTCATTATGCACATTTATACGAAATTTTGTCCTATACTGCCATGTTAAAAGTTTGCATAAAATGCGATCACAGCGCCACCTGTTGAGCAATTACTCCCCAAATCTAATCAGCACCAGTTGTCAGGGTGCAACTAAATACCAAGTTTGGTTAAATTTCATTCATTGGTTCGTGAGATACAGCGTCCACAATAAAGTGATACAGACAGACAGACAGACATTTTCTAAAAACTATTAATTCGTGTTCTGGACATCCCAAGACGTGTAAATCCATCAAAAAACGGAGGTCGAAAATTATTGAAGCACACAGTTTAGATTTCTCATATATATATATATATATATATATATATATATATATATATATATATATATATTTAGTTTTGTTGCTAATTTTTATCATCAGCTTACAGCATAAAAAGAGCATAAGTCTAAGATTATGACTCGACAACTATTCAACTCGAATATATTACTCGAAAAAAAATCGATAACTTTGTTTTAAATGAACACAGATCTATGGTTCAACCATTCTTTTCAAAAGTAGAGTTCGAAAACTTTCACGAATCCATCATTTTCTTCTTAGTTGTACAGAAGGAAGTATAAAAAGTTAAATCATGCTCGAGACTTATCAAAACATGTGAATCATCAAAAACCAAGAGTTGAAAATTTTTACTAATCTTCTTTTGAAGAAAATAATAATAATAATAATAAAAACCTTTAGAAGTCTTTTGAAACATTGTAAAATTAGTTTATTATGGTCATCACAAAACTATTTTCTATGTATTCCAGTACAAATTATAAAAGTATAATTTATTGAAATTATTTTCTTTTGAAATTGGGGACAGTCCTCGGAAAATTGGGACACTGAAAAATATCTACCTCATAGAGATTAAACGCAATGACCTTGAATTTAATAAATACCTTTGCTAAACCATGCAATATTACATTAATAAATATTAAAAAAATTAAAATTCCTTCAAACTGTATATTTCAGCAGCATCATAAAAGCCTCCATTACAAAATTAAAAATATGATTTTTTATTAATATTGGTTAAAATTTTTTAATATATCCTCATACCTCATACAAATATTAATTGGTTTATCAAGCTTTTATCTCAACTTGAAAGAATATATCTATTTCTTGTTTAGCAGATTGCAGTAGTTTGAAAAACAGATATGGCAACGAACGCTGTTTGTTTACAAGATCAAGGAGAAAATTAAAGATGGATGCCGCCGCGCATGATAAGCAAAACGTGGTCTGGTCTTGCGAATAGGTAACATTTTAATTATCAAGGTAAGTTAATGAATAAAATGTTTGTTACATTTTAAAATGTTTTCATTTTTGTTTTTTTAAATTCAGAGTGCACTTATTGGGAAAACTTATTTTTGCCATACACTGCGATTCGTTGTTTCGGCTGTAAATTAAACTAATTTCTACGAACATATTTTTCTAGTGCTTGTATGGGCCTATAATCTAATGGTAATAATGACAGTAATGTTTTAAATTTGATTCTGTACGTTTTTAACAAAAAATAAATAAATTTTCTGTTTTATTATTATTGTTTTATTTAATTTTTCTACTAAACAGTATTTTTCAAAATACAGTCTTCTCCCAAAAACGCACATTTCTTAAACGGACAAATTCTAGAAACTTACATATCACAATAAATTAAAACAATGAAACTTGAAAGTGTTCAAAACACAAGATAGCAGGAACAGTAATTTATTAGAACAGTTTAAAAAAAAGATATTTTTATAGGGGAAAAAAAAAAAATCCTGTCAAGCCGTTTAGCTTAGCATTTACTCTATATAATAATATTTGGTAGAAACTAGTACAGGCAATGTTTAAAACTGCTTTTCAAAAATGTGTAAAAAAATTTGTGAAAGGATCATTATTTTTATAAAACAAGATTTCATTAAATATATTAAAAAAGGTCTTAGACCTGACTCTTGACTAATTTGGCAGGGCACAGTATCCAGTGGCCTTCTTTAAACTTATTTTAGCTTCTGACAACCCTTTCCAATGCTATGTTTTGATGCCTTTAAATGTATTTTAAAATTAAATAAACTGCTTTGTGAATTTTGGTTAATTGTTTGGAAGCGTAATCAATTTTCACAAACTTACTTGATTTTTCACAAATTATTTTATAAATTTACGAAAGGGGTACCATTTTAAAATATCTGAATTAATCTATGGTGTAGACGGTAATCTGAATTTAAATACTCGCCCAATTCTTAGCATTTACTTTTGCAAGTTATAGCTTATTCTTTCAATTTTTTGTGTTTAATTTATCTGAGAGAAATATTCAAATAATTTAAAAACAATTTAAAAATACACTATTTGACAAATGTTATTTTAAAATATCTTTCTTGTCCCAGTGGCAGAAACACCGTGACACGGCGACATAGTCGTGGACACAGAAAAACGGCTTGCAGACAGTTTTTGTCTGCACTAATAAGCAAAAATTGTCCACAACTTTCAGACTGTTTTTGTCTGCAGTCGTAAAAAATTGTCTGCAATTTACGGACAATTTTTTGCCCACGACAATGCGTTACCGATGTATGACGTGTTAGACGCTCTCTGGTAGGAACTCTAGAGCCCCCTATAGGTGCCTTGGTAGGAACACACAAAACAGTGCTTAACAAGGGCGACCTAGGAGCCTAGATCTCCCTTTATAGGCAGCGTTATATTTTTTACCTGTATCCTGTTACCTGTTACTGAGATTCTACGGGAATGTAGAAAAGTGCTAATTTCATTTAAAACTGCTCCAAAACTTCTCCTCCACTTCAAAATTCACTTATAAATATTTCTGTATCAAAACTAAAACTAATACTTTCATTATTTATAATTATTTTTATTGTGTTGTGTCAAACGTTGCTATAAAATATTTAATTGAATGGGTTAATCTTATTATTTGATAATTGTGTATACTAAATTGTTCTGTAGTAAAATTGTATTATGTATTGTATTGTTGCACAAGATCACCGCTGTTGTTGGTAACACCGCTGGTACAGCCCATAGACTCAGATAAAATGAAAAACTTTCCGCGAACACAAAATCTAAAGCAAAAATTTTCTGCAAGAAAAAAAAAAAAAAAAATTATCTTTTGACAGTTGAGAACCGAGTTGCCTGTGATAAATAAATCTTTCAGATTTCAGAGTCTACTGTAAAACCAAAATAGAAAAAAAAAAGGGGGAAAAAAAATAAATATCCATAAAGGGAAGAGAAGAATGTCTTTTCATTATTTTGTCAGCACATTTAGAAGTTGTCCAGTCCTTTAGATCGTTTGATCTTCATACCGAATGCCAGTCTTTCTGCTCTATAAAATATGAATTCATTGCTTCAGAAACAATTGTGTCACAATTTGTTGGAAGAGGACCATTTACAGCTATCACTATTTCATATGATGAGCTACTTCCTTAGTGATAGGCTGTCATTTATTGTTGTGATTATCATATTGCATGACATCTTTTTTTTTTTTTTTTTTTTTTTTTTTTCTAAAATTATTTAAAACCTAGATTTATCAATTTCATTCAGACAAAAAATCTTTTTAACTAGATCAAACTATTTGTTTTCAAAAAGATAAAGAAGTCATCGACGCGAAATCTCAAAATCAGTAGCTAAAAATATATTTGTAGGTATAACCGTTCGTTTAATTATTTGGCAAGGTGCACGCATGGTAAATTCGCATTCTCCTAGCATCGGCGAGTCCGTAGCGAACGGCGCACAGTGGATCGAAGTATAGGCAGAGGCGAACATAGGAACGTTATGGTATTATTATTATCTATGTATGATGTTTTTTGTCACATTTCGATTTAAATATGTAAATATGTATGATAGTTAAAGCGATTCCATGTTTTTTTTAACCCTTTATAAGGCCGAGGGAATATTTTCCCCACCATATTCGTTATCGTTTTATTCACCTGGCACCAGTTTTTTAAAATAATGATTCCTGTGTATAATTTTTCTGGAAAAACATCAGTATGAAAATTATTTTGATAATTCTAGTGGGAAAAAAATTAAAAAGTAGTTGTTTGTGACAATCCTGCTTATGCTAATACGATGGGTTGTGAGAAGTATGCGAATGACTAAGATAATAAGATGGCAAAAGTAAAATTAATTATTTCTAATAGGCTAAATGAATTTTTTACTTAACATAAAATTTTATTCGTGAAAATAGTTTAATGTGCCATTTGAGGAAAAAATGGTTTAATAAAGGGGTATCATACTTTTCTGCTGCAAATAGGTATTTGGAAACATACCTGGTAAAGAAACAAATGTTGTATAAAAGAAGAGAATAAAAGAAAATAAATAAAAATTTCGGGAAGAAAATCTATATTTGTAACACAATTAATTTAGCACACAATGATAAATATATCATTAGATTACTGCTTTTTTTTTCTTTTCTTTTTTTATGTAGTTTTTCAATAGAAAATTCATGCAGGCATTTACTGACCAACTCTATGAAAAAAATCACTTTTGTCTTTATTTTACTAAAGATTTATGGAAGGCAGGCGATCAATAATTAATGAATTTTTTTTATTGAACTGGGTTTTTTATTTGTTTTATTTTGCTATCTGAAATAATTTTTAAACAAATAAGCAAATAAAGTGAATTCTTATCAAAGAAATTTTAAAAAACGTTGTTTCTAGGTTCTGTTATTTTTAGGAGGACAATTTTGGAAGGCAAATTTAGGAGACAAATTTGGAAAATTTGCAGTGGAAACAGCGAAACAATGTGTCTCAAAATATGTGTGATACTATATGACAGCTTCATTTCATAAACTATTGATTCATGGAAAAGACATAATAGAAAATTTTTCTATTCCAATTGCACAATTGTCAGAAGAAGCTAGCGAAGCCCGAAATAAAGAGTTTCGTAAATACAGAGAATAACACACGAGAAAAATCAAAGACCGTGTAACGAAGATTTGCTACATCACTTGTTATTAACATCTTACCCCCTGATTTCAAGCATGAGAACGAAAAAAAGAAATGTGCAAATGAAGGAACATTTTCCAGAAACACAGAAACTTTTACTTTAAATCGTAATATGTAATTACATTATTTAATTTTAACATTTAACTATTTAACGTTAAACATTTACTTAATTTTAACGTTTCATGACATATCACGGCAACCATTTACATCCCTCCCCCCCCCTTTTTGGGTCCAACGGTACTTTTCAGTACCATTAAAGTAAAATTAATTATTTTATTAAATATTTAAAAAAAAAAAAAAGAAGTAATTTCTGATTTATTAAATTTGTTTTAATCATCTAAATTCTATAATATTTTCACTATAAAAATTTTAATGTATTTTCTGTCGTTAAGGAATACAGTTATTCAGATAAATTTCTCGATTGATAATTTGGGGGTAGACAGAATAAAATTTATTTTGCTCTAAAAGTGGCAATTTATGGCGAAAATCCTTTTCACAGATTAAAATGTATACTTTTGGGAGTAGTAAACTGTGTTTGAAATTTTGGACAATTTTGGACAAAAAAAGTTACATAACTTATAAATTTAATTTTGTTGTTAATTTCATATTCACATTTTATGCGTGAATGACAACATAAAAAACCAACAAAATGTTGGCAGAAGTACCTTAAACTTTTATTAGGACATTATTGAAAGTATTTTTATTTCGTATTTTTTCATAGTTATCTTAAGTGCCACTTGATGGCTATTCAAATAAAGTCACTGAAATTCATCGAAAAATCTTATTTCTGAAAGTTTTCGTTTTGAACTTATTTATATACAACAAAACTTCATGTAATTGAAGAAATAACCATATATTTGTATTTTATAGACATTCTTTTAAATTATTTCACTGCAAAATATCAGTTATTTAGAGGTTGATTTTTGGGCCTATGTTCGTATTTTAACATTGTTCGATCCACTGTGCGGCGCGACAACTGGGGGTGATGTCAACTGTGTCGCACCGTGCCTTCCCGTGCTCGCTGATTGCGGCGTATGGGTTACCGGTCTGGAGGTTCCTCGCGAGAGGACTTTTCAAAAGTGGACACATGCAGTTTGTGATGTAAAAGCCAAAAAAAGTTTGTGGTGTGATAAGTTTCAACCGCAAGACCAGTACGTAGCCGTACAATTTTTCCACAATAACTGTTTGCAGAAAATTTTCCGCAAGTTCAGAAAATTTTCCGCGAACACCGTACGCGCGTTCGTGTATATTATGCGGGTCTGGCTACAACCTTAATATAGCTCCTCTTGGCGACTTTTGAAATTTTGTCGCCGTTTTAGACCAAATTATAATTTATGCGATTATTGTTCCTATTTCTTTCTATCTTTTCTTTTCTTTCTTTCTTTTTTAATATTTTATAATCTAGTTATATTTTTATGCGATACTTGGCTTTAAGTGGTTGTCCTTGGCGAAAAATGTCTGATCTACTTTAGCATCAAAATTAAAAAAATTGTCCAGAATTATCAATAAGTAAATACCTTTAATATAATGCTGAATTAGCTTTTATGCCAAGCGTGATTCATTCATGCTAAAAAAAAAAAAAAAAAAAATTAAAGTTGAGGTATATAATAAAAATGCTGTGAAATAAAATTCGGAAGAAACATGCTAGATTTGTATTATTACTATTTTATTTTAAAGTTATAAAGACGTCATTTTCTCATTTTTCAATTTATCATTTAGTTTTTTTTTTTTTTTTTTTTTTTTTTTTTTTTTTGTTTTTTTTCGCGTGAAAGCATATTTTATTTTATGTTGAAAAATAATTAAATAAAAGTACCTCATAAACTTTTTCGGCAACAATTAAAAATTTAAACGGCTTATATTAAGGCAATTACCAGTTTATTATTTTCCTATTTTAATTAATTTTAAAAGATCTAATCAAATTTCCGGCATAAATAGTAGCCTATGTCCTATTCCAGACTATTATCAATCTCTGTACCAGATTCTATACAGATTCATTTAGCCGTTGTGACGTGATTGAGTAACAAACATACATCCAAACTTTCGCATTTATAAATACTAGTATCGCCCAGTGGTCGAAACTGGACCATTTTTTTTGCAAAGCGAGGCAAAGCAAAGTTATTGCCTTGTCCTAAGCGGAATGCAATTGCAACAAATAATTGTGAATATCGGCAATTGTTTGCCGATATTCACTCTAACTGAATCAGCAGAGTTTTACTTAATATAACTATTTATCTCTGTAGATGTTAGCCTTTCCTGAAATGAGAGAAAATCGCAACGTGAAAATGCCCCTTGTTGTGTGATACAGCCCAGAAGCTAATATGTACCATGCCAAACCAATGCCTAACCAAGTATCAAATTCTGTTAAATTAATTCGATTGGTTCATAAAGTACAGTGTTTGAACAAAAAAAAAAAAAAGATATTTTTCAAAAATGGTCGAATTGAGTTCGGGAAATTTCAAAACGTGTAACTTTATCGAAAAACGAAAATCTAAAACTTTTCTGAATCTTATATTTTCTACTTATATATGCAGAGGAAAGAATAATAAATCCACTTTTTAAAAAATAAAAATAAGTAGTCAATTTCACTTAATTAAAATGCAAGGAAATCTCAAAACGTGTAAATTCATCGAAAACCGGAAATCAAAAGTTTTTATGTATCTTCTACTTGCTTCTTCTACCCACAAAAGCTAGCAATAAAGACACTTTTTTAAAAAATAAGTAGCCAATTTCAGTTAATTGAAACGTAAAGAAAGCTCAAAACATGTAAATTCAGCAAAAAACGGAAATCGTAATTTTTTCCGTATCGTCTACTTATACATGCAGCAGTTAGTAACAAATCCATTTTCCTTTTATTTAGTATATTAGTTGAATATTTATTGTTTAAATATCACCCTTTGAAACGAAATGTTTATGTTTACATTCGAAACTGGAAGTTTGCCATTTTTTTTTTCTGGAGTTTTGTGATTTTAAATTAAAATTTTATCAATTTTACAGAAAAAATAACTCAATCAAACACACGTAGACAGTAACTTATATATAACTATCCGCGTTTGTAATGATCGATAGACGGCGCTTTGTGAACACTGCAGTTGTTAGTAAACATTAGCCACGTGTGTTCCATTAGTGTTCTTTTTGTTATTCTACTTAATATTCGTACTATAATTTCTCCGCCATTACATTATGGAAAATTGATTGCTTTTGGAAAAAATACTTCAGTTTATTCAAAGTTCGATCGGAAGTAGATTTTTAACTGAAGTTGAACAAATATTAATTTCAAATCATCTGATTAATTCTTTACTTCCATTAGCCGAAGCAACTGAAATTTTAAATTTGTCATTTGGAAATAAATGGAAGCTCAATTCTGGATTTCTTGATCCTTTGGAGTTACACTGTGGCACACAAAAGTATGTGTTATCTTTTTTACCGTATTTATTCATTTTTATTCGATAAATATATGTGAAACTAAATATCGGCAAGCAATGGCGGCTGTATGGAATTCGAATTAAACCATGTTTATTGTAATTTCACCTTAGCCCACCAGAGGGCGAGCATTTCATTACAATCGCGGATACCCAAATATCGGAATTAAAATCGGCAGATAATTTCCGTTATTTTTTAATAATTTTTTACAAAAAATCCAATGGGCGATTAACATAAAAAATCTTTTTCATGGCTCCATGGACAGACAGTGACGTCATCACTTCGCTTGCGTATAGTGATACTACATTATACAAATTACTGTGTCTATGGTTTTATTTGAGCTTTATGAAATTGCCAGATTTAACAACTTTCTACTTTTAGGTATTTTTTAATGTAACTGCTCTATACGTGTATAAAAGGGAAAAATGGGGGAAAATGCATAAAAAATAAATGTATTTTTATATACCTTCTTGACATCGTAAGAAAATAATATTTGTATTCGCACCTTCCGGCTAACCATACCTTTCGAATGATACCATTTTTAACCTTCTACTCCCATAATTAATATGTTAAAAAGGGACAACAAATTTTATGCTTGCCTATTAATATATAGATTAGTATAGATATGTAAAATGAATTTTTCAGCCTAAAACATAAAGTAACTTCACTCTATTAGTAGTGATGAGATTGTACATGAAATAGAGTGACATAAATAAAACAGGTAACAAAAACTTATTCATTTGATTTAGGCCACAACAAGCACAGCACACGAGAAAGTCAAAATTATTGAAATTCTATTGGAACATAATAAATTCTTCTTTATTTTCGATTCTGAATGGGAATCTTATTTTTAAATACACAATATACTAGTGAATGAACAAATGCTCTGTATTAAGGGCCCGATTAAAAAAAAAGGTCTGGACCATTAGGCATAGTACATCTTGGCTGATGCACTTCCTAAAACATAGGGTTCGTTAAATTTGTGTTTTGACTTACCACATTAAATTGACTAATGCATATTGATAAGTTTTGAATGTTGTAGTATATAGTTTTTAATATTTTAATTAAAGAAAAAAAAATTACTGTTAAGAAAGGTGGTATTTTTTGCAAAATTAATATATATATATGTATTTTTTTTAATAAAAAATTTTTCGATGCTGTCTGTTTCGAAACTTTCATCCGATAAGCACCCAAATGGAAGCTATTGTCACAGGCAATATGGACAGACACCCGAGAGTCTGCAAAGGAGTGGACCGCTGCCGAAGGCAGCAGGGAACCAAAATGGGCTTTAAAAATATTTCCTGATTTCTTTAAATTTTATTTTTGTTTGTAAAGCGATATAGAAAAGAGTTTCCTTTAAATATAGTGACCAGCAAAGCGAGAGAAACCTTTGTTGACCTTCATTGATTTCATGAATTAAAAAATGGTTTCATTAAGAAACCTTGATCTATAGGCACGTAGGCAGCATCAGGACGAGTTATGTGCATTTCAAGTTTGATTTTGAAATTTTTCCCGCATTCGGAATTCGGTTCGTTCCCGAACTGGGGCTTTGCTAGTTTAGCCTAATTGATAAAGGTTGCAATACTTTAAAAGCTGATTTTCGTAAATCACGATATCTTTATATAGCCGATAGTGAAAAAATGCCATTTTTTCTCTGATAGTTAACAAAATTTATATTTAATTCAGGGATGAGATTTTTCAGCTTTTCAGCTGATTTCAGCTTTTTCAAACATTTAGCTTTTCAGATTTTTTTAGTTTTTCAACTTTTTCTTCTATGTGTATTTGTTCTTTTTTTATACATTGAAGATTAAAATAAATATGTATTTCTCTAATCCTAATAGATTTTGTCATCAAACTTGTATTTCATATCAATGTTTTGCCTTTGCATACAGTTTCAGCTTTTTTGTATTTTTGCTAATCTCATCCCTGTTAATTGGAATTAATTGCTGATATAGGCTTTATTTCGATACTAATCTGTGAAATACTTGTTTTTTATTTTATTTTATCTGCAATTGCAATTTTCTGCAATGATTTGCAATACAGTCGAACCTTGTTAGACGTGAGTCTCTAGAGAGATAAAAGATTTGTTCATTCTTTCAGTAACTAATCTTTATGTAACTAAACTAATCTTCATCTTGACGGGGATTGTAGAAACAGTTCATGTTAACAGTGTTCACGTCAACGCAGTTCAACTGTATATGCAATAATTTTATGGCCATTTACTGAAATATGGAATTTTAAAATGATGAAAATTTATGTAATTGCAGTGAATTTACGTAATTGCAACTAATTGTTAAAATAGATGTTATTTTGCTAAAAACATGTAATTATTTAGACTCCATAATTCAGTAATATTCTTTTTTTTTTTTGGAAAGTGTTTGATTACTGAAATTATTTCATTTTTTGCAGCTGTTTTTCAAAAACAATTTTCTCGTGCATTTTTTTTTTTTTTTTTTTTTTTTTTTTTGAAGAATTGTTTCAAAACCGCCAATTTTTTTTTGTGAAATAGTCGTTTTCAAATTCGAAATTTTCTTAGAGTTACTGCTGCACTAAAAAAATTGAGACATCACATATTCAATTATCCCAGTGTTACAGAAAATATTCTTTTTTTTTCTTCAATGGTAAGTACTTTATCAATAAAGTTTGAAGTTTGCCCATGATTTTCTCTGAAACTTGCATGAATGTGGACTGAAACACCTTAGTAAGTTTCCCATGGATAACACTTCATCTGTGTAGGTCGGATTCTTCCGTGATTTTCTCTGAAATTCTCTTGAATGCAGACTAAGACACCTTGGAAAGTCTTCCACAGTGGATACTGCTCCCAGGCTCCTTTCAGTATTTCAGAAATTGTCATAACAAATTGTTGATTATATATAGATAAACTAAGTGATTGTAATATGCATAAAAATAATATGCAGTAGAGCTTCGTTTATCCGAAGTAAGATGGACCAATGGAACCTCAAATAATCAAAAACTCAGGTAAAAGAAAATGGACTCTGTTGTAAATTGAGGGAAAATGTACAGTAATGTTTAAAATGGATGACAACGTAACCAATGAAGTAAAAAAATATACCTATCATACATTTAAATGTAATCAGTTAAAAATGCAATACAGTACATGCATACATGAATTATAAAAAAACAGTACTGTACAATCAAAGTCAAAGTTTTTCACACCATTTCTCAAGGGCCACGTCTCAACCGGGACGTGGCATTTTTGAGATTACCTCGGTTAATCAAGGCTTGGATAATCGAGGCTCTGCTGTATATACCGGGTTATTAGTGCTGCACCGAGTAGCACTTTGGCCGAGTACCGAGTACTCGGCCTTTTACTACTCGGCCGAGTACCGAGTAGTTGTAAGAAAGAATAATTGAAATTGACGTATATATGAAGAATTTTGCACATCTTGAAATTTAAAAAAGGCTTTTTGAACACAAAATTATGTTAAATGGCAAACAGCATGTTTACATGAAACGTTTTTCAGAACTTTTGTAGTGTATATACATAATTAGGTTCATTGTTATATTTGATACTTCCAGCTTAGTGGATTATTAAAACCATAATAACTGATAACTTCATTCTTTATTATATAGTCTTTCTCAGATGCGAATCATTCTCAGATAATTCTTAGAGAATATAAAAGTTCTTTATACACTCAGGCTTAATTTAAGATGCATGAAATTTACATATGAAATGAGAACATTAAAATAAATATTTTATCATCATTTCAAACATGATAGACTTCATTAATCTTCAAATTCTAGAAGAGTAAAAAAGGTTCGGGCCATAATTTGCAGAACAACAAATTTGATAATATATTTTTACTAGCCGGGCTTTGCCCGCCTAGCTGGGCAGACCCTCTACAACAAATAGAAGAGAAAATTTCGCTGCTTTTTACAGTGTAGATCATGTGACAAAGCAACACGTTATTTACTACACACTGTCATCCAGTACCCATTTTGTATTGGCATTTGCAATACATAGTACATTTGCTACATTTGCAATAAATAATAATATATATACCATTGCAATAAATAAATTATAATATATATATATACAATACATAGTATGATATGATATACAATATAAAAATGATATGTGTAAAACATATATGTACAATATATAAATATGGTATGTACATTTGCAATAAATAATAATATATATATAATACGTAGTAGGATATGATATACAACACAAAAAAATATATGCAATACATATATATACAATATATAAATACAGTATCAAATGTATGTATGCGTAAAAACCATATTTACATTGAAAAATAAAAGTTGAAGTTATATAATAAATAAACACTTTTAATTAAAAAAAAAATAAAGCACAATTTCAAAAGATATTTACCCTTCATAATATTTGTCCTTGGAGAGCCTCTAGGTATACAATATTGATGGTCTTTCTGTTCGGAGCTAAAATATAAAGATTTTCCTTATTTCCAACTCGAGAGCATCCAACATACAATTGTCCATGCGAGAAACATGGATTTTGTAAATTAAGTCCAACAGTTTTTAGAGACTGTCCTTGTGCTTTATTTATTGTCATTGCAAAACACAAACGAATGGGGAACTGAATGCGTTTAAAGTTAAATGGTACATCTGAAGGTATAATGGGTATTTTCGGTATGAAGACGTCTTGACCAGCACAGAATCCTGTCGTAACAGTGGCTTTAATAACATTTGGCAATAATTCCTTAATAATTAATCTAGTTCCGTTACACAATGAAGGTGGATCTAAATTTCTTAGAAGCATGATGGGTGCGCCAACTTTGAGTTGTAATATATGTGATGGTACTCCAGGTAATTCAAGCGAGTTCAAGAACTCAGTTGGATAATGGATAACTTGATCTCTATCGCATGTTGTGTCAATAGACTTGTAAATATGCATTTTACCTGGTAATTGTAATAGCAGTTGCTGGTTGGTGGAATTTACAGCATCGTTGGTTGCAGCAAGTATGGCTCGTTCACTCAGCCAAGTAGGGTTTGCAAAGTACTGAGCTAAATTTGGAAAAACTGCTCGTTTCAGTTCTTCTTGGGTCTGTACAGCTCTTCCAATATTTTCAACTGATATGAAACCGTCTTCATTGCAAATAATAGTGCCATTACCAATCTTTAGAAGTATATCAGAAAAGTCTTGCGATGAAGGATCTGTATTAAGATAAACTCTCATATTCGTTGTTAATTTTAGCCTTTTTATGCTATCCCAAATATAAGAAGATTTTATACATGCCTTTATTTCATCAGCTCTTGTTCCTCGGGGAATAACTGGCAATGTTTGTCGAAAATCACCAGATAATACCAATACGATACCTCCCATTATTATGTTGCTGCGTCTAAGATCTCTTAAAGTGATATCTAAGGCTTCAAATGCAGCTTTATGAGACATGGTACACTCATCCCATATAATAAGCTTACATTTCTGAAGGAATTTTGCCTTATTTGATCCCCTCGATATATTGCAAGTAGGTGTCTCTGAAATTGCTAGATTCAGAGGTAATTTAAAGGCAGAATGAGCTGTTGTACCTCCCGTCAAGAGCGTAGCTGCAATACCGGATGAAGCAACAGCCAAAGCAATTTCATTTCTGAAACGTACTTTGGCCAAAAGTAGGTTAATGAGAAACGTTTTTCCTGTACCACCAGGAGCATCCAAGAAAAATATACCGCCATTCTGTGTACAAACTGCTGTCATAATTTTTTCATATGCCTCTTTTTGATCCGGAACCAGTTTTGATTCATTTTGTTCTAAATATTGTGCAAGCTGTTCTCTGTTGTACTTTGATTCTCCGTGCAGTTCATTATGTAATACTGAGAATTGGTCTCGTGTACATTCTGGCAAGCCATAAGTTTCTAAACTACATCCGCCTAAAGATAGTATCTTGTCCTCAATCATGATTAGGATTTTATTGAAGATAGAATCAGTATAATTAAGATTTCTGTTATCTTGTTGAAGTCGAATTTCATGAAGTACATCTTCAGACATACTTTCTTTATGGTTATTCCATAACTGTAGAGGATTAGACATTGAGCATGTTAACAACATAATAGAAAAAAGGTTACGTAACATTTTTGGTGACCGAGTTAAAGCTGCTTCTTGTAGAGTTATATTCCAGTGGTCATCATTTTGAAGAAGTCCTCTAAGTTGGCAAGCTTCTTTGTAGGTTGCGCAAACCGTGTCACCAACCGTTCTCAGATTTTTAAAAGAAGTTGGACCCTGAACTTCATGCAATAACAATCGCAGGTGAAAACACTCAGAATTGTTCGGGTGAATAGTATACACTCGTCCAAGAGCATCGCTGGAATGAATTCCTGGATGACCTGCCACTGTTTGTCCTATTCTACGACGATTCCATTTCTTGTTTGTGCTGTTCCATGTATAATATCTTGGCACTTGATGGTACAATAGTGTTCGTGCAAACTCGTCTTCTGAACACAACCCGAAAAAAGCTGTTAGTGTTGTTTGTGGAGGTATTCTTGCACGTTCAGCTGCATTTTCTGTATTAAAAAAGACTCTCTGTCCGTTTTCGAGATGGACACATAAGTGCATAACTGCTGGTTGGTGCTTGTGTATTGGAAAATCAAGTATTCTCCAAACAGCCTCATTACTACTTATATATCTCCCTATTTCATACTGACGAACCTCATCTTGATCATTTTCATTATTGGCTACTTCGTAAACAGCCATGTCCGCTCCTTTGAGTACATATTTGCAAATATACTTAATGGATTTAACAGAATTGCAGAATTCGACATTGATATGGGCACTGAAAATTTTTGATAACAGTGGACAATATGGAACAATCCATGTATTATCAACCACAACGGATGAGCCTCGAATAGTCATGTTGGCTGTAAAACCACCGTCTTCTATGCTTCGGCGTCGATACAATGGGTATCCATCTTGACCCGTTTGTGTTTCTTTTAAGAACTGACGTGGATATCTCTTCGTGCATTTTCCATTTTTCCTGCAAGGATAACGTGGATTAATATTTCCGCATGGACCATGTACCATCTGCGTTGTTACAACACTAAATAAGCTCGGGTCTTCATCCGGATTTGGAATTTCTGCACTGATAAAGCTATCAACTTTGTCAGCATGTAAAATATTTTCTAGCCATATTAAAATGTGAGCATGAGGAAGTCCCCGCTTTTGCCATTCTATGGTATATATAAAACACCTAACTTTACCAAAAATTTTTGCTTTTATGATTAGATTCATGAAAACTTTTAGTTTCAAATGAAACACTCTAGCTAATAAATCGTGACGGTCGTGAGGCTTCTGTCCAGAAAATAGTTCATCACTAATTTCTGACCAACATGGATTGCATGTAAAAGTTATGAAAAGGACAGGACGACCATAATTCCTAACGTATGCCATAGCATCCTGTGTACGTTCATGCATATACCGGGGACTACCAGTAAAGCTTGAAGGCAATATGACCAGTTGTCCAATGTCAGCAGTATTGCCATCATTGAGAATAGCATCCCTCAAATGAACATAATTGTCTACCCTCAGAGATTTCTGATTCATTCGAATATACCTGAGTCTTTCAGACTCAATTTTAGCAAACATGTACACTACGAACTGTTGAAAAAGTTGTTTTCCTCGCAAGAGTAAATTGAAATTTGAAGAACGGACCATCATTCTGAATGCATAAAAATCCATCGCTGAAATTTTTTTCCAGTGAGCGTTCGTGTAGCTGGGTTAGTCTGAAATAGTGCAAAATGATATCCATCTTCTCCTCTTGGAAACAATATTGGATATTGTAAGGCATCGTAGGATCTGTAATTTTTCAGCAATCTTCTGAATAGTATGACTTCTAGTTTCTAGTATTATATCTCTGCTTCCACTTTGTTCTCCTGACATAATTATTGCAACTTCTGATGTCATTGGCGTGTTGAAACGTCTATCGTGCTCACCAGGTGGAGTTTTATCTGCTAAAATACGCAAAGATATTGTTGGTGTAATATTTTCCATAGCTAATTTAAAACTGTTGATATAGCTGTTTTCTCGATGAAACATTTCTTGCAGCTGCAATACCAATTCAAATTTTGTATTTTGATTCTTTACGCAACGTTTTTCAGCTTGTAGAATGCTGTCTTCGACAAAATAAATCTGTAGAAACTTTGGTTGTTCTTTCCCTAAAGGTTGAAGGCTTCCAATTTTATGATATACCTGTCCTTGTATCTTGAATGTAGGCATGTATCCTGGTTCTCGTATTTGCTTTGTTGTTCCAAAAGATGTCATTTGGAAACATGAATTATAAGCTCTTATGTTACACTGAAAATGCTTTGCATCTGAGGAATCTGTAGATAACAAAGTATGAAGCGGTTGGGTCAGAGAGTGGTGGCAGTTGGATTTTACCTCCACTGCAACACATACCTGGACATTCATCTTTCCATTTCAAAGCTTGACAAAATGTGCAATCTGTAGTCATAGTACCAATTGTGCATGATGAATCTGAGGTGTAATCTATTAATGGATAATAAGAAAATGCTGCATTTTCTTTATCTCCCCAGTCAGTCCACCTAGATTGCACTCTTGAAATACTATCACGCTCTAATCTTCCTTGTCTCTGTTCATCTGTCTCCATTTCTCTTGACTGGAATGTTGAAATTCTATTACGCTGTAATCTTCCTTGTCTCTGTTCATCTGTCTCAATTTCTCTTGATCGAAACGTTGAAATTCTATCACGATCCAATCTTTCTTGCCTCTGTTCATCTGTCTCCATTTCTCTTGACTGTAATGTTGAAATTCTATTACGCTGTAATCTTCCTTGTCTCTGTTCATCTGTCTCCATTTCTCTTGACTGGAATGTTGAAATTCTATTACGTTCTAATCTTTCTTGTCTCTGTTCATCTGTCTCAATTTCTCTTGATCGAAACGTTGAAATTCTATCATGATCCAGTCTTCCTTGTCTCTGTTCATCTGTCTCTATTTCTCTTGACTGTAATGTTGAAATTCTATTACGCTGTAATCTTCCGTTTCTCTGTTCATCTGTCTCCATTTCTCTTGACTGGAATGTTGAAATTCTATTACGTTCTAATCTTTTTTGTCTCTGTTCATCTGTCTCTACTTCTCTTATCCTTCGATGTCTTTCTCGATCTTCAGTTCTTTTATTTCTCAGACTTTTTTTTTTCTTCGAGGGAGGCATTTTAGTAATTTAAATTAAATTATAAACGATAAAATCGACGTATTTATAAGAAGTGCGTATGAAAACGACATGCAGTCAATTAGAATGAAAGAACGTTTGTAAATAGAACACCGAGTTAAAACGCAAAAAGAAAAATATATATCTATAGTAACCGTTGCTATGGGAGCAAACGATATTTCTCTTTGTGACGAATTTTTATTGTTCCACATATACAGCTGTCTTAAAAAAATTATTCATTGCATTAATTAAATAAATAAAAAGTGAATAATATATAGAAAAACTGCCCTATCATAAATTTTAACTAAAATAAATATTTAAAAGTTTAATCCATAATTATTTTAACTAAATTTAAAAACAAATAAGTTTAATTTAATTAATTAATCATGACTAACAAAAAAGTTATATCCGCAATTGTAATGAAATGCTCGCCCTCTGGTGGGCTAAGGTGAAATTATCACACCACTGATAGCTTTCACGCTGAAACAATGGTAGAACAACAAGAAAGAACGATAATAAATGCACGTGGCTATTATAATTTACTAACAACTGCAGTTGAGAAAGTGCCATCTATCGGTCATTACAAACGCGGATAGCCGTTGCTTAGATACGCAGACGATTAAAAGAAAAGAATAAGTTTCGAAAAAAAAGCAGAAAAATCAACGGATAAATTCTAAAAAGATTAAAAAACTTAAATTCCACAATTCAAAAAATAATAAAAAGTATAATAGCTGTTGCTAGAGAAATTAATGGACAAAATCTAAAAATTTAATATGTTTAATTTTTTTCTATCCGCGATTGTAATGATCGATAGATGGCGCTTTCTCAACACTGCAGTTGTTAGTAAACATTATAGCCACGTGTGTTCCATTAGTGTTCTTTTTGTTCTACTTAATATTCGTACTATAATTTCTCCGCCATTACATTATGGAAAATTGATTGCTTTTGGAAAAAACACTTCAGTTTATTCAAAGCTCGATCGGAAGTAGATTTTTAACTGAAGTTGAACAAATATTAGTTTCAAATCATCTGATTAATTCTTTACTTCCATTAGCCGAAGCAACTGAAATTTTAAATTTGTCATTTGGAAATAAATGGAAGCTCAATTCTGGATTTCTTGATCCTTTGGAGTTAGATTGTAGCACACAACAGTAAGCGTTATCTTTTTTACCGTATTTATTCATTTTAATTCAATAAATATATGTGAAACTAAATATCGGCAAGCAATGGCGGCTGTATGGAATTCGAATTAAACCATGTTTATTGTAATTTCACCTTAGCCCACCAGAGGGCGAGCATTTCATTACAATCGCGGATTGCATGCATACTACTATTTGATTTCAATAAATAAAATGAATTTAAAAAAAAAATAAAGAAAACTAAATAAAATAAAATAAAAGATTTCGCTTTTAAACGAATTTAAATAAATAATTAGTGTAATAGCCGTTGCTAAGATACGCAGACGATTGTAAGTTTAGGAAAATGAAACAAAATAAAATCAAAGAATAAAATCTAAAATAATATTAATAATAATAATAATAATTTTAAAAAATTAAATTCGAAGACCCAAAAATAATAAAAAATATAATAGCTGTTGCTAGGGGGATCAATGGACAAAAATCTAAAAATTTAATATGTTTAATTTTTTCTACTGTATGTGTATAACTATTTGATTTCAATAAATATAATAAAAAAGATTTCTTCCTCAAATGAATTTAAATAAATAAATAGTTTAATAGCCGTTGCTAAGATACGCAGACTTTTGAAACGAAACGAATTTCTGAAAAATGAAACATTGAAGCCAATATTTAAATTCGAAAAACATTAATTTAAAAAATTCAAATTCGAAATTCGAAAAAATCTCAATGAGGTGCACACCTGCAGGGTCCCAGGTACCTATATGCCAAATTTGGAGGCTCTGCGATTAGTAGTGTGAGCACCAGAGCGCAGATACACACACAGACACACACACAGACACAGAGACACTTCTCTTTATTTATATAGATAACATTTTAGTGTATTTACCTTTTTCATAATTATTATTTTTTAAATTAAAAATCAATCTTTTTTTTACAGTTTTAAAAGTGTCTTACTTTTATTTACACAAATATGTAACTAAAGTTTTATCTACTATAGTAGTATTATATAAGGGGTTCTTTTTTCTAAAATATTTTATTTTTGTCTGTTTTATAGATACAACTTTATGTACAAAGTTTTTGTTTAAAAAAAAAAAAATGCATATTACACACATACAGGATGGTTATACTTAAATTCTTGTAACTAAAATGGATAAGCTCAAATCATGAATCGTCTCTATATCGAATTTAGTGGCAATCTACTTGCCCGTTTTAACTGCAGAAAGCTGTTTGCAGCAAAAGTTTAATGACTATGTTTATATTTTCATATTTTTTAGTTTAGTTATTAAAAAACAACTCTTATGAATACATTTCTTTCAATAATACATAAAAATAATGAAATTCTTACAACTACTCGGTATTAACCGAGTACTTAGTCCATATTTGGCCGAGTACCGAGTACTCGGCAAACTGGCCGAGTACCGAGTATATAACGAGTACTCGGTACAGCTCTACGGGTTATTACAAATTAATCATCAGATTTTGATACATTACTACGTCCGAAATTGGAAACATATATGTTTCCACGACAAAGCAAACGAGAGGGCATTAACTACAGTTTCATGCTGCGCATGTGCAATGTATGTGTGGTTGCCATGGTTGCTGCGCGAACGTTATATTTAAAATGGCGACTGGACAGCAGAAAGCGTTTTGTGTATTAGAATTTTCAAAGTGTGAATCGCTCATAGTCATAACCATTCAAAGAGCATTCCGCCGGGCATACAAATGCAAACCACCAACCCAACAAAGCATTCTGTGCTAGTATCGACAGTTCAAAGAAACCAGTTGTTTATGTAAAGGCAAAGGTTCCGGCCGACCAAGCGTTACTGAAGAAACAGTGAACAGAGTTAGAGAGAGTTTCATCCGTAGTCCCAAGAAATCAACAAACCGCCCCTAGCCGCGAACTTTCCATTCTACAGCCAACTGTGTGTAAAATCGAGAAAAACATTACAATTTAAGCCGTACCATATGCAGCTGCAGCATGCATTAAAGCCGGACGATTACCCAAAAGAAAGACGTTTTGTGAGAACATGCAAGAAGCCTGTGAGGACGACAACTTTGAAAACAAGCTTATTTTCAGTTACCTTTCATCTTAGTGGTAAGGTCAACTGACACAATGTATGGATATGGGGCACAGAAAGTCCCTATGAAATTGTGGAACACGAACACGATTCCACAAAAATCAATGTTTTTTGTGCAATTTCTCGTAACAAGGTGTATGGACCGTTCATTTTTGGTACGGACAATGTGATGGGTATTTCCTACTTGGACATGCTTCAGTTATGGTTGTTTCTACAACTGGAACACAATATCAACGGTTTTATTTACCAACAGGATCGAGCTCTGCCACACTGGCACAAAAAAGTTTGTGACTACCTCAATCGGCAAGTCCCACAATTATGGAATGGTCGGTGTGGCCGGGATGACAAGATATTGTTTTCATAGCTTCCCGGGTTGCCCGACCTTTCACCGTGTGACTTCTTCGTTTGGGGATATGTTAAAGACTGTGTCTATGTACCACCCTTACCTACCACTTTGGCTGAGTTGTGAGACCGTATTACGACTGCATTCACAATCATCAATGCAACCAAGCTGCGTAATGTGTGGAACAAACTGAACTATCACCTTGACATCTGCCGTATCACTCATGAGCACAAACTGAACATCTATGATAGTATAGTATAGATGTTAATCTTGGATGCTTTCGGTTTATTTTCATGCATGACTCATTGGTGTAATCCAATTATGTTCTGAAATAAACACTTCGGAAACCCGATGATTCTTTTCTAGTAACGCTTTATATATTTAAAACTTTTTATGAATTAAAAAAAAAAAAAAAAAAAAAAAAAAGAACAGCATTTATGTATTTTTGTATTTGCTGGTTTTTATTGAACTTAATTATAGTACAAAACTTTGATTAAACACCATACAAGAACTCGTAACAATTGTTTAGGCTTGAAAGAAGACATGACCTAACACCTAACCCCCAAAGCAAAAAATGTGAGACGTACATCACAGTTTTTTTACCAGTCTGCAGGTTATTTTCAAAACAGTATTGTGCCGAGATTCCAAGTGTACCGATTTTGGTAGGAAAGATTAGAAATCACCATCTTTCTCCATTTTCAGCATAAATGTCAATGTTTATTTTAAACTTGATTTATTAGGTTCTAGAAACTATGAATAAGTAGAATTGTTCAATATCTTTTACTCACGTAACTTTTTTATGGTACTATCTCCCCATCTTCAACAATCGGTCATCAAAACTTACTTAATTAAAAGGGTTCACAGGTTTTTGACACGTGACAGTTTTTGACGGTTTAAACCATGGTTAAAACTGTCATTTCAAAAACATATATTTATAATTTGTCATATATAAACTCAATTTAACAAAATATAGTTTATAAATATTTTTTGAAAGGTAAATAGATTGATGTTCTTTGAAAAACACATTGTTACAACCTTTTGATTAATATAAGAAACAAAACTTTAGGCTTTTAAAATTTTATTATGAATTAATTTTATGTTCATTCAAAATATGCTGTGATACTTTTATATATTATTTTGAAATTTATTTATAACTATGCTTAATATAGTATATGTTAAATTTAGGTATGTGATACTTTAAAAATATAGTTGTTTTTTATAAGATATTATTTATAAGTATATTTTAAAAGGTAAACATATTAATGCTTTTGGAGGGAGAAACAGAATTATAACATTTTGATTAATATAAACAAAATTTTAGGCTTCTAAAAATTCTTGATTTATAAATCATTGATAGATCATTTTGATTGATAAATCATTTTGTTTGCAATATAACATTGTATATTTCAATTTTTTTAGTATTGTGCTTTTAGTATTATGTATTTAACCAGTAAAATAAAAATGCACAGCCTAATATTTTGTATTTAAATATTTTATAGAATATATATATATATATTAATGACTGCTGATATTGCAAGTTTATAAGAAAAAGCAATAATTCTGAATGTTAAACAAGCTGGAATTGCATCTGAAATTCTTATAATTACCGTGAAACAAGAGAAATATGAATGCTTTCTGGACATGTATAAATTGTAATACATTTAATATTTACTCATACAGATTTTTTAAAAAATTATTAGTCTAAGGTGTAGGGCCCACCAGTGGCCAAGTGGTTCTATACTCAAAGCTGATAGACATGAGGTGCCTGGATCAATCCCAGCCACCACTCGACGGCCTAGACGTTCAGAGTTTGTGGTTTTCTCTAAAACTTGCATAAATATGGGCTTAGGACCCTTTAGAAAGACCCCCACAGAGGGCACCCCACCTTAGGCCTAAGACCCTAGAGTAGTCAAACAGTCTTACTCCCAAAACACCAATAGTCTAAGCTATAAACAGGTACAAATATTTATACAATCAATAATAATAGATAAAATATTATTAATAAATGATAAGTCTAATAAATATAGATTATAAATATAATTATTTTCAAATTCATATTAATTTATTGCCCACATATATTATGTTTTATTTAAAGAAAAAAAAAATCTAGTATTCTTGTGTTTTCAAGGCTTATGTGAAAATTCATAAGTACCGTATATTTCCATGTATAAGCCGAGAATTTTTGGAAATTTTTCGGAAGCTGAAATACGGGGGTCGTCTTATATACAAGTCCACATTTCTAGCAAAAAAATGTACTTTAGAAACAATGATTGAATGTATATATTTTAACCACTTCACCGGCCATCCCGAGATAACTTGGGGGAAATGTAACCTTCTACATACTACAGTGGCCAGTGAAGTGGTTAAGCTTAAAAACTATATATAAAGTAAAATAGTGATATTAAACCTTATTTTTAAATAATTATCACTTATAAAACTCTTAAATTAGCAGTTTTAAATTTATTTCTAGAGCAGCTCGATGTAGTCACAAATGTTTACATTTCTTTTTTTTTTTTTTGACCTGCTGATAGCTGGCGTCATTGGCAGATTGCACAAACGGAGTAACTTCTCTGTCTGATTCGGAAATAGTATAAGAGAAACTTGAAAAAACAGGACTCCTGATCATATTTTTTATTTATACAATTAAATCATCTCTGTTTAAAATGTTTCGAGGTTTACACTATCAAAAGAAGTGGCAAATCTTCGCTTTTTTTTTTTTTTTTTTTTTTTTTTTTGAAGATTGCCTTGAGGCACTGGTAAAAATACTCAAAAGTAGAAATATACAAAATAATTTAGATACATCGTTAAAAAAAATCAACACAATCGGTCTTTAAATGGCTTTTTTATGCAAACATCCAGCGGCAGCAGCATCGACGTTAGGCCCCCTGGTATTACGGCGACTATCGTTTTCAGCTGCCGGCACTTGTCCTTCACTGTGTGTGTGAGAGCATCTGTTCGATGCCTGTGCTAGCCTCCCTTCTGATAAGGTTGCCAGAGTTAAAACTATTGCCGTTGGTGAACACACAGCAATCATTTTACGTCATAGCTAAGCAAGTTAAGGAATTCATTTGGATAAGCACGCATTTCGCGCAATTTCATTGGACAGATTATCCTGAAAGTTTTATAGATTGGCAATATTTTCACCATTTTGGCGATATACTTGAACTTTAAAAAGTATTTTTTCAATTCGGCTTATACACAGGCTTGCAGTTTTGGGCAAATTTCTGAAGGGAAAAACGTACTCTCGTCTTACATACGGATCGGCTTATATTTAGAAATATACGGTAACTTTGGAATTTTAGAATTTCATAAGCATTAATATAAATAAACATAAACATACAAAATATGTCTATGCATACTTTGTATATATTTCTTAGGTTATAAACAAGTTAATTTACCTAAATTTTTATGAATTATCTACAAATTGTTTTAAGACTTGTTAATTTATAAACAGCATAATATTTAGATATTCAATTGTATATGGCAAGTATTGCTAAATCCTATTTCTAACCCGATTCTAGCTCATTTATAGATTTTGAATTTTGACAATACAAGTTTTTGATGGCTTAAACCCTTGTCCTGTGAAAAAACCCAACCCTGCTAATTAGATTCCAGAAACTCTGAAGAAGTAGAATTGTTCAATATCACTCACTCTTAATATTTCATCCCCCCCCCCCACTGCGTTGCAATTTCTAATCTTTCTCCATCCACAGCATAAATATTAATATTCATTTTAAACTTGCTTTATTAGATACTAGAACCTATAAAGAGGTAGAATTGTTCAATATCTTTCACTCGTGTAATATATATATATTTTTTTGTTTGTGTCTGTGTGTGTTCCCAACAATCGGCAATCATATGCCACCTGTAATCCTTGTAATTTCTAATTTTTCTCTATCCGCAACATAAATGCCTTTTTTTTTTTTTTTTTTTTTTTTTAACTTACCTAATTAGATTCCAGAGCTTATAAAGAAGTAGAATATTCATTATCACTCACTCGTATAATATTTTATTTCCTCTCTGAAGAAAGCTCCGATAATTAATTATGTTTTCATGGATGCTGAACATTTCTACAATTCTTTTTTTAACTTATAAAGTAGATTATAGTCACCTAAACAAGCCTCAAAATGTCGGCGAATTATAGCATAAGACTCATTTGTTTCAGAGGTGGGATTGGATAGATTAGTTCATCATTACTTACATTTTCATCTTTTTCTTGCGAGGAAGATGTGAAAATTTCTTTGCCGTCTTCTGTCATTTCATCTCCATCTAATTCTTTAAATTGCACAAGCTCCATCTGAATGAATTTCACTGTTCTCAAAATCATTAATTACTTTTTCATCATGCCGTATTTCACATTCGATGTTTTCAAATTTTGCTTTTTTCAGCAACAATGAACAATTTTTAATTACTTTTAGAAAAGGAAATCTGGTATTTTTTGATTGAGAATCATTTTTAATAAGAAAGACTTAAAATTTTATTTGAATAACTGGGGACAGTATGTGACAAATATTTATTTTAATGGGGAAATTTAACATTGATCCTATGAGATTGATTTTGGTTCTAACAAATTTTATTTGAATAAGCGGGGTATTCGATTATAAATTACCCAATTAAGTGGGAATGACTGTATACATATATATATATATATACTCTATATGCATTTGTTCTTCCAGGAATGCTGTAGAATTATTGCTAGAAGGTTGAAAAGTCAAGAAGAAAAGTACCTAAAGGCCTCTGAACATTTAGAATGACAGCTGGATGATAAAATGGGTTGAAAAAGGACTGCAGGAGGCCAAATTAGCCTTGAGTTAGCACTACTATTATCCAAAAAATCTTAGTTTTTTGTTCCCATAGGAAAAAAGTGTGATTATTTTTTTAAATATCTATTTAAATATCTATTTAATATCTATTTTTTTTTTAAATATCTATTTAATTATTCGTATGTCAAATTTTTTTTAAATATCTATTTTAAAAAAAAATTTGACATACGAATGGTTATTTTGGTCGTAATTGACTCTTTACCCAATTTACACTGTGGTACTCCATTATATTCTATTTTTCAGTTATTTTATTTTCTATTGTAGCACTTTCTATGTTAAATATCTAATTTTACTTTTTCTTTCTATTTATAGAATTATTTCATGAAAGGATTATTATGAAAGAAAAACAAGAAGACCCACTTGAAAAAACAAAAAAGCGCTTAGTAAAGTCAAGTTTGTTGCAGAAAAGACCTGCATTGTCCAAATATATATATATATATATATATATATATATATATAATAATGATGATCTATTAAGCATAGTAAAAGCCAAGCAACAGATACAAGATCACTCAAACACCAATGACCAATAAGATTAAAAATTTCTTTGAGAAGTTCAGAAAAATGACAAAAAAAAAAAAAAAAATCAGGGGATGAAATACATAAATTTAAAGAAACCAGATTTATTAATTAACAGCCTGCAAAACAAACGAATCAATAAAGTAACACAACAAATCTTAACTTAAAACCATAAACTATATCAAAATTTATGAAAAAGTAATTTAAGAAACTTAAGATAGGAAGGAAGGAGGCAGGCGGCAAGACTTGTGACTTGCCTGTGGGGTTAAACTAGTTTCAGGCCGGCAACACTCCCCCAGCCTGCCAAGACCAGAATAGGAGTCATATGGATTTAAAAAAGCAGAATTTCAAAGCAGATGAATAACAATGAGACCTCGAAGCAACAATGATTGATTACAATGTGTTTAATAGCATGATTAGAATTTTAAGAATAGTTGCCAACTCAAAAAAGAAGAAACTGAAATTTTAATGAAAAAAGAAAGTTTGCATAGTAATACAAAGTAAATGCAACAAGCCTTCTGCTTTATTTTTTATTTATTTTTAATTTTAATTTAACAATCCCACCCAACCATCCAGCCTGACAAACCTCCGTAATCAAACATCTGCCCACCCAACCGCCACCTTTTTTATTGTCTTTTATTATTTTATAATTTTTTTGTTAATATACACAAAAGTGTACACAGTTTTTTTTTTTTTTATTTATTTATTTATTTTTTTTTTATGTAATGACAGAGACATGGTTAAGGATAGAAAATACAAAGTTTTTAAGAAAACCCATTTTAGCAGTGGCTGTGATCAGTTTATTAATATTCTTGTTTTTAAACTTCGCAGAGCATAAATTATTAATTTGAAATAAATGGTTAATGATGATGTTTCTAAATACTGAAAGATGCAAACAGGAATTAAAATGTGTAAATAAGTTTACTTTAAAACTAAAATCTTGCCGTTTGTCATAGATATCTGTGTAAATTTTATTACCATCAATGATTATTTTAAGATCTAAAAAGTTAATTGATTGATTATTTTGAGTTAGCTATATATATATATATATATATACTTTTCTGAAAAAAAAAAAAAAAAAAAAATCATTATTTCACTTAGAATGTGTAAACTGTTATTATTTAAAATATTGCGAATTAAAATTACACTCATGTTTGTGAAAATTGCAACACCATAAAGGGATTATGCAAATTGAACCAAACTTACAGGAAATGTAAAGTAAGGTGAGGCGTGCAAATGATTAGAATTACAAAACGATTGGGCATGCATGGAACGAGATCTAAATCCTTATCAGTCGCATGTTCCAGGTACATAAAGGACTGTAAAGGTGCGTTGAAATCTGTTTATCGTCCTATGTTGGCGGTAAACGTTTCATTAGTGGTCAGTATGCCACATCAAAGCGGAAGATGCTATACGAACAATTAATGGAGTTCGTGCGAGGCCACATTGTTGGTATGAGAGACAGGATTTTCGTATCGAGAAATCGCAGCCCGCATGCAGTGTAATGCCACAACAGTGATGCGTGTTTGGAAGAAATGGACAGAGGAGAATCAAACAAGCCAAAAACCTGGCAGTGGGGCACGCAATAGAACAACGGGACGAGACGACAGACACCCCATCCACATGGCTGCGATGGACCATACAGCTTCCTCTTGTGTGTTACTACAATGTTAGAGTACGGTTACAGGTGTTTTGTTCTGTAGCTCCATGGATCATCACCATTTGCTGCAGCATCAATTCCGTGCAAGGGTTCCTCTACACAGGATTCTCCTCTTACTGAATCACGGACGCCTCCAACTTCAAAGGGCTCAGTAACACAGCACGTGGCGTGCCTAGTGGCAACAAATTGTTTTCTCCGATGAATCTCGCTACAATCTGGAGTACAATGATGGAAGAGTATGCATCAAACATTACTGAGGGAAACATCTGTTCCCACAGTGTGTTATCTAGTTCCAGCATCATGCTGCACAAACGCCTAGCATCATGGTGTGGGGAGCTATTGGGTATAATTGTCGATCCCATCTAGTGCACATTGTATGCAACTCAACAGTGATCGCTACACGTAAGGGAAATTTCAAAGCCAGAGGTCCTTCCCCTTCGATGCATTTCGGATGCTGTATTTCAGCAGGATAATGCCCGTGAGCATGTTTCTCATACTGCACAAGCCTTCTTCAGTGCACAACAGGGTTAGCTTCTTCCATAGCCTGCTTATTCCCTGGATATGTCACTCATCGAGCATGTCTCTGATTTCATTGGTCGGTGACTTGCTCGAACAACTGGTGAGGCACACAGTAAGATTGAAGTTTAGCATCAAGTCAAAGTCATCTGAAATGCTATTCTCCAGGATTTCGTTCATAACCTGCATGATTCAATGCCACGACGTGTACAGGCTCTCATTGCTCAGCATAGAGGACACACACAGTACTGATTTCAGCCTTTTTTTTTTTTTTTTTTTTTTTTTTTTTTTTTTTTTGTACATGTGATTGTTTATTTGTACTACTATCAGTAATATGTGGAATAAATTTCATTAATTTCTGATAATTCTTTTATGGTGTTGCAATTTTCACAAACATGAGTGTGTACTTCTTATAAATTAAAGTTTGTTTCTCTATATTTTAAATTTATTATCTCAAATTTGTTATGTATTGACCTATACGTGTGCTTATATTAGTAGGTTGATGGATGTCTGTAAAGATTAATTGAGCAAGATGCTGTGGATCTTCATTTAATTCTATAGATTTTTTGTTTTATCCTATTGATGTGAACTACTGATAGCAATAGATCTCTACGGATATTGATCTTTGTGGATGTCAATTGATATCCGTTGCCCATTTCCACATACAAATTTTTTTTATTGATTTCTATGGATATTGATCTCTATGGATGTCAATTGATATCCGTTGGCCATTTCCACGTATAAATTTATTTTTATTGATCTCTACGGATATTGATTTCTATGGATGTCAATTGATATCCGTTGGCCATTTCCACGTACAATTTTTTTTTTATTGATCTCTACGGATATTAATTTCTATGGATGTCAATTGATATCCGTTGGCCATTTCCACGTACAAATTTTTTTTATTCATCTCTACGGATCATTTTTAGTAGGGATACCTACTTTATTGGGGCTTTTTATGCGTTTTTAAGGGAAAATAAAGCTTTTTTAACGCTAAAACGACTAGAAATGCACAAAATTAGCACTTTATCAACTTACTAAGCCTCTTTGAAAGAATTTATACAAAAATAAACACAATTATTTACAATTTTGTAACAATATTTACGTGCATAAAAAGATGTTTCGTGGGTAATATGGTATGAAAATCATGCACCATTCGTTTGCAGAGCTACCCAAAAGGACTAGAATAAAGTGTGCTTCGAAATCACTGGAAGTGCATTTCAGGTTGTGCTGTATGTTATTTAATATAGGATTATATTTCAGTACACAGTGCTGAGTGTACATAATATATAGATGGCATACAGGTCTACCAATAATTAAGTAAAAATATTGCTTTCAATTAAATGTAATTGGTGGAAATGCTTTACTATATTTTACTATAGCCGGGAAAACTGATCAGGAATTAAAACTAATTTCTTACATACAGGGTGTGCCATAAGTCTGTTGGCATTTTAAAAATTCTTAACTATTGAATGAATTGATAGGATTAAACGCGGTTTGCGACAAAAATCCTTCTCGTGTAGGTTTTTTTTTTTTTTTTTTTTTTTTTTTTTTTGTAAAGAAAAAATAATAATTAAGTTATTTGTCGATAGAGGGCGCTGTGCGTCACCAGATCACACATTTTCATGAAAAACTGTACATATTCGCGTGCAAATGTTTACAGGCATATAAATCCCACTCTATGTGTCCTTCGTCACCACAAATTACAGTTTGCAAACGAGTTGTAACACTGCTAACTGCGGCTTCAGTTGGCGGTTCTTACCTGAGGGAAAACATCTTCACCCATAACGCTTTATCCACCAACTCAGCATCACAATTAAAACTTCGTGTATGCACAAGCAGGAGGCAAAACAAAAATAAACTGTTCTAATCGCAAAATTGTGCAATTTATAGGATTTTCATTTGCATATATTCTTTCACATCCGTACGAAAAATTTAACTATTTGTCTAACTATCGTCGACAAAAAATTTAACTATATTTTTTTCTTTACCAAAAAAAATCCCGCTTCCCGAGAATGATTTTTTCGGTAACCGTGTTCAATTCATTCAATAGTTATGAATTTTTTTAAATGTCTACAGACTTATGGAACACCCTGTACATCAAGTTAATTAAGTATTTTATTTAAAGCTGAATTTTCAGAGTTTGTTTTGTGTATGATTACGCTTTTTGAGGTTCCCTGAATATTAAAGTTAAGTTTGCAGCGTTTGATCTTTGAGTATATCTGTTATCAGGTTAACTTAAAAAAAAATAATTGCAGGCAATTCAAATAATGTGTTTTGAAGTCTACATAAGGTTGCTACTTGAAGAGATTTATCGAGATTAATAAATTTTAAGGTTTAGTGCGGGTTAAGGTTCACTGAGAAAACATATATACCGCCTTAATCTAGAATGAATAAGTGGTCATTTTCTACATCCTTTAACTATAAATATAGATTTCCGAGCTATGCGCTTCAAGCATGCCAATAAACTGAATAGACGAAAAAATCGAGAATTTCTAGTCTACACTTTTCTAGATGGTGAAACAATAGTCTGAATATTCTGAAACCTTTTGTATTGCAAGAAATTCTCGCTTGATTTTCTAGAAATGGGTCATAAACCAAGATTATAGCTGCTGAAACCCGCCTCTTGTATTCGCATTTATTTGCAGAGATTTTTAAATCACTTTACCCTCGAGAATATAGCCAAACGCTCTAGAATTCTAATAGGGGTTTCTAGAACTCGCTTTCGAAGGAGACTAGAAATTATAAGGATGACATGGAACTATTTATTCTAGAGCCACAATTTAGATTCTAAATGTCAGTTACAGAATTTTTTTCTCAGTGTTGTCGGAATAATTTTATAATAAGCATTTAAATTTAATAACATCAATGAATTCTATTTAAATGTAGGTACTGTACTGAAATAAAGGGGTAGCCTCCTCAAGCAGAATTGTGTGCGAAATAAAACTGTTCCTACACCTAGTATGAATTCTTTTAAACATAGATATATACAGAGTGATTATAATTAAAGTTACGATTTCAAAACGCTATAATTTTAAAACTACCCATCAGAGCGATTTGGTATTTTACCAGAGCAATCTTGAGGCCATGAAATTTTGTTTGGCAAAAGAAAAAAATAGTTACAAAATGTGCTGTTAATTATCCGCAAAGTATTTGTTTCATGAAGCTCCTCTTTTCCACCTTTCACTATGACTGTTTCCGCTGTAAACACGTATTCTTATCTTTTTTGCTAAACAAAATTGTAGTAAACCCTTGAAGTCTATTGTTTCCTGCTATTCCATTATGTTGCTAATGACATTCCCGTGTTTAATGAATCAATTTAGGCGTTTTCCCTCACATTACCCTGACAGCGCCATCTATAGGAACATGTTGGAACTACTTTTTTCCTCCCCCAAATAAAATTCCATTGCCTCACGATTGATCTGGTAAAATATCAAATCGCTCTGAAGGGTAATTGCCGAAACGTCAGTGGAGGCCCTACATTGAGACTCAAAACGGTTTTGGGCTGTGTCTGTCTGTCTGTCCGTCTGTCTGTCTGTCTGTCGCGCGATAGCGGCCGCAAAATTAGAGCTATTGACTTGAAATTTGGTACACATGTTCATGAGCCCCACGAAATTAGCTGTATAGTTTTTGGTATGTATTCCATTTGTAGTTCGTATACAGGGACACGCCAAAGTTTTTCTTATCATTACGGCCTATGGGAGGAATTTGTACGTATCGCGATAGCGGCCGCAAAAATAGCGCTATTGACTTGAAATTTGGTACACATGTTCATGAGCCCCACGAAATTAGCTGTATAGTTTTTGGTATGTATTCCATTTGTAGTTCGTATACAGGGACACGCCAAAGTTTTTCTTATCATTACGGCCTATGGGAGGAATTTGTACGTATCGCGATAGCGGCCGCAAAAATAGCGCTATTGACTTGAAATTTGGTACACATGTTCATGAGCCCCACGAAATTAGCTGTATAGTTTTTGGTATGTATTCCATTTGTAGTTCGTATACAGGGACACGCCAAAGTTTTTCTTATCATTACGGCTTATGGGAGGAATTTGTATGTATCGCGGTAGTGGCCGCAAAAATAGCGCTATTGACTTGAAATTTGGTACACATGTTCATGAGCTCCACGAAATCAGCTGTATAGTTTTTGGTATATATTCCATTTGTAGTTCGTATACAGGGACACGCCAAAGTTTTTCTTATCATTACGGCCAAAGGGAGGAATTTGTATGTATTGCGATAGCGGCCACAAAAATCACGCTATTGACTTGCAATTTGGTACACATATTCATGAGCCCAACGAAATTAGCTGTATAGTTTTAGGTGTGTATTCCATTAGTAGTTCGTGTACAGGGACATGCCAAAGTCATTCTATCATTACGGCCTATGGGAGGAATTTGTACGTATCGCGATAGCGGCCGCAAAAATAGCGCTATTGACTTGAAATTTGGTACACATGTTCATGAGCCCCACGAAATTAGCTGTATAGTTTTTGGTATGTATTCCATTTGTAGTTCGTATACAGGGACACGCCAAAGTTTTTCTTATCATTACGGCCTATGGGAGGAATTTGTACGTATCGCGATAGCGGCCGCAAAAATAGCGCTATTGACTTGAAATTTGGTACACATGTTCATGAGCCCCACGAAATTAGCTGTATAGTTTTTGGTATGTATTCCATTTGTAGTTCGTATACAGGGACACGCCAAAGTTTTTCTTATCATTACGGCTTATGGGAGGAATTTGTATGTATCGCGGTAGTGGCCGCAAAAATAGCGCTATTGACTTGAAATTTGGTACACATGTTCATGAGCTCCACGAAATCAGCTGTATAGTTTTTGGTATATATTCCATTTGTAGTTCGTATACAGGGACACGCCAAAGTTTTTCTTATCATTACGGCCAAAGGGAGGAATTTGTATGTATTGCGATAGCGGCCACAAAAATCACGCTATTGACTTGCAATTTGGTACACATATTCATGAGCCCAACGAAATTAGCTGTATAGTTTTAGGTGTGTATTCCATTAGTAGTTCGTGTACAGGGACATGCCAAAGTCATTCTATCATTACGGCCTATGGGAAGAATCTGTATGTACCGCGATAGCCACCGCAAAAATCAAGCTATTGACTTCCAATTTTTGCAGAAACGTCAGTGGAAGGCCTCTGTTGAGACTGAACAGGATTTTGTGTTCCGTCTGTCCGTCTGTCTGTCTGTCTGTCGTGTGATAGCGGCCGCAAATATCACGCTATTGACTTGAAATTTGGTACACATGTTCATGATCCCCACAAAATTAGCTGCATAGTTTTTGGTATGTATTCCATTTGTAGTTCGTATACAGGGACACGCCAAAGTTTTTCTTATCATTACTGCCTAAGGGAGGAATTTGTATGTATCGCGATAGCGGCCACAAAAATCACGCTATTGACTTGCAATTTGGTACACATATTCATGAGCTCAACGGGATTAGCTGTATAGTTTTAGGTGTATATTCCATTTGTAGTTCGTGTACAGGGACACGCCAAAGTTTTTCTTATCATTACGGCTTATGGGAGTAATTTGTATGTATCGCGATAGCGGCCACAAAAATCACGCTATTCACTTGCAATTTGGTACACATATTCATGAGCCCAACGGAATTAGCTGTATAGTTTTAGGTGTGTATTCCATTTGTAGTTCGTGTACAGGGACACGCCAAAGTCATTCTATTATTACGGCCTATGGGAAGAATCTGTATGTACCGCGATAGCCACCGCAAAAATCAAGCTATTGACTTTGATTTTTTACCGAAACGTCAGTGGAGGGCCTCTGTTGAGACTCAAAAGGATTTTGTGTTCCGTCTGTCCGCCTGTCTGTCTGTCTGTCGTGCGGTAGCGGCCGCAAATATCACGCTATTGACTTGAAATTTGGTACACATGTTCATGATCCCCACGAAATTAGCTGTATAGTTTTGGGTGTGCATTCCATTTGCAGTTCGTGTACAGGGACACGCCAAATTTTTTTTATCATTACGGCCTATGGGAAGAATTTGTATGTACCGCAATAGCGGCCGCAAAAATTCTCCGATTGATTTGCAAATTGACACATATATTCAGGCTCGGTATAGAAATAGCTATTTATTTTTTTAGGCCTATACTTTTTATGGATTGTATGGATTGTAGACAGGGACACGCCAAAATACTTCACATTACGGCGTATGAGGGGAATTGCGTTTAAACGCATTTTAACATCTTTACTTTGCAATCAAGAAAATTAAACTAGCGTACATGAGTAAGATGTTTAACTTATGTTGTTTGAAGAAAATATGTGCTCTTAAGCTTTCTAATTAATGTACAGGACCTTACAAAATTGTTCTGACAATGTCACGTAGTCATCCAAACGATGTTAAACTTGGAACAATTATTAATTTTAAACGCAAAGTAAGCTGAATAGTTTTTACAGGTGTATAGAATGTTTATGGTTTGTTTACAGAGACAAGCAAAAGAATTTCGTAGCATTAGAGCCTATGGACAAACGTTTATTTAAGAGCGCACTTTAATGCGTTTATGCTGCATTGAACTTAATAAAATTATCATACATTATGAAGATGCTTAAAATTATGTTTACTCTTAAAAAAGGTTATGTATAGACTAAATAATTTAGGGGACCACACAAAATAATTCCGAGTATGTACTGTAATCATCCGAATGATGTCAAATTAGTTTGAAAAATTAATGAGTTATAATTAATTAAGTTTATTCTTATTATTGGCGTTTATAATGACTGTGGCTACTTTTCCGGGATATATAAAATAATTTCGTACTATTACGGTCTATAGTCGATATTTCTTAAAAGTTTATTTTAACATGGTTACACCCCATCAAATATAATGAATTTATGTTAGAATTTTAAAAGCATGTTTTCTTGTTGATAATTGTGGGCATAGAATTGTAAATTAGTTTAAAGGTTACGCAAAATAATTCCGATATGCTATGTAATTTTTTTTTGTATGAAATTTGGTATTTATGAATTTCAGGGAAATAATACAAGACCGTCGTTCATTAAGAATACATATTGTTGCGTACTTGGGGGTCCGTAAGTTGTCCGAGAATGAAAGGCAAAACTTGCAAAAATTCAGTGATGTATTCACAGAAAGTTCCAGAAAAATACAGGTCTATAAACCAAGTATCAGCTTCAATTCAACCAGTAAACACAGCTTAAACAACAGCCGTTAACAGCAAAACAACGGTACAAACTATTTAGCAATAACACATAAAGAAAGTCTCATCTAAAGAGGCTCAAAGCAAAGCAAGAATTTCACGAAACTGACACAGATCTGAGACTGACTGCCTTGGCGAAAAAATGCTCCTTTTATACTTTTCTATCGAACACAGACTGTTCTGGAAAATTCTCGTATCTCATAATGATATTAGAGCTTCCATATTTGGTATATCCCTAATAAGGATTTTCTCGCCAAGGTCGCCAAAAAAAATCGCCAAGGAGGGAAACAGTCGCCAAATTTGGCGCCAAATCCATTTCTTCCCTTATTGGAGCTTTTTTAAATGTTTTTAAGGGAAAATTAGGCTATTTTAACGCTAAAACGACTAAAAATGCACAAAGTTAGCATTTTATTAACTTTACTAAACTTCTTTGAAAGAATTGATACAAAAATAAATGCAATTATTTACAATTCCGTAACACTTTATAAGATATGCAAATAGAGACATAGCGGGGGGTTGAGGGGGGCGGCAGCCCCCCTCAGGAATGTATCTGATTATGGTAACAAGTCGATCGAATCAATATATACGATTATATAATAAGGAATAAATAAAAATGGCCTATTGAATAATGTCTGATGCAAATAGGACGTTGAGGCTCCTGATCTGCAGATCCACTAGTTTTAAAATTATAGCGTTTTGAAATCGTAACATTAATTATAATCACCCAGTATACGGTACTTGTTATCTTACACCTTAATGTACCATCTGTCTTTATAATATTGAAATGCAGAGTAAGAGAAAGTCGAGTGAGTGCCACATCAGATTATTTTGTTTTATAAATTTTCGAAATGTTAAATAAGTGCTTTCAACGTTTAATAAAAATCATTGCATCCAATATTTATACATGAAAAGAGAAATCATCGGAATCTGACTTCAAATTACCGATTCGACTCACAGGGGAATCGTAAAAGAAGCAAAGAAATGAACTTACAACCGTGATGGGATTGGATGTGTTTGAATAATATATACTTTATATAATGGAGGAATGTCGTTCAGTAGACGGCCGACATTAAATTAATCGAATCTTTCAGGATGAAGGGAGGAAACTGTCTGGTCTAGAAACGATATAGAAATAGATAGTGGAAGTTTTTGTGGCGACATTTTTCTGATAGGTGGAGAAAAATATGGGAGTATAGAAGATAAATTGAGGAGAAATAATGAAGTTGCTTTTTATCGGATCGGAGTTATTAAATACAGGGTGTTGCATAAGTCTGTAAACATTTTAAAAATTTATAATTTTTGAAGATATTGATAGAATTGCACGCAGTTTGCAAAAAGAATATCATTTCTCATATTTATTTATTTATTTATTTATTTATTTTTTTTTTTTTTTTTGTAAAGAAAAAAGTACAGTCGGTAACAAAAGTGTCCGAACACTAGCAAAAATTCCTATGTAAAAAAAGTACACTTCATACGGTTTTGTTAAATAAATCCTTGTCGAATCATGTTCTTAGTCAGTCTAAGAACATGATTCGACAAGGATTTATTTAACAAAAAAGTATTAACTCTACTTTTTTTATATAGGAATTTTTGCTAGTGTTCGAACACTTTTGTTACCGACAGTATATTTAAATTCTTTGTCGACGATAGTTAGAGAAATAGCTAAATTTTCCACACGGATGTGAAAGAGAAATATACAAATGAAAATCCTATAACTTTCACAATTTTGCGATTAGAACAGGTTATTTCTTATTTTGCCTCGTATTTGTGCATAAATGAAGTTTTAATTGTGATGCTGACTTGGTGGATAAAGCGTTATGGGTGAAGATGTTTTCCCTCACGTAAGAACTGTTAGAAGAATACTATATATGAATGAAGGCATGAATTCGCAGGCTTCCTAAATTAGTTTCCTTTAAATATATTTTATAACAAATAATTCTTTATTTGAGAAATCAACAGTCATATAATTAAATAAAGTTTGACTTTTTATAAATATTTAATTTTATGCACTCGGTGGCGCTTTCTGCGCTAATCAAATAAAATAAAATCAATTATTCA
The DNA here is from genome assembly GCA_963930645.1 of Salticus scenicus. Classification (NCBI taxonomy): domain Eukaryota; kingdom Metazoa; phylum Arthropoda; class Arachnida; order Araneae; family Salticidae; genus Salticus; species Salticus scenicus. The sequence goes on from OZ005661.1 coordinate 209,043,683, forward strand.
TTTGTTCAAAATAGAAGTAATGAAAATTATGAGCTTACCTTTTTCTGTTCTGAGGAGTCGGCTGTCCCATTAGCTTGTAGCTTCTTCTGAATATTTTATTCTATATTACATTTGTTAATATCTTGTCTGAAAATAATGATATGATTAATTGTTTGAAGAAACACCACTGATACCATCTTTTGATTTTAACTTGTATATTTAATGAAAAAGAAAGTAAAAGTAAAATAAAAAAGAAAGGAGCGAGAAATGATCTCACTTTACATATTCAAAATTAAACACTAACTAAAAGTATCAGAATCTATTCCGATGAAAACATACAGGTGTGGAGTCACGTGGTACAGTTCTAATAATAGATCTTCACCCCTTCAAACCACGGAGGGGATGAAAAGTTGGGAGGGTGAAAACAGACACACTTTTGTTCTTATTATAATGTTCGTTTTTTACAGAACACAATTTGGAATAAAGGAGTCTTTTCGAGTTTGTAATTTTCTGTCAGCCCTCCTCAAACGAAGAATACTGTCTTAGTTCCAAATTGTCACGGTGTTTCAGGAAAATTGGCTTAGGAGTAGGTTTTGTCAACACGTCTGCAGTCATTAATTTACTCTGCAGATATTGTAGAGAAAGTGTTCCATTTTCACACAGGTTTTTCACGCAGTGAAAACGGATATCTATGTGTTTGGAGCGTGCTGTGTGTTTGGGCTATTCAATCATTTTAATGGCTGACTGATTGTCCTCAAATAATCTTATCGGCAGTTCCTGTGGTAAGTCAAGGTCCTCTAACACTCTGGTCAGCCATAAGATCTCTTGTCCAGCATTTGCGGCTGATACGAATTCTGCTTCTGCAGAAGACAGAGCTACACACGTTTGTTTTTTGGATATCCACTGGATTGGTGTTTTTCCTATTAAGAATAGGTTTCCTGTCATCGATTTACGATCAGATTTATCACCGGCCCAATCGGCATCGGCGTAACAGGTTAGTATAGGTTTTTCCTTTCCGCTTATAACCAAATTCAATTTTTCAGTGGTTTTTAAATAACATATGATCTTTTTCGCAGCATCCCAGTCTTGCTGCCTGGGCTTCTCGTTGCGTCTACTTAGAATATTGACGGCTGCTGCAATGTCAGGTCTAGAGATAGTAGCTATATATAATAGGGATCCGATGGCTTGTCTGTATTTTGTATTGTTGTTTAGTAGATTATCGTCTGAGGCATTATCCAGATAGCCAGGATTCATATGTATATTTGTGGGCTTAGCGTTTTGAAGATTGAATTTTTCTACGAGTTCTTTAATTTTAGATCTTTGGTTTATAAAGTATTCTCCTTGTTTAGATTTTTGTATGTTGATGCCGAGGTAGTAACTTATTTCCCCGAGATTTTTGAGCTCGTATTTTTCACTAAGTTTCTCGATAGTTTCTTCTATTTGTTGGTCCGACCCTGATATTAAAAGGTCGTCCACGTAAATAATTATATGTATGGGGTTCGTTTCATTTTTCCTAAACAGGCAGGCATCTGCTGTGCTTTGTGTAAAACCGAATTCTTTTAGAGTTTCACCAATTTTCAAATGCCATGATCTGGCGGCTTGCTTAAGACCATAAAGGGCTTTTTCTAATTTCCATACTTTATTTTCGTTTCCTGGTGAAATATAGCCTTTAGGCTGTTCCATGTATACTATTTCATCTAAGTCTCCATGCAGGAAGGCAGTTTTAATATCAATATGGTGAACCTGTCTGTTTCTGTGAGCAGCACTGGCTAAAAAAGCTCTAATTGTGCTATGGGATACCACCGGGGCAAAAGTTTCGTGAAAGTCTTCGCCATATTTTTGGCTGAAGCCTTTCGCCACCAATCTTGCTTTATATTTGGCTATTTTGCCAGAGGAGTCATATTTGATCTTATAAGTCCATTTGGACCCAATTACTTTTCTTCCTGGTGGAGGTTCTACCAATGTGAATGTTTTGTTTTGGATTAAGGAATTCATTTCTTCCTGCATCGCGTTTAACCAGTTCTGTTTTTCTTGTGGGTTTGTTATGTTGAGAAAATCATTATAATCTTTAGGTTCATTAGCCTCAAAGTTTTCTGTTAAGTAAATAAGCCTTTCGGGAGGTACACCTTTATTGTGTCTATTTGACCTTCTCAAGGTGTCATTTGTGTTGTCGTGTTCACTAGTGATATTTTGATCTGGTGAACTTATGTCAATTTTGACAATTTCGCGCCCTATATGCGATTCTGTGTCGGAGTGTTCATTTGTATTATTTTCTGAGAGTAATTTTATTTCATTGTTTTCTCCTGAATTGTTTATAGTATTTTCAATGAATTTAACTGTTCTTGAAGTATTACGTGGTCATTTTTCAGGTAGATTCTATAAGTTTTAGCGCTGTTGTCGTAGCCGACAAAAATGCCTTCTTGGGCTTTGTCATCTAATTTACCCCGTTTACTTTTATGAATGTAAGCATAGGCTTTACAGCCAAAAGTTTTTAAGTGACTTAAATTTGGTTTACTACCATGCCATAATTGGTAAGGAGTTTTTGTAGTGGCTTTTGTAGGTAGTCTGTTTTGGAGGTAATTGGCGGTGTTTAAGGCTTCCCCCCACAATTTTTTGTCTAAGTTCGCTTCTGATAAAAGTGTACGTGTCATTTCGATTAGTGTACGATTCTTTCTTTCCGCAACCCCATTTTGGGCTGGGCAATGTGGTACGGTGAGCTGATGGTGAATACCATTTTCTTTAAGAAACTCTTCTACATTTTTGCTCATGTATTCACCGCCATTATCTGACCTTATTGTTTCCGGTTTCTTTCCAAATTTGTTTGTGGTAAAGTTGACGTATTCTTTTAATTTCTCGATTACTTCGCTCTTTTTACTTAGAAAATAAGTCATTGTATACCTAGAATAATCGACAACAAAAGTTAAGAAATATGATTTACCGCCTATTGTTGGTACTTGAATAGGTCCGCAAACATCGCTATGTACTAATTCTAGTATTTGTTTTCCCCTATTTTCTGCAGTTTTTGGATACGGGGTGTCAGTCAGTTTTGTTTTGATGCAAGTTTCGCATGTTATCTCGTATTTGCAGTTATTGATTTTTATTCCCAGAACTAATTGATTTTTGTTTAGTTCTTTAATAGAGTTGAAATTTTTATGTCCCATGCGTTTATGCCATAGAGTAATACAGTTAGGATTTTGGCATTCTTCAGTCAGGTATGTGTTATATTTGTTTATTGGCATGGGCAAATTTAACTCATATTAGTTGTTATTTTTTGTACCCTCTAAAATGGTTTCATTTTTCATAGATATGTAACACTTTTGTTTAGTGAATGTGACTTTACATCCATTTTGGGTGGCTTTGTGTACAGATATTAAGTTTGCCTTTAATTCTGGAACATACAAGACGTCCCTTAGTGTTAGTTCCCTTTTCTGTTTATTTGGATCCAGATATTCAATTTTTATTTCTCTTGAACCAAGTGAAGTGAGGGTGTTGCCGTTTGCTACACATACTTGCGATTTTTGTGACTCATCTAAATTAACGAAAAGGTCTATATTGTTGCTTATGTGCGATGAGGAACCACTGTCAATTATAAAGTTGTTCGTCATTGCGTTTTGAGTCGTGAAAGCCATTTGTTTTGTTTGTGATGTTATTTGCTTCATTTGTTTTGAATGGTTTTGTTGTTGTGTATGTGTGTGTGGCAACTCATCATTGTGTGTCACTAACTGTGAGGAATTGGTTGCTCTGAATTTATTTCTAAATTGTTTGTTTTTAGTGTTATCAGCATTTCTATTTTTCAGATGCCAGCACTCCGATTTATTGTGATTTGTTTTCTTGCAATAAGTGCAGTATTTATTTTCCTTTTTGAAATTGCTATTATACTGTTGTTTTTTATTTGTGTGAAAAGCTTTAGAAGAATTTGTGTTGTTTTTGGAGGCTTCTTTTCGACGATTGAATTCGTCTAGCAATTTGCTGCTAACATAGTTAGGTGTCAGTTCGTTTTCAGGGCGAGCTTCAAGGGCTATAATCAAGGTTTCATAACTCTTGGGTATTGAACACAATGATAATGCAGAAATGTGCGCGAATTTAATTTCTTCCCCAATGGATTTCAATTTATCTATAATTTCCAATATTTTATTTATGTGGATTTGCATATCGCCACCTTCTTCTAGTTTCGTACTGTACAATTTTCTCAATAAGTACAATTTACTACTTAAGTTTGTTCTTTCGTGGATATCACGCAATTTGTTCCATGTTTCTAGTGCTGTTTGGCATTGTTTAATATGTATAATTTCGGAATCATCAATGAACAAGTTTATTATTGCTCGCGCTTTATTGTCTTTTTTTCGCCATATATCTGTGATAGGATTTGGCGGGTCATCTGTAATGACTTCATATAATTCGTCCTTCATGAGGTACATTTGCATTTTAAACTTCCAAACTGAATAATTTTCAGAATTCAATTTCGCAATTGTTGGACTTTCTTTAAAAGATGCCATTTTTTGATTTCTTTTTATTTATAGTAAACACTACATCTTTGAGAAGAATTTTTATTTTTGAAAAGTTTTGTTTTTATGATATTTTTTATTAATTCTTCAATTTTTAAAAAAAAAACGAATTTTCTTAATTTTCGTAATTCAAAAAAATGTACAAATGCATTTAATCTTTATTTTGCATTTTCTTAATATGATTTCAAACACTGAATATACTTTTGTTTTACTTTAAACAAAAATACTTTTGTTTTGTTAAATAATAATATTATTTAATATTCATGTTTTATTTTCATATTAATTTACTTTTATATACTTTTCCTTTTATTTTCGGGACGGCCAGACAATTTATAATCTAGGTAAGCTTTAATATGTTATTTAAGAACAATGATACATTTTTCATTTATTTAACATGATCAGTCATTCATAATCTTTTATAAATATTTAATTTTATGCACTCGGTGGCGCTTTCTGCGCTAATCAAATAAAATAAAATCAATTATTCATTTGTTCAAAACAGAAGTAATGAAAATTATGAGCTTGCCTTTTTCTGTTCTGAGGAGTCGGCTGTCCCATTAGCTTGTAGCTTCTTCTGAATATTTTATTCTATATTACATTTGTTAATATCTTGTCTGAAAATAATGATATGATTAATTGTTTGAAGAAACACCACTGATACCATCTTTTGATTTTAACTTGTATATTTAATGAAAAAGAAAATAAAAGTAAAATAAAAAAGAAAGGAGCGAGAAATGATCTCACTTTACATATTCAAAATTAAACACTAACTAAAAATATCAGAATCTATTCCGATGAAAACATACAGGTGTGGAGTCACGTGGTACAGTTCTAATAATAGATCTTCACCCCTTCAAACCACGGAGGGGATGAAAAGTTGGGAGGGTGAAAACAGACACACTTTTGTTCTTATTATAATGTTCGTTTTTTACAGAACACAATTTGGAATAAAGGAGTCTTTTCGAGTTTATAATTTTCTGTCATGACTTACCTGGGTTGTCACAGGTAATCATCTATCCCATTGGTGAAGAACAGTCTCCTTACTTTATCATCAGATTGTACGCTTGAAATTAGATGAAAAATGCATAGATATATATTTTATGGAACTTCTGTTTTAAACCATAACTACTTCTTTTTCTATAATAAATGTAGATTAGTATTTATGATCTTACACAATATGTAGATTAATTACTATTCACAATAATTCAGATATTGCTGCGTAATAGAAGAATGCCTAGATGTTTAGCTTTTAAATTTATTCATCTTAGACACAAAAAAAAAATTACGATTAAATAGAATAAAAAATGGAACATCTGTCCCGAACAAGAAAAGTTACATGATTGAAAAAGTATTACAGTTCGTAGAGAGACGCGACATATCGTCACGTGGTGCGGCAGGTGCATTGAACAATCAGTTGGCGGGAAACAAAAAAAGTCTGGAATATGAAAACGAAAGTTAATAAAATTGTTCTGAGATTAAATATCACAACACCCCCTCTTAAGCTCAGAAATTTTTCAATTGTTCATTAATACATTTCTATGTCTATTAAAATCAGTTTTTGGCAGAGCTTTTGTGAGGGTATCGGCGGTCATTTCTTTGGTAGGTTTGTATTGAAGCTTGATTAGGCCTTCCTGTATTAGGTTTCGCAGAAGATGAAATCTCAGCTGTAAGTGTTTTGTTTTGGAGTGGAATTTATCATTTTCAGCAATCTTGATGGTAGATTGGTTGTCCTGGTACAACACTATAGGACATTGTTGCGGTAAATTTAAATCATCTAGTAGCTTGTTGAGCCACTGTATTTCAAGTGCAGCACTCGCAGCTGCGACGTACTCAGCCTCTGCTGAAGACATGGACACACAGGACTGTTTCTTCGAAGTCCAAAAAATTGGATTTTTACCCAATATAAATAAATTTCCAGATATGGATTTTCTATCACTTGGATCATTGGCCCAATCCGAATACGAATATGCTCTAAGAACAGGTTCACCAGAGTTACAAAGTTTTAATTTAATATCTTGGGTATTTTTCAAATATCTAATAACCCTTTTAACTGCCCCCCAGTCTTTCGCTCTAGGATTTTCGTTTCTACGGCTTAAGATGCCAACGGCAACACTTATATCAGGTCGCGATACTGTAGAAATGTAAAGTAACGCGCCTATAGCCTGTCTGTACATTGTGTTGTTTAGTAAGAGATTGTCATTATCAGTTAATTTTATATACCCTGGTTCCATCGGTGTGTCAGAGGGCCGTGCGTTATCTAGCCCAAATTTGGTTACAATGTCTTGTATTTTATTATTTTGATCAAGCGTAATTACTCCTTTACAAGGTCTTTCTATATTTATGCCGAGGTAATATTTGGCTTCCCCAAGGTCGGTTAATGGATATTCTTTCCTAAGTTGATTAATTAATATGTCAATATTGTGATTTTTACCAGCTATAAGTAGGTCATCAACATACACAAGAATGTAAGTTTCTGTGTTATCTTTGTTACGGATATATAAACATTTGTCATGTTAACTTTGTTTAAATCCTAATTTACACAATGGTTCATTAATTTTCAAATTCCACGCTCTAGCGGCTTGTTTCAAGCCATATATCGCTTTCTTTAACTTACATATTTTATTTTCTTTGCCCTGGACAACATAACCCTCGGGTTGTTGCATGTATACATCTTCTTGCAAATTTCCATGTAGGAAAGCAGTTTTGATATCTACATGCCTTAGATTCAAATTTTTATACAGTGACATGGTCAAAAAACTTCTTAGAGTGGTATGCGATGCCACTGGTGCAAAAGTTTCGTCATAGTCCACCCCGTATTTTTGAGAAAAACCCTTGGCTACTAGCCTGGCTTTATATTTCTCGACTTGTCTTTGGCTATTGTATTTTGCCTTGAACGCCCACTTACACCCTACTACTTTGGTCCCTGGTTGAGCGTCAAGAAGTTCCCAAGTATTGTTTTGTCTGAGTGAATTCATTTCGTCGAGTGTGGCGTTCAGCCAATTTTCTTTTTCAGCTGGGTTTTGAGTTTTTAGTATATCATCAAAACACTTAGGCTCATCAATTCTTTTGTCATTTACTGCAAATGCAAATCTGTCGGGCGGAACACCTTTATTTAATCGTTGTGATCGTCGCGGCAGAGTTTGCGTGTCATCCGGACTATCGTTATCGCCCGCTATATCTATATCTATATCAGTATCTAATATTGGTAATTTGGACACCGGAATTTCATCATTTGAATTTTCATTCTTGATTTGTGATGTTTCATTATTGTGGGATTCTCTATTCTCATCTTCCAAGAATTTTACTGTTCTGCTAATTATTACATTTTTATTATTTGTGCAAATTCTGTCTGCCTTTGCTACGATTATCATATCCCACAAAAATTCCTTCTTGAGCGGTGCTATCCAGTTTTCCCCTATGTATTTTATGTACATATGCGTATGCGCGACATCCGAATGTTTTTATATTTGATAAATCGGGTTTACGGCCGGTCCATTTTTCGTAAGGAGTTGAGTCGCATGAGGAGGTCGGGAGCCTATTTTGTATGTAATTTGCAGTATTTACGGCTTCCCCCCAAAAGGAATTCGGTAAATTACTGTCTTTAAGCAGACAGCGTGCCATTTCGGTCAGCGTACGATTTTTACGTTCTGCCACGCCGTTCTGAGCACTAGAGTAAGGAACGGTAAACTGGTGCTCAATTCCTTCTTTATTCAAAAATTCATTTACTTCCATACTAGTGTATTCACCCCCGTTATCGGAGCGAATTGTTTGCACTTTTCGGCCAAATTTGTTTGCGGTCATAGCCACATATTCCTTTAACTTAAAAAATACCTCAAACTTATTTCTTAGCAAATATATAATAGTATAACGACTAAAATCGTCGATAAATGTAAGAAAGTAATATTTTCCACCTACAGTGGGGGTTTTCATAGGGCCACATAAGTCTGTGTGGACCAGTTCGAGTGGTACGGAGGCTCTAAATTGTGCAGCTTTGGGGTAAGGTGAATCAGTTAATTTTGACATTATGCATGTTTTACATTCAGTATTATGTTTGCAATCATTTAATTTTATACCCACAGCCATGTCCTTGTTAACTAAATCTTTAATGTGGTTAGTGTTTCTGTGGCCAAGTTTCACATGCCACTTGTTTATGCAATTTTCGTTATCACAAGTTTGTATTACAATGTTCGCTGTGTGTTTGTTTTCAGAATAATTTAATTGACATTCATATAAGTTATTTTTCACATATCCCTCAATGCATGTATTACCCTGATTTACAATTTTACAGGTTTTATCATCAAATACAGCGATACAGCCATTCTCTGTTGCTCTTTTTATAGAAATTAAATTAGTTTCTATTTCAGGGACATAAAGAACATTTTTAAGTGTTATTTTGTTCTGTGTGTTTTCCGAATTTACGGTATACAAATCCACAGTACCGGAACCCAAAGATTTTAGCTGCGTGCCGTTCGCGATAGTGACGTTAGAAACGTTATTTTTAAGTTCGCGAAATTTTAGTTTATCATTGCAGATATGTGAAGACGACCCTGAATCAACCACCCAATTTACAGTTTTATCTCCAACATAAAAAGAATACAATTTATCAGCTTTTGGTTTATTGCTCCCCTCTGCAATTTGAGCGCTATCTGGCTTCTCATTGTTCTGAGAGCATATGTTGGATCCACGGACTTAGAGAAGAAGGACCGTTTTCTCCAACGGCGGCCTTCCCTCAAAAATGGACCCGAAATGGTCGCTATTATTCGTTCGCCGCTAGGGGTCGTATTTGTTCTTTGACTGTCCACTACCTCCGCAGAATAGCATTGTGCGCAGACGAAATTTTAGTTTTATTTTCAGTTTTCTTTTTAATTTATTTTTAATATTGAATTTTTTTCATAATGTCGCATTGTTACGCACCGGGTTTCACCTCTGGATATCGAAGTGTTCGAAAAAAAAAAAACAAAGAAATAGGTGAAAAGAACCCAAGTTTATTTCGTCCACCTAATGTAAGCTATTGATTTTAATGTTTTGTTGAATTATAAAATTATTGTCTTATAAATATTCTATTACTATACAAAAAAAAAAAAAGGCTGATTTAATTGGGATGGTTCTTAGTAAAATTCTGTTTGATAGATTTTTTTTTTTTTTTTTAAATTAATTAAAATGTAATTTTTCAGGTCACTTTGCATTAAGATTTTAAAATTTCCGTGCTAGCAGTATTCCTTTTTTCACATTATTCGGCTAATACATGCGAGCTTGCAATCTTACGAATTTAAATCATGTTAAATTATAAATTACGTTTTTTTTTTTTTTTTTTTTTTTTTAATTACAGCTTTAAAAAAAAGGTATTTTAAAAATCTTGAATTGTAAACCGATTTTGGCAAGAGTTAAAAATTGGTAAAAAATGATATGAGTTCACAGTCAAACTTTTTTCAATTCATTTCAAAATTACTGAGTTTTAAGATATTTTAAAAATAATTTAATTTTTTTTTTTTTTTTCATGCCATTTTGCATTGACATTTTAAATTAATTTTACAAACTGCCAATCTTTTAACTTCCAATTCATGTTAGATGATGAATCACGTTATATTATTATCATTATTATTAGCATATTATAGAAATGTATTGTTTTTAACAAAAAATAAATTTTTAATTGGTTTTGTCAAAAATTAAAAATAATGAATATGATGTCACAGTAAAAAACTCCTCAATTCAGTTGAAAATTGGAGATTTTAAAGAAAAATTATATTTAATAAAATTCATCACCAGTGCCACATTCACATTTCATAATTTATAAGCTAGTGTTCTTCCAACTGAAAATTATAGATTTTATGTAAAAATTAGAGTATTAAATTCAAGGTAAGTTGTTTTTATAAAGTTAGCTTTACACTTAATCTCCGTGTCATCTCGTCGGTGTATCGAGCTATTCCCTACCCTCCTAAAATAATATATATGTAATATGTATATATATAAAAAAAATTACTCCCCCCCCCCTTTTTTTTGTCACACTTTGTACATTCAGACAATTAAAAAAGGTTTTTACTTTATTCCCCCTCTTTAAGTTAAGAAATATCTAATTTTTTAAAATATATATATATATATATGTTAAAGAAATGGAATGGTTGTAGCTACACTGTAAAAAAAAAAAAAAAAAACGGTAGATTTACAGCATAATATGCTGGCAATATGGGTGCATGAAGGAAATGTAAAAAAAAAAGTTAATTACAGCAGAAACAGCCATAATAAAAGAGTCTTTTTTTACAGATGTTTCCGCTGTAAATTGCCTTATTTAACAGCAGAATGTGCAGGCAATATGGGTGCCAGCACATTTTGCTGTAAAAGCTTCCGTTTTTTTTTTACAGTGTACGTTCATGCCAAATTTCAAATTTGGCCCTGCATCTATTACTTACAAGACAATCTTTTTAAGTGTTAATTGTATTTTGAATCGATACTATATGCATTTTATAAAGTTTCTAATGCCATTTCAGGATATGTAATCAGTTTTTTGCAAAACGCAATTTTTGAGAAACAGTGACAACTTAAAATTTGACAATTTAGGGAAAAACCAAAGTGTGCTCTCTTGATGCAGGAATTTTTCGAATAAGTATCATCATAAGAGAAAACATTTTTATTATTGCGGCTTTCTTTATAGAAAAATTTCAAGAAATTTTTGTTATAGTTTAACATCAATTATATGTTTTCATTTATAATTATGGAAGATTAAAAAGTGCAACAGAAATATTTAGAAAATATAATTTTGAATAAATACTCATATGCAAAACTTTTCAGCTTGAATAACTAAAGAGAAATTTATCATAAATGCTGGAATTTTAAACTCAAAATTTGATGCAGTTTAGAATTTCAACAAGATAATATATGGATGATTTTATATTAATAACATATTTGAGTATCAGTGTAGGTAACATATTTGGCGGAAAAAAAAAAAAAAAAAAAAAAAAAAAAGTAGGAAAATTTCATACTTGTTTTTTTTTTTTTTTTAATATTATCGAGAAGATTTATTATTTTTTACTAACAAATAATATTTTTTTTTTTACTCATTCTATAAGCCACAGGTAAATAATGCATTTAAATAATTAGAAAATATTATGTGCTGGAATTTTCTTCCATGGTGAGAGAAATCGCTAATTCATCAAATTTAAGAGGGTCATAAATCCATTAAAATAAGTTTTTTAAAAAACTGATTACATATTTTAAGTAAGAATTAAAAACTGTATAAAATGTGCTTCATGTTAATTTCAAGTATGACGAACACTGTAAAAGCTTCCCTTGTTAGAAAAAAAAAAAAAAATGGCTTTTTTATTTATTACTTTCAAATATGTATATTATTATGATGTTAAAGGAATATTTTTTGTATTTTAAGAAAGATAATTTTTAAGCTTTATAATTGAATTTGCACCTTTGTAAATTTTGCAGTTATAGTGTTTATAAAATTTTGTAAATAGTGTTTATAATTCATTATTTTGTTGATATAACTTTTTTTTTTTTTTTAATTGAATAAAAATCTATGTAACTTGTTTTTCATTCCTTTTTTATGTTAATTTTCTTATATAATAAAAGATTTTTTACATGATTCCTCGTCTTTTTTTTTAATAATAGAGTAAAAGAAAATCATCGTATGCATAATATATATATATATATATATATATATATATATATATATATATATATATGTATATATATACAGGGCCCGAAATTTCAACTTGGATTACACTCGCTGAAAAAAAAAGTTACTTGCCACAAAATATGATTAACTTACTCTATTTTTTACGTATAAGGTAATCAGAATTTTTATTGGAAAAAAAGTATACTGACCAAACATTTTTTTCACATGTCTACATTTTGTTCATTGAAGAAAACAGTCGCTTTGTGGGAGCATTTTTGCTAGAAGGACATAAAAGGAATTCAACTAACTTCTGCATAATTTTTTGAGGTGGTGGTAGTGTTATTAAGACCAATTGTTTGCACTAGGGTTCTAGACGTGAGTAAGAGACTCCTCTGTGGGGTTTTTCTAAGAGGTCCTAGCTTATATTTACGCTAGTTTCAGAGAAAATCAAGGAAAACTCCTAACAGTTAAGCCAACAAGCGCGACCGGGTACCGAACTCAGCATTTCACGTAGACCAGCTTCGAGAACGGAACCTCTCGATCACTGGTGGGCCTATTTTTATGAAGAATATTATTCATGCAAAAGTGAGAACACACGTCAACCGACCGCGTATCAGCCGGAGTACCACCACCTTAATGATTTTATGACAATTTCAATAGTGATTTCGTGTTCTAGATCAAAGAATCGTAGGAATATAGAGAATACTTTTATTTCTTTATGATTCGAAGAATCTGAATAGACATAAACCATAATATACTTTGGCAAGTTTATTAGAAAGTTGTTCTTTTTGCGAACCTAACGCAGAAAAAAGTTAGTGTTCACCGCTCGACACAGCGAACAGCCGATTGAGGTTCCCAGTTTTTCAAAATTTTTGAAATTAAGGACTAAATCCTTTTCATTTGAAAAAGAGGACAGCGGACAAAAAACATAAAAAAGAGGACTTTTTAGTCCTGTAATGTTTGTTTCGTTTAAGAGGGCAGAGCGTTGAAAAAGAAGATTGTCCTATTGAAAAGAGGATGTCTGGTCACCTTACCTAAGATAAGCATGATTTTATAAATTGAATCAATTTTTTTAAAGTAATTTTTATTACCTTTCAAGAAATGTCAGGTTCGATCATAGGTCGTGCTCATCGACCAAGACGTTAGGAGTTTTCCGTGGTTTTCTCAGAAACTCACGTAAATGCGTGCTAGAACCCCATTGAAAGACTTCCACGGAGGGCATTCCACCTATTGGCCTAGGAACTTAGCGCAGGCAGTCGGCCTTAAACCCAACCATTACTTTTTAATTATGTTGTTATGACAGGTTTTTTTTTTTCCCTTCTTTTTTTTCCCAATTCTTGTTGCACAAGTAAAAAAAAAAAATGCATTCTAGAAAGAGAAAAATGTTCTCTAAGCTTCAATATAATATTTTTTAATTAAAAATCTTACTATAGGAACTTGTATTAAAAAGTTGAGAGAATACTTTAGAAATGAGTACCAGGCAGCTATAATGTTGTTAAGGAACAGAATATTATTTTACATGCAAGAAACAGTGGTATCATACTGTTTGCTACAAAGATGGATATTCATAGAATTACATTATCCAGTATATTTTTCATAATTCCATTTGCACATTCAGAAATTTCTCGACCATTAAATCTGTTCTAGTTCTTCAAAAATTCACTTCTTGATACTGGTGGACGTGAAGTGTCGGGTTTGATCACAAATCGCGCTTATCGGTCTAGCTGTTCGGAGTTTTGCGCGTTTTTTTTTTCCCTGAAACTTGCGTAATTGTGGACAAAGGCACTTTAGAAGGACCGCCACGGTGGGCACACCCAGGCCTTGGACCCTAATGCAGTCAGCTGGCTTTAATCTCCAACACCAACATTGATTTTAAGCTGTAAAGTCAGATGAATGACCTAAAAGCAGTTTTCGAATCCTTTAGAAGAAAATATTCAGAATTAAAAAGATTTCCCAATACAGTATTATGGGCTTTGGTTCCAAAAATAAATAAATAAAATAATTAATAAAAAAAATGCTCCTTTAGCTTTTTGAAAGGGAATGCTCAAATTATTATGATTGACTCTGCTTTTCATTACATTGATTTTTATATCGCGCATATTTAAATATATATATATATATATATAAGTTAATTTTATTTTTTGAATAAATTATTTGCTTTAAATGAGTAGTAAATAATACAGATTAAAAATCTCTTTAAAGTGCAAATTTAAAAATGAAAAATATTGATAAAAGGGAAAAAGTGCTGTATTTCGGTTTATGGATTTATTGGATTTGGGAATAAGGTCGATTGACTACTGTAGGTCCTACGTCTGAAGGGGAGTGCCCTCCGTGGGGGTCTTTCTAAGGGATTCTAGTCCTTATGCACGCAATTTTCGGAGAAAACCACGGAAAACTCTGAATGACTAAGTAGACAAGCGCGACCTGGCATCGAACCCAGGCACTTCCCGTCACTCAGCTTTGAGCGCAGAACCGCTCGACCACCATTGGAGTCTCGGAAGAGGGAAAAGCACCTCCTTTGTAAAAAAATCATAATAAATTTTTAAATTTTGTCTTTTTTACATACTTTGCAATTTTTTTTGTTTAATTGGAAATGCTGGAATAAATTCTGATTTTTAAAATACATTCATTGTTTTAAAATATGAAAATTCATATTTTCATATTTATTTTTTAAATATCATATGTTTATGTTTTCATTATACTATTTCGTCTATTTTTTTTTTTTTTTTTTTTTTTTTTTTTTTTTTCCGGGGTTGGGAGGGGGGGAGCGAATTTTTTATATTTATAGATATATTTACATATAATGAATGTTTTCATTCTTGGATTTAAAAATATATATATATATATATTAATAAATAAATACATTTTTTCATAGCTATATTCTTTATTCCTGTGAAATATCTGAATAGGTTTTTCAATAATTTTACAAATTCGAAAATATCCGCAATTGATTTGTAAGTATCGAAAACCTCTATATACCAATTTTGAACGATTTAACTCTATTTTTATTTTTTTGCCCCCCCCCCTCTCACCACCCCCCTTCTCGCCCCTCCTAATAACTTTACACTTTCGAAAATATCCCAATTCGACTTGCAGGCCTCTAAAACCTATCTGTACCGATTCTGAACGGCCTAACTGTATTTCTATTTGTTTTTGCCCATAGCCCGCCCTTACCGCCCCACCCCCTACCCGTCCCTCCTAATAATTTTACAAGTTTGAAAATGTCCCCAATCGATTTGTAAGTATCGAAAACCTCTGTATACCAATTTTGAAAGATTTAACTCTATTTTTATTTTTCCCCCCCTCTCCCCACCCCCTTCTCGCCCCTCCTAATAACTTTACACTTTCAAAAATATCCCCATTCGACTTGCAGGCGTCTTAAACCTATCTGTACCAATTTTGAACGGCCTAACTGTATTTCTATTTGTTTTTGCCCCATAGCCCCTTTACCACCCCACCCCCCTTACCGCCCCTCCTAATAATTTTACAAATTCAAAAATATCCGCAATTGATTTGTAAGTATCGAAAACCTGTATAAGCCAATTTTAAACGATCTAACTCTTTTTTTATTTTTTGCCCCCCCCCTCTCCCCACCCCCCTTCTCGCCCCTCCTAACAACTTTACACTTTCGAAAATATCCCCATTCGACTTGCAGGCCTCTTAAACCTATATGTACCAATTTTGAACGGCCTAACTGTATTTCTATTTGTTTTTGCCCCATAGCCCCCCTTACCACCCCACCCCCCCTTACCGCCCCTCCTAATAATTTTAAAAATTCAAAAATATCCACAATCGATTTGTAAGTATCGAAAACCTCTATGTACCAATTTTGAACGATCTGACACTATTTTTATTTTTTTGTCCCCCCCCTTCTTGCCCCACCTAATAACTTTACACAATCGAAAATATCCCCATTCGTCTTGCAGGCCTTTAAAACCTATCTGTACCAATTTTGAACGGCCTAACTGTATTTCTATTTGTTTTTGCTCCATAGCCCCCCCCCCGTTGCTGCCCCACCTGGGGGCTGAATTTCTAAAATTCCAGAAATTGGTTTTTAGATAGTTGCATTAGCTATATTTTAGAGCAAAAATTTCACGTATATCTATCACGTATATCTAGGATTATGCGAAATCACGTTTTGCCCCCCCCGCCCCCCTTGGGGACCGAATTTTAAAAATTCCTGAAACCGATTTTTAGACATTTGTATTAGCTATATTTTAAAGTAAAAATTTCACGTATATCTGTTTTTTTGTTTGAGTTATATAGGATTATGTGAAATCACGTTTAACGCATGTGAAATCACGTTTCGCCCCCTCCCCCCCCTTGGGGACCGAATTTCAAAAATTCCAGAAATCGATTTTTAGACATTTGTATTAGCTATATTTTAAAGCAAAAATTTTACGGATATATGTTTTTTTGTTCGAGATATTTAACATTATTTCATTTAATTCTCGCGTTAAAGCGCTCTTTCAAGTCTGATGTGGAAAGGCAGTCGATGCGAGCGCCATCTTCTAAAAGCGACCAAAATGGGGCCATTCTGATAACACAGCGTGAGCGGTCCATATTGTACGTCCATGGTTGGATCTGAAGTTGGGTTTTTTGTTGAAATTTTTACTGTAATTTTTAACATTAGAATTATTTTTATTTTTCAACTTATAACAATCTTCAATGTTGTGGTTGCTTTTCCGACAATATTTGCAGAATTTCTCCGATTTGTTATTGTTTTGGACTTTTAACGCTGAGTTTTGAACAGTTTTGTTTTCTAGCCTTTTGGCATATTCATCAGCTAATTTGTTTCGTATATATTTAGGTGTCAATTGCGCTTCGTCTCTCGATTCGAGACTTGTTATGAGAACGTCATACGAAGGAGGGAGTGAGCATAGCATTAATGCAGCTAGGTGCGATTCATCTATGACTTCACCTATGGCAGTGAGTCTGTCGCGTGTTTTATATATGTCAGCTATATGTTGGTTAACATCACCACCTTCAATTAATTTTATGGAATAAAGTTTCCTAAGTAAGAAAAGCTTACAAGTGAGTGATGATCTTTCGTGGACTTGGCGCAGAGCATTCCAGCACTCTCGTGCTGTATCTAGATTTGTAACATACACAATTTGATCATTATCAATAAGTAAATTAATAATAGCTCTGGCTTTTCTATTTTTTGAACGCCACTGATCGGTTATTGGGTTGGGAGGATCGTCAGTAATGACTGTAGAAAGATCCTCTTTTTGCAAGTACATCTCAATACGAAACTTCCACACATTATAATTTGTGGAGTTCAGCGATTCTATTTGGATGTCTTTTGTTGCTGACATACTTAAACAAAATTTTTGTAACAGTTTTGTTAATATTTGTTCAATACGTAAACATTTATTTAATATTCTAAATCAACACAGTCTGGATAAAATAGTACTTGAAGAAGAAAATAAAATTAAATAGTTTTCATAAAATTAAGTACTAGAAGAAGAAGATAAACTTAAATAACTTTCTAAGTACTTTTCAATACTTTCGATTTAGTGTCACTTCAGTCCTCATGATCTGTTAGAAGAATACTATATATGAATGAAGGCATGAATTCGCAGGCTTCCTAAATTAGTTTCCTTTAAATATATTTTATAACAAATAATTCTTTATTTGAGAAATCAACAGTCATATAATTAAATAAAGTTTGACTTACCTGGGTTGTCACAGGTAATTATCTATCCCGTTGGTGAAGAACAGTCTCCTTACTTTATCATCAGATTGTACGCTTGAAATTAGATGAAAAATGCATAGATATATATTTTATGGAACTTCTGTTTTAAACCATAACTACTTCTTTTTCCATAATAAATGTAGATTAGTATTTATGATCTTACACAATATGTAGATTAATTACTATTCACAATAATTCAGATATTGCTGCGTAATAGAAGAATGCCTAGATGTTTAGCTTTTAAATTTATTCATCTTAGACACACAAAAAAAATTACGATTAAATAGAATAAAAAATGGAACATCTGTCCCGAACAAGAAAAGTTACATGATTGAAAAAGTATTACAGTTCGTAGAGAGACGCGACATATCGTCACGTGGTGCGGCAGGTGCATTGAACAATCAGTTGGCGGGAAACAAAAAAAGTCTGGAATATGAAAACGAAAGTTAATAAAATTGTTCTGAGATTAAATATCACAACAAGAACCGCCGACTGAAGTTGCAGTTAGCAGTGTTATAACTCGTTTGCAAACTATAATTTACGGTGACGACGGATACATAGAGTATGATTTACATGCCTGTAAACATTTGCATGCCATTAAGTACAGTTTTTCATAAAAATGTGTGATCTGGTGACGCACAGTGCCCTCTATCGACAAATAGCTTAATTACTATTTTTTGTTTATCCAAAAAAATACCCCTTCACGAATGAAAATTTTTTCAAACCGTGTTCAATTCTATCAATTCATTCAATAGTTACGAATTTTTAAAATGTCTACACACTTATGAGACACCCTGTAGGTATCTATACTTATGGAAGTGTTAGAAATAAATTGAAGGGGTCCGGAGCAAGAAAGTACAAGCGACATTATAGATGAATTAAATACAACACTATAATATGTTACGTATTACACAGGTCTACATCTAATATTTTGATTTATCGTTTTGTTTTTTGGTGCGCTGAAAACTGAAACTCAAGCCAGTTTTTATCTACTTGTAGATTGTCAATACAGGGTGTCTAACGTCGCAATTACTTCCATGACACTTCCACCAATATAACTGTATGGTAAGTTACACTGAGAAATAATTCTGTAACTGACATCTAAAATTTAAATTGGGGCTCTAGAAAAAATAGTTCCATGTCACCTTTATGAATTCTAGTCCTCTTTGAATGCGAGTTCTAGAAACCCCTATTAGAAATCTAGAGAGTGTGTCTATATTATCCAGGTCAAATCTATTTTAAAATATCTCCAAATAAATGCGAACACAAGAGGCGGGTTTCAACAAGTATAATCTTGGTTTATGACCCAATTCAAGATAATTAAGCAAGAATTTCTCGCCATACAAAAGATTCAGAAAATTCAGAATATTGTTTCACCATCTAGAAATGTGTAGACTGGAAATTCTCGATCATTTCGTCTATTCAGTTTATTCACGTGCCTTGTGCGGATAGCTCGGAAATCTACATTTCTAGTTAAAGGGTTTAGAAAATGGCCACTTATTTATTCTAGATGAAGGCGGTATATTTTTTTCCTTAGTGTATATAGTATGTTTTCATGATCTATTGTAATTAATCATGAAAACATACTAGAAACTACCGAAAATGAAGAGTTTTTGCAGGCAAAAATATTGACAAAATTGACAAATATGGACAAAATTCTATACGTGATAGAGGAAAACTGGCTTCATTTTTCGGTTTCGGTTCTACAGACTGCACTAAACCAAATGAAATGAATATATATATTTATACGCATAAAAACGTGAATCTTGTAGAATATGGTAGGGAAATCATTCACTATTCATATACAGGGCTATACAGAAGAACTAGATTATAGTGCGACACTAGCTGAAAATTGCTGGAAGTGTATTTCAGGTTGTGAAATGCATTATTGTATGTACTATAGGATTTTATTTAGGTGCACCATGTACTCTATACATAATCTTCAAAAGATATACAGGGCTGCTAATATTTAAGCTATAACATTCTTTTTTATTGTTAGTGGAAGTGCTTTACTATAATGTTTTACCATGTCTAAGAAAGCTGTTCAAGATTTAAAATTAACTCCTCATGGTCATATGGTTAATAATGTATTTTTATGATAAATATTCATTACTTGGTTTTTTATATATTTACATGTTTTGAGGCTTCCTGATTACCGAAGAGAAGTTTTTTAACGTTTGATCTTTGTCTGTGTCTCTTAGAGTAACTTAAAAAACGAATAATTTCTGGGATCCAAAAGTTTTATTTTCAAGTTAATGTAAGTTGTTTGCTGGAAAAATTTAATCAAGACTGATAAGTTTCAAGGTATGTTGCGTGTGAAAGTTGTCTGAATAATTTTAAGTGAACTTTTAATTTTAATAACAGAATTAAGTTGTATATAAATGTAGGTACAATTATGAAACGGGGGTTGAGGGGGGCGGTAGCCCCGCTCACATAGAATTATTTGTCAAATAAAGCTGTTCCGAAGCTTAAGTTAAATTGTTTTAACATAGGTTTATGTAACAGTACTCCTTACCTTACCTCTTAATCTCCAACCTATATTTATAGTATTAAATTTCAGGGTAAGAGAAAGTCGTGTGAGTGACACACCAGATTATTTATCTTATCAAACAGACACACAGACATTTTCTAAAAATGACCAAATCGTGTTCAAAGCATTACAAAACGTATAAATCCGTCTAAAACCGGAGGTCGAATAATTTCACAAATCTAACATTTTCTTTATATATATATTATACAGGAGAGAGTAAAGTGTAGAAATAAAATATAGAAGAAAGTAAATATGTTAGTTTACACAATAACAGTCGACCAACTCGATTTATTATTAATAATATTTTGTAACAAAACATTTACAAAGAATTTATTTTTGATAAGGACCAATAAGCAAGATAAAGTGTTTGTTTAGAAAGATTTCCGATGTAATATATTCCGGTATGAAAGAAATAGGTTTTAAGTATATAGTGCTTTTATTTTTCTATCCGAACGTACGTTGAGTAAGGAAAGTACTGTAATGATAAAAAAATTTAACATTGAGATTTTGGTGTATCGGTAAGTTGTGAGGTTTCCCGATTTCCTTTTTGCTGTTTTTTACAGTTATGTATGCATGTGTATGTAAAATAGATGCATACATGCAGATCAAATTCATATACAAAGAAATAAGTTTAATTAAAGATGAATTTAAATATATATATATAGTAAAAAGTATTAGCACAATGAACAAAAACAATGTTAATAAAAAGTTAGTAAACAATGATAAATTAAACCAAAAATTCAATAAATGTAATATTAGCGTCCTTCTTCAGAATTTTTTTTTTTTTTACTTTCCGATCACTATAGCGAGGAAAGTATTGTAATCATGCCAAAAATCCGAGTTTGAGATTTTGATGTTTCTATACATTTCGAGGTCCCCTGAGTCCGTTTTCACTATTTTTACGATAATGTATGTATGTGTGTGTGTGTTTGTGTGTGTGTGTGTGTGTTTGTGTGTGTGTGTGTGTGTTTGTGTGTGTGTGTGTATGTGTGTATGTATGTGTGTATGTATGTGTGTGTGTATGTCTGTGAGTGAACACGCTAGCGTCTAAACGCTTTGTTCGAATAAGCTGAAAGTTGGTACGTATGTTGTAAGTCCCCATAGTACTAACCCTATTGATTTTGGTGAATCTAGCACTTATAGTTTTTTTACAGGGACACCAGGAAAAATTCTTTATCATTATGGCCTACGGGGCCAAATTTTTAAAAGTACGATAGCGTCTAAACGTTTTCTTAATCTCAGCAAAAAATTTGTACACATGTTATAGGTCACAGTTGCACGAACTGTATAGATTTTGGTGAAATTCGCACTTACAGTTTTTTTACAGGGGCACAAAGAAAATTTTTTTATCATTATGGTCTATGGGGTCAAATTTTTAAAAGTGTGATAGCGTCTAATCGCCTTATTAATCTGAGCAAAAAATTTGTACACAAATTTGCACCAACTATATAGATTTTGGTGAATACTTACTTGGCTAGCACTTACAGTTTTTTTACAAGGACACAAAGAAAAATTCTTTATCATTATGGTATTATGGTCTATGGGACCAAAATTTTAAAAGTGCGATAGCATCTAAACGCCTTATTCAATTGAGCTGAAAATTTATATGAATATTATAAATCACTGTTGCACTAACTATAAGCATTTTGGTGAATCTAGCATTTATAGGTTTTTACAGGGACACAACGAAAAATTATTTATCATTATGGCCTACGGACTCAAAATTCAGTAGCGTTAAATTAAACATCGTGTAATATATGGAGAAAAATACTCAAACGCTCTATTATGGTTTCTGTCTTTTGTTTGCTTAACAACTCCTCTTTCTTTACTGTATCTACAAAACTGTTATTACTCAATGTTCGGAAGGTCGAGTAGAGTCACTCCAGACTTCTTTTTTTTTTTTTTTTTTTTTTTTTTTTTGTGAAAAAATAATAATTCTTGGTGTAAATGTTTAAACTTGTATATTCTTATATAAACTTTTGAATATTACACTCTGGAGTGTACTAACTTGACGTATCTTATGAAACCTAATAGGATTAACTTTTTTACTTCTCCTATATTCAATAGAAGAACGTGTTGGGTTCGTAAAAAATTTCGACTTCCGGTTTTCGACGGATTTACTCGTTTTGAGAGATCTAGAACACGATTTGGCCGTTTTTCAAAAATGTCTGTCTGTCCGTCTGTCAGTTTACAGATGTTTCCTCTGTAAATTGCTTTATTTAACAGCAGAATGTGGTGGCAATATAGGTGCCAGCTTGCTAGCACATTATGGTGTAAACACCAGATTATTTTTTACAGTGCAGTTTGCCTTAAGGAGAGTAAGGCCGATTGACTGCACTAGGGTCCTAGGCCTGAGAGGGAAGTGCTCTCCGTAGGGATCTTTCTAAGGGCTCCTTTCCCGCATTTACACAAGTTTTGAAGAAAACCACAGAAAACTCCGAACGGCTAGGCCGACGAGCGCGACCTGAGATCGAACCCGTCTCCTCACGTTTACCAGCTTACAGGATAGAACCTCTCAGCCGCTAGGGGGCCTTTATTTTACAGGAAAATATATTTTGTATACATCGAAAATATATATTAATTTCGTTACATCGTATTTAGTATAAAGGTACCAAATTGTGCTTTAAATATATACCTCACATAGACTATAAGTATTATTTTAATTAGTTATAATCATTCTTTTTTCGATAATCATTAATAGGAAACATTATATTTAAAATTGTTTTGAAATAGATATTTTTCTATTAGAGCCCAAACAGTAATATTAAGCAATCTTAACTAATTCAATAATTTAAAAAATTCTATTTTTATTAATTAAATTTTACTATCAATTAAAATATTTTATTAAATGAATTTTAACATTTTTTTAAATAGGCAATATCAGAAAAAAGAAAAAGAAAAAAGAAAAAAAAAACTTTTTATATTAAAAATATTTTAGAATAAGCTTCGCAGTTAAAATCTCAGACATTAATATTCAAGCAATCTCATAAACTTTTTTTGTCAAAAATGTATTTTTTTAATAATTAAATTAGTCATTCAATTAGATCTTTTAAATTTAATATTTTTAATTAGCTCCTTATTTCTAGGATCAATGATAGTAAAAAATCTTTTTATGCTTAAAAACATTTTGAAATCGAATTTTTATTTAAACGCCCAAAGCAATCTCAACAAATAAATTATTAAAAAAATATATTTTTAACTAGCAGGCTACGCCCGCTTCGCTGGTCACTATATTTAAATGATTTTTCAATAGAATTGAATCATTTTTGTTTTTCATATCTTATTATAAATAAATAAATAAATAATAAAAAAAAAACTACACTGAAATCGCTCTAAACCTTGCTTCGGGTACCTGCTGCCTACAGCAGGTTTATTTCCGCCCGCACTGCATCGGTCCAGGTTACCACTGCCTGTGGAAAGTTCTTTTCCGGGTACTTCAATTTGGGGGTTTCTCTACAGTAGGTAGATTTGTAATTATTTAAAAACTACGATTTCAAAGATGGCTGTATCTCAGCATCTATTAAAAATTTAAGTTTCATTATTCAGTAGCAAATTTTTTATTATTTGCGTGAAAATATATTTTTATTTATTATTTTATTTTTATTTTTATTTTTATTTATTTTAATTTTAATTAATTAATTTATTTATTTTTATTTTTATTTATTTACTTTTTTTATTGTTATTATTTTTATTTATTTATTTATTTTTATTTTTATTTATTTTTATTTATTTTTATTTTTATTTATTTGTTTATTTGTTTATTTATTTATTTATTTTATTTATTTATTTTTTTTTTTTTCGAAAAAAATGAACTGGAAAACTTTTCCGGCAGCAATTAAATTTAAAATTAATATTTAAATGGCTAATTTTAAACCTATTATAAATAAATTATTTTCATATCTTAATTAATTTTTTTTTTATCAAAAATCTAACAAGAAAAAAAAGAATCTCGAATGTTGTTCTCGAATGCTTTTTTAAAATATTTTGATTACTTAAAATATTTTATCTCTTGCAAAAGTGAAACATCCATATTTATCTTTAAAATTTACTGATTGATGAAACGTTTATATTTTTATAACCATGTCTCTTCAAGAATAAATATTTTTTTTATGATTTTTAGAGCTCAAGTGTTTTTTGTTTTTTTTACTTCAATTTTATTTTGCGCGTTTTAATAAATAATCAGAAATTCTTAGGACTCTGTTTAGACAAAGAAATGTTTTCTTTTACAAACGACATCTTGTCCATTAATTATCTGAAAGAGAAACAACACATCTGCCCTTGAGTATCGAACCCACGACCATCGAATTAACAACTCCACGCTTTAACCAACTAAGCCATTGACCGACACAACGGAATGTTCACATTTACTTCACAATAGAAACGCCTTGTTTTTTAGTGTGACACGGAAACACTATAGCAAAATCCAATTTCAATTTAAAAAAAAAACTTCTAAATAAAGGAAAACTAATCAAAAATTCGAAAATATAGCTTCGAGGTGCATCAGGAGAGGTCATTACGAACTTCCTTGCAAATTTGTGTAATTTTGTGATCATCCGTTTTCCTAAAAATCTCCGGACATACATACACACTGACACACACACACAAGTTTATTTTATTATATGTATAGATAATTAAATTAATTTTTAATTAAAATATATTGTTCTAAATTTATATATATATATATATATATTAAAAATCATGCGCATATACGTATATATATATATATATGTATGTGTGTATATTGTATGTACATATAATCATTTACAGAAAAAAATCGTTTTATATTATAACATATCTTCGTGGTGATTGAGTAAATGTTAAAGCCGGTCAATAACTCGAGTCTCCTATGCCTGCATGAAATGCTCCCATGGAAGGGGATTGGGGGGTGGGGGGGGGTAAAGGACCCTAGCCTGTACTTGCACAAGTTTCGAAGAAAACCATGGGAAACTCCCAACGGCTTGAACGACGAACGCGACTTGGGATCTAACATGACACTTCCATTATGTAAACTTCTATTATTAAAAGTATTTTCAAACAGTTTTAATATTAGTATTACTAGTATATAACCCCGTCAAAAATGACGGAATGTGAACAATAAATTTTGAAAACAATGTTTAGAACATGAAGATTACCACGTGATCATTTAAATGTATTTTCAATTTTTGTTTATAAATCAAATGTGTTTCGATATTTTATAATTTTTGTTCTGAAATTAAAAAAATTCTACCCGATCAATAAATATGAATGACAATAAAAAAACTGCTCGCTGACAAAAAGTATAGGCCCGACAACCACAACAGCAACAACACATCCCAGTGTTCCGTTAAGTGCTCTATTTAAAGTCATCATAATAAGAATAATCTGGTGTGTCACTCACACGACTTTCTCTTACCCTGAAATTTAATACTATAAGTACAGGTTGGAGATAAAAGGTAAGATAACGAGTACTGTTATGTAAACCTATGTTGAACAATTCAAATTTGGCTTCGGAAGAGTTTTATATGATAATTAGTTCTGGCCCTCCTCAACCCCTCGTTTCATTAATGCACCTACATTTATACAGAATTTAATTCGGTTATTAAAAAATAATTCTGTTTTAAAAAAAAATTATTTATTAAAATTATTATTTGAAAAAGTTATCTTGTATGATAATACAGACGATTTCCATATTAGAGAAGTAGTATAACACTAAATATTTAAAATATATATATATATATATATATATATATATATGAATTTATTCTCAATATTAAAGTTAAAAAAAAAAAAAAAAAAAAAAAAAAATTTTTTTTTTTTTTTTTTTTTTTTTTTTTTTTTTTTTTTTGTTAAAATTGAAAAGAATCATTAACTTTATTTTAAATTATCGCAGATCGATGGTTCAACCATTCGTTTTAAACGTATTGTCGAGCTCTCATGAAAATTTACTCCCCTCGAGGGGGGGGGCGGCGAGGCTCCTACATACACAAAAAAATATTTCCCAGTTGACTATCTCTATTACAAAAAATATATATTCGTTTTATTTGGTCTAGCGCAGTCTATAGATTTTAAACTCTACTTACCTGCAATTTCCCCCATAGACGTAATGTATTTAAATACTTTTGAATGCCCCTGTACACGAACCATTTGCTTCATCTGAACGAAAACTTACTGTAGCATCCCTATATGATACACATTTAGAATACCGAGTTTAGAATTTCTGCTACTATTTGTTCTTGAGATATGCTGATAACAGACACACAGACATCCAGACACACAGACAGACAGACACACACACACACAGACCATTCGCTAAAAACATGATTTTCGTATTCAGGGGACCTCAGAACATGAAAGTATAACAAAAAACCACGTTTGAAAATTTGACCCTAAAACAATACTTTCTCGACCCTATGGGTAAGAGAAAGTAAAAAACTATTCACTTCATTTTACCAAAATACTTTTTTTTAAGACTATCGAAGATCCTGTTTTCAAATACGCAAGCGAAGTGTGACGTCACTGACCTTCCGTGGATGCAAGAAAAAGATTCCCTATGTTAATCGTCCATTGGATTTTTTGTAAAAAATTATTAAAAATCGAGAAAAATTATTTCCCGATTTTAATACCTGTATTTGGGTATAAATATGCTATCGTATCCATGTGTTAGATTGAGTTATTTTGCTGTCAAATTGACAAAATTTTAAGTTTCAAAATTGTGTCATCTTTGGCGTTTTTTGTATTTGGCGATTAAAAACATAATACGAAAATATACATGACAGATGTTTATTTTCGTAATATGTATTGTACGAAATATTGTTTCATATAATTCATCGCTCTCTTAATATAAGTTGTTAAAATAACCATGATTTTTTAAAGGAATTAAATATGTTCGCCAAAATAATTTGGCGATATTTTTTTTCCGCCAAGGATGACAGATATATTAAATCTATTCCGCTGCAACATATGAGTATCTTATATCAGACACTTTATTTAGACATTTGAAAACAAATTTGACTTCAAATTATGATAGAATATTTATCATTTTCCTTTTAATTAGTATATTAGTTGGATATTTATTGTGTAAATATCATCCTTTGAAATGAAATGTTTATGTTTTGAATCGAATATGGAAGTTTGCCATTTTTTTTTCTGGAGTTTTGAAATTTAAAATTTAAATTTTATCAATTTTACAGCAAAAACAACTTAATCTAACGCATGCAGAAGATAACTGATACATATCTATACCGAAATATGGGGATTAAAATCGAGAAATAATTTGCCTCAATTTTTTATAATTTTTTACAAAAAATCCAATGGGCGATTAACAGAGGAAATCTTTTTTTTTTTTTTTGCATCCACTGACGGCCAGTGACGTCATCACTTTGCTTGCATATTTTCTAATTGACTATCCAATAATTACAGACACTCCATGCTAACCCAAATTCAACTCTACTCGATACTTCCAACCAGCTATCTCACCCGCAACATCGCCAAAATATCCGGGATCCAGATAGGGACTTTCTCATTCTCAACCGAACATTTTATCTTGACTCGACATTATCACCTTAGACTACTCTACTTTCAATACTCATTTCAACTGGTGACCTTTACTTGCCCAACCAAACATTCTATCCCAACTATAAATTTACACTAATTTCAAAACTAAAATCAACTGGCGTCATTTACGTACTGAACTCGACGCCAATCATACCTTACAATGTAAACAAACAATGAAGCTTGATAAAAATATTTAAAGACTTTAATATGCTTTTACAAATATTTTAAGAGTTTTAAGGCTTTAATATGTTTTAGAAATACTTTAAGCGTTTTTTTTTTTTTTTTTTTTTTTTTTTTTTTAACGTAGAAACAGTCAAAGAGTCGTTCATTCGGAATCCATTTGGAATTTTTATTTTCTGAATGGCAACAGTTTTGGTTTGTTTTTATATGGTGTTCCGTTTTTTACAATCATGAATCATGAAGTTACATAATTCTATTTATAGATTCATGTTTATAATAGCCAGTGATCCATTATATTTAGTTTAGATCTTTAAACATTACAACTGAATAGTTTTTCAAGGTTTTAGTGAAAATAAATAAGAATACGGGCGATACAAAACATATTATATGTATGTTTCCGTAAGTTGAACCAGCTCAGTGAGTTGAACAAACGGAAAAAAAAAAAAAAAAATGGCTGCCAAAAGTTTCTGTTTTGAAGCGGTAGTAACCGGATTCGTTCATGACAGATGAGGATCATTATATATATTAATTATTACTATTAAAACCCGAAACAGTAGTATTAAATAATCTCAACTAATTTATTAGAAGTATATATTTTTTATTAGTTAAATTAGTTTTCTAAATTTTTTAGTTGAGTTTTTTTAAACTTATTTTTTATTCATTTATTCATTTATTTTTTTATCTTTAATCAATATATATATATTAAAAATTAATATTTAATTGAAAGCTCAAATAGTTCTATTAAACAAATTAAGCATTAAAAATTTTCACTTTTGATAAATAAAGAAATTTTTAATAATTAAATATATTTTTTAAATACATTTATTTATTTATTTTTTTTTTCTATAATTTTTCACAGACTATATATATAAATATATAATTTTTATGATTAAAATGAAAAGAATGAGAACGAAAAATAGACAGTCGAATCTATATATACTTAATTCTTTATTAAAATTTATAACATTTCATAAGTTTTTCAATGATAAATATCATGCTGACAAAATTGCTGACAAATATATCGTTACGAGTTTGTATATGTCAATTTTGTTCTTCAAAAGATACATCGGACTGTAAAGAAATTTAATTAGTTTCCGAGTGCGGATAGTCTCTTTGTTGTGTAACAACATTTACAGGAAAAATTCTTTATGATTAAATTCGCATCATCAAATGGATATTGGTGACAAATTTGGCATTTTTTTTTTCTTTTGTCGGGAAGGTAGATTATTGCTTTCAAATAAAATAGACCCCTTAAAAACAGATTTTTTTTTTTACCACAAATTTAAAAATAATAATAAAATTTAGGAAAAATGTGTGAAAGGTATTTTGAGAACTTAATATTCTGACCGTTTCTGAGAAACTCAATTCCATATTTTAAAGTAAAGTTTATATATATATTTAAACCATTTAAAAAAAAAAAAAAGGAAATATCCTTTTTACTTTTTGTTACTCATATATACTATGATAGAGAAGGCAGTGTTTTCAGATCAAATTTTCGAAACTGAACTTTTGTTATAGTTTTGAGCTCTCCTAAATTCTAAAGTCATATTTTTAGGGGTTGGTCTGTGTGTGTGTGCGTGTGCCTGTTATCAGCATATCAAAAGAACAAATAGTAGCAGGAATTTCAAATTCAGTATTCTAAATCTGTATTATACAGGGATACTACAGTAAATACCAGCAGATTTATCCTACGTTGCTCTGCTGGAAATGGAGCTTATAATTTTTTTTTTTTTTTTTTTTAAATAGAAAAACAAAGTGAAGAAGTACGATTTAAAATGAAATAACAACCTTTTAGCTTTATGACACTGCAAACGTTAGTATTTACATGACCATTGAGATTTAGTATTAAAATTATTTGAACATTAAAATGGGTAAAATTGGGATAAAAAGAAAACACTAAAATAAATCACTACATGTACCATCTCGATAAAACCCTAATTATAATAATTTGAACTCTTTGGTGAGAACTTAAATGAATGAGACTGCAAATAAACAATTAATTTAAATAATAATATAAAGAATGTAGTGGCACTTTTTTTTTTTTTTTTTGACATAGGAAGAAATATATTTATTTATATGTATACTTATTTTTATCATCAATTTCTTTTAACAATTTTAAAGTTAAAATGGGGTTTTATTTAATAACATATGAAACAATTATCCGATTGAACAGATTTTGTTCTCATTAATATGTGTATCAAATTTTGTAGCGATCAGTTGAATAGTGTAGTTTTATATAGCGAAGTAAAATTTGGACATATACTATAACAAATTTTCAGCTTTATATGTTATAAATAAACTAGCAAAGCTCCGGTACGGAACGAATCGAATTCCGAATGCGGGAAAAATTTGAAAATCAAACTCGAAGTGTACAAAACTCGGCCTGATGCTGCCTGCGTGCCAATAGATCAAAGTTTGTTAACGAAACCATTTTTTAATTCATGAAATCAATGAAGGTAGTAAATCAACGAAGGCTTTTCTCGCTTCGCTGGTCACTGTATTAAAAGGTGTTGGTGTTAGGGATTAAGGCCGATTGACAACACTGGGGTCCTAGGCCTGAGGGGGAGGGCCTTCCGTGGAGGTCTTTCTAAGGGGTCCTAGCCCGTATTTACGCAAGTTTCGGAGGAAACCACGGAAAACTCCGAACGGCTAGGTCGACGAGCGCGACCGGGGATCGAACCCGGCACCTCACGTCTACCAGCTTTGAGCGCAGAACCGCTCGGCCGCTGGTGGGCTGTATTAAAAGGAAACTCTTTCCTATATCACTTTACAAACAAAAATAAAATTTAAAGAAATCATGAAATTGCTTTAAAGCCCGCTTTGGTTTCCCGTTGGTTTATGTTATTATTGTTTTTTTCTTTCTTTTCTTTTCGTTTTCCTTTCCTCTCCATATTTACTGAATTCGATTCTTTGTTTTTCAATATCACGTGATTGAGCAAACGATAATTTATCTATTTAACGTTCATTTATATTTCCATTGATTTGTGGAACTCTCGTGCAACTTTATCTAAATTGTTTTTTAATCGATTTTCAATTTTCATTTTTTCATATGCATGAGTAAAATATTTTAAAATTTTTTATTTTTCGCATAAAAGCATATTTCATTTTATGTTTGAAAAAAAAAAAAAAAAAAAAAAAAAAAAAAAAAAAAAAATTTTTTTTTTTTTTTTTAAAGCTATAATTAAAATTTTAAATGTCCACATACCAGGTTATTATTTTTGTATTTTAATTAATTTAAAAAAATGTAATCAAAATTTCGTTACAAATAAGGTACCAAATGAAAGGGTATTTTTTCTGAATACGTCGGCTTAATTAACTTATCGATCGGACAATTAGATTTTTTAAAATTAACTAAAGTATGAAAAGCTGGTGGCAAACAAGAGAAAATCTCTCTTATCCAATCAACTTGCGTCCAGCCACGGACTTACAGGAAAAAACTCTCTTAGCCATTTATATTTAGAGAGATAAACATTCGCACGTTTATTTATTTATTTATTTTTCAACTGAAAAAATGTATATACTTATTTATTTATTTACCTGTAGGTTAATACGAGGTTTTTATTTAATATCTTTTGAACCAATTATTCTATTGAACTGAAAATTACGGCTTTAGCAAGATTTTGTCCTGATTAACAGGTGTATCACTTTTCGTAGCGATCGGCTGAATGGTGTAGCTTTGTACAGCGAACTAAAAATTCAGACAGATCGATATACTTTCAGCTTTATATATATATATATAGATTGTCATGTCTCAAGAACTTCACAAATTACATATTCAAAAAAATATCATTCATAGTAAAATTTTATAAATCTTTCTCTCTCACGCCGTCTTCATTCTCAAATATTTTTTCAATCTAAATCTTTACATTCGCTTGCGATAATTTATATTTTCGATACATGTTAAAAAAATCTGGAGTGACTCCACTCGACTTTCCGAACATTGAGTAATTAACAGTTTTGTAGATAAAGTAAAGAAAAAGGAGTTGTTAAACAAACAAAGAGAGAAAACCATAATATAGTGTTTGAGTATTTTTCTCCATATATTACACGATGTTTAATTTAACGCTGCTGAACTTTGAGGCCATAGATCATAATGACAAAGAATTTTTCGTTGTGTCCCTGTGAAAACCTATAAAAGGCTAGATTCACCGAAATGCGTATAGTTAGTGCAACAGCGATTTATACTATTCATATAAATTTTCAGCTCAATTGAGTAAGGCGTTTAGACGCTATCGAACTTTTAAAAATTGGGTCCCATAGGCCATAATGATAAAGAATTTTTCCTGGTGTCCCTGTAAAAAACTATAAGTGCTAGATTCACCAAAATCAATAGGGTTCGTACTATGGTGACTTACAATATACGTACCAACTTTCAGGTTATTCGAACAAAGCGTTTAGACGCTAGCGTGTTCACTCACAGACATACACACACACATCCATACATCATCGTAAAAATAGTGAAAACGGACTCATTGGATCTCGAAACGTATAGAAACATCAAAATCTCAAATTGGGATTTTTGACATGATTACAATACTTTCCTCACTATAGTGTTCGGAAAGTAAAAAGAATTTTTAATGAGTACTTGCGAAATTAGCACTTTAAGTTGTTCACGTTAAGCGGCATTTCAAAACATTATTACTCACAAAGAGAGAAAAATGAAATTCTGGTAAGAGACTTCATTATTGATTTGATCCTCTAATGAATCTTGAAAGAAAGAAAGTGGTGTTTATCTGTGAAGTGGGATTTATTTTCGAATAATAATTACTCGCTCCGGTGAACTTTCGAAAAATGAAGATTACAAAGAAGAAAATAACTAAATCTGACGTTCAAATAGGTATTAAGAGATTTGAAGAATCTGTTTTTTTTTTTTTTTTTTTTCCTAACAAATATGTAAAATATATAAATGTAGGGGGGAGAAAATGTGAAAACACTAATAATTTATTTCAATATGAGTATTTTTGAAGCATTTGAGTAAGTTTTACGTCCCACCTAATAGCACCGTGACAGTTTGGGACGTCACGTGACGTCACAATGACTTCACGATGACTGGCTGTGCTATTAGTGCTACACTATGGAGAATTGACGACAGTCTGCGACTCATCTGTAAGGGTGGTCCGGATTCTTCTAGAGAACTGATCGGTACTTTCAAAAGAATTGTTAAACCATAGATCTGTGATGTTTTAAAACAAAATTATCGATTTTTTTTTTTTTTTTTTTTTTTTTTTTAATGCGAAAAAAATTCTGAAAGCAATGCATTTCCAGTTATTCCGTCTGTATACCACATCTTTCAATATTTACGGTACATGTTTTCTGAGGTGAAAATGTCTGGATGGATCACGGAAAATAATTTTAATAAATAATTTGTACTGCATGAATTTGTATTAGGAAAATGTAAAGGAAAGTTTTGTGATAGGCAGGACGCAATGTACTAGCTTTTTACTTTCTCTTACCCATAGGGTCGAGAAAGTATTGTTTTAGAGTCAAATTTTCGAACGTAAGTTTTTGTTATACTTACATGTTCTGAGATCTCCTAAATACGAAAATCATACTTTTAGCGAATGATGTGTGGAATCTGTGTGGATGCCTGTGTGTTTGTCTGTGTGGATGTCTGTGTGTCTGTTATCAGCATATATCAAGAACAAATAGTAGCAAAAACTCCAAACTCGGTATTCTAAATGTGTATCATATAGGGATGCTACACTAAGCTTTTCGTTGAGATGAAGCAAATGGTTCGTGTACAGAGACATTCAAAAGTATTCAAATATATTACGTCTATGGGGGAAATTGCAGGTAAGTAGAGTTTAAAATCTATAGACTGCACTAAACCAAATAAAACGAATATATATTTTTTGTAATAGAGATAGTTAACTGGGAAAAAAAATTGTGTATGTAGGAGCCTCGCCCCCCCCCCCCCCCCCGGGGAGGAAGTCTCCCCTCGAGGGGAGTAAATTTTCATGATGGGTATCTTTCAAAAGAGCTCGCCAATATCTTTAAAACGAATGGTTGAACCATCGATTTGCGATAGTTTAAAATAAAGTTATCGATTCTTTTCATTTTTGAAAAAAAAAATATATATATATATATATATATATATACTAGCAGACCCGGCCACGCGTTGCTGTGACTAAGTTATACATTGAATTATACGGCTGTAAACTATTTAGTACAGTCAAATTATTATTTACGAACAAAGACGAAAACGTTGTAGCCGATGTATAAACCCACAGGGTTGAGATTTGAAACTTAGGTCAAAATTTGGAAGCGATTGATAAAAATTTTCGTAGTGTTGATATTAAGCACAAATTAATTTTATTGTAGGGTCCTATAAATTTTAATGGAGAAGTGATATATATTATTTCTAATGCTACTTTGGATAAAATTGCTAAAATGACTAATATATAAATTAAATTCTATTATAATAAAAGTATAAAAGAAACAGACGATTTTAAAATCAATTTTTATGGAGGAGTGAAATATAATATATGCTATAATGGATAATTTTACTATAAAATGACCTCATCATTTTAAATATTTTAAAGAGGGCAACAGCTGTAGTTATAAAAAGGAAAACAATAAGGCTAAACCAGAAAAATAAGTAAATTGGATAAATATTTTAAAACTTTAAAATTGGAAATCTTATGAAATATTGGACATTTAAAGTAAATACATGTATCATTTTAAATAGAAAAAGATTTTGGAAAAGTTTAGTGTATTTTAACGAAGTGATGAGAAGTTTTTGAGTATGTTAAAATTTTAATAGTAAATTCAAGTTAATAAAGATGGGAAACATTGAGGATTAAGATAAGAATAATTATAAGATAAAAAAAAAAAAAAAAAAAAAAAAAAAAACTTTTTATATACCATGCTTTTAAATTTTAATATACTAATAATATACTAATTAAAAGGAAAATGATAAATATTCTATCATAGTTTGAAGTCAAATTTGTTTTCAAATGTCTAAATAAAATATCTGATGTAAGATACTAATATTTTGCAGCGGAATAGATTTCATTTCTGTCATCCTTGGCGAAAAAAAAAGAATATCGCGAAATTATCTGGCGAAAATATTTAATTCCTTTCAAAAATCATGGTTATTTTAACAACTTATATTAAAAGAGTAATGAATAATATGAAACAATATTTCGTACAATACATATTACATGTCATACATACGTACAATGAATAATACATATTACATTTCGTACAATGCATACATCTGGCATGTATATTTTCGTGTTACGCTTTTGATCGCCAAATAATAATAATAATAATAAAAAAAGCCAAGGGCGACAGAGTTTTGAAATTTAAAATTAAAATTTTGTCAATTTGACAGCAAAATAATTCAATCTAACACCCGCGATAACTAATACATATCTATACCCAAATATAAGGATTAAAATCGGGAAATAAATTTCCTCGATTTTTAATAATTTCTTACAAAAAATCCAGTGGGCAATTAACATAGGAAATCTTTTTCTTGGCTGCACAGACGGTCAGTGAGTCACACTTCGCTTGCGTATAGAACTCATAGATATAGTATAGCATATATAGAATAGAGTGATCATTGGGGAGAAAAAAGTTATTCCTTTTCATTTGGGAAAAGATGACGTTTTTACCAAAATATGGCCGTCTTTCCCCGAGTGAATACACACGGGAATACATACTAATATTTTAGCAAATAAAATTTATGAATAATTTATTTGCTAAAGGGGAATGGAAGACTCCAAATACAATTTCAAATTCATATTTCTTTCTTTCTTTTCTTTTTTTTTTTTTTCAATACCACTTAATGGCTGTTTCCAAAGCTTTTATTTATTTATTTTTTCGGCATCAAAAATCTTTGTACGATAACATGGGGATGAGAGATCTATATATATTACTATATCTATGATAGAACTACATTAGCACTTTATCAATGTGTATAAAATCTTTAAATTGATTATGACGTCAATTTTCGTGAGATGCATAATTTAACTTTTTATAATTTTTTAACGTTCACGTTTGATTAAATGTATTTATTTTTATGTCGAAAGAAAATGAACTCGTATTTTTTTTTTTTTTTTTTTTTTTTTTTTTTTTTTTGGCAACAATTAAATTAATGGAACTCACAGATATTTTGGAGCAACTTTAATAAAGGTCTATAATTAACAAATAATTGCAATAAAACAATATTGTGACAATAAATTGAGATAAAAACTATCCTATCTCTCAAGTTGGACCAAACTGCACACAGTGT
Source organism: Salticus scenicus (assembly GCA_963930645.1). Classification (NCBI taxonomy): domain Eukaryota; kingdom Metazoa; phylum Arthropoda; class Arachnida; order Araneae; family Salticidae; genus Salticus; species Salticus scenicus. The sequence goes on from OZ005661.1 coordinate 209,079,968, forward strand.
GCAAAATTTCATTAAAATCGGTTCCTTAGTTTAGGAGTTTACCCCGGACAAACATCGTGACACGTAATTTATATATATATACAGATATATATATATATTAAATGCAATATTGAGAATAAATTCAACTTTTTTTTTTTTTTTTTTTTTGGATATTTAGTGTCATACCACTTCTCTAATTTGGAAATCGTCTGTATTATCATAAAAGATAATTTTTTTAAATAATAATTTTAATAAGTTATTTTTTAAAAACAGAATTATTTTTTAATAACCGAATTAAATTCCATATAAACGTAGGTGCATTAATGTAACGGGGGCAGAACTATTTATCATATAAAACTCTTTCGAAGCCTAATTTGAATTGTTTAACACAGGTTCACATAACAGTACTCGTTATCTTACCTCTTAATCTGCAAGCTGCATTTATAGTATTAAATTTCAGGGTAAGAGAGAGTTGTGTGAGTGACACACCAGATTATTTGCATAAGTTTCTTTTTGAATTAAAGGCAGCAAAATTTATGGAGCATACTCTAGATGGGCAAAATCATGGAAACGTTTTCAATTTTACACATTTCTTAGATTATCGTCAAAAATATATGACTCATAGTTCTAAAGCTCCTTATGTTACATAACTGATATTTTTCAATTAAGGGGACTTGGCACTTTGACGCCACCACTGAAGTAGGCTTCATATAAAAACTTATATTTCCATTTAATATTTATAAATTGAATTATATTAGGTTTGTTCAATAATATATATATATTCAGGCAACAATTATTATAGTTTTTGATAGATTTTTTACAGATATGAAATCTTAAAAACACTTTTACAAATATTTAACCAAAGATTTTATATATATAATTAAAATTTAAAAAATAAATAAATAAAGTATATCTTGGTAAAAATTTGGGGGGGGGGATGTTTTTTGTTATATTTTTATTTTAAATATTTTTTCTTTTAATGATATTGTAAAATCCATCCCCAATTCTTTTAATTAGGTTCTAATGAACACACGCAATATATATATATATATATATATATATAAGCTTTTCAGATAAAATTCAATCTTATTTTGCTTTGGTCCTAAATTCTTTTGCTCATCAAGGTTCTTTTGATTAATAAAAGTTCTATTATTTCCCCTTAAAATACTATCCAAAAGTAATCCTTCTTTTCTTCAGCACCAAAATACACTGTCCTACATTACATTTCATCAGGTATTGTAGTCTAATAATTTAAAGTAAGTAATATTATTAATCATAAAAATTAAATCAATTTACGATAACTAGTTACTTTGTTTGGCCTGCGTATGTTTCTGTGGTGATTTATTTGACTGACTATCCTTCGTTCTCATTTATTTCTATTATTTATTATCAAATGGATTATATATACAGCAACCGCAGCTTATTAAATTCACTGGTTAATAAAATCAGCCGCATAATATGATCAAATCGGCAGGACCGAAATCAAATCAATACAAACTATTTTAAAACTTCCGCTTAATAAAATCAGATTCGCCGGTTAATAAACTCAAAAATATCTCTTTAGCAAAAAAAAAAAAAAAAAATCATTTATTCAAGCTAAACAAATTTTTTATTTACAGTTTATATATATATATATATATATATACATATATATATATATATATATATATATATATTTCTTTATCAAAAATGTTACACTTTCAGCTTAGTTACAAATTTATCAACGCTCCATCACTTGTCTCAATAACAATTTAAAAGAACATGTTCTTCAACGCGCGGTGATGAGTTACAAATTTGATTTGATTCGAAAATGATTGTTTTTATTATTATTATTAAAAGACATTTCTAATTCTTATTTTGAAATAACTAAGAAGCAAGAAGTTTAAACGTATGGATTTTAAGTTTAAAAGAAAACTTAAGATTTCGGCAAAGTAACGATGATTTTACTCAAAGTAAAGTACATCAAAATTTGAGATATGTTTAGTTTATTATATTGAAGAAACAATTAATCAATTAACTTTTGAAAATTAATTAATATTGTTTATTAATTCCATTGTTCATTACCTTTTGAAATTTCTTTCCAAATTCAGGAAAATAATACCTTTTTCTTGTGTGCAGCTGCAGGAACTATCGCCGGATGTAAAAATCAGCCGCCTAATAAAATCACTTTGACTCAGGACGAATGTGATTTTAATAAACGGCGGGTACTGTATTTGTATATATATATATATATATATATATACAGATATGTACAGCCTTTTCTTATATATCTGTAGAAGTTTTAACGTTTTTGAAGATCACGAACTCATGAAAAAATCCAAACTGAGAAAACACAATTTAAAGATTTGAAATCTGTAAAAATATATCAAAACCTATATAAAAGGTTGCCCCGGTATATATATTTTATAGGAAAAAAAATCAACGTAGTTCAATTTATAAATAATATTAAATGGAAATATAAGCTTTTACATGAAACCTACTTCGTCAAAGGTGACAAGTCCCCTTAAAGTTCTGCATCTAAACAAAAAGAAAAAAGCATTTTGTTGAAATAAATGCTCAGTACACTGAGAAAAAATTCTGTAACTGATATCTAAATTGTGGCTCTAGTAAAAACATTTCAATGTCATACTTATAAATTCTAGTCCCCTTTGAAAGCGAATTCTAGAAACCTCTATTAGAATTCTAGAGCGTTTGCCTATAGTATCGAAGTCAAACTTATTTAAAAATCTCTGAAAATAAATGCGAATACAAGAGGTCAGTTTTAGCAAAAATAATCTTAGTTTATGACCCAATTCTAGAAAATCAAGCAAGAATTTCTCGCAGTACAAAGGATTCAGACTATTATTTCATCATCTAGAAATGTATAGACTAGAAATTCTCGTTCATTTCGTCTATTTAGTTTATTGACGTGCCTTATACGCATAGCTCGGAAATCTATACTGATGGAAAAAAAAATCCCAACACCAGGAAGGAGCTGTGCTAGATAAACGAAATTTGGTAGGCGTGTTTATACATCTGAAAGATGACGTCGATTCAAATTTCGAGCTACGCGCAAAAGTGTGGCGCTAATAGCGACACTATGAACACGCAAATGAGGTTTGCTTTAAATAAGCGCTGTAAGGTTCGTGATCGTTATTTACAGTTGAGATTTGACGTAGTGGGTTAATGTTAGTCAAGGATGCCTCTAAGAAGACGAAAAAGCCATTATCAACAGCTCACTGAGTTTGAACGAGGTCGTGTAGTAGGGCTACGAGAAGGTGGGTTTTCTTTCCGCGATATTGCAGAAAGACTTGGCAGGAATGTATCCACTGTGCATGAGTGTTGGCAGCAGTGGTCAAGGGAAGGTACTGCCTCAAGAAGACCGGGTTCCGGGCGGCCACGTGGTACTACTGAGAGGGAAGACCGCCGTGTTCGGCGCATGGCTGTGGCTAATCGTACTGCGTCTGCAGCTGAAATTCGAGCTGCAGTTGGCACCACAGGGACACAATGAACTGTTACAAATCGGTTACTTCAAGGACAGCTCCGAGCCAGACGCCCTGTAGCGTGCATTCCACTGACTCCAAACCACTGCCGTTTGCGACGTGAGTGGTGTCAAGCTGGAGCTCATTGGAGGACGGAGTGGAGATCTATTGTGTTTTCTTATGAAAGCCGGTTCTGCCTTGGCCGCAGTGATAGCCGTGTGTTGGTTAGAAGGAGGCCAGGTGAATGTCTGCTAGCGACCTGTCTGCGGCCTAGACACATAGGGCCTACTCCTGGAGTTATGGTTTGGGGAGCAATTTCGTATGACATCAGGAGCACTCTCGTGGTTATTCCACGCACCCTCACTGCAACTTTGTACGTCAGTCTAGTGATACAACCTGTTGTGCTGCCATTCATGAACAGCATTTAAGGGGGTATTTTCCAACAAGATAACGCTCGCCCTCATACCGCTGTTGTAACCCAACATGCTCTACAGAGTGTCGACATGTTGCCTTCGCCTGCTAGATCACCAGATCTTTCTCCAATCGAGCACGTATGGGACATCATTGGATGACAACTCCAGCGTCATCCACAACCAGCATTAACCGTCCCTGCATTGACCGCCCAAGTGCAACAGGCATGGAACTCCATCCCACAAACTGATATCCGACACCTGTACGACACAATGCATGCACGTTTGCATGCTTGCATTCAAAATTCTGGCGGTTACACCGGTTACTAATGTACCAACATTTCACATTTGAAATGGCTCTTCTCGCCAATGGCTCTGCCTGTGATCTTGAAACTTTAATCAATTAAATATGTTACCTAGACAAATGTATTGCTGAAATTTCATTTACTGTACAATAATTTTTTCTTGGTGTTGGGATTTTTTTTCCATCAGTGTATATTTCTGCTTAAAAAATTTAGAAAGTGACCACTTATTCGTTCTAGATGAAGGCGATGTATTCTTTTTCTCAGTATAAAAGCAACAGTTTAAATTTCAAAGAATAACCTGTCACATCAAAAACTTTCGTCGAAACTGTCAGTTATATTCGACACAAAAGTGATGGAAAACGAAAAAAATATATATACATTTGATCTCCAAGTAACAGGTAACTTTATGTGGGAGAAAAATGTCTACTGAGAGTGAAATGTTTAAAATTTTCTGATCCATATTGTTTTTATAGGAAGTGTTTATAATGTATATTATAAAATATCACCTTTGGATTTATTTAATTCTAGACCTGTAAATACCCACTCACTACTCACCATATGACGATTAAATAATACAAAATGGCGACTTAAAATAATTGAGAGAACTCGACAGATTATTTTTTTTCTTTCCTTGTACCTTTATGAATGAATTTCACCAACCAGATACCTAAAATTGCATATTTCGACAATTAAACGTAAATTAAATCAAACAACTGGGAAATTATAATGCATTGCGCAAATAAGACTGAAAAATATAACGTATTTCGAAAATTAAAAGCAATAAAAAACAGGAATTTCATTGATTTACGGTGAAATAGTCCCGTAATTCGGAAATCAACTTCGAAAAATTAAGGATTCTAGGTATTAGCTGCGATATAATTGCGTATTTCTAAAATGCGGGAAAATATCCTGTATTGAGTACAAGTGAGTACAAAAGTGAGTACAAGTTGTTTTCTTGTGTATTGTTGAAAACAACGTTAGTTTTCCTTTAAGTTGTAGGCCGTAAATCTCCTTAAGCTTACTAATCATACAACCATATTAAGAGCTTGGATAGCCATTTCATGCCCCTAAATAGGGAAGAGTTTTTAAAATTCGTCTATCAATATGTAGAAAAATTTAAAATAAAACACCGTTTCAATAAAACAAAACAAAAGGCCACGAAAGACTTTTATTATGATTTTATGAAAAGACATAATGACCTGCGGTTAAGGAGTGTTGAATCTACTAGCTTGCAGAGGGCAGGAGGCTTCAGTAAGAAGCAAGTGGGTAGATTTTTTGAGAAATTAACTAAATTAATGAAGAAGTATAGCTTTAGCCCTACGTACTTTTATAAATTTCTCAAAAGTGATTATGTCTAATAATAAAAAGTAATTTGTGTATCCAAAAGTAATTATCTTTTTGCACATTTTCAACATGTCCGATACAACCCTCCATAAATAAAATGGATAAAAAAGTAGTGTCTATAAAAAGTGTAAAAAATGAATGAAATTTTTATCGTAAAAAAACGTGTTTCATAAAGTATTTTTTATAAAACCATTAAGTTTTGTATGAAATGTAATCTGGTCCAATTGAGCTATCAAAATATATTATAATAGAGGAGAAGCTTAAGCGTCCGATACTACCCGACCTTCCCTTATCAATCAAAATTTGAACTATTAATTTTTGTTGCAGATTTCTTTTCTCCGTGGTCCACATAATGCATATACCAAGTTTCTACAAAGTACGTCAACTAGAATAGGATTTACGTAGGTCTAATCAGAGTAACTTTAATTCTAACCACCCAGAATTTTATATAGATTTTTTATTTTGTTACTCATACGAATTAAAATTTCATATATTTGCATGCAGTTTTTTTTTTTTTTTTAATCTTTATTTTTTCGAGAAAAATATTCTAGCCAGCCAGTCAGAACATCTTTATATAATTACAGGAAAAATATTTTAACTATGATTATAATCTTGGCCTATTCAGTTACAAAGAAGAAACTTTTTATAATACAAAGAACAGAAAATATTGCTTCTAATTTTCTTAAACAAATCCTTTTTCGTATTTTATGATTTAATTCTTCCGTTTCCCATCCATCATGGTAATTCTCTCGGAAATTAAAATAATATTTACCATTTCTAGAAGCCATTAAGTAAAACTGGAGTGAAAGTTCTTCGAAGATCAATGTTTGAGGTACGCTTAAAACAGAAAATGTTTAAAAAAAAAAATTATAATAGTGAAAAGCTGTATGAAAAATATGACATGAAAATTTTGAAAATTTAAGTACTTTTATTAGAAAATATTGAAAGGGGTTTTTTTTTTTTTTTTTTGGTTTAAATGGGGAAAAAAAATCTATAACTTTGTTTTAAATTATCGCAGATCTATTTTTCAACCATTCATTTTAAAGGTATTGGCGAATTCTTCCGAAAGATACCCATATCGAAAATTCCCACCCCCAAGGGAGAAGCAATGCTCCTACATGCACATTTTTTTTCCGTAGTTTACTACTGCTATTATCAATAATTCATATCAATTTTACAATTACACGTTAAAAATAACTCTGATCATTTAAATTTAAGCCAAATTTTATCCTATATTCCCACGTTAAAAATTTAGAAAAAATGATATCACAGCGCTATCCTAATATATCAATCGATTAGTCCCCAAATCTAATCAGCACCAGTTTAGATTAGGGTCCAACTAAATAGCTTCATTCATTGGTTCGTGAGTCCACCAAATTTGTGATATACAGACATTTTCCAAAAAGAGTCAAATCGTGTTCAGAACATTTCAAAACATGCAAATCCATCGAACACTGAAGTTCGAAAAAAAAGTAAAATAAAATTCCACTAATCCAGTACTTTCTTCTTTCATATAAAACTCAAGTTTGATAACGTATTGATGAACTATTATAACATAAAGTTTAGCTCCTTTCTTCTCGCTCCCGTGAAAATGACGGGGTGAGTTTTCACTCTCTATTTCTCGTGCTCGTGATATTTCCGGGGTGGGATGTTCAGAAATAACGCACTAAAAAGATTTTAAAACAAACCATTTCTGACACCCGGAATTGTTTTTATTTTTTATCTTACATTCTAGATGGAAGTAACAGATTATTTAAAACTAGCAAAGCCCCGGTTCGGGAACGAACCGAATTCCGAATGTGGGAAAATTTTCAAAATCAAACTCGAAATGTACAAAACTCGGCCTGATGCTGCCTTCGTGCCAGTACACCAAAGTTTGTTAACGAAACCATTTTTTAATTCATTAAATCAATGAAGGTAGTGAATTAACGAAGGCTTTTCTCGCTTCGTTGGTCACTATATTTAAAGGAAACTCTTTTCTATATCGCTTTACGAACAAAAATAAAATTTAAAGAAATCATGAAATTGCTTTAAAGTCCCCTTTGGTTCCCCGTTGGTTTATGTTATTATTATTGTTGTTGTTGTTGTTCTTGTTGTTTCTTTCTTTTCTTTTCGTTTTCCTTTCCTTTCCATATTTACTGAATTCGATTCTTTGTTTTTCAATATCACGTGATTGCGAAGACGATTATTTCTTTTTTTTAGAGTTCGTTTACATTTCCATTAATTTTTGGAACTCTCGTGCAACTTCATCTAAATTGTTTTTTTTTTTTTTTTTTTTTTTTTTTTTTACTCCATTTTCAATTTTAATTTTTTCATGTGCATGAGTAAAATATTTTATAATTTTTTATTTTTTGCGTGAAAGCATATCCGCGTTTGTAATGATCGATAGATGGCGCTTTTTCAGCTTTTGTTGTTAGTAAATATTATAGCCACGTGTATTTTTTATTGTTCTTTTTGTTATTCTACTTAATATTCGTACTATAATTTCTCCGCCATTATATCATGGAAAATGGATTACTTTTGGAAAAAAATATTTCAGTTTATTCAAAGTTCGATCGGAAGTAGATTTTTAACTGAAGTTGAACAAGTATTAGTTTCAAATCATCTGATTAATTCTTTACTTCCATTAGCCGAAGCAACTGAAATTTTAAATTTGTCATTTGGAAATAAATGGAAGCTTAATTCTGGATATCTTGGCCCTTTGGAGTTACACTGGAGCACACAACAGTATGTGTTAACTTTTTTTACCGGATTTATTCATTTTTGTTCAATAAATATATGTGAAACTAAACATCGGCATGCAATGGCGGCTTGATGAAAGTCGAATTAAAGAATGTTAATTGTAATTTCTCCTTAGCCCACCAGAGGGCGAGCATTTCATTACAATCGCAGATTTCATTTTATGTTTGGGAAAAAAAAGTTTTTTTTTTTTCTTTTTAGCAACAATTAAAATTTTAAACGTCCACATTTAAAGCTGTTACCAGGTTATTATTTTCACATTTTAATTAATTTTAAAAAATCTAATCAAAATTTCGTTACAAATAAGGTACCAAACGAAAGGGGCATTTTTTCTGAATCCGTCGGTTTAATTAATTTATCGATCGGATAATTAGATTTTTTTTAAATTTACTAAAATATGAAAAGTTGGTAACAATTTTTTAAATTAACTAAAGTATGAAAAGCTGGTGGCAACAACACATAGACAAACAGAAGAAAATCTCTCTGAGCCAATCAACTTACGTCCAGCCATGGATTTACAGGAAAAAACTCTCTTAGCCATTTATATAGAGAGAGATTAAATTGGTGATAGTAGGTTTATTTTAAACTGTCAGCACTATGCCATTTTAAGTATTTATAATATTTATTTTGTAATCTTAATTCAGTTATGCTTTTGAATGTACGTAGTTTTGTGCTCAGTATTTTTTTTTTTTTTTTTTTTTTTTTTTTTTAATATTTTGTACATTATGTAGTCAGAATCACGAAGTGACTCGGATTCTAATTTTAGTATAAATGCGTCTGAGTGTGATACGGAAATAAATGATATTCATGAAAATTCGGATAGCGAATCTGAGAACAGAGTACATATAATGTTGTATTATACGTAAAATTCTTTTCATAAAAGTATGTTTTACTGTTTAAAACATGTCTTTTATTTTTTCTATTTACTGGAAAACCAACATTCAGTCATAATTAACCCTGATTACTGGTTTTTCTGCTAAATTAAAATTTCTTAATTTTTAGCTAAAAAAAATCTGGAGTGACTCCACCCGACTTTCCGAACATTAAGTAATTAACAGCTTTGTCGATAAAGTAAAGAAGGAAGAGTTGTTAAACAAACAAAAGAGAGACAACCATAATAGAGTGTTTGAGTATTTTTCTCCATATATTACACGATGTTTTATTTAACGCTACTGAACTTTGAGCCCATAGATCATAATGATAAAGAATTTTTCGTTGTGTCCCTGTAAAAACCTATAAATGTCCTCTATTCACCAAAATGCTTATAGTTAGCGCAACAGTTATTCATAATATTCATATAAACTTTCAGCTCAATTGAATAAGGCGTTTAGATGCTGTCGCACTTTTACAAATTTGGTCCCATAAGCCATAATGATAAAGAATTTTTCTTTGTGTCCCTGTAAAAAAATTGTAAGTGCTAAATTTCCCAAAATCTATACAGTTGGTGCAACTGTGACCTATAACATGTGTACAAATTTTTTGCTCAGATAATAAGGCGTTTAGATGCTATCGCACTTTTAAAATTTTGGCGCCCCCATAGGCCATAATGATAAAGAATTTTTCTTTGTGCCCCTGTAAAAAACTGTAAGTGCTAAATACACCAAACTTTATACAGTTCGTGCAACTGTGACCTATAACATGAGTACAAATTTTTTGCTGAGATTAATAAAGCGTTTATACGCTATCGCACTTTTAAAAATTTGGCCCCATGGGCCATAATGATAAAGGATTTTTCCTGGTGTCCCTGTAAAAAAAACTCTAAGTGCTAGATTCACCAAAATCAATAGGGTTCGTACTGTGGCGACTTACAATATGCGTACCAACTTTCAGCTTATTCGAAGAAAGCGTTTAGACGCTAGCGTGTTCACTCACAGACATACACACATACATACACACATACACACATCATCGTAAAAATAGTGAAAACGGACTCAGGAGACCTTGAAACGTATAGAAACATCAAAATCTCTAATTAAGATTTTTGACATGATTACAATACTTTCCTCACTATAGTGTTCGGAAAGTAAAAATTCTAAATTTAAAAGTGAATACATAAATTGTAGATACACTTTATTTTATACAATTTTCTTGAATGAAAAAATTAGGCGCTTTTTTCACCGTTTTCTTGAAAATTACGAGATTGTTAAGCGGTTAAAGGAAAAGTTAAAATCTGGTTAGCATTAAGGATTGGACGGGTTTTACGTCGCACTAGGGCTGCACAATGGGCAATTGGCGACGGTCTGGGACTCACCCCTAGAGGTAGTCCGGAAACATGCCATCACAATTTTGATCCCTTACGGAAGGGATGGCTCTCCCGCTTCAGTGACCCCAGAGGTATAATTCTGGTTAGCATTGAGTTTTCTAAAATTCTTCAAAAAATTTAAAACCTTAAAAAAAAAAAAAAAAAAAATCATGTAAATATGACATATATCAAGGCACATATATGGAAATTTTCCTAACGTTACACGAAAATTACGATTTAATGTCTCTGGGCAATAAGAAATAGCCTGTAAAATGGCGGCGGAAAGAGATCGTTTCTTTCCTGTGATAAAAAGTAGTTTGGACATAACGAAATAACATCCGAAGAAGTCGATGAAATATTCAGAATCTCAAAGGAAATAGAAGGTTTCAAGGCAATCAGTTTGATAGAATATACGATGGAAAATTTTCAACAGATATACTTTTATTTGCGATTTATTTCAAGTGCTTTGAATTGATATTTTTAAAGTAAATTGAATCTGATTCAAAATATAGGAATAAATTATATATATATATGAAAACTTTTATAGCTTCTTGATTTTTATGAACACATTAAAATTTAAATAATAATATTAATAATAATAGTAATAATAATAACAGGAGACCTGGCGTTGGAATATTAAAACCCGAATAAATTACTACGTCAGAAACGCCAAAGAAAAATACTGGAAATGCATACAGCTGTTTCGGCAGCCTTAAGCGTGCCGTCTTCAGTGCAAAAAAGGATTCTGAATCTGCGGAAGTGCTCGCATTTATAGGAGAGGGGCCGAATTTAGTTCAACCAATAGGATTGCGGGAAAGGTGGGGAGAGTGGCCAATAGGAATTTATTAAAGTTAGCTGTGTAAACAGTAGAAAAAATTAAGAAAATGTGGACTGAATATAAAATTTCCAACAGTCAGAGAAATAAGGAATAGCGAAATCACAATTTACAAGGTTTTTAAAATGTTTATAAATATGAAAAGCTTCAAAGAAATCGAGTTCATGAATGGATTTAGGTCTGCAAATTATTTTAGCTGAATTAAATTTAAAATTATGATTTTCCTCCCAGCAATGTTTAGAAATAGCCGATTTATTGGTTTCTTGTTTGCGGACGTAATTCATATGTTCTTTAAGACGAAATTTAAGACTGCATTTAGTTTGGCCAATATATAATAAACCACATTGACAGGAAATACTATAAATACCCCAAGAATTGTGCATATCAATTGGATCTTTTAACTGAGAAAAGGTGAATTTATTGGAAGGCGAAAATATTATTTTAAAATCATATTATTTGAGAATTTTAGCTATGGTTTGACTGGATTTGGGAAAATAGGGCAAGACTGATATTAGAAGAGACTGACTTAGTAGACGAAATACGAGGGAGTTGTAATTTTTGGATAGCTTTGTCTATAATGGAAGGGTCATAACCTCTGTCAATTGCAATGGCTTTCAGGTATTTAATTTCAGATTTTAATAAAATAGGATTTGAACAAATATTAAGGGCACGGTTTACAAAAGTATAGAAAGCAGCCATTTTTTGGTTATCACAAACCAAAATATAAATATCTTTAGTGACTTTGGGGAGTCGAGGAACCTGGTCGTTTCTTCGTTAAAAACTAAGAGTGTTGTATTTGGTAGTCTTTCCCCTAATCGTCCCCCGATCTTTAAGATAAAGGACTGTTCAATCAAGGTCGTCGACGCTCATGTTTTCTTGGGTGTCCTGATTGACTGCAAGTTGAGTTTTCTTCCTCATGTCGAGACTATCTGGGATACGATTTATGACATTAGTAAAAATATTAGAAGAATTAGTGGTGCTACTTGGGGTATCAGGCCTGCTATGAAGAAGCTCTGGTATTATACTGTGATTTTGCCCAAAATCCTTTATGCTGCTGAGGCGTGGTATCCTAGGCTGAATTGTCATGGTGTTAGAAAGTTGAATTCCTGCCAGCGTACGTTCATTATCCATATTTGTCATTTTTATAAATCAGTCTCCACTGATGCTATTCGTCATCTTACTGGGGTTCCTCCCGTGACTTTGGAGGCGGAGAGGCTTATTAAGAAGTACAATGTCCGTTATGGTGATAAATCTCTATATTTTGATGGTGATTATTATGATAAAAATGACTTTGATAAAAGACTTTTCAAGTATAACATTGACTCGTCGGGTTTGTTTAGAGATTTTGAAAATTTAGCTGATCTGGACAGTAATGATTTGCTCAGGATTTACACTGATGGCAGTAAGACGGATGAGGGTGTTGGAGCTGCCTGGGTTGCTATTTACAATAATGATATTATTAAATTTGATTTGCTGAAGCTCAGGGAATATAACTCTGTTTTTCAAGCTGAACTGATTGCTATTAAAGAAGCGCTTACTTGGTTAAATGATGCAAATTTCAATTCTGTTGTTATTCTCACTGATAGTCTCTCTTCTATTCAGGCTTGTAGAAACATTTATCCTAGTACCATGTTAATTAAGGATGTCCTGGACCTCATTCAAATCTGTGATAGTAATGTGGTAATTAAATGGGTGAGGGGACATACTGGTATTTTGGGTAATGAAATTGCAGATTTCTTGGCCAAGAATGCTTGTGTTACTGGTAATAGAGTGGTTATTCCCTATCCTAACTCACTTATTAAGAAATTTCTGAACAATGACCTGAAAATTGCTTGGCAACGTGAGTGGGATTCTTCAGATAATGGCAGACTTACTTTTAGCATTTTTCCTACCGTTTCTCTTGATTTTAAACTAAAGAATCAAGTTCTTTATTACTTCGCTACTGGCCATGGTGCTTTTCCCTACTATTTGCACTATAAAGCTAAAGATAGGGATAGTCCAAATTGTCCTTGTGGCTCTCTTGGGGATTCTCTGCACTACATGACGACTAGCTGTTCCTTTTCTGGTCAATGTATTAAGAGAGATACTGCAGAGAGTCTTGGTGACTACTTTCAGAGAATAGATAATTCTAGGTTCTGGTGTAAACGAGCTGCTTCCATCTATAATCATTTGAACGAATGTTTTACTTTTATTACTTATAAATTTTAGGCTCTTGATTTGTTTGGATTGTAAATGGTGTCTTGCTGTTGCTTATTTGTAATTGTTATGTAGTTTTATCGCTTGTTCCTGTATCTTAATATATTTTAGGTTCTTGTTTTTAACTGTTATATTTTACTTTTAGTGTTTTATTCTAATGTTTTGGTATTTGCTTTTGCTATGCATTGTTTTAACTTTTAAACTGTTGTTTTAACCTTTTTAACCTTGTAGTTTGTTAACTTGGGTTATTTTAGCTGTATTTATATTTTTGTATTTTAAACTTTGTGCTTATTGCTATTTTTAATACTGTTTTTGTATTTTGGCTATATGGTCTTTGTTACTTTATGGGAATTTCTGTTGCTGTTTTGCGTGTTCCTGTATATTTGTATTCACGCTGCTTGACATTTTGTTCAGTACGATTGTTTTTGTTCTACTGTTTTATGCTTTTGTATTATTGGCTTTGTATGTAACACTTCCATGTGACTCTGTATTTTTGATTTTTCCAAATTTTTTTTTTTTTTTTTTTTTTTTTTTTTCTGCTGGTTTTCTGGGTTCGTTCTCCTGGCTGAGTTTTGGTTAGATGGTGGATGCTTCTTTTTCCGACCATCCTTGGGCCTTCGGGCCGGCCATAAACCTTCGGGTTGGTCGGCGGTTTCGGGGGTAATTTTTTGGTTAGGTGGGTGACATGAACGCGCATGGGGAGGAAGGGAGACAGCAAAATTTTTTCGATAGACGGTGGTTGAAAATCCATTTACAGTGCGAGAGACGAGGGTATCAAGAAATGAAAGGGAGCCATTATTTTCTATTTCATATGTAAACTGGATATTACTGTCAATTGAATTTAAAGTTTCTAAGACATGGTCAATATTGTGATGAGATATGTCGATAAGCGTGAAGGTGTCGTCAACGTAATGGGTCCAAAAAGGAAAGGATATTTTCTTAAAAAGCTTGCTTTCGAAATAGTGCATGTAAATATCAGCGAGAATTGGGGAGAGAGGGGAACCCATGGCTAAACCTTCAGACTGACGATAGAATTTATTTTGGAAAGAAAAAGTGGTTTGGGATAAACAAATGCGGGTAAGAGAGATTAATTCTTGTATTTCAAAAGATGTGAAATGAAACTCTTTTAATCTATTTTCGAGACAGCAGAGGGCGCCACTTATTGGAACATTAGTGAAAAGAGATAATCTGGTGTGTCACTCAAACGACTTTCTCTTACCCTGAAATTTAATATTATAAATACAGATTGGAGATTAAGGGGTAAGATAACAAGTAATATTATATGAACCTACGTTAAAAATTCTACGTTGATTACTCTGATAAGAGACATAGATAAAGATCAAACGTCAGAAACTTGACTTCGCTATTCAAGAACCTCAAAACGTTTTAATATACAAAAAAACAAGCGTTGTATATTTAGTTTTAAATAAAAACTTTACTTACGTGTGGATGTAAAGAATTAATTTCAATTCCTGAGTTTTCCCAGACAGGGTAAAATGTTATAGTGAAGCAATTCCATTAATTACATTCAACGAAAAAGAATGTTTTCTCTTAAATATTGGCAGCTTTTTATGTCTTCGAAAATTTATGTACACACAACCTCATGCACATAAATATAATCATATATTAATAGCACACAGTACAACCTGAAATACAAGTCCATCAATTTTTAAGTATTCTCCCACTATAATCTAGTTATTTTGTGTAGCCCTGTAAACGAACGGTGAATGATTTTTGAACTTTATTCTACATGAAACCTGCTCTTATGCATATAAAAAATATATATTCGTTTCATTTGGTTAAGTGCAGACTTATAGATCTTAAGGGGAGTGTTCACCTTTAAACCCTCAAAAAATCGATTTTTCAGTTTTTGCATTTTCATAATATTTTGAAGTAGCCAATGATAATTAAGTAATGTTACAAGTAAAATTTTTACTTTAACTCACTTTTCTCAAAATTGTATTTTTCCGGATGGCGCGCAGTGTATACAAAAATATTTTTAACGTATGCTTTTGAAATTTTCAGAGTAAGTATATAATGTTATTACCTACAAATTCCACCTAATTTTATATAAAAAGCTAACTTATACATTTTGCATGCAGTGTTTGAAATGTTTTTTTTTTTTTTTTTTTTTTTTTTTTTTTTGTCTGATATTTCCTAATATTTAAACTTATAGTAGTAGTGTGTGGAAAATATATCTTAATGATTGGTAAAAGTAATAGGTGTAGATGCATATATGATGTATTTATATTCTCAAAATGTCAAAATTTTAACTAAATATAAATTTTTATGCTTGTAAGGCTGCGCGGAGTAAATCAATAGAAATTTGAAATTTCCAAAAAGGTGTATTACATTTACTAACTGAAAATAAAGTTGTTCTTTTTTTATAATAAAATAAATTTATAGACACAATACAAAAACTAAGACAAATTAACTATAAAATTTGGCTTAAAATGGATAATATTTAAAGAAACTGTAGCGAATGGAAAACAGGGTAAAATATGCTGGATTTTAGTACCTCAAAAATGGGCACCCCCTTAAACTCTACTTACTCGCAAATTCCCCCATAGACGTAATGTATTTTAATTTTCTTGAATGTCTCTGTACACAAACTACTTGCTTGATCTCAACGAAAAGTTTAGTGTACTTGATCTATGCTGATAACAGACACACAGACATAGACTCACAAACAGACACATACTAACCGCTAAAAACATGTTTTTTGAATTCAGGGGACCTTAAAATGTGTAAATATAATAAAAACTCAATTTCGAAAATTTTATCCAAAAATAATACTTTCTCTACCATATACACTAAGGGACAAAAAAAAAAAAGCTGCACTGCAGAAAAATTAACTTATACCTTTTTTCTTTGAAATAACTTCAAAACTAATGATAGAAACAAATGAAACTGACATGTTTGCATAATACCAGAGAGATGAAATGATACCTATGTACATTTTCGATTTAGTAATTCGCTTTATTACATGGCATAGTATTATGCAGTTTCGTAACATAAACCTCGGAAATTTCATTGTGCCAAATATCATAATTAACTTTTTCAAGTTATTGCAAAGTTATGGGCTAAAAATTTCGAATCCCCCTCCCCTTTTATAGACTAAACATTATTGAACGAATTGAGATTAGGACTAATTCCGGGCCTGATGAAGAAATTCTACGATATTATTTGTGAGATTTAACTTAACCTCTTAACGCGCGCTGTCCTCGCTGCGAGGATGCAAAATTTAAGATACAGCTGCAAAAATTCATCCCAGAAAATTTTTAGCAAAAATTTACGTTTATAACATTTTCGAAAGTGCCGGTTTTTTTAACCTTAAAATTTAAAATTTCTTTTAGTTTAATTTAGTTCATGAATTCCGGTGGCAATATAATTTAAATGATCCGAATTGTCTTGCGCCGCAAAGGGTTAAAGTGAAAAAAAATGATGATGATTTCAGAATTATAGATGCTCAGGGGAGTGGATATGTAAATTTAATAATTTGAATCAAAAAAAGTACCTCAGACGCCGTGTAACAGGATGCATTATCATCTCGAAATGCTGATTGTAGAAAAGTCTGGGATGCCTCCAAAATAATCAGTCAGGCATTGCATTTATAATGACCGTGTTTTATTTCGAATTAATTGATCATTTGAGCATGAAAATTTGTCTGTTTCCTTGAAAAGTTATGCATCTCCATACCGTAATGTACGTAGAATATGTCACTGTATTAAGAATGCAATTTTCATTTAGTCGGCCAGCTTTTTGTTGTCCAATTAGCTTGTTTCTGTCAGCTTGAAGTAAATTAAACTTGACTCATCAGAGAAAACAAGTTCTGATCAGTAATTAACTGATAATATTTTTAATTTTTTGGTCAACTGAATTTTTGTTTTTTTAATATTTTTCTTAATAATGGCTTTTTTTTTTTTTTTTTTTTTTTTCAGATCTTTTGGTTTTTAACCTGCTTTATTTAATTGTCGCTGCATTGTTTTTAAGAAATTACTTTGCTAAACAATTTTTTTTAATCTCTTCTAAGTTCTGAACATGGTACAAGTAGATTTTATAAGCATTTGCTTTTTAACTTGTAGAGTCATCTCGCTTAGATGAGCAATGCGGCCGTCTGAAGCCAAATTTCCATTATACAAATATTTTGTTAAAATTTAATTATTTTACCATCTCGCGTATTAAAATATTTTTTTATTTTCATTCTAAAATTAATACATTCCGTGGATTCGTTAACTCGCCAGTACACGGGTTGGGCCTGTGAGACCCATATTTTACTTTCTCTTACCCATAAGGTAGTGAAAGTATTGTTTTTGGGTCAAATTTTCGAACGCTAGTTTTTGTTATATTTACATGTTCTGAGGTCCCCTGAATACGAAAATCATGTTTTTAGCGAATGGTCTGTGTGTATGTCTGTGTGTCTGTGTATGTGTCTGTCTGTTATCAGCATATCTCAAAAACAAATTATGGCAGAAAGTTCAAACTTGGTATTCTAAATGTGTATTATATAAAGATGCTACAGTAAGCTTTTCGTTAAGATCAAGCAAATGGTTCGTGTACAGGGACAATCAAGAGAATTCTAATACATTACGCCTATGAGGGAAATTGCAGGTAAGTAGAGTTTAACGTCTATAGACTGCACTAAACCAAATGAAATTAATATATATTTTTTGTAATAGAGATCAGTACAAAAAACCCTTAACGGGTTAAAAGTTTGTGACGCCGCTACTTTATGGCTATAAGAATTTGAAATATGAGTCTTAAAAATAATGATATCAAATTTTAAGTGACGCTTTGCAATTAGTTAAAATATACATAGATTTTCTTATTTGATCATTTACTTTCTACTTTTATTTATATTTATAATGCAAGCGTAATATTTTTAGCTTCAAGATCAGACAGATATATAAAATACACTCACCGATGTTTTTTCATTTACATTTCAAATTCAAAATAACAGTTTTAAAAGGAATGATATAAAAATTCCAGTGGCGCCTCGGTGTTATTTTAAAAGATTTGTTTTTAGATTCCACTAAAACTACTTTTGTTTTGTCTAATAAAGTATATTTACATATTGAAACAGTGCTTTTAATTTTCAAATATACTGTCAAATAATTATACTTTCACTGAGTTTGCATTATAAATTAAAATTATTTATTTCAATAAATTGATTTATCTTTTGCATCACGCTATCCAAAACATAGTATATCATAGTATCCAACTGAGTGAAAATTTGCGCAAAGAGGTAGTGTGACGTAAAGAAAACATTTACACAGATTTTACTTGCAGTTTTGGATAGCGTGACGCAAAAGATAAATCAATTTATTGAAATAAATAATTTTAATTTATAATGCAAACTCAGTGAAAGTATAATTATTTGACAGTATATTTGAAAATTAAAAGCACTGTTTCAATATGTAAATATACTTTATTAGACAAAACAAAAGTAGTTTTAGTGGAATCTAAAAACAAATCTTTTAAAAATAACACCGAGGCGCCACTGGAATTTTTATATCATTCCTTTTAAAACTGTTATTTTGAATTTGAAATGTAAATGGAAAAGCATCGGTGAGTGTATTTTATATATCTGTCTGATCTTGAAGCTAAAAATATTACGCTTGCATTATAAATATAAATAAAAGTAGAAAGTAAATGATCAAATAAGAAAATCTATGTATATTTTAACTAATTGCAAAGCGTCACTTAAAATTTGATATCATTATTTTTAAGACTCATATTTCAAATTCTTATAGCCATAAAGTAGCGGCGTCACAAACTTTTAACCCGTTAAGGGTTTTTTGTACTGATATCATTACTTTTTAGGGGTTATTGATCAAAAAATAAAAACAAGTCCTTCTGGCTCCTAGGAAGGGTGAACTGATTTATTTTTTATTATGAAGTTGCCACCATTTTTTTTTCAAGATGGCAGCTACAATTTATTAATGGACTTCGTGGATTTATTAATGAAGGCTTGTATATATGGAGTTTTAAGCAAATCGGTTCATAAAAACTTTCTAATGTAAATTTGAATTTTTCAGTGGGCTGGCACAGGGAAACAAGAGGGTAGATTAAGTTGGCAAATGAACATAACAAATACATTTCTGAGATAAATCCAGACTACAAATTTAGTTTGAATTAATTCAGTATTTCAAATGTTATCATGCTGACAAATTTTCAAGTAGCCTGCCACTTGGAAATAAAATGAAGAAGCTTCGCACTAGAAAAAAATATTGAGTGGGATTCTCAAACTCTTTAAAATAATAATAACAATAATAAGTGGGAAATTTCAAATTTAAGTTAGAATTACGTAATTTACATTTTGCAAGTTTCTTTTTAAAGAATTACAAATGCAAATTAAACAATTAAAAAAAAAAAATCAAGTTAATGTTAAAAATGGAAATTTATTTATTTTCTTTTCCCTTTTGAGACTAAGTATAGATACTGCTCCAATATTCACAATTTTAAATTTTCATCAAAAGTGCGGGTAAAAATTATTTCATAAAAATATTTAGCGGAAGAAAATAGACAAAATATAAATTAAGCTCTACATTTCTATAATTTTAAAAATAAGATAAAATCATTTGGTGAAAAAATTTATGGAAAATACAAGTTAAGCTGAAGTTCATACAAGTTAAGTAAAATACAAGTTAAGCTTAAGTTTTATGGAAAATACAAGTTATATATATATTTCTTTTTAAAAATTAAAAATCTCTTTCTAAAATACAGTTAGAGTTTATTCATATATTTACTTTTCAGACTTTAAAATGATACACATTTTAAATATTAACATAATCAAACTATTTTTTTTATTATTATTATTATTATTATTTAAAGCAATAATGGCTAGAGGATGAAAAAGGGGATAAATACGCTGTATATTAAAAAAAAAAAAAAAAAAATTAAAATAGAATTAAAATTCATGAAAAATGTGTCAAATATAGCAATTATTGAAAAACACATCAAAATAAATAAATAACATCTTTACTTTGAAACCAATAATAGTTTATTTAAAAAATATAATTCTCTCTTTCTTTCTTTTTTTTTTAATTAATTATTTTCTGCATGAAAAATTCCATTAATTAATTAAAAAAAAAAAAAAAAAAAAAAAGAAAGAAAGAAAGAGAGAATTATATTTTTTAAATAAATTATTATGGGATTCAAAGTAAAGATATTAATATTTAAAATATGTATCACTTTAAAGTCTGAAAAGTGAATATATGAATAAACTTTAACTGTATTTTGAAAAGAGATTTTTAATTTTTAAAAAGAAATATATACATATATATATATTTGCAAAAGTGTATGTTTTAATTTAAATTAAAATCAAAAGATGGCGCCAAAACTGCATTTGCTGTTTTTTCCTATTCCCTGTGCGGAAGGTTACATGAATAGGAATCGCAAATGATTGAGCTGCTACAAAATCGATGTTTATGAATTATTAAAATTTTTTGCTTTAAAAAATTGTAAATTCATCATTATTATGATAAAATGGAATGTCTAAAATTACAAAATACTTCCTTATTTAAAATGTTATCTAAATACTTTTTTGAGTAAATATGAAATTTTAAATTCAAAAATATCTTTTTCATAGCAGAAGAGAAAATATATTTAAGTGAATTTGACTTAGTATATATACAATAAATATATAAAAAATGTAATAAAGTATTTTTGCGTTAAAAAAAAGGAAAGTTTAAATAATTCATTGACTGCATTCACGTTGGTCAGCCAACCAACGTGCCCTGAAAGTGAGAACCGAATTACGAGATTTTCGCTGAATAAAAGCATGCATTTTGGCGGAGTAATATAGTTCTATTTTTAAAGCAACTTTTACAAAAAACAAGAGTTTTCCTGAAAAAAACGAAAACGTTACTAGATTCAGAAAGATCCCATTAACAACATATATTAATTAAATTAAAATCGTTCGTGCGGTTTTAGAGATATTTTTTCATTACAGCCTTGCAGCGTACACCACACATTTTCCCTTTTTGGCTTTAAATTGAGATTCAGATCTCAAAACATACTGCATGTAGAAACGTAAAATTTTCAGGATAGATTAAGACCGACGATAAAAGACTATTTTAAAAATATCAGAACAAAATATGGCATATTTGCTGAGATATTAAGTGTCGGCTTTTACAAATCTCTTTGATGTCAAACTAGGCGTATATATGAGTTCGCAGCGTTCCGTCCGTTTGTCCTTCCGCTTGCGTCACTCGAAAAACTGCCGTTTTTCATGATAGTCAACAGGAAGAAAAAATTGTGTATGTAGGAGCCTCGCCTCCCCCTTCGAGGGGAGTAAATTTTCATGATGGGTATCTTTCCAAAGAGCTCGCCAATACCTTTAAACGAATGGTTGAACCATTGATCTGCGATAATTTAAAACAAAGTTATCGATTTTTTTTTTTTACTTTTAACAAAAAAAAAAAAAAACTTGGAAAAAGAATCGTTTATATATATATATATATATATATATATATATATATATATATATATATATATATTGAGAATAAAATGGTTTTTTTTTTGGATATTAAGTGTTATACTACTTCCGTAATAGGGAAATCGTCTGCGTTATCATAAAAGATATTTTTTTTAAATAATAATTTTATTAAATTGTTTTTTAAAAACAGAATTATTTTTTAATAGCCGAATTAAATTCTATATCAATGTAGGAGCATTAATGAAACGGGGGTTTGAGGGGGGCGGTAGTTTGTCTAATTATCATATAAAAATCTTCCGAAGCCTAATTTGAATTGTTTGACACAGGTTTACATAACAGTACTCGTTATCGTACCTATTAATCTGCAACCTGTATTTATAGTATTAAATTTCAGGGTAAGAGAAAGCCGTGTGAGTGACACACCAGATTTTTTTTACTAGAATGCAATGTAAGAGAAACATTTTACATATTCTGTGAAAAAAAAAATATTTTTTTTTTTTAATAAACATAAAATTTTATACTTCGTATTTTTATTGTGTGATTTTATTTTGTGGATGTTACATTGTAACCATTCAAACATTGAAAGAAAATTGTGTATTTTCCCCACCCGTGTACTGGCAGGTTAATTGCCTTATTCTTGTCATTTTTGAAATGCTTTCTAAATTTACAATTTTCCTGACAATTGTGTTTTGTTTTTAATACTTGGATCAATTCTAAAGTGTACGTGGAGAACGACGCAATAAAATCTGTTGGAAAATTTGCTCTTTAAACGATAAAATGGGCAATTGCAGAAAGAGAAATGGAAAACATCCAAGTGCGGCTTTTTTTTTCTTTGGTGTATATGGGTAAGAGAAAGTAAAAATATGCAAATAGAAATACGCGTAGATTTTTTTTTTTTTTTTTTTTTGAAAATTTTTAATTAGGAGATTTTTTGCGTATTATATATACCAGAATAAAAAATAATTTCTTAAATAAATAAAAATGGAGTTAATTTGATCTAGTTACGCTCATTAAAAAGAATTTTCAATTCTTAAAAAAAAAAAAAAAAAAAAAAAAAATCTAGGTTTAACGCACAAAAAGAAATTTCTTAAAAATGCACCACTTTTCAAGTAATTTGGAAAAAAAAATCTAGTGTGTCACTCACATGACTTTCTCTTGCTCTGCATTTCAATACTATAATGACAGTGCATGTTAAGTCTTAAGAACATACGTCTAAGATAATAAAGTTCAATGTACTTTTAAAATAATCTGAAATAGGTTTAGGAGCTGTTTTATTTGGCCTGCAATTCTGTGTGAGGGACTACAGCCTCCCTCAACCCCCCATTCGATTATAGTGCATACAGTTATTTAAAAAGAAAATCAAAATTGTTATTAATTTGCCTTCAAAATTACTAATTTTGATTAAATTTTTAAGCGACAACTTAATACGGATTTCAAAATTTTAAATTTGAGTTTCCTGAAGTTATTTGTTTTTAAGTAGTTGATAACAGATATAAATACTGGACAGCTAAAAATTGGACTTTCGTAATCAGGGTACCTCAAAATATAATATTATACAAAAGATGAGAGTTAAAAATTCAAAAAAAACTTTGTTTACAGCATGCGTATGAAAAACTAATTTTGCTTCCTGAGCAGTGCTCGTCGACATAGTAAAATGTAGCAAAGAACTTCCATCACTTACATTCAATAGAATAGAAAGTTTATCTTAATTTTACAGGGTGACAAGAAATAACTTGGACGAACTTTCAAACCAAATATCTGTAACTACCACTATCGCAAACTCATTTTGGAAGATGTTGTCTTACCTTGGTCGCAAAAGTTCTTTGGAAACAAAAGGTGGACCTTCCAACAGGATTCCGCACCTTCACATAGAGCTAAAGGCACTCAAGATTGGTGCAAGACAAATTTTCCTGTCTTCATTGGAGCTCAAGAATGGCCACCGTATTCCCCAGATTTGAACCCAATGGATTATTCTGTTTGGTCCATCTTGGAGACAAGGGTGTGTGCTAAACCTCATAAAACTTTGGCATCCCTAAAGGAATCCTTATGCAAGGAATGAGATAAAATATCAGTAAGTGAGTTGCGGCCCATAGCCGAAAATTTTGTGACACGTTTAAAGTTCTGTATTAAGGCTAAAGGTAGCCACTTTGAAAATTTGTAAATATAACAGACAAAATAATGTATTCATATTTATTGAAGTTTGGTCGTAATATTTTCATTAGCATTAAAGTTATAATGTATCATGTGTGTCCAAGTTATTTCTTGTCACCCTGTAGAAAGTCCTGCATATTGTCTATAATCAATATGCACTATAAACAATATTGTGTACTTAAATTCAGTCTTACTTGAAAACCATCAAACACAAAATATCCAAATACTTTGGATAGCCCTGTAAATGAATGATGAATGTTTCCATATCACAGTCTACACAAAACATGCTTTTATGCATATAAAATAAATTGTTCATTCCTTCTTGTTTAAGCCAGCATATAAATCTTAAAGTATACTTACCTGTAATTTTCCACATAGACATAATGTATTTAAATTATTCTGGGGGGGATTATCCCTTGCACACGAACTATTTTTTTTATCTCAACGAAAAGTTTAGTGTACCTTCCCTATATGATATATATTTAGAATACCGAGTTTGGACATTCTACTGTTATTTGTTCTTGAGATATTCTGATAACAGACTGACACACACACACAGATACACACCGAGAGAGAGAGAGAGACAGGCAGACCAACAGCTAAAAACATAATTTTCGGATTCAAGGGACCTCAAAACATGTATATGTAACAAAAACTCAATTTCGAAAATTTGACTCAAAAACAATACTTCCTCTACCATAGGGTTAAGAGAAAATGAAAAAAAAAATATTTTAAGATGTTCTATTATTTTTCAATTTATATTCAATTTATATTCACATGAATCATTTAAAGCTTGAGTTTAATGCTAATTTCGCTTTTTTATTTATTTGCTTGTTTATTTATTACTAATGTTAGTCCATTTTATTTTTTTTTTTTTTTCCTATTTAATGAACCTCCTCTTATTTCTTTCTACATAAACTCGACTGCCTATGAAGTCTAACAGGCTGTGGTATAACAAATCCTTTAATTTCCTTTTCTTTAACTTTTTGTTTTATTTGTATTGTATTTCTAGACAAATGTTAAATATTTCATAAAAACGTAACGATGAAATACAGTACAAAAATATCTGAAAATTTAACGACTGAGCACAAAATTAAAATTTGCTGTTATTTTATTTTGATTTCGTCTACAATTCATTAACATATTCGTATTAAATTATTTTAAATGCACCAAAGCATGTACAAAAAAAAAAAAAAAAAAAAAAAGCAGTGCAAAGTCAGTGGGAAATGCGCCCGCCCGAAAGCGGGCGGCGAGCATAATATACATTATCTATTTCGTGCCGAAATATTTTAGGAAAAATAACTAAACTAAGACCGAGGAGTACTTTTTATTCGATTCTCCTTTATATGTTTATGATTTTTGTCTGTCTGTAAGCGCTCTAACTCCAATAAGTATTCATGGAATTCCTTGAAATTGATAAATGTTATTCAAATTCACTACGGGATGTTTTCTATGGAAAATGGGATAAATATCACTGCTTGTTTGTATACAGGGGCACCCGAAATAACTTCAAAACATTGCTTTTTATGAGACGTATTTTTTAAACCACATTTCTATACCTTTATTTTGCACAGATCATGGTAAAATTGGCATTTCTTATTCCTTTGCACAGAAAATGATTTCTATAAAATATAGTATGATTATCATTAATGGGCTCTTCCCAGTTTCGTCTGCTCAATCATGTGATAGAGGAAAACGAATAATCGAATTCTGAGAATCGAATTCAATTGAATATTGTTCTTAAGAACAAAAATGTTAATATTTAATATAAAATAAAATAAAAGTAATATTGTGCATTCGTAACAGCAGCATAGTTGTATTTGTAAATTTAATATTTTCTTTTTAAAACACTTTATGCGTTTATTTATTTTCAACTGTAAGAATCGATTTTTGTATGTTCTAGTGTAACTGTTACATTAACAGATCTAGCAATATAATAGCTTGTTCTTGTGGAATGTTTATGGATTATAATTTGAAATTTTAAAATGTTTTCGTTTAATTTAATTGCATAAAGGTGTTACAACAAGTTAATTAACTTAGTTACTGGTCTAAATGGATTTACGCAGTACGATATTGCACTGTCACTGATTTAAGTACCAAAAATCAGAGTACTTAACATGTTCTTCATGAACATCAATAACAAATATAAACTAAATGATGACTGTAAATGTATACAGTAAACAAACGATGATGAACAATGATATAAAATGGATTAAAAATGATGATGTATAAAAAAAATAACACAGATTAAATACGATTGATCAAAAATAAGAATAGAAAATATGTTATTTCAACAATCGCTCTAGATAAACAAGTCTTCGTATGCTATTTGTTTTTCCTCTATCATGTGACATCTAACGTCAGGTGGGAAGAGCCCATTAACCCCTTCCGCTCCAGGCTAGCTGTAGTGTAAATGTCTGAAATACCAGATTATAATTTTGAAATAGTATCGTATACTTTCTTTGGACGTACGCACGTACGTCCATGGTATTAATGGCCATTAACACTTGGACGTACGCACGTACGTCCCTGGAGTGGAAGGGGTTAAGATTTCCAGATTTCCAACTAAATATGAATTTGTATTAAATTCTATGCATTAGTTCCTCAGCTAGAGTTTCGAAAAAAATGTATCCCACAGAGACAGACGAACATTATCTAAAAATTGTCAAATAGTATTCAAAAACGTCTTATAACGTCTAAATCCATCGAAAACCGAAGTCAAAAATTTTTACGAATCCAATACTTTCTTCCACGAGTATAAAAGAATGTAATGAATCGCAAATAATCCTATTTACCCTTCTAACTTTACTATTTCGTTGCTCTATTTAAACTGGTTTCTAAAAGAACTGCGATTTTCTTTCCCATCATGAATTTTTCATTGATTTCTGTTTCGATACCCCTGCTCTTTTACACCCCCCTGGCACTCTTTCTCCATCGACTTCGGCTGTCTTCTTCCATAAAATCAAATTTTATTCTGTCAATCTTGTTAAGCTTCTTGTTAGATTCGTTGGTTAGATTTATCGGTCTTTTTACTTTCCGAACACACATATGTAAAAGCTTATATGTTGTGGCCACCACAAGACTTTCTTCTATATTTTCCTGTACAAATTCAAAGAGTGCGAATAATTTATTAAAACTATTATTTATTAAAATTATTTAACATGATGAATGCAAATTATTTTAACCTTAGGGAAATCTAACGCTAAATATCCAAAGAAAAAGAGTTTTATCGTCTATAAATAGTATCTTCAAAAATGCTTCTTTAAAATGGTTATCTCATCTCATATAACAAGTTTCGTAC
This sequence comes from Salticus scenicus, assembly GCA_963930645.1. Classification (NCBI taxonomy): domain Eukaryota; kingdom Metazoa; phylum Arthropoda; class Arachnida; order Araneae; family Salticidae; genus Salticus; species Salticus scenicus. The sequence goes on from OZ005661.1 coordinate 209,107,371, forward strand.
AGTTATATGTCACAGAGGTTGAAATATAGTCATCCTACTATCTATGAAATTTGCAATATAGCAGCGCCACCTATTGGCCGATAAGCATCCAAATTGAGTCACCATAGTGTTTCATAATGGCCTTCACACATATTAAGTTTTGTTTGATGATACGCAATAGAACCTGAGATACAGCCTCCCTTTAAACTGCGTAAATCACTGCATATTAGCGCCACCTGTTGAGCAGCTGACACCAAAAGTTGGTGGGCACTAAGTTAGATCAAGATGCAACTACTTATAAATTTATATGCAATTCTGAGCAGCAGTACCAGAGATACAGTTGCTACAAAATGTTTGCCCACACACAGACAGACATTTTCTAAAAATGGTCAAATCGTGTTCTAGACCTCTCAAAGCGTGTAAATCCGTCGAAAACCAGAAGTCGACAAAAATTTTACGAATCCGATACTTTCTTCTATTGAATATAGTAAAAAGTAAAAATACTTTAAATTATGACGAAAATTCGACTTCGATATTTTAGTGTTTCTGTACGTTTTAAGGTCCTCTGATTTCACTTTTGCTATTTTTACGGTGATGTATTTATGTATGTATATGAGTGAACACGATAGGGTCTAAACCCTTTGATCGATTGAGCTAATCGAGAGTACATATGGTACAGGTCCCCCCGTAGCACGAATCCTATTGATTTTGGTGAATTATGCAGGTATAGTTTTTTTACAGAAACACAAAGAAAAAATCTTTATCATTATGGCCTGCGGATTCAAATTATTTAAAGTGCAATAGTGCCTAAATGCCTTATTCGAATAAACTGAAAATTAATATACGTATCAAAGGTCACCGTGTCCTAAACTTTATGAATTTCGGGGAATCTTATTAGCACTTATCTTTTTTTCACAAGGACGCAGCGAAAAATTTTTTATCAGTATGGCTTACGGGTTCAAATTATTTAAATTACGATGGTGTCTAAATGCCGTATCCAATTTAGCTGAAAATGTATATACATGTTAAAGGTCACGATCGCACGAACTGTATAGATTTTGGTGAATCTAGCACTTATAGGTTTTTACAGGAACACAGCGAAAATTTCTTTATCAGTAGGATCTATGGACTCAAAATATTTGATGTGCAATAGCGTTAAATTAAACAACACATTCTATGGAGAAATATATAGAAAAGCCCTATTAAGATAAAACTAGGAGAGATTGCGCATATAGGGGATCGGCAGGAAGGAGTACAATGTGGGCTCTGAAACTCCACGTAGTTCTACAATATCGATAGCGATGTGCTCACTGAAATGTGCATGTTCATTGCTTGAATTGTCTAATATTAAACGTGGTTATTTTGTCTCGCTTTCAAAGATGTTTGCTTACATTTTCAAAACCCTTTCTAGGAATTTTTATTGAACGGTAGCATTACAAAATATTTTTTAATTAGACGATTTCCCATGGACCGGTTTATAAATTTTACTTCTGGCAGGTGATTGCATGAAAGTGGCATCCTTTATAACAACGAGTGCAACGATTATAGACAACGACAGATTAGGACAACAAACAAGAAGCCATTCAAACTGTAAACAAACTTTAATTATTTCAAGTTGAACATATTATCTACAAACTAAATGTTACTTTTTATTACCTTGTCTTGTCTTTTTTCATCTGCTTCTTTAGTTTATTTTCTTTAAATAAAAATTTTTAATCCTTTTATTTATTTATTATTTTTAATTGAAATACCTACAAGTAATACAAAAATATTTGTTTACAAAAATCTTATACTAATGTCATTTAAGTGCAATTATCATTATTAACAATTTAATTGCAGTTAAAATTAAGCGCAATCTCTCCTACCCTATAAGGAAAGACTGAGCAAAATAACTCTCTTGGTTTTATTACAGCTGTTGTTTAAAATTATAGTACAGTGTAACCACACATCCTAAAACTTGCAGTGAGGACGCGTCCAAAATGTTGGAGGGATGCCAGCTTGACCAACAGTTTGAAATTTGGAAAATATCCAGTAATTCCGGGCTCTGTGTTATTGCTCATTTTCTCTGAGTCAGATGACTGTCACCCTTATTTTAGCATTGGACTCGTTGAGTTAGCACTTGCGCAGATGCTTCCGTGGTTTCATGAAATGTGGTTGAAAAATATAACAACAAAATATTAATGGAAATGCGTAGAAGAATGATCACTTATAAAAGCTATGCACCAATAGTTTAGTGAAAAATTAAAATTTAGATTTTTTATAACGTTTTGTTGAATTGTGCCCAAACTCTCCTAGCTTTACCTTATAATTTTGTTGTTGTTGTTTATTTAACGACATCTCATACTTTAATTCATTTACATAACCGTTAATTACTTATTCTTCGAAAAGTCGAGTGGAGTTGTTACAGATATTTTCAATACCGTATGAGAAAGGTTTTTAAAGTTTGTAGACAGTGATGCAAGATTGGGGATTTTGTCCCCATTTTGGAAATTTTGGCGACTTCTGGGGAAAATTTTGGGGACCAAATGTTTGTGGGGACTTTTTTGGGGAATTCTAAAATTTTTCAAAATGGGGGACAAATCTGGGGAGTTCTTCAACTTTCTGTCAATGTTGGCAACGTAATGATTTATCCCTACGACCAGGGATTTTCAATAGCTTTATTGTTATTTGGGGATTTTTTTCAAAAATTGCCTTCATTTGGGAAAAAATCTGAGCTTAAATCCACTTACATCTGCTTGATATTTTTTCTTGAAAAAAATTTGTTTCCCCTTTTTAGTAGAAATCAAGGTGGGGATTTTTTTCGAAAAAACCTCCTGATTTGGGGAAATAATTTTCGACCATCTGGCATCACTGTTATAACAACAAAATATTAATGGAAATGCTTAGAAGAATGATCACTTTAAAAGCTATGCACCTATAGTTTAGCAAAAAATTAAAATTTAGATTTTTTATAACGTTTCGTTGAAATGTGCCCAAACTCTCCTAGCTGTACCTTATAATTTTGTTGTTGTTGTTGCTGTTGTTGTTGTTTATTTAACGACTTATCATACTTTAATTCATTTATATAACCGCTAATTACTTATTGTTCGAAAAGTCGAGTGGAGTTGTTACAGATATTTTCGATACCGTATGAGAAATGTTCTTAAAGTTTGTAGATGTTGTTTAGTAGGGAAATCTTTACGTTGTCAGTGACAAAAGTTATTTATTACTTTCTTCTGTATTCAGAGACGAGTACAATGAGTTTGTAAAAAATTTTATTTCTAATTTTCAGTGTATTTACACGATTTGACACTTTCAGAAAATCTCCTTATGTCTGTGTGTTTGTGACAAAAGGTTTGTGGCAGCTATAGTTCAAGCATTAACCCTACAAGGCACCCAGTTCCCTATGTGGAACACCGACTTTAATCGTTCCTATAGCTATAAAACTATTAGTAGCGACATCTCTTGGCATCTTGACAGAAGCTACTGACATTTAGCAATGTAGTAATACGAATCTTTACCTAAAGATGTCGTTCGTGTTTTTGTTATAGTGCACTCAGTGTGAAATTTGAATGAAAGTGATACGTTTGTCGTTTGTCTGAATTCAAAAATAAAAAAAGAATAGTTATTGAACAGTTTTGACTCGAAGAAAAAAAATACTGTGTGTTATAACGAAGTGTCTATTTTGCAGAGGTAAGTTTTTTTTTTTTTTATATTACAATAGTAAAAATATTAGTAAATCCTATTTCTATGTATGTTCTACATACGGTACGTTGAGCTAAAAAGTTGATTTTTCCGTAAAATAGGGTTTTATTTTTATTTTTATAAGTTTTCCCTATCTTCTGATCACTAATTACAACCTATATATTTTTGTCGCGCATTAAAAAAAAAATGATTCTTGTAGGGTTAATGCACAAAATTTCACAAAATATTCGTATTTAGTTGTAGCTTGACATAAATTGGTATCTAAAAATTTTTGGTGGCTTTGCTATGAAACGATTTCACACATTTATAGAAAGGCTATATCTCAGCTACTATTCTGTATAATTACACAAAACTTATGTTGGTGAACATCATGTAAATCTATGTTGATTCAATGTGCATATCGACCGGTAGGTGATATTGTAATGCTGCAATTTTCTCCGTGTGCTGTAAGGCTATGAGTCATCTTCAACGGAGTATAAATGCACCAAACAAGATAGGTACGATGATCATGTTGAAACGGAATGCTGATTTTAATTGGGCGTGTATCGGCCGGCAGATAGCGTTGCTAGTACGCAGCTTCTACAATTTTTCATACTGCCACGTCTCAGAATCTATCGGTTAAAATTGCAGCAAACTACGTGTGTAAAGCATTTATGAATTAAGATTAAATATTTGTGCATTTTAAATCATACACTGTAAAAAAAAAAAAAAAAAGAAAGAAAGAAAGAAAGAAAAAACTGTTAAAAGTACAGGAAAAATCTAGCAGCTGGGGTGTGCCAGTATTTCTCTGTCAAATATACAGGACAAAACTGTACTTTTAACAAAAAACCTGTTTGGTTTACAGGATTCCTGTGTAAAATATATGTCAGTGATACAAATTTACGGTTTTAAACTGTATATTTGACGGAGAAATACTGGCACCCCAGCTGCCAGATTTTTCCTGTACTTTTAACTGTTCTTTTTTTTTTTTTTTTTTTTTGCAGTGTAGGCAGCGCTGTTATGTAGAATAATACAGAAGAAAGTTTTGTGATGGCCAGAACACATTAATTTTACTTTGAGTTATTCAAAGAAACTGCCAAAAAAAATCTATTTACCTTTCTTTTCACTTATACTTTGCAGCTGTATTTAAACTAGTTTCTAAAAGAGATGTATGATTTTTCATTCCCATCATGAATTTTTTATTGATTTCTGTTTTTTCTTCCCCTGCTGTTCCCCCATGACATATTTTTTCTCCATCGACTTCGGTTGACTGACTTCTTCCGTAAAATCAAGTTTTATTCTGTCAATCTTGTTACGTTTCTCCGTTCTTGTTACATTCATAAGTCAGATTTATCGGCCTTTATCAATAATGTATAAGGAATATTCTCAATTCTGTAGTTGTTTTTAAGCAAGGCAAATATTATATTTTTACTTTCTGAACACTATAGTGAGGAAAGTATTATAATCATGTCAAAATTCCGAATTTGAGATTTTGATGTTTCTATACGTTTCGAGGTACCCCAAGTCCGTTTTCACTACTTTTACGATGATGTATAGATGTGTGTGTGTGTGTATATGTGTGTGAGTCAACACGCTAGCGTCTAAACGCTTTCTTCGAATAAGCTGAAAGTTGGTACGTATATTGTAAGTCACCATAATACGAACCCTATTGATTTTGGTGAATCTAGCACTTATAGTTTTTTTACAGGGACACCAGGAAAAATTCTTTATCATTATGACCTATGGGGCCAAATTTTTAAAAGTGCGATAGCGTCTAAACGCCTTATTAATATGAGCAAAAATTTGTACTCATGTTATATGGTTTTTGGGGGATTTAGCACGCACAGTTTTTTTACAGGGGCGCAAAGTAAAATTCTTTATCATTATGGCCTATGGGACCAAATTTTTAAAGGTGCGACAGCATCTAAACGCCTTATTCAATTGAGCTGAAAATTTATATGAATGTATAAACTAACTATAAGCATTTTACATTAACTATAAGCATTTTGGTAAATCTAGCATTTATAGGTTTTTACAGGGACACAACGAAAAATTCTTTATCATTATGATCTATGGGGTCAAAATTCAGTAGCGTTCAATAAAACATCGTGTAATATATGGAGAAAAATATTCAAACACTCTATTATGGTTTTCTCTCTTTTGTTTGTTTTACAACTCCTCTGTCTTTACTTTATCTACAAAACTGTTAACTACTCAATGTTCGGAAAGTCGAGTGGAGTCACTCCAGATTTTTTTCTATCAATGATGAAGTTATTTTATTTTTACTTGCTATATAAACACTTTATTAGATGTCCTTTCGAATGATATAGTTGGTTAGTTCAGGAAAGAAAATTGGCGTCCTGTATAAATAGCTCAATTTCAGGCCTCGCAAGTGCGTTCCTTTAAAAACGGCTGGACGGATTTTTTTTTTAAACTTGCCATATTAACTGCCTTTTAAATGTCCTTTCGTATGTAATTATTGTTTTCACTTTAATAATTGAGTATGCCAAGTTTTGGCAAAAGTCGGTATCTCAAAAACTGCTCTAATGACTTTCTTGAAAATTGTTACATAAATCCATTTTAGATATCCTTTCTTATGTATTACGTTTTTGTTAAAGGAAAATTAACAGTCATCCTGATTAGGTAGATCAGTTTTAGATATCCGAAATTAATGTTTCGAAAAATGGCTAAACCGATTTTTTTCTTCTTACGATTTTTAAATTCGCTGTGCAGATCTGTTTTATATATCTTTACATGTGCATAAAGCTTTCTCTTATCAGAAAATTTTTCGGTTCTAATTTGTTAGGTCATTTTTATGTCTTCTGATCATATTATTTCCAAAAAATGCATATAATACATGTAATAGTAAGTAATGGAAGTCGTGTGGTTGTTTCACACCATATATATATATATTTTTTTTTTTTTTCTTCTGTATAAATAGGGAGCATAATAGCAAAAATTTTCAACTTCTAATTTTCAATGGTTTTTTTTTTTTTTTTTTTTTTTTTTTTTTTTTTTATGAATGAGGGCCTATTAGTCTCAATCTGGGATTTTTGCGTTGTTGATTTCGATAGTTGGACATTTGTCGAAATCTAAAATTTATCGAAAATACAATTGAATAATTTGAAAGCGACGTTATAATTTACGAAAAGAAAAAAACTAATAGGCCTCCGTCCTAAACTAAATTCTGCTTTTGCCAGAATTTCATCAAAATTTTTTATTATTATTATTATTATTATTATTGAAAGAAAAAGAAAGGAAAATTAATAATAATCAGTATCGTTACAAGCGATATCGAAAAAGTTTTTTTTAATAATTTTGAATTAGGAAATAAAAAGTGCGCGTGAAATAATATGAAATAAAAATAAGTAAAAAAATGAATTTAACGATTTAATGTTTTTCTTTTTCGGGGGCTGCTCATGCATATAAAAAATGCGTATTAAAACGAGTCGAAGAAGGAAGCGAAATAAGTATTGAGTTATATTACGATATATAATAGGATACGAATATGATATATTAGACCTATCGTCCAGGGTTAGTAGGCATTTTCGTTGAAAGAAATAGTTTGTTCTTTCGGTGCAACTTGCACATTAGTCCCGTGAGGTACAACTTTCACATTAGTCCCTTGAGGTACAACTTTCACTTTAGTCCCGTCAGGTACAACTTGCACATTAGTCCCCTTTAAATAGAGTGACCAGCGAAGTTTTTTTTTTTTTTTTTAGTTTTTTAAAATATTATGTAAATAAAAATAATTACTTATTTAAATATTATTATTTTTTTTAGATCTCCTGATAAATTGAATTATTACAAATAAATTGAATAAGTAATTCAATTTATTTGTAATCAATTACTTGTTAATTGATTGACAGTAAAATAATTATAATTGTAATTTAATTGTAATTCAATTACTTTTAATCAATTATGCCCAACACTGCTTCACAGTTTTCGTGCAAAATGGCCCTTTATAAGAAGCAAGAGATGGGAGACTCTATCTGCGCTCTTTTCGAAGAAAATTATTCGTATCTAGTAATAAACAAGTAATATAAAAGAAAAAAATTTAAAGTCAATTCCTACTTACAAACACTATCGAAAAAGTTATTTTTAAATAATTTTGAATTAGGAAATAAGAAGTGAGCGTGCAAAATGAAATAAAAATAATTATAAGATTTAAAAAAAAAAAAAAAAAAAACTTTTTATATACCATGTTTTAAATTTTCTGATGAATCATAGAGCTCTTATCAATGTGCATAAAATTTTTAAAGTGATAATGACGTCCATTTTTGTGAGATGCATAATTTAACTTTTTATAATTTTTGAATGTTCACGTTTAATTAAATGTATTTATTTTTATGTCGAAAGAAAATGAACTCGTATTTTTTTTTTTTTTTTTGGCAACAATTAAATTACAGCTAATATTTTAATGGCTATTTTAACACTATTAGGATGTTATTATTTTCATATTTTAATTAATTATAAGAAAACTAATCAAAAATTCGAAAATCGGACTTCGAAGTATTGTGTCGTCCCCGTGTTCTGTGCAATCCTGAAAGTTTCAAATTTCTAGCTAGTCGGGAAGTTAGTTAAAAATGGATTGCAAGATTTGTACAAGCTATATATATAGGGAGAGTGTGAACTGATAGTAGGAATTAAAAAAACACTATAAAATCCATCTTTTTCGGTATTTAAAGCTAGGATAGGTAATAATGTCAACAAGATAGAAAAAAGAGCATCAAAGTTTGGCGTCAAGGGACATATTTGTTCCAAATATACAGGGTGTTCCTCAATTCATGGTCCAAACTTTAAGGGGAGATGGGGTACGTTATAAGGATTCAGAAATACATTGGACTCATGATCACAAATAACATCTTAACCCTTTAAAAACCAGGTGTTTTCTCTTATTTTTTAATAGATGCGGGCGGGTGGTTTTTGAATGTTGAATTTTTAACTTTTTTTTTTTTTTCTTTTCGTACAAATGATTACATAAAAATATATAAATAGTAATATTGCTGTTTCTAATCAATGTATTTAAAGCACTGATTGCATTAATACAGTGTACGCATTGTATGCATTTGAACAGTTACTGTAATATTATGTTACTAGGAAACCCGTGCGAAATATTCGCACTTTATTTCTTTTCTTATTTACCTTTAAAATTTAAAACTCATAAATGTCATACCAATTTCACTACCTAATTAAAATTTTAATTTACCAGAAGCCAAATTATTATTAAAACCAAATTAATATTGTACAATAGTGAAACCAAAATCTTTCAAAGAAAGGTTTCCAAATAAAATTCAGGGTTCACGACCCCAATTTTCATACTTCCACAGGCACCAGCAGTACAGTTTGAATATAGAACTCCCACGACTCCTTTTAAATTTTTGTCGTCATTTTGGCGATGACTTTCTTTAATTTTGATATATATATATTTAAATAAATAAATAAAATAAAATAAACTAATTCCTATTTTGATTATATTTTTTATGATTGTGTTTTTTAGTCAATTTATGACACAAAAGTTCCTATTCTGTATATATCTTTAAAATATTGCTAAGTTTAAAATGACGCTTGCAAAGATTCTGAAAAAACAACTGTTAAAAATACATTTTTTCGTAAAATAATCTCATCAGACAAATGTCCTCATTTTTTCTTATTAGTTCATTGAGCTAATTCCGCGTGCTTAAATATTGTCCATGTATAAATATTATTTTTTATCCTCGCGTATCGTATCGTTTCGACCAAAAAGGATTGAAACTGGTCCATGTTAGAGAAATATTATATAGATTAAAGAACTGTTTTTCATTTCCTTAGTTTTTCTTGTTTTTCTTCCTACACATTTCATTTCTGACCCCATACTGCTGTACAAAATAGGCTTCTTTATATATTTTACATACTTTTAAAGTTTTTCTCGTGAATTCAGGGACACCCTTTATATCCATGAAAAAAATTGAATGTTTCGAATGTTGCAAAAGTGAGTTCTTTAATGTTAAAAGAAATTCTCTAAGACAATGGACAGTTGCAAAATTATTAAAATGCTCAGTGTCAACTGTAAAGAAAGTTATTAATGTTGATTTGAATTTTAACACGCTGAGTGCCACGTCAGCCCTCGGTGGCTAACACTGAACTTTCCGTTTAGGCCGTGTCAACCACTGGTGGTTGACAGTGTAAAATATGATATAAAACTTAAAAAGTTGTATTGTTTTAAGTAATTACAGAAAATTTATTTAAAATTTACTTAACCCATTAACCGCCAAAACTAGAAATAATGATTTTTTTTTTCTAAATACAAGCAGTGATACTCATTATTTTGATCATGTACAACAATAATTTAAAATGAAATTATTAAAATTAGTCTTATTTTTCTAAATACAGGGTGTTGTATATTTGTGGAATACTTTAGTGGAATAAGAGTATAGAATGAATACAAATAAACGTTTACGGAAATTTCCGTGAGACAACATAAAACAGCAAAAGCTACAGATGATTTTAAAAGTAATTATTTTATTATGAAACAATTTTTTTACAAGTTATGTAAACTTATTCAAATATGAAGATTTTCAAACGTTTTAGATTGATCAGTGCTTCAAGTTGGAAATTTGTTTTTAAATATAAAATTGATTTTCAGATCAAATTTGTTTTTTGTAATAAAATAAACATCTATCCTTTTCTTACTTAAAAACAATACTTAATATAAAATACCTTTTTTAGTTAACTGTTAAACGCGATTATTTCTGGTGTTGCGTGAACGCAACACCAGCGGGTAATGGGTTAATTTTTACTTATTACAGGATTAAATAAAATTCATTAAGACAATTTAATTGATTTTATTGAAACCCGGTAAACATAAAAATGTATTGCTATACCACTTTGCATTGTTGTAGCGCAATACCAGATCTTCTAAGCAACGCATGGCCTGTCGGGGATTTTCCTTATGAAATCGCGTGGCGCTCAACGTGTTAAAATGGTGAAAAAAGACTATTTATACCGTCTTTCTCCACACCATATCGCCGAATGCAAAACGAGCTGCAGAATTCTTTATCCGGAAAAAAATTTAAAATATTGTCACAATAGATGAATCTTATGTGTATCTAATTGATTACAATAAAAAGAGATCGATTTAGTATCATCAAAGAGTAGAAAAAATATTAAAACATATAGGGTAAGTGCTCCAGTGATTGACACTTTTAGAGCAATCTCTGATGTTTTTAATGTTCTATAGTCATCAGAAAATATTTTTAGAAATCTTAAGTTAGTACATATGGCATGAAAGACATTCAGAACCACATATATGTTAAAATATATACATTTGATAACAATTATTTGTTTAATGAATTTTTTTTTTTTTTTATACCCACTCATTGTTCCAGTCATTGACACTGCCAGTTTTTCATTTTACCAGTAATTGGCACCCTATGTTCCAGTGTTTGACACTGCTAGTGATTCATTTTACCATTTATTAGCACCCTATGCTCCAGTGTTTGACATAAAATGTTAAAATTCTTATATGTAAAATATATGATTTTATTATTTTTCTTATTTATTCATTATTTCGGGATAGATGTCAATTACTGGAGCACCTATCCTATATGGTTCAAAAAATGTAAAAATGTTTTTCAATGGAATTTATGATTGCTGCTGATTTTGCATATAATATCGAATTGAAAATAAAGAGAGTGTAGAAAAATGTGACTATCAATTTCACATATTATCAGGAACATATTTTATCCCAATTTTCAAATATGGAACGCTTTCTCTTTACCCTTAGTGCAACTAATCAGTAAAACTACATCAACAAAAGCAAGTAGCCACTTGCGAAAATCTACTGTTAATTTCCGGGGGGGCGTGGGGGGGGATGGAACAAGATATAGGTATCAAGTCCATATTCTTTTCTAATATCCCAACTAACCCCAGTAGCACATAACATTGTTTTAACATTGTTATAACTATTTTTTTACTGAACTGACTTATTTGCAACGCTATAACAACGTTATGTGCTACCTTGGAAATCTTCTGATGTATCACCTATCGATTTATACGCTTTTGAACTTTTAATGAAATCTTTGTGTAAAAAAAATAGAACCGACTCCAAAAACCAACTACTATTCAAACAACTGAAAAAAATTGGCATGAAATGAAACTGTAAATTGCGTCTAAAAGTATGAAATAATTACCTTCGCCAAACAACCTATAACATTACAATTAATCATAACTTTTGAAGTCGGCGCAAAACTAAATAAAATTTAATTCGTTTTTAAAGATTTGTTTTTAGATCGGTAGCTACAAATGCTGTTGTCTCGAATGATCCATTTTCATGTTTCCTTTATTATTTTATCACTGTATACAATTGGTCCATTAGTAACATCTACATAGAACAGTGAACATACTTTGAAATTCGGTATTTACGTTTCTACGAAGTTAGTTTCCTTTGCAAACTTGGTAAAACTTTGATAACTATCATCCTTGGCGGCTTTTGGATTTAGCGATTAAAACGTAATGCAAAAATATACACGCATTATGTATATTTTCATAATATATATTGTACGAAGTATTGTTTCATATTCTTGATTGTTCTCTTAATATACCTTATTAAAATATCCATGATTTCTGAAAAAAAATTAAATATGTTTGCCAGATAATTTGGCGATATTTCTTTCCCCAAGGACGCCAGATACAGGGCCGGCTCTAGGCGGTAGGCAAGGTAGGCAACTGCCTACGGCGGCAAAATTTAGGGGCGGCAAAACCATTTGAACCTCAAAAAATAAATAAATAAAATACTTCGATTATTATTGAATGTAGAAAATAAATAAATAGAAAAAAAAGAAAATACATAAACAAGAAAATAAACACAACAACAATTTACAGGCTCCTCTGCCCATTCCTATAATTTGAAATGCTGACAAGAATAGACAAACTTGTAAGTACTGTACAGTATACATTGTATGTGCAGCCGTGACGCGAAGGCAGAAATGCACACTCGCTCCTGATTTAACAAGCTCTTTTTGCCCTCCAATTAAAGAAAGTCAAGAGTTGCCAATTGTAGGGACTTTTAGCAGTGTTCTTCAGCATGTAGGAATTATTTGGAGGTACCCTTTCTCCCCAGGACATTATCAGTATATCCTAAGTATGAAAGAACGTCCTAGGACATCCTCAGCCATAAGATAGGGACATTTTGAGTTGTCCGTAAAAACATGGCAAAATTTGAGTTTGAATTGGCAATAGTGATGTCAGATTTAAAACAATACTTCATTTATGGAAAAACGTCCAACAGATTCAATGGATGGAAGGGGGGAGGGGCGATAAATTTTTGATGAAGATATGTTTCCATTGGCCGATCAGAATTTTAATGCAAATTCAATGAACATTTTTAAGGTTTTCTTCCTGTTGAAAGATCTACTGGTAAGGAACTGCCTAAGTTTTATTAAAAGAGTTTGAAAAAAAGGGGTTAAAATTAGAAAATATGAGAGGTCAAGGTTATGAAAATTGCTCAGATATGAGAAGCGACAAATTCGGAGTACAATCAAGGATTAAAACTTTAAATTCCAGAGCATTTGACGTACATTGCAGCAGCTATTTATTAGAAACTTAGTAGTTAATGAAAGATTGCGAAGTTGGAAAAGTTGTATAGATTCCCTAATATCTTTATTCCTCAAAATAGAAAATATTCATGATGCTTTATGAAGCATTTGCAAAAATGTAGAGATAGATAATATGATTCAAAATGAGGAAGTTGTTTATTGATTACAGTCGGCAGCAAAATTATTGAAGCACTAAGCAATAATTTCTACTTAAAAGATAGGCACCTAATACTGTTTTATTAAGTAAATATCTGTCGAGTGATGATCTTAGTCTTATACTGTTTATAAAAAAGTAAGTTGGTGATAAAAAGAAGCGATCAAACTATATCTATACATGAAAAATATGGATGTGTGCTTCAATAATTTTTCTGCCGACTGTACAATAAAACGATTAAAAGTTTTTTATGTTTGATCGTCATTTGCGCAAATTTTGAATTAATTCGACTAAGTAAGCTATGTGAAACAAAAGTTTTTGATTTATACCAAGTCACTAATTTATTAAATAGCTCATTATTATTATTATTATTACTAGCAGGCTTTGCCCGCTTCGCTGGACATTAAACTGAAGTGAGTTGTCGAAATCCCATATCTTTATTAATAACCTAAGTTCTCGCTGTGATCATTAGAGGCTTTTCTCGTTCGCAAAGGGAGGAGTCTGGGTCCCCACTGCCTTCGGCAGCAACTTACCCACTTCTTACTTCCCCTTCCTCAGCGGGTGAGTTCGAAGTTTTCCAAAATCCCACTAATGTACATAACGCATACACTTAATCAATATCCACACACCAAAATTCGCCATTCTAAGATAATTTAAAGCGAATTCAAACGGGAAAACATGTTTTTACATATGTTTATTGCCCTTCGACTCCGAGAAGTGGGGTAAGGGGGGGGGGGGATTTCGAATTTCGTAAAATCCCGTTACAATAAGTGCCGGATGCATACAAACAATTTACGCACCAAATTTCGTGACCACAGAAGTCTTTAATAGAAAATATTATAAATAAATAAAGACAAAAAGCACAGATTTAGTATGGGACCCCTTTTGGTGACTTTAAATATTTTAAGCCATTTAGCGATGAATTGAAATGGCTACCTCAATTCTGCAACTAAAGATCTTGGCGAGAAACGTCCGAGGTACTTCGGTGCCAAATTTCAAATTTTGCCAAAGGGATTCGATACTAAAACGGTTCCATACAAAAAATAAATAAATAAAACAAAACAAAATAATAAAATAAAAACTCTTTTATGATATTTACAAAATAAAAAATCTTAATAAAATCCAAAATTATAACTATTTACAATTAAGGGGAGAACATAAAAGAATCTCATAAGGTACATAATAACAAAGAAAAATTTTGTTTTACTACAGAAAAGAAAAATACTGCTTAATTAAATAAAAATATTAAACTAATGCCAAATATCTCTATGAAAATATTTATCCACATGTGCCAATTTCTGATTAAAAAAAAAATGAATAACCAACTTTTTTAGGTCAAGTATTTATTTTTCTCTCTAGTTTTTATTATTATTCACGTGAAATTAAAAATATTTCATTTTATTTCTGGAAAATAAATATATATATAAATATATAACCTTCTACCGAATCTGGGTTGAAAACGGGAAAAGGGGAAAATAAATTAGAAATATCATACCTATATTTATAAATTCAGTACCAATTGAAAGGGGCGATTTTTCTGAATCCAAGGGTGCAAAAAGTTTTTCGATGTGACAATTAGATTTTTTAAAAATAACTAAAGTATGAAATTTTGGTGGCAACGGAAAAAGAGAAAAATAAATTAGAAATATCAGACCTATCGTTACAAATTTAGTACCAAATTAAAGAGGTGATTTTTCTGAATCCTCGGGTGTAAACCATAGAATAATAATAAAGGAAGAAGGAGCACGCCAATACTCTTAATGCTTACAAACCCCTTCTGGTGAAATGCCAGCGAAAGCTACTTTTGCTCCTCTCAACCTTGAAGTAGGGCACCCATCCTCAGCGCTATTATCGCTGTTTGTTGTGGCAACACAACAGCTTATGTAGAAACACTTATGCTCCTTCTTCCTTTATTATTATTCTATGGTGTAAACAGTTTTTCGATACGAAAATTAGATTTTTTAAAATTACTTAAAGAATGGAATTTAGATGTCAATACTTCATTTCAATCTTTTCATAATTTGTAGTGCGAATCACGCGAATAAAATGTCTTTAACATAAAAATTTATTTTTATATTTTATTTTTCCATTCAAAGAGTTTTAATGAAAAAAATATGGCGCATGCACAAGCGTTTTTTACCCACAATCCAAAAACTAATGAAAATTTTGAAAATTTCTATAATAATTTTAAGTTAGGTAAAGATCTAAGTTTCTGCCAATTCCGTTGAATTCCGTCCAACCATTCTCGAGTGATGCCCGGACAAAAAAAAGCGACATACAGGCAAAATTTTCTGAAGTCATTTTCGGCTTTCGTGGTGTATGAAACGTGAAGATATCGCAAAAATTTTCGATTCTGACAAATTTACAGACAAAAGTATAATATAGAGTATTAATCTAGATTATATATATAAAAGTATTAATATAGATTATTTTAAGAATTACGATCAGTTGAATCCTTTGAAAACTTTATCTTAGAAGCTGAAAAATTAGTTAATGTAATAGACATAAAAAAAAAAAAAAAAAAAAAAAAAACCTTTGAATTGACTAAATTATCGCAAAAATTTTCGATTCTGACAAATTTACAGACAAAAGTCTGGTTTTATTAATATAGATTATTTTAAGAATTAAGATCAGTTGAATCCTTTGAAAACTTTATCTTAGAAGCTGAAAAATTAGCTAATGTAATAGACGTAGAAAAAAAAACTTTGAATTGACTACACCACGCCACATGTTCAATTTTAAAAATGAAATTTTTCTAATGAAAGTGTAGACGAATCGATAGAAAATTCAAAGGAGAAATATAAAATGGATTTTTTTTCTTTTCAGCGATCAGGCGATCAGTGCACTGAATCTGAGATTAAATTTATTGAATAATCATAATCATTCTTTTGAATTTTTATGCAATGTCCACAAACTTAAAGACTCGTGCAAAAATGAATTACTGACACACTGTAAAGATCTGGGAAACAACTTAACAGATGGCGATTCCTCTGATCTTAACATTTTAAAATTGGCTGGTAAAATATACTTTATTTTCTTCACTTAAAAAAAAAAAAAAAAAAAAAAAAAAGAGAATGTTCAGTTGACGTCCTTAATTTCATTACCTTCCTTAACTTAACATTAGGCCAAATGTAAGCATTGCTTTAAAATTTTTGTTAACCTTGCCTATAACTTTTGCCAACGGAGAAAAATCTTTTTCTAAACTAAAAATGGTAAAAAAATATTTTAAAACCATGTCTAGTGAAAATCGACTCAATGGGTAGGGTTAGCAATGTTGGACATTGAACATTGAAGTAACAAATTAGATATACAAGAAATTATTCGAGCTTTCCAGAAAGAAAGGTTCGAATGAAATTATTTTATTCAGGTTTAAATTTTGTGTATTGTACTAGCATTATTTATTCATTGCTGTTTAGAAAATATTGTCTGTACTAGTATTAGTTCCAAAGATTTTGTGATTTTAACTTGAAAGAAAAAAAAAGAAATAGTAGTAAAAATTATATGAGTATTATTTACTTAGCTCAATTCTATTAGACAGTTTATATGATTTTTTTTGGAGGGGGGGGGAGGGGGGCGGCACCTTTGAGGTTTGCCTACGGCGGCAAAAACGTTAGAGCCGGCCCTGACCAGCAGCTCCGCCAACTTTTGCAGTTTACGAAATCTTATTTATTTTCTTGAATCAAAGTAGTTAGGCTGCGTTTCGCAGGTGACAATGTGAGATGAGTATTTTGAATAGAATCTGATTTTTGTATGGAATAAAGGTATCCATTTTTATTTAATTTTGCGCCGACTTCAAATGTTATGATTAATTGTAGTGTTATAGGTTATTTGGCGATGGAAATCATTTTATACTTTTAGTCGCAATTTAGTTTCCTTTTATACCTTTTTTTTTATTATTATTATTTTTTTAATAGTAGTTGCTTTTTGGAGTCGGTTCTATTTTTTTTACAAAAAGGTTTTATATTTTTCTTTTCAGTGAAAATTTATTCTTATAGCAGAACATCAGAAGACGTTCGACGGCATTTTCACAAATCACAACCCCCAAGAAAAATGACATAATTCAAAAAATTGTTTATGTCACTGAAAAGTTTATGAAATGCACTCAATGTGAACAAAAAGTTACATCTTCATCTAGAAAATTATCCACTCGAGAGACAGTTGTGTCAGTTTTATTATCCTCGTTTGTAATGATCGATAGATGGCGCTTTTTCAGTTTTCGTTGTCAGTAAATATTATAGCCACGTGTATTTATTATTGTTCTTTTTGTAATTCTACGTAATATTCGTACTATAATTTCTCCGCCATTACATCATGGAAAATTGATTGCTTTTGGAAAAAAATATTTCAGTTTATTCAAAGTTCGATCGGAAGAAGATTTTTAACTGAAGTTGAACAGATATAAGCTTCAAATCATCTGATTAATTCTTTACTTCCATCAGCCGAAGCAACTGAAATTTTAAATTTGTCATTTGGAAATAAATGGAAGCTTAATTCTGGATTTCTTGGTCCTTTGGAGTTACACTTGATCACACAATAGTATGTGTTATCTTTTTTACCGGATTTATTCATTTTTATTCAATAAATATATGTGAAACTAAACATCGGCATGCAATGGCGGCTTAATCAAAGCCGAATTAAAGTATGTTTATTGTAATTTCACCTTAGGTTACCAGAGGGCGAGCATTTCATTACAATCGCGAATAGTCAAGTTATCTTTAAGTTTATTTTTCTCAAATGCTGCATTTTGAAGTTGTGTCACTTTTCTTGCCTTTATTGAATGAAGATACGTTAAATTAAAAAGGCTTTAGAAATGTAAAGAACGGATACGCTGTATTCGTAACCAAAAATTCTGTTAGGCATATATTGAACTTTACAGTGAATACGTGTCACCAGCTACGCTGGAAAGTGCGAAAAAAAAAAAAAATATGCATTGCAGCTGACAGACAGAAATTTCAACATCGAATTTTTTTTTTTTTACATTGTAGAAAACTGCAAACACACAGTTATAAATTTAAACATTTTTTTTTTTAACATTTATGTCTACAAGGTGAGTTTCCGTACTAAATCATTGATGCTGTACAACTCTGTAAGTTACTTTTTCTCTCGTACCTTGTACTGTTTTCGAGATAGAAACGCTAACTTCGCTCTATTCTCACCAGGTGGCGCTGTAAGCGGTCGCATTTCGTAGCGCATGGTCACTTTACGATACTTACATACTACTTTTGCCAGTGTAGCTGCATGCGTTCAGAAGTTAGAGCAGACTTTTGTGACTATCCTGTAATTTATTTATATCTTAATGAAATCATAATGAATCCTATTTCAGGTCAAGATCTTTCCGACAACAAAGAAAAAGTATTAAAATTAAGGCATCTCTTACGAAGTTATAAGCTAAAAAATTTCTACAACAACAACAATAAGAAACATGGTTTGTATTGAGAACCTCTTCCTTTATGAAGTCGGTTTAAAACGTTTATGCGTTAATGCCACCTATGTTACAACGTATGCGATGTCGTTCAAGTATGAACAAAATAGGAAATTCTGAACAAACATATACATGTTTTAAGCGTTCTATTTTTAGCATTAATGTCTACAAACTGTCTTTTCGTGCTACATCGATGATGTTCTGCAATTTTATAATTCACTTTTTCTCTTATCTTGAACCGTTTCCGAGATAGGATCGCTAACTCCGCTGTTTTCCACCAGGTGGCGCTGTAGGCTGTTGAATCGCGTAACACGTGGCCCCTTTAGTATACCTACATACCACTTTTATGACTATAGCTGCAGCCATTCAGCAGTTAAAAGAGTCTGGACTGACTTTTTTGGGCACCCTGTATTTTCTTTTGATCGTAAAGATATTACAATGGGACCTATTTCAGACCAAGACCTTTACAACAAAACAAAAAGTATCAAAATCGGATCATCCGTTCAGAAGTTATGAGCTAACAAACAAAAAAAAAAAAAAAAAACATACGTTTTGAATTGAGAACCTCCTCCTCCTTTTTGAAGTCGGTTAAAAAAAAACAGATTGTCTAAACAACCTACAATCTACAACTTTCCTTGGAGTTTTAAACGATGTTCAAAACGGATGGGATAAAATACCTCTTCCGATATTACAAAAAGCTTTATTGTCATGGGAATTACGGTGTAGGAAGATAGTCAAAAATAAAGGTTATCAAGTAGAACATTTAAAATAAAAAAATTTTAGGTAAAATATTTCTCTAAATACAATGAAAATTGACTGAAAAATGTAATAACATGCAACTTCTGCATTTATGTGTACTAACTTTAATCTGAATTCCCCCTCCTTTCCTAATGGCATTTCCGATACGTTGAACAACTACAGCAGCTATACAGTCGGTAACAAAAGTGTCCGAACACTAGCAAAATTCCTATATAATAAAAGTACAGTTAATACTGTTTTGTTAAATAAATCCTTGTCGAATAATGTTCTTAGACTAAGAACATGACTTAAAATGACTGAAAGGAATTAAAATGAAGTGTTGCCGCCTAAATTTCCTACTTTAGTTAATTTTAAAAAGTTTCATTGTCGTGTCAGAAACTTGTTTGCACCTCTGGATTCAGATAAATCGCCCCTTTCATTCAGTACCGAATATGTATGATAGGTTGGTTGGTTGGGTTTTACGTCGAACTAGTGATGCTCAACTTGTAACTATAGGACTGATATTTCTAATCTATTTTGGTGTTACACAAAACTGGTCTACAAAAACTCCAGACTGAAACTAATAGTCCTCCGTCCTAATGATAATAATTACTTGTTTGGAGTGTGGATAAAAATCTATATAATATTTCTCTAACATGGACCAGTTACGATTAAATTTTGTCGAAACGATATGATAGTGACGTAAAGTGTTATCTGATTGGTCAACCCAGATTCAAAGCATAAGTTCTGCTGCTAGAGACAAAACGATTACAAACGCTTTGGCTATAGATTTTGGCCACAGAAATTTAACCTAATACACTTAAAATGCACATTTTCTTAAAATTTTTGAAAAAAAAAAAAATAACTTTTGTGTTGAAATATATGCTCAAAATCGTATATTTTAATCGTACATTAAAGAATTTAAAGGCAGTTAGGCCTGCCATTTAATAAAGGCTCTTCGTCAAGAATTTGGTGACGCCATCTATTATATATTTTTTTAGATTTATCATTCATTATAAATAAATGAGCGTTATTTCTTTTTATTTATTTATTTACTTTGTAGATACATTTATTAGCTATGGAATGTCTGTTATGTATCGTTACAGCGTCTAGAATAAACAGTGTGGAAATCGCCTATAACCGTAATGTTAAAATAATGCTACAAAAATTAAGCTTCCCCAGATGTCGCTGTGATCAAATCTTTTGCTCAAATCGAAGATTTGATTGGCTTTTCGCAGTTTTGTCGGCTCAATCACGTGATCTAAGCGCATAATTAACCAATAGGGAGTCTCGGTTTTGATGACGTCACACTTGCTTCGATTACAATGACATCTGGTGACAGGCTTAAATTTTTTTAGTACAATTTTATTTGCCGCTTTCTACACTGTTTATTCTAGACGCTGTAGTATGGTGATATGAAAGACTAATTTAATTTCGTCAAATTTTAGGAGATAATTGATTTTTACGATGACAATAATTTAATTCTAAGAATGTTTAACTTAGCAGCAGAAAAAAAATATTTTCTGAAATTCAAATTTCAAAGATTTAAATCTGTTTCGTTAATTAATAAAGAAAAAATACTGAAATTCTCCAGTGGTTTCATTTATGAGATATTTCTAAAAATTATATTAGCTATCTAGAGGAACAACCACGCAGATGTTCTGTGCGGAAAAGTCTCTATATATGAATAATTTGTATATATCCATAGAAGAAAATTATAGCATATTGTATAATTTTTCAGAATAGAAATGTATTTAGTTGGATGCATTGCTATGGAAAACCAGCTTAGAAATAAAAACCGCAAGAACACTCAGATGTTTAACATGGTACCGTCCCAGAGTGTTCCGTATTCCCTCTTCTGAAGGCTGGTTTCCACTAGAGTTGAAATTTTGAGGTTCAAAAAACCATTAATCACGCTCCTGACACAAAGAGTCAATTGTCTTGTCATCAGTTGCAACCTTTTTTTATCAGATTGCGCAGTTACTTCAAAGGAAAGCATGCAAAATTGACAAAAATATCTGCCTCTCGCCCCTCAATTATCTCAGCTAGAGGTTAGAGCCAGGGATTTCTCCCTTCGAACCACCTCCAACCGCTTGACTACATCAAAGGATTCTGAATAGCGTCGCTCGAAACAACCTCCAACCAACCGCAATGGAAACTGCGCTTAATCAATCAAGGGGAGTGACTGCTTTTGTTAAAAGCTGTCAGGGAAAAGAACGATAAAGATCTGACTATGGGAGTCTTCCTTTCACATTTTTATTGGAGTACGTTCCTTCTCTCGTTCACTAATACCAGTAATAAATAAACAGCTTTTAGACTTAAATTTCTGCCAAGATTTAAACAGAATTACTACTCATTATATGCATGAATGTATGCATATCGATGCTTTTAATTTTATCAAAATAATTTTAATATCAAAATAATTTTTTTTTCTATGGGAAATTATTGGGATAAAAATTAATATATATGTATATATTATTATTATTAACTATTTATCAAGAATGAAAATTGTTTATATATTCTACAATTAGTTTGTTTAATAGAATTGCTAGAGCTTTTAATTAAAAAATCTGTTTTTAAATACTTTTAATATAAAAAACCTTGTTATTATTTTTTTCGGTTTCTAATAGAAAAATCTATTTTAAAATATTTTTAATAGTAAAAGGTTATTTTCTATGAATAATCGTAGAGGAAAGCTAGTTAAAAATGTTTTTTTAATGAAATATTCTAACTAAAACACTAATTTATTTATTAAAATACAAATTTTAATAATTAAATTAATTGAGACAGCTTAGTACTATTTTTTGGACTTTTAATTAAAAAGTATATTTCAGTGGCTTTTAAATTTTTGCTAAGATTTAAATATGATTACTGCTCGTTGTATATATGTATGAATGTATAGATACACTTTTAATTTATATCAAACTATTTTTAATAAAAATATATTTTTTCTATAAAAATTACTTAAAATTTTATTTTTAAAAATCAAATTAAAAGCTACTTTATTTATTAAAAACGAAAAATTTTAATACGTAAATTAGTTTGTTTGATAGAACTATTTGCGATTTTAATGGAAAAATCTATTTTTAAATACTTTTTAATATAATTCTTTTTCTATGAATAGTTAAAGATAAAAATCTTTATCTTTAATTATTCATTCATTCATTAATCTTTTTCTAAGACTAATTAGTAATAAAAACCTAGAAAATTAATTTAAAAATATGTATTTTTATTAATTAGTTAAAATTACTTACTAATACTATTGTTTCAGCTTTTATTAGAAAAATTTGTTTTAAAAACTGTTAATATTAAAAGTTTTTTTTTTTTTTTTTTTTTTTTTTTTTTCCTGTAAAGGATTGTAAAGAAAAGCTGATAAAAAATATTCAATGAGATATTCTAATTAAAATCTATTTTATTTATTAAAAATTTAATTTTAATAATTAAATTCAGATTGCTTACCATTGTTTGGACTATTATTACAAAGTCTATTTCAATGTTCGAGCGGTTCTGATCTCGATTCTGAGTGCCGGATGCGAACTCAGGTCACACACGTTGGCCTAGTAGTTTTAATTTTTTTATGTTTTCTCTGAAAGTCGCGTAAATACAGGTTAAGGCCCCTTAGAAAGAAGCCCTCTCGAATAGCATTTCACCCAAACGTAGGGTCCTCGATTTATCAATCGGTTTAATACCTACACCATCCCCACGAAGGTATTTTTAATATAAGTTTTTTTTTTCATTAAATGATTGTATTAGATATATATACATATATATAATTTGAATAATTTAATACCTTTGTAACACTCAGCAAACAAAAGATAGATGAAAATACCAACATATAATTAAATTTTAAATGAGATTTATTTCCAATAAAATTATTGTCACGGTGATAATTTAATTTGATTACGAATGATTAGTAAAAATAAGTTAAAGTGCTTACGCAGAAGAGAAATTACACAAACATAACACATAAGCCTAACGATGAGATAATAGTTTGCAAAAACCATTAAATCAATAGAAACAGTCAACACTTTATAGAAAAGAGAAAAGGATAAAATTACCAAAGAGATCCGATAAAAGGGGGAAAAAAAGAGAGAATTCATGAATTGAAAATTGGAATTTTAAATGCTGAAAAATAGAAATGTTCACTCATTAGGAAATTTGCATTTCTATCAGCAGCGTGCAAGATTTCGGTAAACTGTATAGCTAATTCAAGTTAATTTACAGCTCAAGTCTCTATCTTGCAACAAAACAAAATAAAAAAAAAGGGGGAAATTAGATTAAACAATAACACACACATATATATATATATAATGTGGAAATGTATTTTCTAATTGAAAAATAATTTAGTTATTAAAAATATGATTTTTTAAAAGTTAAATTAGTTGAGATCTTTTTATACTATTGTTTGGGCTTTTAAATGAAAATTCTATTTCAAAAGGCTGTTAAACATAAAAAGATTTTTTTCATCATTGATTATAGAAATTAAGGAGCTAATTAAAGTTATTTTATTTAAAAAAATATAATTGAAAATGTAACTTAATTATTAAAATATAAATTTTAATAATTAATTTTGCTCAGATTCCTAAAACTGCTGTTTGGACTTTTAATTGAAAAGCCTATTTCAAGATATATTTAATATAAAAGTATTTCCTTCTTTTTTTTTTTTTTTTCTATGAATGATTAAATAAATAAATAAATAAATAAAAACTGGTTAAAAATCGTTTAATAAAATATTTATAAAAATATATTTTCTTAATAAGTGAATTAATTAGGATTGTTTAATATTACTGCTATGGCTTTTAATTGAAAAACTTATTTCAAAATGCTTTTAATTAAGAAAAGGGTATTTTTTTTTTCTATCAATAATTGTTAAAAAATGATGTAATTAAATTTCAGTAATCTAACTGATAAAACTATTTTTATCTTAAAATATATACATTTTTCATAATTAAATTAGATGAGCTTGCCCCATACCATTATTTAGGCTACTGATCGAAAAATCTATTCCAAAAGACATTTACTTAAGAAAATATTTTTTTTCTATCAATTTTTGTAAAAAGGGAAAAGATAATTAAAAATATCTCATCGAAAAATCTAATCAAACACTAACTTATGTATTAAAAACATATATATATTATATATTTAATATTAAAGTTGATTGAGATTTTTTTATTATTAGTATTATTTATTTATTTTTTTAATTCATTGGGTATTTGGTTGAAAAATTTATTCTGAAATAATTTTAATTGTATATATATATAATTTCAATTTTTAATCCAATAATAATTGAATTACTGCAATTTTTATTTCAATTAATTATTAATATTATTATATAATTAAATTTTAGCCTATAATATTTTGCATTTATAAATGAATGTTTGTTATATCAACTCTATTCTTGTGGAAATTTGTTATGTTGGTACTTTTATTTATCTTTTTATTGCTGAGTATTATAAGTGGTATTAAATTTTTCCATATATATATTATTTCTGTGAATGATTATATATATATATTTAAATCGATAATAACAATAATTACTAAAAAATGGCCAATAATTACTAAACAAAAATAATAATAACTAGTAAGTAGTAAGTAGAACGGATAAAGCGGGTACTTATCAAATCATGAAAACAGATTCAAATTATTAACTTTGACCAGTATTTTTTGAACGATCCTTGGCTTTTCTAATAAAATTTTGAACTTTATTCGATTTTACGTAAGATATGAAGAAAAATGACAAAAAGATTGTGAATTTACATGTGAAAATGATATCATCAATGTGTTTGAAAGCTTATTTTTTGATAGTTATCAATCGACAGTTGCAAACGTTTTACGTAAATGAAAGTTAATTTTTATTCTATTATATATTTATAAATTAAAATAAGTTTATTGTTACTAAAAATATAAGTTCATTTCTCTGGATTTCATTCATGCATACAACTGTAACGGCACAGACGGGAATCAACCTATCTAAAGAACGAAAAGTCAGAAATCTCTTCTGGTTGTATTGTTTTATTATTATTTTTGAAATACATATAATTTCTGTTAAGACTTTAATTCATCTACTTTGTTATCCGCGTTTGTAATGATCGATAGATGGCGCTTTTTCAGCTTTTGTTGTTAGTAAATATTATAGCCACGTGTATTTATTATTGTTCTTTTTGTTATTCTACTTAATAT
Source organism: Salticus scenicus (assembly GCA_963930645.1). NCBI lineage: Eukaryota > Metazoa > Arthropoda > Arachnida > Araneae > Salticidae > Salticus > Salticus scenicus. The sequence goes on from OZ005661.1 coordinate 209,133,082, forward strand.
TCGTACTATAATTTCTCCGCCATTACATCATGGAAAATTGAATGCTTTTGGAAAAAAAATATTTCAGTTTATTCAAAGTTCGATCGGAAGTAGATTTTTAACTGAAGCTTAACAAATATTAGTTTCAAATCATCTGATTAATTCTTTACTTCCATTAGCCGAAGAAACTGAAATTTTAAATTTGTCATTTGGAAATAAATGGAAGCTTAATTCTGGATTTCTTGGTCCTTTGGAGTTACACTGGAGCATGCAACAGTATGTGTTATCTTTTTTATCGGATTTATTCATTTTTACTCAGTAAATATATGTGAAACTAAACATCGGCATGCAATGGCGGCTTCATGAAAGCCGAATTAAAGCATGTTAATTGTAATTTCACCTTAGCCCACCAGAGGGCGAGCATTTCACTACAGTCGCGGATCAACACATAACATACAGCCACAACACGGATGAATCACAGGAACATGCAGTTTCGAACCTAAATAGCAAATATCAGTTTCAAGATATTTCACAATTATTTACAGACTGCACAGTCAGTTAGACCGATGTCATTAAGCCTTTGAACTTCGTTGGAAAATGCTAAAAAATATAAAATAAATAAATAAATAAAGTCGAAACATTAGTATTACTTTAACTTTAACATTAAAATAAAGTTTAAGCAGCTCTGTAAATTATTTTTTAAATAAAACAATTAAAAATATTTATGTTTTGTTAAGTTTTATTACTTCTTTCTTTTAAATTGAACTTTTTTATACATTAAAACTAGCGAGCTTTACCTGCAATGCTGCTAACTATATTTAAAGGAATTTTAAAAATTCCATATTACTTACGACTATAAAATCCTAAAAAATATTATAATTTAAAAAATCTATGAAATATCAAAGTAGTATTTATATCATAATAATAACAAAAAAATTAATTATAAAAATTATTTTTTTTCATAAAATAGTGAAATATAACTTAGTGCTGAAAACTTATCCCATTTTTTTCCTGTATTTATTAGTACAAAAGCCACGCACGATTTCGGCATTTTCAAAATTCATCCATTTTCTATTCTATACACAAACGAAGTGTGACGTCACTGACCGTCCGTGGATGCAATAAAAAGATTTCCTATGTTAATCGCCCATTGGATTTTTTGTAAAAAATAATTAAAAATCCAGGAAAATTATTTCCCGATTTTAATCCCCGTATTTCAGTATATATATGTATTAGTTATCGTATGCATATGTTAGATTGAGTTATTTTGCTGTCAAATTTACAAAATTTTAATTTTAAATATTCTGTCATCCTTAGCGTTTTTTGTATTTGACGATCAAAACGTAATACGAATACATACATGCCAGATGTATATTTCCGTAATATGTATTGTACGAAATATTGTTTCATATTATTCACTACTCTCTTAATATAAGTTATTAAAATAACCATGATTTTTGAAAGGAATTAAATATGTTCGCCAGATAATTTGATGATAAGGTACTTGTACCCAATATGGACAGTGCTCTCAATACGGACACCCCTAATATCTTTAAAAATAACAAATTTCATCGAAAGATAGCGCTACATGTCCGTGAGGAAAAGCAGTTGAAAGGATAATTTAGTCTGGAAAGTGTAAAAAAGCGTGCTGTTCGCCATTTTGAAGGAAACTTGTTTTTTCGTGGTGTGCTGATCGTAATTACAGGTAAGTTTAAATTCTTAGTAGATATGGTAAAATTACTTTAAATATTGAAAAGTGGAGTGTTTTAGAAAGCTGATAAAACATATTTTCGATTGCTATTGCATATATTGCTTAAAAATGTTTTCTTTGTTTATTTATTACAAGATTTAGTAAAACTACGCCCGATTCCCAATATGGACACCTTATGTCTACATTGGAAGTACAGCAAGTGAATCTTCAGATTCACTTGTAAAGTGAAGTGATACTTTGTAAAGTATCTGTTTAATGTTATTTTATTTAGCTAATTCATAATAAATTAATGTTTATATATTTTTTTAATCTTAATTATAGTATCCGTACAAAAAATGAACAAATGAATTACATTACGAATTAAGAGTGGAAGTACAGATATTGAAGCTCTTGTTAACAACATACCTTCTCCCGTTATTGACCCACCTTCATCACCTGCGAGATCATTTTCCATGGAAAATTCTTTCACCAGAGTGTTATCAACTCCAACTGTAAGAAGGAAGAAGACACAACGTCGCCAGGCGATAAACTCAAAAGGCATCAAAGGGGTAAAATCCTTGTTCAACAAGACGCCATCTGAACAATCCTCCAAGAAACCTCCTCCAAGAAAAAAATCCTCCAAAAAGCCCTTGCAAAAAAATCAAAAGAAGCCTTCCCTCAGTAGGGTATCTGTTGGCGAAATCGCAGGTACAAGCGGTATCACTTCTTCAACAAAGGAGAGCTGGTACTGCTTCTTATGCAGTATTGATGCTGTTGCAGACATGCGGCCATGCATCAAATGCGGCAGATATGTCCATGAGGACTTTGTGGGACTTAACACCCATGATGAAAAAGTTTATTTTTGTCCATCCTGTGAGGACTGAGTAATAACAGATGTAAATTCTGCATACAGATGCAATAAAGCTAAGCAAAAGCAACTTTATTATTTCATAATATTTTTTATAACTGAGGTGCTTTGCATGGATCTTCGAAGAGCCACAACCGAAAATGTCCCCCCCTGCAAAATTCTAAAGTGCATGTTCTGAAGATATTTACTGTTCCCCCCTCCCCCGCAATACTTTAAGATATTTTTTTTTTTTATCCCCTCTCCTCTAAAATTCTTTGAAAGAGTGGCTCTTCCATACACCTTGTGTAGTAGGTTAATAAGGAGCCACCTGTTCCTAATATGGACATGCATGTCCATAATAGGGACAGGTGGTTCCTTATATGGACACTTATAAACATTTTTTTGTTTTTATCATTTAAATTAAACCAGAATAATTACAAGGTCGCTAATTTCAATAATGATAGTCAATAGTGCAGGGATAGTGGTCATACATTTTTGGAGTCCTAAGACGTGTACACGGGGGTGAAAAAAATACATTTTCCTTAGGGTGTCCATATTGGGTACAGGTACCTTATTTTTTTTCCCGCCAAGGATGACAGATATGAAATCTATTCCGCTGCAACATACCAGTATCTTATATCAGACACTTTATTTAGACATTTGAAAACAAATTTGACTTCAAATTATGATAGAATATTCATAATTTTCCTTTAAATTAGTATATTAGTTAGATATTTATTGTGTAAGTACCATCCTTTGAAATGAAATGTTTATGTTTTCAATCGAATATGGAAGTTTGCCTTTTTTTTTTTTTTTTTTTCTAGAGTTTTGAAATTTAAAATTCAAATTTTATCAATTTTACAGCAAGAATAACTCAATCGAACACATGCATACGATTACTAATACATATCTATTTCTATACCCAAATATGGGGATTAAAATCGGGAAATAATTTTTCTCGATTTTTAATAATTTTTTACAAAAAATCCAATGAGCGATTAACATAGAAAATATTTGTCTTGCATCTACGGACGGCCAAAGTTGCCATCACTTCACTTGCATATTAATCTGCTGAGTTTCAATCACTGATTAATCCCAATCATTGAGATAAGTGAGATCAGTGGTTTCAATCCCCTGTAATGGCTGATGTCAAAACTTTTTCAACATCAAATATCTTTGGGGATGATAGATCTATCTATATCTATGGTGGAAAGAAATCCTAACCAATCAAAAGCCTGTATTTTTTTTAACTGCGTCAAATATGAGATACAGACGTTTCATTGGTTGATTAAATTTTCTAAAAGGGAAAAAATATGCCAAGGTGATTCGTTGCGGAAATTCAACCAACGAACCAACGTATTGATTTCTCTCTTATCGCAATCGCAATTAGCAATGTTGTTGTTTTTTTACTTGTTTGTCCCCCTAAACAGGTAAATGATTTTGGTTGTTTAGGTGCTCGAATCGAAATATTACCCTCTGTTTGTATTTTTCCGGTAATGGTGATAGATCGTGACGTCAAGAGACTGGACTCGACTTGAAATTTGGTTTGTACCATTTTCTCTTGATTCTGTATAAAATTATTCTTAATCATATTACGTATTCATAATTAATAAATAATTCAATAACGGAATATGCCATCACCTTGCTTTGTACCTGGATGCAAAGCGAATTCTGGTGGTGCCGCAGTTAGAGTGGGGGCTTATTCGTTTCCCCGAGATGAATTATTAAGAAAAAGATGGTCTGAGGTCATTCATCAAAATGAATCGAATATCTTAAAATATTCACGCGTAAGTATCGTAATTTAATTTTATCAAACAGATCTCAGGACCTCTCGTATGATCACTTAATGAAGTCAAGTCACATGCTCATTACATGAGTTTCAGCTTTTTTGAGAAATACAGAGATAGCTTAATTTGTTTAATATTACTTTTAAATGTGTCTAGATGAATGAAATATTTTAAAAATAAACATTTTGGTGCGTAAAGATATATATGCAAAGTTTGTTTTTTAAATTAACCGTTTATAATGATTTATTTGTACGATACTCAATTTTATGACAATTGCTAGTTAAAAAATCTGGAGTGACTCCACTCGACTTTCCGAACACTGAGTAATTAACAGTTTTGTAGATAAAGTAAAGAAAGAGGAGTTGTTAAACAAACAAAAGAGAGAAAACCATAATAGAGTGTTCGAGTATTTTTCTCCATACATTACACGATGTTTTATTTAAAGCTACTGAACTTTGAGCCCATAGATCATAATGATAAAGAATTTTTCGTTCTTTTCCTGTAAAAACCTATAAATGCTACATTCACCAAAATGCTTATAGTTAGTGCAACAGTGATTTATAATATTCATATAAAATTTCAGCTCAATTGAATAAGGCGTTTAGATGCTATCGCACTTTTAAAATTTGGTCCCATAGGCCATAATGATAAGGAATTTTTCTTTGTGTCCTTGTAAAAAACTGTAAGTGCTAAATTCACCAAAATCTATACAGTTGGTGCAACTGTGTACAATTTTTTTGCTCAGATTAATAAGGCGTTTAGATGCTATCACACTTTTAAAAAATCTGGAGTGACTCCACTCGACTTTCCGAACATTGAGTAATTAACAGTTTTGTAGATAAAGTAAAGAAAGAGTAGTTGTTAAACAAACAAAAGAGAGAAAACCATAATAGAGTGTTTGAGTATTTTTCTCCATCTATTACACGTTGTTTTATTTAACGCTACTGAACTTTGAGCCCATAGATCATAATGACAAAGAAATTTTCGTTGTGTTCCTGTAAAAACCTATAAATGTTAGATTCACCAAAATGCTTATAGTTAGTGCAACAGTGATTTATAATACTCATATAAATTTTCAGCTGAATTCAATAAGGCGTTTAGATGCTATCGTACTTTTAAAAATTTAGTCCCATAGGCCATAATGATAAAGAATTTTTCTTTGTGTCCCTGTAAAAAAACTGTAAGTGCTAGATTCACCAAAATCTATACAGTTAGTTCAACTGTGATCTATAACATGTGTACAATTTTTTTGCTCGGATTAATAAGGCGTTTAGACACTATCACATTTTTAAAAATTTGGCCCCATAGGCATAATGATAAAGAATTTTTCTTTGTGTCCCTGTAAAAAAACTATAAGTGCTAGATTCTCCAAAATCTATACAGATTGAGTATTTGTGATCTATAATATGTGTATAAAATTTTTGCTCAATTGAATAAGGCGTTTAGATGCTATCGCACTTTTAAGATTTTGCTCCCATAGGCCATAATGATAAAGAATTTTTCTTTGTGTCCCTGTAAAAAAACTATAAGTGCTAGATTCACCAAAATCTATAGGGTTTGTACTATGGTGACTTACAATATGCGTACCAACTTTCAGGTTAATCGAACGATGCGTTTAGACGCTAGCGTGTTCACCCACAGACATACACACATACACACACACATACATACATCATCGTAAAAATAGTGAAAACGGACTCAGGGGACCTCAAAACGTATAGAAACATCAAAATCTCGAATTCGGATTTTTGACATGATTACAATACTTTCCTCACTATAGTGTTCGGAAAGTAAAAAGTATATAAATAATATGATAACTGGAACAACAATAATAATAATGCATAGTGGCTCACTAAAGTAAACCTATTAGAATCCATGATTATTATTTAATTATTCAGTCCTAGACACGATCATAAATCTCAATACTCATTTAAAAAAAATGTTATTAAATGAAGACTATTGAAATAATTATAAGGATAGATAAGCATCCTTTGATAGGTTATTCTTATGTTTGTCATTATGTTATTTAGGGTAATTAAACTTTTATTTTCAAAGCTTTAAAAGTTTTATGAAATGCATCACAGCAAACAGTTTTTGTACAGAAAAGCAGTTATAATCTAATCCATTTCCATTACCAGATTTATTATTAATCTTTTAACTTTTATGAATCTTTTGACATCTTGAAAAAACTTGTTCAGGATCTTTTTTCAGTGTCTTTCATGTGTGTTACCCACAGCATGATTTCCAAAAGGATAAACAGTTGGCCCCCATTTATAATAGCATTCCCAAATTCATCGCTTTATAATATTTTTTTTTATTATTATTACATCAAAGGATTAGTTGGATAGACCATTTCCATGCGGGCAACCCAGTACAAACTAGCCTTTGGATGATAGCTGTCAAGAGGTAAAAGATTAGAACTAATGTTGGCTAAAGAAGCACAAACTGTCAAATGTCTAAAATCCATAGTCTCTCCATTTAAACACAAGGGACAGACAGGAGTATCTTTCACATCAAGACTCCCTATATAATATCAGACTTGCCATTCCGGCGGTCTTCTATGGGAGAAAATGTCCGCCTTTGAAAGTGTATTACTCACTAGATGGCGCTTAGAGTGTGAGATGGAATTTCTTAAATGCCCATTTGATAACATGGTAGCGTAGACAAAATTGTTAGAGCTGTTTTTTAAATATTACTTAAGTATCACGTAAAAAAAAAAAAGTTTACCTCCCACAATAATCAACTAATCTTTCGAAATTATAGAAAAAATGAAAGATTTAAACATAAAATAAAATATAAATTGTGTTTAAAAAGAGACTCACAAATCCCTACAGTGTTGTCAACTATAAGAATTTGTCCCTAGACATAGAGATTTTTAGCAATATTTTCAGGATGTAGCAATGTGTTTTAACTTCCTAGGGACTTTTGTGTGGTTGTTTTGTAAGAAATTTCATGTGATTGTACATGGATTAGGTTAATTTTCCCACTTTTTTTCTCAATTTTCCCTAACGTAGGGATATTCATCGTCAGCATAGGGACATTATGTAAACAATATCCCTAAAAGACCTGGCTGGTAGCGCCATCTATAGCAATTCTTCGCGGACAAGGGAAAATCAGCCAATGGGTAGCCTGTATTATATGGGAAGCCTTGTTTCACATCGACACGGTGGAGGTATCCTTGTAAATAGCCATGTCCGATTAAAGTTCTAAAATGCTTTATAATATATTACATAATCTGAAATATGCTTTATAATATAAACATATTACATAGTTTAAAATTCAACGACTTAACAATCTGAGAAAACCTGCTGCACGTTTTATGCGGATCAGTGCTCCAAGTAGTATAATATGAATTTGTGATGTTGTAGAAAACCTTTTTAATATTCCCAACCAACATCTCAAATTGACATAATTATCTTTTAAAAAGCTATGAAATTTAATGGTAGTTTCATACTACTTGCTGTCAACAAACATAGCTAATTGAACACTATGGCTGGGATTGTGGTGCCTTGCTCAACACTATCTTATGCGCAAACTTTGTCTTAAGAAGATGTAAACAAAACGCAAGTCGTATTGCAGTGCCTCACTATCTTACGACAACCTCAGAGCTATAAGTCGATTCGTAACTGGATGCGCACGCAATTACAACATAGCTTGCTCTGCGTCTCCCATTAGCTGGCTTCTTTCTCTTACGAGGACACGCAGAGGACTTAAGCTTGAGGCATCACAATACCAAGTTAAGATCGTTCTTAACCACGCCCATTCTACGAAAGTTCGTAACATTTAAGATCAGACTTAAGCACGAGGCACTGCAATCCTAGCCTAAAATGTTCAGACTCAACATATTTAAACCAGAGTTTCTCCTAGCTTTAAGAAAAAAGTAGAGTTGCTGCTAGTTTAAAAAAAGGAAAAAGACCTTTTTTACATTCTTAAAAAGGTATATTGTAACATCTGGACACTGGGTAAAGATAAAATTAAAAACTTTCTGCAAACTTAACATTATATATATATATTAACAGATTTTCTGAAAAAAAAGCTACTTCTGGTAAATGATTAAATAACAAATATATATTTTAAAAAATCTAAAATAATTAAAAATAAGGCATATGCCTAAATTGTTTTGTCAATTTTTACCTTATGAGGATACATATGTAAAGAAAGTGTTATAATTATGACAAAAATTCAACTGGGGTTTTGTATCGTATGTGTTTTGAGGTCCCCTAAGTTCATTTTTGCTATTTTTATGGTGATGTATCAGGGTTGGCAGGTTTTTGACGGTTTAAACCATGGTTAAAACCGTCACGTCAAAAACTGTCATAAAACTATATTTATAATTTAACTGTCATAAAAAAAACTTAGTTTAATAAAATATAGTTTATAAAGATTTTTTGAAAAGTAAATAGATTGATGTTCTTTAAAAAACACATTGTTACAACATTTTGATTAATATAAAAAACAAAACTTTAGGCTTTTAAAATTTTATTATAAATTATTTCTGTGTTCATTCAAAATATGCTGTGGCTGTGATATTTTTATATATTATTACGATATTTATTTATAACTATGCTTAATATAGTATATGTTAAACTTAGTTCAGGGTTGGGTTTCTGACGTCAAAAAGTGGTTTTTGACATGACAATGGTTTAAACTGTCAAAAACCCGTCAGAAACCTCTACTGTCAAAAACCTGTATTTTCAAAATTTATAAATGAGCTAGAATCTGGTTAGAAATAAGATTTAGTAATATTTGCCATATACAAATGAATATCTAAATATTATGCTGTTTATAAATTAAGAAATCTTAAAAGAATTTGTAGATAATTCATAAAAATTTACGTAAATTAGCTGGTTTTATAACCTAAGAAATATATACGGAGTATGCATAGACATATTTTGTATGTTTATGTTTATTTATGAAATTCTAAAATTCCAAAGTTATGAATTTTCACATAATCCATGAAAACACAGGAATACAGGATTTTATTTTTTCTTTAAGTAAAACATAATACATGCGGACAGTAAATTAATATGAATTTGAAAATAATTATATTTATAATCTGTATTCACTTTATCATTTATTAACAAATTATTATCTAATTCGTATTATTGATTGTATAAATATTTGTACCTGTTTATAGCTTGGACTAGTGTTGGGTGTTTTGGGAGTAAGGCTGATTGACTACTCTAGTGTCTTAGGCCTAAGGGGGAGCGCTCTCCGTCGGGGTCTTTCTAAAGGGTCCTAGCCCGTATTTATGCAAGTTTTGGAGAAAAATATGAAAAATTTTGAACGTCTAGGCCGACGAGCACGCCCTGGGAGTAAACCTGGTACCTCACGTCTACCAGCTTTGCACTTAGAACCGCTTGGCCTCTGGTGGGCCCTACAGCTTAAGACTTAATTATTTTTTTTTTTAATCTGTACGAGTAAATATTAAATTTATTGCAATTTATCCTATATCATGTCCAGAAAACATTTATATTTTTCTTGTCTCACGGTAATTATAAGAATTTCAGATGCAATTCAAGCTTGTTTAACATTCAGAATTATTGCTTTTTCTTATAAACTTAAAATATCAGCAGTCATAAAAATAATAATAATAATAATAATAATAAAAATAATAATAATTAAAAGTTATATTTTACTATAAAATATTTAAATACAAAATATAAGCTATGCATTTTTATTTTACTGGTTAAATACATAATACAAAAAACACAATACTAAAAAAATTTGAAATATACAATGTTATATTGCAAATAAAATGATTTATCAATCAAAATGATCTATCAATGTTTTATAAATCATTAATTTTTAGAAGCCTAAAGTTTAGTTTTTATATTAATCAAAATGTTATAATAATGTTTCTCCAAAAACATTAATATGTTTACCTTTTTAAACATACTTATAATATCTTATTAAAAAGCACTATATTTTTAAAGTATCACATAACTAAGTTTTATATATACTATATTAAGCATAGTTATAAATAAATTTCATATTAATACATAAAAGTATCACAGCATATTTTGAATGAACATAGAAATAATTCATAATAAAATTTTAAAAGCATAAAGTTTTGTTTTTTGTATTAATCAAAATGTTGTAACAATGTGTTTATCAAAGAACATCAATCTATTTGCTTTTCAAAAAATCTTTATAAACTATATTTTGTTAAACTAAGTTTTTATATGACAAATTATAAATATAGGTTTTTGACAGTTTTTGACATTTTTGACAAGGAGGTTTTTGACATGACGTTTTTAACCATGGTTTAAACCGTCAAAAACTGTCACATGTCAAAAACCTGCCAACCCTGACTTAGTTATATAATACTTCAAAAATATAGTTTTCAATAAGATTATTTATGTTTTAAAAGGTAAACATGTTAATGTTTTTGAAGAAACATAACATCTTGATTAATATATAAACAAAACCTTTCTAAAAATTTATGATTTATAAATCATTGATAGATCATTTTGATTGACAAATCATTTTATTTGCAATACAACATTGTATATTTTAATTTTTTTAGTATTGTGCTTATAGTATTATGTATTTAACCAGTAAAATAAAAATGCATAGCCTAATATTTTGTATTTAAATATTTTACAGAAAAATATAACTTTTTTTTTTCTCTTAATAATGACTGCTGATATTGGAAGTTTTTAAGAAAAAGCAATAATTCTGAATGCAACAAGCTTGAATTGCCTCTGAAATTCTTATAATTACCGTGAGACAAGAGAAATATGAATGCTTTCTGGACATGTATAAATTGTAATAAATTTAATATTTACTCGTACAGATCTTTAAAAAAAACTATTAGTCTAAGCTGTAGGGCCTATAAAAGGCCAAGATGTTCTATGCTCAAAGTTGGTTGATGTGAGGTGCCGGGTTCGATCCCAGGGCATGCTTGTCGGCCTAGCCGTTCAGAGATTTTTGTGGTTTCCTCTGAAACTTTTATAAATACGGGCTAGGACCCTTAAGACCCCACGGAGGGCACTCCTCATTAGGCCAAAGACACTAGAGTAGTCAATCAGCCTTACTCCCAAACACTAATAGTCCAAGCTATAAATAGGTACAAATATTTATACAATCAATAATAATAAATAGATAAGTGTAATAATAAATAGATAAAATGATAAGTGTAATAAATATAGATTATAAATATAATTATTTTCAAATTGGTATTAATTTACTGCCCACATATATTATGTTTTACTTAAAAAAGAAAAAAAAAATTCCAGTACTCCTGTATTTTAATAGCTTATGCAAAATTCATAAGTAACTTTGGAATTTTAGAATTTCATAAATATTAATATAAATAAACGTAAACACACAAAATATATCTATGCATACTTTGTATACATATTTCTTAGATTATAAACCAGTATATTTACCTAAAATTTTATAAATTATCTACAAATTGTTTTAAGATTTGTTAATTTATAAACAGCATAATATTTAGATATCCACTTGTGTATGGCAAATATTATTAAATCCTATTTCTAATCCTATTTTTGAATTTTGACGGTAGAGGTTTCTGACGGTTTAAACCCTTGTCATGTCAAAAACCACTTTTTGACGTCAAAAACCCAACCCTGTGATGTATGTATGTGTATGCATATGTATGAACATAATAGCATCTAATCTAAACACTTTGTTCAAATGAGTTGAAATTGAAAGTTTGTACGTATGTTATATGTCACCATAGCACAAACCTTATTAATTTTGGTAAGTAGCAAAATCAATAAAACACTTATGGTTTCTATAATTTCTATAGTATTTTTTTTATATTATATCTAGCACTTACACTTTTTTTACAGAATCACAAAGAAAGAATGGTACTTATGTATTAGCGCTACCACAGCTACAGATTTGCCGGTTTTTAAGTGCCACCAGTCTACACCTGAAATTTTTGTGATAAATCATAAAATAAAACACTTTATTCAAAATCAAAACACTTTCAAAATTCAAAACACTTTATTTAAAAACAAAGTAGTCAATCGGATTTTGGTGGAAAATGGGCCGATATAGAGTTTAACATAGATTCAAAACAGTCTCTATTTTCTTTCACCTGGTGCTGTCGCCATATGAACTCTGATAAATAAGATTCCAAATGAAGTCTCGCTGTCCCCCTATGTCTCTTGTGTACGAACAACAAGATTGCTCTTTATTGGCGCATTAGCGCAACTTCTGCTGCGGTGGCGTTAATACGTAAGTACTAAAAGAATTTTTATCATTATGACCTATATAAGCTCAAATTATTTTAAGTTCAATAGCATCTAAATGCCTTATTCAATTGAGCTCAATATTTATTATATATAGTATAGGTCACCATTGCACAAATTGTATAGATTTTGGTGAATCTAGCACTTATAGTTTTTTTTTTGTACAGAGACACAGTGAAAAAATTTTTATCATTATGGCTTATGGTCTCAAATTACTTAAAGTGTGATAGCGTCAAAATGCCTTATCTGATTGAGCTGAAAATATATAGGCATAGGTCACTGCCCCACACAAACTGTATAGATTTTGATGAATTTATATAGATTGTTACATAGACACAACGAATAATTCCGTATCACTATGATCAATGGGCTCAAATTCTTTGAAGTACAATAGTATTTTAAACAACATAGGGTCAGATGGGGTTAAAATGGGTATAAAATGGCTTTTTTAAATTTTCATTCAAATATTTTTGTCAAAACATTTTGTTTCTAATTCTTGTTCGTTTTATATGTATGTTACATATGTTGAAAGTAAAATTAAACAATTTTTACTCATAATTTGATACACTTATATTTATAAGGGAAGTATTTATAAGTTTGGTATACCCATTTTACTCCATGCAGGTGAAAATAGGCATGTAAGTAGGGATGAAACGGATAGTGATTTTGCCGGATATCGGATATCCGGAGCTCTTCTGTCTGCCGGATACGGATATCCGGACCGGATATCCGGCATTAGTTTTGTTTTTTGTTGTGTTGTATATTTCTTTTCTTTTTCTTTATTTTAAAACAATAAAATATAAACATATTTCATATAGTATTCTTTTAAAAACATTTTAAATATAATTTATTTAAACATATTTATTTAATATTGTATTTATTTATGCAATATTGCCATAAAGAATAAAATTTTAAACCTAATATACTCATTCCTACACTTGCAATTTTTGGTGAAAGGCACTATCACAAAAAAATAGGTTTTGTTCATAATAATAAAACTAAAACTTATTATTTACATATTTTTTACAATACTATTATTAAAAAAATGAAATAAAATATTTCACTAATATAATCACAGTTGAAGAGTTATTTTCACATGAAAACTAGTATGTTGTGGCCATCACAAAACTTTCTTCTACATAATTCTATATAACAGCGCCACTTACTGTTTAAATCGTATAAAAGTTTAACCATAGCTTCTCACAATAAATATTTTACAAAAGGAGTTTATGCAATTTTAATCAACAGATGCTGAGATATACGCTTGTGAAAAATCATAATAAAAGCCCACCTGTCGGCTGATATACACATAAATAAGGCCAACATTTGCTTTCATAATGGTTGTCTTATATATCAAGTTTCATGCACATATGTCATAGAAGTTGGGATTAACTTAGCCTATTCATTGGGTAAATAGTAGTGCAGTATTGCGACCTGTTGGCCGATATACACCTAAAATAAATCGCAATAGTGTTTCACAATGGCTGGCTTTCTCACATACCAAGTTCTATGCAATTATACACAATAGAATAAGAGATATAGCCTTCCCCCTTTTTTTTTTGGGGGGGGGGGGAATTTCTGTATTGCAGAGCCACCTACTGGCCAACATGCACCCAAACTGAACCAGCATAATTTCTCATAATGCCTTTCCAACATGAAGTTTTGTGTAGTTACATGAAATAGAACCTAAAATATAGCCTTCCCTAAATTGCAGAAAGCACTGTATAACAGCACCACCTGTAGAGCGATTGGCACCAAAATTTGATAGGCACTAATATATGCCAAGTTACATGTACATATATATTTATATGAAATTCTGTGCAGTAGTTTCTGAGATATAGCCTTCCTCTAAGTTGCAGAAATCGCAGTATGGCAGCACCACCTGTTGAGCCATTTGCACCAAAAGTTGGTAGGCACTGATTTATGTCATGGTGCAACTGCACATAAATTTATATGTAATTGTAGTACGCAGTAGTTCCGGAGGTACAGTTGAACAGAATTTTTGTCACACACACACACACAGACATTTTTTAAAAATTGGTCAAACCAGGTTCAGGACTTCTTAAAATGTGTAAATCCATCAAAAACCAGAAGTTGAAAATTTTTATGAATCCAATACTTTCTTTTGAGACATTTATAAAAAAAACATAAAAGAAAGAAGAAAAATAAATAAATAAATAAACTAAAAGCTTCAAACTAGTATGTTATGGCCATCACAAAACTTTCTTCTATATCTCTCTATATAACAACGCTACATGCTGTTTAACATGCAGAAGAAACATAATCATAGCTGCTTACAATAAAGATTTTAGATATTGAGTTTAGTGCAATTTTAATCAAAAAATTTTGAGCCATGTGGAGAATCACAGAAGGTGAGGAACAGCTGCGCCACCTGCTGGTCGATATACACCCAAATTGAGCCAACTTTTATTCTCATATTATTTTTATCTTGTTTATCTCTTTAATTTTATAGATGTTGAGATTTAGCCTTTCTATTCACAGAGTAAATTGCAACATAATATAGCCACTATCGACCAATATGCACTAAAATTGAATCAACATGATGTTTTATAAAAATGACCCTTTCCCATACTAAATTTTTAGCAATTATACACAAATGAATCTGAGATATAACTTCCCCATTCACGGGAAAATTGCAGTATAGCAGCATCACCTATTGGCCGTTATGCACAGAAATTGAATGAACATGTTTCATAATAGCCCTCGCTGTGACACACTTAGTTTATTTTTTTAATTATACACGGTATAAGCTGAGATGTAATCTTCCTTTAAATGGGAGAAATCACAGTATAGCAGCGCCATCTGTTGAGTGATTTGCACCAAAAGTTGATGGGCACGTTTTTTTTTTTTTTTTTTTTTTTGTGGGGGGGGGGGGGGGGAAGATGCAACTATGTATAAATTTATATGAAATTCTGTGCATTAACTCTTGAACTGCACAAACTTTTTGTCAGATAGATATTTTCCAAAAATGGTCAAATTGTGTTTTGGTTACCTCAAAATGCGCAAATCCACCGAAAACTGGAAGTTGAAAATTTTCACGAATCCAATACTTCCTTCTATTTAATATAGAAGAAAGTAATAATTCAAAATGGATTTATACTTTTTACTTATTTTATATTTTTATATTCTGTACAGATAAGAAAGAAAATTTTACATTAGTTATTAAAATTCTTTAAGTAAGTAAAGTTTTTCTGCAGTACAAAATCAAAAATTTTAAATAACTGAATTTTTTTTTTCTTATGAACAATATGAAAGTGAAAGTACAGACTTTCTGAAAATATGTACTTTTATTTGAAGTAATTTTAATTTTTTGGGATATATCTATGCAGCGCAACAGGGAATTCTAAATTCAGGTGCTTTAGTAAGATATTCCATTAAAAATGCAAATTTATATAAATTGGAGGGTTTTTAAAAAAATCCAAATCGAATAGATAGATGGCGCAAGTAATGCCAGGTTTCTGCTAGTATAAATATATGGTCACAAAAACAACAGCTTTATTATGTATGGAAAACTGGATTGTAAATAAACAGGTTCTAGTCAATAAATGCACATTATTTGACTCATTCTCAAAACAATCTAACAACTTTAACATCCAAGACTAACAATATCACTAAACAATCTAACAGCATATTAGCAAAAGACATGAAAACAGAGTTATATATACACTGCAACTGCAGAGAATAAATATCATTTGTTTAGGAACAACAGTGAACAGCTCGTTATTGTTATGGGGAAGATTAAGGGGAATGTTATAAATCACTCTGGAAAAAAAACCTAACTAACTCTGTACAAAATTAAAATAGGGCTTCTATATTTCTTAGACCTGAAGCTACTTTTGGTTAAATTTGTTTGCTAATGAGTCCAAAATCGACTTTCGCAGAAGTCAACTTAGAAGAAGAAGAAAAAAAAAATCCTTTACAAGCTACAACTGATCTAAAAAAAATTAAAAAATTGTCGCAAAATTTTCATCTGATGGGAGTTTAAGCTTGAATTTTCACCTTCGGATATCCGGCTTAAAATTGTCGGATATCCGTATCCGGTGTGCTGATATCCGGTACCCCGCCGGATATTTAAAACTCGGCCGGATACCGGATAGTTACCGGATATCCGTTTCATCCCTACATGTAAGTTTAACCCTCGCTTTCCCAAGATGGGGTCATTTTAACCCCATTTTCAAGTTGAAATTTAGTTAAGCTCGCCTCATTCAAAAAGTGCACTAATTCACCAGAGGTAACAAACGTAACCAGTGGAATGTTGCAACTTCTAAACTATGCAAAAAGGTGCGGTGCTGGTGATTTTCGCCAAACGTGCCAAGCGGCACCTGAAAGCAATTTTTCTACAGTAACCAGGGTTGGAGTTTAGGACGTCCGAAGCTGGTTTTTGACAGGACAGGTGGTTTTTAATGTCCAAAAGTGTCATAAACTGTCTAAAACTTAAAATTATGAGAAATTCCGTTTTATAACCTTTTCATTCTTAGTACAATTACAATTAGTAATTAAAAGCATTTTACACTGAATATTTAGTTAATTTTTTTTAAATATGTGAAAAATTAAAAATCTAACAATAGCTATATATCAAATAAAAATTTCAATACCCTAAAATTATTCTTACAATAAAAAATGTGTGATAATATATTCAAATTGGAATAGTCAGCAAATTTATTTTTATTCACATTTATTTTCATGACTTACTTATCCATTATTTTACAGAAATTCTGTTTAAAAATTGTTTTATTAAAAATTCTTCCTTAACGGCCCTCTTCACTTACCGTCACCGGAAGCCGCGAGCCAATGTTATTCTATGGGGAAATTTTCTTTACAAATAACTTATTAACTAATACATATTTTTAAATTCTGTTTTCACATTCAGAAAATTCCCAACTGTTAAATTGACGGACCTTTTTTAAAAATGTATTTTTTTTTTTTTTTTTTTTGAAATAACAAAATGAAAAAAATTCACATACTGAAAATTCGTATTTTACAGCTTCAAAATAAAATATAAAAAATCAAAAAAATTATTTTTTTTAAATTGAATTTCGTAAAATCCCGTTAGAATAAGTGTCTCATGCATACAAACAATTTACACACCAAATTTCTTGACCACAAAAGTCTTTAATAGAAAATATTATAAATAAATAAATACAAAAAGCACAGCTTTAGTATGACCCCTTTGGTGACTTTAAATATTTTAGGTCATTTTTGCGATGAATTGAAATGGCTATCTCAGTTGTGCAGTTCAAGATCTTGGCGAGAAACGTCCAAGCTACTTCGGTGCCAAATTTCAAATTTTGCCAAAGGGATCCGAGACTAATGCTGTTCCATACACAAAATAATAAAATAAAAACTATTTTCTGATATTTACAAAATAAAAATAAAAAATCTTAATAAAATCCAAATTATAACCATTTACAATTAAGGGGAGAACATAAAAGAACCCCATAAGGTACATAATAACAACGAAAAATTTTGTTTTACTGCAGGAAAGAAAAGTACTGCTTAATTAAATAAAATATTAAACTAATGCCGAATAACTCTATGAAATTATTTATCCACATGCAAATTCCTGGGGGAGGGGGGGAGCGAAGGGACAAGGATGTGGAAAAGGAACGGGAATTTCAAAGAAAACAACGGAATACCCAGAACACCTTTATTCTTTAATATTTTGCAGAGTTTTGAATTCCAGTTTCTGCTCACATATCGTACTAAGGATTTTTAACGTTATATAGCCCGGAATTATGCAAGTTTCAGAGAAAACCATGGAGGAAGTCGGACACAAATCTTTTTATAAAAATGTCTATATTAGCTTTGTATCTCAGCTTCTAATTAACATAATTTCATAAGTAATATATCATTTAAAAAGTTATTTGAATTAGAATTGATGAGTACATGTTGCAAATCTCTGTCGCCAGAGGGCGCTTTGATGTTTTAATAATTCAATATCTAGAATTCTACTTATAAACACATCATTTGAAATATTACGGACTTTTAAACTGATATAAGCCGTTAAATTCCGTACGTGGGAGTTTCAGAAAAATCTACAGAAAAGCCAGAACACCTTTATTACAACATCTCCAATTCTAATTGTGACGCAGGCTTTCGAATTCCGATACTCTGTTCACATTTTGTATTAAGGATTTTTAACACGCAAGTTTCAAAGAAAAAAAATGAAAAAATCAGACACAAATTTTGTTATAACAATGCTTATATTACCTTTGTATCTCAGCTTCTTATTAACATAATTTCATAGGTAAAATATCATTTTAAGTCTTTTAAACTGAAATTGAGGAGTACATATTGCAAATCTCTGTCGCCACAGGACGCTTTGTCATTTTAATAATTCAATATCTCCAATTCTGACTATCAGTAAATTAATTATAGGGAGAAGATTGGGAGACCATAGGCCCCACCGGGTTGTGGATTTACCACAATCAGAATTCTCAAGGTCCTTTATATGGTGAGCGAACAGGCTATTTCAAATCATGAAACGTAAAGCGGCGCCTTAGTTGCCACAGAGCGAAAATTTGCTACAGTTAAAATTTTCAAATCTATTTGTGACATGAGCGTGGAAGCTGTTGTAAGTTCTAAAACGGGGATAAGGTGCCGCAGATGCCACTGAGCTGGACTTTGTTGAAGTCAGAATTTTGAAAGATCATAACACGGTGAGCCAACAGGCTGTTTCAGATATTGAAACGGGAAGAGGGTGCCGCAGGCACTACTAAGTGGTAATTTACTGCAATTAAATTTTTCAATAAAGTTATTTTCACTATATTTCAATGAGCTGTTGAAGGACCTGAAATGAGAAAAAGGTGCCGCAAGCGCCACCAAGCGGGAGTTTCGTAAAGTTGAAGTTTTCAAGGATCGCGAACCAGCTGGTCGCCGAAGGCAGCTAGTTTAAAATAAATGCTGATGAATCTGTATTTTTCTTTATTCAATTTATTATTAATTTTATTTTTTAATTTATAAGTATAATTTTGTTTTAAATATATTTTGAATAATTAAATTACTTAATATAATTTGTATTTTAAACACTGCAAATTTATTCACTAATAAGAAGATAAATGTATGTGAACAAAGAAATGATCTATAATCAGCAAAAGCCTTGGTCCCAACTACTGCGGCTTTCACTGAGTTGACTGTACATGCTAAAATTCCAATGAAACTAATTAGCATAGATATGTATATTGTAGTAAATATCTGCTACATGGCCTATTATTTTCATGTTAAGAGAAATGAATTTTCGCCAATTTCTTGACACGGTTGCAGGTTGAAATGCCCCACCTTATACTACCCACAATTTAATTCAATACAGTTACTTTACCATAACTTCTTGACTAATTTCATTAGGGTAAATTTTGTATTTTAGTTTTCATGCAATTCTATATTATTTCCAATGCAATGAACTTCATAATGTAAATTTATGTGAAATATTTCTCTATCCTGCTATGTTATAAAAAAATCTTAATTTTTGAATAACTTATGAAGTTTTAATATTAGAATATTCATAGTCAGTGATGTTCAAGTCAGTATCATAAATAATATTTTAAAAGTGGTCTGACATCTTTACAATGATAATATTGCTTTTAATGGCTGTTTACCCGAAATTTTGTCCTATCCTGCCATGTTAAGAAAATCGTAAATTTCGAATAACTTCTGAAATTTTAAAATTAAATTAAGAAATTCATAATCAATGATGTGGTATTCTTCTTCTTTTGAAGGACGATGACGAGCTTCTGAGAATACATGTTACTAGCGTACTTTTTACTATTAAATGCACAAAAGAATATATCAGAGAAGAAGTAGATATGCCTCATAAATGTTCAGTACCCATGTGCAGAGGCAATTATGCTAATAGTACAAAAGTTTCGGTCTACTCATTTCCAGCAGATGAAGATTTGAAACGAATGTGGATTTGGCATATCCGACGTGCAAATTTTGAGCCAACGAAAAATTCTAAAGTAAGAAAGAATTCTCTTTGTTTTCAATTATAGATATCTTTTTTTTTTTAATACTTGGAATAAGGTTTTTGAGTTTTATTAACTCATTAACTTCTATTAAATATTTTAGGTTTTCTATGCCTCAAGTGTTTTTTTTTTAGAGATTATTAAAGAAAATCCTAAATTTTGAATAACTTATGAAGTTTTTAAATTAGAATATTGCAAATCAATAGGGTTCTCATCCTTGCCTGTGTCTTAAGTGATATTTTAAAATTGGTCCAACCGGTCTGTGATACCATACACACAAACTAACAGGCTGACACAGCAACACCCTATTCATTTAGTTATTTTCAGATTTCTTTAACCTTAAAACATTTATATATATATATATATATATATATATACAAGGTCAGAAGCTTAAAATCTCTAAAAATACCCTATTTTTTTGCTCCTTGGTCCATTCGATCGACAGCCCGGTCATCTTCAGGGAACTGTCGTGTTTTGCCTCTTCCTTCTTTCACTTTCCTTCAATATTGCGCGCCATCTGTCATTTAGGTTTTCATTGGCTTGTTAATTATAATTAACAATAAAATAAAAATGAAATATACCGATAATGAAATCGCAAGAACGTTAATTGCAACAACTTAATCCTAAACGAAAACTATTTTAAATTTAATGACAACAGGCCTCGCAGCGCTCCTATATTTCCTGTATTTCCTATATATTTATGAAACCTTCTATTTTTCCTATATTTTTTAATTGTCGATCAATATTTTCTATATTTTAGTTTTGACTACTTCTGAACGTGACTAGACTCCTTCAGATTTTTGTACTATTAAAGAAATTTAGTTTTACTTATAAATTTTTAGCATCACGAATAACGATTTCAAATATTTATCGTCATGAGGTACTTTTGCATTCAAATTATTTTGTACCATCTTATATCAGAATAACAGTTAATAATACATGCACCATATAAAATACTAAGTGTATATGTAACTGAAAAATAAATATCACTGAAAATACATTTCAAGAAATATTTACTGTAATATTATAAAATACTATGATGTAAAATAAACCATAAATAATCTGTGTAGTATAAATTCAATTTATTTTGTGTGTCCTTGTTTAAGAATTATGCACAAAAGTTTACCAAAATTTTTTCTAATGAATACTAATTATGTAAAACGAAGAAAAAAATTATGAAACATATCGATATTAATAAAACAAGATAACTGTACGTCTCTATGTGCATATGTTTGTACCGCAATGAGCTTATTATACACCACACATTATAGATCTACAAAAATTGGCAGTTTTATATTTTAGAGAGATCACTGTTTCTCATTATACAAGCAACTCCTAGAAGTTGAGCCAGTACCTAATACTCAAAACTGTAAGGTGCCTCTTAAAAGGATATTGCCTATTTAAAATAGTAAGGTTTTATATTGCCTATCTAAAATAGTAAGGTTTTTCTAATGTCATTTACGTTGAACATATAAAGTATTTGAGGCTTAACATTAGGACAGCTACAGTTGAGCTTTTTTTAATTCCTTGTTTCTTAGATATTACGCCAATCTGTGTACAGCTTTATCGATACGAATAAAAGAAGACATCTGTCAAAAAAATATTTGCAATATTTCATTTGACGATTTTAGCTGATACATATGTTTTTTTGGTGTGCTGAAATTGAAAATGAAACTAATTTTTATCTATTACATATAGATTTTTGGTCAATGCACTACCTACACATTTTTTTTTCCTCTTCAATAGTTTCTGGTATGTTTCCATGATTAATTATAATTAACATACTATAAAACTTAACAAATAACAATATTGGTAGAAAAATCACAGATGAAATTATGTCAGATGGCCCTGTATTGACAAAAATCTGTACTTGATAGAGAAAAACTGCTACAGTTTTGGTTTCAGCTCGCTAAAAAACATTAAGATCAGCCAAAATTATCAAATCTAAATTTTAGATGTAGACCTCTGTTATTCAGATATTAATTAAAACATTAACTACGAATTAATCTCAGTTTTTTATAACAATGATACATATTTCTTTGAAAAATGCGGACTTTTGGTACTCTACAGGGCTGTCACAGAGGGAAATTTAGCTATAACTATTTTTAAATAGTGATATTTTTAAAATAGCTATCAACAAATATTCAAATGTAAAATAATTATATTAAAATATAAAAATTTCCCTTTGTGAGAACCTTGATACTGTATACATAATTTTACTATTTCATACATAATTTTTGTGCGTATATATGTATCTCCTTCCTAAATTAATTCCTATAAAATTCCTATATTTTGAAAAGCCAATTCCTATATTTCCAATAAATTTTTTTTAAATGTCACTTCTAGGCCTGTGACAAATAATATAAACAAATCAAAGGAGTCCCTATGGGATTGCCCATATGGGGTATCTTAGCAGAAATTTTAAACTTAGGTTAATTGAAAATATAATTTTTGACAAATATAATAAAGAAATAAAGTTTTGGGTTCGATACATTGACGACGTCTTCGCAATTATAGATAGTAAATGCAAACCTGAAAAACTGTTAAATGAAATAAACCAAATAGATAAAAACATTCAATTCCCTTATGAATTTGAAAAAAATAACCAAATTAACTACTTAAATGTAACAATTTTTAAAAATAATGAATCAATTGAAACCACTGTTTACAGAAAACCAAATAATAGTAATAAAATAATAAACAATAGAAGCAAAACTCCATATAAATATAAAATAAGCGGCATACAATCCTATATCAACCGTGCAATAACAATTTGTTCCAATGAAACATTACTGAAAAATGAAATGAATAAAATTTATAAAATAGCAGAAAGGGCAGGTTACAATAGAAAATTAATAAATATAATCTACAAAAAACGACTTAAAAACCTGAATAAAATAAACGATGCTCAAAAACCCAATAAAAAATTTACCTCAGCGATTCCATATAACAAAGGTACCTCAATTTAAAAAAAACATGAAGCAGCCAACCTAATTATAAATAAACGAATTAAACCAAAAAAAAAATATTTTTCAACGAATCCGCAATGATAAAGACCAAATCAATCCACTAGAAATGGCAGATATCTATCAAATAGAATTTAAAACTGAAATTAGTGAAATTCTATCTACTATATAGGCATGACCAAAAGAAAAATCAAAAATAGAATAAACGAACACAAAAATGATATTAAGTATGAAAAAACAACTACCGCACTAACTAAAACCAATCAAGAACAAAACATAAAAATAGACTTCCAAAATGTTAAAAAACTTGCTAATTTCAATTATTACAATTACGCAATGATGCGCGAAACTATAGAGATAATGACCAACGAAAAGAGCTGCAATGATAAACAAGCCAATGAAAACCTAAATGACAGATGGCGCACAATATTGAAGGAAAGTGAAAGAAGGAAGAGGCAAAACACGACAGTTCCCTGAAGATGACCAGGCTGCTGGTCGAATGGACCAAGGAGCAAAAAAGTAGGCTATTTGTAGAGAATTTACGTGAATTCCTTGCTCCTATTTAACAAACAAATGGTCAGAAGCTTTCACAATAACCTGCATTCCTGTGCCAAATCAATCAGTCAGCTAACATAACCATTTCAGATTTCAATAAAATTTTCAGGAATCATTCTCCTTGATGATAGAAATAAGAATATACTATTAGAAATGTTTTATTTAGTTAGATTTTCATTTTATTAATTTTTCAAAAAAAAAAAAAAAAAAAACAGCATATTTTAGCTAACATAAATACTTTCTATCTCAAATTTCTTGAGTTCTATAATGGATAGAGAAGTTTCTGACCTCTCATTTTAAAGAGAATATCATAAGATTTATTAATTTGATATGATTTTGAAATTTAATATGATTTAAAACTAAAAATTATTCATAAATGTATAAACAAAGAGGGACAATTACAATGGTACCAATAATTGCTTAAAGCTACATTTATAAACATAAAATTTTTACAGTATTGATGCCTATTTTTTGCAAAATTAAATGCCCTTTTTTTTTTTCTTTTTTTTAAGTTCCTCTTTACACCTCCAAAAATGTACCTCCTTTTTTATTGTCATCTTGTGCCTTTTTCTTAAGAACTAACACCCTGCTTTTTTTTTCAAACCAAGGGACAACTCTGCTAATATAATTGTTATAATTGGTTTCTTTAAAAATCTGGAGTGACTTCACTTGACTTTCCGAACACATAGTAATTAAGCTGACTGTACAAAAAATTACCTGGAAGCAAAAAACCAAATTAGAAAATTGCAGCTCTCCCATTTTGAATATTGAAGTTATCTACTGGCAAAACTTGTTATTAACTTTTCAAACAAGTGTATTTAAAATTCTAGACCTGCCTAGCCAATATTTCACTTGTTTTATCTTTCTATCTATCACTGTTTCAAAATGTCATTTTAAAGTTGGCATATCCTTTTTGAAGTACCCTGTGCATTCAACATGAAAACATTTTATAAAAATTAATGTTGGAACTACCATGATTGTAGAATAATTTTACTCCCTTTTTTCTGAAAAGACAGATCATGTGGATAATATCCAAAACTTTTATATAAATATTTTTATTTTTATAGGAATATTTTTATCTTAAAAATGTCAGACCATTTTTTAAATATTCATTTTAATGCTGGGATGAACAACATTAGCTATGCATGTTCTAATTTGAAAGTTTCATAAGTTTATTCGAAATTTATGAATTTTTTAACTTGACAGAATAGGGTAAAATTTCTCTTAACCCTACAAGCCTCAATTTTTTTTTTTTTTTTTTTTAGTGCACGACAAAAATATATAGGTTGTAATAAGTGATCAGAAGATAGGGAAAACTTATAAAACCATATTTTATGGAAAAATCAACTTTTAGCTCAACGTACCGTATGTGGAACATACATAAAAATATGATTTACTAATATGTTTACTATTGTAATATAAAAAAACAACTTACTTCAAAATATACACTTTGTTAAAACACACAGTATTTTTTTTTTTTCGAGTCAAAACTGTTCAATAACTATTCTTTTTTTTATTTTTGAATTCAGACAAACGACTAACGTATCACTTTCATTCAAATTTCACACTGAGTGCACTATAACAAAAACACGAACGGCATCTTTAGGTAAAGATTCGTATTACTACATTGCTAAATGTCAGTAACTTCTATCAAGATGCCAAGAGATGTCGCTACTAATAGTTTTATAGCTATAGGGACTATTAAAGTCTGTATTCCAACTGGGTGCCTTGTGGGGTTAAATGTCCAATTTGAGTCAGGTATATTTTCATATTAAACATGTTAGACATCTTTTAAAATATTTATGATACTGGTTTCGACATCAATGGCTACGACCATTCTAATTTGAAAATTTCATTAGTTATTCGAAATTTTTTTAACATAGCAGAATAGAGTAATATTCATACAAACTTTCATTATGGGAGGTCATTGCATTTCAAATAATATGGAATAGCACGAAAACTAAAATATGAAATTGACCTCAATAAAATAATTAACAAACTAGGCTAAGGTAAATGGAGTGGTATCTTGTGAATGACATTTTAGATCATCTCAGTATGGGTGGCTAAAAGCAGTACTTCATCATGGAATACTTATTATCTTATTGGTTCATTCACCTATTTCAAGAAATAATGTATGTATGATGACATTTCAATAATCAATCAGATGATTGAGCTCTTCATAGTAATAGACTGTTCCAAGCCACCAGTATAGAGATGGCCCAAAACGTCATTCTCATTCACACAATGCCACTGGGGAAATGTGTCAAACTAAAAGGTTGGTAGCCTGTTAGGTGAGCCATTTTTTAGTCTGTCTCTGTGTCAAGCAACAGATCAAATACATTTCTCCTAGCTGCTAAATATATGTATGTCTGTAGTAGAAATTTATGATAACAAATATATGATGGGGAATTAAGCTGAGTCCACCTATGCCAACTAGTTTTTTCAGTGTTTAAGTCTGGTGCAGGCCAGTCAAAAACCAATAAAATCATCCGGCCTAATCTAATAAAAAAAAAATCCTCAAAACATGCTGATATGTTTTAATCAGTATTATTTTACTATTAAATTCCTTTAAAAAATATTGCCTATGTTTCTGTGCAAGAGTTTTTAGTTATAATTATAATGCTTTTCTGTCTCTCTCTCTCTGATATTTTGTATATCAAAGCAATATTACTATTGACCTCGAAATAGTATGTCAGTTTTAAGTCATTCTAAGGATTTACCATAATGAGAGCACAAATAGACAAATATGCACACATACAAGGTAAAATCATAAGCACATTTTGAAAAAGTATTAAGAAAACAAACTTTCAGGTATCATACTAACATATAAAACTACATAAAATGAGTGACAAATGGAAATGTTTATATTACTTGTTCACTAATTAATGAGGAAAGGGAGGGGGGAACAATTTCAGCATGACACGCCTCTGATAAAAAAAAAAAAAAAAAAAATGAATCCAGTCCTGGTCTGAGCAATAAAAAAGAGCCTTACCCCACTCAGAAATATGTTAAATCCAATAGAAAAAAATCAGGTGAATGGTTGGGCTAAGTCCAGAGCCCATGCAAATTTCCTGTCCTAGCACTCTGCCAACTGCAACTCTGTTGTTTGTAAGTTATGCTATAATAGGCACATTGTCAGATGCGATAGCGATTGCCAGTTTGTTGCTGAAAGAAGAAATTTAGTGAATATTATACCCAGTTTTTAAATGCTGATAATTTCAAAATTTAACTTTTAATCTGTGATGATTATATACATATGTTTGAGTTTCATTTCTACTTGTGGGTGATTTTGAAATACAGTGCCAATAAAAATCAAAGCACATTTTCTCTATTCATAAGAAAAATTGTGAAAATTCATTTTGTTTTCAACAGATCTAAAATCTAAATTGCATTATTGTAAAAATTCCAAGGAAGTCATCTAAAAATCAGAGAAAACATTGGCAATTTCCAGAGGGAACACTTGATCAATTGAAATTTTTAAAAAGTCAACAATCTCTTTAAAAAATAAATAACTCAATCATTGGTAAAACATCTAGAAAGCATATTTTTAAGCCTACCTCTTCGATGCACAAATGTAACTTCAACATCAACGTGAGTGCTTCAGAATACCTGCATGTGATCGCAAGTAAGGCTTACCTCCATCAAAAATATAAAAAAACATAAAGTTTTCGTAAAATAGGGGGTACAGAAATAAGTGGCATGCAGTAAAGTTTATTTTTATTATCTTTGGAATAATAATTTAAGATTCATTCTGAAGATTAGTGTGATAACAAATGCTTAAATAATCTCTATCATTTGTTTAATACTATGATATTTTGTCAGAACCCCAGTGGCTGAAACACGGCTTGCGGACAGATTTTGTCTGCACTGATAAAAGAATTTGTCTGCAACTTTGAATTTGTCTGCATAACAAATCACTTAAAAAAAATTTCTGTATCAAAACTAAAACTAGGCCCACCAGCGGCCGAGCGGTTCTGCGCTCAAAGCTGGTAGATGGGAGGTGCCGGGTTCGATCCCAGGTCGCGCTCATCGACCTAGCCGTTCGGAGTTTTCCGTGGTTTCCTCCGAAACTCGCGTAAATACGGGCTAGGACCCCTTAGAAAGACCCCCACGGAGGGCATTCCTCCTGTAGGCCTAGGACACATCAGGAGTCAATCGGCCTTAAATCCTACAACCAAAACTAAAACTAATACTTTTATTATTTATAATTATTTATATTGTGTTGTGTCAAACATTGCTATAAATATTTAATTGAATGAGATGAATTGAATGAATATACACAATTGTTTATACTATATTGTTCTGCAGTAAAATTGTATTTGTGTATTGTTGCACGAGATCACCACTGATGTTAAACCCCCCCCAATCAGCTTTCAGGCTTTTTGAGTGTCAGCCATTCTCACCCCTGATTACACACAAATGTTGCAGACAGATTATGAAATTTTGAAAGCCTGTTGCAGACAGCTACAAAACTTTCTGCCACTGGGGTCTGAACAACATTTTACTTATGTTTTCCATATGTCCTCATGCTGAATGGAGCTGTGGCTGAGGGAAATACCACGAGAAGGCATTATCTGTTGGTCTCTTATTGATAAGATGTAAGAATTGCACTGTATTATCATGATCATGATGTAGAGTATTCAAGAATCAATTTTTTTTAATTAAAGAAGAATTTTGATTTCCATGTAAAAATGATTTGAAGCAGTGGATTATAAATCTCTGATGTTTTAACACGAAAGGGGGAGGTTAATTAGAATTTTAACAAAAAGGTAATATTCCATCGAGCAGAGGCTCAGAATTTTGCGGTAATTTTAATTTTCTGTTGTATAGTATAGTTAATCTATGATAAGGTCCACGTTCTTTATATTTATTCTCTTTTGATTTTCATTTTCTTTATCAATCTTTTAAAAACTATTTTATTCTTTATAGGTCTGTGAACGCCATTTTAAACAGTCTGATTTTGAAACAGAAGTCAGTGCATATAATTCCCAAACTGGTGAAACTATAACCTGTTCTCTTGCACACAAACGCCTAAAGAAAGGTGCTATTCCATCGTTATTTTTGCCGACTAGTGATACAGTTGCAGCCTGCCAAAAATCCTCGTCTGCAGAGGTAGAAAAGGTGATAAACAAATATAACACTAAAAAGAACAAATCAAAATGTAAGTGCAGGAGCTTTTATTTAAATGGATTTTATTTGTGTGATAAAATTAGTTATGCAGAGCTGCCAACCTAATCCGGCAAATTGATAGTACCGTCCATTTTTCTGCACCACTTAATGTTTAGAGTATTTGTTTTCTTTATTCATCGTAAATATATTTGAAGAGAATTACTTTAAAAATTAAGTGGCGTTTAAAAATGGGCTGTACTAACAATTTGCTGGATTAGGTTGGCAGCTCTGGTTATGTTTTTAAGCAGACTAAATTAAAAAATTGCACTATGTGTATAGAGGGGATTATTGGAGAGAAAGAGTAAACAATCCCCTACTACTGCTTTCTAATCTTGCTAGACAAGGGTCAGGTGAAAAATTCTCGGTCTGATAATAAAAGACAGTGATTTTCTGTTTAAAAATGATTTTTTTTTTTTTTTTCTACATACTCTCTCTTGACTTCAACACTCTTGGTCCAGTGTTTCTCCAACATCTGTATTCCTTTCCAGAAGTGAGAGTATGGAAGGCTGTAAAAATATTCATCTACTTACTTCCCAGAAACAAATTTCTTCAAATTTATGAACAGATAGAAGTCTGACGGTGCCAAATCAGAAGACTAGGGGGAATGGCTGAGCAAATCATACCCCAAATCCTGCAGTTTTTCCATTGCCAACGCATCCTTGTATGTGGGTGCGTTGTCCTGGTGAAAGATGATTTTTTTTCTTCTTCAAGCCAGGCCTCTTCTCGTGAATTTTGGCATCCAGTTGGTCAAGAAGGTTGGATTAACATTCTCCTGGAATTGTTCTGCCTTTTCCAAAGCAATCATTTAACAGGATACTTTTCACATCCCAAAACATGCTGGCCAGGACCTTTTCGACAGATGCGATCAACTTTGCTTTCTCTTTTGACGCTGAACCACCAGCTTCCATCCACTGTTTGGACTGCTGTTTTATTTCTGGTGTGTAGTGGTGAATCCATGTCTCATCCATGATGGCAGATCGCTGCACAAAGTCTGTTGGATCCCTATTGAATCAGTCCAAACATTGCTGCGAATATCGTTTGCACATTTGCTTTTGATCGGCATTCAGCAAATGCAGCACCCATCTTGCGCAGAGCTTTCTCATCCATAGTGTTTTGTGCAATATGTTTGACACTCTTTCTTTCAATATCCCCATAGCCTCAGCTATGTCACTCACCTTCTCTCGCCTATCGTCCAACACTACACAATATCATGCACTTTTTCGATGATTTCCAGTGTGGTGGCGGTTTTTGGCCGTCTTTCACATGGGTCATCTTCGAGTGACATGCGACCGCATTTAAAATGAGCTGCCCACTTTTTAACAGTTGGCATAAAAAGAGCAGAGTCCCTGTAAACTTTTGTCATGTTCAGGTGAATTTCCTTGGTGGTTAATCCATCTAAAACAAAGAATTATATGATTGTATGATATTGAAGTTTATCCATTTTGAAAAACAAATTTTTGCTGATTGGAATGCCATCTCTGTGTCCGGCCGATGTTAAAAAATATATCAATTGATTATACCGTATTGTTGCTTGAAAATATGATTCTGGATAAATGGTTACCATTTATCCAGAATCATATTTTCAAGCAACTAACTTCCTATTTAAAAAAAAAAAAGTGGAAGTGTTAATAATGCATTTAATAAAAGTTTATTAAACTTTTTTTTTTTTTTAATGAATAACTCCCCTCCTTCCCCCCTCAAAAAAAAAAAAAAAAAAAATCACATAATAATCCATTTTTTGTTAAAAATTTGATATGGCTAGAAGAGCATCAAATGGCCTTTTTAAAGGTACCTCTTGTAAAAAAAAATATTGAAGAAATACTGCAAAAAATATTTAAAATCCACATTTTTACAAAATAATTACATTGTTGAAATCAAGATGAAATGTGCTTTTGGATGGTACAGGCATATTTTCTATATTTTTGTTCATTACAGTGAATGACATTTTTAAAACAACTATATGTTCTCCCCCACCCCCCTCCGTTCTTTCTTCTGTGAATTATCACTATACCCTCCAAGAAGAGGAAAAATCCAATTGGATTGCTTTTTAATTGACATAAATCAATGTTTTAATTAATACCTCAGCTAATTAAACAACATTCAATTCATCAGCTATAATTCTTTGTCCATCAGTAGCACGGATTAGGATACAGGATGACAAACTAGATAGGGCGGTCAGCGTGGGGAACGGAGCTTTATTTTCCGCATTAATTCAGCCGAACAGAGTAAGCGATCCGATCGCCGCCTGGTGTAGTATCTTTGAAACTCATCAGAAGAAAGGGAAAGCCCGCCCCTTCGGCTTCAGTCATCCAACGAAGGAACAGCCAGAAATGTAAAAACGCGCTGATTGGTGTATTTTCGAGATTGGTCGCCCTCTATCTGTAAGATGAAAATTACTACCTTTCCGTAACATTAGTAATACATCCTTCTCTTTTAATCCGTGATCAGTAGGTACTAATCTGAGGTCAGTGCAGTAATTAGGGTCAGTATTTTATGCACCACATGACAGACAAACGTACGTATACTCACTGATTTTAATAGTATTAAAGATGTATGCTTGAATCTTATAATGCTGTGCTAATAATGTTTGTTAAAACTAAATCAGCTTTTCCTTAAAAAAAATCTTATAATTTACATTCAGTAGAATGGTACTTTTCCTTGACTATTTATTTAGAGTATGTTGGAGTGTGAGGTTGAATTTTTGTACCAACTATGCAAAAAATCCCAGACCCTCATCAAACCCGGCCACTCTGCTAAATATACTACTCACTTGTTATACCTGCATTTGCAGACACAGTGATCTTGCCAATAGATATGTGAAAATGCCATGTGGTTAATCAGGCAGGGTGGCTCAGTGATAGAGCATTCACATGCTAAGTGGTTTGCCCAAGTTCGATTCCCTGCTCTGACATTTTTTGCATAGTTGGTATAAAAATTTAACCTTACGCTCCACTCTAAATAGATGTAGTAGATATAGAAATTCATACACAAAATCAGTTTCTAATAATAGTGCTATCGGATGACCAAATTGTTTGTGATTATCATTATTGATTTATTAACTTAATTTTATTTAAATTCATTACAATCGATTTAATCATATTTTGCGGTTACTTTAATTAAATATGCTGAACATAATTTGGCAGTTTATCATGGGAGAGGGGGTGAAAAAATTTGCCAAATTACCAAGTGGCAGTTCTCAAATGATAAAGTGCCTGTTAAATTTACAATTGATGGATAATAATGCCATAGTTTTTGTTGATATTCATAATTGTTTATAAATACTTTTTTTTTAGGTGTACCTGATAAGAGTGATCATTTGCCGGGAAATTCTGAAAGTTCATCACTAGTAGTTGAAAGGTATATTCATTTTTTTATCTAAACATATTTTTTGGTAACTTTTTTGTTAGCACAGACACAAAACCAGTATTAATAGGCTAAGGGAGCAACCTCATATTTTAATACAGTATGGGATCCGTTATCCAGAAAGCTTGGGACCTGGAATGTTCTGGATAAGGGGTTTTTCCATAATTCGGAACACTTTATTATATACATAAAAATGGTACAAAATAATTTCACAAATAGCAGTGATAAACAGGAATAATATATATAAACACTTTACCTATATATTTGTTCATTTGATAAATTATTTCCACAAAATAAAAAACCTTCTTTATTAGAATTTAAAACTATAAATAATAATAGTAATAAATGAAAAATAAATAAACATATATAAAATTTAATTTTGGACCTGAGAGTAAAATCCTCTTATTTGGATTTTGCAAACATTTCTATGATATACATATATATATATATATTTTTTTTTTTTGCTTATAGTGTGTCTCTGATACTAATTGTTCATAAATGTTTTGAATATTTTTAGCATATAATGCTAAATATTTTATGAAATTAATTCTAAAAATAATGGAAATTAATAAAAACTATTTAAATTTTTATAACAATTGGGACTTCATGCATGCAACCTGAGTTCAAGGATAAAATTCATCTGTTATTGGGCGCTTTAAGAAGTATGTGTTATTAATGTTTATCTATTAAAAAATACCATAGAAGTTCATTTTCTAACCTAAATTTGCAAAATTTTCAATAATTATTTGGGTGAAACTAATATTCTTAAATTTTACGATAATTAAAAATTTTGGTAGTTGGCATTTTGCATTCTGGTTTTCAGAGCATTCTGGATAACGGGTTTCCGGATAACAGATCCTATACTGTATTACCATCAACAGGTTTATAATCAAAGTTATAATAATATGAAATAATAAAGTGCACACGCGTGTATATATATATATATATATATATATATATATATATGTGTATGAAAGGGATAAAAAATAGTTAAATTCAAATAATTAAAACCCCATTTTAAAATCTAGAAATCGCTAATAATTCGTAAGTGTGCCTTTAAGCTTTGTTTCACAGCAGAAGACTTCATAACATAAAAATCAGAAAAATTGGACAACTTTCGGAATAAAAAGTGATGAGTAAGTGCAATTCTCCTTTTCTTGTGGTTAAGATATGCATATTAATTAATCCCGGAGATCCCGACCTAAGCTGGACTGCCAATCATTGAGTTAATAGCAATGATTTAGCAGAGGAGGGGTAAATATTCCTGCCAAAATAGATGGTATTTAAGCTGGAACACACGAGAAATCGTGGTTTTTTCTGATATTCACTTGCTTACTTATCCATGTTAAGTAATACTTCATTATGTAAAGTTAAATACGGAGACTCACGGCCCTTCGGGGTCCCGCAGCGGGATAATTGCCGACCATCGGCATTGTGTTCTGGAAGGATCTGCTCAGGATGTCTCTCTACTCGGCCTAATACTGTATCGCCGTGACTGCATAGCTTTGGATTTAATAAAGGATTTTTTTATTATAAAACAAAAACCTTACTTCAGCTTTATTCAAAACCTTGAAGTAAGGTTTTGTTTTATAATAAATATATTCCTGGCTTTATATTTTTTAAATTTTTAAAGTTAAAGGATCTTTTGTTTAACTAAATGGACTCTGCTTTCCTTTCATAAGAGGAACGACTCATTTTTTATTATTACATATATATATATAATCCTTTTGTTAGTAGAAGCAAAGGATGAGAACGAAGAATAGTTAGTCAAACAATTCACCTAATATATATATGTGTGTGTGTGTGTTACTGTATTCAAGTAATTTACCTGATTTTAGGTATTTATTTCATATTCAGTATTGGAATTCCAATTTTTCTGTTAGTTAAATTCATAAAACAAGACTAAAATTATCAATTTCATATGACTGCTAAACCTAATTCAAATTAACATTTTTTATAATGAGAGGATTAGACCTCCCTGTAGTAAATTATATATGTTCTCTCCCTTTACAGAAACTTTTTCTCGCTAAAATTTCAGGGGTTTTTTTTTTTGTTTTTTTTTTTATGAATTTCTGCTATATTTGTTGATAAATAAAATATTTCTTCATTGTAAGAAATTCTCAGGAAACATTTTTTTTTTTTAATGGTAATTCAGTGCTTGCTAACAACTGTTTCTAATATTTCTTTCTTGGTAATAACTGGTTTGATAACAGAATTTTTTGGATTTTGTTCCATATGTGTGTGTGTGTAGATTAGAAATGGGGTAAACAGTTATTTTTGTAACCTGCTACTATTTAGTTGTTATGTGAATAAACTCTTTCTATTCAGTTAGTGATACACAATATATGCATATGTCATATGTAGTGCATATGGTTTATTATGTTTTTGAGACTTAATATTTTTGAACAGTAATTTGAATTTTTGTCGCCATTTTAGATCAAAATATAATTTATGCAATTATTGTTCCTATTTCTGGCGAAAAGTGTCTGATCTACTTCAGCAACAAAATTTGAAAAATACCTTTAATATAATGCTGAATTAGCTTTTATGCCGAGCGTGATTCATCCATGCTAAAAAAAATCTAAAGTTGGGGTATATAAAAAATTGCTATGAAATAAAATTCAGAAGAAACATGCTAAATTTGTATTATTACTATTTTATTTTAAAGTTATGAAGACGTCATTCACCAATTTAGCATTTAATATTTTTTTATTTTTTGCGTGAAAGCATATTTCATTTTATGTTGAAAAAATAAATAAATAAACCTCGTAAACATTTTTGTCAACAATTAAAATTTTAAATGGCTTATATTAAGTCAATTACCAGTTTATTATTTTCATATTTTAATTAATTTTAAAAAATCTAATCAAATTTCCGGTATAAATAGTAGCATGTGTTCTATTCCACACTGTTATCTATCTCTGTACCAAATTTCATTCAGATCCGTTTAGCCGTTGTGGCGTGATTGAGTAACAAACATTCATCCAAACTTTCGCATTTATAATATTAGTATAGATTAACAGTGGTCATATGCTATCATAAAGATACTCACGAAAACAGAAAAGCTAAAATACACAATTCTTTTTAGTACGAAGGACTATTAGTCTAAATCTACAGATAAAACTTTGTCGCCAGTTTTATGATGGTTGTACATTTATCGAAAATGAAAATTTATTGAAAATATAATTGAATAATTTGAAAGCGATGTTATAATTTAAAAAAAAAAAAACTAATAGTCCTCTGTGCTAAACTAAATTCTGCTTTTGCCAGAATTTCATCAAAATCGTTTTTTTTTTTTTTTTTTTTTTTTTTTGAAAGAAAAAGAAAATTAATAATAATCAGTATCGAAATGGACAGTATCGAAAAAGTTGAAGTAGCCCTTTTTTAGACAAAAATACATAATTTATTTTAATTTTTAATTGTTACCAAAAAAGTTAATGAGTTGATTTTAATTTTTTTTTTTTTAATGAAAAGAAATTCATGCATAAATATTTAAATTGATATAAAACTTTGGAAAAATTAAACTTGCAGGGTAAAATTGACGTCATTATAGCTCTAAAGGTATATATTTATTATTATAGATATAAAAAGAGCTAGTTTTACTATGGGAAATTTTTCTTCTGTTGTCTTAAATTATGCATGATCACTGCATAAAACCACATACACAATAAAAAGTAAAAAAATATTTTCTAACATTTTCATGTGCATCATATGAGATTATCTCATTTCAGTCCCAGCTTTTATACAAATCAGCTGCTATCAGCGATTTCAAATGTAAAAAGCCATCATTTCTCTCTTTCCCTCAATAATATTATTCCAGTGCAGTTGAGTAGTAAATAGCTTTACAAAACCCAAGTAATTTTCTGAAACAAAGCATATGCAACTGGACTACTTTATTCTCCCATGACTAAATAATCATCTCTGAGTAATGTTATGGTTCTTTAAATTACTATTACAAAGAAATTATTTATCTTTGACATTAAAATTCACCTTTTTATTGGAATTAAGACTAGTATAATGGCAATAATAATCATTTAGTTGAATATTACGCCCTAGATAATTTTTTATATGACTATTTTATTAACTAGTAAAAGAAAGTATTAGGTATTTTTTTTAAGTTTAGGTATGAACATCAACAAACTACCACGTTTATCTACCTAATGTAATAAAAAAGTTTTTACTCACAAGGAAACATTCAAAAGGTGTCGTCTTCATAAAACCCCAGGTTGGGGAAAAATTATCGGCTGAAATGAATTACAGCGACCACAAAAAATTATCAAAATTAAACATATTTGGCGATTTAGCGCTGTTAGGCGTTCAGTTCGCTAGCACCAAGATTGCTGTGTACGAACAGAACTGTGTTTTGTTTCTCCGCCAAGTACTCAAAACCAATCGCCTAGCAGTGTGAAATCGCCAAATATGCTTAATTTTGATCATTTTTTGTGGTCGCTGTAATTCATTTCAGCCGATAATTTTTTTCACTTTCTAGTGTTTTAAGATAAAGGGCAAAATTAACGGTCGCCACCGGCCACATGGCGACTAAATAAAAAAAGATGGCGATTAAAAATTATGCATCGATCGCCACTAAAGTCGCCACTTTTTGTGATCATTAAAAGATTTTAAAAATCTAGCGACGATAGGGCATCTAAGCTTTGTGATTTCCAATCTTTTTCCATCCATGGCATAAATGTCAATGTTCATTTTAAACTTGCTTTATTATATTCTACAACCTATAAAGAAGTAGAATTGTTTAATATATCTCACTCATATAATTTTTTGGACTCCCCCCCCCCCTAACGATCTGCGATCACACAGTTTATAGAAAGCTTTATAATTTCTAACCATTTTCCATTTGCTGCAAAAATATAAATATCTATTTTAAACTTACTTTATTAGATTCTAGAATCTGTAAAGAAGTAGAATTGTTTAATATCTTTTACTCATAATTCTTGTAATCCGCCCCCCCCCCCCCCCCTCCAATGATTGGCAATCACATGCTCCACTGAAGCCTTGTGATTTACAATCTTTCTCCATCCATAACATAAATGTAAATATTCATTTTAAACTTTCTTGATTAGATTCTAGAACCTATAAAGAAGTATATGGATGTATTCCCCCCCCCCACACACACACATGTGCGCTCCAGTTCAACCAGCAGTTAATGATCAAATGTCCTGCAAAGCACAGTCTTTTTCCATTATTATCTCCATAGTATTTAGTGTATATTTTACCCATTTAAGATATTTGACAAATGTGTGTATGAAAATTTGGTTTGACTTAAATGTGTATTTAAAAAAAAAAAAATTGTAGAAATCTTCCTTTTTCCTTCCCATTTTAAAGTAGAAATCTCCCTATTTTTAAAGCTACAAATTTGGCAGCTAAGTAAATTATTTTTAATGAAGCAGCTAAGTTTCCATATTTATACTTTTTAAGAGGAAACATTTTAACTCTATTGAAATAAAATCATTTAAAAAAGTGTGTCTTTAGAAATAAGAAAAAAATAATAAAACTGCTAACTGTATTTACACATGACCATGTAAAAGGTTGTGATGATGATGAATCATTCATTTACTTAGAAAATAGCAATGTGAACTGTGAATGATAACAGCTTATTTCACTTAAATAAATTGAAAAAAAAAAGTACTACTAAATTATCTGAAATATAAAAACTTTTGCTGTTATTATTACAGCCCTAAGCAGATTTCAATTTAGGATGTGCAATTTAGGATTTTTAAAAAGAGCGTAATTACAATTTCAGTGTCCCTGTGTTAATTTTATTATATGTATTTCTTATTTTCATATTTTTCTTGTGGTAATTATACCACAAAATGGTGACAATGCTTTTTGCAGTCTGAAAGAAATAGTCTTATCATGTGAAAAGTGGCCACTAACTTAAAAAAGTGGCTACTAATGAAACTGACAGTACCGGCCACTGGCCACTAATGAATTTTCTCAGTTTTGCCCTTTATTTTAAGAAGAGTAAAATCACATATATTTTTTTAGTATTTTTTGAAGACGACACCTTTTGATTGTTTCCTTGTCAGTAGAAAAATTATTCTGTTGGCACATCGCCAGAAATTTTCTCCGTAGAAAGGTAAAACTCAGGGCTTTATTTAATAGGCTTTTATGAGTAATATATTATTATGTTATTAGGGTTTAATGCAGTAATAGTATTATTTATAATATTATGTGAAATAATGCTCATCTCTAGTGTATAATTTTCCTTTCAGTTAAGGTAGATTTTCTAATTAAAACTCGTCTCACCAGTTTTCCTTTCATTACTTTAATTATTACTTTTTTTACTCAGTAGAATTTTCTTTTTAGAAGAGTGGAAGATAAAAAAGGAGAAGAAATGGTCAAAAGAAAAAGAAAGACAGCCACTGATGAAACATCAAGTAATACCATGTCCAAATCTACTTTAAATGGAAAGCTCTCTAATGCCCTCCAACCATCACAAAAATCTACTAATACAAATACAGAAAACAGTGATAGTTTTATATTTATGGAGATGAGTCCATTTACTTTTCTACAAGTAAGATATACATTTTAAAATTTACATTGCTATTACAGTGAACTCTCGTTAAAACGGGCAAGCAAGGGCCAGCAGTTTTTGTCCATATTAAAGAGAGTCTATTATAACAGGAGTTCATAAACTGAAGTTCTATATGAACTCTAAAATTACTATTATGTACACAGTATAACACGAATGAAAATTTGTTTTCTCAAACCCTTTTATTCACTAAAAATATGAAAGCATGAAAACCGATACTTACTTTCAAAACTTCTTTTCTTCATATAGTACAACTTGATAACAAAATCCTTTTCTATGTCTCCACAATAGAAGTGGAGACAGGTGCAAATTGTTGACCTCAACTGTCACTGTCAATCAATACTTAGTCTTGCCATAAGTTCTGTTACAACTTTTAGATTTGTAAATGAAAACAAGCAAGAGCCCGCAGAAATCTGTCCTTTGCCCAGTGTGTATGTTTGATATATAGCTTTAAAATGCCACTCATTTCTTGTCCATCTTTCATTGCAGGAAAATGGAGCGAGACATTGAACAGAACTGTCATGCAGTTATTGCTCTTCACAAGGCAGGTAAATCCAACTCTGAGATTTTCAAGTTGCTTAAATCTTCGGGTATAAACCGTATGTTTGTGTGGCGCACCATAACCCGATTCAGAGCAACCCAGTCTGTCAAGGATAGGCCCCGATCAGGTCGTCGCAGGTCTGTGAGGACGAAAAATGCCATCAAAGCTATGGAAAATCGAATTCAAAGAAATCCACTCCAAAAACAGTAAATCATGTCCCGGGAGATGAATATTTCGCCAAGATCCATGTCCAGGATAATTAAAGAAGACCTTAAGATGAGTGCATATCGTAGAAAGACTGGACAAAGACTCACAGAGTCCCTGAAAAAAATTAGAGCTGAAAGAGCCAAGGTTCTCCTGAGCCGGTACGCTAATGGTCTCCACCGCAGCATCTTGTTCTCAGATGAAAAAAATTTCAACATTGAAGAAAAATTTAACCGCCAGAACGTCAAAATTTATGCTCACATCTCTTTGGAAGCTCAGGAAAAAATTGGGAGAGTTGAACGAGGCCATCATCCAACCACAGTGATGGTGTGGTGGGGAGTCAGTTTTGATAGCACCACAAAACTCCATTTCTGTGAACAAGGGGTTAAAACTCGAGCCAAAAACTATCAAGAAGATGTTTTAGAACAAGTAGTGAAACCCCTGAGTGGAACCCTCTTTGCCGGAATACATTGGGTCTTCCAGCAGGACTCGGCTCCAGCACACAAAGCTCGGACGACTCAACAGTGGTTGGCAATGAATGTTCCAGAGTTCATTAAGGCTTCAGATTGGCCTTCAGGAAGCCCAGATTTAAACCCCCTGGATTATCGACTGTGGTCTCACCTTGAGGGAATGGCTTGCCGCAGAGGACACACCAATTTGGAAAGCCTAAAATCTGTTTTGGTAAAAGCAGTGAACAATTTCCCACAAGAAGTGGTGCATACTGCAATAAATGATTGGCCCCGAAGACTCAGAGCTTGTGTCGAAGCAAAAGGGGCACATTTTGAATAATTCCATTTTTGTTTTAACTTATAAAAGGTTGTAATTTAAAAATTAAAAAAATAATTTAACAATCTTGTGTTGGTAATTTTTTAGAGACATATTTTGGTGTAACAGAATTTATGGCATGACTAAGTACTATTTACCTCCCACAGTGTAATAGCACAGAGTGAAAGAGATTAACCCTTTTATTTTTGAACCTTTTCATGTTAAAAAATAAATAAAAATAAAAAAATATGGAATTTGAAAAGATTTTGGGAACTGACTCTTTTTCGAAGAAAGTAAGCTTTGAGGGGAAAAAATGTCCATCTTAACGAATGAGTTGCACGTATAAAGCGATGTTTATTACATGCAATTCCTATAGGTCTTAGCCGGGAATTCTGTTTTTGTACGTAATAACGAGAAATCTATCTTAAACGGGGCCGTCTTAACGAGAGTTCACTGTATATTGTTTTTGATTAAGATATAAATAAAATGTACACTAATTTTCCGTAAATAGTTGGATACTTTAGATTTTAGATATTTTGTTAAATATCTAGTAAAACATTTGTTGTATTTATCTGAAACTTCAAGAGTATAAAGAACATGTTAACAGCGAACATTTTATCCCAGAGGCAAAAAGAAAATCAGTAACAGATTAAAGGGAAAAAATAATGTTGCAACCACCTTGTAAAAAAAAAAAAAAAAAAAAT
This sequence comes from Salticus scenicus, assembly GCA_963930645.1. Classification (NCBI taxonomy): domain Eukaryota; kingdom Metazoa; phylum Arthropoda; class Arachnida; order Araneae; family Salticidae; genus Salticus; species Salticus scenicus. Next base: position 209,174,409 of record OZ005661.1, read on the forward strand.
CTGGTGTAAAGCAACCACATGACTTCCATTACCCACTATTTCACATATTATATGCAATTTCTAAAAATGTGATCAGAAGACATAAAATTGACCTAACGAAGTAGACACCTAACAAATTTCCTATAAGAGAAAGCTGATATATATATATATATAAATGCTGATATATGTAGACGTGTAAAACAGAGTTTACATAGCGAGTTAAAAAAATAAGGGAAAAAAATGGTACAGTTATTTTTTGAAACACCAATTTCCGAGATTAAAAACTGACCTACCTAAGCAAAATTACTGTTAATTTTCCTGTAATAATCACGTAATATACAAGAAAGGATATCTAAAATGGATTTATGTAACAATTTTCAAGAAAATCGTTAGAGCTGTTTTTGAGATACTAACTTCTACTAAAACTTAGCATTCTCAATTATTGACCAGAAAACAATAATTACATACAAAAGGATATTTAAAAGGGAATTAATATGGTGAGTATGAAAAAAATCCATACAGCGTTAAAAGAAAAAAAAAAAAAAAAAAAAAAAAAAACGCACTTACGAGGCATGAAATTGAACTATTTATACAGGATGCCTATCAATTTTCCTGAACTAACCAACTATATCATTTGAAAGGACATCTAATATAGTGTTTATGTAGCAAAATTGAAGAAAATTGTTTGAGTCGTTTTTGAGATATGGACTTACGGTCCCACTTTCGGTTTCCGATGTCCCACTTCCGGTTTTCCAATTTTCACCAAAATTTGAAAAATTCATCTGTATACCAGTTCTGTCTTAATTCTGAAGTTTCGTAGCTGTATCTTTATTAGTTTCGTAGATATGATAGTCAGAAGATTTTCCACACACATGATAGTTAGAAGATTCTCCACACACATACACACACACACACACAGACTAATTGCCAAAAACCACTTTTTTGGACTCAGGAGACCTAAAACGTAAATCAGGTTAAATCTCAATATCAAATGTTTAGACCGTATACAATACTTCCATTACCTATGGTAGTCGGGTCTTTAGTAATGTTGAATTGTTTAAAAGATAAGAAAAAAAACAGATAAATATTTGATATTGCAAACTTACCATTCATTGTTTCTTTTACAGGGACACACAAAAGAATTTGGATACATTATGGTCCAAAACAACATACTATTACAATTTTCTCTTTTGTTTATTTAACGACTTCTCTTACTTTAATTTATTTAAACAGTCATTAATTACATAATATATTAGGAAAGTTGGGTAGAATTACACCAGATTTTTTAATTTATTAGATGTTTTTTTATTGTAAGATTGGGAACCCAGCTTATACAAGTAAAATACAGTAGAACCTCGGTCCATCGCTTTTCATGGGATGCATGAAAAAAACTATGAAAGCGAAAAAACGATGAATGTGGGTTAAAGTCAAACACGAATAAAACAATGTTTATGAAATAATACACGCAATATATATAGTATACTACTAATAAAATCTAATTTGTTACTCTCCAAACTGTCAAAGAAATAAATCGAAGTTGTAGTACATCAAGTGGGATGCGTAAAAAAAACTATGAAAGCGGGAAAACGATGAATGCGGGTTAAAGTCGAACACGAATAAAACAATGTTTATGAAATAATACATGCAATATATATAGTATACTACTAATAAAATCTAATTTGTTACTCTCCAAATTGTCAAAGAAATAAATCGAAGTTGTAGTACATTAAGTGATTTTTATTTTTAAAAACCAGTAATTTTATGTTAGATTTTTTGTTCATTTAATAAATAAAACAGCAATTTTCCAGATTTACAAAATTTCCTGGTCCTTTTCTGTAATTTCATGTGCATATATAAAAGAATTTGTGCATTTTCAAATGCTGTAATTACGTCAGACATACTTGGCACTGGCGTAGGCTCAGTCTCAGGAATGGGAATGGGAAAAAATGTAGTAGCTGACCATACTGGATGCATCCATTCTCCTCTTTACACAAAGTAGAATAACTTATTCTCCAAGCAAAAACACACGATCCGTATTCAGTAATTCATAGACACAGGTGACAATATCTGCACGATCCCTGTTCTTCACCTAAAACAGCATAAGTTTCATAAGTTTGAGTAGTTGAGGTTGGTTGGGTTTTACATCGCACTAGTGCTACAATATGGACAAATGGTGACAGTCTGGAATTCACCTTTGAGGATGGTTCGGAGACATGCCATCGCAATTTTGACCCTCCGTGGAGAAGGAAAAGAGTTATTTTAGGATAAAAGAAGTAATTCCAGTTTGAATGCCATACGGAATCGCTTGATTTTCAATTTCATTTCGGTCAGAAGAAAAAAATTACAACGATGAATGCGGGAAAATGACTTTTTGAAGAACGATATATGCGGGTTTCATTAACATTATTTGAATACAGTTGGTGCAGGGACAGTAGAAATAAAACGATCAATGCGAGAAAACAATAGATGCAGGAACGATAGATCAGGGTTTCACTGTATTAAATTTTGTTTTAACTTATAGTTTATTTTTTTTTTTATATATATATTTAGTTTTACTGTAATCGTTAATGATTATAAATTAATTTTAAGGATTATGTTAGTTAATGTAACTCTAACCAAAAATTGCATTTTTATTTAGGTTAAAGATGAACCTTTATCTGATGGAGAAACCCCAGTTGGTTTTATCAGAAATGATGTGGCAAGTAGTTCAGTCATACCTGTTACAACAAGTAATCCTGTTAGGGATGATACACCAAGTGCTTTTATCAGGAATTCTACGCCAAGTGTTTCTGTCAGGAATATTCCTGTAGTGAATGTTCCTGAAAATGTAAATATTTTTATATTTTCTCAGATAATATTGTATATAGGGCTTAATTTCTAGCAAAAAAAAAAAGTATAGGAACGCTAATCTTCTGAACTTACGTTCATATGTGTTTCTCATTTTAACTCCATCATCGAATTAAAAAAAAAATAATACTTCAGTTTCTGAAACGTAAATAAAACCTGACATTAATATATATGTATATATATAGGGTAAGTGCACCAGTAATTGACACTTTTAGAGCAATCTCTGATGTTTTTAATGTTCTAGTCATCAAAAAATATTTTTAGAAATCTTAAGTTAGTACATATGGCATGAAAGACATTCAGAACCACATATATGTTAAAATATATACATTTGATAACAATTTTTTTTTATGAATTTTTATTGGACACCCACTCAATGTTCCAGTAATTGACACTGCCATTTTTTCCTTTTATCAGTAATAAGCCCCCTATGCTCCAGTGTTTGACACAGCTAGTTATTCATTTTACCAGTTTATAGCACCCTAGGCTCCAGTGTTTGACATAAAATGTTAAAATTCTTATATGTAAAATATAGGATTTTATTATTTTTCTTATTTATTAATTATTTCTGGATAGTTGTCAATTACTGGAGCATGCCAATCTCTGGAGCACCTACCCTATATATATATTTATTTTTATTTATTTATTTATTTTTCAAAAATTATATTTTTTGGAAAGATTTTTGCTTATAACAAGAATAGATATCTACAAAATTTTACAAAACTTGCAGAAAAATTGACAAAACAGTAGAGAATTATTATTCTGAAACATGAAATTCACACATGTATTGTAATGTTCGTTGAGATATGACTATGAGCATTTGTAGTAAATATTTTTTGCTCTATTTTATTTATTTTACGAAACATCAGCAAGACATTTTTCATTTGATATTTCCAGTTAAATCGACAGTTTTCTTTGGATACAAACTACTGTTTACTTTTTTGCTTTTGATATTTGATTAAATTATGGTTTCAATTTGATGCTCAGTAAAAGAAAAAAATACAAACTGCAATTATTTATGATTAATTCTTACAATTTCTATTCTCTGTGTGAAAAATGACTGGGAAAAACCAATAGTCTCTTGCTGGTAAAGTTACATAGAAGAGAAAGCTTGTCCCAAGTTACATTACAATAATTTCACTTATAAGGAAAGAAAAGTTAGAGAAGAAAAAAAAAATTCAGAACTTTAATTTTTCGGAAATTATATACTAAAGAGTTCCAGTACATACTATTTATAAGTTCCCATGCATTCCTTTCAAAATCCTGGGTCCCTGGGACCCATAAGTTCCAAAAATCTGAGTCATTTAAAAAATAAATTAAAATTTTATCTTATTGTAATTAAAAAACAGTTTTTGAGTAATTTTTAACGAGCTCTTGTTTGAGATGATCGTCTTAAAGCTAATGTTATGTAGGAGGTGGTTGCTGTTAAGAAACAAATGAAAATATTTAGCTCAATGTGCTCTGAAACCAGAAAGGAAAAGTGAATGAGAGAAAATATAGCATGATTTATTTTTTTAATTTAGAAACATTGAGACATAGACTGAGAAACTGGAAGAGAAAGAAGGAGAGAACAAAAAAAGGGGGTTGTTTGGTTGAGAGCCCAGGGGAAAGAATAAGAGCAAGACTAGAAAAACGAAATTACAAACTAAAACAGAACTGGACCTGAAAGGTTAAAGTATATATAAAATATATCTTAAAATGTATAACAAGTGTTTTTTAAATCATCAGGGGGGGGGGGGCAAAAGTTAGTATATATTTATAGAACTCTGCCCTATCCTGCCTTTTTGTTATCCAGCCTACCCTTTTGCCACATTAGGCTAGACAGTCAGGAGTTTACTATCTTTAAAAAATACCTAGTAAACTTTATCATGCACATTTTCACGCTCGATTATTTTCACACCTCAGATAAGTTGTTTCCCATCTGATATTCACAGAGATCTTTAGCTTTTCCTTTTCTCCTCCACAGCATTTCATGCCACCTGGCATTCACAAAAGCTGGAACATATTCATTGTATACAGTTACAGGCCTCACAGTGTTCCTAAAATTTTATGTTTGTTTTATTATATTACCACCATTTTTGAAAAACAGTACTCCCTTACATAATATTTCAGCATTATAACATTAAAAAATATTCAAGAAAATTTTCTTATTGGTGTTAGTGGTGATAGTATAATGAAATACAAGTAAAATTTTAGGAGTTCTACAAGGCCTGCAGTTATGTTGGTAATTACCTCCACTGTTTCACACTGTAATTTGCTAATTTTTCAGGACTATTGAAGTTAATTTTAAAATTTTGGTTTTGAATTTCTTTAGTTATGGCTGTAGTTATTGTTTCAAATTTTATATAATTTTGGTGTCCTTTTATACCTTTATTATTATTTCTTTTAGTTGTGCCTATATACGCACAAGGTTCATTATTATCATTTACGTAATTTAAAAAAAAAATTTGAATATATTTCAAATTCAATATAAAAAGAGCATGATGAATAAATGATATTCAAAATATATTCTGTTTAGCTTATGCAATTTATTAACTAAATTTTAATTTATAAATTCTCTAATTTTAATTTTTTGTCTGTGGACTTTTTAAAATTTACTATGTTATTCAGAAATTATATTCAATAATGCATCAACCATGAATATTCGTTTAGAAAGATCGGAATGTAAAGGTTTAATTTTTATACCAACTATGTAAAAAATAGCAGAGCTGGGAATCGAACCCGGGCTCTCCGCTTAATGTTCGGATGCTCTGCCACTGAGCTACCCTGGCTGATAACCAGCTCGGCATTTCTCACATAATATCCGTTGGCAAGGTCACCGAGTCTGCAAACGCAGATATAACAGGTGAGAAAAATGGCAGAGCATCCGCACGTTAAGCGAAGAGCCCGGGTTTGATTTCCTGCTCTGCAATTTTTCACATAGTTGGTATAAAAATTCAATCTTTCTAAATAAATTTACTGTGTTAATTTCAAATGTTTTTTTTCTAGGTGCAGATATCCAATGTGAGATCGATATCAAGTGAAAATGGTGATGCAGCATCTCACTCAACACGGGTTAGTATTTTATTTATTATTGAGTCAACTTTAACTATTGTAGTGAATTCAGTATCTATCTATCTATCTATCTATCTATATATATATATATATATATATATATATATATATATATATATATACTGCACAATGTTTGTATATTTTTCACAATAAATTAAAAAAATCTAGATCGATTTACACACATTCTTTTTCTTTCCTTTTCAATATGATTTACATTGTCCTAAGAAGGTTTATAACTATATTCAATTCCTTGATCTGAGAAATTGAAAGAAAGTTAGGGGCCTAGTAATATAATTCAGTGTGTTGCCATCTACATTTAAATAATGCAGTTAATTGATAAATACAATTTAGTTATGCGCAAGCACACTTGTAGAATGTTAAATCCATTATTCGGCAAAAGCCAACATCGGTTTTTAAACCGCAACTTTCAGGCCGTCACTTCAGTTTTGCTTTACGCATGTGCAGTCGTCAAATAAAAACCAATAATGATAAAGTTTTGCCTTCATGTATTCATATTCATTCATTCAAAAGGTGTTTGCTCTGCTGAGATCATCGAATTACATATGCATTTCCCCCATGTTCTTGTAACCTGAAAATAAGAGACTGCAGTTTTTGTGTTTGTTAGGTAGTTAATTATTCTTTATTAATATTTTATTTAATTAAATAACATTTTTTCAGTATTGAAATGGACATCTTAAAAATATGATTATTCTGATATTTAAATATCTAGTTTTTCTTTACTTGGAAATCAATTAATAATATTTAGTATGAATATTTAAAAAATAATTTTTAATATGGTGAGAGTTCATAGATTTTTTTTTTTTCTTTCTTTCTTCAAGTGCACTGTATTATTCGCCTTTTTACTAGTTTTAATTCCCTATATTGAGCTCTATAAACTGATAATCATTTATGTCTTTTTGTAATTTGTAATGTATGATGTAATTTATTCCAAAATAAGTAATAAAAGTAAGTTGATTTGAGTTTTTAACTTCAGTAATTAAAAAAAAGCTCGTGATTTTTTTTTTTTTTTTTTTTTTAAGAATTATATTTTATAAAATTTTAATTAAGAATTATATTGATTGAGACTTTCAAGAACTATAGAAATTTATTATCGAATGTGAAGCTTTTCCAAATTAGTGATTTTCTGCTGATTGCAATTTTGCAATCCCTTCGTATAAAAGGGGAAATTATAAATATTTTAATGTATTAAAAATTAATAATAAAAACAGCGGTGTTTGTGTTCAGGGTTTACCCCTGATTTCAGGGTTTTTACTACCCATCTGTATTTTCATATTTCCTATAAAGTTATTTTTTGCTTTTATTGGTTGTTCATTTGTTATCCAGGTGATATGGGAAGGAAATGTAAAACGACAATCAGCTTCTGGCCTAAATAGTTTGAGTATTATTTGATATTTTTGGTTTTTTCTAATTTGAGGTTCTAATTTTCAGGGTTTTTACCTTTGAGTCACAATCACCCCTAAATACAATTTTGATTTTAATGATTAGTTAAAACGTAAGTAAATAATTAGGCTGAAAATTTTTATTTTAAATATTCTAAAGCTCACCCACGAAATATCACACTGCGAGTTTCTATTTATAGTATTAAAGAAATGTATTTTTATTAGAAATCTGTTTGACTTTTTTAATGATAAAAAAAAAAAAAAAAAAATAATCAAAAGAAAAATTTAATTTTGTGAAACTGATGTAATTTTTCTTTAGTCAGTTGCTGATACTCGCTTTTTTACTTTCTTCTATATTCAACTGAAGAAAGTATTGGATTTCAAAAAATTTCGATTCCCGGTTTTCTATGGATTTATGCGTTTTAAGAGGTATACAGCCCGATTTTACCATTTTTAGAAGTTGCCCACCTGTGTGTGTGTGAAATTTTTTTTCTCCAACTTATAGCTCGAGAACTAATGAACAGAATCCTATAAAAAGTTTTACAAAGTTGCGACTTGATATAAATCAACGCTTACTAACGTTTGTACATATCGCTGCACAGTTAACACTGGCGTCCTGTTTTAAAATATAAGGATATAAATACTTTCCAGCATATGACAAAATTCCATATAAATTACACAGTGAGCATTATTTTTACCTATCATTACGAAATTGGAAAACAATTATTTGTGCTGAGTGTTACAATGGTACTAAATAATTCAAATTATATTTATATATATATATGATACATGGGACTTGGTCTAACTGGGGATAGTTTAAGAAATTGAAAGATAATAAAATTTCGGAATTTAGGTTTTGGAAAATACAAGTTAATGAAACTGAGAGAATGATCTCTGAAAAGTTACTAAATATCAAAAATACTATATTTAGAGCTAATATACATAATGAATTTAAATCCCCTCGTAATAAATTTTAAACAAAATTAGATTTAAAGAGTGCCATGATCGTTATCAACTTTTAACTATAGTGGAAGTACAATTAAAATAAAGCTCGAGTGATTCAACCTGAAATTAACAGGGCATTTAGTGTGGTCCCTAAAGTCCCTAAAAGTCCCTTAACTCTTTTCAGGTCCCTAAAAGTCCCTTTTTTTGGCAAAATGGTCCCTAAGTCCCTTTTTTTTTCTCTCCCTCCACTAAAAGTCATAAGAGTTTTAGTTATGCCCAAAAAATTATTCGAATGTGATAAAATTGTGTAGGCACATAACTTCTTAGAATATTAAAATGATTAACTTTTAACGGTCAATGATTTGATGTGTAACAAGAACACTATTATTCATAGATAACTCAGCTAATGGGCTTTTGAGGCTAAAATTAAAAAGACCGTTTTGCTGACTGCCCCTCACCGTTGCAGTAATGAGTCCAGTTACAAATCCAACCCTGGTGACCACCAAAGACATAACTGTAGACATCCAACATAATAGTTAGATATTCACTTTACTCAGAATTGCCACAATTTTAATTTATTCTGTAACATTATTAGTACCTGCCAATTTTTTATACCACTTTTTTTTTTAAATAATTTTCTCCAATGTGTAGTTACAATTAAATAAGAAAATCAGTTTTCAAAAAAAAAAAAAAAAAAAAAAAAAGGAGGGGGGGGGGATGAATAAAAAAGTGAGTACTAACATTGTTAGGTATGAATTGAATATGTGCCAGCTTTTCTTGACTGTTGTCTGCTGCATGGTCTGACAACTGGGAGTTGTGCTATTGGGTGCAATTTTATTTGATAATGAGACTTCATTGATTTCCATTGATTCATGACGCTTTTATAACTCAGTGCTGAGATTCTATATTCTGTTGTATCACCCCTTTTTTTATAAACCTTGAATTACATTTGGTAAATATTACATGTATGAACAATTCACATCGCCGTCTTTGTTGCTTGTGTGATGGTCGAGTATTGCAGTGGCTGATTCTTCCCTTGTTCGATTTCTTGAGCCGAGTAGGTAGCCCTCTCTGGTCAATACTCCTATTGACCTCCATGCAATTGCAACTGCACTTTGACTAATATCTCTTGTTTCATGATTTTTTTTTTTTTTTTTGCATATTTAAGATTTTTGAAAGTTGCTAGTTGTTTTACATTTTTAAAGTCTACTTTTATATTTTGTTCTTTATTATTTTTGATTAGGGCTGTAGTAGCTATATTTAATATAAGTTTCATGTTCTTTTATACTATTTTTTCTATTTTCCTCTTAGTCATAGCTCATAGCTATGTAATACCTGTTTGTATTTTCCTCTGTTTGATATTTTATTTCCTAAATGCCTACAGTTTCTAAGGGGTTTATGGGGTTTTTGTCATTACTGATATGCTGGAAAATATCTGTTAGGTTTAGTGGGGATATTTATATTTAGTTTTGAAACTTCATTTTTAAATTTATTGGGTGCACCTTTATTAAATGAAATTGCTGTAGTATATTTTTCTTTTGGTTTCTTTCCTTTTTCTATATGAGTTTTATTTATTTTTTATAGATTACACTCTAGATTTTTCTTATAACCAGCTTTTCTCAAATTTTATTTAGTTCATTTATAAGTTATTATATTTTATTTAGATGTTAGGGTTTATTTTGTTTAATTTTTCTAGTGTTTTTTAAATATTTACGTTTTTGTCGATGACAGCCAAAACATCATCGGCGTATTTAAACCAACAATTGCATCTTTAAAATTTCATAAATTATTTCCTCTGTTAAACTCAGTTTTAATTCAGTGATGAACCTGAATAGTGGTATTCCATTGGGACCCCCACCTCCCTTCTTCTTTTTTTTTTTCTTTTTGATATCTTACTTTCTGTGTCACAAACTTTCTGCCGAATCCGGGTTAAAAACAGAAAAAGGGGAAAATAAATTAGAATATCAGACCTATCGTTACGAATTCGATACCAAATTAAAAGGGCGATTTTTCTGAATCCAGGGGTGCAAACAGTTTTTTGACACGACAATTGCATTTTTACTTTCCGAACACTATAGTGAGGAAAGTATTGTAATCATGTCAAAAATCCAAATTTAAGATTTTGATATTTCTATACGTTTCGAGGTCCCATGAGTCCGTTTTCCCTATTTTTACATTGATGTGTGTGTGTATGTCTGTGAGAGAACACACTAGCGTCTAAACGCTTTGTTAGAATAAGCTGAAAGTTGGTACGTATATTGTAAGTCACCATAGTACAAACCCTATAGATTTTGGTGAACTTATAGTTTTTTTACAGGGACACCAGGAAAAATTCTTTATCATTATGGCCTATGGGGCCAAATTTTTAAAAGTGCAGTAGCGTCTAAACGCTTTATTAATCTGAGTAAAAAATTTGTACACATGTTATAGGTCACAGTTGCACAAACTGTATAGATTTTGATGAATTTAGCACTTAGTTTTTTTTACAGGGGTACAAAGAAAAATTCTTTATCATTATGGCCTATGGAGCCAAATTTTTAAAAGTGTGATAGCGTCTAAAATGCCTTATTAATCTGAGCAAAAAATTTTTACACATGTTATAGGTCACAGTTGCACGAACTGTATAGATTTTGGTGAATTTAGCACTTACAGTTTTAAGTGCGATAGCATCTAAACGCCTTATTCAATTGAACTGAAAATTTATATGAATATTATAAATCGCTGTTGCACTAAATATAAGCATTTTGGTGAATCTAGCATTTATAGGTTTTTACAGGGACACAACGAAAAATTCTTTATCATTATGATCATGGGCTCAAAGTTCAGTAGCGTTAACTAAAACATCGTGTAATATATGGAGAAAAATACTCAAACACTCTGTTATGTTTTTCTCTCTTTTGTTTAACAGCTCCTCTTTAACTAGTATGAAATTTAGGTGGCAACATTTCATTTTAATCTTTTCATACCTTTTAGTGTGAATCAAGCTAATAGAAAAAGTCTTTAATTTAATTTTTTTTTTAATTTTACTTTATTTGTAAAATTTGTTTTTAAATCTAAAGTAATTTTCATTGAGAATTAAGTTGTTTGCTGCTATTAATGTTGTGCTGATTTAGTTTTATCTATATTTATTTTTTTTCATTATTTCATTTATAACTTTGTTAATGTTAGTTGATGGGAACAATTTAATGCCATCAAAATTCACAATTGTGCTATTTTCATTAATTTTAATTTCTCTTAGTTTTCTTATAAATTTGCAGGTGGAACTTAAGCTATTGTTTGAAGGGAGGAGGATTTCACAGTAAATGTCTTTCATATTTTTTCTGAAGGATAGTTGGACTTTCTCTTTTATTTACTATTTAATAAAATTTACTGTAATTCTTATGATCTTTAAATATACAGGCTGTGTTAGGTATGTGATATTAAATTTTAGGTGGTTTGTTGTTCATCCATTTTTTCTCAATTATTAACTTTTTATTTTCTTCTGTTTGTTTCTTTTTATTTCGTAAACTATCACACAAGCATTGAGGGCAGCCGGGCCCCTGGCCAGAAAGCTTCTGTGTAAAACTTCAAATAAAGCTTATAATTTAATTAAAACATGTTTTATTTTGTCATTCAAACTTTTGCAGACATATACTTTTTAATTATTTGCAGAAGTTCATGACTGTTACATGGAGTATAATTATTGCTTTCCATCAAAGCACAGGCTGATGCATTTGTTGCGATTATACAAAAATGAATTTTAAAGCAGCAAGCCACATCAGTTGTTGAAATATTCTTTTCTCAGAGAAGGGGGAGGAGAAATTCTAGATTCATACTCAGGTCACACTTTCAAATAGCGTGGCTGTTTGAAAATTTCTGTGGTTTTTTGAAAAACTCGCATAAATATAGGCTAACAATTCTTTGAGAATATCTCTCGTGGAGGAGGGGGGTGGGGGCACACACTTAGAATGGCAAATTTTGCGGACAATTAATTCATTGACAGATAAAAATTCATTTAAACGTAAAATCTGACATTTTTTTTTTCATTTTGCATCACAAAGAATAGTAAAAGTGCTTTAAAATTACTAGAGATAAAGGGGCCCAAGCCCCATGTTATGGTATATCTTATGTTAAGGTATTCAGCAAAACCGAAAAAGTATGGCACTGACTCTATATGTTTTTATATTTTGACATTGACTGTATATATTTTTAAATTATTTGATTTCAGGTATTACTCGGGTTACGCATGGTAAGGGATCATAGAAAAAAAAAAAAATCAGTATATATGTTACCGTTAAAGCGCGAAATCCGTTAATCTGCAGATTATCTAGCTAATCTGCAGATTAACTAAAATAACCCGTTAAAGTGTGGAATAAAGAGTTTTCCGCATTTTAACTAGGTAATCTGCAGATTAACGGTTTCAGTATCGTTAAAGTTCAAATGTTTGTTTCGAGCCTTAGTTTTGTTTACATTCACTATGACGTCAAACAGCCATGTGATACAGATACGCGAATGACCTTCAAACATAACTAAAACTTTTACTCCTTCCCTTCCGCACTTCCGCTATGCTATGATGATAAACCGATAAACGGCAAACGCAAAATGTGGAGTATGGAAGCCATGATTAGTTTATTATTATGACTAACACAACATTTAAAGTAACAAGTAAGTTATAATTGTTTTAATTTTGATTTTATTTCTATCTTTTTTAATTCTGTCAATATAAGTTTGATAAGGGTCTGCATTTTATTAATGAAATGTAATCTTTCTTAAAAGCTGTCTCTCGTGAAACTCCATTTTGAATTATGAATATTAGATTTACATTACAGTAATTACTTCCTTCCGAACTAAAACTATTAAACCATAACTTTTTAAAACTAATTTATTTTAAAATTTATTTAAATTACTATTACTTACTGAAAAAAAAAAAAAAAAAAAGATATATTAATTATTAACTTTGAAAAATATTATGGCATTTAATAAATACTTAATATGAAATTTCTGTACATTTTTTAGCATTTCATTACATTTTTTCAAGTTTCCTGTACATATTTTATATATCATGATTATATTTTTATTTATTTATTTATTTATTTTAAATTTTGTTCGCTTTATCAGATAATTTCGGTGTAGTTTATCACATAAAAAGTGTTAATAAAGGTTTTTTTTTTTTTTTTTTTTTAATTAATATATTTGCTAAACTTGTGCAGATATATGTATGCTGCAAAATATCGTTTAATAAAGCATTGAAAACTGTCATTTTAATTTTCATGCATTCTAAAAAATGTTAAAGCAGTTTTAATTATTTGAAGTACTTCTTAATAATGCTTCTGATTTGTCTAATTTAATATTTCTAGTAATATTTTATATAATTTAATATTTCTAGTATTTAAATAGTAATAGCAATATAAGTTGTTAATAAAACTTTTTTTTTTTTTTAATTGTTAAATATTTTTATTTTGAAAAGAAATCGTTGCTGTATTACTATTCTAACATTCATTTATAAAATAGAATTTATTGAAAGCTATTAAAGCTATTATATTTCATATTAAAAATGCATAACATCTTCAAACTTATATTGACAGAATAAAAAAGATGATGAAATAAATAAAAAATAAAACAAATATAACTTTAAAAGATATAAAAATTAAAACACATACAGATTAAAATAAGTAAAGAAAGAAATAAAAAAGAAAAGAAAACTATTTTTTTTTTTCCGAATGAAAAAACAAATACAACACAGCGTGCTGTAAAATCACAACACCAGATATCTTATTTTCACTTTAACTAGTGCCTAGTAGGTAATGTGCAGATTATCTAGGTAATTCACAGATTACCTAGGTAATTTGAGAAATAAAACAATTTTCCTCACTTTAACGGATCACCCTAGTTAATGTGCAGATTACCTAGCTAATCTGCAGATTAACTGATTTCTGCACTTTAGCGGTAACATATATATTCCAGAACATGTAAAATAAATAGGTCCCTAAAGTCCCTTTTTTTACATTTTGGTCCCTAAAGTCCCTAAATTTTTGAGAGAGTTGTGCTAAATGCCCTGAATTAAAATACATCTTGAATGAAAAACATAAAAGGAATCATGCACAAATAAAAACATGAGAGAGTGACTTACCAAACCATCTTTTATTGATAGAAACAGGTAAATTAATCCAATAGCTAATCTAGTTGTGGTACCACACTAAGATTATATATTCACACACTACACTAATAAAACACAAAAACACAGATCATAATCTTGACTAGCATATGATTACTAAAATAGGTGCTGCACATTGAAAAGCGTAAGCGATAGAGCTATTTAATTTAATACTTATGAAAATGAGTCAACATCAGTTTATCGGATGTTAGTAGGATATCCTTAGGATCAGTAGTGATTAAGTTCCGTATGAGAAATTGGATATTCTTTTGCAGGGAAGACTGGTTTACAGACGCATTAATTCATCTCCATATTTAATAGGCAATTTTATAATTATTGTGCCTGAGAATTGGATCTTTCATAAGGACCAGTTTTGGACTAAAATTTCAATCAATCTCTATGGAACCTTGATGCACAGGATACTGGTTGGACACTAGAGCTTCATCGGAAGTCCTTACAGACTTTTCAATGCTGTAGCAAGATTATCAATCATTATGCAAGGATGTGGCATTCGGTACGGAAGGCATTCATATCACTTAGCACCGTAAGCACAGAAGAAAGTCAGCTTAAAAAACATTATTCATGGTTGATATATTTAAGAAGATTGCTGCTTCTAGCACCGACGTAATAATTGGAGTAATTCAGCTTAAGGAAACATTATACACAGTTGATATATTTAAGAAGATTGCTGCTTCTAGCACCGACGTAATAATTGGAGTAATTCAGCTTAAGGAAACATTATACACAGTTGATATATTTAAGAAGATTGCTGCCTCTAGCACCGACGTAATAATTGGAGTAATTCAGCTTAAGGAAACATTATACACAGTTGATATATTTAAGAAGATTGCTGCTTCTAGCACCGACGTAATAATTGGAGTAATTCAGCTTAAGGAAACATTATACACAGTTGATATATTTAAGAAGATTGCTGCCCCTATTCCTTGCATTGATAGTTATTTAGAAAACGAGAAGTCATTTTCTTCTTACATGCTGCTGAAGCAAGCTTCGGCGCGGGAAGAGTCCCGGCCTCGGCTTAAAACACACGACTTTCTTCTCCGGTGACCACCTACTGTTCTGACCGAAAGCTATGTGAAATTCGCGCTCACTTCCGATCCAGCCAATGAGCGTGTACGAAAAAGACGCCAGTGACATCAAGAACGGACGCCAGGAACATTCCGGAGTATTCTAGAACATTTCTTCCCCCTCTGAAAGCGCGGGAAAGTCGAGAATTTTAAGCAAACATGGCTGACCGCTGAATTTAAGAATACAGTCAAATAAAAAAGGTATTTTTGGACTTATGATTTTTTGAAGGGAAAACAATTAAATTTTAAGCTATTTCTATGAGCGATGGCTCAAATTAAAGGAAATAAAATAAGCTATCTAATGAAATTAATGTTACATATAAATAAAGCTTGGAAAAATAATTTTAAATGCAAAATCGGGACACTGATTGCTGACAAGATAATTTAGGGTTTTTCTGATTTTATACATTTTAATTTTAATTTTGCACTTTTAGTAATTTCTCTACTATTATTTTCTTAGTGATTTATGCATAGAATATCGATTACGATATTATATTAATACGGAATTTCTGTATTTGTTTTTATTTTATTTTATTTTTGAAAAAGGCAAATTTTTCAAGTAAAAACGGAAATGTTTTAAATAAATAGATCGCGATCGATTTTGATAGAAATTTTCGCGGAGTATAAAATAAATTTCGAAAGAGAAAGCTTTTTAAATAAAAGGCAACTGAAAACCTATAATTTTAAATAAAATAGTGTTGAATTATTTGAAACTTAAGAATAAAGTAGTGTTATGTTTTTTAAAACATAACAATATATATATATATATATAAATGTAAGTGCATCTCACCCCCCCCCCCCAGTCCCACCAAGGATAAATTTTCAATATAAGTATCATAAAAAAAAAAAAAAAAAAAAATCATTATTTTTAAAATGAATATTGAATTATTTATCTGAGATAATTTTAAACAGGATTGTTAATTTTTTCAATAATAATGATAATAATTCCTAAAATATATATAAAGCACAAAATTGACTTTTTTTCGGTATTTAAGGTTATATTTTTCTGAAATGTAAATCGTTTGTACACATCTTTCAAAATAATTATGAAAAAAAAAAAAAAATTAATAAATGAATAAATAAAAATTGCACAGGGTGAATTTATATACAAAAATCTGGTGTGAAATAACTGCACAAATTCCATTACCCACTATTACACGTTTTATATGCATTTGTTTTGGAGATAATGTGATTAGGGACATAAAATTGACGATCTAAAACTGACCTACCTAATCAGGATGACTCTTAATTTTCCTGCTATAACCACGTAATACTTGAGAAATACTTGAGAAAGGATATCTAACGTAATACTTGAGAAAGGATATCTAAAATGGATTTATGTAGCAATTTTCAGGAAAATCGTTAGAGCCATTTTTGGGATATCAACTTTTACCAAAACTTGGTATAATCAATTATTAACCGGAAAACATTTATTATATACAAAAGGATATTTAAAAGGGAGTTAATATGGCGAGTCTGAAAAACATCAGTATAGCCTTTTTCAAAGGAATGCACCTGCGAGACCTGAAATTGAGCTATTTATACAGGACGCCTATTAATTTTCCTGAATTAACCAACTGCGTCATTCAAAAGGACATCTAATAGAATGTAAATATAGCAACTTTGAAGAAAATCGTTAGAGCCGTTTTTGAGATACGGACTTATGTCCCATTTCAGTTTTCAGCAAAATTTGGAAAATTCCTCTGTACACCAGACCTGTCTCATTTCTGAAGTTCTGTCATTCTATCTTTATTGATAGCCAGAAGATTCCCTGTATATATACATACATACACACACACACACACTGACCAATTCCCCAAAACTATTTTTGGACTCAGGAGACCTTAAAATGTGTAAATCAGATTGAAAACTCAATATCGAATTTTCGGACCAAATAATTCCATTACCTACGGTAGTCGTGTAATGGAAGTAAAAGAGAGAAGAAAGTTTATAATGGTCATTGTTGTGATTTTTGTTTGCTAAAGTAGAAATTATTTTGCTACTAGTTGGTGATTATTATTAATTTTTTTCTCTTTAAGCTAGTTTTCGAATTACGCGATGATTTATTAATTAGCAAAAATCTTATATTTTGGTGTCTGCTTGCTGAAATATCATACACTTTTAAAACCTGAATAAATTACTACGTCAGAAACACCAAAGAAAAATATTGGAAATGCATACAGCTGTTTCGGCAGCCTTAAGCTTGCCGTCTTCAGTGCAAAAAGGTCTTTTTGCACTGAAGACGGCAAGCTTAAGGCTGCCGAAACAGCTGTATGCATTTACAATATTTTTCTTTGGCGTTTCTGATGTAGTAATTTATTCAGGTTTTAATATTCCAACGCCAAGTCTCCTGTTATTTTCATACACTTTTGCTAGTGGTGGCCGAAACACATAATTTTCTCGTCTGCACTTTTGGAAGATTTTTATTTTTTATTTATTTATTTTTAAATTATCTGTTTTTAGTGAAGGATTAGCTTTACGACTGTCTGTTTTTACAAGGGTCTGATTTCAGATATGAAAATTTTCCAAAACTGAGTCCCTGTTTATATTTTTTGTAATGGGAAAAAAAAAAAAATTATATATATATATATAATTTTATGCACCAATAGCAGTTCAAATTAGTATATTTTATAGTATTATTAGTATTATACCAATAGTGAAACTTAAAATTGAGATTTTATGAAAAATAAAATTTAAATTAATGAATAGAATTTAAACTATTAGAATGTTTGGAAGTTAGAATTATTCGTCGATATTTTAAAATTTAATATACATTTTTAAAACAAGTATTTATAATAACAACTTATAAAAAAAAGTATATAGATACATATAGATATATATATATAATTTCATTTATTTCAGTGCGGGTGGTCGTATAAGATGCATCCAACAAGCCGAAGTCTTGAATGCCCAAAGTTTACTAAATTAATTCCAAAAAAGTCCGCAAAAAGTCAGGCTTGGATTTATTTTAGCCTGCCGGCTGATGAAGATGGAAAAATATTATCAGAAAATATAGGAATCTGCAACTTATGCAAAAGCCCAGTATCTGCCAAAGGAGGCAGTACATCCAATTTAATCTCACATCTGAGACATTATCATCCTTCTAAATATAGCAAAAGTAACCTGTCTGTAACTAGCAGATCAAAACGTTTCGTTTCGGTGTCTACTGCAACGGAGATTCAGGAAACTATAGCCGCTACATCAACATCTGAGAGAACAACAGGTATAGATAAATGTATAAACACCCCTTCAATTGTCGAAATGGCCGCATCCAAAAAACAAAAAACAATGCTGGATTTTCAGCCTCTAACATCCACGTCAGAAGAACAATGTACAAATGCTGTTGCCAATTTCATTGCTACCGCACTGCAACCGTTTAATATTGTGGAATCAAAACCATTTGTTAATATGTTAAAGACACTAAATCCCGTATACGAATTACCTGGGCGCAAATTTTTCTCCAACAATGCAATCCCAAAATTGTACAATGATACGAAAGAAAAAATAAAAAAAGAACTCGGAAATGTTCATTGTAAAAATATATCTATCACGGCTGATTGCTGGACATCAATCAGCAATGTTCCATTTATCGCCATCACTGCCCATTTTATAGACGAAAAATGGGAATTAAAATCGGCATGCTTATGTTGCTTTCATTTTGATGTAGACCACACCGCTACTAACATAAGTGAGGTTCTGCAATTCAAACTGTCTGAGTGGGATATAGATATTAATAAACTTTTTTGCTGCACAACCGATAATGGTCCAAACATTGTAAAAGCAATTTCAGCATTTGATATACAGCATGTTCCATGTTTTGGGCATACGATAAACATTGGAGTAAACCGAGCTCTGGAACTTACTGTTTTACAGGGAGCTGTGACCAGAGCAAAAAGGTTACAAAATGCTATCTCCCATAGCTGGAAAATGTCCAGAGATTTTTCCAAAGCTCAGGAGCTGCTTGGTATGAAAATATTAAAGCTTCCTAGTGCGTGCCCTACTCGTTGGTGGAGCACAACTAAATTGTGCAAAAGGGTAGTGGAGAATCAGGTGCCGTTGTGTAAGATGTTGCAAGATCATCCCACAAAAGAACATCTCAAACTGGAAGATAATGAAGTGTCTGCTCTGGAAGATTTTATAACCGAAACAGCACTGATGGAAGATATCACAAAAAATATTTCAGGAGAGCAATACACCACTGCCTCATCTATTTTGCCTCTTCTAATCAAAATAAAAAAGAAGCTTCAGCCTAAGGATACAGACAGGCCTTTACAAATAAACATAAAAGAAAAGATAATGTCTGCTTTAAATGAACGCTATTTCGACAATCCTCAGCTATTGTGCCTATTAAGGCTTTGTACAGCTTGTGATCCACGATTTCGTTTTCAATATGTCGATGATAAAGAAGAAACGAGAAGGTTGCTCCTATCACACATGCTGGACATTTTTGATAAAAACAGTGAAATTACTATCAGTAATAGGAAAGATGAAACGTACGAAAAGTCAGGACTGCAAAAAATATTAGAAAGCGATAATGAAGACGAGGAGGCAGAAATTGAGAATGATATTCTTGTTTCACAGAGAAAAACTGAAATAGAATTGAACAATTATTTGGCAATGCCAAAAGTTAATTTAAATGACAATGCACTTCTCTGGTGGAAAGAACATGAAAAATCGTTCCCTACTTTAAAAGAGATTGCAAAAAAATTCTTAGCTGTACAAGGAACAAGTGTACCCTCTGAAAGAGTGTTTAGTACCAGCGGTAATATTATTTGCAAAAGTAGAGCTTCTCTGCTGCCAAAAAATGCAGAGATGCAGGTCTTTTTAAATCAAAACAAGTATTTTATTTAAAATACTATTTCCTTTGTTCATTCAATTTTAATATAATATTTTGTAAATATATATATATATATATTTTTTTTTTTTTTTTGTTGTTGTTGTTGTTGTTGTTGTTCGTGTAATTATTATTATTTTCAATTTATATATATAAATATGTATATACAGACATAAGGCTGAATTCAGCCTTTTTAAGCTTGAAAATTATTATTCTTGGGATCAATGCAAATCTGCATTAAAAGTTTTTGGACATGTGTAGGGAGGAGGGGGAGGGTGTCAGCCTGAATTTGTGCAATACATTATTAGCAATTTCTGTGTGATTGGCTTTCAAGAAATGTCAAATTCAAACTTGGAGAAAATGAAAAAGAAATAGCACTTCAACTGCATTTTCCTAATGAACTTGAACTACATTGTTTTGCTAATCAATTGCCCCAGCAAACAATGCTTCTATAGAATAAACTTATTTTCAAGTATATGTAATAATTTTGTCTGTTTTTTTAGCACTTACAACTATTTTAATTATAATTAATATGATATTTAATATAAGATTTATTGTTCTGATTTTGTTTATTGTGTGCACATGTATACAATCAGATTTAACATTATTTTTATTATTGTAAAATTTATATTGTGTCTGTTGCCTGATACCACTTTTGAGGGGGGGGGGGGTCGGGAAAAGTTCAGCCTTTTTTTCTGTAAGCTTGTACCATGTCTGTATATATTTGTCTTTTTGTTTTGCACATATATATTCTTAACTAGGAAAAAAACTATTTTAAAATTAATGTTTTGTTAGCATCAAAATAGAAACATGCATTGTAAGTGAATACATTTTTTTTTTTTTTTTTTTTTTTTTGTAAATATTTAATTTTTTGTGTGCATTGTGTAAATACATGTAATTATTTAACTTTAATTTAGGAAAAATTTTGACACAACTATTGATTTATTTAATAAATATTGATTTATGTTATGGTTATATATATATATATTTATAAGCTTATCATTCATTTACCTTTCAAAAATTTATTTTTATATTTTTTAGCTCCAAAATAAAATATAACAATTTTTAAAAACAAGAACTAATTTAACGTTTGGAAATTTCCAAAATGTGAACACGGAGTTTAAAAATAAATACGTTGGTTAATAGAATTATGCAAAAAAAATTCCTTCATAGAATAATATGGAATTTGATTGTCGGCGAGGATCGATATTGCATCCTATCAAAACGGATAAATATAATAATTAAATGTATAAACATTCTTTGAAAACAGTTTCACTATTGTCAAAAAATATCGGAAAAAGGTAAAATTATCATTTTCCTTTATCAATTAAAAACACTGAACCCATTAAAAAAAAAGAAGACATTTTTTTTATTTTAATTTTTGCTTAACATTTAAATAGAGGTAAAAACTGTTTGCAATTGTGTTTGGATATATATAATAATATAAAATTCTAATAATAATAAAATGCTTTAATATGTTGCTATTTCAAGAAAGGTCACTGATTCAAATTAAATAAATCAGATTTATAATATGTACAGTGTTATGTTATACCTTTTTAAAAATATGAATGTGAGTAAAATAATTAAAATTATCTCTGCACCATTCATGTTGTATATTAAATAAGTCACTATAAATCAGTGTTGCCAACTGAAATTTTGTCATATCCAAATTGATATATCTCAAAATGTTCATACTTTTTGTGAAAAATCATGAAAAAAAGTAGTAAAAGTAAATTACATGCAAAATCTTATATAAAGTTTTAGAAAAGTACCTAAGAATATAAAATTTGTCCAATATTCTGAAGTCCTTTAAGTCCCTACTTGTAAGGATAAATCTCTAGAGTTGGCAACAGTGCACTAAATCGATTTATCCTTATATCGGTATTTTAGATGAACGATATATCAATTTAAGAAATATTTATTGAAATTTTATTTTTCCGACTGAGTGAAAATAATGCCTGGACCGGGAGTCGAACCCCGTATCTTTGACTTACAAGGTCAAGGCTCTACCAATTGAGCTATCCAGGCCGACAAACCGGTCGGCATTACTCACTCAGACAACCTTTTTGGCAGAAACATCTGGTCTAACATATAGATAGCTCGACAGAAATAAGCCGCGGGTAATTTATTTTTCCGACTGAGTGAAAATAATGCCTGGACCGGGAGTCGAACCTCGGATCTTTGACTTACAAGGTCAAGGCTCTACCAAGGTCAATGCTCTTACCTGCGGCTTATTTCTGTCGAGCTATCTATATGTTAGACCAGATGTTTCTGCCAAAAAGGTTGTCTGAGTGAGTAATGCCGACCGGTTTGTCGACCTGGATAGCTCAATTGGTAGAGCCTTGACCTTGTAAGTCAAAGATCCGGGGTTCGGCTCCCGGTCCAGGCATTATTTTCACTCAGTCGGAAAAATAAAATTTCAATAAATATGATTTTCTTCCACAGTTGATTGTGTGATTTTAATAAAAATTGATTTAAGAGATGTCAACATCGTCCAGTACTAATAGTAAGTTAGTTCATCTGCTTAATTTTAAATTGTTTGTAACTTTTATCTCGTAGGAGGAGGAAAGTCCAGTAGAGAAACCTGACGAAAGTCTTAAGAATGATTTTTACACAAAACCTGTTGACATGGAAGAGAGAGACAAAGCCTTCGCCAGTTTGATTGCTTGTGAACTCAGTGACCTACACAGTTATCCTGCAGTGTATGCGAGGACGAAGCAGTCTATTTTAAAACTTCTAGCTGAAGCTCATTTTGAAGCAATCACTTCCAGTATGAAGAGTTAACAACTGCACTAGTGGCATATTGTCACTCACTCTTCAGGCATTTCATCAGTCAGATAGTTCCCTTTCTCCCTTCCCATGTTATCCTATGGGATTCTTGTTGCTTCTTTTTCGAAAGATATCTCATTCGAAAATGAAGTTTTTCGAAATCTGCTTTTTTGAATATGTAGTCTTTTAGATTAGTTAACAGTTTTTTGAAAAAATAAATTTAAATATTTAGAAATTCTTTAATCATCAACCCTAAATCGTTTTAGATAATTTGGAGTGGAATGCTGATTTTTATACCAACTATGTGAAAAATACCAGAGCTGGGAATCGAACCCGGGCCTTCCGCTTAACGTGCGGATGCTCTACCACTGAGCTACCCTGGGTGATAACCAGCTAGTTATGTGAGAAATGCCTAGCTGGTTATCACCCAGGGTAGCTCAGTGGTAGAGCATTCGCGCGTTAAGCGGAAGGCCCGGGTTCGATTCCCAGCTCTGGTATTTTTCACATAGTTGGTATAAAAATCAGCCTTCCACTCCAAATTATCTAAAACTAAATTTAAATATTTTGTTTCATTGAGTAAATTTAGGACTCTTAAGTTTGAATCTCTAAACGAAATATTTAAATTTATTTTTTTAACTGCTCGCTAAGCTAAAAGTCAACGTATTCAAAAAGTAATATTCAAAAAACTTCATTTTTGAGTGAGATATTCTTATCAAATGAAGCTACGAAAATCCCATTGGATAACATGGGAAGAAAGAAAACTTACTGATGTACAGCCTTAAAGATGATTGTATTTAGGGGGCTGCCCCTGATTTTAGTGTTTTAATGTAATTCATTTGTATTTTCATTTGTCCTGCAAAGCTATATTTTGTTTTAATTGGTTATTCATTTGTCGCTGTGAATGAATTGTATATAATCATTGATTGACTGATATAAGATACAAAAAGATTGAGGGGTTTTGATCTAAATAATTAGAGTATCATTTGACATTGCGAGTATTTTATTTGAGACTCAAAATTTTCAGAATTTTTACATTTGGGTCATAATTACTACACCACCTAGAAAACACAGAGAATTGAAAAAATCTGGGAAATTGAAAAAAAATTTCTTGAAAACGTGGACAATAGAGGCAGTTTTTAATGTCTTAGATTTTTTTCTGTCAGAAAAATATTCGTTAATCTGCATGAAACAATAAAAATATTTTATTTCTCAGCTCAATAAATTTTAAGAATGAATTATAGATTTATTTATTTACAATTTTTATTAAAATCACACAATCAACTGTGGAAGAAATTCATATTTTATTGAAATTTTATTTTTCCGACTGAGTGAAAATAATGCCAGGACCGGGACTCGAACCTTGGATCTTTGACTTACAAGATCAAGGGCATCATTTTCACTCAGTCGGAAAAATAAAATTTCAATGAAATATTTATTTGCATTTTAAAAAAGTTTTAAAAGGCTTGATTTCATATACTTATTAAATTAAAAATACCTTATTAAAATTTTTAGAAAATTTTAGCCTTATATATTTTGGCGCCCAGATGGGGCCATCATCAGAGTTTGAAATGGCAAGAAATCACTGCTGGGCGGATTGTTTACTCTTTTCTTCCTCTTCATCTTTTATAAACGTCATTATAAAAATTCTGCTACTCTTGAAATAAATATTGATATTATTAATAATTTAAATATTAGTAATATTAATAAATGTACATTTATTAATAATATTAATGTTAATAGTATTATTCCACCAGAATGGCAACCCCTGTTTCAGCAAACAAAGCAAAGTGAAGAGGAAAATAAGTGTAAACAATCCTCCCAGCAGTGATTTCTTGTCATTTTGAGCTCTGATGATGGCCCTGTCTGGGCGCCAAAATATATAAGACTCAAATTTAATAAGGTATTTTTAATTTAATAAGTTTATTTATTTATTTTTCTTGTTTATTGATTTAAACCTGAGTACATAGAATTAATGGTTGACATCTTTTTTACATATTTTTTTCTTCTGAATTGTACAATTTTTTTTAAGGTTAAGGCATCTAGACTTTAATAAAAATTCTGTACATTCTTTTGTCATAGGTTTTATTTTTGTTTATTCCAGGGATTAAAAAATAATGGGGTATGGGAATATAAGCATTATAAAGTTTGATGTTTTTCAGTCAATGTATTATAATGTGTTTGTTGTTTAGATACAGCACATTTATGTAAGGATGATTACATACATACACAGAAATTACAACGAGTTTTACCCTAGATTTAAGTAGCAACCCTAATGCTGTATAAATGATTTTAAATGTGTTGGTTATTCTTGAAAATTTTGGTGCAAGCATATTATCCAGTAGAATTAATCAAAAAAGAAAAGAATAAAGAAAAAACTCCTGTAGTTGAAAACAAGTACCTATCAATAGTTGTGATTTGGCCCTATAAATATTTTTTGTAAATTACTATTACATTTTGGATATCATTTTAGCCTGAACAAGTGATATAAATCTTGAAATATTTGCAGTAGGGTAAGTGCACCAGTGATTGACACTTTTAGAGCAATCTCTGATGTTTTTAATGTTCTAGTCATCGGAAAATATTTTTAGAAATCTTAAGTTAATACATATGGCATGAAAGACATTCAGAACCACATATATGTTAAAATATATACATTTGATAACAATATATTTTTCATTATAACTTTATGATTTAAACGAAGTCATTAAAACATTATATAAATAAATATTAAACAAAATACCTTATTATTCGACTTCGTGCGTTGCAGAAGAGCTCTTTTCGGACGGGGGGCCCCTTCCGTCTTCAGTGTCGTCCGCACTTCGCGGCTGGCAGTCGTAGGTTTGATGTTTTTCCTTAAGTAGGTGCCGCCATATGTGGTGCCGGCACCACAGTAGGCACTTAAGTAGGGCACAGCAGGCACTTAAGTAGGTGCCGGCACCTACTTAAGGAAAAACATCAAACCTACGACTGCCAGCCGCGAAGTGCGGACGACACTGAAGACGGAAGGGGCCCCCCGTCCGAAAAGAGCTCTTCTGCAACGCACGAAGTCGAATAATAAGGTATTTTGTTTAATATTTATTTATATAATATATTTTTCTTTTTATGAATTTTTATTTGACACCCACTCAATGTTCCAGTAATTGACACTGCCAGTTTTTCATTTTATCAGTAATTGGCCTCCTATGTTCCAGTGTTGAACACTGCTAGTTATTCATTTTACCCATTATTAACACCCTACGTCCGTTTGACATAAAATGTTAAAATTCTTATATGTAAAATATATGATTTTATTATTTTTCTTATTAATTATTTTGGGATACATGTCAATTACTGGATCATGCCAATCACTGGAGCATCTACCCTATTTATGTTTTTTTTTTTTTTTTTCCCTGTAATTTTTTTCTACATTTTATTTTAGCAAACTAAATTTAGGGTAATGTTAATTATGTTAAAAAAATACTTTTGAAAAATAACGTACTTTTTCCCTCAAAAATAACTTTAAAATGTAAATAAAATATAGCTTGTAAAATATAAACAATAATTAAAAGGGAAAATATATACAACTGCAATATGTTTTTTTTTAACTAAACTAAATAACAGTATGAATTTTAGATTACGATAATAGTTACTAGGCAATATTACCTGCAATAGACATTCATTTTTCCAAGGATTTTACACTTTTTTTTTTTTTTTTTTTGAACAAAAGTGATTATAAATGCTACACATAATAATAGTAATAATTAAAAATTCTGTCAAAGGCAGAATTTAGTTTAGTATAGAGGACTATTAATTTCAATCTGTAAAATTTTTATTACCGTAAAACTGGGCCACTTACTTTTTAAAATGCCTAAAATGAATTAAAATGAAGTGTTTCCATCTAAATTTTGTACATTAGTTAATTTTTAAAAATATAATTGTCGTGTCAAAAAACTGTTTGCACTCCTAGATTCAGAAAAATCACCCCTTTCATCTGGTACCAAATTTGTAATGATAAGACTGATATTTCTAATTTATTTTGCTGAAATAAATAATAATAATATTCTTCAAATCTATTTTTATTATGCTAACCCTACCCTAAATTTATTCTGGCATTATAAGTTGTGAAAACAAAATACAGAAAAATTAAAAAAAAAAAAAAAAATCAAAGTTTAGGCAGTGTTGCCAACACAAATTTTTTCCCCGCTAAAAGAACACATGAAAATCTGCTAGAAATTCAATTGCCCATAGTGTAGCAACAGTGCAGTGTAATATCGAATCTGCTAAACCTTTATTTTTTCCTGTAAATCGTGTCAAAAATCCGCTAAATTGGCAACATGAGTTTAGGCCTCGTGTTCAGACTGAAGTTGATAAAATAATAATAGTAATTTATGAAAATGTTCATAGGGCTAAGCCACAACTGTTCATAAATACTCATTTTCGATGAGTTATGATTTTTTTTTATTCACGCTATTTATTATCCAATAAACTTGTACTATATATTTTAATGGTTTTTTTTTTTTTTTTTTTTTTTTTTTCTAATTCCGAGTGTCAGTGGATGTCATTTGAAAATCTATACCATCAGTGTTACTTTTATACTTTACAGTTACAAAACTGTTTGGATTTTTTCCATAAAAGGCCTCTATATATTTTTTAAATAAATGTAACAACTGCGTAAATAAGTGAATACCAAGTATTTGTTTTATTGATACATTTTCATTATTTACATCAGTAGGGTAAGGTACATCAGTACATCAGTAGGGTACATCAGTACATCAGTACATCAGTACATCAGTAGGTATTTACATCAGTAGGGTCATTATTTACATCAGTAGTAATCTTACTTTTTATGTTTCATTTTGCAAGTGTAACTCCACATATGAAACTTGTTATTCGAAAAAATAAAACAAGCAGTTGTGAAAATGTTAATCGGAAAAAAAATCTATCTCTTCCCACATGAGGCAGATTGCTGTACAGGAATTATTATGATTTGTTTAGGGATTAGTAATCTAATCTAACTTGTATTTATTTTAGCAACTATTTGTTTCTTCATTTAACATTAGCATTATTTTCAAATCTAATAATTAAATGATACTTTCATATTAACCACATACCAGTAATTAATAGCTATCATGATCTGATATGAAGAAACAATGTCATTAAATTAGTTTAGAAACTTTTTTTAGGACTAATATTTTGTGTTCAGCTTATAACAACCTATGTTAACGTTGTCGCAGTGGTTGTTAAGGGCCCTTTTCACTCACCGCCACAGAAAGCCAAAGCTAATGTTATTCTATGGGAAATTTTTCTTTACAAATAACTTATTAACTAATACCTATTTTTAAATTCTGTTTTCACATTCAGATAAATCCCACCTGTTAAATGGACGCACCTTCTTTTAAAAATGTATCTTTTTAATATTTTATTTTGAAGCTGCAAAATACAAATTTTTAATATGTGAATTTTTTTCATTTTGCAATTTCAAAATAAAATATTAAAAATTAAAAAAAATACATTTTTAAAAGAAGGTGCGTCAATTTAACAGTTGGGAATTTTCAGAATGTGAAAACAGAATTTAAAAATCTGTATTAGTTAATAAGTTATTTGTAAAGAAAATTTCCCCATAGAATAACATTGGCTCGGGCTTCTGGCTACGCTAAATTAAGAGGGCCGTTAACCTAAACTCTTGTCATGTAGTAATTACAAAAGTACCCATTAAATTTGTACCCTAGAGGTAAAGGACACCCCGCACAGCCACTTACATCTGTAAGGCATCTATAAAAAGTTAAAAAATGATCCATTAAACTACAGTACAGGACCCATTATCCGGCAATCGCGGGACCGACCCGATTCCGGTTATTGGAATTTTCCGGATTTCGGGTCCCTGACGAAAAACGGAAATATTACATCTGCAAAAATTACCCCCTCCCATTAAACAACAAAATAACATGCTTATAAATTGTACTGATAAAATAATACATACAAGAACAAAATAAAAAAAAATGAGTGATAAAAGAAATATATATATTAGAAGCTCAAAGATCATGAATAAAAACAGATGCAGAACTCTTATCATAATACAAACGCAGAAAAGAAGATAAACACAACGCACTGACTCACATTTGATCGTTTGCAGTAATATCTATTTTCCCCCCTTTCTGCATTTGAAAGAATGACCCAGTAGCACAAGGTCCATTGACCTTGAAGCACGTGACAGTAATTGCGTTTGTTTATCTGTTCCATTTCTTTGCTCATAGAATGCAGCAGAAAGATGTTTTGATACTGGGTTGATTCATTACACAAGGATGCGATTCGGTGTATCGACACTTGCGTGGCCGTGACTGATGTTTACAGATTTTCATGTGTTTTTGGATTAATGCCTGGCCATAATTTTGCAAAAATATTAAATATTTTAGTTATAAATCATTTTTAATTAACATTCAGTTTTATTTCCTAAAGCTGTCGATCCTCCGAAAGCTTTTCTGGCTGCAGTTTTGGATTCATATGCAGTAAAGCAGCTCAATTTTCTATTACAATTTTAAATGTTTGTTTCATTAATCTTAAAAGTAAAGTTCATTCATTTCAGTGAATTTCAAAAGAAGCGCCAAAGTAAAATAATTTTCTTTTATTATTATTATTATTTTTCTACTTAAAAAGATAATATTTTGTTATATGTATTGTAATGATGAAAAGTACTGGTTTGTGATGCAGTTTGCAGTATCGACTCATTCCGTGAGCTGTACATTGGCAATAGCAATGGGTGCCTTAATCAAAACTGTTCTGAGATATCCTTTTTGAGTTCTTTAAATTGTAATTAAAGTTATTTTTCCTTTATGGAGAACGAGGTTTTAAAGGATTTTCTTTCTTTTTATGTATTATTATTAATATTATTATTATTTCATATTCAAAGTGGGATTCGCTAAAAATATAAGATTAAAAAAAAAAAAAAAAAAAAAAAAATTCCAATTTAGTTTGAATTTTGAAAAATGCCGGTTTTTGGAACATTCCGGTTTTCGGGATGCCGGATAAAAGGTCCGATACTGTACTATAAATATCCTACAGATATCTATTAGCACGACCCATGTCACTCTTTTTTAAATCCATTAGATGCCTGTTACATATCCGATAAAACTCCAAATATCCAATAATAGGACTGGTTAGATCTAATAGATGTTGACAATATCTAAATCTTGTTTGGATCTAACATGTTACATCTATTAGGCATTAAAAAAGGCACATCTAGATTTCATCTACATTTAAGCATCTAATAGATATCTATAATTAGTGCAGGATATCTAAGACTTTTAATGGACATTCTTAAGATATTATGTACCTTTTAGGGATCATTGGATGTCATTTAGATGTCTAATGGATATCAGTGGCTGTATAGGTATTACATTAATACATTATATCGGTTTCGGTTAAAGTATCACTAAGCGGTTACTGCTGGTTACAAAGAAGTGCATTTAAAGTTAATAAAAAAAAGTTGTTCTTCTGAAAAATTACATTTTTGTGGCATGATGTCCTATACTTCTGGGATATAGAAATATATTTAGAAATTCATTAGTTTTAATTTAGCCTTTAATATATTCATATATATATATATATTAATTTACATTATGTAAAAAATGAATGAAAACCAACTCTGAAAGACTAAAAAGAAATCTATCATGTTACATCTATTAGACAATGAAAAAGGCACATCTAAATTTCATCAAATGTTAAGCTAATCAAATGTTTTTATAAATATTCTTAAAAAAAAAAAAAAAAAAAATGAATGAAATGTTCTAATCTTGGTAACTAACATTGATGAGTATGACTTTAAAATCTGTGGAAATAAACTGGATATGGTAAATAAATTAGGAAGACTATGCTATCCTTATGTTCTTAAGCAAATTTGTAGATTATATCACTGATTATTTTATCACTGATGTAAACTTTTGAATCATTGATATCTATCATTATAATGATGTTTGATTTTTATTTATTTTTAAACATTGTTTTATTTATGCAATTTTGAGTCTGATTACATTTAACCAGCGAAATAAAAATGGTGTATTTTGTACATAGTTTTAGTTAAAATAATATTTTAATTTTGTACTTGAAGAACCAATAAAAGTTGTTTTTATCCAACTCCTAACAAATCGAGCAACATGGTGTAAAAAAAAAAAAAAAAAAAAAATTGAACTTTTAAGAAAGAGCAAACTTTTACATAGTTTTTTTTTTTCACATTTAATTTTCACATTAAATACTAAATTACTAAATTTCACATTAACCCTTTGACTGCCATGACTATCATATGTTTCCGTTGAGGGCACTGGCTATCAGATATGATAGCCAGTTTTTCAACACTTCAGTCCTTGGCTATATAAACCTTATCAATCACATGAAAATCGTTCTGGAGTGTGATTGTTGGGGGGATGAGAATCTCCCTATGTGTTGCAAAATGAATCAGATTAAAAAATATTTTTTTATATATATAATTTTATGTTGAAAAAAATGCAAATTACACAAAAGAGTTTTCTAATACATTCTTTTCAATTCAATGTGATGCAAGTTCTTTGCTGAGTTTTACCATGTCCAGAAAACTACCAGTGCAAAAATTTTCCCATACATGGCAAGGTTTAAGGGAAAATATAAATGTGTTAATAAATGTATGTAATGCTGTTAAAAAATGTATATTTTTGTATATAAAATTCTTATACTTCATATATTTAGCTTACTTTGTCAAACTACTAAGTGACAGGTCTTTCCAATAATAGAATTGGAGGCAAAAAAAAAAAAAAAAAAAAAAAATGTTTTATACTGATTTTAGTAATTTTATTATTTGTGAGACTTTAATTTCTTTTGATTTGTTCTTTTTTCCTGCTGATGTTTTATTTTACCATGTTTTTATTAACTGGCTTTCTTGTTTGTTTGTTTGACCAGTACAAATCTTGCAATTGATTTTTAACTAACTGCCCGACTAGCTAGACATTTGAAACATTCAGAATAGCTCAGAACATGATGACAATGCAATACCTCGAAGCCCGATTTTCAAATTTTTGTTTAGTTTTCTTTTAATTAATTAAAATATTAGAATAATAACTACCTAGTAACTTTAAAATTAGCCATTTAAACATTAGCTATAATTTAATTGTTGCCAAAAGAAAAAAATACGAGTTCATTTTCTTTCGACATAAAAATAAATACATTTAGTTAAACATGAACATTAAAAAATTGTAAAAAGTTAAATTATGCATCTCACAAAAATTGATGTCATTATCACTTTAAAAATTTTATACGCATTGATAAAGTGCTAATGTAGTTCTATAGCTATGATTCAACAGAAAATTTAAAAACATGGTATATAAAATTTTTTTATCTTATAATTATTTTAATTTCTAACTGCAAAAATTTATCCTGTAAATTTTGAATAAAAAATGTAGTTTTTTTAACTTACCCGAAAAAAATCAATTTTTTTCTTTTATTCTTATCTTGCTATAAAATGAGCATAATTATATTGCCCCTAAAAGGATTAAAATGAAAAAAAAAAAAAACTATAGAATTTACATGGGGAAGATGAAAGGGTCAGTCTGACTAATGTGCAGTTTTAAGCAGTATGATTTTGATTTTAAAACTGCAATTTTTAATATATGGTGTGTTGATATAGATTGTGTGACGCTTAATCTGGCATTGAATTATTTATCAGTAAGTTTGTTTTGCTTACTGCCTTTTACTTTTATGAAATTTTAGTGTAATGGATTTTATTTATTCAACATTTTTATTTAGGTGTATTTTATGATTTGTCTGTTACCATTCATGTAAATAAATTCTGTTAATGGTTGAAAAATGACTGTAAAACATAAAGCATGCAATAATTGTTTTGGGCCAAAATTGAAAAAACGGAGCTGCTTTCATGCTGCACTTGTACCAGTTTTTATCACTTGATGAACTGTCATGGTGATTAATTATTTTGACTGATAACAATTGCGTAATTTTACAATTTATTGTATTTACTTAGAAAATTCTTATCTTGTTGAATGCCAATTGATGTATGAATTTTATGCTTTTTCAAATTCATTAAAATCTTAACCCATGTTATGTGAAATTTTGTATAGTGTCTTTGTTGTGTGATGGAACAATATGTAGAATTATATTCTATAATCAACATATTTGTTTATTTTCTTATTAATTAATTATTTTCTTATTTTTTTTTTTTTTTAATTATAGTGAAACCTTGTTGTTGTTTTCATATTGTGAGAAAATTTTTGACAGTATAAAATTTAAACATAATTTTTATTTAGTATTTATTTATATATTGTATATATATGGAGAAGAAATGATTAAGAAATCAATTTATTAAAAGTTCATATAGGCACTGTTTACAGCTTCAATGTTATTGGAACAATTCTCCACATCTGAGGAACTCCCCACATGGGGGATTGAATTGTTTATTGGGGCTCTCTCCCTATTGTTGCTGGCAGACAAAGCCCGTATTATTCTATGGGAAATTTTGTTATTGCACATTACAAGAATTCAAAAATGCAAATTTTCACAAAGTGCATTTTTCTTTTCTTTTTCTCTGTGAAATGAAATACTAAAAATTTTAAAAATCAATTTTTGAAAAATGAATACTAATTTAGTGGCTGTGAATTTTCCAAATGTGAAAAAAAAAAAAAAAAAAAAAAAAAAAAAAAGTTAGGAAATGAATAATTTAATGAACAGATTTCTCTGTACAGTTACTTAGGATTTGGTGACCAGAGATGGGGAAGGAGCCTTAATTGGGACTGTAGTTGTAAACAGTGCCCAAAGCAAAATTTGACTTTATATAAAAATCATTTGCTACTGTATTACTGACCTATTATAATCCTAGTCTTCATACTGTGAAGCTAATTTTTAGTTTGTACTGCTGTACTTTTTAAGCATTGTAAATAAAATATGTAATATTTCAGAATGAAATTATTTTTCCTCTTTTTTTTTTCCCCATAAACATTTTAAACTACAAATTTTTGAGGAAAAGACAAGAGCAAAATGTGATCTGAAGGTCGCTCTGATACCTCGAATTCAAGAAAAACTTGGGGAAAATTTATTGCAAAAACACGAAAAATTTACAGAATTAAGAAATTTTTTGGAAATACATAAGAAAGTGTTTTTTTTTTTTTTCTTGCAGAATAAAGTTTTAATTCATTTTTTTTTTTTTTTTTTTTACTGGGGCACTATACACTGCTTTATCTGCTCACTAACCTACTAACCTCCGACTCACTCAGGGTTGCTACAGCACCTAGAAAACAGGGAAAACTCAGGGAATTTTCAAAATTTATTGCAAAAACAGGGAAAATTCAGGGAATTTTGAAATTTTTTAGAAAAACATTGGAAATTTTTTTTATAATCAAATATTTTAAAAATTTTTAGTGCTTTATAATGAATCAATTACGTTTTTTTCCCCAACTATAGAAAGTTAATAAAATTAATATACCCAAAATATGTTCAATTGATTTGTAAACATGTTAGATTCTAATGCTGCATAATTGTGTGTCATTTATTTTACTTCTAAAAGGGACACGGAAAACTCAGGGATTTTTTTTTTTTTTTTCCTGATTTGTGTAGCAACCCTGTCACTTCCACTTATTAACCTCTGCAAAGCTCTGCCCGCCTATTCGATGCTTTGCCTTTCACTCAACAGGAATATTAATTCTGCATAATGCAAGACAAAAGCAGAAAAATGTTATAGAAATCTCATTATTCAGTGTCAAATTGAAATACATACTATTTAATAACACATTTATTTATTTATTTATTTTAATGAAATATTATGCTTAAAATCAGTAATTTTTTCAGAATGAAACGAAATTCATAATGTCTAGGCCATTTTGCATTACAGCTTTATTATATGACCTCCTTGGCAACTTCTAAATTTTTGTCACTATTTGGCGATGAATTTTTTATATTTTTTTGTATAATTGCTTGTTTAAATTAGTATGTTGTGGCCAGCACATGACTTTCTTCTGTATTTTCCTATACAAATTCACTCAGTAAAAATTATTTATTAAAATTATTATTTAAAAAAATGATCTTCCATGATAAGGCAGATGATTTCCTTATTAGAGAAGTAGTATAACACTAAATATAAAAAAAAAAAAAAAAAGTCCATTTTATTCTCAATATTACATTTAAAAAAAAAAAAAAAAAAATTATTAAAAATGAAAAAAATCGATAACTTTATTTTAAATTCTCCCAGATCCCATGGTTCAACCATTCATTTTAAAGGTATTGGCGAGCTCTTTTGAAAGATACCCATCATGAAAATTTACTCCCCTCGAGGGGGGACTTCCCCCCCCCCCTTAAGGGGGGAGGCGAGGCTCCTACACATATAAAAAAAATTTCCCAGTTGACTATCTCTATTATAAATAATTCTTGTAAATTTCATAATGATTATTAAAAAATAATTCTCTTTATGCACATTTATACAAAATTTTGTCCTATACCACCATGTGAAAAATTTAGAAAAAGCAGGATGACAACACAACCTGTAAGACAATTTTTACCAAAAGTTGGTGGGCACTAATTTATGTCAAGGTGCAACTACATACCAATTTGTATGAAATTATGTCCAGTAGTTCCTGAGATACAGTTGCCGCAAAATTTTGTCACACACACACAGACTGACAGAGAGACAGATATTTTCTAGAAATGGTCAAATTGTGTTCTACAGGTCGAAAATTTTTACGAATCCAATACTTTCTTCTATTGAATATAGAAGAAAGTAAAATAATAATAATAATAGTATATATTTTTTCTAAGGCTTATACTTTTTGCTATTGAATTTTTTATTTAATTTAGGGCAATGTATAAATAATACTCTCTATATATAATTTTACTGTACAACTAGATAATTTTACACAATTGAAAATATCTGAAAAGAAAAATTTTTATTATTATTATGATTTTAAATTGGAAAAATCTCGTATAGCTTCAATTTTTAATTCTCTCCTACCTACTTCTTAAAGTAACGAAGGATAAAATCTATTTGATTCTTTATAAGAGTTTTAGATGATGATTTTTTTCCTTGGAATAATTAGAAATAGGAAATGTATCATAGAAATGTCTAATTCATCATTTCTGTAATGTTAAAAAGTTAGGAATGTTAAATTAGAAGTTGCTGTCATTTATAAATGAGTTTGAATTTGAATCTAAAATAGTTTCTTATGCCAATATATATCTGAAGTATTTTAAAATGTTTTTAAATAAAAAAGATAAATACACTTTGAAGACAAAAAGAAATGCAGTTGATCATACTGAAACGACATTATTTCATTATTCACGAAAAAATAATATATAAAAAAATTATAAACAACATAAGAAATTCCCAGTAAGAAAATTAATTTTATAAAAGTAGAAAAAATATATCTGTAGATGACAAATTACTATCCTAAATTCATTTTTTTTTTTTTCATTTAAAATATCTAAGTTTTTATTATTCATTTACAGACTACAAATTTCTTTGTTACCAATAGCAACATTAACTTTTTTTTTTTAACACTGTTGATCACATTTTAATTTTCCTCTGGAAAATAATGTCGTAAGAGAAACTTTTTGGAAGAGAGCAAGTAGAATACCTTTATTAACCTGAAGTTTTTAATTAATAACTTTGTTAATTAATATGATAGAAATTACTAACTGAAATATCTTCTTTGGAGTATTCGGCACACTTTGATACCTTTCATGACAATGGAGGACACTGCTGTTTGTGAAGAGATGAGGTCACAGTCAAAAAATTTTAATGCCAACGACAGCATTTTTTTTAATATATTGAGAAACTTGTTTAATTTTATAGTTTGGAGAAAAATATTTTATTTTATTTTTTAGTGGTTTATAATGAAAAAAAAAAAAAGCAGTTATATTGTAAGTTAATAAAATTAACTTATATATATATATATATACACACACAATATAAACCCTAGATATGTTCAGTTGACTTGTAAACATGTTCAGTTTTGATGCTGCATGATTGTGTCATCTTTTTTCTTTCCAAACCTACATATGTAAGGAAAATATTGTAATCATGACAAAAATTCGATTTTGAGATTTTGGTGTATCGATACATTTTGAGGTCTCCCGAGTTTATTTTTGCTATTTTTATGATGATAATTGTATGTGTGTGAGTGAATATAATGGCGTCTTTGTTCAAATGAGCTGAAAACTGGAACATATGTTATAGTCCCAGTAGCTCAAACTGTATAGATTTTGGTAAATCTAGCATTTATAGTTTTTTTTTTTTTACAGGGATACAAAGAAAAATTCCTTATCATTATAGCAGGGCTCACAACTAGTGTATAAAGTCTATATATTTAACATTGAGTCTATAAAAGTCTATATTTAAAAAAAAAGTCTAGAAGGTGTATATTTTTAAGAATTTCCATATTAAAAAAACAGATATGCATATAAATAAAATTGAAGGAAATACGCATATAAAATTTTCAGATGTCATTTTTATATTTTCCCTCCTCTTTAAATGACTTCCTTTATAATTTCAACCAATATTACAAATTAAATTAGTATAGATATTATTTTGGTAACTTGTGATGAATATATAGCTGATATACCCTTCTCTTATATTAAATGAATAAATTATGTGACTTGTTATAAATAGATATAATTGTCTTGGATCTCTGGAGTTACTCTAACGATTTTGCTGAGAGTTTGAGTTAAGGAATCTTTGTGTCAAAAAACGATTAGGTTTATCCTCATCTTCAGAAAAATTCACGTTTGCTGTTAACCTTTATTGGTCAGTTGCAACAATGGCAGAAATTTGGTTTACTCGGAAATGGATGTAACAATTTCTATGAAAGTTTGGGGTTAAGTGTTTTTAGAGAGCTAAATCGATTGGACATATCCTCATCTTTAGAAAAATTTGCATTTGCTGCTAACCAATCAGCTTCCAGTTGAAAAATATGACAGAATATAAGTTTACTAGGAAATGGATGTGATGAAAAATTGAATATGACAAAAAATGGATTAACACATTGAGTGCCACGTCAGCCATCTGTGGCTGACACTGAACTTTCAGTTTAGACTGTGTCAACCACCGGTGGCTGACAGTGTAAAATATAATATAAAACTAAAAAAATTACAATGTTTAAAGTAATTACAGAAAATTTATTTAAAATTTACATAATTTTTATTTATTACAGGATTATATCATTAAGGCATTTTAATTAATTTTATTGAAACACGGTAAACATAAAAACAGTTGTCCTTGCTATACCGCAATACCAGTGCTTCTAAGCAGTGCACGTGGCCTGACGGGGATTTCCTCAAGAATTCTCATGGCGCTTAACGTGTTAATAAAAAACGTAGGTTTAAGTGTTTTTTGCAATGACAAATCCATCTAAATTAACCTCATCTTCACAAAAATTAGCCTTCACTATTAACTTCTTATTCCAAAATATGGCATAAACTTGGTTTTCTCAGAAATAAACCGAATAGTTTTAATAAAAACATAGAAATGAGTTTATTTATTTATTTATTTTTTAATGAGAAACTTATTTAACATATCCTCGTCTCAAGGAAAGTTAGCGTTCACTGCTAAGTTAACCCACACTCCACCACAGCAAAATATGGCTAGAATTTGGTTTTCTTGGAAATT
The DNA here is from genome assembly GCA_963930645.1 of Salticus scenicus. Taxonomy (NCBI): domain Eukaryota; kingdom Metazoa; phylum Arthropoda; class Arachnida; order Araneae; family Salticidae; genus Salticus; species Salticus scenicus. Next base: position 209,213,059 of record OZ005661.1, read on the forward strand.
GCTCGAACAAATAATTTTGATAAGTACTTAAGTTTTTTTTTGTTTTTTTATGAAACAATTCAAACTGAATTTTCCTCATCTTCAGGAAAGTTAACATTTACAGTCAGTCTTCACTCCACCCATTGCAAAATTACAACAGAATCTTTCTAGGAAATGGCTCTAATGGTTTTGATAAAAACTTAACTTTAATGGGGTTTTCAGATGATAAACCGTCTAATTTTTCCTCATCTTCATGAAAATTAGTGTTCACTGATAACCAGTCAGGAAGTCGAGTGGAGTCACTCCATATTTTTTACTTTTAAAGGAGATAGGATTTTTTTTCCAAATTTATGTAGCAATCATGTTATACAGGGTGTAGACAATCAAGGAAAATAGGGAAATCATGGAAAAATTAGGGAACGTTATCAATCTGGAAATATCAAGGAATTTTGTAAAAGTACCAAAAAATCATAGAACATTTTATTTTTGCTTTCCAAGCACGACTAAAAGATCACCAAATAGATGATATCTCAGCCAAGATTGTACAAGATTGGCTGCTTTGCTGAGTTAACATTAAAAAAACTTTGCTTTCTTTTTCTTTTTTAATTAATTATTTATAATGCAACAACTTGAGGAATATTTTTATTTTCTTATGTTAATATGTTGTACAATTTAAAAAATTTAAATTTTTACAGTTTGTGGATTTTTTCCCAAATTTTGAACTTTTTGTTTGCATTTTATTTTTATTTTTGTGTACATTAACAAAGTCAACAACGAAACAAGAAGGAAAAAATCATGCAGTTCACTTAATAGGGGGCAATATACACACAAAAGTGCAATATATTCAAAATTATGGCTTGTATGTGATAAAGTAATGAGAAATCTGTCAAAATTAGTCATGGAAATTATGGAAAAATCAGGGAATTTTTTTTTTTTCTTTCTGATTTTTTGTAGTCACTCTGTTATACATTTTCTCATATAAGTTCTGTTATACATTTTTTTATGTTAATTTTCTAGTCTGTCGATATAACATTTTAGGAACACATATAACACTTATTTTTATGCTTTTGTTTTTTTTATAAGAAGAGTGAGTGTCGTATAAATCAACATAGGTCTTCCGTCTGCATCTCGGCCATTGAATTGTAGATGACCTTGAAAGAAATCTTCCTTGAAATCTTCTTTTACTTCATCTGGTATGTAATTTGATAGACCACATGTTGAAAAGGCAGCAGCTAAAATATATATATAAATAAGAATTATCCCAAGCATAATTTTCTTTTTAAAATAATCTTATCAAAAATATGTATCCTACAAATAACTAGCATGTTGTGGCCATCACAAAACTTTCTTCTATATTTTTTATACAAATTTATGCTGTACAAATTATTTATTAAAAATTTATAATGTGTTAAAATTATTTTCTATGATTAATAATACACGAAATTCTCAGCTCGAAGAAGTGTAACACTCGGTGTCTAAAGAAAGTTACTGTGCCCTAGATTCTGAAGATTGTTTTTCTCCTTGTTAAAAATGAAAAATTCAATAATTTTGTTTTAACCCGTTAATGCCCAAATTAATTTTGCAAACTACAGTTGGTAACAAAAGTATCTGAACACTAGCAAAAATTCCTATATTAAAAAAGTACACTTAATACTGTTTTGTTAAATAAATCCTTGTCGAATCATGTTCTTAGACTGACTAAGAACATGACTCGATAAGGATTTATTTAACAAAAGAGTATTAACTCTACTTTTTTTATATAGGAATTTCTGCTAGTGTTCGGATACTTTTGTTACCGACTGTATATTTTGATGAATATTTCAATTCTAAATTAATATAGACAGCTGACAGTAAAATATATTAAATTAAAACAATTCTGCTGATAGTTTTAAATTTAAAGTCTATCCTCATTTAAACACATTTAATGTTCTAGCGAAAAATTTTCTAGATAGAAAAACTTGGAGATAACAGATTAATTTCCTATTGTACGCTAACAAAGACCTTGAAAGTAAAGTATTATTCAACTTGAGTTAAGTTGGTATGCCTGCGTAAAAAACAAATTTATATGCGATGAATGAAAAATCATAAAATAACTATCCAAATTATGTAATTATAATTAATAGCAGGCACGTAAAACTGTGAGGGATCATTTAGAATGATGCTATAAACTGTCATTAAAAAGCAGAAATCATTTCAAGAAACCACAAAAAATATACGGGTTATTTTATAAGCTGTCCTCAAATGAGGACACTGGGCGGTAATAGGTTAAATTATCACTGGACTATGGATCAACCATATATTTTAAATGTATTGATGAGCTCTTACTGAAAAATATTTACATTAAAATTTCATACCCACTTGTCCAACCAAAAACGTTTAGTGGCTGCATTAGAAATCCATTTTATTTACATGGTCTGCATTGTGTGTTTATAAATATAAACAATGTGACTTATCTGCAGAGATATTGCTAGTTTTTCCTAGGAGTGGAAATACTCCTTGATCTTTTTTGAATTTGGCATTATTAGGACTAAAAAAAAGTAGAAGAGAAAAAAGTTGATCTTTTTGAATTCATGCTAAATTTTACTTCTTTCTTAATAAGTTCAAAAATGAAATGTATGAACTCATGTTATAAGTTTCAATTATGAGTTCAAGTTATATTATATGGACTGGCCAAATGTAATAATATTCCTTTCAGCATAATTTGTATAATATAATATCAGAACTCAGAATATGAACATAATGTGACTCAGTTTATAAATTACAATGAACACTGAAAGATGATGATAAGGCCATACATGAATCTGAGAAATTTTATTGTTGATGCAAATGTTTACAGTTTTACTCAAAATAGTTTTAATTATAAAAACTTTTTGTCCATTGTATCAGAAGATATTAATTGATTTAAAAAAAATAATCTGGTGTGTCACTCACATGACTTTCTCTTACCCTGAAATTTAATACTTTAAATACAGGTTGGAGATTAAGAGGTAAGATAATGAGTACTGTTATGTAAACCTATGTTAAACAATTCAAATTTCGCTTCGGAAGAGTTTTGTGTGAGGGGGTCTACCACCCCCCCTCAACCCCCCGTTTCATTAATGCACCTACATTTATATAGAATTTAATTCGGTTATTAAAATTAAAAGTTTACTTAAAATTATGCAGACAATTTTCACACACAACATTCATTGAAACTTATCAATCTTGATCAAACTTTTCCAGCAACAAACTTATATTAACTTCAAAATACAACATTTGAATCTCCTAAAATTATTCTTTTTTGAGTTACTCTAAGAGACACAGACAAAGATCAAACGTTAAAAAACTTGACTATGGTAATCAGGAAGCCTCAAAACGTGTAAATATACAAAAAACAAGTGATAAAAATTTAGCTTAAAACATACATTATTTACCATATCTCTATGAGGACTTTATTTCAATTCCCGAACAGCTTTCCTAGAAATGGTAAAATATTATTAGTAAAGCGCATCCACTAACAACAAATAACTAGTGTGTTGTGGCCACCACATGACTTTCTTCTATATTTTCCTATACAAATTCACTTAGTAAAATTAATTTATTAAAATTATTATTTAAAAAAATTATCTTCCATGATAATGCAGACGATTTCCATATTAGAGAAGTAGTATAACACTAAATATCCAAAAAAAAGTTGAATTTATTCTCAATTTTACATTTAAAAAAAAATGTTAAAAATGAAAAGAAAACGATAACTTTATTTTAAATTATCGCAGACCGAAGGTTTAACCATTCGTTTTAAAGGTATTGACGAGCTCTTTTGAAAGATACCCATCAGGAAAATTTACTCCCCGCGGGGGGAGACGAGGCTCCTACATACACAATTTTTTTTCTCATTTGACTATCTCTATTACAAAAAATATATATTCGTTTCATTTGGTTTAGTGCAGTCTATAGATGTTAAACTCTACTTACCTGCAATTTCCCCCATAGACGTAATGTATTTGAATAATCTTGAGTATCCCTGTACACGAACCATTGGCTTCATCTCAATGAAAAGCTTAGTGTAGCATCCCTATAACATACACATTTAGAATACAGAGTTTGGAATTTCTGCTGTTTTTTGTTCTTGAGATATGCTGATAACAGACACACAGACCATTCACTAAAAACATGATTTTAGCATTCAGGGGACCTCGAAACATGTAAATATAACAAAAACTCACTTTCGAAAATTTGACCCTAAAACAATACTTTCTCTGCCGTAAGGATAAGAGAAAGTAAAAAATATGCAGAGCATTGAATTATAGAAAGAATATAAACTTTTTCACACACATTTAACAAAATACTACACTAAATTTAACCTAAAAATACAAAGCGTGAAAAATACTCATGGTTTAAATTTTAAGGAGTATTTTTAGATTTTATTGCGTAAAATATGCTTGTGGAGGAGTTAAAAATATCTCTGCTTGTCTGAATTGTAATGAATATATATATGAAACATGTATGTAGTGAAGATTTAAAAATAAAATAATTTAACTAACATTAAATTAAAATAATTAAATTGACATTAAATTTATTTTTAATCCTAAATTAATATTAGAACAGGATTTATGACTGTGCATTAATAATAAGAAGAGTCAATAATTTATCTTTTAGTGTTTAATTAATAATAATCGGTTTTAAGTTTGTTTCTCTCCTGCATTGCTGCTCTATTCTCAGCACTTGTGCCTACTTTGTTCGCCTAATGAAGAGTCTTGTTTTATTTCGACCTAAAACAATTGTTACAATTTTTTTGCATTTTTATAGAGTTTATTCAACATTTTTATTACATAAATGCTTTGGTATTTTCACTTTAAAGAATCGAAATGAATTTATTAATTTTTGATATGCTAACAAAAAATAAAAAATTTTAAGTTTTGTAAATTATTGTGTTGTGGGTCGCAAAATATTGTGTGTTTAAATTAATTCGTAGCGTTTTTTTTTTTTTTTTTTTTTTTTTTGAAAATTGAGACTTTATTGTGCAAAAATAATTACAAATAGATTATTCAAAGTATTGACCATCACTAGCCACTACTTTTTCCCATCTTTCTGGCAGCATACGGATTCTGCGTCGGAAGAACGAATTGTCTTTAGAGGCAATCCAAGAATCAACCCATTTTTAACAATCTTCATAAGAAGTGAAGTGTTCCTCAGACAGTCCATGGCTCATCGATCGAAACAAGTGGTAATCAGATGGAGCAATGTCTGGAGAATACGGCGGGTGAGGTAGGACCTCCCATTTGGTCGTTTCGATGTAGGTTTTGAACGGTTTTGCGACGTGTGGAAGAGCACGTCTTTAGGTTTCAGTTCGTATGGGACCCAATTTCCCTGCTTTTGGATCATTCCCATGGCTTTCAGGCGTTTGCTGACTGTTGAAAAATCAACTCTTAATGATTCAGCTAAATCTTGAAGCGTTTAGCATGGATCTTCATTGAGCAATGACTTCAGTTCTTTATCTTCAAATTTTTTCTGCTGCCCAGGTCGTTCCTTTTCTTCCAGCTCAAAATCACCACTTTTAAATCGAGTAAACCCTTTCCAACACGTTTGTTCAACTAGTGCATGCTCTCCATAAACTTCCACTAAAATTCGATGACTTTCGGCAGCGCTTTTCTTCATGTTAAAGTAATGAAGTAGAACTCCCCACAAAAACACTTTATCCGGTACAAAGTTAGATATATTCGATGAAGTAAAAAATTATGTTATTTACGCTTCAACCAAATGACATATACTAATAACGATGCTCAATGATAGTAGGTTTATGGGGAATACTAGTCACGCCATCTATTGGAAAATGCCACTTGTCACGCCACCTATTAGAAAACGCTATGAATTAATTCAAACACCCAATACAATCCAGCACTTTTTATATTTTTCTCATTTATACGCTTTTTATATTCTGTTTCAAATCATTCTTTTGTATTCTAATGTTAAAATCTAACATTCATATGACATGAGTAAATTCTTAATTTCACTTACACATTTTTTCCTTTAAGAATCTCAAGTGTGAATTTCATTCCAAAGTTAAATAATCTGGTGTGTCACTCACACGACTTTCTCTTAAACTGAAATTTAATACTATAAATACAGGTTGGAGATTAAGAGGTAAGATAACGATGTTATGTAAATCTATATTAAACAATTCAAATTAGACTTCGGAAGAGTTTTACATGATAATTAATTCTGTGTGAGGGGGGGCTACAGCCCCTCTCAACCCCCGTTTCATTAATGCACCTAGATTTATATAAAATTTAATTCGGTTATTAAAAAATAATTCTGTTTTTAAAAAATAATTTATTAAAATTATTATTTATAAAGAATATCTTTTATGATAATGCAGACGATTTCCATATTAGAGAAGTAGTATAACACTAAATATCCAAAAAAAAGTCCATTTTATTCTCAAAAAAAAAAAAAAAAAAAAAAAAAAAACGATTTTTTTTTCCGTTTTTTTTTTTTTTTTTTTTTTTTTTTTTTTTTTTGTTAAAAGTAAAAAAAAAAATCGATAACTTTGTTTTAAATTATCGCAGATCGATGGTTCAACCATTCGTTTTAAAGGTATTGGCGAGCTCTTTTGAAAGATACCCATCATGAAAAGTTACTCCCCTCGAGGGGGGAGGCGAGGCTCCTACATACACAAAATTTTTTTCCCAGTTGACTATCTCTATTACAAAATATATATATTCGTTTCATTTGGTTTAGTGCAGTCTATATACGTTAAACTCTACTTACCTGTAATTTCCCCCATAGACGTAATGTATTAGAATTCTGTTGATTGTCCCTATACACGAACCATTTGATTGATCTTAACGAAAAGCTTACTGTAGCATCTATATATGATACACATTTAGAATACCAAGTTTGGAATGTCTGCTACAACTTGTTCTTGAGATATGCTGATAACAGACAGACACACACACAGACCATTTGCTAAAAACATGATTTTCGTATTCAGAGGACCTCAAAACGTGTAAATATAACAAAATCTCGCGTTCGAAAAGTTGACCCAAAAACAATACTTTCTCTACCATATGGGTAAGAGAAAGTAAAAATTTACTCTGTCTATGTTTCTTCTTCTTTTTTTTTTTTTTTTTTTTTTTTTTTTCCGATAATTATTTTTTTTGACTTGTATACTGAGTGCAATCCAAAATCGATAGCCTAAAGAAGTTTAGGGAAATATTCAAAACTAAGGGGTTGGGAAGCAGGTTGATTGACAGGTATACAACTGCCCAGGATTTCTTTGGGAGAAAGGAAAATGACTGCAAGCTTTCAATTCTCACTCTCTACTTTATTGCTTTTCAGAAACAGGGTTTAAATAAAAAAAAAATCCCTAATTTCTTACAGTAGATTTTAGTTTAGGGCACTCAAAGATTTTTCTCCTTCACTTGACATCTTACTTTTGAAGAGAAGATTTTCTTTCATTTTTAATTGTTTGTAAAAATATCATTTTCACTTGGAAAACTAAAGACTTTGTCCTTAAAAGACAATAATGGGATCAAATAAAAGTTGACAAAAATAAAACAGAGTTCAATTAGCAAAAAAAAAAAAAAAAATTATTCCCATATCAACACTAAATACAATTGTGTATAATTTAATTTTGTCGTCCAAACGGTGTGGTGGTTAGCGTCCCTGACTTCTACACGGTTGGGCCTGGGTTCGAATCCCAGATAAGGATTGGATGGATGGATGATTGGGTTTTACTTCACACTAGTGCTGCGCAGATGGGCAATTGGCGACGGTCTGGGACACACTCCTAGAGGTGGTCCGGAGACATGCCATCACAATTTTGATCCTCCACGAAAGGGATGCCTCTCCCGCTTCGGTGACCCCCAGAGGTATAATTTTTGATGGGAACATTGCGGCCGCAACAGATTTTACGTGCACCAGCCACCATTAGTGTACACGACGGTCTTTGGCCGGCTCGAGTACCGAACCCGCAATCTTCCAATTACGAGTCCGGCGCTCTACCGACTGGACTACCGCGGCAAACCAGATAAGGCATAAATGTGTTGTCCCTTTTAGGGGTAGCGATGACCGCCCATTGGATGCTCCTTCACAAATGGTCATCATTTCGGCGACCTCTCGGCCAATGCTTGTGCATATGCGCCACACCATTAGAAAAAAAAGAAAAAAATGTAAATTAATTGTTATGATTATTAGTTAAATTATTTTAAATTCCATTTAAAAGTTATATTAATTGAACAAATTAAAAGAAAACCATAAAATGCATTAGAATTTTATTATTACATGACACTTTTTTAGGTATTAAAAGGTTAAAATAAATTTTCGGTTTTGTGTTTTTTCAGTTACAGTGTATCTGAAAAAGCAGTATATGGTAAATGTATAAACAGTGCTTCATTGTATTACATGTCAGTCCATATATTAGGAAAATTGCCATATAATGCCACTGTCAGCCAGTATGCATCTAAATTGAATCAGCGTAGTATTTCATATTATTCCTGTTACATATCAAGTTATGTGTAATTGTACACAATGGAGGCTAAGATATAGTCTTCCTGTAAATGGGAAAGATTGCAGCATAGCAATGCTACCTGTTGGAAAACTTGCACCAAAAGTTGATCAGCATTAAGTTATGTCAAGATGCAACTAAACATAAACTTCATGGAGTTATGTACATTAATTCTAATTATCATAACTCCAAAATGAAAAACTGTAGAACAACAAAATGTTAGAATTAAAACAAATCAGGTTCACACATGAGTTTTGCAATTTTTAGTGACAATTGAAAAATTGAAAGTGGAGACTAAAATCCAGAAGTGGAACCATAAGTTCGTTTTTCAGAAACAGCTCTAACAATTTTGTTTAAAGGTGCTCTGTATAAACTTTTCAAATGAGATGTCCTTTTTTATTCATTAGTTAGTTACTACAGAAAAATTAATAGACATTCTAACAGTGTTGGGCATAATTGATTAAAAAGTAATTGAATTACAATTAGATTACAATTATAATTATTTTACTGTCAATCGATTAACAAGTAATTGATTACAAATAAATTGAATAAGTAATTCAATTTATTTCCATTCAATTACTTGTTAATTGTTTGACAGTAAAATAATTATAATTTAATTGTAATTCAATTACTTTTTAATCAATTATGCCCATCACTGCATTCTAATTTGGTTGACCTGTTTTAGGGCTCAGAATTGGCAGTTTTAAATAATGACTCTACCGATTTTCTTTAAATTTGTCATATTAATCTCTTTTGATGTCCTTCCATATGTATTAGTTAGTTTCTAGGGTATAAGATTGTTTTGCGAAGGTTTGGCGAAAATCCGAAATGGGACTGAAAGTGGGTATCTCAAAAACAACTGTAGCAAATTTCTTCAAAGTTACAATATAAACTACCATTCTGGTGTATATTAACCCATTAACCGCCAAAACTAGAAATAATAAATTTTTTCTAAATACAAACAGTAGTTGTGGTTGGGTTTTACGTCGCACTAATGCTGCGCAGATGGGCAATTGGCGACGGTCTGGGACACACCTCTAGAGGTGGTCCGGAGACATGCCATCACAATTTTGATCCTCCACGGAAGGGATGGCTCTCCCGCTTTGGTGACCCCCAGAGGTATATTTTTTGATGGGAACATGGAGGACTTTGCGGCCACGACAGATTTTACGTGCACCAGCCACCATTAGTGTACACGACGGTCTTTGGCCGGCTCGAGTACCGAACCCGCAATCTTCCGATTACGAGGCCGGCGCTCTACCGACTGGGCTACCGCGGCCCAAATACAAACAGTAATACTCATTATTTTGATCCTATATAACAATTATTTAAAATAAAATTATTAAAATTAGTCTTATCTTACTAAATACAGGGTGTTGTATTTGTACAACTTCAGTAGAATAAGAGTATATAATGAAGACAAATAAATGTTTACGGAAATTTCCTTGCGGGAGTATAAAACAGCAAACACTACAGATGACTTCAAAAGTAATTATTTTATTGTGAAACATTTTTTTACAAGTTATGTAAACTTATTCAAATACGATTTTCAAAAGCTTTGGATTGATTAGTGCTTCAAGTTTGAAATTTATTTTTAAATATAAAATAATTTTTCAGATCAAATTTTTTTTTGTAATACTAGGGGGCTCTGCCCCCTGTTCGCTCCACTCACCAATAGAGATGGGAATAATCGAATGATTTTGATAATCGAGTGATTTGCTATCGAATGATTTTAATAATCGAATGATTTTACAATCGATTATTAATGACGTAAGCGTAGAATAAGCGTTTTGTAATAGTTTCGGTATCTTCGTGGCTGTCAGGTTACCCTCTCTTTATACTTTGTTTTTTCACTCACTGCTATGAAATTTTAAGGTCTCGTCATTAATAATTAAGTTTTATTTAACTTTTTAATAGATTTTTTTTTTTTTTTTTTTCAAAAATCGTTCTATAATAATTACTTTGTTCTCCCCCCCCCCCCCTCTATCTCTCTCTGTGTATATATATATACATATATACGCAGTCGAACCTTGTTAACGTGAATCTCAAGGGGGATAAAAAAAATTGTCATGTTACCAGTAGTTCATGCTATCAGTAACTAATCTTCATACAACTAAACTAATCTTCATTTTGACGGGGATTGTGGAAACAGTTCATGTTAAAAGTAATTCACATTAACGAGGTTCGATTGTATGTGTGTGTGTGTGTATGTATGTATGTGTAACTGAATCAATTGAAACACAAATTTGACAATGGTAGCTTAAGTGATTTTATTGGTTATTTGATCTATCATAAAGTTAAAAATGGCAGCTATTTGAAAATTTCAAATTCGGATAAGAAAAGCATTTTTCAACAGATTTGCTTAAAATTCGGTATGTACATATATCATATCAATGTATCAATCAAGATTATTAATCAACTCGATCGAGCATCGTATTTCAAAATGACGGGCACTTAAAATTTTCAAACTTACATTTAAAAAAAGTATTTGTGAACAGATTTGCATATAACTCGATATATGCATAACTTATATGAAGATCTCAACTGAACCAATTATTTAATCAACTCGATCCCTCAACTTGTTTCAAAATTGTCATTACTTCAGCATTTCAAACTCAGTTTAAAAAGTTATTTATGAACCGATTTGTCTGAAAGTTTTTATGTACATAACCCACGTTTATTGGTCAGCTCGATATACTATTTTTACTTTCTTCTATATTTAATAGAAGAAAGTATTGGAATCGAAAAAAATTCAGCTTCCGGGTTTCGATGGATTTACACGTTTTGAGAGATCTAAAACATGATCTAACTATTTATAGAAAATATCTGTCTGTCTCCCGCTCTCTCTCTGTGTGTGAGAGAGAGAGAGACAAAAATTTTCTGGAGACTGTATCTCCGGAACTATTGCTCATAATTGTATATAAATTTATATGTAGATGCACCTTGACCTAAATTAGGGCCTATAAGCTTTTGGTATCAATCGCTCAACAGGTGGCGCTACTATACAGCGATTTCTGAAATTTAAGGGGATGCTATATCTCAGGTTATACTGCGTATAATACAACAAAACTTGATACATGAAAAAGCCATTATGTGGCATTTTGCTATTCAATTTGAATTCTTATCGACCAACAGGTGGCGTTACTATACAGCGATGTCCGCAGTTTAACGGAAAACTATATATCAGGAACTACTGCAGAGAATTGCATATAAATCTATATGTAGATACACATTGACATGGATTAATGCCTCTCAACTTTTGGTATCAACCGTTCAACAGGTGGCGCTGCTACAAAGCGATTTCCAAAAATTAAGAGAAGGCGATATCTCAAATTCTATTACGTATCATCAAAAAAACTTGATGTGTGAGAAAGTCATTATAAGACATTATGCTGATTCAATTTAGTTGCTTATCGGTCAATAGATGGCGCTGCTATACTGCAAATTTCCTCGATAATGGGATGGCTATATCTCAACTTCAGTGGCATATAAGTGTACGAAACCTGGTATATGCGATAAACATTACAAAAATGCATTTTTTAAGATTCTATTTATAGACAATAAAACTGTCTTTCTTTGGATATTTAGTGTTAATTTTCTCTAAGATAAAAAACGTTTGCATTCAACCAGTTAGATAATTTTAATAAATAGTTTTAATAAATTATTTGCACTTAGTGAATTACTATAGGAAAATATCGAAAAGAGTCCACAACATACTAATTTTCTAAATAGTGGCTACTTCAAAAGAACAAAGAAATCGAACTGAATTGTTACCATTTACTCGCACTGTTTAATTTTGCTGGGCTGCTATCAAAGAAAGGTATTTTAAAAGAAGTGGCATTAGTACAGTAATTTGTACTAGCACATAACGTATTACTTCTTGTTTGCAGAACTTGCGCCTACTTTGTTCGACTAACGAACGGTCGTGGCTTTTATTTTTTATTTTTCGATTTGATACAATTATTGTCAGTTTTTTTTTTTTTTTTTTTTTTTTTTTTTTCATTTTAAACTATTTAAATGGCAACCTTACATGAAATTCAAGATACAAATTTAATTTTTTGCAATTATTTATTTTTTTAACTTATGCTTTTAGCACACATATATACAGATTAAGCATTTGAAAAAATTGACTCTTATATTCATGAGGCCACAAAACGCGACATTATGCAAAAAACAGAGCTGAAAATTGAATTTAAAAAAATTGTCTATCGTATTAGTGTGATCAATTAATTTTTTATTCCTGAGCAATTTTCGTCGACATTGCAGAATGCAGTAAAACGTTTACATTAATTACATTCAACAGAATAAATAGTTTCGTTTAAATTTGGGTAGCCCTTTATACTGTCGAAAAGTGATATATAGAGCCCCTTGTGTAATTTAGATCTATATGATATGAAAAAGACATATTAATTTCTAGCAATTTCCAATTATAGGATATTTGGATATATATATTCCAATGTATCCAAATGCTTTTGAGTAGCTCTCTAAACAAATGATCGGTGATTTTCATACCCTATTCTCCACAAAGCGTGATTTTATTTATATAAAGAAAAAAGAAAGCATACTCATTTAATTTTATTTATTGCAAAATATAGATGTTAAATTGCAACTACTAGAAATTTCATCCATATAGGCATAATGCATTTGAAATTTCAATTATCTTGGATGTCCCTGTAGATGAACCATTTGTTCGACCACAGTGAAAAGTTTACTGAACATCCCTATATAATACAGATTTAGAAAAAAAATTGACTTCCTGCTACAATTTTTTCTTGAGATATAAAAGACACACAGACCAACCGAAAAAAAAAGTTGCACTCCGGGAGTGCCGACAGAAGTGAAAACTTGAACAATTACGTGTGTATTTCTTGAATAGCCAGGAAATATTTTATTGTGCAGGAAATACTTTTAAATGAAGCGTTTTTTTATTCATTAATATAAACTACTACTACAAAAATTATATTAAAATTTTATTTAATGCGCTAACTGCAATAGAGACAGTGTCCGGAGATGAGAGAAGTCGTGTAGTGCCGCACCAGATTGTAAAAACGTGAGAAAGATGGCAGCTTTGACCTTTCTCACGGTTTTGGGAGGTCTAGGTCTAACTGCAACTTTCCGGCTGCAATCTTTAAGAGACAGTGGCTGGAGATGAGAGAAGTCGTGTAAAGCCGCACCAGATTGTAAAAACGTGAGAAAAATGGCGGCTTTGGCCTTTCTCACGGTTTTGTGAGGTCTAACTGCAATAGAGACAGTGTCCGGAGATGAGATAAGTCGTGTAGTGCCGCACCAGATTGTAAAAACGTGAGAAAAATGGCAGCTTTGGCCTTTCTCACTGTTTTGTGAGGTCTAACTGCAACTTTCCGGCTGTAATCTTTAAGAGACAGTGGCTGGAGGTGAGAGAAGTCGTGTAAAGCCGCACCAGATTGTAAAAACTTGAGAAAAATGGCGGCTTTGGCCTTTCTCACGGTTTTGTGAGGTCTAACTGCAATAGAAACAGTGTCCGGAGATGAGATAAGTCGTGTAGTGCCGCACCAGATTGTAAAAACGTGAGAAAATGGCAGCTTTGGCCTTTCTCACTGTTTTGTGAGGTCTAATTGCAACTTTCCGGCTGTAATCTTTAAGAGACAGTGGCTGGAGATGAGAGAAGTCGTGTAAAGCCGCACCAGATTGTAAAAACGTGAGAAAAATGGCGGCTTTGGCCTTTCTCACGGTTTTGTGAGGTCTAACTGCAATAGAGACAGTGTCCGGAGATGAGATAAGCCGTGTAGTGCCGCACCAGATTGTAAAAACATGAAAAAAATGGCGGCTTTGGCCTTTCACATGGTTTTGTGAGGTCTAACTGCAACGTTTCCGGCTGCAATCTTTAAGAGACAGTGTCCGGTCCGGAGATGAGAGAAGTCGTGTAGAGCCGCCCCAGATTGTAAAAACGTGAGAAAAATGGCGGCTTTGACCTCTCTCATGGTTTTGTGAGGTCTAACTGCAATAGAGACAGTGTCCGGAGATGAGAGAAGTCGTGTAGAGCCGCACCAGATTGTAAAACATTATATAGTATATAATTATTAACACTTCACATTAGCAAGTTAGTAATTGTATGATACATTATTTGTATCATATGAGGATGGAAAGCGTTCACTAACGATAATGCGAGTTCAATGATTTTTGTTCACCCAAAAGTTTTCACTTCAAATGGAAAGCGTTAGCTGACGATGACGCGAGTTCAATGATTTTTGCTCACCCAAAAGTGCTCAACGCGCCTAAAGAAGTTTTCACTTCACTTAAAAAGAAAAAAAAATGGATTAATTACTCCTTAAAACGTGTAAATGTAACGAAAACTCATTTTCGAAAATTTATACATTCTCTACCATATGCAGGTATATAGTAAGAGAAAGTTTAAAAATTGAGTATTATTGATCATTAGTATAAAGCTAAATTTATTCTATTATTTTATGTTGCATATTCCCAATTTTGCTGATTTATTTATTTATTAGTGAGTGTATGTGTGTATGTCTAATATAATAATTTGAAATTAATGTAAAAATGTTTTATTTACGTATTCTAATAAAACCGTAATTAATGTAAAATTGTTTTATTACGTATTCTAATTCTAATTATTTGAAAATATTTGAACCCTTAAATTTTTCATATAAACTTGAAAAATTCATGTATGTATATTAGAAATATATATATATATATATATTAATATAAAGTAAAAATTATGGGTCCCCCCCCCCCCCCCACTTAAAAGAACAAAATTTTTATAATTTTTAAAGTATTTTTATGAATAGAAACATTACTAAATCTAAATAACGCGTATTTTGAAAAACAACGGTTCACAAAATACACATATAACGTGTAAAAAGCAACATTCAAAGAATGGCCACTCAGCCGAACCACCGAACGAATGATTCATTCGCTATAAGCAGGAAATAAATATATCACTGCAAATAATCGAAATACAAAATAAGCAAGTAAATTCTTGCTGTTAAAAATCACTCGAAATAAAATAATCGAGATATTCATTCGCGCACGCTCATAAAGGTTATAAAATCATTCGAAAGAAAATCATCGATAAAATCATTCGCGCACGCGCATAAAGTTATGAAATCATTCGAAAGAAAATCATCGATAAAATCATTCGCGCACGCGCATAAAGGATATGGTAGCAATCGAGAGAAAAAATAATCGGAATGAAATGATCGAATGAATTTAACGAATGAAATGATCGAATGAATTTAATGAGTGAAATGATCGAATGAAATTAACGAGTGAAATGATCGAATGAAATTAACGAATGATTTTTAGATAATCGAGTTAATCGAATGATTCCAAATAATCGAGTTAATCGATTATTTCACTCGAATGACGGCACATCTCCACTCACCAACCCCCAAGGAAGGCTTTCCCTCACCCCGACTTGCTTCTCTCATTAACCCCTGCTGGATTCTACCCGACTATTCTCAACTTTGCCTTTCATTGAATTGGAATATTAATAATACATAATACAAGAGAAAAGTTTAACAATATTATAGAAATCCACCATATTTGGTATCACATTGAAATACACAATATTTAATATTATATTGTTTCTAGTATGTGAAAAATCTGTCTTAACGTTCGACAGTTTAATAACAATTTGCCATTATTTTGAGAGAAATCATATGTTAGACAGCTAGACACACAAAATAAACAACGATAGCACTAACTGTTTAGAACAGAGAGAAATTCTTAACATCTAAATGGTTTAGCGTTACAGCTTTAGTATACGATCCACTTGTTAAATTTTTGTCACTGTTTGACGATGAATTTTTCGGGTATTATTGCTTGATTAAAGAAATTATGAACTTATTTTTTCTAATGCCTATATTTTTTACTATTGAATTTTTTTAGTTAATTTAGGGCAATATGTAACACTCTGCATTTATTATTTATTTCCAATGTACAGAAAGGTTTTAAATGGTGCTTAAACAGTAAAGATGCAACTTATTAAAGTGCATTTTTCCTAGAATATGATTTAGTCGGATCCATTGAAAATAAATATCTTATGTGATTATTGCAATTATTTTAAACATTTCATTAGTAGTAGTACGACAGGACAATTTTTTTCAGATAGCGATTTTGCATTGTCGCCATGAATTTGCCAAGATGCCCGTCAATAACTTATTTTACCACTTCTTAAACTATATTAAATACTAAGTTAAATCGGGGGAAAAAAAAAAATCACATTTTTCGAAACCTACTGATAAGTGAAAAATTCATCCTTGATTGTATTCTAATAACGAATTGCCGGTTTGGAGTATTCGAGATAGACAATCACCATTCATAAATCGGATGGCTTTTGAATATTTGTTGACAATTTGAATAAATATTCATGATGGCTCCTGAATACTTGTTGGCGATATCTTCTGAATAATTATTATTGTTGGCGATATCTACTGGCATATATTGATCATGACATCTTAATAGTTGTTGGCGATATCTCCCGAACTTCTGTTAATGATGGCTTCTGAATATTTGTTGGCTACATCTTCTGGATATGTACTGATTACACATTGATTTTTTTTACATATATATTATATAATATTGAATTTAGAGAATAAAAAATGCGTGTGGAGAATGAAATATAATGATATTGGATAATTTAATTTATAGAGACATCAATGGTACAGGAAAAACTACTTTAGCCATTTTCTTTCTAATAATACGGATAATATTTTACCTGGAGATATTTTGCACATTTTGACCAAATAAAAAATGTTCTTCTTTTTTTCTCACTTGAATTAAGTGAAAAAAATATTTAAAATAAAATTGAAAAAAAAAAAAAAAAATTGTGCTAAAGCAATGGTACAGTTTAACCTCTTGGCGAAATTTTAAGTTTGGCACCGAAGTAGCTTAGACTTTTCTCGCAAAAATCTTGACATGCATAACTGAGATAGATAATTTAAGTCATCGTCAAAATAAATAAAAAAATTTAAAATGTGCCAGTGAGGTCCTGTATTATGTGTAACTAAAATATTTTAGCAATGCAGTTACTTCATTCCATTACATGGAAAAATAGACAAAAAAAAAAAAAAAAAAAAAAAAAAAAAAAGTCCTGTTGTATTAAATTAAATTCTGTTTTCTGCAAAGTTTTACATCAATGCTTAAATAACAAAAATAGGTTGCGAATTTTATTATTATTATTATTATTATTATTGCTCTATTTTATAATTTTTTTCGGTACTTACGTATTAACGCCACAGCAGCAGAAGTTGCGCTAATGCGCCAATAAAGACCAATCTTGTTGTTCGTACACAAGAGACATAGGGGGACAGCGAGACATCTTTTGGAATCTTATTTATCAGAGTTCATATGGCGACAGCATCAGGTGAAAGATAATAGAGACAGTTTTGAATCTATGTTAAACTCTATATCGGCCCATTTTCCACCGAATCAGATTGACTACTTTGTTTTAAATAAAGTGTTTTGAATTTTGAAAGTGTTTTGATTTTAAATA
The DNA here is from genome assembly GCA_963930645.1 of Salticus scenicus. Classification (NCBI taxonomy): domain Eukaryota; kingdom Metazoa; phylum Arthropoda; class Arachnida; order Araneae; family Salticidae; genus Salticus; species Salticus scenicus. The sequence continues at coordinate 209,231,019 of OZ005661.1, forward strand.
AAGTGTTTCATTTTATGATTTGTCGCAAAAATTTTAGGTGTAGATTGACGGCACTTAATCTGTAGCCGCGGTGGCGTTAATACGTAAGTATCTTTGGAACAACTTCAGTATAACGCCACAACGATGTTTGGCGATTATGGCTAAATCATAAATCTAAAAATCATATATGATAAAATCATAATCGAAATCATAAAACATAAAACCATGAATCCAAAATAAACAACATATAGGCTGCCATATTATATCGCAAACAGTCCAGAACCACATCGTTAACGTTCAAAACGGCGCCAAAGACAAATCGCCAAATTCAGCTGTGGGGTTATGCTGAAGTTATACCAATTTCTGGGCTTAACCTCTAATTCTATACCAATCGTTGTTTAACATAATAATTATATTCATTACTAAATCTTTTTCGCCTAACGTTAAAATAAAATCTAATAATATAAACTAAACTAATAGTATAAACTTAACTAATAATATAAAATAATAATATGATCTAAATTAAAAATATAAACTAATTTTCATTTCATTTTTATTAAATTTTTACTCAATATTTTTTAAATATCGGTTATTTTCATGCACGGAGTAATAAGACAGGAGAAGAAGGTAACGCTGAAATTTTGTGATGTTGTTTTATAATGTTTACAGAGGGCGCCAGCGTACAATACTTCCTTCTCTCCAGCTTCCGCAATGTTATTCAATGGGGAAATGTCTCGTTTTAATTATTTTTTTTTTAAATAATATCAAGCTGAAAAAAGTTCGATTGAAAGCAAATTTCATTAAATAGAGTATTCTAACCAAAATGTTTTTTTTAAGAGCCATTTTATACTAATTTTACTTTGAAAGAGAGCTTTTAAAAAATGACGATCCTTATGAACCGAAGCTAGCTAAAACAGACAATTGGGAGGAAGGAGAATGGATGAAATTTTGTAAAGAAAAAAAATTAACTTACTTTAGGTGCAGAAAACACGAACTCGGACATTATTTCTCTCCTGGGGCTTTTTTTTTTTTTTTTTTTTTTTTCTTATCACTATCATAGCCTGTTTTACAACTAGGAACGAAGCATGTATTTGAAACATCTGAATTATGCAGTTTTAAGAACTTTCAAAAAAATTAAATTGCTTAAAATAAAAAATTTAAAATGTACTCCAGCAAAATTCTATTAAAAACAACACTATATCCGCGCCGAGGTAGGGAGTAATGACAAGTGGCGCCCTCAATATTTACCAAAAATTTACATCACAGTTTCGTAGCTTTCTCCCGTTGGACCTTCAACTCCTATTAATATTACTCCGTGTTTTCATGTTTTGCTCACGGAGTAATATTAATAGGAGTTGAAGGTCCAATTGGAGAAAGCTACGAAACTGTGATCTAAATTTTTGGTAAATATTGAGGGCACCACTTGTCATTCCTCCCTAACTCGGCGCGGATATACTGTTGTTTTCAATAGAATTTTGCTGGAGTACATTTAAATTTTTTATTTTAAGCAATTTAATTTCTTTGTAAGTTCTTAAAACTGCATAATTCAGAAGTTTCAAATAAATGTTTCGTTCCTAGTTGTAAAACAGGCTATGATAGTGATAAGAAAAACAAAAAAAAAAGCCCTAGGAGAAAAATAAAGTCCGAGTTCGGGTTTTCTGCACCTAAAGTAAGTTTATTTTTTTTCTTTACAAAATTTCATCCATTCTCCTTCCTCCCAATTATCTGTTTTAGCCAATTTCGGTTCATAAAAATCGTCATTTTTTAAAAGCTTTCTTTCAAAGTAAAATTAGTATAAAATGGCTCTTAAAAAAAAACATGTTGGTTAGAATACTTTATTTAATGAAATTTCCTTTCAATCGAAATTTTTTCATCTTGATATTATTTTTAAAAAAATAATTAAAACGAGACATTTCCCCATTGAATAACATTGCGGAAGCTGTAGAGAAGGAAGGATTGCACGCTGGCGCCATCTGTAAACATTAGAAAACAACATCACAAAATTTCAGCGTTACCTTCTTCTCCTGTCTTTTTACTCCGTGGTTTTGCTATTCTAAATAATTTTTTTCTTCTCTCGAGCATCTCAAAGATGCCAATTTTTCAATTTTTCTTATTTACACCATTGATCCCATTTTAATTTTCCTGAGGAAAGTGACGTCAGAAACACAGAAAAAAACGCCATAAGAGAAACTTTTCACTCCGGTGGCAAATAGAGTACCTTTATAAACCCGACGTTTTTAGTTATAACTTCGTTAATTAAAGTGATAGAAATTTCTAAGCAGCTGAAATGCCTTCCTTGAAGCAGTCGGAATACACTGATACCTCTCATGATGCAGAGCACTTTGCCCTCAGCGAGAAGATGCTGTCGCAGACAAAAAAAATTGACGCCAGCGACAGTTACTTTTTTTTTAATATATAGAGAAAATAAACATCTATTCTTTTCTTACTTAAAAACAATACTTAATATAAAATACCTGTTTCAGTTAACTGTTTAACGCAATTATTTCTGGTGTTGCTTGAACGCAACACCAGCGGGTAATGGGTTAATTAGTTACTGCAGGAAAACTGGTAGGTATCAGATTAGTTTTATGTCTTCTGAGAACACTATCTCCACAACAAGTTTGTGTAGTAGTGGGTAATGGAAGTCATATGTTTATTATACCATAGCCTCTTAAACTAGATGCCTGTCGCACTGCTCGAAAACTTGGCAACAGCGGAAGCGGTAGACAGCGCCACCTGGTCCTGATTGCGCGACTTTTTTATTCAACTGTCACCAATAATTTTTAAAAGTGATATATGATATATATAATCGACTTTTCTTCGATTCTATTCGCCTTTTATGTATATCATATCGCAATTAAAAAAATTTTTGGTGGCTGTTGAAAAATAAAAGTCGCGCAATCTGTACCAGGAGGTGCTGTCTACCGCTTCAACTGTTGCCAAGTTTTCGAGAAACGCGACAGGCATCTAGTTTAGGAGGCTATGATTATACACTACAACTGGGTGACATATAGATGCATCTAGAAATATCGATTTAACATCTGTAATGCTAAATAGATTTAAGATTATGCTGTTTCTTGCTGATATTGATTTTGCATCTATATTGCAAATTTAATTTAAGTTTGCACTGATTTCTGATGTATTACATCATTGATTGTGGAAAAACATTAGCTACGTGTTATATCAAAACTAGCTGCTACTTATTCGAAAGTCGACATTGATTTAATTTGTTCGTTATTCTTCTGGCATGAAAAGGCTCTATTGTATTATATGTTATCAACTGTAGATGTTCAATAATGACATCATTGCATAGTTGTGACTTGTGACTCTTGATCTTTTGATCTCTCAAGTAGAAAGGGATTCTATCAAGTGACAACGTGTTTCAATTTTGGAGTTTTACAAGAAAAATTTATTTTAAGTAATTTTTAACAATCTATATAATATTTCTTTAATGTGGACCAGTTTCAATTATTTTTTGTCGAAACGATACGATACGCAAGGATAAAAAAATAATATTTGTACATGAACAATATTTAAGCACGCGGTCTTAGCTCAATAGACTAATAAGAAAAAATTACGACCTTTGCCTGATGAGATTATTTTACGAAAAAAAATGTATTTTTAACAGTTGTTTCTTCAGAATCTTTGCAAGCGTCATTTTAAACCTATGCAATATTTTAAAGATGTATACAGAATATGAACTTTTGTGTCATAAATTGACTAAAAAACACAATCATAAAAAATATAATCAAAATAAGAATTATTTTATTTTATTTTGTTTTGTTTATTTTACTTATTTAAAATATATATATATATATACCAAAATTAATAAAAAGTTATCGCCAACATTACGACAAAAATTTAAAAGGCGTCATGGGAGTCCTATACTGAAACTGTACTGCCTGTGGAAGTATGAAAATTGGGTCGTGAACCATGAATTTTATTTAGAAACATTTCTTTCAATGATTATGGCTTCACTATTGAACAGTATTAATAATTCGGCTTCTGTTAAATTAAAATTTTAATTAGGTGGTGAAATTTATGAGTTTCAAATTTTGAAGGTAAATAAGAAAAGAAATTTAAAATGCGAATATTTCGCACGGGTTTGCTAGTTAATTAAATAAATCTTTCAACACAACAAATTTAAATAAATCTTAAAAATAACTTGAATAAAAAGTCACAAATTTTCAGAAAAATAAAACACTTGTATGATTCTTCAAAATATTTTAAATTGAAACATGTTATATAATGTTATATCTACACTGATGGAAAAAAAAATCCCAACACCAAGAAAAAATTATTGTACAGTAATGAAATTTCAGCAATACATTTGTCTAGGTAACATATTTAATTGATTTAAGTTTCAAGATCACAGGTAGAGCCATTGGCGAGAAGAGCCATTTCAAATGTGAAATGTTGGTACATTAGTAACCGGTGTAACCGCCAGAATTTTGAATGCAAGCATGCAAACGTGCATGCATTGTGTCGTACAGGTCTCAGATATCAGTTTGTGGGATGGAGTTCCATGCCTGTTGCACTTGGGCGGTCAATGCAGGGACGGTTAATGCTGGTTGTGGATGACGCTGGAGTTGTCGTCCAATGATGTCCCATACGTGCTCGATTGGAGAAAGATCTGGTGATCTAGCAGGCCAAGGCAACATGTCGACACTCTGTAGAGCATGTTGGGTTACAACAGCGGTATGAGGGCGAGCGTTATCCTGTTGGAAAACACCCCCTTGAATGCTGTTCATGAATGGTAGCACAACAGGTTGTATCACTAGACTCACGTACAAATTTGCAGTCAGGGTGCGTGGGATAACCACGAGAGTGCTCCTGCTGTCATACGAAATTGCTCCCCAAACCATAACTCCAGGAGTAGGCCCTGTGTGTCTAGGCCGCAGACAGGTCGCTAGCAGGCGTTCACCTGGCCTCCTTCTAACCAACACACGGCTATCACTGCGACCAAGGCAGAACCGGCTTTCATCAGAAAACACAACAGATCTCCACTCCGTCCTCCAATGAGCTCTAGCTTGACACCACTCACGTCGCAAACGGCAGTGGTTTGGAGTCAGTGGAATGCACGCTACAGGGCGTCTGGCTCGGACCTGTCTTGAAGTAACCGATTTGTAACAGTTCGTTGTGTCACTGTGGTGCCAACTGCAGCTCGAATTTCAGCTGCAGACGCAGTACGATTAGCCACAGCCATACGCCGAACACGGCGGTCTTCCCTCTCAGTAGTGCCACGTGGCCGCCCGGAACCCGGTCTTCTTGAGGCAGTACCTTCCCTTGACCACTGCTGCCAACACTCATGCACAGTGGATACATTCCTGCGAAGTCTTTCTGCAATATCGCGGAAAGAAAACTCACCTTCTCGTAGCCCTACTACACGACCTCGTTCAAACTCAGTGAGCTGTTGATAATGGCTTCTTCGTCTTCTTAGAGGCATCCTTGACTAACATTAACCCACTACGTCAAATCTCAACTGTAAATAACGATCGCGAACCTTACAGCGCTTATTTAAGGCAAACCTCATTTGCATGTTCATAGTGTCGCTACTAGCGCCACACTTATGCGCGTAGCTCGAAATTTGAATCGACGTCATCTTTCAGATGTATAAACACGCCTACCAAATTTCGTTTATCTAGCACAGCTCCTTCCTGGTGTTGGGATTTTTTTTTTCCATCAGTGTATTAAAGTAAAAACGTTCCTAATGTGTTAGTATAAATATAAATTTTCTAATATCGATATATTGTTAAACTGCGATATAAATCTGGTTATATATCGCAATGTAAGAGTTTCTACATCGCCCAGTTCTATTACACACCAGATTTTTTATTTTTATTTTTCTGTTTTTAATGCTTTAATTACTTCTATTAACAGTATAGGATAGGAAATGTTTACTTTCATAATTCACTTCTTTTAAAAGTATAATTGAATAATTTGTAGGTACAATTTTGTGAAAGTTCTGAGATTTTTTACAAAATAATATTCTGCATGATAAATCGATATACACAAAGTGGTCTAATATCACTTCACTGCAAAAAAAAAAAAAAAAAAAAAATTAGCCTTGATACCATTCTCTGATTTTTATGTAAAATGACCTCCTGAATCCAAATATGACCCCCATATTGCCCAGTCACCCACCGTTTTCTTGAGACGCCACCTCCTTGTCCAATTTTTATCACTGTTCGGTAATTTTATGGCCATGAATTTGATTTGAGAATGGAAAAGAGTTACTTTAATTGTCAAACGGAAAAAAAAATATAATTTATACTCGTAATGAATAATTATAATAGTTGATTAATAAATACAATAAATGCAATTAATAATTTCAGAAGCAAATAGCCCCCTCTAAACTTTCCCCTTGCTGCAAATGTTCATGTTTTAGAATTTGTTTTTCACCTCTGTAGCCCCTCAAAATATATTTAACAGTTAAAATAATTCTATTCTCCCCAACAAATCAAATTTATAGCCATATAAAATCACAGAAAAGTGATAAAAACAGGTAGGCGTCTCCAAAAAACAGTGGGTGATAAGGCAAAATGGGCGTCTTATTCGGATTCAAGAGATCATTTCGCATAAGAATTTGCAAAAATAGTATTGGGGCCGATTTTAATGCAGAGCAGTTGTATTTTGATAAAAGAAAACACGTAATATACATAATTCATACGCACATAAAATATTTTACTCTAGCAACTGCAGTGATTTATTTAGTGTTTTCAAATAAAATTTTAACTTTCTAAAATAATTTTGATTAAAGTACATATTATTATAATGTCCATGCCTGCACGGAAAAAGTAGTGATCCAAAATCACCATCTAAAAAGATTCGGATTCAGTTGACCAAAAACATACAACGGCAAATAAAGATATATAAGTATACATCAAGAAACTTAAGGCTAGTTTTGCATACACAAAAACAGATTTATAGATTAGGATGTATCTAGTTACCTCTGCAGTCATCATCATCTGGATAAGTGTACGTCCTAAATTCTTCATCACAAGCAATTACATTAAATCCAATACGTGCAAGGAAGTCTCTATAATATACAGCATCCCATTTTTCATAATGAGACTTAGGAATTCTGGGATTGGCATTCTACAAAATAATATTTAATATAATAAATATTTTTCATCAACACAAGCAATAGACATGCATCATAAATGCTAAGTCCCCAGGTCACACATGTCGACCTAGCCATTCGGAGTTTATTGTGGTTTTCTCCAAAACTCACATTAATGTGGGCTAGGATCCCTTAAAAAGACCTCTAAGGAGGACATTCTAGGTTAGCTAGCGGTTGGCTAATAGGTGGTTTTGCTGTCAAAATTGTAGAGCCAAGCAGGGGCGTAGCTTGAGGGGGGGAGGGGGGGGGGAGTCTCCCCCCCCTTAATGTTTTAAAAAATAGGGCGGCATATTGAAGTTTCTGGGGGCGCTGTTTTGCGACTTAAAGTTCATTTGAAAGTGGATCATAATTTTGTTAATTATCGTTATTTAACAAAAACACTTAAGAGTTTTATGTATCACAAGCTGACCAACTGGTTCACCGACCAGCAAAAAAGTTGTGTCTGACTGTAGCAAACTCCCGTTTGGTGGCGCCTGCGGCGCCCTCTAAACTAGTTAGACGCCTAAAACAGCCTGTTTTCCTATCGTGCAAATGACCCTTGAAAATTCTCATTGTATTCATGACGCTTAAAAAAATCTGATCATAACGAATTCCTGTTTGGGGGCGCCTATGGCATGAGTTCCCTGTTTGTTCACTTACAATAGCCTGTTCGCTTACCGTACAAAAGACAGTTGAAAATTCTAATCGTATTCGGGACCCTTTAAGAGTAGAAAACTCCAGCTGAACGGCGCCCTTCTCTGTTCAGGCACCTTCAAAGGCATAATGAGGTTTCTGGGGCGCTGTTTTGCACCTTGAAGTTCATTTGAAAGTGGATCATAATTTTGTTGATTATCGTTAGTTACAGTCGGTAACAAAAGTGTCCGAACACTAGCAAAAATTCCTATGTAAAAAAAGTACACTTCATATGGTTCTGTGAAATAAATCCTTATCGAATCATGTTCTCAGACGGACTAAGAAGTGGATTCGACAAGGATTTATTTAACAAAACCGTATGAAGTGTACTTTTTTTACATAGGAATATTTGCTAGTGTTCGGACACTTTTGTTACCGACTGTACCAAAAACACTTAAGATTTTTATGCATCAGAAGCTTCCTTCGGCAACCAACTGGTTCACCGACCAGCAAAAAAAGTTCGCATTAAAATGTCTGACTGTAGCAAACTCCCGTTAGGTGGCGCCCTCTTAACTAATTAGACGCCTAAAACAGCCTTTTTAAACGTGTATAACAACCAATTTTCCTACTGTGCAAACTATCCTTAAAAATTCTCTTCGTTATCACGACCCTGAAAAAAATCTGATTATAACAAATTCCTGTTTGGGGGCACCTATGGCATGATTTCCCATTTCAAACACTTACAATAGTCTGTTCGCTTACCATGCAAAAGACTGTTGTAAACTTTGATCGTATTCAGGACACTTTAAGAATAAGTTTGCAGCAAACTTCAGCTGAGCAGCGCCCTTCCCTGTTTAGGCACCTACAACAGCATGTTCGCTTACCATGCAACGACCCTTGAAAATTCTGACCTTAGCAAATTCACGCTCTGAGGCGACTGCGGCGCCCTTCTCCCATTTCAGATACTTACAACTGACTCGTAAGTATGCACAATCGCTTTCTCACCTCCAAAGATTTAAAATTACGTTTTTTCAAGACGTTAGCTCGAAAAAAAAAAAAAAAGCAGTTTATTGTACGTTATGGCTATTGTATTAAGACGAAATTAGATAAGGTTTGATTTGGTTATGACGATTTCTCACTAACAATTTTTGATTCTAAGTGATCCTTTAAGCAAATTTTTTATTTTAGTTTCATCGCTTACGGGTTTTGAAATATTTATAAGTCTATAGAATTCAACTTGTGTTTCGTGACATGAAATAGCGCAAGGAAGCTGATTTAACGTCGCATTAATAGGCACATATTGGGCAATTGGCGACGGTTTGGGATTAACGCCCCAGTGGCGATCCGAAGACAAGCCATCACAATTTTTATCTTCTGCGGAAGAGGGCTCCCCCGCTTCAGTATCTTCCAGAGGTATTATTTGCACGGAGCATGAAGGATATTGCAGCTACGACAGAGTTTATGTGCACCAGAGACTGACTTTCATGATAATCTTCAATTGGCTCGATTATTGAATCCACAATCTTTCTGTCAAGCAGGTAGGCGTGAGGTGCCGGGTACGATCCCAGATCGCGCTTGTCGGCCTAGTCGTTCGGAATTTTCCGTGGTTTTCTCCGAAACTTGCGTAAATACGGGCTAGGATCCCACAGAAAGACCTCCACAGAAGGCATTCCCCCTCAGGCCTAGGACCCTAGAACAGTCACTCGGAATTTTTCCCAAACACCGACACCAACACCTAAGTAAGATATAAATTTCTGTATAAAAAAGATTTAATTTTGGACAATGGGACTCTTTTTTAGTTTGTTCTTCCACATAAAGGCATGCGGTAATTCTGTCGCGTTCCTTAGCAATGGCTACTACATTTCTTAAAATATTTTTCACGCAATATGGGAAAAAAGAAAAACGTTTTTTAATTGGTTTAAATATGTAAAATAATAATAATAAATAAATTACTGATTTTCTTTTACCTTAAGAGTGAACAATACCTAATTTCATAATAAGAAAACACCACAGACCTGGCGTTTAAAAGCAATAATTACAAAACTTTGAATAAACACCATAAAATTCAATAAACTTGCAATAATTGTTTCGGTTCAAAAGAACACACGATCCTTCGTCAGGCGAAAAAAGTAGGCACAAGTGCTGCAGTCAAAGCAGAAACACACAAAATCGCTTTAAGTGAGCAACAAAAATATATACAGATGAATGTAAACATAAATACTGGTGTGAGGAGAATAGTGCTGACTCAAAAATAAAAGGGCCGCCTGGGGGAATTCAATAAAAAGGGGCATTATTTGCATAATTTGCGGTGTTCTATGTTATGATTTTTGTGCGTAACAAAAGTAAATTACTAATTTTCCTTGTATATATATATATAGGCTGTATGCATTTGTTATTCCAGGAATGCTGAAGAACTACTGCTAAGAAAGTTTAAAAGCCGGGGGGGAATGTAAAGGCCTCTAAACATTTAAAATGTTAGAAAAGGCTACTTTATACCAAAATTTCTTTTAAAAGGGCCGCCAGGTGCTAAAATATGTTGAAAAAGGGCCACAGGATGCTAAAAACTGTTTAAAAGGGCCACCATGTCAAATTAGCCTAGTGTCAGCTCTACATAATTATGAAATAAAAGAAGAAAACAAATAAATACCTAAGTAAATTAGATTAAAAAAGGGAACAAAATCTAAAAATTTCAAAATTAAAGGAAAATTGAACTAGTGTGAGTAATTTCATAGCATCAGACAAGAATGAAGTGGAACAAATATCATTAAGAAGATTTTTCGAATTTTTAAATATGTAAAAATCTTCATGGATATTCAAATGGGAAGAGAAGACAGGAGATGAAATTATGTTAGTTTTAGAAAAATCAAAACTATGACTATGAGCCCAGCAGTGGGAAGCAATAGATTTAGAGATCTCTTCATTACGAACATTTCGATGATGATCATTTATTCTATATTTCAAACACCTTCTTGTTTGATCAATATAAACTAAATTGCACAACGAACATAAGACTAAATAAATGCCAGAACGGTTTTCAGTAGGAATGGGATCTTTAAGAGAAGTTAATTTAATTTTGTTGACGGGTTTCTAAATGACTTTAAAACCAAACGGAGAGAGAATTTTAGAAGTTTTAAAAGAAAGTGATAAATAAAAAGGTAAAACAACTGGAATGAGACTGTGATCGTTCAATTTGGTATCAAAACGTTTAGATTCTTGAATTTATATAAAGCTTTATTAATAATAGAGTGATTATAGCCTCGAGAAAGAGCAAGAGATTTTAAGTAATTAATTTCTTTCGAAAGACTAGACAGATCAGAACAAATGTGTAAGGCTTATGTTTTTCGTACTCGTTTTCCAAAAATTGATAAATTTTTAATATTTCATTTTGCGGTTTAAAAAAAAAAAAAAAAAAAAAAGAAAGAAAGAGAAAAATGCACATATTGAAAATTCAGATTTTTGAATTTAGAATTACATTAAAAATAAATAAACGATTGTAAATTTTCTAAATGTGAAAACAGAATTTAAATATACATTATGTAATGAGTAATCATGAAATCAAACTTTCCCATAGAGTAACATGGGCCATGGCTGTCGGTGAGATTAGTATTATCCACTCTAAAAACATAAAGTTGCTTTCCTTAGGAACAGTTACTACTTTCATTTCTTAAAATTTATTGTGAAAGTTTTATGTTTTACCTGAATTATAATGTAATATCTTTAAACTTGTTGGAAAAGGGGGAAAAATCTTTTTCAGTTATTCTACTTTATCTCAAACCAATACTCTGGTTGTCCTAAGAAAGATGCTTTTGTTTAGTCTCATACGAGAATATATATAAATGTATTTATTTCTGCAAAGCACATTAACCATATCTTTCGAACGATACTACTTGTAAGCCCTTCCTTTTATTGAATAGGCTAAAATTGTAAGAGGAATTTCATGTCTGCGTATTAATATATAGATTCGCTGAAAAAATTTAGAATGCTCCAAAGAATTACTAAACTAAATACATGAAAAAACCTTTACTGACTTCGTTGCTTGCCGATTACTCTTCGTTTTTAATTAATATAGTTTAAATGCTCCAAAGAAGTATAAAAAAAAAAAAACAACTACTAAATAAAGGAAAAAAAAACAGCCTTTTTTTTTTTTTTCCTTGGCAGATTTTAGGAATAATGCCCCGAAGGAGGGGGGGGGGGTACGTATTAACCGACGAGAGGGGCACAGGCCCTCTCGTCGGTTGGCAACACTCTTGAAAGTATGTGGGTGGCATTTTCAGATGAGGAATACGAAAGGGCGCCAAACGTCGGGTCTCCCCCCCCAATCAAATTTTCACGCTACGCCCCTGGAGCCAAGTTCAAACCCTCGTTGCATCAGCCAAACCATTGTTTTCTCTGAAGTTCTTGTAAATATGAACTATGATCCCTTAAAAATTTCCCAGGCGTAGGTCCATCATTTTGATAATCAACCCACACCACTACTATAAATTCAAGTTTTAAGATATACAATATCTTAAAACTTGAATGACTTAACAAATGAAAAATATTAACCGTCTAACAAACTATAAATATTTGAAGTACTAAACATATTTAAGATTTATAATTTCAGCCAAATGGAAAAAAAAAAAAAAATTTTAAATGTTAAAACTAATTAAATTCTGCAACAGCAAAAGTAACCAGACCAGGAAACAATCCTGATTCTTTTGTTATTATGTGATCTGTTCCGTCTATCACTGAGCTAGACTGAACAACATATAAAGGATGTTCCACGCCGTCGATACGTCTGATTCTGCTCATTTAGGAATGGATCAATCTAAATCAAATGCCCTTTAAACTCTAAATTCTAGAGCAAAAACTCAACACACTTCTTTGCGCAGCTAATCAAAATACATCCTGAATCGGCCCACTCCTCTAACAGGGAAAGTCGAGTGATTCAAATATATATACACAAAACAGATTTAGTAAGTCCATTTTTTTTTTTCTCAATTTCAATTTTCTATTATCATGGGCTGAAAGGTTCTGTTCTCGAAGTTGAAAAATGAGAAGTGCCAGATTTGATCGCAAGTTCTGCTCATCAGTCTAGCCATTTAACAGGGAGCAGCCCCCGCTCATCACTCTTGGAGTGATGTTGAGCGCTTCTAAGGGGACTACTCGCAGTTTATTAAAAAAAAAAAAAAATACATAAATCGCCAGGCCCTAGCCTAGAGCCGACAGTGGGCGATGGTGTGAGAATTGAACAATTTTCAGTCTAGCCATTCCAAATTTTCCGTGGTTGACTTGCCTAAATGTAAGCTAAAAACCCCTTAGAAATACCCCCCGATGAAGGGTACACCCCCCTTTTATGCCCAGGTCCCTACTATAGATAATTAACCTTATCCCGAACACTAATGGCCGTATTCACCATTAACTTCAACTCCCGGTTCAATGCAAAAACTTGAAAAGCGTCTAAAGACAGGAAACAGCTTTCCAGCAAAATTTGACACGCTGTTTCTGCCATCTAGCGTCGAGGATTTCATATAATCTTTGATTGGTTATTTTCACCTAAAAAATCTGAAAATAACTATATCGCTAGATGGCAGAAACAACACGGCAAAATTTGCTGAAAATTTTGACCCTGCCTTTATACGCTTTTCAAATTTTCATCTTCAACCGGGAGTTGAGGTTATTGATGAATAACAGTCTAATGCTCTAATTACCTGTTACCTGAGGCCGCGGCATTCTAGTTGGTAGAGACCGGAGCTTGTAGAATCGTCTGTAATAAGTGACTATTTTACCAATGTTTCTGCTGTAAAATATTCTGCTTAATTGCAGGATCTGCTGGAACCCATGTTTGGTAGCATATCCTGCTGTAAAAAATAACATATGTTTTTACAGTATACTTGTAAATATATTATCAGCATATCTTCTCTTATATATATAAGTTATCCACTACAACTATATGTATGAAAGCCATACAAAAAATTCTGACTACCCAAGTTAAAATTCTTGCTGGTATTTGTTTGCTAGTCTAGCATTAAATGCTGTATCCCAGCATGTAAAATAGCATAAAATACCAAAAATATTTGCTGGTTCCACCAAAATTACCAGCAAGTCATGGTGTGTATTGGCACAGTTTATTGCTTGTCCAGCATACATAATCCAGCTTCTGTTGCTTGAATAGTATGTTGCTGGTCCAGCAGTAATTATGACTACTATTTGCTTGAAATTTCTGCTATACTAGCAGTAATTCACAACCAACAGATGCTTTTTTGTTGCTATTTTCTCACTTCTCACTGGCATCTAGCATGCCATGCTATTTCTACTTAAGCTGCCGACATAACATATTACGCTGGCAAGCATAGAAAAGCACATAATAGCTTGTTAAGGTACATACCTCTCCAGGCTTTGGAAAAGCTTAAACAACAAATAAGCATGAAATGCTTGTATATAGCTTGTCGTGCTATTGCTGTGTAAGCTAGCTAATATAGCATTTTATGCTGGCTAGCATTATAAAGCATATAACAGCATGAAAATCTAGCAGACAAAGCAAAACATAGCAATAACTAGCCTATTTTCTTTGCTGGTACTAGCATGGATTTTAACTTGGGTATACCCAGGCATTCCACCCATAAACCTAATACAGACGACAGCAAAATTATTAAAACACTAGCAATAATTCCTACCTAAAAGATGGGAACCTAATACTGTTTTGTTCAGTAAATACTTGTCGAGTCGTGATCTCAGTCTTATGCTGTTTATAAAAAAGTAAGTTGATGATAAATAATTATAAGATAAAAAAAAAAAAAAAAAACTTTTTATATGCCATGTTTTTAAATTTTCTGATGAATCATTAATAAAATACGCGAGGATAAAAAATAATCTATAAACAATATTTAAGCAAGCGGTAAACTAATAATAATAATTTTAAAAAAGTTTATTTTTTTAAGGTTCACGTTTAATTAAATGTATTTTTATGTCGAAAGAAAATGAACTCGTAATTTTTTTTTTTTTGGCAACAATTAAATTATAGCTAATATTTTAATGGCTATTTTTATTGCTGTTAGAAGCTTATTATTTTCATATTTTAATTAATTAAAAGAAAACTATTCGAAAATCTCACTTTGAAGTGTTGTGTTGTCACCGGGTTCTGAGCTACTGTGAAAGTTTCAAACGTCTAAGCTACTAAGGAAGTTAGTTAAAAATAGATTGCAAGATTTGTACCGGACAAACAAACAAACAAGAATAGAAGTTGATAAAAACATACATGGTAAAATTAACGATCAAACTAAAAAAAACTATATGAAAAGTGTAGATGTGTGCTTCAATAACTTTGCTGCCTACTGTAAGCTTGGTGCTTTGGTCGGATATTTTCCCAACTAGCTTCATTTAGGAATGGGCCATGTAAAGGTAATAGTGTATCACTGTTTCCATTGTAATTACCTGAAATCAAGAACCTGCTGACATGTAAAGACAAGGTGCACTTATTCGCCTGCGCCGTCTGACAGGGGTTCTTTTGGAATCCTCCATCGATTAAAGAAATTATGGAATTACTCTGTCCGTAGATCAGTCAGTTTGTTAATCTGTGTAGACAGTATCTCCAGAACGAATTATCAGACTGGTTTTAAAATATCATTTATGATACGGGCAAGAACCTTATTTCTTTTCAACATTCTAATTTGGACACTTCGTTGAGATTACGATTTGTGATTTACGATTTTCTTAACATGGCAGAATATGGCAAAATTTCGCATAAATGTACATTATGATTATTTTCATCAAAGTTGCCAACATACTAATTAATATTCCGTAGTATTGTTAGCCCCGCCTTCTTTTTCACATCAGTATATTTTTATAATATATTTCTTCTTATTTAATCGTAATTGTATTTGGAGAATATTACTCTAAAAATTTACTCGTGTGAAAGAAAGGGCGGGACAAATAACACTAAGGAATATTAATTAGGATGTTGGCAAGTATGTTTTCATCATAAAGATGTTATGTCAATTTTAAAATATCATTTATGAGGCTGATATGAACACCTTTAACTATGAAAATTCTACAATGACAACTTTTAAATTATTCGAAATTTACAACTTTCATAACGTGATACAATAGGGCAAACTTTCGCATAAACGTACATTACAAGGATTGTTACATAAAAAATTTGGCCCCATAGGCCATAATGATATAGAATTTTTCTTTTTGTCCCTGTAAAAAAACTGTAAGTACTAAATTCACCAAAATCTATACAATTCGTGCAACTGTGACCTATAACATGTGTACAACTTTTTTTGCTCAGATTAATAAGGCGTTTAGATGATATCACACTTTTAAAAATTTAGCCCCATAGGCCATAATGATAAAGAATTTTTCCTGGTGTCCCTGTAAAAAAACTATAAGTGCTAGATTCACCAAAATCAATAGGGTTCGTGCTATGGTGACTTAAAATATACGTACCAACTTCCAGCTCATTCGAACAAAGCGTTTAGACGCTAACGTGTTCGCTCACACACATACATACATCATCATAAAAATAGTGAAAACAGACTCGAGGGACCTCAAAACGTATAGAAACATCAAAATCTCTATTTTTTTATATGATTACAATACTTTCCTTACATATGTATGTTCGGAAAGTAAAAATAGTAGGGAAGTGCAAAATAAATAAAATACGAAACGAACCCTGATAAAACATAATTAGCAGTTTAAAGTTAGGAAAATGTATCGAATCGAAAATTAGATGGCCTACTAGCTGAGCCATTTAAGTCTATCGAGTGATCAGCTACATGCATTTCTTCTGTTATAGCCTGCAATAGACATTTATGAGAACAAATTTATAATGGGGAGCAGAGTCTCCATAAGTTTAACAGACGATGGCAGTTATAGATCTTACTTACTTTTAAGTAGTCTTTCCATTTATGATTTTCCATGTGTAACGTGTACGAATCCCAGTAAGGAGTACGCAGCCCGTAAAGTAAAGCTGCCTCTCCACCTGGTTTTAGTAAACGGTAGACGTTTCTGAAAGCCTCCTCCTGGTCATCGAGCCAGTTAAAACAGTAGGTTGATATCACTTTCGATATTTGTCCTTCCCATTTTTCGAGCGTAGATCTAAAATCAGAAACAGTAACTTCAGTAAATAAATAGAACAAGAAAGAAAAACAAGTATGTTGTCGCCACCACATGACTTTCGTCTATATTTTCCTATGCAAATTCACTCAGTAAAAATAATTTATTAAAATTATTATTTAAAAATAATTATCTTCCATGGTAATGCAGATGATTTCCATATTAGAGAAGTAGTATAACACTAAATATTAAAAAAAAAAAAAGTCCATTATATTCTCAATATTAAAAAAAAAAAAAAAAATCACTTTTTTTTTTTCGTTAAAAGTAAAAAAAACATCGATAACTTTGTTTTAAATCATCACAGATCGATAGTTCAACCATTCGTTTTAAATGTATTGACGAGACCTTTTGAAAGATACCCATCTTGAAAATTTACTCCACCCGGGGTGGTACTTCCCTCCCAGGGGGGGAAGCGATGCCCCCACATCAACAAAATTTTTTTCCTAGATAATTATTACTATTATCAATAATTCATATTAATTTTACAATCACAAGTTAAAAATAACTCTCATTATGCACATTTATACGAAATTTTGCCTATACTGCCATGTTAAAAATGTAGAAAAAATGCGATTACAGCGCCACCTGTTGAACGAATAATCCCCAAATCTAATCAGCACCAGTTTATGTCAGGGTCCAATTAAATACCAAGTTTGGTTAAATTTCGTTCATTGATTCGTCAGATACATCGTCCACAAAATTCGTGATACACACAGGCAGACAGACATTTTCTAAAAACTATCGAATCGTGTTCAGGACATCCCAAAACGTGTAAATCCATCGAAAACCGGAGTTCGAAAATTTTCACGAATCCAATACTTTTTCTAGATTACATATAGAAGAAAGTTATAAGAGTTCGTATGGATTATAGAACACTTTCTAATTGTACTTATCCGTTATTGCAATCATATAAAATTAAAAAAATCTGGAGTGACTCCACTCGACTTTCCGAACATTGAGTAACTAACAGTTTTGTAGATAAAATAAAGAAAGAGGAATTGCTAAACAAACAAAAGAGAGAAAACCATAATAGAGTGTTTTTTTCTCCATATATCACACGAGGTTTTATTTAACGCTACTGAACTTTGAGCCCTTAGATCATAATGATAAAGAATTTTTCGTTTTGTCCCTGTAAAAATCTATAGATGCTAGATTCACCAAAATGCTTATAGTTAGTGCAACAGTGATTTATAATATTCATACAAATTTTCAGCTCAATTGAATAAGGCGTTTAGATGCTATCGCACTTTTAAAAATTTGGTCTCATAGGCCATAATGATAAAGAATTTTTCTTTGTGTCCCTGTAAAAAAACTGTAGTGCTAGATTCACCAAAATCTATACAGTTGGTGCAAATGCGACCTATAACATGTGTACAATTTTTTTGCTCAGATTAATAAGGCGTTTAGACGCTATCACACTTTTAAAAATTTGGCCCCATTGGCCTTAATGATAAAGAATTTTTCTTTGTGTCCTTGTAAAAAAACTATAAGTGCTAGATTCTCCAAAATCTATACAGATTGAGTATCTGTGACCCTGTACATGGGTATAAAATTTTTGCTCAATTGAATAAGGCGTTTAGATGCTATCGCACTTTTAAGATTTTGGTCCCATAGGCCATAATGATAAAGAATTTTTCTTTGTGTCCCTGTAAAAAAACTATAAGTGCTAGATTCACCAAAATCTATAGGGTTTGTACTATGGTGACTTACAATATACGTACCAACTTTCAGGTTAATCGAACAAAGCCTTTAGACGCTAGCGTGTTCACACACATACACACATACACACATACACACATACACACATACACACATACACACACACATACATACATCATCGTAAAAATAGTGAAAACGGACTCAGGGGACCTCAAAACGTATAGAAACATCAAAATCTCGAATTCGGATTTTTGACATGATTACAATACTTTCCTCACTATAGTGTTCGGAAAGTAAAAATATTTAGGGAATGGAAGCACAGTCTGATAAAGTGAAACATAAACATTTTTCAGAATGTATTAAAATCACATAAAACAACAGAAAATGCACTTTAAATAATTTCACCTGTATCCTATAATGTGTATGAATATTTTTGTGAGGTCCTTTAAACCAATCATAAATGTTAATTATACCATATTACATTAGATTATTCTTTTTGTGATCAGAATACCGTTTGTTATTTTCGTTAGATTTTGTGCTGCATAAAGTTTTTTTTATAGGTTTTTAAGAAATGCCCATCATAGACCATACGATATTTCGATTATATCATATAATCGATACAAGATTATATAAGACCATATAAATTTCGTAATTTAAGATTTTATCAACATATCAAAATTGAAAAATTTTCACAGGTCCAATTTTAAGAAATCAAGTTGATTGAATTTGTGTACATAGCGGTCGCTTTTATGATGTTTTCTCTCGCAATTTTTGTTATCGGAATATTTCCGTCTCTGTTGAATGGAATAGCCAAATTAATTTTATACGAGATATTTATTTTAAGAAGCTTCCTTCAAATTGTGTGAATGTTTATATATATTTTGAAAGATAGCCGCCAAGCCGATCATGCATAAATTAAAAAAAAATAATTTTCAGAAACACGCTATGATGTATTCAGTACAAGAAAGAAGTATTTCTATCAACATATCATAAGACACTTGATTTACATGTGAAAATTTAATTAAAAGAGAATATTAAATAAGTATTAGAATGTAAGCTTGGGAATTTGATATCACACCCTTTTTAGACACAACTTTACTCCATTCTCTTTCTTTGAGCTTGGCTTTTTTGTACTTTTTAAACGTCTTTTTCAATTCCTACTATTAGTTCACACTCTCCCTATATATATCTTGTACAAATATTGCAATCGATTTTTAATTAACTCCCCGGCTAGCTAGAAATTTGAAACTTTCAGTATTGCTCAGAACACGGTGACAACACAATACTTCGAAGTCCGATTTTCGAATTTTTGATTAGTTTTCTTATAATTAATTAAAATGTGAAAATAATAACATCCTAGCGTTATTATAGCCATTAAAATATTATCTATAATTTAGTCGTTGCCAAAAAAAATTTACGAGTTCACTTTCTTTCGACATAAAAATAAATACATTTAATTAAACGTGAACATAAAAAAAATATAAAAGGTTAAATTATGCATCTTACAAAAATGGACGTCATTATCATTTTAAAAATTTTATGCACATTGATAAGAGCTCTATAATTCATCAGAAAATTTAAAACATGTTATATAAAAAGATTTTTTTATCTTATAATTATTTTTATTTCATTTTGCACGCGCGCTTTTCATTTCCTAATTCAAAATTATATATATATATATATATATAAACCACTTTCGATAGTGTTTGTAAGTAGGAATTGACTTAAAAAAATTTCTTTTATATTACTTGTTTGCAGATAAGAAACATACTATAGTCGACTTGAATAACATATTGCACCCTAGCAAAAAAAACCCACGACTCACAAAATGCAGTATTTGAGAAAAATCAACTTTACGATAAAGAATTGAAAGCCTACAATAAAACTCATACAAATGCCTCTTAAGAGCATCACTTGCGAGATATAGATGTGACGCTTTTCCTGCACGTTCGGGTACTTCATATGCATTTTTCAATGACATAAGCTCAGTTATTCCAATTTTGGTTTGTGTCACTTATTTTGCTGAGGTGCCATGTATCAATTCAAAGTCCTTCAAACAGTACATACACAAATAAGAAATACATAAACATTTATCAACTTTGTTGTATAAAAAAAGAAAGAAAAGGAAAGAAGATGGTGTGAAACAACCACACGACTTCCATACCCACTATTACATGTATTATGTGCACTTTTTGGAGATAATGTGATAAGATAACATAAAGTTAACCTAACAAAGTAGATACCTATCAAATTTCCGATAAGAGAATGCTGATACGCGTCTAAAACACATAAAACATAGTTTACATAGCGAGTTAAAAAATAAGAAAAAAAATCGGTGGAGCCATTTTTTGAAACACCAATTTCCAAGATCTAATACTGGCCTACCTAAGCAAGAAGACTGTTAATTTTCCTGTACTAACCACGTAATACATAAGAAAGGATATCTAAAACGAGTTTATGTAACAATTTTCAAGAAAATCGTTGGAAATACGGATTTTTAACTTTGGCATACTCAATTATTGACCAGAAAACAACAATTACATACAAAAGAATATCAAAAAGGGCGTTAATGGTTAATATGATGAGTTAGAAAAAAATTCGTACAACCGTTTTTAAAGGAACGCAGTTGCAAGACCCCAAATTGAGCTATTTATTACAGGACGCCTATTAGTTTTGCTGAACTAACCAATTATATTATACGAAAGGACATCAAATAGAGTACCTATATAGCAAACCTGAAGAAAACCGTTAGAGCCGTTTTTGAGATACGAACTTACAGTCCCACTTCCAATTTTCACCGAAGGTTGGAAAAATCATCTGTACACCAGACCTGTCTCTATTCTGAAGTTTCGTAGTTCTATCTTTAGTAGTTTCGGAGATGTGATAATCAAAAGAATCCCCACACACACAGATGTACACACACATACATATTACCAAAAACTACTTTTTATTTTACCATGTTTTTATTAACTTCGATTCTTGTTTGTTTGTGGGTTTGTGTGTTTGTCAGGGACAAATCTTGCAATCGATTTTTAACTAACTTCCCGACTAGCTAGATATTTGAAATTTTCCGGACAGCTCACAACACGGTGACAATACATTTTTCTAATAATTTTAGTCAACTATTTCAAGCCCCGCTGCCTTCGGCAGCGCTTATATGATTCGACAGAAAATTTATTTAAATAACTTCTAGACAAGACTAAATTTATTTAAATAACTTCTAGCTAGACATTTGAAACTTTCAGAATAGTTCAGAACACGGTGAAAATGCATTTTCTTAATACCTTTAGCCAACTGTTTCGGGTTCCTGCTGCCTTCGGCAGCGTTATCAGTACAAAGCTTGCAATCGATTTTTCACTAACTTTCCGACTAGCTAGACATTTGAAACTTTCAGGACAGCTCACAACACGGTGACAATACATTTTTCTAATAATTTTAGTCAACTATTTCAGGTCCCACTGCCTTCGGCAGCGCTTATATTATTCGACAGAAAATTTATTTAACTAACTTCCCGACTAGCTAGACATTTGAAACTTTCAGAATAGTTCAGAACACGGTGAAAATGCATTTTTTTAAATACCTTTAGCCAACTGTTTCGGGTTCCTGTTGCCTTCGGCAGCGTTACCAGTACAAAGCTTGCAATCGATTTTTCACTAACTTCCCGACTAGCTAGATATTTGAAACTTTCAGGATAGCTCAGAACACGGTGGCAATACATTTTTTTAATACTTTTAGTCAACTGTTTCAGGTCCCTACTGCCTTCGCCAGCGTTCATATGATTCAACAGAAAATGTATTTAACTAACTTCCCGAGTAGCTAGACATTTGAAACTTTCGGAATAGTTCAGAATACGGTGAAAATGCTTTTTAAAAATATTTTTATCCAATTGCTTCGGGACCCTGCTGCCTTCGGCAGCGTTTCCAGTACAAAGCTTGCAATCAACTTTTAACTAACTTCCCGGCTAGATAGCCATTTGAAACTTTTATAATAGCTCAAAAGACGATAGCAAGGAATTTTTTTAATACTTTTATCCAATTGCTGGGGTTCCGGCTGCCTTCAGTAGCGTTTATATGATTCAACAGAAAATTTAAAAACATGGTTTATAAAAAATTTTTTATCTTATAATTATTTGGATTTAGCAGACCTCAAAACATATAAATCAGGTCAAAACTCGATATCAAATTTTTTGATGGAATACAATACTTCCATTATCTATGGTAATCGGGTAATGCAAGTAAAAATAGTAAGTTTTATTTAAAAGTTTTATAATGATTTCGCTATTAGAAAAATAATTATCTGAATTTTTTAGCATAACTTACTTTTTTTCAATGTTAGCTACATGATATTCTATTTTGTCAGATGCATTGTTTTTCTTTGCAAAGTCAATCATGTCTGGCAGCACATCTACGGCGATCAACTTCTTCACTTTGGGGAAGAAAGGTAGAAGCAACTTCAGGCTAGAGCTGCCAGGCCCGCAGCCGATATCCATCACGACGTCTTCCTCTTGGCGTGTCCAGTCCATTTTCCGGACAGTGGACGAAAGGAGCAGCTCCGTGTCGTGAACCTGCATACTCCGATGCTCGCTGTACAGTGAAGCGTTCGCTAACATATTGTAAACCTAAAGAGATACTAAAATATATATTTTACAAAAAAAAAAAAAAAAAGAAAGAAAGAAAAATAAGCAAGGTTGCTACAGTACCTGGAAAACTCAAAGAATTTGAAAGACTATTAAAAAACAGAGAAAACTCAGGAATTTTCAAAATTTATTGGATAAACAGGAAAAATTCAGGGAATTTGGAAGTTTTTTGGAAAAATATTATTATTATTTTTTTGTTGTTGTTTTTGTTTGTTTGTTTGTTTGTTTTTCCCCCATAACCCTTTTTTTTTTTTTTTTTTTTCCGAACACTATAATGAGGAAAGTATTGTAATCATGTCAAAAATCCGAATATGAGATTTTGATGTTTCTATACGTTTCGAGGTCCCTTGAGTCCGTTTTCACTATTTTTACGATGATGTATGTATGTGTGTATGTATGTGTGTGTGTGTATGTCTGTGAGTGAACACTCTAGCATCTAAACGCTTTGTTCGAATAAGCTGAAAGTTGGTACGTATATTGTAAGTCACCGTAGTACGAACCCTATTGATTTTGGTGAATCTAGCACTTACAGTTCTTTTACAGGGACACCAGGAAAAATTCTTTATCATTATGGCCTATGGGACCAAATTTTTAAAAGTGCGATAGCGTCTAAACGCCTTATTCAAATGAGCTGAAAATTTATATGAATATTACGAATCACTGTTGCCCTAACTATAAGCATTTTGGTGAATCTAGCATTAATAGGTTTTTACAGGGACACAACGAAAAATTCTTTATCGTTATGATCTATGGGCTCAAAGTTCCGTAGCGTTCAATAAAACATCGTGTAATATATGGAGAAAAATACTCCAACACTCTATTATGGTTTTCTCTCTTTTGTTTGTTTAACAACTCCTCTTTATTTACTTTATCTACAAAACTGTTAATTACTCAATGTTCGGAAAGTCAAGTGGAGTCACTCCAGATTTTTTTTTTAGTCCTTTATAATAAAAAAGAAAAAAAAGTCAATTATGATTTTTTTTCCCACGAACAATATATACTTTAGATATGTTCAATTGACTTATAAGTTGTGAGAATGATAAATTCTAATGCTGCATAACTTCATGTCATTTATTTTACTTTTAAAAGACAGAGACAGAGAAAACTCAGGGATTTTTTTCTTCTAATTTGTGTAGCAACCCTGAATAATTAAACATAGCTTTTGTTGTTTTAATATGTAATTAAAATGAACACCATAGGAGCAGCATATGGATTATTTATACGAAAATGTCGACTCTTTTGCGTGAAGAAAGTAGTTCGCAAAGAAACCGGCAGGTTCTAGTCTATGAATGCCTTTATTCAACGTATATTCTCGAAACGGGTCAATAAAACTGTCGAAAGAATATTCTTGAAACAGTCCAACAAAATCGTCACTCATATCACAAAAGTCGCTATCCCAACGGATGATCTGGAAACAATCTAATAGGATAGTGTCTTATTCCACAAGAGTGATGCAAATAGCGTTAAATACTTCTCAGAGTAGAAATATTTCCCTAATTCGCGAAGAAAGATCGATTACGTGGAACACAATCTGCAGAAGACAATCGCTCAGAACAGCTCGCTGAACACAACTGAACTCAGCAGGAGTAATCTGCTCATATTTATACCGTTGGCGGTCAGAATTTGGAGACAGTTCTTGTTAATTCTGCGCTAGAATCCAATGGAAAAATTCCAGTTCTTTTGTGCAGCTTTGTAAATGAACAGTGAATGATTTTCCTACCATATTCGACATGAGATGTTTTTACGCATATAAAAAGTATATCTTCGTTTCATTTGGTTTAGTGCAGTGTATGAACGTTAAACTCTACCTACCTGCAATTCTCCCCCATATACGTAATGCATTTGAATTCTCTTGGGTGTCCCTGTACACGAACCATTTGCTTGATCTCAACAAAAACTTTAGTGTAGCATCCCTATATGATACACATTTAAAATACCAAGTGTGGACTTTCTGCTATTATTTGTTCTTGAGATATGCTGATAAAACACACACACACACACACACACAGAGACCAACCGCTAAAGCCATGATTTTTGGATTTAGAGGACCTGAAAACGTATAAATATAACAAAAACTCGATTTCGAAAATTTGACCCAAAACAATACCTTCTCTACCTTTATCATGAATAAGAGAAAGTAAAATATATATATATTTGACTGAATAAAGCTACTTTTACTAAACATCAATTCATTTGGTAGATGTACCTTCTGTATAAATGTGTGTGCTAAACTTTACAGCAGTAATGAAGAAGTTTTTTCAAAATCTTGTGGACAGTGGTAAAAATAAGCCCTTTTGAGGAAAGAAGCGTTAAGTTTAGAAATGTTTTCGAAGTTCTTTACTCACATCAGTTACAATTTTGTTTATAATTTTTGAAATAAAGTACGTAGAATGTAAAATCAAGTATAAAATGTTCAAATCTGTTCATATTTCAATAAATATTTTTTTCAAAAAATAGACTTTTAGGATGGAGTTAGATTAGTTTCAATCTGGATTTTTTGTAAACCAGTTTTGTCTAACATCAAAATAAATTAAAAATATCAGTCCTATCGTTACAAATTCGGTACCAAATGAAAAGGGCGATTTTTTTTTTTTTTTAATCCAGGGGTTCAAACAGTGTTTCGACACAACAATTAGATATTTCAAAATTAACTAAAGTATGAAATTTACATGGTAACACTTCATTTTAATTTATTTCAGTCATTTTAAAAAGTGCGTGGGCCAATTTCACGGTTTAAAAAAAAAAAAAAAAAAAAAAGAGAGAGAGAGAGATAAAAATAAATAATAAATAAAAATTTTACAGATTAAAATTAATAATCATCCGTACTAAACTAAATTCTGTCTTTGACAAAAATTTTAATATTTATTTTTTAAGTTAAACTCCTTAGACCCCTTGGCAATATAGTGTGTGTAAACACAAAATAAAATTATTAAAATATAAAAAAGTTATAGTACAAAATTTTTATATGAATGCTATTAAAATCTAAAACATTCTATTCAATAAAGTGTTTCTTTTTTCTTTCTTTCTTTCTTTCTTTTTTTTTTTTTTTAAATGCACGATAGAAGTAATATTGTAATATGTTTTCTAACTAGCAAACCCGTGCGAAATATTCGCATTTTATTTCTTTTCTTATTTACATTTAAAATTTGAAACTCATAATGTTGTACCAATTTCACCACCTAATTAAAATTCTAATTTACCACAAGCCAAATCTTCTATATATATAAAAATGAATGTTTGTCTGTATGTCCTTTATAAAATCGTAAACGGCTTGACCGATTTCGATCATTCTTTTTTTGTTTTTTTCCTTATAGGTCAGGGATGGTTTAGGAAAAAACAAATTGAAAAAATTCGCCCCACAAGGGGGGGGAGGGGGGGCAAAACGTGAATTCAAAAAATCCTTCATATCTCAAACAAAAAAACAGATATCCGTAAAATTTTTGCTTTAAAATATAGCTAATATAAATGTCTAAAAACCAATTTCTGGAATTTTCGAAATTCGGTCCCCAAAGGGGAGCGGGGGGGGGGCGGCAAAACGGGATTTCACATGCGTAAAACGCGATTTCACATAATCCTATATATCTCAAACAAAAAAAGCAGATATACGTGAAATTTTTGCTATAAAATATAGCTAATACAAATATCTAAAAACCATTTGCTGGAATTTTAAAAATTCAGCCCCCAGGTGGGGCAGCAGGGGCAAAAACAATTAGAAATACAGTTAGACCTTTCAAAATTGGTACAGATAGGTTTCAATAGCCTGCAAGTCGAATGGGGATATTTTTCGAAAGTGTAAAGTTATTAGGAGGGGAGAGAAGGGGGGAGGGGAGAGGGGGGGGCAAAAAAATAAAAATAGAGTTAGATCGTTCAAATTTGGTATATAGAGGTTTTCGATACTTATAAATCGATTGCGGATATTTTCGAATTTGTAAAATTATTAGGAGGTGCGGTAAGGGGGGGGGGCTATGACAAAAAACAAATAGAAATACAGTTAGGGCATTCAAAATTGGTACAGATAGGTTTAAAGGCCTGCAAGTCGAATGGGGATATTTTCGAAAGTGTAAAGTTATTAGGAGGGACGAAAAGGGGGGAGGGGATGGAGGGGGGCAAAAAAATAAAAATAGAGTTAGATCGTTCAAAATTGGTACACAAATGGTTTTCGATACCTAAAATCGAATGCGGATATTTTTGAATTTGTAAAATTATTAGGAGGGGCGGTAAGGGGGAGCTATGGGCAAAAACAAATGGAAATGCATTTAGGCCGTTCAAAATTGGTACAGATTGGTTTTAGAGGCCTGCAAGTCGAATGGGGATATTTTCGAAAGTGTAACGTTATTAGGAGGGACGGGAGGGGGGGGAAAGGGGCAAAAAAAATAAAATAGAGTTAGATCATTCAAAATTGGTACATAGAGGTTTTCAACACTTACACTTACAAATCAATTGCCGATATTTTCGAATTTTTAAAATTATTGGGAAGGGGGGGGGGAGTGGTGGGGCAAAAAATAAAAATAGAGATAGATCATTCAAAACTGGTGCATAGAGGTTTTTGATATTTACAAATCGATTACGGATGTTTTCGAATTCGTAAAATTATTCGGATAGACTGGAGGGGGGGCGAAGGGGGAAAATAACAGAAATAAGAGTTAGAGCATTTTGGGAATTTTTTCCGAAGGCAGTGAGAACGCGGTGCGACATTTTTCCTAATCAGATTTTGTTTCGCTTTTTTTTTTCACGTGATAAAAATTAATGCAATATTGAGAATTCAGTAATTATAGTGATTCATTTAAAAATAGGGTCCAGCGAAGCGGGCGAAGCCTGCTAGTTATTAATGAAACCAAATTAATATTGTACAATAGTGAAACCAAAATTATTCAAAGAAAGGTTTCCAAATAAAATCCATGGTTCACGACCCAATTTTCATACTTCCACAGGCAGTACAATTTTAATATAGGACACCCACGACGCCGTTGTCGTCATGTTTGCGATGACTTTTTATTATTATTATTTTTTTAAATAAATAAATAAAATAAAATAATTCCTATTTTGATCATATTTTTTATGATTGTGTTTTTTAGTCAATTTATGACACAAAAGTTCATATTCGGTATATATCTTTAAAACATTGCTAGGTTTAAAATGACGCTTGCAAAGATATCTGAAGAAACAACTGTTAAAAATACATTTTTTTCGTAAAATAATCTCATCAGACAAATGTCGTCATTTTTTCTTATTAGTCCATTGAGCTAAGTCCGCGTGCTTAAATATTGTTCATGTATAAATATTATTTTTTTATCCTCGCGTATTGTATCGTTTCGACCAAAAATAATTGAAACTGGTCCAGGTTAGAGAAATGTTATATAGATTATTTTAATTTTACATACAAAAAGTAACTTTATAGAAGCGGAAGCTACAACATAATTATTTTGATTTTTTTCTCATTAAAATAACTTCGAAACCATAATAAATGTAAAATTTATTAATGTATTATTTTATAGTGTATAAGTGTTAAAATAAACAAAATAAATTTGAATTACCTTTTCTGTTGAGTTTTTCCACGCAATTTGAATACTACTAAATTCTTCTTTTGGCTTCTGTCAGTTATTATCTAATTTATTCTTTATTTTATCTGCTTATCTGTGAAACAATAAATCATGTTTCACCAGATATTTAAAAGAGTTCATCGACTTAATGAACTTTTCGTTTTTTTTTATATACTCACTATCTGACCCGTCGCGCGTTGGTGCGGAAATTGAAAAATATAACACGGATATGATAACATTCAATTTACAATGTGACATTTTTACTAAACTTATTCATTTTTATATGGAAAACATTTCAAAGTGTTGTTTTAATTCTATTTATTTATTCGAATGCTTTCGGATACACGATATTTTTTGATTTTTCGTCTGGTGTTTACACGAATAGATCAGAAGGTTTTCCGAAGCGTGAGTTCAGTTGTCCATATGAGAAGTACGGATTCTCCAAATCTAGCCCGCACGCTTGCAGCGATTGTCCTTGTGCTTTGTTGATGGCCATTGGAAAAGCGAGTCGCACACCGAAAACTGTAAATGTTTGAATTCAAATGGCACAACTGTTCGGATCATTGAAACGCGTGGCAACAATACATTTTCTCCCTTGAATTTCCCATTCAAAATTGTAGCTTCGATGACATTATTCATCATCTTTTTCACCGAAAGTCTTGTACCGTTGCAAAGTCGTGGTAGATTGATGTTTCAGAGAATGATAGTCACGCCAATTTTCAATGTTTAATATGTGCGGTGGCATACCTGGCAAATCTAGGGAATTCAAGAATTCCGTTGCGTAATTGACAACTTCGTCTTGATTCATCACAATATCGATGGATTTATACGATGTCGCTTCGTCTGGTATTCCGTTTTGAATGCTGAAATTGATGGCATTGGCATCGTTGTTCGTAGCTGCTAATATAGCACGTGAACTGAACCCCTGGTGATTTTTGTAATTCCGCGTGATATTTGGGAAAACATTTAAATCGATTCGTCTCTGGCTGAAGTCACCTTATAAAAGTTTGTCGGCAATGTGATACATTGTGTAGATCTGTTGATTACCATCTTCCCATTCCCAATATTCAGCAACTGTTTTGCGAAACGTTCGTCATTGCGAAACGTGCATCATTCTGTAGTTGAACACGCATATTGGTTTTCAAAGTCAATTTCTTTACATGTCGCCATAAAACTGACGATTTGAGACATGCATTAAGTTCATCAGCGTGTGTTGAACGTGACATAACTGGCAGAGTTTGTCGAGAATCAAAAGACAATAAAATGAGTCGTACACCGAAGGGCTGTCCATTTCCCTTCAAATCTTGCAGTGTTCGCGCTTCCAGTATCAAGCGCTTCCAGTGCTTTTTTGTCAGCCATTGAGCATTCGTCCCATATGATATCTTCACACGTTTGGAGAACTTTGCCCATTTCAGAATTTTTGGTGATATGCATGTTGGTGTCTCAGTGGTTTGCAAATTCAACTGCAATTTCAGTGCTAAAACCACTGTTCAACCACCATCCAGAAGTGTTGCCACAATTCCAGATGATGCAATTGCCAGTGCAATTTTATTCCGTGATCGTATGGTTGCCAAAATGATTGAAATGAGAAAAGTTTTGCCACTACCTCCGGGCGCATCTACGAAGTACAATCTGCCACTTTGATTTGTAATTGCTTGCTTGATTATCTCATGTGCAATGCGTTGTTTTGGAGCCAATTTCGGAAAAAAAATTTTCAACAAATGTACCCAAATCATCGACATCGAAGTGTGTTTCATGTTGCAAATCACGATCATAAGCGTCATATACAGATCGATTCGGTGCCCACATTCCCAACTGCACCAATCCTTTGTAGGCGATTGCCATACGTATATATCCTCGATCGAAACCAACACCTCATTATACGCGTTTGGTGTGAATTGCATGTCCGGATTCGTTGCTCGCGAACGACGTAGGATGTCTTCACTTACGCAATCTTTTTATTTTTACCAAAGATCTTTCGGATTGGATGGGAAACGCATTGTCAATTTTATCGCAAATAACATGCGTATTTAATGTGGTTGAGCAGTATTCGATGCATTAGCGAGTGCTGTGTCCCAGTGGGCATCGTTTTCAAGAAGATTTAATTCTTTGCACCACTAGGGGTGAGTCCTAGACCGTCGCCAATTGTCCATTCCGCAGCACTAGTGCGGCGTAAAACCTAACCAACCACCTTTGCAAGCTTCTCGATAGGTCTCACATACTTCACCATTTGCTGTTCTCAGTTCTTGGAAGGATTTCAGATTAACTAACATTGTAAGTAAAAACATTCTTAATATTTTGGATGAATTGTATACAGACAGCCTAACGTGTCGGCCGAATATAAATCCGGATATCCTTCAACTGGTTTGCCCTATTTACGACGTTGTCACTCTTTCGCTGATGCATTCCATGTGTAATATTTTGGCACTTCTGAGTAAAGTAGTGTTCTTGCATACAAATCATCCATGCACAATGAGAAGAACGCAGCTAACGTTGCTTGCGGTGGTGAAAATGCTCTTGCATGTACATTTTCCGTTGTAAAATACACGCGCTGCGCATTTTCAAGATGCACTGAAAAATGAACAACTGTTGGATGGCGTTCATGAATTGGAAATGAGAAAATACACAAAACAGCTTCATTGCTACTAATATAGCGTACCAACTGATATCGTTCGATTTCATCGATTGGTGCAGATGCATTTCCCACTCCAAAAACTCCCAAATCGCTTCCTTTGTTGACATTTTTGCAAATGTATTTGATCGATTTCACAGAATTGCAATACTCGGCACTGATATGTGCTTTGAACGTCTTTGGGAAACGGCACAACCCAACGATTATCAACTTTAGTGTCATTGTTGCACACTTTTAGAGTGATTAATTTGCCACCATATTCAGTTGATCGTCAATGATATTGTGTATATACATGATTTTCCAATTATAGTTTCGGCATGTAAGTCTCTTGGATAGTATTTCGTGCATTTTCCATCCTTCATGCACGGAGAATCGTTGATAATCGCACCACATGGACCATGAATCATGTTTTGGTAACGATTTCGAATGAGTGTGATATAATATCGACATCTGGTATTTCGGCTGAGATGACTTCATCAGTTTTGTCTGGTGTAATTTTGTCGATCAACCAAATTAAAATGTGTGCATGCGGTAATTCTCTTTTCTGCCATTCAATGGAATACATCTAACAGCGTATCTCCTCAAAAACCTGATGTTTGACAATGAAATCTATCATAGATTTCAATTTTTGTTTGAACACACGTTCGATCATGTCATGACGATCCGAAGACGATTGTTCAGGTAACAGAAGTTCTTTAATTTCCTCCCACGTAGGATTGCACGTGAATGTTGTGAAAAAAATCTGGACGGCCGTGTGCGCGAACTAAATCATTGCATCTTGTGCGTATTCATGTAGGTACAGTAGGCTTCCTGTGAATGTATAGCCGGCAGTTTGACCATTTTCACCAGTTTATTGGGATTGCCATTACTAGCAACTGCGTCGCGTAAATGAATATATTCTTCTGAGCGCAGTTTGGTTTAATTCAATTGAGTGAAGAGAAGTCGTTCGGTCTCGATTTTTGCATACATATAGACAATGTATTAATGAAACAGTTGCCGACATTTCAAAATGTGATTCTCTGGGTTCTCATGAATCATCAATTGATATGAATAGTAATTCATGTCACTGACTTTCTTATTGGTCTCCTCATGTGTTTGTGGATTTCTCATTTTGATGTTGAAATGATATAGTACATCTTCTCCTTGCCAGAATAAAATTGGATATTGCAATGCATCGTAGGAGCGATGAATTTCAGAGACTAGCTGAATATTACCATCTCTGCAATGAAGACCTATATCACGCGAGTTAAATTCTTCGCCAACTATGACGATCGCCACTTCATTAATTGTTGGTGCGTTGTATTGTCTTTCGTGTTGGCCAGCTGGTGTTTTGTCAGTTCTAATGACAACTACGTAATCATCAGCTGACGTTCGTTCGAGGGCCGTCCGTCCTGAACAGTCGAACTAATTCGTTGTGTTGAGCGAATAAATTTTGCAATGCAGCAGCAATTTCTCGATTAATGCTTGTATTGAATCGACAACGTTAATCAACTTGTTCATCAGTGGTTCCCATGAAATAAATTTGGAGAAATTCGTGATTTGAATCCGGCAGTGGTAGAAGGGATCCAGCACGATGATAAATTCGCCCTAGGAGTTTGAACATTGGCATGTAGTTGTCACGTTTGATTTCTGCTGCATTTGAAAACATGAATTGTACTTGCGTATGTTTGCGAAGAAATGTTTCGACTGGGTTGTGTCACCAATGAGGAATTTGCACACATGGGGGATTTGAGCAAAATCCTATTTTTCTGGTAGTTTTAAGCCCATAAATTTCAAAAAAGTTTTTTAGAAACGCAAAAAAAGTTCTCATTAATTTTAAAAATAACTTTAAAATGAACCAAAAATCACGTAACTTCAAAGCGCTGACTGACGTCACACTTTTTGATGCTTCAATGTTTACATTTTGTTAGCCTGGTTAGTAAACAGCAATTCGTTTTAACTTTCGTAATTATCAATCGTTTATGTGATTTCTGAGCATTTCATTTTCATCTTATAATCATTTAGTATCATTATCACCATTTTCCATTATCATTATTTTCAATTGTTTTCTTTTCATGGCGGTTGTCCAATGTTTTCGTAATAGGATCCCGTGGAACGCTAAAGAATAAATTTTGAGAAGCATTAACCATTGTATTAGTGCAATATGGTACAATGCAATATTTATACTACGATTTTTTAATATTCGTCATTATTATAACATACAAAACCTATTTCACCGATTCAAGAAGCAAAGCAAAGCACGAAATCGAATGCAAACAACTATCACTTCCGTTTGTTGTCATAAAGAGTGACATCACGATATATTATACTGCGTTTTCTCGATAGAGTAAATAGTGCGATGTTAAAATTGTTATAAATCAGTCATTAGATTTCAAATAAAGAAAATGTATGTATTTATTTTCTTACCTTTTCATTTTCTATTATATAAGAATAAAATCATAAAACGTACAAATTGTCTATTGGTCTCTGTGATCATTTGTTAGGTTTTAGGAAGATATTATTAGGAAGTCATATTTTTTAAATTGAATTTTTGCTATATTTTACATGTTTTGAGATCCCCTGAAACTAAAAATCATGTTTTTAATGGTTGGTCTATGTTTGTATCTGCGTGCATTCTGTAATTAGTATAACTCAAGAACAAATATTAGCAGCAAGTTTAAGCTTAGCATTTTCTTAATCTGTGTCCTTGAATGATATTATACTATAAACTTGTTACTGAGAATGGACAGAGATGCTCCAGTGGTATATGGAAGAATTCAAATACATTATAGTTTATCTGCAAAATTTCTCGTTGGTACAATGTAACATTGTTAGAATGCACTAAACATTTCTTATTTTCACAAAAGTATGTTTCCTATTGTATAAGGTATAAAAAACATTTATTATTCATTTATAGAGTAACAAAAAAGAGTTCGGATTTATTAGGCTCTAAGGTTGGAAATTGCTCAAAGTGCATTTCAAGTTGTGTTTATTATTATTATTTATTTAATTGTTTGTTACTCTCCTATTGTGCTAAATTTAAATACACACAGTTCTGTCTAAAATGAGTCTTACATTCTTTTCTATGTAATGTGATTGAAGTGCTTTACTAAGTTATACCATGTCCAGAAGAACTACCAGCACAAAACTTTTCACATGTATGGCAAGTTTCAGGATAAATATAAGTTTGCTAATAAATGTATGTAATGCTGTTTTAAAAAAATGTATATTTTTGTGTATGAAATTTTTATACTTCATGCATTTATCTTACTTTACCATTCTGCAAAGTAATGTGCCTTGCCAGTAGTAGAATTAGAGGGTTAAAAAAAAAGTAAGAAAAGAAAGAAAAGAAAAGATTTTAAAAACTGTTTTTAGAAATTTTATTATTTGTAAGATATTAGTTTCTTTTGATTTTTTTTTTTCCTGCTGACATTTTATTTTACCATGTTTTTAACTCGCTTTCTTGTCTGTTTGTTTGTTTGTCCAGTATAAATCTTGCAATCGATTTTTAACCAACTACCCGACTAGATATAGACATTTGAGAATTTTAGAATAGCTGAGAACACGATGACAACGTAATACGTCAAAGCCCAATTTTTGAACTTTTTGATTAGTTTTCTTTTAATTAATTAAAACATGAAAATACTAACCTCCTAATAGCTTTAAAAATAGCCATTTAAATATTATCTATAATTTAATTGTTATCAAAAAAATTTACGAGTTCATTTTCTTTCGACATAAAAATAAATACATTTAATTAAACGTGAACGTTAAAAAATTATAAAAAGTTAAATTAGGCATCTCTCAAAAATTGATGTCATTATCACTTTAAAAATTTTCTACACATTGATAAAGTTCTAATGTATAGTTCACGATGATACAGTCGAACCTCGTTAACGTGAATCTCAAGGAGGATAAAAAATTTGGCCATGTTATCAGTAGTTCATGCTATCAATAACTAATCTTCATATAACTAAACTAATTTTTATTTTGATGGAGATTGTGGAAACAGTTCATGTTAAGTTCAAGTAATTCACGTTAACAGTGTTCACGTTAACAAGGTTCGACTGTATATGTTGTTCTAAAAGGATTAATATTTTATTTTTAAAACCAACGTTTTTTTATATCGCTTACAACTCGCTATTCTCGTTAATACATAGAATTGTCAAGTTTGTATGATTCAACAGAAAATTTAAAAACATGGTATGCAATTTTTTTTTTTTTTTTAATCTTATAATTATTATCTTTTTACTGTAGAGTCTCTACCATGTGCTAAAATTAAGACTTTTCCAATGTAAGATTAAAAATATAACAATGCATTTAAAGATAAGTCTTATGACTCTGTATGACATTTATCCTTTAAAAAAAATAAAAATAATAAAAATAAAAAAAACTACCACTGTGTAATTTTGAGTTAGAAATGTATCACGAAAATGAAAAAAGAACAGCTTAGCAAATGGATATATTGCTCTCATCACAAACAGACATAACTTAAAATTATTACTATTTCAGATACAAACATGAATCTCTTGTAACTAGGCAACCAATAGGAATTGATTTACGTCACTATGACATGTCGTAGATGCCACCCATACGGTGTGGTTAGAGCCCCTTAAATAAAATAATAGGCCGGCGCATCACCGCCATTTTTTTGCCTCTGAAGAGGACAGCATTCCCGCTTGGTGTCCTTATCGCTTCTCTAATGATTTTAAGAAATCTTGATCAGAAGCTAATCCGGTCAAGATAAGAGCAATAAGCAACAATAATATTCCTAAAAACACATTTTTTTCACAGTGCATTCTCAGGATGTCATTTTATTCTGAGGATATCCTATGAATGTACTGGGGTAAGATGTGTTGTTAGGGCGGTTTCTGTTTCTTTTACAAAATGTCGCCAAAACTCAAATACACAGTAATAGAAGGTCTGTGAACACTTTATATTCACTTCTTCACTTCTTGAATGATTATAGCAGTTTATCGCTAAACAAACTCCCATATCACAGTTTACTTACCTAAAATTATGAAATATAATAAAACAAGTTACTCTAAAGTAATGTAAGACGATAAAAAAAAAAATGTTTGTCGTTTGTTTATCA
This sequence comes from Salticus scenicus, assembly GCA_963930645.1. NCBI lineage: Eukaryota > Metazoa > Arthropoda > Arachnida > Araneae > Salticidae > Salticus > Salticus scenicus. The sequence continues at coordinate 209,267,373 of OZ005661.1, forward strand.
GAGAAACGCGCTGGGTACATGTGGCAACCTAAGGCAACAAAATGCCTGATGCGCCAGCTCGTATATATAGGAGCCTTAGGTGTGGTGGCTAACATCCCTGACTCACACACAGTAGGGCCTGGGTTCATATGCCGGACAAAGCAAGGATATGTTGTCGCTGCCAGGGTTAGTGATGGCCGTCCATAGATATAGTAATAAGGCATAGATTGAGCAAAAATATGATTCCTTTTCATTCGAGTAAAGACGACTATTTTACTGTCTAATGGTTATCTTTCCCCCGAGTGAATACATACACGGGAATACATATAGATATTTTAGCTTGTAAAATTTATGAATAATTTATGTACTAAAGATGAATGAAAAACTCCAGATACAATTTCAAATTCGTTTCTCTTTCTTTCTTTCTTTCTCTTTTTTATTATTATATTTTTTTAATAACTAGCGACATTTAAAGAATTATTTATCTATCAATTACTTAAAATTTATTAAATAAATTGTTGATGAATTAATGAATTAAATATTTTTAATTAATTTCCCTGAAATACAGTAGCGATATTGACATCATAATAATAACAAAGCAATTGATTATGATAATTATACTTTGAATAAATTAGTGAAATATACCAGATACACAAAGATATATGGAATATACTTATGGGAAACCTATCCTACTTCCTTCAATATATTTTTTCGAAGGATCATATGCCACGTAAATTTTGCCATTTATAACAGTTCTGTTCTGTTACTATTACCGAGTTCCATACTCCTTAATGGCAGATGCCAAAACTTTTTTTTGGTATCCAAAAAATCTTTGGTAGATAACATGAGGATGACAGATCCATAGCCTCCTAAACTAGATGCGTTCCGCGTGGCTCGGAAACTTGATGGTAGACCGCGCCACCTGATACAGATTGCGCGACTTTTTTATTCAACAGCCATCAAAAATTTTTAAAAGTGGGATTTTATATACATGAAAAGGCGAATAGAATCGAAGAAACGTCGACTGTATATATCATATATCACTTTTTAAAATTATTCGTGAGAGTTGAATAAAAGAGTCGCGCAATCTGTACCAGGTGGTGCTGTCTTATCGCTTGAACTGTTGCCAAGTGTTTGAGCCACGCGGAAGACATCTAGTTTAGGAGGCTATGACAGATGCTATGAACTGCTATATCTATGGGTTTTCCTTCACAAATAGCCATTAATTTGGCGACACCCCGCACACTGTTTCATCGCAAGTGTTGAACCATTTGAAAAAATAAATAAATAAATAAAAATGAATATATAATATATATATATACAGGGTGATTCAAAAAAACGTTGACAAAATGACATGGTAGATCAGTCAAACAACAAGGATCAAAAATCATATAGGAACAGTGGGTCGCAACAGCGATCCGGAGCCGCTACAGGGTGTCTGTCTAAAATAATACATAACACAAAGAGAAGAAACAAAACCATTTGAGATCATTTTTTTGATAATTACTCACTCACATGCGACTAATGCAAGCCAAATGTTCAGCCTACAGGAGATGCTCAAAGTTTTTTTGCCAGATGCATCGAGACACGCCTGGCATCTAAGTTGCATAGAACGCCGCACCTACTTAAAGATACCGGTGTATCCCGAACACATCCTGCTGCCACAACGATTCTTCCTACCAAGTCTTACAGCGTTGCAACAGATGTTTCATACCCAGGTAACACATAACGTTGTTATAGCGTTGCAAATAAGTCTGAACAGTGAAAAATTGGTTACGTTATTTTATGTTCGTTGAAAAATAGTTTTTATTTCGCAATATTCTCACTGAACAATTTCGAATATTTACTCAGTAATAAAGAAAACCTATAACAAACGTTGTTTTATGGTTGTACTTTTTCTGTTATTTTTTCGACGTTTTAAAATAGGTATTTTATTAGTTTTTGTTTTCCTTTTTGATTCTAATAAAAAATATGTTTTTTCAACGAATTAATAGGTGCTTTTTATAAGTCATTATTTCTGTCAAATGACGTTGAATCTCTTCAACTTGATATCGATACACGATGGTGAATTGGCGGGATGTGCGTGTTATAATATAATTTTCTTTAGAGTTTTAGAAGATATGGTGTGCTGCGAAAGAACTTCTAACATGATAAGAAGGGAATCTTTCGGCAAATTATATTAACAAGTATAGTAGAATGTTCTTTGGCTTTCGGAAACCGTAGCTAACGAAGGTGTTCATATTGTACGCTTTCTCCCTCCTGTTCTACATGCGAAATCGCCAAGTATATTGTGGCAAACCTTAAAAGCGCCTTACGACTTACGATACGACGCGCGCCATTTTGAAAGTGAATGTGATGTGAAAGAAGATGAATATCGCTTTCCTGTTAAAATGGTACGAAAGTTTTCTGACATTTTACGTAATTTCCAAACAACTTGCTAGCTGGTAAATTCCCTTAAAAGCTCAAAGTTATAATATTCTTTGGTTTTGGGTGTGTTTACCTGCTAGCATAATATTAAAAATTACAGAGTTCTCGTCTAATTGTGGATGCTGTATTTATTTAAACAAGATTTTTCAAGTAATGAAGTGAGTGTTTCTTTTTCCCTTCTTTAATTTTATGTTTGAATTCTTGTCTTAAATTTTCAGGGATCGATCTAACTTTAAATATTTAATACTCTTTTTACTTTCCGAACACTATAGTGAGGAAAGTATTGTAATCATGTCAAAAATCCGAATTCGAGATTTTGATGTTTCTATACGTTTTGAGGTCCCCTGAGTCCGTTTTCACTATTTTTACGATGATGTATGCATGTGTGTGTGTATGTGTGTATGTGTGTATGTGTGTATGTTTGTGAACATGCTAGCGTCTAAAGGCTTTGTTCGATTAACCTGAAAGTTGGTACGTATATTGTAAGTCACCATAGTACGAACCCTATAGATTTTGGTGAATCTAGCACTTATAGTTTTTTTACAGGGACACAAAGAAAAATTCTTTATCATTATGGCCTATGGGACCAAAATCTTAAAAGTGCGATAGCATCTAAACGCCTTATTCAATTGAGCAAAAATTTTATACCCATATTATAGGTCACAGATACTCAATCTGTATAGATTTTGGAGAATCTAGCACTTATAGTTTTTTTACAGGGACACAAAGAAAAATTCTTTATCATTAAGGCCAATGGGGCCAAATTTTTAAAAGTGTGATAGCGTCGAAACGCCTTATTAATCTGAGCAAAAAAATTGTACACATGTTATAGGTCGCATTTGCACCAACTGTATAGATTTTGGTGAATCTAGCACTACAGTTTTTTTACAGGGACACAAAGAAAAATTCTTTATCATTATGGCCTATGAGACCAAATTTTTAAAAGTGCGATAGCATCTAAACGCCTTATTCAATTGAGCTGAAAATTTGTATGAATATTATAAATCACTGTTGCACTAACTATAAGCATTTTGGTGAATCTAGCATCTATAGATTTTTACAGGGACAAAACGAAAAATTCTTTATCATTATGATCTAAGGGCTCAAAGTTCAGTAGCGTTAAATAAAACCTCGTGTGATATATGAAGAAAAAAACACTCTATTATGGTTTTCTCTCTTTTGTTTGTTTAGCAATTCCTCTTTCTTTATTTTATCTACAAAACTGTTAGTTACTCAATGTTCGGAAAGTCGAGTGGAGTCACTCCAGATTTTTTAAAACTGTACTTTTGTAAAATTTTACTTTTTTCATATTTACTGAAAAAATAATCTATATATAATGTTATTTAACATGCACTAAAGTTTTATACAGCTTCTCAGAATAATGGTTTTATATACAGAATTTGCAGCAATCTTAATTAACTGATGTTGAGATGTCATGTATATTGGTTGTCTCACATATTATATTTTGTGCAGTTGTATATGCTATGAAATTTAGCTTTCCTCGAAAAACGGAAGTTGAAAATTTTTACGAATCTAATATTTTCGTATATTGAGTATTAAAAAAGTAATAAAATTAGAAATAAAAAAGGTCTAAAAATTAAGTAAAAAAGAATGTTCCATTTTTTTTTTCTTTTTAAAATTGTTAGCAATATTTTAGAAAAAAAAATTCAATGGATATATGGAGATAGCTATTTTTCTTGGATTTCAACGTTTATAAGACATAAGAAAAGCCGTTGAAAACTGATATAAAAAGCACGACAGTATTGCGATTCTGAACAACCATTTTACAACTTTTTTTTTAGGTTATAAAAAAAACGACAGTATTGCGGTTTCGTACAATCCTTTTACAACGGTTTTTTTTACGTTGTAAAATGTATTAAAACAACCGTTGAAAGATGAGGAAATCAACGAGACATATTTTCAGATTATTAACGTTACGGAAAAACGATAATTCAACGGAATGCATTGCCGTTTGTTCAACGTTGAAAATACCATACTGTGCTACCTGGGTACACAAGTCCTTTTTAAAATCTCCACAAGAAAAAATCCAAAAGAAACAGGTCGGCGATCGTGGTGGCCATGCGATTGGTCCACCACGACCAATCCAGCCGCCAGGAAAAGTAGCCTGCAGATGTGCTCTGACGTCTGTGCTGAAATTACAGGAGCTCTGTCGTGTTAAAATCGAATGTGTTGACGAATAGGCATCGGAACATCATTCAGAATTTCTGGCAGAACCTCCTGTTAGATAAATGGGACAGTTAAGTCTTTCTGGGAGAAAGTACGGACCAAATAAACAGTCTCCTACAATGTCAGCCAGCACGTGAACGGAAATGTTTCGTTGTGCGCCGTGCGGACGTGTAGCATGCGGGTTTTCTTCCGCCCACGTATGCAGGTTGTAAAAGTTCATCACATCCTTTAATGAAAACGCAGCCTTGTCCTTGAAGAGAACACTTGTTGCAAAGCTTCTGTCCGCAGCACTTTCTTGCAAAAATCACCACGCAAAATCCATACGATTGTTGTAGTCTCCTGGTTCCAGTGCCTGGACGTGTTGTAAATGATAAGTATGTAATCCTTCGTTGTGCACAATGCGCCAGAAGGTAGCCTGGGGGATATGGGTTTTTCGGGATACAACTTGTGTACTCGTTGAAGGATTACGCTGGAGTTTTTGGACAACTCTAGCATCCACTGTTCGTTGGCGGCCTTACTGTACTTATTCGTTGTACTTATTCGTTGGCGACCAGCATTCGGCTTGTGTATGTCGAACGAGCTGGTTTCACACAATCGTCGATGCAGAGTGGCAAAGAATGAGCGGCTAGGCAACTTTCTACCAGGATATTTCTCACGTTACATTTGCAAGGCTTCTCGTACATTGCAGTTGGCCATGGCGTAAATTAAATGCATGTCAGCCATTACGCGGTGCGTGTAACTAGCCATGTTACGCCCAACGGATCCACGGCTCGAATGAAGACAATCTCCGTTTGCTCAGCTCGTGTTTGTATCACAACGCCCTCTCGGGGCTCTAGCGCCCTCTACAGGCGTTTGCGACCCCCTGTTCCTATGCGATTTTAGATCCTTGTTGTATGACTGATCTGCCATATCATTTTGTCCACTTTTTTTTTAATCACCCTGTATATATATATATATATATATATATATATATATATATATATATATATATATATATATAATATTTCATACATACCATCATGGGTCTTAAATAACTAATTAAATAAAAAAAAAATAGATTTAACTCAAAGGCGTGATATTTTTAAGTTACGCCTATTTGTCATGAGAGCGGCAGATAGATTAAGGCTGCAGATCAGATTTATTCTTTCACATCATATGTAAATCATGTGTGTACATATATATATATATATATATCAGTGGCGTATTCTCTGGGTATGCTAGGCATGCGCCGCATACCCACTAAAAACAATCTAAACTTTGAACAGAATTTATTTAAAAATAAATTATTTCAACTACTTTTGTTAAATACTCGCTTCCATTTATACATTATCCGTCATTCAGTTTTGAAAAATTATAGTGAAAGGAAATTTCTTTTGTTAAATTATTCCTGGATAAATCCGAGTGCTTTTTTTTCTTTCTTACTATTATCGTTAGTACCCTCCGGCTTTGTTTAGGCGTCATCTGCTGACCAATATCATCCCAGAGATACCGTCACCCTCTTCTGCTGACTGGTTATTGCTTAGGTCATGCTGCCTTTGTAAAGCATGCCCTGATATAGGGATTTTTTGCTATTTGAGGGAATATTCAACGCCCCTCTAATTTTCTCTCGTACTAAGTACAAGGGGAGTTCCGCTGTGTAAACGATTCAAGGCATGCGATCCTTGGAGAGCATATTCTGGAGTTTTAGGTATTTTTATAGCGTTATTAGGGATTTTGTTACCTTCGGTAGAGATGTTCGCATAGAGAGTTGGTTTCTCCAGCTGATTGATAAATTACTCCAACTGATTGATAAATTAAAACTTATACTTCATTTTACAATGATGTAATAAAAAAACTTAAAAAAAAAAAAAAAAAAAAAAAGTTGACTTGAAAATGATGATTAAATTGCAAAATAAAATTTTGATAAATTTCCAAAAATTGTTTTATGTGCCAGAAAAAGTCTTTTTCCCCCCCCTAATGTCTTTTTTATGTGTGCCTGTATGCGCTATGATGGTCACTGATCGCAGATCTATAAAAAATTGGCAGATGCGTAGCTTTGATCTTGCAGGTGTGCATAGATTTTTTTGTTTTTTTTTTCTTCTTTTCTTTTCTTAATTTTCAAATCTGAATTTCTTAAATTAATTATTTTATTTGTTTATTTATTTATTTATTTTGGAATGTTCCGTTAATTTTTCTGCTTTATTTTATTAAATTTTATCTAATTTGTGTGTTTTTCTTTTCATCTGCATTCCTTAGTAAAGATCGCTATTCTATTTATTTTTCATTCTTTCACATTAAGCCATGCCATTAAATAGTTTTTATATAATAAAATTTTAATACTGCAACTGCTTCTTCTTCTTCTTCTTCTTTTTTTTTTTTTTTTTTTAACGTTAGTTTTGAACAAGAAACACTTTCTTAATTTGGTTATATCTTTTCCTGAGCGAAACTTTCTTTTTTCTTTCTTTCTTTCTTAAAAAAAAATAAAAATAAAAATACACATAATAGTTGCGTTTTCAAAAATATTTGTTTATGTAAAGGCGCCATACCTCCTTTTGAAGAGTAACGCTTATTATTTTTAATGCATTGTTTTTCTCGAAATCAAATGGTAATATAATAGAAAGAATTAAACTTATAAAATATTTAACTTTATTAAAAATTGTAACAATTAACTTCTTGTATAAGAACTATCAGAGGTCAGATAAGCACCTACATTCAAGCGCTCCCTTAAGGCTCTGCTACTAGCAGTGGGGTTTTCAGTCCGACATTGTGCGGTTGTGGAAGACACAGCAGAACGCAGCGAGAGTCTAAAGCCAAGTTTTCAGCGATTTTAATTGATTTTTTCTTTCCGGTTCCCACTATTCCTTTTGTCTTTCTTTTCTTTTAATTTTTTATTTCTAAAGTGATATAAAAAATTGTGATTAAATTATTTTGAAAATTCATTTCAATACAGCTATTAGTGAAGCGGCCTTCAATAAGTTAATATAAGAGTCCTTTAGATGTATGATTTAAAGTTAAAGGGACAAAATTTGTATGTAAAATTTTATATAAGATTCCGAGAAATAAGATTCCGAGAACTTTAAATAAGATTCCGCCCACCAGCGACTGAGCGGGTTTGCGCTCAAAGTTGGTAGATGGGAAGTGTCGGGATCGATCCAAGGTCGCACTCATCAACCGAGTCGTTCAGAGATTTCCGTGGTTTTCTACGAAACTCGCGTAAAACTGGCTAGAACCTCTTACAAAGACTCCCACGGACGGCATTCCACCCATTGGTCTGGGATCCAAGTACAGTCAATCGGACTTGAATCCTACAATCAACCAACCAAGAAAATGGAAAAATCCGAGCTTAAATTTGATGAAATGATATCGCCTTGATGAGTAGTGTTCTTTCCATAGTTGACTTCAGAGCATGCCCAGATTCAAATGTCACGCTACGCCACTGATATATATATATATATACATTTCCGCTTTATAGGGTAAGTGCGCCAGTGATTGACACTTTTAGAGCAATCTCTGATGTTTTGAATGTTCTAGTCATCAGAAAATATTTTTAAAAATCTTAAGTTAGTACATATGGTATGAAAGACATTCAGAACCACATATATGTTAAAATAATACATTATACATTTGATAACAATTATTATTATTTTTTTTTTTATGAATTTTTATTTGACACCCACTCAATGTTCCAGTAATTGACACTGCCAGTTTTTCCTTTTTTTAGTAATTGACGCCCTATGTTCCAGTGTTTGACACTGCTAGTGATTGATTTTACCCGTTATTAGCACATTATGCTTCAGTGTTTGACATAAAATGTTAAAATTCTTATATGTAAAATATATGATTTTATTATTTTTCTTATTTATTAATTATTTCGGGATACATGTCAATTACTAGAGCATGCCAATCACTGGAGCACATATCTTTTTTTAATCATATCTCATTCAAAAATTGAATTTTTTAAATTCTATTTATTGTATTCCACTCTTTGAACATGTTGCATAAGGAAGTAGATAAAAAGAAAAAGAAAAAAATAATTTAAATATCTCTATATATTAAAAAAAAAGTTTCTGTCACTGGCGTCAATTTTTTTTTTTTTTTTTTTTTTTTTTTTTTTTTTGTCTGCGACAGCATCTTCTAACGGAGGGCAGGGTCCTTTGCATCATGAGAGGTATCAATGTATTCCGAGTACTCCAAGGAAGACATTTCAGCCGCTTAGAAATTTCTATCATTTTAATTGAAGAAGTTATTAACTAAAAACGACAAGTTTATGAAGGTACTTTGTTTGCCATTTTCAAAAAAGTTTCTCCCAGTGACGTTGTTCTTCTGTCATGAAGTCATTTTACACGAGAAGATTAAAATATGATCCATGGTTGTACGTAGGTAGGTAGGTTGGTTGGATTTAACGTCGTACCAATACTGCGCTATGGGTAATTGGCGACGGTCTGGGATGCACCCCTAGAGATGTTCCGGAGACGTGTCATCACAATTTTGAACCTTCACAGAGGGGATTCCCTTCCGCTTTGGTGATCCCCAGACGTATAGTGGGGATGGGAACATAGAGGACTTTGCAACCACGACAGATTATATGTGCACCAGCCAACATTAGTGTACACGACGGTCTTTGGCCGGCTCAAGTATCGATTCGGCAATCTTCCAATTACGTGCTCAGTGCTTTACCGACTAGGGTACCGCGGCCCGAAACCATGGATGTAAAAACAAAGAAAATAAATATCAACTTTTTTTCTCTACTTTTAGAAAATTAATCTTCTCACACGGGAAAATTAAAATATGATCCATGATTGTAGGTAGGTAGATAATTAGCTAGGTTGTGATTGACGTCGCACCATTACTGCGCTATGGATAATTGGCGACGGTCTGGGACGCACCCCAACGGATGTTCCGGAGACATGCCACCTCAATTTTGGTCCTACACGAAGGGGATAGCTCCCCAGCTTTGGTGGCCCCAGAGGTATAATTTTGATGGGAACTCAAAGGATATTGCGGCCACGATATATTTTACGTACACCAGCCACCATTGGTGTAAACGACGGTCTTTGGTCGGCTCGAGAACCGAACCCACAATCTTCCAATTACGAGCTCGACGCTCTACAGACTGGAGTAACGTGGTCCGGATTTAAGGTTGTAAAAAAAAAAAAAAAAAATAAAAAATAAAAAGGGTCATGCACTAACGCTGTAATGCAAAATGGTCTAGATATTATGATTTTATTTCTATTAAAAATATGTATATATAAATATTATATATTTCAATTTGACATTGAATGTGAGGATTTATTCCGCTTTTGTCTTGTAATATGCACTATTAATATTCCTTTTCAGTGAAAGAAAGCAGTCAATAGGCGGACAGAGTTCTGCATGTGTTAATAAGTAAAGTGAGTCGGGAAGGAGGCGAAGCCTCCTTCGGGGGTTGGTGAGCTGAGCGAGCAGGGGGCAGAGACCCCCTAGTTTTATAAATTTTAGTCCTGATATTTAAATTTCTTTAGCAAGTCTAAAACTTGCTTTAAAAAAAATGTTAAGGTAAAAGGTGACATGTTCAAAGACTGGAATTCGAATAAATCCATTTTTCAATGAGATATCCATAACCCTTTCAGAGGTGGTGGGATTATATTTTAAACCACACCTTATTTTAATTTCCAAATGCAAAAATTCTTTTTTTTACCCCTTTGCTTTTAATCATGTTCTCAAATGAGCATAATTATATTGCCCCTGAAAGGATTAAAATGAATAACAAAACCCTTATAGGATTTACATGGGGAATACGAAAGTGTGAGTCTGAGTGTTTTTAAAGCTTCAATTTTTATTTATGGTGTGTTGATGAAGATTGTGCGATACTTCTCGTGTGTCTTGATAAAGATTGTATGATGCTTAATCTGGTACTGGATTATTTATCAGTAAGATTGCTGTGCTTGCTGCCTTTTACTTTTATGAAATTTTAGTATAATGGATTTCATTAGTTCAACTTTTTTATTTGTCTTTTATGATTTGTCTTTTACAACTCGTGTATATAAAGTATATTGATGGCTGAAAAATTAGTCTTGATTCGAGTGAAAAAACGATGCTGCTTTCAGGCTGTGCTTGTGCCAGTTTTTATCACTTGAGGAAACATCATGATGATTAATTATTTTGACTCATAACAATTGCGTAATTTTGCAATTTATGGTATTTATTTATAAAATTCTTATCGTGTTAAATACCAATTTATTTATGAATTTTGTGGGTTTTTTTTTTTTTTTTTTTATTTATAATCATTAAAATCTTAACCCATTTATGTGAAATTTTGTATAGAGTTTTTATTGTGTGATGAAACAATATTTAGTATTATATTATATAATCAACATATTTGCTAATTTTCCTATTAATTAATTATTTTCTTATTATTTTAAATTATAGTGAAACCTTGTTGTTGATTTCAGATTGTAGGAAAATCTTTGACAGTATAAAATTGAAACATGATTTTTATTTAGTATTTATTTATATTTTTTTGTAAGGAGATGGAAAGATTAAGGGGGTCACCAAATTTGGACACCAAATTTTTGTTTTTATTATTTATTAATGAATTGCTGTAATTATTTTTTCTGAAATTGAAGCTTTTTTGACGATGAAGTTGTGCAAGGAAGAATCTTTAAAAAAAAAATTAAATAAAAATTTAAAAATTTAAATTTTAAATTTTTTGATAAATTTAAAATTTGTTATATCTTATGAACTAATGGTTCAATTTACAAACTTTTTTCACCTTTATATACAGAAAGGATTTATTTTCAATTTGTCTTCAGGATTTCTGATTATAATAATAAATTTTTTAAAAATTAATTTTAATTTGAAAAAAGTACTTATTTCATGCATAACTTTTGGATTACCAAAAAAGTTTTGCTCCTAATTAAAAATCCCGAAGACAAATTAAAGATAAATCTTTCCTGTATATAAGAGTGAAAAAAGTTTGTAAATTGAACCATTAGTTCATAATTTTTAAATTCATCAAAAACTTTTAATTTTTAAAATTTTATTTAAAAATCTTTTAAGATTCTTTCTTGCTCAACTTCATCGTCAAAAAAGCTCCAATTTCAGAAAAAATAATTACAGCAATTCATCAATAAATAATAAAAACAAAAATTTGGTATCCCAGACCCCCTTAAGGAAACAATTTATTAAAAGTTCACATAGGCACTGTTTACAGCTTTAATTTTACTGGAGTAATTCTCCACATCTGAGGAACTCCCCAGATGGGGATTGAATTCTTTATGGGGACTTTCTCCCTACTGATGCTGGAAGACAAAGCCCTTGTTATTCTGTGAGAAATTTTGCTTATCGTATTACACATTACAAGAATTCAAAAATGCAAATTTTCACTAAGTGCATTTTTTTTTTTTTCTTTTTTCTTCTTTTTTCCTCTCTCTGCAAAATAAAATACTAAAAATTTTAAAAATCAATTTTGAAAAATGAGTACTAATTTAGCGGTTGTAAATTTTCCATATGTGGGAAAAAAAAAAAAAAAAAAAAAAAAAAAAAAAAGTTAGGAAATGGGTAATTCTATGAACAAATTTCTTCATACAGTTACTTACGATTTGGTGACCGGAGATGGGGAAGGAACCTTAACTGGGAATTTAACTCCATTGAAACTGTAGTTGTAAACAGTGCCTAAAGCAAAGTTTGACTTTATATAAAAATCATTTGCTACAGTGTTACTGTCCTATTGTAATACTAGTCTTCATACTGTAAAACTAATTTTTATTTCGTACTGCTATACTTTTAAAGCATTATAAATAAAATATTTCATAATTGATAATGAAATTGTCTTTCCTTTTTTTTCCCCAAATTTATATAGTAATCCTTACATGTCTTCTCATACAAGTTCTGTTATACATTTATTTATGTTAATTTATTACATCTTTTCATTCCAATCTGTCCAAACACATATATAAATAGGGTTTTTCTGTATATTTATTACAAGATTGTATAGAAACAGATTAACATTTCAGTAATTTTTTAGTCTGTTGTTGACATTATAACATTCTAGGAACACAAATGACACTTATTTTTATGCTTTTGGTTTTTGTATAAGAAGAGTGAGTGTCGTATACATCAACATAGGTCTTCCGTCTGCATCTCGGCCATTGGTCTGTAGAAAACCTCGGAAGGTATCTTCCTTGAAATCTTCTTTTAGTTCATCTGGTATGTAACTTGATAGGCCACATCTCGAAAAGGCAGCAACTGAAATAAAATAATTATAAGATAAAAAACTTTTTATAAACCATGTTTTTAAATTTTCTGTTGAATCATAGCTATAGAACTTAATAATGCGTTTTGTTACGAAATTGTAAATAATTGTATTTATTTTTGTATAAATTCTTTCAAAGAGGCTTAGTAAGTTGATAAAATGTCATTTTTCTGCATTTCCAACTCTTTTTCGCGTTAAAATACCTTAATTTTTCCTTTAAAATGCATTAAAAAGCTCCAATAGGCAGGTAATGGATTTGGCGCTAAATTTGGCAACTTTTTGCCCTTCGCGACTTTTTTGGCGACTTTTGGCGAGAAAATCCTTATTACCGATATTCCAAAGATGGACGTTCTAATGTGATTGGTTAAAGAGCTACGGGAAATTTGAATAATAAAAAAAAAGTTGGTTTTAAAAATAAAATATTAATCCTTTCAGAACAACATATGTTTGCATCATGAACTACCTAGCACTTTATCAATGTGTAGAAAATCTTTAAAGTGATAATGTCGTCAATTTTTGCCAGATGCATAATTTAACTTTTTACAATTTTATAACGCTCACGTTTAATTAAATATATTTATTTTTATGTCGAAAGAAAATGAACTCGTATTTTTTTTTTTCCTTTGGCAACAATTGAATTACAGACAGTGGCGGCTCGTGCAAATTTTTACAGGTGGGGCCCGACCCATCGTATGGTGCGTAATATAATATTCATTGTTCAGACATAAAAACAAATATTATTTAGGAGGTATATAAAGCGTGAATTTTTCGATATTTTTTTTCTTTTTAGTTTTATTTATTTATTTTTAATAGCAAATCTTAAATTTAACATTATGAAAAAAACTGCGTAAACCAGAAATTAATGTTTTACGACTTCACTTGCAAAATTCTGAAGTGTTCTGATCAATGGAGTATCAAAATTTAAATATCTGGAAGATGGTAGATAGGAATTGCCGAATTCTATATTATGTCGCTTTCGTCGATATATACGTTTGGTGTTTTCCCGAAACTCGCATAAATACGAACTAGGCGTCACTTAGAAAAACTCCCTAGGGAGAATACACCCCCTATATCTAGAACCTACTTTTAGTCAACTGGCTTTAAATGCCATTAAAATTTTAACTTAATTTTCTCTACACACTACATGTATTTTTTTTTTTTTTTTTTTTTTTTTTTAGTTTGCACGAACTATACCCCTAAATAATTTAATAATAATCATTTCAATTGTTATATTAATGTTTATTATTTTAAAAAATAAATAAAATAAACCTTAATAAATTTATAAGAAGAATTTATTGAAATTTAGAAAGTCATGAATAATGTAATGCAAATACATATTAGAAAACTACATTGTTTCTCACTTTAAAAGCATAATTTTAAACAATTTAAATAAAATTTTTTAATTTCTCATTCAATTAAGAGAAAATGATCTAAAAAAAAATCTATTTAAAATTAAATACCCTACCCTTATTCTTACGAGTTTCGAATTTACATGCGTAAAATTATAAAAATATGCATTTAGATAAAACACAGTTTAAAAATTGATATTTCATTGAAAAATGTCATTTAAAATTTTTTGAATTTTGATTATAAAATTCTTACTTTTTGACTTTTTGATACAATTTCATGTTGTTTTTATGCATAATGTTTGTTGAGAATTAGAGACTGATTCTTAAATAAAATAAAAAACAAAAATAGAGTTTTTTTTTTTTTTAAGGCTGTGATAAATAAAGAAATAAAGACGGTCTGTCGTTTTTAAATAATAATAATAATAAAAATCTGGAGTGACTCCACTCGACTTTCCGAACATTGAGTAACTAACAGTTTTGTAGATAAAATAAAGAAAGAGGAGTTGCTAAACAAACAAAAGAGAGAAAACCATATCAGAGTGTTTGAGTATTTTTCTCCATATATCACACGAGGTTTTATTTAACGCTACTGAACTTTGAGCTCTTAGATCATAATGATAAAGAATTTTTCGTTGTGTCCCTGTAAAAATCTATAAATTCTGACAAACTTAAACAAATTTTCATATTTTACCCACAATTTTGTCAAAGTCCCACTTTTTTTTTTTTTTTTTTTTTTTATTATTGTTACTGAGTGAATTTGTATAGGAAAATATAGAAGAAAGTTTCGTGGTGGCCACAATTCACCAAAATGCTTATAGTTAGTGCAACAGTGATTTATAATATTCATACAAATTTTCAGCTCAATTGAACAAGGCGTTTAGATGCTATTGCACTTTTAAAAATTTGGTCTCATAGGCCATAATGATAAAGAATTTTTCTTTGTGTCCCTGTAAAAAAACTGTAAGTGCTAGATTCACCAAAATCTATACAGTTGGTTCAAATGTGACCTATAACATGTGTACAAATTCTTTGCTCAGATTAATAAGGCGTTTAGACGCTATCACACTTTTAAAAATTTGGCAAAGAATTTTTCTTTGTGTCCCTGTAAAAAAACTATAAGTGCTAGATTCTCCAAAATCTGTACAGATTGAGTATTTGTGACCTATAATATGTGTATAAATTTTTTGCTCGATTGAATAAGGCGTTTAGATGCTATCGCACTTTTAAGATTTTGCTCCCATAGGCCATAATGATAAAGAATTTTTCTTTGTGTCCCTGTAAAAAAACTATAAGTGCTAGATTCACCAAAATCTATAGGGATCGTACTATGGTGACTTACAATATGCGTACCAACTTTCAGGTTAACCGAACAAAGCGTTTAGACGCTAGCGTGTTCACTCACAGACATACACACATACATACACACATACATACACACACACATACATATATCATCGTAAAAATAGTGAAAACGGACTCGTTGGACCTCGAAACGTATAGAAACATCAAAATCTCGAATTCGGATTTTTGACATGATTACAATACTTTCCTCACTATAGTGTTCGGAAAGTAAAAACATTATATCAAATTGTATTTAAAAAAAAAAATCATTAAAAAAAATAATAAAAAAATAAGCTCCATTTTTATACAGATAGTTAATCCATATATCCACATAAATCCATTATTTATTTATCAAAAAAATATATAGTTTATTTGCATAAAAGTTATAGTATACCAATCTGAAGAAAAATATCGCAGTTGAACCTTTTCTTTCCATTTTTACTTTCCGAACACTATAGTGAGGAAAGTATTGTAATCATGTCAAAAATCCGAATTTGAGATTTTGATGTTTCTATACGTTTCGAGGTCCAATGAGTCCGTTTTCACTATTTTTGCGATGATATATGTATGTGTGTGTGTATGTATGTGTGTATGTATGTGTGTATGTATGTGTGTATGTCTGTGAGTGAACACGCTAGCGTCTAAACGCTTTGTTCGAATAACCTGAAAGTTGGTACGTATATTGTACGTCACCATAGTACGAACCCTATAGATTTTGGTGAATCTAGCACTTATAGTTTTTTTACAGGGACACAAAGAAAAATTCTTTATCATTATGGCCTATGGGAGCAAAATCTTAAAAGTGCAATAGCATCTAAACGCCTTATTCAATTGAGCAAAAAATTTATACACATATTATAGGTCACAAATACTCAATATGTATAGATTTTGGAGAATCTAGCACTTATAGTTTTTTTACAGGGACACAAAGAAAAATTCTTTATCATTATGCCTATGGGGCCAAATTTTTAAAAGTGTGATAGCGTCTAAACGCCTTATTAATCTAAGCAAAAAATTTGTACACATTTTATAGGTCACAGTTGCACCAATTGTATAGATTTTGGTGAATCTAGCACTTACAGTTTTTTTACAGGGACACAAAGAAAAATTCTTTATCATTATGGCCTATGGGACCAAATTTTTAAAAGTACGATAGCATCTAAACGACTTGTTCAATTTTGCTGAAAATTTATATGAGTATTATAAATCACTGTTGCACTAACTATAAGCATTTTGATGAAGCTAGCATTTATAGGCTTTTACAGGGACACAACGAAAAATTCTTTATTATTATGATCTATGAGCTCAAAGTTCAGTAGCGTTAAATAAAACATCACGTAAGATATGGAGAAAAATACTCAAACACTCTATTATGGTTTTCTCTCTTTTGTTTGTTTAACAACTCCTCTTTCTTTACTTTATGTACAAAACTGTTAATTACTCAATGCTCGGAAATCGAGTGGAGTCACTCCAGATTTTTTCATTTAAATTCAAAATACTTCAGACAGAGAGGTCTCAAATTCTTAATTAAGAGCTTTTATGTTAAACGCTAATTTAGAAAAATATTTTTTATTATCAAGAGAGAGAATTCATTTGTAAACACTAGAATTTAAAACTATAATATGTAAGTTAAAAAAAATGCACCGAAAAATCATACAAATAAAAGAAACGGAAAAAGCGCCACGTTTTATCCAGGTTATCATATTTTCTAGGAGACTTTTTTTCCCCTATAGTTTTGTTCTAAAGGGCCAGAATCTTTGTGCCCTACCAAAGATAAATTATGGCGTGCTTATGCTGATAAAAGAGTTCGTCGCCAAATCTGTCAAACCGCTGTTCTAACAGAATAAATACTGTAGAAATGGACCCGCCAAGTTGGGCCGGTACAATGCTGCCCCTCTCTTATAAGGCTACATCCCATGTAGCACAGTTTCACAGCTGTGACAGCTGACCAGGTGCAAAAAAATATCATTAAGGACTTCCTTTTCTTAAACAGCTTTACCCAATAAAAGCCGAAAAATCATTTGCTATACGTCCCCCGAAACGTTTGCTTCTTACCCCGCATTCTTTAAAGAGGATCGTTTCCTGTATTGGTAAATGTTAGTCGATGCATTTAAGAAATATTATGTTTACTAATATATATCTTTCATTTGCTGAGTGTTACAAAGGAATTAAATTATTCAATATACAATATATATATGTATAAGTATTTTACCGTATGTTATTTATTTCAATATGATGTATTTATTAAGTTCGATTAGTTAAGCGCATTTACACTAAATAATGACAAATATTCTCTTTCTTTCTGTCTTTCTCTCTTTTCTTTTTTTCTTCTCAAATGAATAAGACGTACATGACTAATTATTGTGTATTAATAACTGAACTGTAAGTTCATATCTCTTTATAAATTCTTTCAAGATATTTAAACTTCTATAAATCTAAAGTTTTGTTGATTAACTATAATACACGCCTCCCTATATATATATATAAACAGATTTACAGAAATTCGTCTAATTTTGCATACAATAATCAACCGATGCTCATGAAGACGTATTACGTATATTATATGCTTTTATTATTTGAATTCTAATTATTTCTTTTTCTTTTTATTTAAATTTTCACTTTCCTAATGAGATATATTTCAGCACTTATATTTCCTTTTGTACAATGTTTCAAAAGGTTTAATATTATAGATATATATAGATACACACGCACACAAAAGAAAAAAAAAAAAAAAGAAAGAAAGAAAAGAATTTGCCCGTGCTTTAATGAATGTATTTGTACATTTGCAGTTCTTAATAAATTGATTTTTTATTTTGCTTTCGATAATCTTAATATAAATAAAAGTCATTGTTTGTTTGTATGTAAGGGAAAGAGGTTAAAATTATACCAAACAAATTTCTGCTTATTATGATAAAATCTTTTAATAGGTGTTTTGAAATCTCTCAACCTCTTGAAAACAAAACCCGACACGCAGAAAAAAAATTTAGTCAACCTGACCTAAACCCGAATCGCAAGAAAAAATAGTATGTTGTGGCCACCACAAAACTTTCTTCTATATTTTCCTGTACAAATTCACTAAGTGCGAATAATTTATTAAATCTATTATTTATTAAAAATATTTAACATGATAAATGCAAATCCTTTTCATCTTAAGGAAATCTAACACTAAGTAGCCAAAGGAATACAGTTTTATCGCCTATAAATCTGTACTGATAAGTATAAAGGATTTAAGTCCAAAAATGTCGATTTTGAGTTAAGTACATAGTCAGACTCAGAAAAAAATTCTCTATCGATTGATATAAAGGATTTAAGTGTATGTCATTTAGTCTTTGAGAAAATCCATTGGTAAAAAAAGACTCAAGTCAGAAATTTAGCATTAATCTTTGTATAAAACACTTAATTCAATTTTTTCCCTTTATTAAATGAAGATTGACAATCACTGAATGGTATAAAGCGTATAAACCAACATAATCCCTTTTTCCTAATCGATTCTTCTTATTTGTTTTTAGCTAGTTTAACTTTATTTTTCGTCTCCTGAAAAATCAAGAATATGGACTTAAATCCTTTATACTTATCAGTACAGAAATAACATCTTAAAAAATGCGTTTTTATAATGATTATCTCATATATCAAGTTTCGTACAGTTACATGCCACAAACGTTGAGATATAGCCATCACTTATTGATGAAATTGGCAGCATAGGAGCGCCACCTATTGACCGATAAGCATCCAAGTTGAGTCAACATAATGTCTCATAGTGGCCTTCTTACATATCAAGTTATGTTTGATGATACGCAATAGAATCCGAGACATAGCCTTCCATTAAATTGTGGAAATCGCTGTGTAGCAGCGCCCCCTGTTAATCGGTTTACTCCAAAAGTTGAGGGCACTAATTTTTGTTAAGATGCATCTATCTACATACAAATTTATGTGCAATTCTGTGCAGTAGTTTCTGAGATATAGCCATTCCTTAAATTGCGGAAATCGCTGTATAGTACAAAATATGTTGGTCGATAAGCATTCAAATTGAATAAGCATAATATCTTATAATGGTTTTCTCACTTACTAAGTTTTCTTTGATAAAACGCAATAGAACCTGAGATATAGCCTCCCTCGTAATTGCAGAAAACACTGTGTAGCAGCGCCACCTGTTGAGCGGTTCACACCAAAAGTTGACATGCACTAATTTTTTGTTAAGGTGCACCTACATACAAGTTTATATGTAATTCTGTACAGTAGTTCCTGAGATATACAAACTTTGTTTAAATTTTATTCATTGGTCCTTGAGATACAACATCCACAAAATTTGTGATACAGACAAACATTTTCTAAAAACAGTCAAATCGTCTTCAGGACATCCCAAAACATGAAAATACATCAAAAAGTTTCACGAATCCAATACTTTTTCTATATATACATACAGAAGAAAGTGATAATAGCTTAAAAAGAAAGAAAGAAATTGTTTTTAAACCTCGATTCTGATAACCGCTAATTTTTTCAGCGTCTTCGTCGCTTATGTCATGTCGGATCTCGGTCACCACTGCCTGCTGAAGCGCTTTACCTGGGCAATCAATATTGAATTTCATTGGATGCTAATTGCTGCTATTATTCCATGGTTTTCTATGAAACTCGCTCATAATACGGCTTAAGTTCCTCTAGATTTCCGTGAGAGCATCACAAACAGGGGTGGGACATAAGTGTTCTCAATCGGTATTAATTCGAAAATTTAGAAAGCGTAATTTAAAAGTCTATTGTACAATGCCTTGTTAAACATGTTTAGATTAATAGCTACATAAGAATGAAAATTGTTCTTAAATATGTAGTTTTTTATCTAAATTATACACAAAATCTTGAAAATTCGAACACGGAAAAAAAGAGAAAATCCCAGAATTCTGATAATTCAACATTTAACTAAAAAATTACCCTAAAATAATACTATTAGATAAGATTTATAAATACTGATTTTCAGCAAAATGACGCATATCTATATAAATAAAGAGAAGTGTCTGTGTCTGTCTCCGCTCTGGTGCTAACACTACCGATCACAGAGCTATAAAACTTGTCATATCGGTACCTGGGACCCTGTAGGTGTGCACCTCATCGAGATTTTTTCGAATTTGAACTTTTTTTTTCTTTTTTCAATTTTAAATATTGGCTTTTATGTTTCATCTTTCATGAATTTATTCTTCCATTGTAATCGTCTGCATTCTTAGCAACGGCTATTGCACAATTTATTACTTTCTCTTACCCATAGGGTCGAGAAAGTACTGTTTTAGGGTCAAATTTTCGAACGTGAGTTTTTGTTATACTTACAAGTTCTGAGGTCCCCTGAATACGAAAATCATGTTTTTAGCGAATGGTCTGTGTGTCTGTCTGTTATCAGCATATCTCAAGAACAAATAGTAGCAGAAATTCCAAACTCGGTATTCCAAATGTGTATCATATAGGGATTTTACACTAAGCTTTTCGTTGAGATGAAGCCAATGGTTCGTGTACAGGAACACTCAAAAGTATTCAAATACATTACGTCTATAGGGGAAATTGCAGGTAAGTAGAGTTTAACATCTATAGACTGCACTAAACAAAATGAAACGAATATATATTTTTTGTAATAGAGATAGTCAACTAGGAAAAAAAAATTGTGTATGTAGGAGCCTCGCCTCCCCCCCCCCCCTGGGGGAAAGTCCCTCCTCGAGGGGAGTAAATTTTCATGATGGATATCTTTCAAAAGAGCTCGCCAATTCTTTTAAAACGAATGGTTGAACCATCGATCTGCGATAATTCAAAATAAAGTTATCGATTTTTTTCATTTTTAACATTTTTTTTTTTTTTTTAATGTAATATTGAGAATAAATAAATAAATTTAACTTTTTTTTGCATATTTAGTGTTATATTACTTCTCTAATATGGAAATCGTCTGCATTATCATGGAAGATAATTTTTTTAAATAATAATTTTAATAAATTATTTTTACTGAGTGAATTTGTATAAGAAAATATAGAAGAAAGTCGTGTGGTGGCCACAACACACTAGTTATTTGTTGTTAGTAGATGTGCTTTACTAACAATATTTTACCATTTCCAAGAAAGCTGTTCGGGAATTGAAATAAATTCCTCATAGAGATATGGTAAATAATGTATGTTTTAAACTAAATATTCATCGCTTGTTTTTTGTGTATTTACACATTTTGAGGCTTCCTGATTACCGTAGTCAAGTTTTTTAACGTTTGATCTTTGTCTGTGTCTCTTAGAGTAACTTAAAAACGAATAATTTTAGGAGATCCAAATGTTGTATTTTGAAGTTAATATAAGTTTGTTGCCGGAAAAGTTTGATCAAGATTGATAAGTTTCGATATATGTTGCGTGTGAAAATTGTCTGTATAATTTTAAGTAAACTTTTAATTTTAATAACAGAATTAAATTCTATATAAATGTAGGTGCATAGCCCCCCTCACACAGAACTAATTATCATATAAAACTCTTCCGAAGCCTAATTTGAATTGTTTAACATAGGTTTACATAATAGTACTCACTATCTTACCCCTTAATCTCCAACCTGTATTTATAGTATTAAATTTCAGGGTAAGAGAAAGTCGTGTGAGTGACACACCAGATTGTTTTAATTTATTATATATATTGAAAATAAAATGGCAATACAGTAGAAGAAAAAATTTATTATATTAAATTTTAAATTTAAAAACTTATTTATAACAGTTTATGCATAATTTTTATAGTATAAGAACTTTTTATTTTTCACTTTTAAATATTATTCCTTTAAAATATATATATATTTTTTTTCTTTCTCTGTCTTTTTTCTTTTTTCATTCATTCATTCATTCTTTTTTTTTTTTTTTTTTTTTTTTTTTATTTATAGTATTTATCGGAAAAAATCGTAGCATATCATAGAAACCATTAAACTGATTTTTTATGAATTTAATTCCTTTTAAAGGAAAGTATACTTTTTATTTCATTTATTATATTGCTCGGAATGATATGATAATATAGTGGAAATAGACGGAACTATAAAATACACGGTTCAAAAACTAAAATATTTAATAGATGTTGAGATACAGTCACCTTTAAAATCGTAGTTTTTCTTTTCTTTTTTTTTTTTTTTTTTTTTTAATAATAGCAGATCTATCTGTCGTCGATAAATATCCAAAATGAAATATCCTGGAAAGATATTTCTGCAGGCAGTGGAAACCCGGACCCGCTGTAGTGCGGGTAGAGAAAAAAAGGCCGTAGGCAGCAGGTACCCGAAGCGAGGTTTAGAGCGATTTCAATATATATATTTTAATTTTTATTTATGATGGGATGAAAAAAATGAATACCAATCCAACTCTTTTGAAAATTCATTTAAATATAGTGAGCAGCGAAGCGGGCGGAGCCTGAAAGTTTTATATAAAAAGGAGAAATAACGCACATATAAAATAAGAGACTAAAATTTTAATGCCTGTGTTCGCCTTAATTTAACACCTACAGTGCGATTATAGTAGATCTATATTTCATTTCTTAAAAATAAATAAATAAATAGCATTATAGTTGTTTATGTATTCTCTCTGTCTCTGTCTCTCTTTTAATACTTCCTAACAAGTTTGAAAAGTGTTAATGACTTCGGTTTGTCTCTCTGTGTCTGTCTGTTTGTCCGCGTTCTAACTTTCAAAAATATTCATGAAATTTCTTGAACTGACATATATTATTTTATTTTACTATTGGATATTTCTTATTTAAAATGGTATGAATACCTCTACTGGTTTGTCTACAGGGACACCTAAAAACATTCCAAAGCATTGTGTTCTATGAGAGGTATTTCTAAAAATCATATAATACTAATTTTACTTCTCACAAATCTTAATGAAACTGAAATATGTTATTCAAGTTTACCATCGAATGTTCCTTAAAAAAAAAAAAAAAAAAAAAAAAAAAAAAAATGGAGTACATACCACCGCTGATTTGTATACAAGAATTCCCGAAAGTATTCCAAAGCATTCCGTTCTATGAGAGGCATTTCTATACACCAAATTTTAATAACTTGACTTTTCACATATCGTAGTAAAATTGAAGTGTATTATTCATATGTACACAAAAATATTTTCTATAGAGTATAGTATGATCCGTATTAGATTTGTAGGGCCACACAAAAATATTCAGTTACATTATGGGCTATTATTGGAAAGTGACTGGAATTGCATTTCCGATAAACATTAAGCGTGCTTAACCCTTTCTAACAATTCTTAAGTTTGAATATGATTGCAATTTGTATATCTATCTATCTGACTGTCCATCTGTCCGTTCCGATATTCTATAAATATTTTGGAAAATTTTAAATAACGATACTCTGTTCACTATGGAATGTTCCCTATTTAATATGGTGTTAATAGGTCCTATACATAGGTATGTGTACAAAAACATCCCGCTCGCACCCCCCCCCCCTTCAAAAAAAAAAAATGTATTGCGTTTTAAAACAGATTTTTATAAACCCCATTTAAATAACTTACTACCGTAAAAATCATAAAGACATCAACTTTTAATGCTAGTAATACTAAAATAATGCTTTGTATACAATATGGTATGGTTAACCTCGAGATTGTCAGGGCTGCATAAAAATGTTCAGATCTATTAAAGATTGCAGTTAAAATCTGAAGACTGCATTTTCATTCGTGTTAAGCATTTTAAACATTTTCAACAATATTTAAGAGTGACTATGAATTCAGTCTTAATATGTATGCCTTTTAGTCCTGTCTGTCTTGAAAGGAAACAAACAAACAACAACAACAACAACAAAAAAGATTATTGCGTATATTTATACGCAGTTAAATACCGTTTCTACATTTTTCATTTATTAGTCTTTTACGTTTTATATATCTATATTGTGCAGGTATAGTTAAAATTCTTTCCTATTGATTATAATACAAAATTGTTTGGTTTATACGATTCGAATATCGACTATAAATCTTTTTTTTTCTCTCTTTTATAGTATTAGCAAACTTTCTGCTTAAATCCTTATTTCTTATTTCTTCAGATATTAATTATCTTAAATTTTGTGAGAAATTTCATGATTATGTTTATTATTATTATTCTTTTTACGTCGCTCTAAGGAGAAAAAAAGCAAAAACTTTATTCGTAATGCTAAATTTAATACACATAGAAAATCAGTGATTCAGATATTTGTTTATTAAAGTTATTTTGCAATTAATGCCTATCTTTAATGTTTAATATTTAATAATAATATATTTTTATTCGTGTTCAAGTTAAGCAATCATAATTAGTACTTTTATTTTAAAATTTATTTACTATCTTTAATAGAAATAAATAAATTAAATAATTAATTAAAATAAACATAAACATAAACACGTATATTTTGATTTTAAGTCTTTTTAAATATCGTTTTATGTCATTTCCTTGAAAAATGTATATGGTCTCAAACTAGAAATAACTCGTGTCTTTTATCCTTCTCTTATCTGTTGTCCTTTTTCTAAGAACGCACTACGCACCTGAAAATCATGTTAAGGGGTTTTCTGTAGTTTTAAAAGAAGAAAATAAAGGGACAATTTCTTCTCCGTTAAAAATCCTTTATCTCTTTACAGAGGAGGGCAAAAAATTTATTAATCTTCATCGATCACTTGAGCTTGTGAAATTTGGGAATACACATCTTATAAGGCAGCTGCTGTCGGTCCAAGGCTGTTTTTTTTTTTTTTTTTTTTTTTTCCTTTGTCAGCCTTGGTTGGGTGAATCATTAAGTGATTTATGACACCTGAAAAGAATATATTGATAAATAAACGATAATGAGAAACATATTTAAAAAAAAGGATATAGGATGGTATTTTGTATATATATTTTTGAACAGTTACAATAAAATAAGAAAAAGAATGAAATAACGAATATATATATTTTTGTTTAATCGAAAAAAAAAAAATTAAGTGGGGCCGTGCCCTTTTGCCTTTAATGACGAGCCGCCACTGATACAGCTAATATTTTAATGACTCTTTTTGTTGCTATTAGGAGGTTATTATTTTCATATTTTAATTAATTAAAAGAAAACTAGTCGAAAATGTGACTTCGAAGTATTGTGTTGTCACCGGGTTCTGAGCTACTGTGAAAGTTTCAAATGTCTAGCTAGTAGGGAAGTTAGTTAAAAATAGATTGCAAGATTTGTACCGGACAAACAAATACACAAACAAGCAAGAATAGAAGTTAATAAAAACGTGGTAAAATATATAGGTATAACAATTATCCAATACATAATTTTCTGTTTAACATTTTGAATACTAACTATGAGATTACTCGTAGTTTATTTACTTGTCTAGGATACCATTTACAAGTTACCTCGTAGCTTGTATACTTGTGTAGCCACAAGGAAACTTGTAACGTGTGTCCCAAAAATCTTGAGACAAATTTAAGAGCTGTGAGTTATACAAATAAATTTTTAAAGAAAGAGTATTAATTAGAAACATTTATTAATATCACACAATCAGCATATTAGGAAGAAAATCATATGTCTGGAAAATTTATTTTTCCAACTGAGTGAAAGTAATGCCCGGAACGGGAGTGGAACCCCTGATCTTTAAGATCTTGACCTTGTAATTCAAAGATCCAGGGTTCGACTCCCGGTCCGGGCATTACTTTCCATCAGTTGGAAAAATAACTTTTCCAGATATAAAGAGGATATTGCTTGGCAAAACCTTTAATTTATTCTATCATCTTTAGAAAAACATATTTGCATATCTTTTTAATGGTCCATTATCTTTGATTTTTCAAAAGGTTTTCTTAATATGGCCATGAAAACAGATACACTGCATAAAAAAAGTAGACGGCCACTTCTTTACAATTATTTAAAACCCCGTCTTTGTTTAATAGGAAATGTTAGTTAAAATTCTTTAACATGTTTATACTTATCAATCTTCATATTTTTGACCGATAAATAAAAATTTTCAAATATTTATAATTTTAATATAGGGAAATGCAGAAAAGAGAAAAGATATACATTTGCACAATATATTTTTTTAAAAAAAGTAGACGGACACTGGTCAAAAACTGCAATTATCTAAGTGGATATTTCTTGCGGAATACCAGTTTTGCATGTACATGTACATTTGGCATTTTGCCAATTGCTAACGTGCTTGACAAGATGGTTTTACGTAGTTAAATTTCTTGGAGATGAATGCGCCATGCCACGAGGAATTCCTCTAACTGATTACCAGAAAGGACAGATTATAGCGCTGAAAAATGTTAATAAAGGAGTCAGATAAATTAGTAGGCTACTTCTAATAAGCAAAAGTAGCATCAGTGATTTTCTACGTGCTCCTGAAGCCCATGACGTAAAGAAAAAGAGTGGCCGGTCAAAGAAACTTTCGCTTAGAGACCAAAGAAAAAATTTTACTCAGCTGAAAAAAACTGCAGCATTAATTCCCAGAGTTCGAATAAGCACAGAAATTACTAACGTAACTTCTCAGACAATTTATAACTATTAGGTTGAGTCAAAAGTTTTGTCCGTTTTTTATTTGCTTATCAATAAATATGTTGCATTAAAGTTGTAATGTGAATGTCATATATATTTTGAAAGCTCATTTCCTGCTGATCGAAATGATGTATTTAATTGTTATGTTATTTTAATTTTCACAGACTTATTACTCTTTAAAAAAGATCAAGTATGTCAAACAATCGTGAACAATTCCGCAGCCTAATTTTCCACGAGTTCAAACAAGGCCACAATGCAATTGAAGCAAGTCGTAACATATGTGCAACATTTGGTATGAAGTCTGTAAACGAAAGAACATGCACACGTTGATATGCAAAGTTCTGTTCCAGGGATATGCACCGCGGCGATAAGAAACACTCTGGGCAACCATCGAGAACCGATGAAAGAGCTTTACTTTGTGCGATTGAAGCCGATCCGACTCAAACCACCCGAAAATTAGGGCAAGGTTTTGGCACTTCTCAGTCAACTGTCAATCGACACCTTCACAAAATTGGCATGAAGATTAGGCGTCGTCAAATGGTACTGCATGAGCTCAACAAAATGCAAAAGAATCGTTGAAAATCAGTCTGCCAATTGCTGCTGCGAGAGTTTAGCCGAGATGGATGGCGTGGAATTCTTACCTGTAAAGAGAAGTGGGTACTATACGACAACAAAAAAACCGGATGTTGATGGCTAAACCCACATCAGCTTGGAGTTAAGACGGCAACACCTGGGATGCATTCAAAAACCGCACTTTTTAGCGTTTTTTGGATGTCGACAGGAGTTGTGCATTGGGATCTTCTTCCTCAAGGGCAAACAATGAACTCAGATGTCTATTGCACTCCAGGGAACCACGTTCAACAGAAGCTCGTGAAAAAGGGCTTTAATCCGTCTCGAGTTTTCATCCAACATGACAACGCAAGACCACACGTTTCAAACCAGACGCATGAGAAGCTGAATGAGTTGGGCTGGGAACTTCTCGCTCACCCGCCATATAATCCTGACATTGCCCCTATACATTACCATTTGTTCAGGTCGCTAGAGCACTTTATGCGTGGACAGCGCTTCAGCAACGAATACGATCTCCGACAAGGCATTGCCAACTTCTTCGCTCAAAAACCAGCGGCTTTTTACAACCGTGGAATTTTAATGTTGCATCCACTTTGGGAAATGGTTGTTGAAAGTAATGGTGAATATGTTAATTAAAATATGTTATAATTGTTATAATTTTTTAACTTTTAATAAATGATTAGAAACCGGACAAAACTTTTGACTCAACCTAATACATTAAGCACTCAGAGCTCTTTCAATATAAGAAGAGAAAGCATCATCCATGCTGGAAGGATCACCACGTGACAGAACGCCTACAGTGGGCTCAATACCATATGTCTTGGACTACAGAATGGATATCTGTAGTTTTTTCAGATAAGAAAAAATTTAATTTAGACTGCCCAGATGGATATCAATATTATTGGCACAGTTTGGAGAAAGAAGACGAAGTGTACTCTACTCAGCAAGTTGGTGGTGGTGGCGTGATGGTGTGGCTAGCTGCTGGCTATGGTGGAAGGACAAATTTAGTGTTCCTAAGTAAGAAGCAGACTCACAAAAAATATATTGAAACACTAAGCAGTGAGCTTTTGCCATTTGCGTGTGATCTTGAAGGAGAAAACTGGATTTTCCAACAAGATGGAGCTCCAATACACACCGCTAACAACGTTAAAAAATGGTTTCATGAGAACAACTTCAATGTTTTACCCTGGCTAGCCAAGAGTCCGGATATGAATCCTGTAGAAAACACTTGGGTTATACTTGTTCATAAAATTTATGAGGGTGGACGCCAGTATGAATCAATTCACCAGCTTCAAGAAGCTCTTACAAACATTTGGGAAATTTTCTTTCAAAAAAAAAGATTCAGAATCTCATTGATTCGATGCCTAACAGAGTATACGAACTTATTAAAGCAATTGAGAGACGAACCCCTTACTAAAAACGTTTTATTTTAGCGATACAAAATGTGTCCGTCTACTTTTTTAAAGAAAAATTACAGTGCAAATATGCACCATTTTTGTTTCCTGAATTTTTCCACTACATAATTCAAAAGGATTGAATCTATATCCAAAAAATAATAATATATGATGTCTTAAGAATATAATTATATTAGAGAAATGAACCTCATATCTCTAATTAAAGAAACAAACGGTTTTAAAGTATTACAAGTATGTGTCCGTCTACTTTTTTTATGCAGTGTATGTCAACTGTCAATTTCTTTTAAATTTCGAATAATTCTATCCAATAATTGCCGCTCAGCTTTTGCTTCCCATCCGTTACTAAACACCAATAATGTAAAAACACCCCGAAATTCCAAAAGCCCCATTCCAAAAATTTTTCGTGTTATTTTTTTGCGTGAAAGATACTTTTTCTTCAGTAAGCCCTAGATACGTATTTTCTCTTTTCTGAATAATGGCTACTGACAAAGTCTGGCCCGAACATTATTTTATTGGTTTGGTTGTAGGTGTCAATAAAATGTCTTGGTTTTGGCAGGCCTTTATTGATATAGGGGAGAACCGTGTATTATGGGCCACCTAAGCAAGAACGCTCGTAAAATTTAAATTATTAAAATAAAAAGATTTAATTTGGTGGCTGCTCATTACAATTGCATAGTTACATAGTTTAAACTTGGTAAAGTACTCTAGGAACTATTAATAATTTCAGAAAATAATTATTTTATTTACGTATCGGTGGTCCATATTACACGAACGTATGTGTAATGTGGACCAAGTGGTCCATAGTGGTCCTTCCCATTCCCCAACAGTTCACACTTGGAATTGTGAAATAAACTGTCCAGCATGTTCCCTCACACACTTGTACATTTCTTGGGAATAGTAGAAATGGACAGAAAAAAAATAGTTAATGGACGAAAAAAAAGGGAAGTCTAAAGGTTATATCCAATGGGTATAGTGTGCGATAGAAGTGATAATTTCATTACCTTTGCTTCCCTGGCCTATTCTATAGCCTCAAGATTTTGAGAATGCGACATATGTACGCCGATCATTAACAAAATCTCTCTGTTTTTATTATGGACCACTGGTCCGTATTACACAACACAGCATGGTTCATATTACACGCGTAAACAGAGCAACGTGGTTTCCGATCAAAAATCGCTATGCAAATGGATGCCCATGAAACGCATGTTTGAATTGTTCATAAAATAAGTACATTGGCTACTCTATTAATGCGAAAATTATATTACAATTACCTAACAGTAGAAAGTAATACTTCCATTTTAACATACTTGTTACATCAGTGATCATATAAACCGAAAACTCAATTTCATAATCGTCCAAATACAGGTACGCACGTACAAGTCACTTCCTGCTTTAGATAACAATAATATTCACTAAACGCAGTGAGATGGTTTCACCATCTAGTGTTGAACATACAAATTTCCTCATGGTCCGTATTACACGATGGTCCATTATACACGGTTCTCCCCTATATGTCAGAATTGATTGTTTGTCTGAAGGTTTTTGTGACACCCATTGATATATCAGTGTAAATATGAATAGATAGCCTCGAGGAAGGGACAAAAAAACAAGGCTTACACAAAAAGAAAATTTATTAATTAACGAACAGAAAATATAACCATACTACAGAGTTTATTCAAAATTAACAAGTAAAAGAATAAATATTTATCATATTGAGCCAGTATACTAGATAATAATGACAACTATTTACAAATTCATAACAATACTTAATTAGGAATTGTTCTAAAGTTATAAAATATTCGAGTTTTTTAAAGATTTATATGTGTGTCAGAAATATAATTTCCAATAACATTTTAATAATCTAACAGTATAATGTACATATTGCTAGGTTTAGTAATTATAGTTTTATGTATGGAAATTGCAATTTATCACTGTAGTTAAACCTCTCGCCTGAGTTTCCTACGGTATGGAAGCAACAAAAATATGCCCAAGTTCTTCCCCTATAATTGTTTTATTGCATTCAAAAGAATCTTTAAACACCATTTTACCATGTTTTTATTAACTTCGATTCTTGTTTGTTTGTTTGTTTTCCCGATACAAATCTTGCAATCTATTTTTAACTAACTTCCCTACTAGCTAACCATTTGAAACTTTCACAATAGCTCAGAACCCGGTGACAACACAATACAGTCGGTAACAAAAGTGTCCGAACACTAGCAAAAATTCCTATTTAAAAAAGTACACTTCATACGGTTTTGTTAAATAAATCCTCGTCGAATCCTGCTCTTAGTCAGTGTAAGAACATGATTCGATAAGGATTTATTGAACGAAACCGTATGAAGTGTACTTTTTTTACATAGAAATTTTTGCTAGTGTTCGGACACTTTTGTTACCGACTGTGCTTCGAAGTCAGATTTTCGAATTTTCGAATAGTTTTCTTTTAATTAATCAAAAAAAAATATATGAAAATAATAAGCTCTTAATAGCAATAAAATAGCCATTAAAATATTAGCTATAATTTAATTGTTGCCAAAACAATTTGCGAGTTCATTTTCTTTGGACATAAAAATAAATACATTTAATTCAACGTGAACGTTAAAAAATTATAAAAAGTTAAATGATGCATCTCACAAAAATTGACGTCATTATCACTTTAAAAATTTTATACACATTGATAAGTGCTAATGTAGTTCACGATGCTAATATACGTTGTTCTAAAAGGATTAATATTTTGCTTTTAAAACCAACTTTTTTTTTTCACTATTATTATTATTTTACTGAACTGAGTCTGCGTGCTTAAATATTGCTTAAATATTTATTTTTTATCCTCGCGTATTTTATTAATGATTCATCAGAAAATTTAAAAACATGGTAGTTTTATTTTTTTTATTTTTTTTTATCTTTTAATTATTTATGATTAAACAATTATTTAAGTTTTTCCTATAATAAAGTAAACATTTGTAATGTTTTATATTAGATAGGTTTATTTCATACTAGCAAACCCGTGCGAAATTTCCGAACTTTTATTTATTTATTTATTTTTTATTTATTTAATTTATTTATTTATTTATTATTTAACTTTAAAATTTGAAACTCATGAATATTATACTAATGTCACCACCAAATTAAAATTTTGCTTTACGCGTAGCCGAATTATTATTAGAACTAAATTAACATTGTGCAACTGTGAAACCAAAATCATTCAAAGAAAGATTTAAAAATAAAATTCATGGTTGACAACCCAATTTTCACACTTCCGTAACAGTACAGTTTTAATATAGGACCCCCCCATCACGACTTTTAAATTTATCTCGGCATGTTGATGATAACTTTTTATTTATTTATTTTGGCACAAATTTTTGTTTTAAAAAAAAAAATAATAATAATAATAATAATTCCTCTTTTGATTACACTTTTTATGATTATGTGTTTTTTAGTCAATTTCTGGTAATAATTCCTATTCTGTTTTTAAAGTATTGTTATGTTTAAAATGGCGCTTGCAAAGATTCTGAAAATGCAATTTTTAAAAATACATTTTTCCATAAATGAATCTCATCAGACAAATGTTGTCATTTTTACTTTCTTCTATATTCACTAGAAGAAAGTATTGGATTCGTAAGCATTTTCGACCTCGGGTTTTTGATGGATTTATACGTTTTGAGAGCTGTAGAACACGATTTGACTATCTTTAGAAAATGTCTGTCTGTCTGTCAGTCTCTGTGTGTGTGTGTGTCAACATTTTGTAGCAAATGTATCTCAGGAACTACTGTACAGAATTTCATACAAATTGGTATGTAGTGCCACCTTGACATAAATTAGTGCCTATCAACTTTTGGTAAAAATTGTCTTAAAGTTTGCGTTGCCATCCCGCTTTTTCTAAATTTTTAACAGGGTGATATAGGGCAAAATTTTGTATACATGAGCATAAGGAGAATTATTTTTTAATAATCATTATGAAATTTACAAGAATTATTTTTAATTGAGATAGCCAACTGGGAAAAATTTTTTGTATGTGTAGGAGCCTCGCCACCCCTCCAGGGGAGGAGGTCCTTCCTCGAGGGGAGTAAATTTTCATGATAGGTATCTTTCAAAAGAGCTCGCCAATACCTTTAAAACGAATGTTTGAACCATCGATCTGCGATAATTTAAAATAAAGTTATCGATTTTTTTCATTTTTAACAAAAAAAAAAAAAAAAAAAATGTAATATTGGCAACAAAATTGACTTTTTTTGGATATTTAGTGTTATACTACTTCTCTAATATGGAAATCGTTTGCATTATTATGGAAGATAATTTTTTTAAATAACAATTTTAATAAATTATTTTTACTGAGTGAATTTGTATAGGAAAATATAGAAGAAAGTCATGTGGTGGCCACAGCATACTAGTTTCTTATTAAATCATTCAGCTGAGTCTACGCGCTTAAATATTATCCATTTATTGATACTATTTTTTATTCTCTCGTATTTTATTAATTACATCACTATCGTATCGTTTTAACAAAATATAATCGGAATTGGTCCACGTTAGAGAAATATTATATAGATTTTTAATATTATCTCATTACACCAGGTCTACGTCAAACATTTTGATTTGATGATTTTAACTGAACTTTGATTTTTAGTGAGTTGAAACCGAAAATGAAGCCAGTTTTTCTCTATCACGTATAGATTTTTGTCAATACAGGGTGCCTACCTATACAATTTCTTTCATTACTTTTCCACCAATATATGGTAAGTTTTATAGTATGTTTCCACGATTAATTTATTGTGAATCCTTATCGTGTTGTGATTGTGCAGCGCTAGTGTGACATAAAACCATATCAACCAACCAACATATTGTTATGTTGGTATATGTAAGAAATTGTGTCGGTTTCAGCACATCAAAAAACATAAAGATCAGCTAAAATCATCAAATCAAATTTTTACTTTCTTCTATATTCAATAGAAGAAAGTATTGGATTGGTAAAAATTTTCGACCTCGGGTTTTTGATGGATTTACACATTTTGAGAGCTGTAGAACACGATTTGACCATTTTTAGAAAATGTCTGTCCGTCTGTCAGTCTGTCTGTGTGTGACAAAATTTTGTGGCAACTGTATCTCAGGAACTACTGCACTGAATTTTATACAAATTGGTATGTAGTTGCACCATGACATAAATGAGTGCCTATCAACTTTTGGTAAAAATTGTCTTACAGGTTGCGTTGCCATCCCGCTTTTTCTAAATTTTTAACATGGTGATATAGGACAAAATTTTGTGTATGTGCATAAAGAGAATTATGTTTTAGTAATCATTATGAAATTTACAAGAATTATTTATAATAGAGATAGTCAACTGGGAAAAAATTTCTGTACGTGTAGGAGCATCCCCCCTCCTGGGGGGGAAGTCCCCCTTCGAGGGGTGTAAATTTTCAAGATAGGTGTCTTTCGAAAGGTCTCGTCAATACCTTTAAAACGAAAGGTTGAACTATAAATTTGTGATAATTTAAAACAAAGTTATCGATTTTTTTTACTTTTAACGAAAAAAAAAAAAAAAAACAGAAAAAAAATCTTAATTTTAGCACATCAAAAAACATAAAGATCAGCTAAAATCATCAAATCAAATTTTGTCAACTTCATTTTTGTAGACCTGTGTTGTTATTCTAGAACTTTAAGTACAGCGTCTAGAATAAACAGTGTGGCAATCGCCTATAACCGTGATGTTAAAATGATGCTACAAAAATTAAGCTTACCCAGATGTCGCTGTGATCGAAGCAATTGCTCAAATCGAAGACCTGATTGGCTTTTCCCAGTTTCGTCAGTTTAATCACGTGATCTAATCATATAATTAACCAATAGGGAGTCTCGGCTTTGTTGTCATGACACTAGCTTCGATTACAATGACATCTGGTGACAGGCTTAATTGTTTTAGTACAATTTTATTCGCTGCTTTCCACACTGTTTATTCTAGACGCTGTACTATAAGTGATCTGTAAGATTTTAAATTATGAATTTAGTAGTCTATGGGATTCTAAATTAGGAATTTACTGGTTCATGAGATTTTAAATTGTGAATATAATGGTCCATATGAATTATAGAAAAGTTTGGCAACCGCTAGTATAGGAAATCTTTTTGTTGATAATTCATTTCATTCAAAAGTATAATTTAATAATTTGTGGTCATAATTTATCAAACGTTCTGATTTTTACAAAATAACATTCTACATCTGCATGATAAATGAATGTGAACAAAGTGATCTGATATATTGATAAGATAAAGCATATAAAATTCATACACAAAATGTTTTACTCCAACAACTGCGATGATTTATTTTGTGTTTCTCAAATAAGATTTAAACTTTGATTAAAATACATATTATACGTTCCGTGCCTGCACTGAAAAATTAGTTATCAAAAAAGACCATCTAGGAAAGTTATGCACTCTCAGAAATAATATACTCAATTTTGACGATTTAGACATCCTCGGACTTAATTTCGTTGTTTTTAACAACCATTTCGTCAAGCGATCACGTGATTTTTGAGGAAACGTGTACTCTCAAATATTTCACGAAACTGTTTACTCACAATAACGTGTGCTACCTTTCATTACCGCCATATTGTTTTTTTTTTCCTGTGTTCTTTGGACTTTACGCTACAATGTCTTTTATTTGCTGGCCTGGTGATTCGGTCGGTAGGGTACTGCCCTCTGGATTCCCACGTCCCGAGTTCGAATCGCGGTGCGGGCATGGATGTTTGTGATATCCTATGTCTACAAAATATTGTGTGCGCTTGTTTCTGTGAATTTCTGTAAAAATATGGATCAATTGAAACAAAAATCATTGTAACTGTCTCAAAGCTATCAAATGAATGTCCAAATGATTTTCATTTGTTTTCTCTGTTTTATTTATACTTTCATTAAATATAATTAGGATTTAATGCCTAAAGCAACGAACTTGCAAGTAATTTTATAATTCTATAATTTGTATTTTATTCTGTATCACGAAACTAGGATGAAAAAATGTATCTTTACTTTTGACGAAATTCATATGTTCAAACAAGTGACGAAAGCAATTTTCTCAATTTGACGAAATAAGGAGAAAATATTTTTTTTTTATTTTTGACAACATTCGTGTTCTCAAATAGGTAACGAAACAAATTTCGTTAATTTGATGAACTGTTCGCTCGGAGCATATCCCTACAAACACTTTCGTCAAAAATGAAGAAATTTTCGTGAAATTTGAGTATCCATATCTGTGGTCCACAAGTATAAAAGTTAAAAATGTCAAACAAAAATGTAGGGGAAGGTTACCTAAAATGGTTCTAGCGGGCTAAAGGATCCACATAGGCTTTCTTCAAGATAGATAGTGCTACCTACAGTGTAACACATAAATTATTTGTACCAAGTCAAGAAGAAGCAATGACGGTATTCAAGTAATCGCAGAGTTAGGCGTCTGAATTCCTTTCAAAAATTAGGTTTTATAACATCTGTCATAAAGATAAGCACTAACTTTCCTATTTATTTACAGTCTTTCATGTACAATAATATGACCTGGTTTACTTATTTTATTTCATTATGTATTGCCATAATTAATTTTTTATCCTTCATTTTGCCGATAAAAAAACAATTTACACTTATTTTTAAATGAAGGACCATTTTGCCCTTTGCTGAGCGTATGATCCTTTGGACACTTTTTCAAAAATCTATTTTTTTTTATACTCAATTTGAGTTTAAAATATTATTAAAATATTATTATAATACAAAATATAGTGTAAAATATACTAGCAAACGGCCAAAGTTTTATTTAAACAGTTGTATTATTTTACACAAGTTTTTTTCCTTAAGGGGTTCATCATAGGCCCCCTTCCCCTACAGGTGTACATCAAGAAACTGAAAGCCAGTTTTGTGTGCATCAAAACAGATTTATAGATTAAAATATAGTTACCTTTGCAGTCTTCATCATCTGGATATGTGTATGTCCTAAATTCTTCATCACAGACAATTATATTAAATCCAATACGTCCAAGCATGTCTCTGTAATATGAAGCATCCCATTTTTCATAATAAGACTTCGGAATTCTTGGATTGGCATTCTACGAAACAATATTTAATATAATAAATTATTTTTATCAGC
The DNA here is from genome assembly GCA_963930645.1 of Salticus scenicus. Lineage (NCBI taxonomy): Eukaryota > Metazoa > Arthropoda > Arachnida > Araneae > Salticidae > Salticus > Salticus scenicus. Next base: position 209,304,420 of record OZ005661.1, read on the forward strand.
ATAAGCAATAAACATATACAACATAAATCTAAAGTCCCCTATGGCCAAGCGGCTTTGCGATTTAAACTGGTAGAAGGGAAGGGCTGGGTTCGATCCCAACCTAACAGAACACAAGACATCCTAGGGATGAAAAGATATATTCAGGATGTACTGTACTGTTAAGGCAGATCACACTAGTACTTATCTATTCAGAAATTTTCATGGATTTCTCCAAAACAAATGTAAATATAGGCTAGGATATCTTAAAAGATCCCCCTCCATCGAACGAATTTAACCAGGCTGAGGTTCCAAGGGCGGTCAATCAGCTTTAACACCACCACCACTTCCCCTAAGTCTAATATGTTCTGCTGTTAAAACTGTATATGGGAGGTGCTGGGTTCAAACACAGGTTGCATCAACCTAATCGGAATTTTCATTGAAATTCGCATAAGTATGAGCTATAACCTGTTGCAATTTTCCCAAACCACCACCATAAATGCAAAGTTTTATTTATATTGCATTCTTTTCTTAGTTCTTTTATTTCTTTCTTTTTAATTCCATTTTCCTTCATAGTTCTTTTCTTATTTTCAACTAATTACAATGAAAATGTTTGCAAAATTTACTAAATATGATATTGAATGTATAAATTACCTAACATATTATGAGTAAAATTTAAATGGTTGAAATAGCTTATTTTATAACTAATTCTGCTTAACAGTGCCTGAAAGTTTTAGGATATATAATAACTGTGTAACAAACTATAAATAATTGAAATACTAAGATTTACAACTTCAGTCAACTGTTAAAATTGTATTTTAAATGGAAAAAATGAATTAAATTTGACAACAGAAAAAGTAACCAGTAATCAGTCCTGAACCTTTTGGCATTAATGTGCCAGTGAGCCTAGACCGGACTACCCGTAACAAACATTCCAAGCCGTTGATACTCCTGATTCCACTCATTTAGGAATGGATCATTCAAATACCCATTAACTTCTAAATTCTATAGCAAAAAACTGGACACACTTTTTTTGCACAGCTGGTCAAAGTGCATCCTGGATTGTCCCGCTCTTCTGGCAAGGATCGTCGAGCGGTTCAAATATGTACTATATAAACCAGATTTAGTAAGCCCACCTTATTTTTTTTTCTCGATTTCAATTTTCTATTCCTCTCCTTTATGTTACCCGGGGCTCCAGCAGTGGCTGAAAGGTTCTGCTCTCGAAGCTGGGAGATAGGAAGTACCTGCTTCTACCCCATGTCATGCTTGTCGATCTAGCCATTTGAAGTTTGTGATTTTCCATTTGGAGTTTCTTTGAAACTTGCATAAATACGGTCTAGGATCCATTAGAAAAACCCCCGTGGTGGGCATCCGCCTTTAGGCCCAGTTCCGTAAAATTGACAATTGCCCTTAACCCGAACGCCAACATCAATACCTGCTACCTGGGGCCATGATATCCTAGCTGCTACATCGCAGATTCGATATTCAAACTAGCCAAAGACCCTTGTGTACTATATGGATGGTGGTGGGAGCTGATTCACTTAAAATCCGCCGTGGTCGCAATGTCCTCTTATGTTCAGAAATTAATACTTCTGGGAATTACTGAAGCCATCCATTCAGCAAAGAATCAAAATTGTGAATGAACGTCTCCAGATCAAGGGGTGACACCAGACCGTCGCCGATTACCAAAAGCATAGCTGTAGTGCGATGTTAAACCCACTCGACTGAACTTGTCTGTTACACACACACACCCCTCCCCCCCAACAGTGTAACCGTATTCAAGCGGCAATAATGGTCATAGTAATTAATAATCTTTTAATAATTGTGATATATAGACCAAGAATTCTATGACGGCTAATGATGTAATTTAGCAATTTACTTGTAAATATAATAAAGTTATCTAATGTCTTGTAAACACGTATAAAATATCATTAACATATTTTCTCATTTATATATATATATATATATATATATATATATATATAGAGAGAGAGAGAGAGAGAGAGAGAAACAGACCGTTCAGTAGTAATATAATATTATCAGTGCAAACATTTGAAATTTAAAGATGATATAATTTCAGTATTCAAACAATTATTCTGATCAAAAACGAAGACCACCCAAATCAAACCAAAAAAGAAATAAATTAAAATCTAAAAGAATCAAAAAATAATGAAAGGATGAAAATTAAAAAATAATACCCAGAAACTTGCAAGTTAAGTGATAAAAGTAGTTCAAAATGATCATTAAATTGCAAAACACTGAATGAGAATTGAAATAGTGTTATAAATAATAATAATAATAATAATAATAATACATAAAATGCGCAGATAGCAGCTATAAAATGACGTATTTCGAAATTTTTTGAAAATTAAAAATCTGCTTAAGTAATAGCAAACATTGTGCATACAAATAATGACATAAAAAAATTATATATATCATGTACTACACGTCCCCCCCCCCCCCCGCGCATATGTGTGAAAGAATGATAGAAAATTCTGACCGCCCAGGCATTCTACCAGTGATGCTAACCAAACGATAATACATGCCAGTATTTCTAATTTTTAAATCAGGTTTCACATCAGTATCGTTTGATAGAAATATATTAATTTTCTACGATTAAATAAAGAAAAATTTACCTTAGAAAATTTCTGGTGTAAAGTCTCCCGCCTAAATCGGAGACTTGGCAACACTATAATGTATATATGCACAATGGCATATGATTCAGTGAGAAGGCGCCCTCAGAATCCTCTAAAGGAACTTTGATATTCATAAAAATTTTCGAACTCCTTTTATTTTTTTTTAAGTCTTTCCACATTTTGAGATGTGAAAAATCCGACAATCACAAAATGAATACGGTGTCTGTCCATGGGTCAGGCAGTTTATTAGTTTGTTAATATTTTAGTTTGTTAGTCTATATAGATAATATCATTACTTACAAAACTCTGAATAAACATCATAAAATACAATAAAGTTTTGTAAGTAATAGTTCAAAACACCAGTTCTGTGGTGCTTTCTTATTAATTAAATAGACAATATCTCCAGAGCGAATTATCGAACCAGTTTTAAAATATCATTTATAAAACTGGCAAGAACCCTATTTGTTGTCAAAAATTCTAATTTGGAAATTTCTTAAATTATTCGCAATTTACTATTTGCTTAACATGGGAGAATACGGCAAAATTTTGCATAAACGTGTATGATTATTTACATCAGAAAGATGTCAGATCAGTTTTAAAATGTCACCTATGCTGCTGGTAGGAACACATAGTTAACTATGAATGTTCTAAATTCTTTGACAACTTTTAAATTATACGAAATTTTACAATTTTCCTAACATGGTAAATTAGGGCAAGTTTTCACATAAACGTACATTGCAAGGGTTGTTACATTGGAAATAATATCGAATTGCAAGAAAACTAAAATACGAAACTAATCCTGATAAAAATAATTAGCAGATTATAATAAGATAAATGTATCGAATCAAGAAATAGGGTGGCTTAGTAGGTGGGGCATTTCAGTCTACCATGCAGAGAAATCGGCTACTTTCATTTCATACGTCATAAATATAGTATGACCTGTAGTAGAAATTTATCGGAACAAATATATAATGAGGAAAGAGCAAAGTCCATTTATGCCAACACTGAGAAAAAATTCCGTATTCTGTAACTGACATCTGGAATCTAAATTGTGGCTCTAGAAAAAATAGTTCCATGTCATCCTTATAAATTCTAGTCCCATTGGAAAGCGAATTCTAGAATCCCCTATTAGAACTCCATAGAGAGTTTGTCTGTATTATCGAGGTCAAGCCTATTTAAAAATATCTCCAAATAGATGCGAACACAAGAGACGGGTTTCAGCAACTATAATCTTGGTTTATGACACAATTCTAGATAATCAAGCGAGAATTTCTCGCCATACAAAAGATTCAGAATATTGTTCCACTATCCAGAATTGTGTAGACTAGAAATTATCGATCCTTTCACCTATTCAGTTTATTGGCATGCTTTATGCGCATAGCTCGGAAATCTATATTTCTAGTTAAGGGATTTAGAAAATGGCCGCTTATTCATTCTAGATGAAAGGTATATCTTTTTTCTCAGTGAATATGTTTAACAAACGATGGCAATTATAGATCTTACTTACTTTTAAGTAGTTTTTCCATTTTGGATTTTCCATGTGTAACTTGTACGAATCCCAGTAAGGAGTATTCAACACATAAAGTAAAGCTGCTTCCCCACCTGGTTTTAGTAAACGGTAGACGTTTCTGAAAGCCTCCTCCTGGTCATCGAGCCAGTTAAAACAGTAGATTGATATCACTTTCGATATTTGTCCTTCCCATTTTTCGATCGTAGATCTAAAATCAAAAACAGTAATTTCAATAAATAAATTGAACAAGAAAGAAAAATAAGGCAGTTCGTATGGATTATAGAACACTTTCTATTAGGTGTGACCAAATGAAAAGGAGAGATATTAGCTGTAGCGGCGTTATATCAAATCTCAGTGAGTTAATGTGTTGGCCGATATATGGCATGGTATTGCTACATGCACATGCGCAGTTAACGGCTTCGCATCAATATCCTCATTGCTAGAGAGTCATTTCCGCAGTTCGTTGCATGATGGATTCCTCCAGATCAGCACAAAAAGATCGGCTGTGGATGAGCTCATACGGCAGAATCGCCGGATCACCACACGTGAAATTGCTGTTGAACTGTCGATAAACAAAGGAACTGCGCATCACATAATCCACAAAAAGCTTGGTTATGGCAAAGTTTGTGCACAATGGGTGCCCAAGCATCTGTCAGAAAATCAGAAGACGGAGAGAATGGGCGTTTGCCTGACCCATCTGTTGAGCGATCCACTCCCTTCCTACGCGCTGGGATTAAAGTTTCAAATGGCAATTATTTATAGTTGTACTATACCACATGGACTGTAATTATAATATTATTATTAAAATTTCTTCACATATAACTTTAGTCTCCTTTTCATTTGGGCACACCTTTTGTGCTGATCTGGAGGAATCCATCATGCAACGAACTGCGGAAATGACTCTCTAGCAATGAGGATATTGATGTTAAGCCGTTAACTGCGCATGTGTATGTAGCAATACCACCATGCCATATATCGGCCAACACATTAACTCACTGGGATTTGATATAACGCCGCTACAGCTAAGGTCTCCTTTCATTTGGGCACACCTTATAATTGTACTTATCAATTATTGAAATCATATAAAATTCCAAAAAATATTTAGGGAATGGGAGCACAGACCAACGAAGCTGAATATCTTTGTAAGGTCCTTTAAATCAGATCAAAATACTGTTTGTTATATTCGTTAGATTTTGTGCAGTATATATTTCTAAATAGATTTTAAAGAAATGTCTGTTATAGACCGTAAGATACCTAGATTTTTTTCTGAGTTCCTGCACATAATCTAATAATGCTACCTGGTATTTATACCTTTTTTTTTTTTTTTAATATGAAACATGTTATAGTCACATCCCAGCAAGGAAAGTAACACGACCCAAAAATGCAGTATTTGAGAAAATCAGCTTAAAGATAACGATAAAGGATTGACAGCCTGCAATAAAACAGACATAAATGCCTCTCAAGAGGAAAACTTATGAGATAAAGACGTGACGCTCTTCGTGCACGTTGGGGTACTTCATATACTTTTTTCAGTAACATGAACTCAAATTTTTCATTTTTCGGTTTTTGTCACTTTTTTTTTGCTGGAATACGATATACCAATTCCAAGCCCTTCTGAAAGTACTTATACAAATGAGAAATTCATAAACATTTTTTTCAATTTTGCTGGAAACTGTTTAAAAAAAAGTAATAATGTTTGATTTAAAGTTTTATAACGATTTCGCTATTAGAAAGAGAATTATTTGAAATTTTTTGTATAACTTACCTATTTTCAATGTTAGCTACATGATACTCTATTTTGTCAGATGCATTGTTTTTCTTTGCAAAGTCAATCATGTCTGGCAGCACATCTACGGCGATCAACTTCTTCACTTTGGGGAAGAAAGGTAGAAGCAACTTCAGGCTAGAGCTGCCAGGTCCGCAGCCGATATCCATCACGACGTCTTCCTCTTGACGTGTCCAGTCCATTTTTTGGACAGTGGACGAAAGGAGCAGCTCTGTGTCGTGAACCTGCATACTCCGATGCTCGCTGTACATTGAAGCGTTCGCTAACATATTGTAAACCTGAAAAGATAAAGATACTAAAATAAATGTTTTAGAAAAAAGTTAGTTAAAGGCAGTTTTTTGTTGTTTTGATCTGTAATTAAAATCTACATCATAAGAGTAGCATATATAGTATTGTTACGAAAATGTCGACTCTCTTACATGAAGAAAGTATAATGCGTAAAGAAACAAGCAGGTTCTAGTCTATGAATGTAGTCTAGTTTATTCAACGTAGAGTCGGTAACAAAAGTCTCCGAACACTAGCAAAAATTCCTATATAAAAAAAGTACACTTAACACAGTTTTGTTAAATAAATCCATGTCGAATCCTGTTCTTATACAGTCTAAAAACAGAATTCGACAAGGATTTATTTAACAAAGCAGTATTAAGTGTACTTTTTTCACATAGGAATTTTTGCTAGTGTTCGGAGACTTTTGTTACCGACTGCACATTCTCGTAATAGGTCCACAAAACTGTCCATTCAATGTTTATTCTCGAAACAATCCAATTAAACCATCACTCGTATCACAAAAGTCACTATCTAATGAATGATCTGTAAACAATCTAATAGAACAGTGACTTGTTCAACAAGAATGACGGAAACAGCGTTAAATACTAAACATAGCATGAATTTAACTAATTCGCAATTCGCAAACAACGACCAATTGCGTGGAACACAATCTATAGAAGTCAATCACTCAGAACCGCTTGCTGAACACAACTGAACTCAGCAGGAGTAATCTGCTCATATTTATACCGTTGGCGGCCAGAAACTGGCGACGGTTCTTGTTAATTTTATACCAAAATACAATGGAAAATTCTAGAACTAAGCTCCTATTGAAGATAGAGCTTCAAAATATCTGGACCCCTAAACTATAATTTTTCTCCAAATTTGGTCACCAAGAGTGACCTTAATGAAAGTGGGCGGACTGCCTTTTTCTTTCGAATTTGACTGTAAATCTACTTTTATTGATATAAAACCTTTATTGCAGGGAAGAGGCTTAATTTGTTATATCAGCATATACTGAGTGATTCAAAATACTTATAATGGCAACAATTTCTAGAGCAATGGATCACAGAAATCTGTTTAAACCAAGTAGAATTTTTATGATAGTATTAATTTTACAAGAGGTGGTTTGTGTATTTTAAAATAAAAAAATTATCGTTAGTTGCTTTTGGCCTTTTACTTTTCGAACATAATGAAAGAAAAATATTTTAATCAAAAAAAAAAAAAAAAAAAAAAAAAAAAATATATATATATATATATATATATATATATATATATATATATATATATATATATATTATATCGACTATAAGATTTTGGTTTATTTATGCGTTTTGAGGTCTCCTGAATTTTTTTTTTTTTTTTTTACGGTGATGTGTGTATGTGTATGAGCGAACGATTGCACCTAAACACTTCATTTGATCGAGCTCAAAGTCGGTACGTATGTTATAGATCACCGTCGCACGAACTGTGTTGATTTTGATGTGTGTGAGGACTTATAGTTCTTTTACAGGGACACAAAGAAGAACTTCTTATCATTATAGACTATGAACTCAAATTATTTAAAGTGCGATAACAACTAAATGCTTTATTCCATTGAATTAAAAGTTTGTAGGTATGTTATGTAGTAAATAATCAATGCATCAGCATTTTTTTTTTTTTTTTTAATTTTTTCTATTTTCTAAAAAATACTGAACGAAATGGCCTAGAACTTCAGACATGCAAAGAGCATTTATAAACTCACATTTTCCACTGTCAGTTTAGACACGAGTGCGTTTGGGGGATCAACCACAAATTGAAGAAAAAAGCACAAATATTTTGAATTACCCTGTATTATAAAATGCTGCTAACGAATTGTAATTTTAGCGCATGATCCTACTTACTACGTACAATATTTGTATGCCTTCTTGTGGGAAATCGCATGATTGTTTAGACAGAATAAATATGTTTGGCAAATATTTTGTTTATAACAAGAATGGATTTTAACAAAATGTTACAAAACTCGCAGGAAAATTGAAAAAACATTAGAGTAACATTATTCTGAAGTATAAAATGCACACGTTTTTTTTCGCTCAGATATGAGTATTTATGGTAAATATTTTTGTACTGTGGATGCGCGGTAGATAGATTTATTATTATTATTATTATTATTGCATAGGTTGAAAGTCAGATATATTGGGCAACTTCTGTCAAAAGTTCATTTGAAAAGAGTAAAAATTAAGCAAATTATCGGCAAAAGAATGAACAAGATTTTCTATATTTTCCAGAGTTAAAATTTCATAAATGTTATTTCAAATGCTACATATTTAATTTGAAGATCCAATTATTTCAACCACGCTGCAAAAGTTCTTTTTTGAGAAAAAAAAAAAAAAAAAAAAAAAAAAAAGAAATCCTAAGAACTCACAGATCTTAATCTATATATATAAAAGAGCAGAGTCTGTGTGTGTGTGTGTGTGTCCGCTATAGAATCCTAGGCCGTTTCACCGAGCGGGACCAAATTTGGCACGGTTAATGTTTACGACCCGAGAAAGACAACGCCGCAAGCGATTTTACAAAATTCGCCCCCCCCCCAAGGGGGGAGGGGGGGCAAAACGTAATTTCACAAAATCCTTCATATCTCAAACAAAAAAAACAGATATCCGTAAAATTTTTTGCTTTAAAATATAGCTAATACAAATGTCTAAAAATCGGTTTCTGGAATTTTTGAAATTCGGTCCCCAAGGGGGGCGGGGGGGGAGGAAAAACGTGATTTCACATGCGTAAAACGTGATTTCGCATAATCCTATATATCTCAAACAAAAAAAAATAGATATACGTGAAATTTTTGCTCTAAAATATAGCTAATCCAACTATCTGAAAACCAATTTCTGGAATTTTAGAAATTCAGCCCCCAGGTGGGGCAGCAAGGGGGGGGGCTATGGAGCAAAAACAAATAGAAGTACAGTTAGGCCGTTCAAAATTGGTACAGATAGGTTTTAAAGGCCTGCAAGTCGAATGGGGATATTTTCGATTGTGTAAAGTTATTTGGAGGGGCAAGAAGGGGGGAGGGGAGGGGGGCAAAAAAATAAAAATAGTCTCAGATCGTTCAAAATTGGTACGTAGAGGTTTTCGATACTTACAAATCGATTGCGGTTATTTTTGAATTTGTAAAATTATTAGGAGGGGCGGGTAGGGGGGTGAGGCGGTGAGGGGGGGCTATGGGTCAAAAATAAATAGAAATACAGTTAGGCCGTTCAAAATTGGTACAGATAAGTTTTAAAGGCCTGTAAGTCGAATGGGGATATTTTCGATTGTGTAAAGTTATTAGAAGGGGCAAGAAGGGGGGGGAGGGGGGGCAAAAAAATAAAAATAGTGTCAGATCGTTCAAAATTGGTACGTAGAGGTTTTCGATACTTACAAATCGATTGCGGATATTTTTGAATTTGTAAAATTATTAGGATGGGCGGGTAGGGGGGTGGGGCGGTAAGGGGGGACTATGGGGAAAAAACAAATAGAAATACAGTTAGGCCGTTCAAAATTGGTACGGATAGGTTTAAGAGGCCTGCAAGTCGAATGGGGATATTTTCGAAAGTGTAAAGTTATTAGAAGGGGCAAGAAGGGGGGGAGGGGAGGAGGGGGCAAAAAAATAAAAATAGTGTCAGATCGTTCAAAATTGGTATGTAGAGGTTTCGATACTTACAAATCGATTGCGGATATTTTCGAAATTGTAAAATTATTAAGAGGGGCGGGAAGGGGGTGGGGCGGGAAGGGGGGGGGGGCTATGGGCAAAAACAAATAGAAATACAGTTAGGCCGTTCAAAATTGGTACAGATAGGTTTTAGAGGCCTGCAAGTCGAATGGGGATATTTTCGAAAGTGTAAAGTTATTAGAAGGGCCTGGATGGGAGGGCGGAGGGGCAAAAAAAATAAAATAGAGTTAGATCGTTCAAAATTGGTACATCGAGATTTTCGATACCTACAAATTGATTGCGGATATTTTTGAATTTTTTAAATTATTGGGAGGGGCGAGAAGGGGTGTGGGAGCGGAGGGGCAAAAAAATAAAAATAGAGATAGATCGTTCAAAACTGGTGCATAGAGGTTTTTGATACTTACAAATCGATTGCGGATATTTTCGAATTTGTAAAATTATTAGGGTGCTCATATATATGCATTCGCGCGTGCGCATCGCGCACGGGTCTACGCTGCCGAAGGCAGTGGGGACCCGGTGCGACATTTTTCCCGATCAGAGTGTTTTTTTCTTTTTTTTTTTTCACATTTTAAAAATTGATACAATTTTAAGAATTCGTTAATTATAATGATTCATTTAAAAATAGTGACCAGTGAAGCGGGCGTAGCCTGCTAGTAAATAAATAAAATTATGTTAGAATTACAAACCCATGAGGAGTTTTTCACACATACACACACAAAAAGAAAGAAGAAGAAAAAAGAAACAGGGGAAAAAAAGAAAGATTTGCAACATTGTTGAAATAATTGGATTTCCAAATTATATACGTGGCATGTGAAAAACGCCTTATGCAATTTCAACTCTTTAAAATGTCTAAAATCTAGCTCTTTCTTTTGCCGATAATTTGTTTCTTTTTACTCTACTCAAGTGAACTTTTGATACAAGTTATCCAATAAATCTGGCTTTCAATATATGAAGTAAAAAAAAAGTAATAATAATGATTCTACCTTTCGCTCATGATTAGTAAAAAAAAAAAAAATCTACAAATACTTATACCTCAGTGAAAATCACTCGCATGCATTTTATGTTTCAGAATAATATTTCTCGAATGTATTTTCAATTTTTTTATGCGAGTTTTTTAAAATTTTGTTGAAATCTATTCTTATATACAAAAGACTTGCCAAAATAATTTATAATTTTTGTATCACCTAAATTCGATTGAGCTGCAAATTTATATACATATTATAGGTCACCCTCACAAGAACTGTATAGATTTTGGTGAATCTAGCACTTATATATGTTTACATTGACACAGAGAAAAGTTCTTTATTATTATGGCCTATAGACTCAAATAATTTAAAGTGAGATAGCGTCTAAACACCTTATTTAAATTAACTGAAAATTTACAAATATATACACGTTGTAGATCAACATAGCATTAACTGTGAGATTTTGGAGAATTCTAGCACTTGTAGATTTTCCAAGGACAATAAATAAATAAATAAATAAATAAATAATATTGTGCGCTAGTGTCTAAACGCCTTATGCGATTGGCCTGTAAATTTATATATATAATGTAAATTACCATAGCACACGAATGATATAGATTTTGTTGGATCTAGCACTTATGCCTTTTTACAGGAACACAACGAAAAAATTTTTATCATTATGCCCTATGAGCTCAAAATATTTAAAGTGCAATAGCATTAAATTAAATACCATACTAAATGGGGGAAAATACTGAAATCACCCTAGTATAATTTTCTCTTTTATTTATTTAATTACTTCTCTTTCTTTAAGCATTTATAGGTTGTTTAAATAAAATAATGTTCGGAAAGTAGTGCGGAGTCACTTACAGATTTTCTTTCTTTCTTTCTTTCTTTTAATTAAAACTCTCTAGAGCCCTTAACGGCAATATAGTATACGTAAATTCAAAATTAAAACATTAAATTTATTAAGTTTTAAAATTTTTATAGTGCAAAATTTTTATATGAATCTGATTAAAATCCTATACGTTCTATTCAATTTTTTTTTCCTTCTTTTAATGGATGACAGAAGTAATATTGTGAATATTTCTTTTTAGTACGACAGGACTATTTCTTTCAATCTGCCATTTAGTGTCGTTACCGATTTATAGTGTCCCACTTCGAAAATGCCTGCCGATATCCAATTTTACCATTTAATTTCTTATTCTATCTTAAATATTTTGTGAAATGCGTAAAAACTTTCATTTTTTTTATCTTTCCCCATTTCCTATCGGTGAGGATCGAACTCACGACCTTCGAGTTCGCACTTGTGCTCTCTGACTACAGAGCGAACGGGTCTTGGCTGAATACTTCCTGAGTATTTAGAGTAGTGTTTTCAGATATTTTTAGACTGAAAGTGTGAAATTTATTTAAAATATGTGTTATTTTCCGATTTATAAGATGAGTATATTGATATTAATTATGTTTTTGAGAAGTTGATGGATTAATATTAATTAACATGTGGTGTATTTTGATTATAATTTAAATATCGAATAATTGGTTTATATATTTTTTTTAATGTTATATTTTGTTCTGTAGAAATTGAAACTGTTAATTATTAATAATAAATGCGAACTTGTTATTAAGATTATTGTACCAATTAAAATATTTAGTAAATGAGTATTAAGCAATTAGGGGAAGATACTATACAATTAATGCATTCAAATTTTATTAATTTATTTGGAACTTAAAATCAATACATTATTTCAATATGTGTTTAAGAATTTTACCGAGAGCCCTCTATTATTATTATTATTATTATTATTATTTTGAAAGGTTATTATAATACAAATATAAGTAGTCCTGTCGTACTAATTTAAATTTCGTCATAGATTGAATTTCATCCATAGTTTTAATTATTTTATTTTTGCATGTAAAAAATGACTTCATACAAGCGACACAACATGATTCTTTTAATTTTTACTCCTTAAAATTACATCGAAAGTTATAATAAATGTAAAACTTATTGTCGAAACGTCAGTGGAGGTCTCTATGTGAAGAGTGGATACTCAAAAGGATTTTGTCTGTTTTTCTGTATGTATGTTTCGCGACAAAGGCCTCAAAAATCACCTCATTGACTTGCAATATGGTGCACATGCTCATGAGTCACACATTATTAGCTGTATAGTTTTGGGTGTGTATTCTATTTGTAGTTCGCTAACAGGACACATTAAAGTTTTTAAGTTTTTCTTATCATTACTATCTATGGACAGAATTTGTATGTACCACAATAGCGGCCGATGAAATCCTCCGATTGACAAGCGAATAAGGAATTTGCACGTTTTCTGATTTTATTCTTATATAATAGAAAATGAAAAGGTAAGAAAATAAATCACATGCATTTTTTTTTATTTGAAATCTAATGACTGATTTATAACAATTTTAACATCGCACTATTTACTCTATCGAGAAAACGCAGTATAATGTATCGTGACGTCACTCTTTATGACATCAAACGGGAGTAATCGTTGTTTACATTCGATTTCGTGCTTTGCTTTGCTTCTTGAATCAGTGAAATGGGTTTTTATTTTATAATAATGACGGATATTAAAAAATAGTAGTATAAATATTGTATTGTACCACTCTGCACTAATACAACGGCTAATGCTTCTCAAAATCTATTCTTTAGCGTTCCACAGGATCCTATTAAACGAAAACATTGGCCAACCGCCATGAAAAGAAAACAATTGAAAATAATGATAATGGAAAATGGTGATAATGATATTAAATGATTATAAGATGAAAAAGAAATGCTCAGAAATCACATAAACGATTAATAATTACGAAAGTTAAAACGAATTGCTGCTTGCTAACTAGGCAAACAAAATGTAAACATTGAAGCATCATGAAGTGTGACGTCAGGCAGCGTTTTGAAGTCACGTGATTTTTGGTTAATTTTAAAGTTATTTTTTAAATGAATGAGAATTATTTTTGCATTTTTAATAAACTTTTTAAAATTTATGGGCTTAAAATTACCAGAAAAATAGGATTTTGTTCAAATCCCCCATGTGTGCAAATTCCTCATTGGTACTAATGGTCGTCCCAGAAATAGCTGTAGAATATTTGGTGGCTGTATTGTTTATCGATCGTGTGTAGGGATACACCATAATATTTCTTATCGTTACGACCTATGAGCAAAAATTCATTTTTTTCTATGCCTCTTATAATGTTTACACTGCATTCAACAAATTGAAATCAACATACATTAGTCAGATATTTAAAAGCATATTTTTTGTGGAAAAATAGGTGCTTAGACATAATAATTAATGTACAGGGCTTTACAAAAGTGTTTCGAAAACCCATACAGCTACTGATATCCATTAGACATCTAAAGTACATCCAATGATCCATAAAAAGTACAAAATATCTTAAGAATGGCCATTAAAAGTCCTCGATATCCTGCACTCATTATAGATATCTTTTAGATGTTTAAATGTAGACGAAATTTAGAAGTGCCTTTTTCGATGTCCGATAGATATAACATGTTAGATCAAAACAAGATTTAGATACTTTCAATATCTATTAGTTATAGCAAGTCCAATTATTGGATATTTGAAGATTTATCGGATATGTAACAGACATCTAATGGATGTAAAAAAAGAGTCACATTTGTCGTGCTAATAGATATCTGTAGGATACTTATAGATGTTTAATGGATCATTTTTTAACTTTTATACACGTTTATAGATGTCTTATGGATGTACACCCCGCGACAAAAATATAGGTACAAAGGGTTTTTTCTTTGATTTTTCATAAAATAACATTATCTAAATTGTGCTTATCATTTATTATTATCATAAAATGACACTATACCCGGACTCATTTTTGTTTTAAGACTCATTTAGAAAAGTTTTAAGACTAAAATATTTCTAATTTAAAACTACACACCGCGACAAAAAGATAGGAACAAAGGTTTTTTTTTTTTTTTTTTTTTTTGAATATGAATATTTTGAATATGATTCAAATATTTAATATGTTTTTGATATGATACTATTTTGTTATGATAATAAATGATCAGCACGATTTAGATAATGCTATTTTAGGAAAAGTAAAAAAAAAAAAAAAAAAAAAAAAAAAAAAAAAAAAAAACCTTGTTCCTATCTTTTTGTCGTGGCGTGTAGTCTTAAATTAGAAATATTTTAGTCTTAAAACTTTTCTAAATGAGTCTTAAAACAAAAATTACTCCGGGAATAGTGTTATTTTATGATAATAATAAATGATAAGCACAATTTAGATAATGTTATTTTATGAAAAATCAAAGAAAAAACCCTTTGTACTTCAGTGGCGGATTTAAGGGGGGGGGGGGCTAGGGGGCTGAAGCCCCCCAGTGCTGACATTCACAATTGAATATTACAATTGTAAACTTTTCATTGATCTGGAATAACATCTTGAAAAATCTTAGCCCCCCCCCCCCCCCAAAAAAAAAAAAAAAAAAAAGTTAAGATCTGGATCCGCCACTGTTGTACCTATATTTTTGTCGCGGTCTGTATGTGGCTGTGTGGTAATGTCACTTATTCATCCAAATTATTTCACATTTATGATCTACAAAGAATAAATTGTACAGTTTTTACTGGCATTTATGGTTCGTTTACAGGAACATGCAGAAGAATATCGTGACATTAGAGCCTATGGTCATATTTCTATTTAAACGCATTTTAACACGTTCATGTCGCATTCAACATTACTGAATTAAACTATATTAGTAAGATTCTTAAAATCATATTTTCTGTAGGAAAAGGTATGTATTGACCAAATAATTTATTTACAAGACTACACAAAAGAATTTCGATGACATTATGTAATCGTTCAAATGATGCCAAATAGGGTTTAAATATTGATGAGTTACAATGAAATTAGTTGTCCACTTTTTATTAGAATGTATAATTATTGTGGCTTATGTACATGGAGAACGAAAAAATTCCGTACCATTATGGCCTATAGACAGTATTTCTTATAAGTGTACTTTAACATTGTAGCTCTCGATTAAACACAATGAAATAAACATAGGTTATTAAAATGTTTAAAAAGCATGGTTTTTGTGGAAAATTATAATCATAGAATCGGTAGCACTAAGCTGCAAAAAAATTTTTGTTTTCGAGCCCTGATACCATTCTTGCTAATTCTTAGGTAAAATGATCTCCTGAATCCGAATATGACTCCCATTTTGCTCAGTCATCCACCGTTTTCTCGGGACACCACCCCCTCCCCCAATTTTTATCACTGTTCGGTAATTTTATGGCCATAAATTTGATATGGAGAATGAAAACGAATTAATTTAACACTTAAAAACAAAAAATATATAATGTTTAACAAATAACATTAATAATATATTTAAAAAATATAAGAAATGTATTACACCATTTCAGTGGCAAATTCCCCCCCCCCCGTAAATTTTTCCGTTGCCGCAAATGTTCATGCTTTAGAATTTTTCAACTCTGTAGCCCCTCAGAAGATATTTAACAGTTAAAATAATCCTCCCCCTCCACCTAAAAATCAAATTTATAGCCATAAAATGACCGAAAAGTGATAAAAATAGGGGGTCGTCCCTAAAAAAAACGATGAGTGATAGGGCAAAATAGGAGTCCTATTCGGATTCAGGAGGTCATTTTACATAAAAATTTGCAAAAATGGTGTTGGAGGCAATTTTCATGCAAGAGCAGTGTAATTAGTTTACAGGGTCACACAAAATAATTCCGATACGCTATTTAGTCATTTCGTATCAAATTTGGTACAAATATTTATGAGTTACAAGGAACTAACACAAGGCTATGAGTTACAAGGTAATATTTATATATATACATAGAGAGAGATGTAGACAGACAGACAAAACGAGGGGTTGGATGAAATGTATATGGTTATGTAGCGAGTTGATAATATATATATATATATATATATATATATAATTATTTTAAATGAAAGTGATCTGCTGAGTGAGGAGTGATACAAATATAGGACGTTGAGGCTCCTGATCTGCAGATCCACTAGTTAATATTTTACAGCAAAGCACCGTTTATACGTCTCTCGTTTATACGTCCTTTTATAGAAGTCCCGATTCATTCCTATTCATTTTAATGCATTATTCAAAAATGCTTCGTTTATACGCCACTCAATATCGGTTATACGTTTTTTCTACTTTTCTAAAAAAAAAAAAAAAAAAAAAAAAAATTCTTGAATGATCCTTTTTTCTTTCTGCATTCTAAATAAGATGGACTTTTCCTAGAAAGCATTTCAAATGGAAGAACACAGAAAAGATCAAAGAATCCTGATCGAAGAGTCAGTTCAGTTCACAATGTAATTTTTAATATTCGCAGACAATTACAGTGTCATTCGAGTACCATAGATTTTTTAATGTAATTAAATAACTACTTGTACAGACATAAATCGTATAATACTTATGATTAAAAATACGCAATATATAAAATTATTACTGAATGTGCGTTCGTATAATATTCAAGATATGTAATACAATACTCAAGATATGAGATATATAATTAGTACCCAAGTCATATATTCATGGCATGATTTTTCTTACTTTTTATAATAAATCATTTTTCAATTTAATTATCTTCAAATATAAACTCTACTATAAAGTAATATACCAGTTACTATATTTAAAAAAAAAAAAAAAATATATTAATAAGTGTTTTCACATAAATTTTGCTTTAGTGCCATTAAATTTGTGATATTCAAAATTTTATTTTTTAATTTCGATTATATGTCTTTTCATTTATACGTCGCTTGAAAGACGTATAAATGGTGCCTTACTGTATTTTATAGAGTATGAGTTTTACAAAAAATAAATAAATAAAAGTAAAAGTAAAAATTTGAGTTACCTTTTTTGCTGAGTCTTTCCAGGCAATTTGTATATACTGCTAAAAAAATGTTCTTTCATCTTCTATCAGTTATATTATCTGATTCAATCTTTATTTTATCAGCTTATCTGTGACACAATAAATCCTATTTCGCCACATAACTACATATTTGAAGACAGTTCATCGACTAATGAACTTTTTACTTATATATATATATATATGTATATATATATATACATATATATATACATAAAGAAAAAATATTGGACACGTGAAAAGTTTTAGCTTCCGTTTTTTGATTAATTTAAAGTTTTGGGATATTCTGGAGAAGGTTTGACTGTTTTTAGTAAATGTCTGTCTGTTTCACTGAAGATTTTTTTTTTACTTTCCGAGCACTATAGTGAGGAAAGTATTGTAATCATGTCAAAAATCCCAATTTGAGATTTTGATGTTTCTATACGTTTCGAGGTCCCCTGAATCCGTTTTCACTATTTTTGCGATGATTATGTATGTGTGTGTGTGTGTATGTATGTGTGTATGTCTGTGTGTATGTACAGTCCGTTAAGAAATTATAAGACCACTTTAATTTTGTAAATTATAAGAAAAATAAAGATTCTAATCGTAATTTAAATACATAAAATAACATATTGCTCTATATTCTTTTATAATTAGTTTGCAATAACTTGGTATAATGCAATAAATGTTTAATTAAAATATATATTAGAAATAAGTGGAAAATAATCTGTTAAGAAAATATAAGACCACTTGTTAAAAAACAAAATTGTATAAAAAAATTAATATGATATTTGTCCTCCATTTTTCCTGATGAAATCAAACACTCTGTTTTCATTGAAGTAACCAGGTGGTTAAGTTCAGTTACAGAAATATTGTACCATTCTTTTAGAATGGCTACTTCCAGTTCATTGGCAGATGAAAATTGTTTATTATTAGCATAAATTTTGCGAGATAATATACCCCATAGGTTTTCCATGGGGTTCAAGTCTGGACTTCGACTTGGCCATGGCAAAGCATTATTTTTTTCTTTTTTAAACCACTCCTGTGTGGATTTAGATGTATGACAAGCAGCATTGTCCCGTTAAAACATCCCGTTAGCACCACCTAATAAAGGTCCAAACGGTATCATATGATCATATAGCGTAGACTGATATTGTTTAGAGTTCATATGACCCGAAATCCGCTGTCAATCACACAACCCCTCATAACTGAAAGCTCCCGAAATCATTACTGATCCTCCACCCATTTGTCGACTGAAGCATTCTTTTGGTTCCTTCCTCAAGTCATGCCAATAGTGTTTGTAACCATCCGGACCATCAAGGTTAAATATCTTTTCAACAGAAAATATAATTTGTTTCCACTCATCATTCCATGACATGACATTTTTAGCCCATTTTAATCTTTCTTCTCGATGGCATTTCAATAACTTTGGTTTTTTCTTCAATTTGATAAATTTCGTATTAATATTTAATTTAAGACTTTTCCAGATTGTTACATGTGATGTTTTCTTGCTGAAACGTTTCGAAATTTCACGAGTTGAAAGACCTTTTTTAGTTGACAGTCGGAAAATTTGTCTATTATCACGTGCTGTCAAAATATTTTTTTCTACCAGATCGTTTTATTTTGTTTGAAAATCTTTTCTAATTATGGCATTATGAATGGCAGTTTTAGAACGGTTCATTAACCTCGTAATATCTCTTTCAGATTTACCAAAACCTTTATAAAATAAAATTTTTCTTACTTCGCACTCCAATAAATCTTTACCTCGAGGCATCGTCAAATTAATCGTAGATAACACATTCAAAACCTAAGCCTTTACTTCTTAGGTAATGCTTTTACGAAATAATTAGGTAATGCTTTTACGTAGTTTTTTTACAGAGACACAAAGAAAAATTTTTTATCATTATGCCCTATGGGACCAAAATCTTAAAAGTGTGATAGCATCTAAACACCTTATTCTATTGAGCAAAAAAATTATACACATATTATAGGTCACAGATGCTCAATCTGTATGGATGTTGGAGAATCTAGCACTTATAGTTTTTTTTACAGAGACACAAAGAAAAATTCTTTATCATTATGCCCTATGGGACCAAAATCTTAAAAGTGCGATAGCATCTAAACACCTTATTCAATTGAGCAAAAAAATTAAACACATATTATAGGTCACAGATGCTCAATCTGTATAGATGTTGGAGAATCTAGCACTTATAGTTTTTTTACAGAGACACAAAGAAAAATTCTTTATCATTATGCCCTATGGGACCAAAATCTTAAAAGTGCATCTAAACACCTTATTCAATTGAGCAAAAAAAATTATACACATATTATAGGTCACAGATGCCAATCTGTATAGATGTTGGAGAATCTAGCACTTATAGTTTTTTTACAGGGACACAAAGAAAAATTCTTTATCATTATGGCCTATGGGGCCAAATTTTTAAAAGTGCGACAGCGTCTAAACGCCTTATTAATCCGAGCAAAAAATTTTTACACATGTTATAGGTCACAGTTGCACCAACTGTATAGATTTTGGTAAATTTAGCACTTACAGTTTTTTTACTGGTACACGAAGAAAAATTCTTTATCATTATGGCCATCGGGACCAAATTTTTAAAAGTGCGATAGCATCTAAACGCCTTATTCAATTGAGCTGAAAATTTATATGAATATTATAAATCTCTGTTGCACTAACTATAAGCATTATGGTGATTCTAGCATTTATAGGTTTTTACAGGGACACAACGAAAAATTCTTTATCGTTATGATCTTATGGGCTCAAAGTTCAGTAGCGTTAAAAAAAACATCGTGTAATATATGGAGAAAAATTCTCAAACACTCTATTATGGTTTTCTCTCTTTTGTTTGTTTAACAACTCCTCTTTCTTTACTTTATCTACAAAACTGTTAATTACTCAATGTTCGGAAAGTCGAGTGGAGTCACTCCAGATTTTTTTTTTTTTTTTTTTTTTTCTTTTTGTTAAAGAAGAAGGAAAAAAAAACTTATTTTGCTGTGTGTTTTTTTAGATTTATTTTGTCATTTTAACAGAATTTCTTATGGTTTTTATAAAATTTGTACCCTACGTTTTATGCATTTTTTTTATTTTCTTATTTTTATTGCATCTTGATTTTTTGGTTATATTAAGACTTCATTAAATAATTCCACTTATGGCATCTTAATGTACGCTACCTTTCAATAAACGACCGGACATTTTTACTTTCCGAACACTATAGTGAGGAAAGTATTGTAATCATGTCAAAAATCCGAATTTGAGATTTTGATGTTTCTATACGTTTCGAGGTCCAATGAGTCCGTTTTCACTATTTTTGCGATGATATATGTATGTGTGTGTGTATGTATGTGTGTATGTATGTGTGTATGTCTGTGAGTGAACACGCTAGCGTCTAAACGCTTCGTTCGAATAAGCTGAAATTTGGTACGTATATTGTAAGTCACCATAGTACGAACCCTATAGATTTTGGTGAATCTAGCACTAATAGTTTTTTTACAGGGACACAAAGAAAAATTCTTTATCATTATGACCTATGGGACCAAAATCTTAAAAGTGCGATAGTATCTAAACGCCTTATTCAATTGAGCAAAAAATTTATACACATATTACAGGTTACAAATACTCAATCTGTATAGATTTTGGAGAATCTAGCACTTATAGTTTTTTTACAGGGACACAAAGAAAAATTCTTTATCATTATGGCCTATGGGACCCAATTTTTAAAACTGCGATAGCATCTAAACGCCTTATTCAATTGAGCTAAAAATTTATATGAATATTATAAATCATTGTTGCACTAACTATA
This sequence comes from Salticus scenicus, assembly GCA_963930645.1. Lineage (NCBI taxonomy): Eukaryota > Metazoa > Arthropoda > Arachnida > Araneae > Salticidae > Salticus > Salticus scenicus. The sequence continues at coordinate 209,325,926 of OZ005661.1, forward strand.
AGCATTTTGGTGAATCTAGCATTTATAGGTTTTTTACAGGGACACAACGAAAAATTCTTTATCATTATGATCTATGGGCTCAAAGTTCGGTAGCGTTAAGTAAAACATCGTGTAGTATATGGAGAAAAATACTCAAACACTCTATTATGGTTTTCTCTCTTTTGTTTGTTTAACGACTCCTCTTTCTTTACTTTATCTAAAAATCTGTTAATTACTCAATGTTCGGAAAGTCGAGTGGAGTCACTCCAGATTTTTTATTTCAGACATTTTTCGAATGTATCTCAAAAACTATTCGACAAATCATCTTAAAACTTCAGGAGTGTAAAAAATATTATATTTCCTATATTTCAGTGAAATGTTTTCTCTGAAAGCAAATAAGGGTCAGTAAAAAATTTTAAAAAATGGCAATGTTTGACATCGCCCTGTAAAAATTAATACTTGAAGTGCGATCTGGCTGTAGCATGTGATTATGGGGCTCTTTCTTAACATCTGTATAAATTTTTATTCCTCTACTATATATATAACTAGTTAGTTTTAGGGCGACTAAGGCGCCCGCTGAAAAATTATCATTTCATTTTATTTATTTTTCACTTCAAATAATTCATTTGTTAGCAAATTTGTTAGCGAATTTTTTGCACTTTATTTATCTCTTTGTTACCTATTAAATTTAAAATTATCTATACTTAGTCATGCCATAAATTCTGTTACACCAAAATATGTCTCTAAAAAATTACCAACACAAGATTGTTATTATTATTATTATTTTTTTTTTAATTAAAACCTTTTATAAGTTAAAACAAAAATGGAATTATTCAAAATGTGCCCTTTTTGCTTCGACACAAGCTCTGAGAGTCCAGGGCCAATCATCTATTGCAGTACGCCCCACTTCTTGTGGGAAATTGTCCACTGCTTTAACTAAAGAAGATTTTAGGCTCTCCAAATTGGTGTGTCCTCTGCGGCAAGCCATCCCCTCAAGATGAGACCACAGTCGAAAATCCAGGGGGTTTAAATCTGGACTTCCTGAAGGCCAATCTGAAGCCTTAATGAACTCTGGAACATTCATTGCCAACCACTGTTGAGTCGTCCGATCTTTGTGGGCAGGAGCCGAGTCCTGCTGGAAGACCCAATGTTTTCCGGCAAAGAGGGCTCCACTCAGGGGTTTTCACTATTTGTTCTAAAACATCTTCTTGATAGTTTTAGCTCGAGTTTTAACCCCTTGTTCACAGAAATGGAGTTTTGTGGTGCCATCAAAACTGACTCCCCACCACACCATCACTGAGGTTGGATGATGGCCTCGTTCAACTCTCCCAATTTTTTCCTGAGCTTCCAAAGAGTTGTGAGCATAAACTTTTTTGTTCTGGCGATTAAATTTTTCTTCAATGTTGAAAATGTTTTCATCTGAGAACAAGATGCTGCCGTGGAGACCATTAGCGTACCGGCTCAGGAGGACCTTGGCTCTTTCAGCCCTAATTTTTTTAGGGACTCTGTGAGTCTTTGTCCAGTCTTTCTACGATATGCACTCATCTTAAGGTCTTCTTTAATTATCTTGGACATGGATCTTCGCGAAATATTCATCTCCCGGGACATGATTTTCTGTTTTCGGAGAAAGTTTCTGTGAATTCGATATTCCACAGCTTTGAATGGCATTTTTTGTCCTCACAGACCTGGGACGACCTGATCGGGGCCTATCCTTGACAGATTGGGTTGCTCTGAAACGGGTTATGATGCGCCACACAAACATACGGTTTATACCCGAAGATTTAAGCAACTTGAAAATCTCAGATTTGGATTTACCTGCCTTGTGAAGAGCAATAACTGCATGACTGTTCTGTTCAATGTCTCACTCCATTTTTCTGCAATGAAAGATGGACAAGAAATGAGTGGCATTTTAAAGCTATATATCAAACATAAACACTGGGCAAAGGACAGGTTTCTGCAGGCTCTTGTTTGTTTTCATTTACAAATCTAAAAGTTGTAACAGAACTTATGGCAAGACTAAGCATATTAATAGGCAAGCATAAAATTTGTAGTCCCTTTTTAACATATTAATTATGGGAGTAGAGGGTTGAAAATGGTATCATTCGAAAGGTATGGTTAGCCGGAAGGTGCGAATACAAATATTATTTTCTCACGATGTCAAGAAGGTATTTAAAAATACATTTATTTTTTATGCATTTTCCCCATTTTTACCTTTTATACACGTAATCCTTTACTTTAAAAAATACCTAAAAGTAGAAATTTGTTAAATCTGGCAATTTCATAAAGCTCAAATAAAACCATAGACACAGTAATTTGTATAATGTAGCATCACTATATGCAAGCGAAGTGATGACGTCACTGTCTGTCCATGGAGCCATGAAAAAGATTTTCTATGTAAATCGTCCATTGGATTTTTTGTAAAAAATTATTAAAAAATAACGGAAATTATTCCGATTTTTAATTCCGATATTTGGGTATCCGCGATTGTAATGAAATGCTCGCCCTCTGGTGGGCTAAGGTGAAATTATCACACCACTGATAGCTTTCACGCTGAAACAATGATAGAACAACAAGAAAGCAGAATAATAAATACACGTGGCAATTATTACACGTGGCAATATTTAATAACAACTGCAGTTGAGAGAGCGCCATCTATCGATCATTACAAACGCGGATAGTTATATATAAGTTACTGTCTACATGTGTTTCATTGAGTTATTTTTTCTGTAAAATTGATAAAATTTTAATTTAAAATCACAAAACTCCAGAAAAAAAAATGACAAACTTCCAGTTTCGAATGTAAACATAAACATTTCATTTCAAAGGGTGATATTCATAGAATAATAATATTTAAACAATAAATATTCATTTAATACACTAAATAAAAGGAAAATGGATTTGTTACTAACTGCTGCATGTATAAGTAGACGATACGGAAAAAATTCCGATTTCCGTTTTTTGCTGAATTTACATGTTTTGAGCTTTCTTTACGTTTCAATTAACTGAAATTGGCTACTTATTTTTTAAAAAAGTGTCTTTATTGCTAGCTTTTGTGGGTAGAAGAAGCAAGTAGAAGATACGTAAAAACTTTTGATTTCCGGTTTTCGATGAATTTACACGTTTTGAAATTTCCTTGCATTTTAATTAAGTGAAATTGACTACTTATTTTTATTTTTTAAGAAGTGGATTTATTATTCTTTGCTCTGCATATATAAGTAGAAAATGTAAGATTCAGAAAAGTTTAAGATTTTCGGTTTTCGATAAAGTTACACGTTTTGAAATTTGCCGAACTCAATTCGACCATTTTTGAAAAATATCTTTTTTTTTTTTTTATTTATTTATTTATTTTATTTTATTTTTTTTTTTTTTTTTTGTTCAAACACTATACTTTATGTACCAATCGAATTAATTTAACAGAATTTGATACTTGGTTGGGCCTTGGTTTGACATGGTACCTATTAGCTTCTGGGCTGTATCACACAACAAGGGGCGTTTTCACGTTGCGATTTTCTCTCATTTCAGGAAAGGCTAACATCTACAGAGAGAAATAGTTATATTAAGTAAAACTCTGCTGATTCAGTTAGAGTGAATATCGGCAAACAATTGCCGCAGCTGTGTTGCAATTGCATTCCGTTTAGGACAAGGCAATAACTTTGCTTTGCCTCGCTTTGCAAAAAAAAAAAAAAAAAAAAAAAAAAAAAAATGGTCGAGTTTCGACCACTGGGCGATACTAGTTATTATTATTTTATAGACGTCATTTTTCATATGCATGGTCAAATTTAATATTTTATAATTTTCTTTCTTTCTTTTTTTTTTTTTTTTTTTCATGTGAAAGCATATACTATTTTATGCTAAAAAAAATGGCAACAATTAAAATTTAAATATCTATTTTAAAGCTATGTCTATTTTCATATTTTAATTAATTTTAAAAAATCTAATTACAAATTCATTACAAATAAGGTACCAAACAAAAGAGGCGATTTTTCTGAATCCGTCGGATTAAACAGCTTATCGATCAGATAATTAGATTTTTTAAAACTAATTAAAGTATGAAAATTAGGTGGCAACTCGCGTTCACACACAGGCTGAGTCCAAGGAAATCTCTTAGCCTTTTTAAGCGTGACAGAGTCAGTCAATGATGAGCGTAACTGTATATGCTGATGATGGAGATATAAAGAGAGATATGAAGATTTAAAAAAAAAAAAAAAAAAAAAAAAGTTGCACTTCGGGAGTGCCGACAGAAGTGAAAACGTGAACAATTACGTGTGTATTTCTTGAATCGTCAGGAAATATTTTATTGTGTAGGAAATACTTTTAAATGAAGTGTTTTTTCATTCATTAATATAAACTACTACTACAAAAATTATATTACAATTTTATTTAATGCGCTAACTGCAATAGAGACAGTGTCCGGAGATGAGAGAAGTCGTGTAGAGCCGAGCCGCACCAGATTGTAAAAACGTGAGAAAAATGGCGGCTTTGGCCTTTCTCACGGTTTTGTGAGGTCTAGCTGGGATAGAGACAGTGTCCGGAAATGAGAGAAGTCGTGTAGAGCCGCACCAGATTATAAAAACGTGAGAGAAATGGCGGCTTTGGCCTTTATCACGGTTCTGTGAAGTCTAACTGCAACGTTTCCGGCTGCAATCTTTAAGAGACTGTGGCCGGAGATGAGAAAAGTCGTGTAAAGCCGCACCAGATTGTAAAAATGTGAGAAAAATGGCGGCTTTGGCCTTTCTCACGGTTTTGTGAGGTCTAACTGGAATAGAGACAGTGTCCGAAAATGAGGGAAGTCGTGTAGAGCCGCACCAGATTGTAAAAACGTGAGAGAAATGGCGGCTTTGGCCTTTATCACGGTTTTTTGAGGTCTAACTGCAACGTTTCCGGCTGCAATCTATAAGAGACAGTGTCCGGAAATGAGAGAAGTCGTGTAGAGCCGCACCAGATTTTAAAAACGTGAGAAAAAATGGCGGCTTTGGTCTTTCTCATGGTTCTGTGAAGTCTAACTGCAACGTTTCCGGCTGCAATCTTTAAGAGACTGTGTCCGGAGATGAGTGAAGTCGTGTAGAGCCGCACCCGATTGTTAAAACGTGAGAAAAATGGCGGCTTTGGCCTTTCTCACTGTTTTGTGAGGTTTAACTGCAAAAGAGACAGTGTCCGGAGATGAGAGAAGTCGTGTAGAGCCGCACCAGATTGTAAAAACGTGAGAAAAATTGCGGCTTTGGCCTTTCTCACGGTTTTGTGAGGTCTAACTGTAATAGAAACAGTGTCCGGAGATGAGAGAAGTCGTGTAGAGCCGCACCAGATTGTAAAAACTTGAGAAAAATGGCAGCTTTGGGCTTTCTCACGGTTTTGTGAGGTCTAACTGCAATAGAGACAGTGCTCGGAGATGAGAGAAGTCGTGTAGAGCCGCACCAGATTTTAAAACAATATACAGTATATAATTACTAATACTTCACATTAGCAAGTTAATTGTATGATACATTATTTGTATCATACAAGGATGGAAAGCGCTTCGATGACGCAAATTCAATGATTTTTGTTAACCCAAAAGTTTTCACTTCAAATGGAAAGCGTCAGCTGACGATGACGGGAGTTCAAAGATTTTTTTTCACCCAAAAGTGCTCAACGCGCCTAAAGAAGTTTTCATTTCAAAAAAAAAGAAAAAAAGAAAGAAATCTGAAGTGATTCCACTCGACTATCCGAACATCGAGTAATTAACAGTTTTGTAGATAAAGTAAAGAAAGAGGAACTGTTAAACAAACAAAAGAGAGAAAACCATAATAGAGTGTTTGAGTATTTTTCTCCATATAGTACACGATGTTTTATTGAACGCTACTGAACTTTGAGCCCATAGATCATAAGGATAAAGAATTTTTCGTTGTGTCCCTGTAAAAACCTATAAATGCTAGATTCACCAAAATGCTTAGAGTTAGTGCAACAGTTATTTATAATATTTCTATAAATTTTCAGCCCAATTGAATAAGGCGTTTAGATGCTATCGCACTTTTAAAAAATTGGTCCCATAGGCCATAATGATAAAGAATTTTTCTTTGTGTCCCTGTAAAAAAACTGTAAGTGCTAAATTCACCAAAATCTATATAGTTCGTGGAACTGTGACCTATAACATGTGTACAAATTTTTGCTCAGATTAATAAAGCGTTTAGACGCTATCGCACTTTTAAAATTTTGGCCCCATAGGCCATAATGGAAAAGAATTTTTCTTTGTGTCCCTGTACAAAAACTATAAGTGCTAGATTCACCAAAATCTATAGGGTTCGTACTATGGTGACTTACAATATACGTACCAACTTTCAGTTTATTCGAACAAAGCGTTTAGACGCTAGCGTGTTCACTCACAGACATACACACACACATACATATATCATCGCAAAAATAGTGAAGACGGACTCAGGGCACCTCGAAACGTATAGAAACATGAAAATCTCAAATTCGGTTTTTTGACATGATTACAATACTTTCCTCACTATAGTGTTCGGAAAGTAAAAATTACGAAAAAGAAAAAAAAAAGTCTTTATTATTATTATTATTACCGTAGTGCTCAAATTATTAAACTCGGTGCAAAGCCATTTTTAGGGAACTTGATGTACAACATTAGATAAAGCATACTGCAATTAGAATGCAAAAATATTAAAAAGCTACTGAAATATGAATATTTTTACTGAATGACTTTTAACTGCGCAGGATGTAGCGAGATTTAATTTGCATAGTTTAATAGACAAATGTATTGATCTAATTGCGTAACAACCCTAAACGAGTACTGTGTAAACTCAAAAAGTTGTACGCGATAGAAGGAACTACTTTTCAGTTTCTCTTGAAAACTAGTGTGTTGTGGCCACCACTCAACTTTCTTCTATACTTTCCTATACAAATTTACTCAGTAAAAATAACTTATTAAAATTATTATTTAAAAAAAAATCTTCCATGATAATGCAGATTATTTCCATATTAGAGAAGTAATGTAACACTAAATATCCAAAAAATTCAATTTTATTTTCAATATTACATTAAAAAAAAAAAAAAAAAAAATGTTAAAAGTAAAAAAAAAATCGATAACTTTATTTTGAATTATCGCAAATGGATTTTTCCATTCGTTTTAAAGGTATTGGCGAACTCTTTTGAAAGATGCCCATCATCAATATTTACTCCCCTCGAGGGGGGGGGGGGGGACTTCTCCCCAGGGAAAGAGGCGAGGCTCCTACATACACAATTTTTTTTCCCAGTTGACTATCTCTATTACAAATATTTATTTTATTTTTTTCATAATGATTATTAAAAAATGATTCTCTTTATACACATTTATACAAAATTTTGTCCTATACCCCCATGTTAAAATTTAGAAAAAGCGGGATGGAAACGCAAGCTGTTGGACAATTTTTACCAAAAGTTGATAGGCACTCATTTATGTCAATGTGTAATTACATACCCCTTTGTATGAAATTCTGTGGAATAGTACCAGAGATACCGTCGCCACAAAATTTTGTCACACACGCAGAGACAGACAGGCATTTTTAAAAAATGCTCAAATCGTGTTCTACAGCTCTCAAAACGTGTATATCCATCAAAAAACCCGAGGTCGAAAATTTTTACGAATCCAGTACTTTCTTCTATACTGAATATAGAAGAAAGTAAAAAGCTAAACTAAAGGGGTTTTACTCACATTTTAATTTTGATTCAATCAATGATAATGCAGTTTTCGTTGATTATAAGTAAATATTGAGAAAATCCCTTATATCATTTTGTTATTTTTGAGAAGACTGAAATTCGGTTCATTGCATCACGTACAACTTTTTGAATTTACACAAGATTTGTTGTTAGTAGGTACCTCAGTACATTTGGCTATTAAATTATGCAAATGAAATTTTGCTAAATCTTGCGCATACGCAGTTAAAAATTATTTATTAAAAATGCTCATATTTCATTACTCGTTTAATATTTTTGCACTGTGATTGCGGTATGCTGTGTCTAATGTTGTGTGTCAATTTTTCTAAAAATGGCTTCGCACTGGGGTTAATATTTTGCGTGTTATATCTAAAAAAGTGACTTTTTTTTTTTTCAAATTTTGAAAGAAATTTTTATATCTCCATGATTATATGTGGTATAGACTTAAAAATGTATACATATAATAAGAAAGACCCCCCCATAATCTCATGTTACAGCCAGATTGCATAGCCTTACCTTTTACAAAGTGATGCCAAACATTTTCATTTTTCTTTAATTTTTTACTTGTCCCCCTTTTACTTTAGGGGCAAAATTTTCACTGAAGTAAATGAGGTATAACATGTTCTTTACACTCCTGAAGTTTCAAGGTGATTCGGTTAGTAGTTTTTGAGATATTTGAAAAAAAAATGTCTGAAATCGAAAGTGTCCGGTTATTTATGGAAAGGTAGCGTATTATGTTTTTTTACAGTGTTAAAAGACATAAATTTCATATATTTGGATTTGCCAATTTACATCTATTTTTGCAGATATTCCTATCTGCCCGGCTGATGTGATGTTTGTTGTCTGCATTATATACAGGGTGTTTATTATTAAACTTCTCCTACAAACAGCATCCTACAGTGCAAACGGGTGAATGGAATGCAATGAAATTTGGTATAGAGACTATACACGAGATGCGCTCACGGAATTTCGAAAAAAAAAATAGTTTCAAATGTCCACCAGAGGGCGCCTTTTCCGGAAAAACATTAAATTTAACACAATAAACGACCAAAACGGAATACAGAAACAATATTAACATTCACTGACTAATTTCTGATCACTTTGTCATCGCAAATGTTTGTTGACTGCAAACGTTTTATACCCTAACCTGTTTTGCATAAAGCTTCCTCTTCTTCGCAAGCATGCAAATCTCGACATTTTTTTCCTAGAACTGACAGCTTTCCCCGGTTTTGCATTTTATTACTCATTATTCTTGTTCTGGATTGTTGGTATTGTTTCTGTATTCCGTTTTGTTCGTTTATTGTGTTAATGTTTTTCCGGAAAAAGCGCCATCTGGTGGACATTTTGGAACTAAAAATTTGTTCGAAATTCCGTAAGCGAATCTCGTGTATCGTCAAAATACCAAATTTCGTTGCATTCCGTTCACCCGTTTGCGCTGTAGGACGCTGTTTATAGGGAAGTTTAATTATAATAATCATATGTAATGCAGACAACAATTGCTGTTTACAACCAACCTGTGTATATTTTAATTTTATTTTCGTTCCTTTTTGTTCATAAAAATCTCCTTTTATAATGGCATTTCATGATTTATTTTTTGGTATCCTTTTACATAGGCAATATTTATTGTTCATTGTTGTGGTTTTCCTCCTCTCACTTCATGGATTTATTACATATTATTTCTTGGGTTATGTTTGAAAAGGTTTTCAGATACATATAAACAAAGTGTATTTGAAATACTTTAAGAAATTTAGAGGGATGATAGCACTCATCAAGCCGAACAAAAACTGCAATGGAACATTGATTCGGAAATAGCGTTTAATGGGGGAAAATCGCGAAAAATATAAGCTCTGAAACGTAGCACATTGCTTTTTTGTGGAAGTGGGTAGTAGCTTGAAGCTTGTTTTCCTTCCATGTTGTACACATCCGGGCAAAAACAGATACCGAAAACATAGGAAAAGGGTTAATCAAACCTGAGAACAAGAACCCACGTATGTAAATTTGCCACCTTCTCATAATCAAACCAATAAATGCAACTTGCAACATGCATGCATTGTAAGTTAGATGGTCTACGAACGACGACAGTGAATAACCAGTGGGATTGCGAAAGCATGTTCTTTTTGGTTGCATTGGGATTGACGGCATGTTCCAATAACAAAATGACAGATTTTCATATGGTGTAAGACGAAACTGTTTAGAATGGAGACTTAGCATAACTTACTTATCAAGAACGATATCCGTGGAAGTGTTGCTCATAACACAGTCCATAGCACTTTCGCACATATTGACCTTTGCTTACGGGAAATTGGGTCCTTACATCTACGAGCCATGACAGAGGGTAAAAACACTATGTACGCACTCCAGAAATGGTAGAACAAGTGCTGCAGCAGTGTCATGATTTACTTACTGTCAGTACGCAAACGGTTGCAGCGGAACCTGGTAGTGCCTACATGGAAGTGTAAAGAGTTCTACATAATGAACGGATACACTCTTTTCACATACAGAAGGTACAGTCGGCAGCAAAATTATTGAAGCGTACATCCACATTTTTCATTTTTCATTTTTTTTAGTTTAATCGCTAATTTTTACCATCAGCTTACTTTTTTATAAACAGCATATGACTAAGATTATGACTCGACAAGAATTTACTTAACAAAACAGAATTAGGTGCACATCTTTTAAATAGGAATTATTGCTAGTGCTTCAATAATTTTGCTGCCGACTGTACAAACTCTTGACGAAATAGATTATCCCCGTCGATTGGATTTATGCGCTGGTTAATAGATACGACAACGAATGGCCCACAGTTTACCTCCAAAGTGATTCACAGATGAGGCTACATTTACCTGAAATGGCATATTCAACGTAAACAATGCTCGTACTTGATCGGCAGAGTGTCCACACGCCATTGTCCCGCCAGATGCTCAAAAACTGTTTATTATTAACATGGGGTATGGTATTCTGGGGGATTACTTAGTGAGCCTGTAGTTGCTGTCTAACCTTCTCGATCGTGCAACCTTCTCAATCTTACAGAATATCCTACCCGATTTGTTTTCTGCTTCACTTGCCGGTGTATAACGATACATTTGGTACATGTACGATGGTTATCCGTCCCATTTCAGTCGCGATGTTCGTAACTATCTCGATGACGTTCATCCGGCAAGAAGAATGGGATTTGGTTGCCCTATATTACTTGGCCTCCATGCTCACCTGATTTTAATCCTTCAGATTTCTTGCTCTGGAGACACAGCTGAAGTCACTCATTCATGAGGTACCAATGGAGAAACCAGAAGAATTAATACCAAGGATTGTGACCGCTGTAGCAGAAATCCGGAAAACGGAAATTTTCGCGCATGTTTGTTATTCGCTCCTCCGTTGCTGTACTCTATGCAAATAATGTCCGTGGCCAGCACTTTGAACTATTGTTGTAAAACTGTTGTTTAATCTGCGTATCACTAATTATTTGCATCTATTCCGTTAAATTAATGTTTTTTATGTTGTTTTACTGGGAAGATTTTTCTGATCTCCCTTTGTACATTTACAGACGCATTTTCGCCCATTAACTATTTGTAACATCATGTTCCTCTTTATTTCAGTTTTTTGTTCGTCTTGATAAGCATTATAATCTCTCTAAGTTTTTTGAATTATTTCGGATGCACCATGTGTATATATATATAGAATAAAATTTAATTTAGTATGAGAGGGCTATTTTCAAAATGTACGTGTAGTGAAAATATTGCAACAAATGCACAATGTCATTACCCATGTGTTTATTTATTTTATTACTACTTCCTCTCGTGATATATCTAAATTTGACATATCATTATTATTATTATTATTATTATTCTTTTCATGATAGACTACCAAAAAAATGGTGGCGACGCATTTTTGCTATTTAAAAGAAATTGTTCTCTCGTCCTAGTAAAAATTGTGTTCAAGGTTTTTTGAACACCCTGTATACTTGTAAGCACAGTAAAACTTAAGTAAATCTGCCTTCAAACTCTGTCAACTGCAGAGCGTCATCGGCGGTCTCTTTAGAAATCCCTTTGATGTGGGAATCGAGTTGACGCGAAGCAGGAGAGAGGTTTCCTCGGCTGACAAACCTCCTACTGCGATAATTACATATAGAACTTGGGTCTCTTTTGTAAAAAAGCAATAAAAAGTAATGTCTTTCATTGTAAACATGGGCAAAATTCCAAGCGTCACTTTCGGACAATGGATAATTTATTACTTTGACGCTCTGCATCGTTGCCAGTGTTTGAAGGCTGCTCTGTGCTCTGCAAGAAAATTGGCCCCAACACCATTTCTGCAAATTCTTAAGTAAAATGATCTCCTTAATCCGAATAATCCCTTTTTGCCTCATCATCCACCGTATTTTTGGGGAAACCCCTTATATTTAATACTGTTCGGTAATTTTATGGCTATGAATTTGATTTGGAGGGGAGAGGAGGATTATTTTAACTGTGAAACAGTGATGCCAGATTGGGGATTTTGTCCCCCATTTTGGGGATTTTTTAGGCTTCTGGGGACAATTTCGGGGACCAAATGTTTGTGGGGACTTTTTTGGGGAATTCTTCAACTTTCTGTCAATGTTGGCAACGTAATGATTTATCCCTACGGCTAGAGACTTTCAATAGCTTTATTGTTATTTGGGGATTTTTTTTCAAAAATTGCCTTCATTTGGGGAAAAATCTGAGCTTAAATCATAGAAAAATCTGCTTGATATTTTTTTTTTTTTTTTTTTTGAAAAAATTTTTATTTTCCCTTTTAGTAGAAATCAAGTTGGGGATTTTTTCAAAAAAAAAAAAAAACTCTGATTTGGGGAAATTTGAAGACCTGTTTGGGGAAATAATTTTCGACCATCTGGCATCATTCTGTGAAATATCTTTTGAGGAGCTACAGAGATGAAAAATTCTAAAACATGAGCAATTGTAGCAAAGGAAAATTTTGGAGAGGGGAGGGAGGGAATTTCCACGAAATTACAAATTATCTTTAATGCTTTTCCACCCTCCAAATCAAATTAATGGCTATAAAATTACATAACAGAGATAAAAATTGGAGGGGGGGAGGCGTCCTGCGAAAACGATGATGGGTGATTGGGCAAAATGAGGGTCATATTCGGATTCAGGATTTCATTTTACATAAGGATCAACAGGAATGGTATCAAGGCTCGAAAAGAAAATTTTCTTCTGAGCACTGTGTAACTGAAAATATTAAGACAAAACGCACTGTGGTATAAAGTGTGAAATGATAGTCGTGTGTTAAATTTAGAAAAGTACAAATTTCTAATAAAGTAAACTATAAATTTATAATCTGTAAAATGTAATGTAGATATAGAAATATCTCCAGAATAATAGATTGCTGAAATTTTATTTACAAAAAAACTTAGCCATTTTTAGATAAGCCACAATAATATATATATATATATGAACTTCAACATAAAATATAACATGTTAAATTTACGATTATAGACTCTCTTATCAGTGATGCCAGATGGTCGAAAATTATTTCCCCAAACAAGTCTTAAAATTTCCCCAAATCAGAGATTTTTTTTTTTTAATTCCCAACTTGATTTTTACTGAAAAGGGAAAATAAAAAATTTTCAAATATATATATATCAAGCCGATTTTTCCATGATTTAAGCTCAGATTTTTCCCTAAATGAAGGCAATTTTTGAAAAAAATTCCCAAATAACAATAAAGCTATTGGAAGTCTCTAGTCGTAGGGATAAACCATTACGTTGCCAACATTGACAGAAAGTTGAAGAACTCCCCAGATTTGTTCCCAAAAAGTTTAGAATTCCCCAAAAATGTCCCCACAAACATTTAGTCACCAAAATTGTCCCCAGAAGCCTCAAATATCCCCCAAAATGGGGACAAAATCCCCAATCTGGCATCACTGTCTCTTATCGATAACAGTGCTCGAATTGCTGATACATCCACGTTTTTGTTTTCGTAATGAATGATCAGCGATCCGAATCGCGTTTGTGATCAGGGCTTTCGAATCAGAATGGTTAGATTTCTGTAATACATCACAGGCTTGCCGTCTGAATTTCGGCCGTTGTACTGAAGGAAACCTTGGAACAAGTCTTCTTTGAATTCATCTTTCATCTCGTCTGGAATGTACTTCGTCAGACCAGCAGGATATATCGATTCTGGAATAATAATAATAAAAAAAAAGATAAAGATAAATATACCTTTAGAGCTATAATGACGTCAATTTTACCCAGCAAGTTTAATTTTTCAAAAAGTTTTATATCAATTTTAATATTTATGCGTGAATTTCTTTTCATTAAAAAAAATTTTTTTTTAATCAACTCGTAAACTTTTTTGGCAACAATTAAAAATTAAAATAAATTATGCATTTTTGTCCAAAAAAAGGGCTTCTTCATCTTATTCGATACTGACTATTATTAATTTTCTTTTCTTTTCTTTTTCTTTCGAAAAGAAAAAAAAAATATTTTGATGAAATTCTGGCAAAAGCAGAATTTAATTTAGCATAAAGGATTATTAGTTTTTTTTTTTTTTTTTTTTTCCCAAATTATAACATCGCTTTCAAATTATTCAATTTCATTTTCGATAAATTTTCAATTTTTGGCGACAACGTTTTATCCGTAGATTGCGACTAATAGTCCTCCGTCCTAAAAAAAAAAAAAAAAAATTGCAGTGTGTTTGTATAATAAATCTCTATACATAACAAAAGATGTCTATATGTCTGTCATTTTATAGGCAAGCGGTGACACGAATAGAGCTACGAAATTTGGCTCTAGGATAAATCTGTGCTTCAAATTTTGCAGTACGAGTACAATTTACAATATTTTGGTTAGTTTTATGTGTGTGTGTGTACGAGTTTATTTTTACAAACTTTTATTTTATTTTCACAGTGGAAAATGAAATTAGGACTGAAAGGCGCTGCGTACATTAAATATAAACATGAAAAAACATTTTATAAAATTAGTGTCATCTTTGAAAAAAAAAAAAAAAAAAACTAGAATGTTCTGGTCACCACATGACTTTCTTCAATATTTTATTAAAATTATTATTTAAAAACGTTAGCTTCCATAATAATGCACACAATTTCCATATTAGAGAAATAGTATAACACTAAATATCCAAAAAAATGTCTATTTTTTTCTCAATATTACTTTTTTTTGGGGGGGGGGGAGGGGTTAAAAATGAAAAAAATCAATAACTTTATTTTAAATTATCGCAGATCGATGGTTCAACCATTCGTTTTAAAGGTATTGGCGAGCTCTTTTGAAAGATACCCCTCATTAAAAATTACTCACCACGAGGGGGGACTTACCCCCCAGGGGGAGGCGAGGCTCCTACATACACAATTATTTTTTTTTTCCCAGTTGACTATCTCTATTACAAATAATTCTTTTAACTTACATAATGATTACTAAAAAATAATTTTCTTTATGCACATTTATAAAAAATTTTGCCCTATACAACCATGTTAAAAATTTAGAAAAAGCGGGATGGTAATGCAATATGTTAGACAATTTTTACCAAAAGCACTAATTTATGTGAATGTGTAACTACATACCAATTTGTATGAAATTCTGTGCAGTAGTACCTGAGAAACAGTTGCCACAAAATTTTGCCACACACACACAGACAGACAAACATTTTCTAAAAATGGTCAAATCGTATTCTACAGCTCTCAAAACGTGTAAATACATCAAAAACCCGTGGTCGAAAATTTTTACGAATCCAATACTTTCTTCTATTGAATATAGAAGAAAGTAAAAAAAAAAAAAAGAAAAAAAATGTATTTGTTTGTGTTTAATTAGTGTGCATGCGTACGTTCGTGTGCATACGAGTGCGTGTGTATACAACGATATAATTCTATTCTTTAATATAGCTAGTGTCTCATCCTACTTTTTTCCAAGTTTCCCAGGTGACAACACATTTATCGCAGATTGAAAGTAATAGCCTCTGTAGGTTTGAAAAAATATATTAATAAATAAAAGTTTTTTTAAGGCTGGGATTGCGGTGCCTCTCTCAACACTATCTTACGCACAAACTCTGTCTTAAGATGTAAACAAAACGTAAGTCGTATTTCAGTGCCTCACTATCTTCAGGGCCCGACTTAGACTGCCTGGAGCCCCGGGGCAAGCCTTTTCAGGGGGGCCCCCTTCCAGTGGCATAAGAGGTCTTTAGGTTGCAGAATTTCTGCATACGCCTGTAGGGGGGGCCTTCCAGAAGGGGGTCCCAGGGCATTTGCCCCGTATGCCCTGCCGTTAGTCAGGGCCTGACTATCTTATGACAACTTCAGAGCTATCTTAAGTCGAATCGTAACTGGATGCGCGCGCAATCACAACATAGCTCGCTCTGCGTCTCCCATTGGCTGGCTGGCTTTCTCTTACGAGGACACGCGGAGGACTTACGCTTGAGGCACCGCAATACCAAGTTAAGATCGTTCTTAACCACGCCCATCCACGAAAGTTCGTAAGATTTAAGATCAGACTTAAGAACGAGGCACCGCAATCGCAGCCTAAGATGTTCTCCTGAAAAGCTACACTTTAAAATTCTTACCACGGCATTCATCGTCGTTCAGAAAATCGAATCCTCCTTTTTGATCTTCGCAAATGACGACATCAAATCCTACATTTTCAAGCATTCTCCGGTAATAAGTGACTCCGTGATTCTTGTAATGCGACTCTGGTATACCTGTGTCAGCATTCTGAAAAGAGAGTAAAATAATTATAAGATAAAAAGCTTTTTATAAACCATGTTTTTAAATTTTCTGTTGAATCATAGCTATAGAACTAACTACATTAGCACTTTATCAATGCGTATTGTTACGAAATTGTAAATAATTGTATTTATTTTTGTATAAATTCTTTCAAAGATTGCATCTCCAGCTCTTTTTCGCGTTAAAATAGCTTAATTTTCTCTTTAAATTGCATTAAAAAGCTTCAATAGGCAGGTAATGAATTTGGCACCAAAGTTAGCGACTTTTTGCCCCTGGCGACTTTTTTGGCGAGAAAATCCTTATTATCGATATTCCAAAGATGGACATTCCAATGCGATTGGTTAAAGAGTTACGGGAAATTTGAATAAAAATAAAAAAGTTGGTTTTAAAAATAAAATATTAATTCTTTCAGAACAACATATATTTGCATCATGAACTACATTAGCCCTTTATCAAAGTGTAGAAAATCTTGAAAATGACAATGACGTCCATTTTTGCCAGATGCATAATTTAGCTTTTTACAATTTTTTAACGCTCACGTTGAATTAAATGTATTTATTTTTATGTCGAAAAAAAATTAACTCGTAATTTTTTTTTGGCAACAATTAAATTATAGCTAATATTTTAATGACTATTTATATTGCTGTTATGAGCTTATCATTTTCATATTTTAATTAATTAAAAGAAAACTATTCGAAAATCTGACTTCTAAGTATTGTGTTGTCACCGGGTTCTGAGCTACTGTGAAAGTTTCAAATGTCTAGCTAGTAGGGAAGTTAGTTAAAAATAGATTGTAAGATTTGTACCGGACATTCAAACAAACAAACACACAAACAAGCAAGAATAGAAGTTAATAAGAACATGGTAATAAAGAAATTCCTGTTAGCAATTCTAACTATCAATGACACTGCGCTGGGAAAAAAAAAATTGAGCCTTGATACCATTTTTGCTGATTCTTATGTAAAATGGTCTCCTGAATCCGAATATGACTCCGATTTTGACCAGTCACCCATCGTTTTTTCGGGACACCACACCCTCCGCCAATTTTTTACAATCTTCGGTAACTTTATGGCCATGAATTTGATTTGGAGAATGAAAAAGAATTAATTTAACACTTAAGACAAAAAAATATAATGTTTAATAAATAACATTAATAATAGATTAAAAAAATATAAGAAATGAAATACATAATTTCAGTGGCAAATCCCCCCTCCCCTAAATATTTCCCCTTGCCGCAAATGTTGATGTTTTAGAATTTTCTAACTCTGTAGCCCCGCAGAAGATATTTAACAGTTACAATAATCTTTTCCCTACCTAAAAATCAAATTTATAGCCATAAAATGACAGAAAGGGGATAAAAAATAAGGGCCCGTCCCTAAAAAACGGTGGGTGATAGGGCAAAATGGGCGTCTTATTTGGACGCAGGAGCTCATTTTACATAAGAATTTGCAAAAATGGTATTAAAGGCAATTTTCCTGCAGAGCACTATTATCAATATATTAAGTTTGCACAACAGTCAGATTTTCTCTTTCTCCCTTCCCATGTTATGCTATGGGATTTTAGTTGCTTCGTATTACAAGGATATCTAATTCAAAAATGAAGTTTTTTCAAATTATGTTTTCTTTTTTACTTTCTTCTATATGTAATATACAGAAAGTTTTGGATTCGTCAAAATTTCTATGGGTTTTCTATGGATTTACACGTTTTGGGATGTCCTGAACACGAATTGATAGTTTTTAGAAAATGTATGTATGTCTGTGTGTATCACGATTTTTGTGGACACTGTCTCTCACGAACGAATGAAGGAAATTTAACCAAACTTGGTATTTAGTTGTTATTTAGGGGATCAATCGCTCAACAGGTGGTGCCACGATCGCATTTTTTCTAAATTTTTAACATGGCAGTGTAGAACAAAATTTCGTATAAATGTACATAATGAGAGTTATTTTAAACTTGTGATTGTAAAACTAATATGAATTGTTGATAATGGTAGTACTTAACTAGGAAAAAAATTTTGCGCATGGGGGGGGGGGGCATCGCTTCCCCCCCCCCTGGGAGGAAGAGCCCCCCCCCCGAGGGAGGGAGGGGTTAAATTTTCAAGATGGGTATCTTTCGAAGGGTCACGTCAATACCTTTAAAACGAATGGTTGAACTATAAATCTGTGATAATTTTAAACAAAGTTATCGATTTTTTTTACTTTTAACGAAAAAAAAACTTATTTTTTTTATTTTTTAATATTGAGAATAAAATGGACTTTTTTTGGATATTTAGTGTTATACTACTTCTCTAATATGGAAATCGTCTGCATTATCATGGAAGATATATTTTTTTAAATAATAATTTTAATGAATTATTTTTACTGAGTGAATTTGTATAGGAAAATATAGAAGAAAGTCATGTGGTGGACACAACATACTAGTTTTTTTTTTTCTTCTTTTTTTTCTTTTTTCTTCTATATGTATATATAGAGAAAGTATTCGATTCGTTAAAATTTTCGAACTCCAGTTTTCGATGGATTTACACGTTTTGGGATGTCCTGAACACGAGTTGACTGTTTTTAGAAAATGTTTGTCAGTCTGTCTTTATGTGTGCATCACAAATTTTGTGGACGATGTATCTCACGATCCAATGAACGAAATATAACCAAACTTGGTATTTAGTTGGATCCTCACACAAACTGGTGCGGAGTAGATTTTGGGATCAATCGCTCAACAGGTGGAGCTGTGATCCCATTTTTTTTTTTTTTTTTTTTTTTTCTAAATTTTTAACATAAGAGTGTAGGACAAAATTTAGTATAAATGTACACAATAAGAGTCATTTTTAATGTGTGATTCTAAAATTAATATGAATTAGTAATAATAGTAGTAGTAAACTAAATAAAAAAAGTTTGTGCATGTGGGAGCATTGCTTCCTTTCCTGCTGAAAACGTCGAATGAAACGCATTTTTTTGCCAATATCAGAAGAAATACTTTTTCGTTAAAAAATTTAAAATATTCAATAATCTTGTATTAAATTATCACCGATCTATGGTTCAACCATATGTTTTAAAGATATTGACGAGATATTTCGAAAGATACCCATAATGAAAATTTACACACACACACACACACACCCGCCGGGAGGAGGGGGGAAGCGATGCTTGTACATGCACAAACCTTTTTCTCTAGTCTACTACTATTATTATCAATAATTCACATTAATTTCACAACCACAATTTAAAAACTAGTATGTTGTGGCCACCCCAAGACTTTCTTCTATATTTTTCAATACAAATTCACTCAGTAACAATATTATTAAAAAAAAAGAGAGAAAAAAATTACGATTTTTTTTTTCTAAGTTTTTTTTTTCGTTAAAAGTAAAAAAAAAAAAAAAAAATCGATAATTTTGTTTTAAATTATCACAGATTTATAGTTCAACCATTCATTTTAAAGGTATTGACGAGACCTTTCGAAAGATACCCATAAAGAAAATTTACCCCCCCCCCAGGGGGGTACTTCCTCTCCAGGGGGAACAATGCCCCCACATGCACAGAATTTTTACTTTCCGAACACTATAGTGAGGAAAGTATTGTAATCATGTCAAAAATCCGAATTCGAGATTTTGATGTTTCTATACGTTTTGAGGTCCCCTGAGTCCGTTTTCACTATTTTTACGATGATGTATGTATGTGTGTGTGTATGTGTGTATGTGTGTATGTTTGTGAACACGCTAGCGTCTAAAGGCTTTGTTCGATTAACCTGAAAGTTGGTACGTATATTGTAAGTCACCATAGTACGAACCCTATAGATTTTGGTGAATCTAGCACTTATAGTTTTTTTACAGGGACACAAAGAAAAATTCTTTATCATTATGGCCTATGGGACCAAAATCTTAAAAGTGCGATAGCATCTAAACGCCTTATTCAATTGAGCAAAAATTTTATACCCATATTATAGGTCACAGATACTCAATCTGTATAGATTTTGGAGAATCTAGCACTTATAGTTTTTTTACAGGGACACAAAGAAAAATTCTTTATCATTAAGGCCAATGGGGCCAAATTTTTAAAAGTGTGATAGCGTCTAAACGCCTTATTAATCTGAGCAAAAAAATTGTACACATGTTATAGGTCGCATTTGCACCAACTGTATAGATTTTGGTGAATCTAGCACTACAGTTTTTTTACAGGGACACAAAGAAAAATTCTTTATCATTATGGCCTATGAGACCAAATTTTTAAAAGTGCGATAGCATCTAAACGCCTTATTCAATTGAGCTGAAAATTTGTATGAATATTATAAATCACTGTTGCACTAACTATAAGCATTTTGGTGAATCTAGCATCTATAGATTTTTACAGGGACAAAACGAAAAATTCTTTATCATTATGATCTAAGGGCTCAAAGTTCAGTAGCGTTAAATAAAACCTCGTGTGATATATGGAGAAAAAAACACTCTATTATGGTTTTCTCTCTTTTGTTTGTTTAGCAATTCCTCTTTCTTTATTTTATCTACAAAACTGTTAGTTACTCAATGTTCGGAAAGTCGAGTGGAGTCACTCCAGATTTTTTTCCTAGTTAACTACTACTATTATCAATAATTCATATTAATTTTACAATCACAAAATTAAAATAACTCTCATTATGTACATTTATGCGAAATTTTGTCCTATACTGCCATGTTAAAAATTTAGAAAAAATGCGATCACAGCGCCACCTGTTGAGCGATTGATCCCCAAATGTAATCAGCACCAGTTTATGTCAGGGTCCAACTAAATACCAAGTTTGGTTAAATTTCATTCATTGGTTCGTGAAATACAGTGTTCACAAAATTCGTGATACACACAAACAAACACACAGACAGACAGGCAGACACACAGAGAGACAGATATTTTCTTAAAACTATCAATTCGTGTTCAGGACATCCAAAACGTGTAAATCCATCGAAAAACGGATGTCGAAAATTTTCAGGAATCCAATACTTTCTCTATATTACACATAGAAGAAAGTAATTACTCTCATTATGTACATTTATACGAAATTTTGTCCTATACTGCCATATTAACCCCTTAACGCGCGCTGTCGTCGCTGCGAGGACGCAAAATTTAAGATCCAGCTGCAAAAATTCATCCCGGAAATTTTTTAGCAAAAATTCACTTTTATAACATATCAGAAAAGGCCATTTTTTTAAACCTTAAAATTTAAATTTTCTTTTAGTTTAATTTAGTTCATGAATTCCGGTGGCAGTATAATTTAAATGTTGCAAATTGTCTTGCGCCGCAAAGGGTTAAATACTTAGAAAAACTGGGATCACAGAGCCACCAGTTGAGCGATGCATCCCCAAATCTAATCAGAACCAGTTCATGTCAGGTTCCAACTAAATACCAAGTTTGGTTAAATTTCGTTCATTGTTCGTGAGATACAGCGTCTACAAAATTTGTGATACATACACACACAGACTGGCTGACAAACAGTCATTTTCTAAAAACAGTCGAATCGTGTTCAGGACATCCCAAAATGTGTAAATCCATCAAAAACGGGAGTTCGAAAATTTTCACAAATCCAATTCTCTGTATATATACATATAGAATAAAATAATAAAGATAGAACGACGAAGTTTTTAAATTAAGACAAGTGTAGGGTAAGTGCACCAGTGATTGACACTTTTAGAGCAATCTCTGATGTTTTTAATGTTCTAGTCATCAGAAGATATTTTTGAAAAGCTTAAGTTAGTACATATTGTATGAAAGACATCCAGAAACATATATGTTAAAATATATACATTTGATAACAATTATTATTATTTTTTTTATGAATTTGTATTTGACACCCACTCAATGTTCCAGTCATTGACACTGCCAGTTTTTTCATTTTATCAGTAATTGGCCGCCTATGTTCCAGTGTATGACACTGCTAGTTATTCATTTTACCAGTTATTAGCACCCTATGCTCCAGTGTTTGACACTGTTAGTTATTCATTTTAAAAGTTATTAGCACCCTATGCTCCAGTGTTTGACACTGTTAGTTATTCATTTTAAAAGTTATTAGCACCCTATGCTCCAGTGTTTGACATAAAATGTTAAAATTCTTTTATGAAAAATATATGATTTTATTTTTTTTCTTATTTATTAATTATTTCGGGATAAATGTCAATTACTGGAGCAAATCACTGGAGCACACCACCCTAGTGCACAGATAATTTTTTTTTTTTTTTTTTTTTTTCAGTTTTTGGTGAAAATTGAAAATTAGGAAGTGGGATACTGAAAGCAGGAAGTCAGATCGTAAGTCTGTATCTCAAAAACGGCTCTAACGATTTTCTTCAAAGTTGCTATATAACACTTTCTTAGATCTTCCCTTCGTATGAATCAGTTGATTAGTTCAGGAAAGAGAGTTGATAGGCGTCCTGTATACGTAGGTCAGTTTGATGTCTCGCGAGTACATTTCTTTAAAAACAGCTCTACGGATTTTCTTCAAACTGTATTAATTCTTATTACTATCTTCGATATTAATTTCCTTTGAGGTATCGTTTCGTATGTAATTGTCAGTTTCCAGTGAACAAATGAGCTTGCAGAGTTTTAGTGAAAATCAGCAATGGAACCGAAAATCGGTATCTTAAAATCGGCTCTGACGATTTTCTTAAAATTTGCTACATAAATTCTTTTTAGATGTCCTTTTGCCCGTATTAATTGGTTACTACAGGAAAATTGAGGGACGTCTTGATTAGTTTATAATTTGGATTTGATTGAGACTGTACACAAAGTGAGTCATTTTATTATTTCCTTTTTATTCATATATATATGGAGAGAGAGATTTTCACAATTTCAACGTCTAAATAGATTTGATTTTTATGACATCACAATTATTTAAATAGTTAAAATCTGAGTTTAGTGTCTATATATGAATAAAAATTCTAATTCCTCCGAAAAAAGTCCCTTTCTCATGAAAAGATTTATGCTGCAAAAAGAACTGCACAGCAAAAAAGTGGATTATAAAGAAAACAACTGTAAGAAACTATTCAACAACCACGGGTTAGATTAGTTAAAGAAAAAATCCAGGAACAACTAGAAGCCAACGGAAATAAACTAATAGAAAGCAACTTAAAGAAAACTTAACGGACAGTATCTAGAAGACATTCTGAAGTATATGTACAACACATTAATCAGGAAGCTGGCGAACAGAGAAAATTCCAATTTTTGTGCAGATGTTCAACGGGCAGAACCAAGAAGCCAAGAAGAAATGTAAGAGTCACATCATTTTCGAATTCAAGTTGATGGTATACGTCATAGTGATGTATTTCTCTCACGGCCAATTGTGTGTTGGATTCTCCCGCATACAGGAACTTCTAAAAATCTTCGTTTATGCTCCTTCAGGAAAAATTAAAAATATTATTGATGTATGAAATAGTAATAAAATATACTTTCAGCATATCATATAATTTTTAAAAAACTTTATTCCGACGTTTCGGTTAAAAAACATCTTTAACCATCCTCAGGGAAAAATTATGTTTAAAAAAAACTATAAACATAGATAATTTATGCTGTTCTATGATACAATAAATACAATTCTCAAAGAAATTAATAGGTGATTACATAAATTATAAAAATACACTATATACATTTTAAAAATGAGCTAAAAACACTTATATAAATCTTAATCATGACCATATGTACACTATACACTACATAAAATACACTATATACATATATAAAATGTATATAGTGTATTTTTATAATTTATGTAATCACCTATTAATTTCTTTGAGAATTGTATTTATTGTATCATAGAATGGCATAAATTATCTATGTTTATAGTTTTTTTTTTTTTTTTTAACATCATTTTTCCCTGAGGATGGTTAAAGATGTGTTTTAATCGAAACGTCGGAATAAAGTTTTTTTTTAATTACACTCATGTCCATAAATTAAGGATAATGCTAGCTGAGTCAAATAAAGGTTCAGAAGTAAAACAAACATGACTTATTCATAAAGTCCATTTATTAAACAAAAGATAAAGAACAAAAAAAGGTGGTTTATGTAGGATACCATTTACAAAAACTACGATTTTTGCTCCCTGAAGCAATTACAAAAAATATCTCCCTTACAAAAACTTAACATTGCATTGTTCGCATGATCGTTAATACATTGTATGTCTCCCAGATGATGAAATACAGTCCTTACAACACCTAGGAATACTGAGTATTAAATTATTGATCTGATCTTGGGGAAGATTACTCTACTCAGTAAGGAATGCTCTTCGAAGTACCGGTACACATGTAGGAGGTGGTTGACGGACTACAACTCGTCAGAAAAGCATGTCCTACACATGCTCTATCGAATTCTAGTCAGGTGAGAATGCTGGCCATTCCATGCGGGTGATAGCTTCAGATTGTAGGCATCCGTGTACAACGTTTGCACGGTGAGTACGCGCATTGTCATCCATAAACACAAATTCTGGGCGCATGGCACCCCTAAACAAACGTATATGTTGTCCCCGAATGATGTCCCGATATTTTTGGCCTACAATTCTTCCGATTTGAACATGCAGATCTGTTCTGGTGCCCAATATGACCCCCCCCCCCCCAAACGAGCACTCCTGCCCCACAGTAACGGTGTAGTTCAATGATGTTGTTTTGGTGGTAATGGGTACCTGACGTTCTACATATGAAAGTCTGGTGTGAATCCCACTGCAAGCTAAACCTGGACTCGTCGGAAGACATCACACAAGCTCACTGTGCCGCTGTCCACATTGCATGTTCTCTACTCCAAGTTAACCGCTGGCACAGTGCATTGCTGTGAGTGGAACACATCTAACATGCCTTCGAGCATATAGACCAATATCTCCCAAACGTCTATACACGGTTTGTCTTGAAACTGTGGCACTCGTGGCTGCAGACAGCTGACGAGACAGGTCTGATTCTGAGCTTTATCTGTTTATTTTGGCAGTTACTGCCAAATACCGGTGCTCATTTGAAATTGTAACTCGGGGCCGACCAGTACTGTAACGTCGACTAGCATTTCCATCGTTTTGGAATCGTTGCCAAAGCCTAGATATGGCACTTTGGGCGATTCTAAGTTCCCCCGATACTTCTATCTGAGTGCGCCCACATTCTAGTCGGCCGATAATTCGACTACGTAAAAAATTATCTGCATGCGTCCTCTGTGTCATAACCATTCGGTTGTGGCACTGAGCGGCACACAGAACGCTTGTGAACAATTTTCCTTCTTTGCTCCCATTCCTTATCCACCCCCTTCTTACACTTTCGTCATTGTAACATCATATCGGCGTCATCAGATGGCTTCCTATAATTTGCATATTATTCTTAAAGATGTGTGTGGTAATTCTACAGGTGAAATTTTTGCATTAAAGTTCGATTTCAGTGTGAATCTGAATTATCCTTAATTTATGGACATGAGTGTATATGATATGCTGAAAGTATATTTTATTACTATTTCATAATTATTAACAGCATATATATGAGTGGAATAAATATTTCTATATTAATGATATATTTAAAACTTCCAGTCGCTATATTTTTTGCTATTTATATTTAATTTTTATTCCATCTCAGTTTTCCTTTATTCAGTTTTTTCTTTCATTCGGAAATTCTATAAGCACTACGTCAACCCGGGTAGCGCTAGGTAAACCCGCTAGTTAAATTATAAGCTCAGTTTTACCAATTAAATTTAATCGGCACATGGATAACTTACCTTTAAAAACTTGCTCCATTTTGGATTATCCATGTGCAGTTTATACGAATCCCAAAATTTCGTACTCAGTACAAAAATTAAAGCTGCTTCACCACCCGGTTTCAGCAAGTTGAAAATATGCCTGAAGGCTTGTTCTTGATTTTTCACCCAATTGAAAACAAAGGTAGAAATCACTTTTGTGATTTGTTGAGCCCATTTTTCTATCGTTTGCCTAAATGAAAGAAAAATTATTTAAAAAAGAAATAAGTTACATTTTCTTGCATGTTTTTTTCAATGGTCAAACATTATAAATAGGTAAATACTTTTTTTTTTTTTTTTTTTTGGTAGCTGTCATTATCTCATACTAGTAATGATTTTTTCCCCAGAGAAAACGAGAAAATATACTTTCTAAAATAATTATGCTTTAAAAATTTTATGTTATAAATAAAATAGTAAACATTATTTAAAGGCAAAATAGAATGAGTGAAGTTTATTTTTACGTCGCCCTACTGCTACGCTATGGGCAAAATATGTAGAGTCGAGTATTAGAGTCAACCTCGACCTTTAATTTAAATCATTCTTTAAAAATGATTATTTACTAATGTATGAGGGCTCAAATCTAAAAATTGAATTTTTACCCACTTCCTATCGAGCGACTGAGCTAAAATTTTGCATACATGTATAACTCTGATAACAATGGGCCCCTAACTCTAATTCAAAATTTGTTTCGAATTTTAACCCACTTCCTATCGTCCTATTGGGCTGAAATTTTACATACATATGTAACTCCAATGATAATGCATGCTCAGGTAATAACGGACATAGGAGTGGGGCCTTGCGCCCCTAACTCCAGCTTAAAATTTGTTGCGAATTTTAACACACTTCATAGCGTCATACTGAGCTGAAGTTTTGCATAATATGTATAACTCCGATGATAATACATGCTCAAGTATTAATGGTCTTAAGAATGAGGCCCTGAACTCCAGACTCTAGTTCAAAATTTATTTCGAATTTTAACACACTTCCTATAGTCCTATTGAGCTGAAATTTTTCATACATGTGTAACTCCGGTGAAAATACATGCTCAGGTAATAACGGACATAGGAGTGGGGCCTTGCGCCCCTAACTCCAGTTCAAAATTTGTTACGAATTTTAACACACTTCATAGCGTCATACTTATCTGAAGTTTTGCATACATGTATAACTCCGATGACAATACATGCTCAAATATTAACGGTCTGAAGAATGAGGCCCTGAACGCCAGACTCTCGTTCAAAATTTATTTCGAATTTTAACCAACTTCCTATCGTCCTATTGAGCTGAAATTTTTCAAACATGTGTAACTCCGGTGAAAATACATACTCAAGTAGCAACGGACTTGAGGTAGCGGTATGAAGACCGGGGGCTCCCAAATCCAGTTTAAAATTTGTTTCGAATTTTAATTCAGTTCCTATCGTTCATTTGAAAATTCTGCATACATGCATGATTCAGATGATAGTACGTACTTAAGCAGTAACGGACTTAAGAGCGGACAATACCTAATCTCGCCGGCAGCCTTCGCCCATGTTATTCTATGGGAAAATTTGTTTACATAATTACTCATTATCTAATGAATATTTTTAAATTCTGTTTTCACATTTAGAAAATTCATAAGCGTTAAATTAGTACTTGTTTTCCAAAAATTGATTTTTAAAAACTTTAGTATTTCATTTTGCGATTAGAAAATGAGAAAAATGCCTTTTGTGAAAAATCGCATTTTTTGAACTCAAAATTAAAATGTAAAAATTAAAAAAAAATTAATTTTTCAAAAATGAGTACTCATTTAATGGTTATGAATTTTATGACTGCGAAAAGAGAATTTAAAAATATTCATTAGGTAATGTGTAATTGTAGCAACAAATTTTCCCATAGAATAACATGGGCGAAGGCTGCCGGCGAGATTAGGTATTGTCCGCTCTTAACACGTTCAGGCCGGCGCATTTTGTTTACATAGTCTTCTCAAAAGTATCCGAGCACTAGCCAATAATTCCGATATCAAAACAGTACACTTAAAACTGTTTTGTTCAATAAATCCTTGTCGAATCATGTTCTTAGACTGACTAACAACATGACTCGACAAGGATTTATTTAACAAAGCAGTATTAAGTGTACTTTTTTTGGACAGGGATCATTGCTAGTGCTCGGATACTTTTGCTGCTGATTGTAGCTGTGACCCACCGGTGGGTCACGCCAGCGTGAACGTGTAAAGGAAAGAAGTGGGCGGGCTGAGGGCTTGGGCCCCCTAACTCCAGTACGAAATTTCTTTTCGAATTTTAAACTACATTCTGTCATCTAATGAGGCTGGAGTTCTGCATACACGTACATTATCCACATCCGCTGAAATGGAGTTTTTAGTATATTTTGAAATAAAAAAGTTTATCTTTAAAATTTTTTGATTTATATATTACTTCAAAATACCTTTTATGAAATGAACTGCAGACGAACTTACCATTTTTCGATATCAGCCACATGATATTCAATTTTGTCGGACATATTGTTTTTCCTCGCGAATTCTATCATCTCTGGTATAATATCGACAGCTATCAGTTTTTGTATACTGGGTAAAGCGGGTAATATTTGCTCTCTGGTGGAATCACCGGAGCCACAACCTATATCCATCACTACGTCTTCTTCATGCTTTGACCAATCCATCTTCGGAACAGTAGACTTAAGAAATATTTCCGCTCCATAGGTCTGGAAGCTTCGATGTGCACTGTATGTTGGAGCGTCAGACAACATAATGATATGCTAGATGCTAGAATAATAAAATAATAATTAGGGTAACTGTACAAGTAGAGGACATTTTCTAGCTATTTTTTGTATACCATCCTTAATTTTAGAGGCTGTAACGATAACAAATGTTTGATGCCTCCTCAGTTATATCTTTCTGCACATGACTGTACTGCAATCGTTTTAATATTCAAAAAATTGTATTCACAGAAAGCTCAAAATGTACCAGTGACACTGTAGTTGTTACTTTTCTGTTCCAGTAGTAGATACCTTATTTTATTTATTTATTTATTTTTTTTTTTTTTTTTCAGAAAAAGCGTAACAAAATGTGAGCTGATGAAAAATATATATTTAACTAACAGACTTCGCTGGCCACTGTGAAATGAATCCCTTACAAATATAAAATCTCAAAACATAAAAATTCTGAAATGAAAATCCATTGAATTCAGTCTAAGTCATGGTACGGGTCCCGTTTTCTTTGGCAGCACCTTCATTGCACACAACATGCCGAGTTTGGATCACCGCTGTCGCAACTCGCCATGTTTCGCGCAGAGAAGTTGACATGTTGCCTGCGGCAGCGCCTTACCGGGCTCGCTGCAAGACAGTCCTGCACTTTTGAACACACTTTTCGGACGGTGCTGTAAGAATAGCCTGTCTGTCGAGAAACTGCACGTGCGCTGCTGCCCCCAAACTCTGATGTCTCTGACTGTGCGGCAACAGCTATCTCGACGGCATCAACAAGTACTGGTTAGAGCCCCTAAATAAAATAATAGGCCGGCGCATCGCCGCCATTTTTTTACCTCCGCAGAGGACAGCATTCCCGCTTGGCGTCCTTATCGCTTCCCTAATGATTTTAAGAAATCTTGATCGGAAAATAATCCGGTCAAGATAAGAGCAATAAGCAACAATAATATTTCTAAAAACACATTTTTTTCACAGTACATTCTCAGGATGTCATTTTATTCTGAGGATATCCTATGGATGTACTGGGGTAAGATGTGTTGTTAGGGCGGTTTCTGTTTCTTTTACAAAATGTCGCCAATACTCAAATACACACACTTTATATTCACTTCTTGAATGATTATAGCAGTTTATCGATAAACAAACTTCCATATCATAGTTTACTCAGCTAAAATTATGAAATATAATAAAACAAGTTACTCTAAAGTAACGTAAGACGATAAAAAGAAAAAAAAAAAATGTTTGTCGCTTGTTTATCAGAGAAACGCGCTGGGTACATGTGGCAACCCAAACGCAGCAAAATGCCTGGTGCGCCAGCTCGTATATATAGAAGCCTTAGTACTGGTGTGACAGGTTTACGGCCTCTTCCAGGTTTAATTCCTAATTACCCCGTCCCTTCAAATCTCTTAATCAAAGCCTAGATACCTTTAGTGGACATTGGTCCACGCCGTAGGAGCTTTATACGACGAAATTCACGAACTGCAGCAGAAGCATTCCCTTTGTTTTCGTAAAACAGTTTCACCAATAACGCAAGTTCAACTAAAAATACCGTCATCATTACAGCCGGAAACATCGTTTATGTACAGGAACGTTTATATGCAGTTAGGTTATAATTAAACTTCCCCTATAAACAGCGTCCTAAAGCGCAAACGGGTGAATGGAATGCAACGAAATTTGGTATATAGACTATGCACGAGATGCGCTCAAGGAATTTTGGGAAAAAAAAAAAAAAAAAAAAAACAAAAAAAAAAAAAAATTCAAAATGTCCACCAGAAGGCGCCTTTTCCGGAAAAACATTAAATTTAACACAATAAACGACCAAAACGGAATACAGAAACAATATTAGGATTTATTGACTAGTTTCTGATCACCTTGTCATCGCAAACGTTTGTTGTCTGCAAACGTTTTATACCCTAACCTGTTTTGCATAAAGCTTCCTCTTCTTCGCAAGCATGCAAATCTCGACATTGTTTTCCTAGAACTGACAGCTTTCCCCGTTTTTACATTTTATTACTCATAATTATTGTTCTGGGTTTTTAATATTGTTTCTGTATTCCGTTTGGGTCGTTTATTCTGTTAAATTTAATGTTTTTCCGGAAAAGGCGCCCACTAGTGGACAGTTTGGAACTATTTTTTTTTTCCGAAATTCCGTGAGCGCATCTCGTGTATAGTCTCTATACCAAATTTCGTTGCATTCCATTCACCCGTTTGCACTGTAGGATGCTGTTTATAGGGGAAGTTTAATTATAGCAACCCTGTATATAAACATTCTGGCCAAACATTTTTTTGAAAGAGCTTTCATTTTAAAAGTAGCTTGAAAAGTATATTATAAAAGTTAATTTAAAAGAATAAAAAAACTTTAATTTTAAAAGATTTGAAGTGTAAGTGAGAACTTTATAATAAAAGATCTTACATAAAAGTTCTTGAATAAACTTTTTCAAAAAAGTTTCTAAGAAAAAGTGTAAGAAGAGGATATTTTTCCAGATAAAAGTACACAGTTATTTTAGTAGAACCTTGATATATTGCATAATTAACGATCATTATTAAAGAAAAATATATAATAAATTTTATCTCTTACCTCTTTTCGGATGTACAGTAATTATGTTTTATGAAAAAAATGTTATTTTACCCTGTAACAGATAATGTTCACTCTTGACCGATATATGCACTCTTTTTTTTTTTTTTTTTTAATCCTTTACATTTATCTACATACAATCTGATATACTTTATCTCTTTCGGAAAGCAGGCAATAAACTATTTTCGTAAAAGAGATCTTTTTTCAAACACGTCTCAACGAAATTTAAAAAATGTTTATACATTCGAGTCGCCTTTCTATTTGTGGAAAGTGCAAATATAACAAGGGTAATAATCCATACATAGGGCTAAATGTGACCTCACATTAAAAATTTTTACTTTCTTCTATATTCAATAGAAGAAAGTATTGGATTCGTAAAAATTTTAGACCTCGGGTTTTTGATGGATTTACACGTTTTGAGAGCTGTAGAACACGATTTGACCATTTTTAGAAAATGTCTTTCTGTTTGCCAGTCTGTGTGTGTATGACAAAATATTGTAGCAACTGTATCTCAGGATCGACTGCACAGAATTTCATACAAATTGGTATATAGTTGCACCTTGACATATATTAGTGCCTATCAACTTTTGGTAAAAATTGTCTTACAGGTTGCGTTGCCATCCCGCTTTTTCTAAATTTTTAACAGGGTGGTATAGGACAAAATTTTGTATAAATGTGCATGAAGAGAATTATTTTTTAATAATCATTATGAAATTTACAAGAATTATTTTAGTAAAGTGGCATTTTTTTTTTTTTTTTTGGTATGTGTAGGAGCCTCGCCTCCCCACCCCTCGGGGGGGAGGGGGAGTCCCTCCTCGAGGGGAGTAAATTTTCATGATGGGTATCTTTCAAAGAGCTCGCCAATACCTTTAAAACGAATGGTTGAATCATCGATCTGCGATAACTTAAAATAAAGTTATCGATTTTTTTCCTTTTTATACCAAAAAAAAAAAAAAAAAATTTTTTTTTTTTTTTTTTTTTAATGTGATATTGATAATAAAATTGACTTTTTATTGGATATTTAGTGTTATACTACTTGTCTAATATGGAAATCGTCTGCATTATCATGGAAGATAATTTTTTTAAATAATGATTTTAATAAATTATTTTTACTGAGTGAATTTGTATAGGAAAATATAGAAGAAAGTCATGTGGTGGCCGCAACATACTAGTTAATTATGTGAAAAAAAAAAAAAAAAAAAAAAAAAAAGAAATGGATAGGGTGCAATTAAAAAAATATTTCACGGGTGCAATGAATAACATAACGTAGATATTTTATATGAGAAAAAATAGGCAACAATTTTCTCTTAATAATCGCTGAATTTTTTTTTTTTTTTTTTTTAATCAGAATAAAATACTTTACACAGTCACTCCTGCCACGCGGAATTAGGATCACTGACATCGAATCCCCCCCCCCCCCCCGCCGACTTTTCCAGGGCAGATAAAGATAAATTTTCGTGACTTTTCTAAGAATCACTTTAAGGCAAATAATATTGCATATATCTACATTTTTTATTAGAATTTCATGGGTGTAATCAAGTTATATATATATATATATATAATTTTCACACCGGAATTAGCCAAGTTTTAGAACACGGAACACTCAGACACAATTTTTTTTATAACAATGTTTATATTACTGTTGTATCTCACCTTCTAATTAACATAATTTCATAAGTAATACATCATTTTAAATCTTATTTGATTTGGAATCGTAAAACAGACGTTGAAAATCTCTAGATAGATGGCTCTTTAATATTTTTAAATTTCAATATCTCCGATTCTAATTATGATTAAATTAATTATAATACGTCATTCGAAAGATATTAAAGTATTTTTGTATTATTGAATAACCTAAGTTAAATTTGTACAGTAGAGGACGCTATTCTCGATTAACACTAAAACTATAATATATTTTTAAGTAATTATCACATACTGATTATTCTTTCAATATTCAACTCTGTTCAACTTCCTTTTTTTCAATATTTATCATTTTAAAACTTTGTCAGTAGATGGCGCTGTCGCTTAACAAATTTATTAACAAAAGAACATTTTTTTGAGTTTAACAAGTTGATTTTAATTCTATTTTTTTCTTTTCTGTATTACACATAGAATTGCACAAATACCTCAAACCTTTCAAACTTTAAGTTTCTTCCAATAGATGGTACTATTATTTTTAGAACAATTTTAAATTATGTTTCCTTTTGTAACTTAGCTACTAATTAACAAAATTTCATAAGTAATATAGCATTTTAAAGCTTATTTGATTTAGAATTGAAGAATAAATAACAGAAATATCTACCACCAGATGGCTCTGTAATTTAATATTTTATTTTGATGCATACGATTTTCATAAACAAGAAGAGTAAGAAAAACAGAGCGATGGATACATTTTATTAAGTTTGTAATGTTCAATACAAGCTGAGATATAACCTCTACCTATATGGTGGAATATGTAGACTAACAGTGCCACCTCCTGAACGATATACGCCCAAATACGATCAAGATTAATTTATTTTATACACGCAGAGTTTAAACTGTTACTGATTATTACTTTTTTTTTCTTTAGGACTGAGGACTATTAGTCTCAATCTGCGAATTTTTACGATACCAGTTTTACGATAGTTGGACATTTATCGAAAATATAATTGAATAATTTGAAAAAAAAAAAAAAAAAAAAAAACTAACAGTCCTCCGTACTAAACTAAATTCTGCTTTTGCCAGAATTTTATCAAAATCTTTTTTTTTAGGACTGAGGGCCTATTAGTCTCAATCTGGGATTTTTGCGTTGTCGATTTCGATAGTTGGACATTTGTCAAAATCTAAAATTTATCGAAAATATAATTGAATAATTTGAAAAAAGCAAAAAAAAAAAAAAAAAAAAAAAACTAATCGTCCTCCGTCTTAATCTAAATTCTGCTTTTGCCAGAATTTCATCAAAATCTTTTTTATTATTATTATTATTATTGAAAGAAAAAGAAAAGAAAATTAATAATAATCAGTATCGTTACAAGCGATATCGAAAAAGTTTTTTTTTAATAATTTTGAATTAGGAAATAAAAAGGGCGCGTGAAATAATATGAAATAAAAATAAGTAAAAAAGTGAATGTAATGATTTAATGTTTTTGTTTTTCGGGGGCTGCTCATGCATATAAAAAATGCGTATTAAAACGAGTCGAAGAAGGAAGCGAAATAAGTATTGAGTTATATTACGATAAATACGATATATAATAGGATACGATATATTAGACCTATCGTCCAGGGTTAGTAGGCATTTTCGTTGAAAGAAATAGTTTGTTCGTTCGGTGCAACTTGCACATTAGTCCCGTGAGGTACAACTTTCACATTAGTCCATTGAGGTACAACTTTCACTTTAGTCCCGTCAGGTACAACTTGCACATTAGTCCCCCCCCCTTTTTTTTTTCCCTTTATATACTGTCAAAATATTAGGAACAGTGGCGTTTATAAATTTTAATTCATTTGAAATTTTCTTGTGCTGTACATTGAAGTTTTGTTTATAAATAACTAAATAATTGAATAATACATAAAATATACATCTGGTATTTTTTATGTCTTATTCAACTCTTTGAAAGATATGTTCGTAATATAACTGAATTTTGTGTAATATAATTTTTATTTTATTATCATCTATTAACTTAAGTTTAACATTCTTTATTGCGGACCACAGGCCAGAAATTTAAGGATTCGGGTCCGTTACGAATCGAAAGTCATTTTGCGTATCGGGTGTGTGTCAAGTTTTCTCGACCCGCGTAGGATTCTACCCAGAGCTAATAATATGGAGAATAATCTGTAAAATTTTTATTTTTATTTTATTTTTATTTTTTATTATTTTTATTTTTTAAGAAAAGAAAATTAATCATAATCAGTTTCGAAACGGACAGTATCGGAAAAGTTTCTTTAACAAGATAATTAAGTTTGAGTTGGTAATTTTTTAATGTTATATTTAAAATAATAATAATAATTTAAAAAACAAGTCCTTCCGGCTTATTCGGAAGAGTAGGTTGATTTCTTTTTCCTTATCAAGTAGCCGTCATTTTGTTTCAAAATGGCGGCTACAAATTATTAATGCACTTGGTAGAAATATTGATGTAGGCTATGCACATATGGAATTTTAAGCAAATCGGTTCCCTTTTTATGTGAATTTAAATTTTTCAAGTGGCCGGCGCGCGCTTGGAAACAAAATGGGGGGTTAAGTTGACAAATATATGAAATGTATTTGTGAGATAAGTCTACTGTACACATATAGTTCGAAGGAATATAATTTCAATGAGCATATTGATGTGAAAATTTCGTACTATAAAAAATATTCTGCCCAAAAAGGCTAATACAGAAGGGAAGGGTCTGATAACTCCTGTATTTGTGTGTGTGTGTGGGGGGGGGGGGGGGGGAGGGAGACGCCGTGATTCAAAACTGATGTTTTATTACCGCATTTTCAAAAGCTTTTTACTGAAATTAAATTTCTGTTATCATGCCTTTTTTTTTTCTAGGTATCAGGCTAAAAATCAATGCGTCTCTACTTTATTGAAGTGAACGTATATTATATGCCGGTGTGTGTGTGTGTGTGTGCGTGCGCGCGCGTATATGAGTATGAGTGCGCATGTGTGTAGGTGGGAATTTATTTTATTTATTTATTATTATTTTTCTTAAAATTAAATTACACAAGATTGAATTATTTCAGCGGAGCATAATAATGCCACTTACGGTCCGATATATGCACGAAGTTTAAGATGTTGCTGACTAAATCTTTTGCGTCTTAAAATAAAATTACACAAGTTTAATAAAAAATTTTATTTTATTATGAAAGTGTAGAATTTTGAGGGATTAAATTAGGAAACTGTAGGCAGCACCGGGTTGTGTGTTTTCCAGGGTCAAAATTTTCAAAGGTCATTTGCACGGTGAGTGAACAGGCTGTTTCATATCATGAAGCGTAAAGAGGACGCCGAAGTCACCACAGAGCGGATATATGGTACAGTTAGAATTTTCAAAAGTATTTGCACTGTGAGTGAACAAGCTGTAGCTGTTGTAAGTTCTGAAAGTGTTGTTCCATAGGGAGAAGGCGCCGAGCGGAAGTTTAATACGGTGAGATTTTTCAAGGATTGTGAACCAGTTGGTCTCTGAAGGCGGCTAGTTGTATCGTAAAAGTCCTACAGATATGCTTGAACAAAGTGAAATATGTGAAATGTGAACTACCAATATGCCTTTTTCCATTTAAAATTTTATATTGAGACATTTCAGTCAGCCTTTTTTTGAAGTGAAAACTTCTTTAGGCGCGTTGAGCACTTTTGGGTAAACAAAAATCATGGAATTCGCGTCATCGTCACCGAACGCTTTCCATTTGAAGTGAAAACTTCTTTAGGCGCGTTCAACACTTTTGGGTGAACAAAAATCATGGAACTCTCGGCATCGTCACCGAACGCTTTCCCTGAGCTATATGTATACTGTGTATATATGTACATAGATATACCTCCGTGCGTTATTAGTATACATTATATATATACAAAGAGTATATCTCTCTACATATATATCCATATATGTAGCGCACGGCGCGGCATGCCTCATATACATATATATGTATAAAATGTATACTAATACGAGTAGTATACTGGCTACTGGCATCTGTCTCTTTCTAGTTCTATACTCTATGTATGTATGTATGTATTTTTTCCACAGTATATACATAGTTCACAAAGTACAAGCACGTGTTTTTATATAGACTGTTATATTCTTCTTTTTGCTTTCAATATAAATTTAAAGTTTAAATGATTAAAGTTTAAATTGGTCATTAACACTTCTTTACAAACCAAAAATAATAATCTAATAGCTCGACGATACAATTCACAAGTTACTTAGTTTTCACTTCTATCGGCAGTCCCCAAAGACTGCCCACATTTTTTTATTTTTTGTTTATCATATTGCAGCACATTTTTTCTTTTTTTTATTAGCTTACTGCAACGGGATTATTATGCATAGAAATGATGGGACATCCCTACTGACAGCTTCACAGATATACTAATCAGGCAAAGATAACTAATGGGATAAAATAAATATGTAGGTAAAACACGGACATTCATCCCGTAACTGCTCTGGGTGTGCGCGTACATACGTTTTTCCGAGGTACTATTCTTTGTATTGTACTGCTACCAGTGAAACTGCTAATACGGCTTGATAATGCAATAAAATAACATTGGAAGTGATCCTGACAGTGTTTTCGAAGAATTTAATCATTTCAGAGTTGAGAGAATGGTGAGACAGGGAAATGAATCTCGCAAATTTTCCTCAGGAGGGGTTGAGTTCACTATACTTAATTTTATTAAAATCTTAATCTTCTAAAAGTTTAGAAATCGTATAACGTCCACGTGTTAACATAGTAATTAAAAACACTTTTAAAAAAAGCATAAATTTTTTTTTTTATTAAAATTAAATTGTATAAATATTTACTAAGCTTTTCGCCATTATATCATGACCACGATTGAAAGAGTATAGGATGTATTACGAATGTTACGGAAAAGTAGTAATTTTCATCTTACTGATAGAGGGCGACAGATCTCAAAAATACACCAATCAGCGCGTTTGTTTACGTTTCTGGCTGTTCATTCGCGGAGATCGGATGATGACTGAAGCCGAAGGTGGGCTTTCACTTTCTTCCGCTAAGTTTCAAAAATACTACACCAGGCGGCGATCGAATCGCTTTCCTACAATCGGTTGAATTAATGCGGAAAAGAAAGCTCCAGTTCCCGCGCTCGCTTCCCTATCTCGTTTTAATTCCTATACAATCTTCTTCCGTGATCATGACATCATTAATTAAACATTTTTTAAGATAAAAGAAATAGAGTAGACAGTTTATATATCAGAGGATCTTGAAACGGTTACAGTAAAAAACTTGTACTAAACATGAAGGGTCCATTTGTTACTTGAAAATGTAAGCATTAATTGAGATCCAACAAGGAAACACTAGAACTACGTTTTACTGGTTTCGGTAGAAGACACTTTGTCTCAGGCTATAGGGATGTCTTCTTACACTAAACTTGAAAAAGTCAACATGTTACTAGAATTCAGAGGACAAGGTTGAGTTCCAGCATAGTAACACCAGAACTACGTTCCGCAAAATCTTGCAGGATAACTTTATCTTAGGACATGGACAGGAGATTCCAGGTTACAGAAGGCAGACGCGAATTTCCGCATTGTGCCAACACCTCCTGCAATAATGCCTCCGATCTGAGCTCTACGTTATGGAAGATCAGCCAATTTTATCCAATCAACACTTCATATGATTATACTGACCAAACGTCCAAATTTTCTGGGGACAAATGGGGACAAAATGGGGACGCCTTTGTTTTTTAAGGCATTTTTCTAAGTTTTAAAAAATTATAGAAACTAAATTATTAATCAATAACACTTTATTTTTAGTCCTTGTTTATTAGGAATGAAAAAAATACATCCATAATTGGATAATTGCAGCAATTTTTAATGCTTCTCTCTTATAAAGGTACATTGATTTGGTCAGCCTACATATGATACATGTTGGATCGTGGGGGATTGGATGAAATCGGCCTATCTTCCGTGATGTAGAGCTCAGCTCGGAGGCATTATTACAGGACAGGTGGTGTTGATTGTGCACGGATGGCCCAAATTGGCGGTCCGCTGTTTGGCAAGAAAGTCAAGCTGAGCAGGGTTGCACTGAATAAAGGAGAAAAATCTTCCTGACGTTCTGACATCTCTTTTGCGCATCTCGTCCGAACTCTAATTGTTTATATATTGAGACAGCACGAAACATAAAATTAAATTTTACGGTGAATTTTATTACATTGAAGTAATAATAAATCTAATTATCACAAAGTTTGTATTATAAATAAAGAATTAATTATCGGTGGTTAGAGTTACTGAGCCTGGAGTTGCTTTTCAGCCGCCATAAAGTCAACTACGGTTATTTGTGAATAAGGAAAGCACAGCTGACGAGCTGACGTCACGCTCAGGGCAAAACATTGGTATTTTCACCAATACAGATTGTCCTTTTGCCACTCGTGAGTGGAAAAGATTGATTAAAGGAGCGTTTGTTTGTAAACATGCCTTTTCCTTATACCATTTGAGCGCTCAACCATAGAATATTATTCTATGCGCTCAACTCGGGTTTTCGCGGTTAACTGCTGGTTTCGCCAAAGTCGGATTCATAGAATAATAATAAAGGAAGAAGGAACGTACATGTTTTGGTCACTGAGCTCCTTTGTAAAAGGAGAGCTGACTTCGCGGTCAGTCAACTACTAGACGAATTACGCCTTGATGAATGCATACGGGGCAAAAAGAAAAGAAGTAGTCCGTTTTACTATGCGTCCGACAGTATGAATCACGGAGTATTATTTAAGAGGAGACGAAAGAAACGCTGAAATTTTGCGATGTTGTTTTCCAACGTTAAGAGAGGGCGCCAGCGTTCGCTATACCCTGCTTTCCAACTTCCGTAACATTATTCAACAGGGAAATGTTTCGTTTTTATTAATTTTTTAAGAATAATATTGAGCTTAAAAAAATTCGGTTGAACGCAGATTTCATTTAATAGAGTCTTTTTGACAACATGTTTTTTTTTTTTTTTTTTTTTTTTTTTAAGAACTATTTTAAGCATTTTACTTGCGAGAGAACATTTAAAATGACGTTGATCTTTATGTGTAAAACCGAAGCTAAACTACATTGTTATGGAGAGATAGTTTTTTTTTTTTTTTTTTTTTTTTTTGAGAATGTTGGTTTTTTTTTATATCTTATGGCAGTGAGTCTTATAATTTTTCGTTGTTGCTATATTTGACGGTGTAATAAAATAATAATAATAATAATAAAAAAAATTAAGAAGTTGCTAGTGATTTGATTTTTTCATTCATTTCCTTTTACCAATATCAATCTTAAAATAATTTTTTGTTATGCAATTTTTTTTTTTTTTTTTTTTATATATATATATATAACCTGGTGTTTAATAAAATTACATACTGTTTCAATAAATTTTCAAGTGTTGGCATTATATTTTTCAGTAAAAGGAAAAGTTATTTTGGTTTACTACTGGTATGAAATTTTCCATTATAGTCCCGATAAAAAATTACGTTAAAAAAAAAAAATAGAATAGACATGTTAAATCATACAGCAGAAACACTCAAGATTATATGCTCGAATGAACTAAATTAAATTAACAAATCATAATTTGTGATTTGCAGTTTCAATAAATTACTGTCATTAACTCATAAATCACTATTCTATGTTGAATATTTGAATAAATCATAAACTTTGACCGTCTTGTGATTTAAATTTGAACTTTTTATTTAGTTTGGTAATTAAATTTATTTCATGTAGCTTTTATAAAATGCATTTTTTTTTTCTTTCATTTTCTTTTTCGCAC
Source organism: Salticus scenicus (assembly GCA_963930645.1). Classification (NCBI taxonomy): domain Eukaryota; kingdom Metazoa; phylum Arthropoda; class Arachnida; order Araneae; family Salticidae; genus Salticus; species Salticus scenicus. The sequence goes on from OZ005661.1 coordinate 209,366,646, forward strand.
TTTAGAAATTAGTTTTAAAAAGTAATTTAAAAAATAAAGTTGTAATTTTCTGTAAAGATTTTTCTCCTAAATTTTCACCAATGCATGCAATTTTGTAATTAAGGCTTTTTTTAAATTTTGCTCTGATATACATATATATTTTTTAATTGAATATTTGATTATGATTATGACCAGTTTCAACTGCCTGAGTCATTCTCAGAATCAGAGACAATGAAGAATCTAAGTCTAAGCATTGCTGTATCATGTAGCGCAGCAGTACACTATTTTAACATTATACTAGTAAACCCGTGCGAAACTTACGCAATTGCATAAGTTATTAAAATTTCAGGATTTTTTTTTTTTTTTAACATACAAAATTAAGTTGAATTTTTGCATAACAATGGATTATCATGAGAATTATTACGTTAAAAATAGTACATATGGAGTTGCATAAAACTGAGCCTAATAAAATTAAACAACAAAAACTAGGATAAGGTAAATGTATCAAAGTGGAGGAAGAAAGGATAGCCTAGTGAGTGAGGCATTTCATTCTGAGATCATGCTGGGTTAATAATACATTTCGTTTCTTATAATATTAGTGTAATCGGATACTTGATATTAGAAATTTAAGAGAACAATTAGTGTAACTTTTATGCTTAGCATACTCTAAAAACTTTCATCCAAATTAATTTTAGTAAAATTTTATTAAGTAAATCGTGGCATACAATATGGAATACTATAGCAACGGAAATTAAAAAAAATTCAGGCATAAGGTCGGAGGGAACTGCATAGTTGTAGTGAGAAGAGAAACATTAAATATTATATTATAAGAATCATTTATTCCATTTAATTAGATATAAAAGTTATAAAATACTATAACAGAGTAAAAATCATTTATAATTAATAAGTGAAAATTATCTTGCAATGTTAAATTTTAAATTCTAGTTTTGTGAATTATTAAACACAGAGTATTTACACAATAACAACAACAATAATAATAATAACTATTATTATTACAGAGTATTTATAGGTATTATATATAATAGTTTTTGATACTTTAAATACTGCACCACATTAGATTGCATATTGTAAATTAGTAAATGAAAAATTACCGAATTCTAATTAAAGATGTTACCCATTTTTAACATAAATCATAGAATGTCCTGCAATCGATGTCGCACTTAATAATGAAAGGCCCACCAGCGGTCGAGCGGTTCTGCGCTCAAAGCTGGTAGACGTGAGGTGCTGGATTTGATCCCAGGTCGCGCTCGTCGGCCTAGCCGTTCGGAGTTTTCCGTGGTTTTCTCCGAAACTTGCGTAAATACGGGCTAGGACCCCTTAAAAAGACCTTCATGGAAGGCACTCCCTTTCAGGCCTAGGGCCCAAGAGTAGACTATCGGCCTTATTCCGCAACACCAACACACACTTAATAATGAAAAAAATATGTCAATGTTGTAACCTCTATTATCATGAACAGCATTAATTTATCTCGAGAAACGGCAAGCATTACACGGATCAAGATAATTCATAAGCAGCAAAAACAAATAATAATAAGAGTCCTGCATCGGATCGGGTAACCCGATTTAACCCGACCCGACCCGCGGGTCCGGTTCGAGTCGGGTTGACAGAATTTTTTACAACTATGTAACTATGTTTACATCTATGTAACTAATTTAAACATTCTGCACATACTAGACATGTATCGGTTGGTTGTTTGGTTGGAGGATTTAAGGCCGATTGACTCCAGATGTGTCCTAGGCCTATAGGGGGAATGCCCTCCGTTTCAGTCTTTCTAAGGGGTCCTAGCCCGTATTTACGCGTGTTTCGGAGGAAACCACGGAAAACTCCGAACGGCTAGGTCGATGAGCGCGACCTGGGATCGAACCTTGTCAGGTATAGCAAAGTGCTACAATTAAAACTCGCACTTTGCGGGTAAAACGTGAATCTGCTGTTTTAGGATTCAAGTCGATTGAGTAATGGAGTTAGTTCCTATCCTAACTTAAAATTGTAAATTGAAATATGCTAATATTTTGGAAACTGAATAGTATAAAAGTAGAAGGAGGATTGCTTTTGGAAGTCAGTTGGAGTGAGTTGAAGGATGGTAGTTAGAAAGTTAGTGGGAAGGAAAGTATGAGTTGAAGGAGTTAGTTGTTAGCGACTTAGGGTAGAAGAGAGTAAGTCCAGTAGCATTGTAGCGTCAGGGAATCCTCCTACATGCGAAAGATTACTTGGCCTTAGAAGCTAATTTAAATAAAAGTAGTTGAGATCATTTGCGAGTAATTAAGTAAAGTAAAGTAACGGTGGTTATTTATAGATGTCAAAGCATTTAAGAGGGCTGCCCATTTAAACGTATTAAATCTAATCAAAGTCCAGCGTCCCCCTTCTTATTTAAGCTCAATTAAAGCTCATTTATGTTATATATTTGGGACTCTGTCATTTCTTCATAAATTAAGTATTTCATTTACAGCTTCAAGTTAAAGTAAAGTTAAATAAGTAAGTTTGCAGCATTCAACCAGTAAGTCAACTTAAAATTAAGATCATGGCGTCAAATTCTCTACATTGGCGCCCAACTTTGCTCGAATCCCCCCCCCCCCCCCGAGCAAGTCTTTTTTGATGGCACCACTAGCGTGCTGCAATTTTTTGAGCAGCTTGAATATTTTTTCAATTTTCATAAAATCAATGTTAAAAAACAATATTCCTGATTAGCCTATTCACTAGAAGGAGAACCGAGACAGTGGCATAGGTTAATCGCCTGCCATTCGCTTGGCCCAAATCCAACCTATGACGAGTTAAAAAGTCGGGTCATCGAACTCTTTGCCACTCGGTATGACAAACTAAGATTGCAACATGACCGTTCCCTCCCCCCTCACGAACGTCAGTGGGAAACAATATTAAACCCAGTGGAAAAACCGCAAGAAGTTATTGAGTCGCGAGAAGTATGCTCGAGTACATTAAGTCACCCTAAAACTGGTGAGGAAAACTTTATTTCTAGTGGCAAAAGCCAAACGCAAGTGACTGCAAACGAACAAACTTCATTTTCAAACAGCGATACATATGAAACTAAATCTATTATTCAGAATTTTGCTACGGATAATAAATCCGAAAAATTATCTTGTGTTGCGACAGGAATTGTAAAAGAAAATCCTATTAAAATTACTGTGGCTGCGGAAACTGTTAAACTAAGCGAAAATATAAAATCAATAAATGATGCGGTTAATCTTGGTAACTCGCCTTTAGAAGACAGTTTCGAATCTATACAGCCGACAGAATCGGTTGTTTCTATTGAGAAATTGCATGTAAATGGTCAAAATGACATGCCGCTTAAAGTGAACGAAAAAGATGTTATTTTAAAAAAGGTAGTTTCAAAAAGCCATGTAACCTATTGTGAAGTTTCTAGGAAGTTTAGCAGCCCTGAATTCAAAAGCACGGAGCGAACGCAGTCCTCTGTGATAACTATGGGCAGTGACAAGGTGACGGGCCCTAAACCCCCTCACCACAAGAACCAGATTCAGAGTTTAAAACCTCCTCCGAACAGTGAAAAGGCTCTGGGTGTGAAACCCCCTCCTGAGAGTGACCAGGCACCATGTTCGAACTCTCCTCAGGACACCAGCGATCCTGCAACGTCTCACCTAAATCTGCAAGCCACCAACGCTACAACTCTACTGACCAGTCTGACCTGCATCTCTTGTTTTGCTGCTATAAAGGAATCAATCTGTCAGGTGCTATGGTTTTATATTTTTTCCATTGTAAACTGTATTTCTATCACAGCAGTTATGAAATTTTCGACATGTAGAACTTTCTTCTGGACTTTCAATCATTATCTCAAAGAGATGAACTTTTTAAAATATCACAAATCTAAATTTAAACTTGCTGCATGAACTTTTTAAAATTTAAAAATGCAAAATTTAAACGTATAGCATGAACTTTCATCTCTCGAAATTTCATGTACTGTTTACATGTCATAAATTTTTTTCTGTATATAATATATGCATGTATGTACGTTAATGTTTTTTTTATTCCTAGCCAACACCAGCAGTTCTTGGTAACCTTTTTGAACATTTTATATAAATTCCCCCCTCTTTAGTTTTGTGAATGATCTATATATCTGTACTTAAATGTTTTCTGTTTAGCCATCACCTGCAGCAATTCGTACGATAAATTTTCTTACCTTTGTATATAAATTTTCTCTCTAAGTTTTTACATGATCAATATGTATATACTCTACTACTTTTCTATTTTCTAGCCAACAACGAAGTCTTGAAAACTTTTTTGAATAACTTTGTATATATATATCTATTCATTATATATATTTTTCTAAATGTCGTAAATTGTATAAAATAAACTTTTATAAGTGTATAACCATTTTTCTCTATAGTTTTGTAAATGTAATGTAAAATGTATGTACGTAAATCTTTTTTATTTCTCAGCGATCAACTGCAGTTTTGAAAATTTTGTATCCTTAAATATGTTTTCTAAATGTTGTATAAAGTGTATCAAATTAATTTTCTTGTTGTAAACTTTTGAATCTTTTACTAAAAGTTTTATGTATGTATATCTATTAGTATGGGGTAAAAAGAGAATTTTTTTAAAAAGCTATTTTGCATGTAAATTCGCGTTTAACGACTACCCTTATTAATCCACTAACATTTTGTTTTTTCCGTACGCAAATACCTAGTTGAAATATGGCTTATGTATAAAATTATGTCATTTATCTATATATACAAGTGTAGTTCACGTCTATTTTTTGATGTATACGTTTAAAAAAGTTTTAATTTTAGAAAATCTGAGGTCCAGTTGCTGATCCTGACTCTAAACCCGAAGTACAGACGTTAAATCTGAATCCAGGCTGATTTCTTCAAGATTGTTACTTTTCATGCTAAAGACGGTATTTTTGGAACTGTGCCAACGGATCTCTTTCAAGATAACTCATAGTGAATAGCTGGACATTTTTTAGATAAACTCTTCGCATGGCTGAAGACATTTCACTATTTTCTGTTTAATAAAATTATGTTACAAGTTAAATTGAACAATGATCGCACGTTCTGTTTAGGCGATCCCTTTTGTACTACATTTTTTTTTTAATTCATACAATTTTTTCCTTTCCATTTAAGGAAAGATGTACCTGTATTTCCCCGCTGTAATTACGCTGGACTATATATCTTTATTTACCTAATTATGAGTACAAACGGTTTTCCCGTGTAAACCAACTTAGCCTGAGCTTTTACAAAACATTTCTAAAAAGCTAAGTGTCGGGTTTTTTGGCCCTGTACTCTTAAAAAAAAAATTTTCCCTATTAGATTTTTAAAACAATATACTTTATGTTGGGCAGTTTAGTTTAAATTTAAGTTTCCCCCCTCTTTTTTTTTTCTTTTTCTAAAATATTATATAGTTGAATTTTAAACAGTAAGTTACTACAGCTAACTTTTCTTTGCATAGTATTGCAATAATTTAAAATTTGCACGGGTAAAAACCCGTTGGGGATTTTTTCCGCGAATTTTTTTTTGGGGGGGAGGAACTGTCAGGTATAGCAAAGTGCTACAATTAAAACTCGCACTTTGCGGGTAAAACGTGAATCTGCTGTTTTAGGATTCAAGTCGATTGAGTAATGGAGTTAGTTCCTATCCTAACTTAAAATTGTAAATTGAAATATGCTAATATTTTGGAAACTGAATAGTATAAAAGTAGAAGGAGGATTGCTTTTGGAAGTCAGTTGGAGTGAGTTGAAGGATGGTAGTTAGAAAGTTAGTGGGAAGGAAAGTATGAGAGTTGAAGGAGTTAGTTGTTAGCGACTTAGGGTAGAAGAGAGTAAGTCCAGTAGCATTGTAGCGTCAGGGAATCCTCCTACATGCGAAAGATTACTTGGCCTTAGAAGCTAATTTAAATAAAAGTAGTTGAGATCATTTGCGAGTAATTAAGTAAAGTAAAGTAACGGTGGTTATTTATAGATGTCAAAGCATTTAAGAGGGCTGCCCATTTAAACGTATTAAATCTAATCAAAGTCCAGCGTCCCCCTTCCTATTTAAGCTCAATTAAAGCTCATTTGTGTTATATATTTGGGACTCTGTCATTTCTTCATAAATTAAGTATTTCATTTACAGCTTCAAGTTAAAGTTAAATGAGTATGGAGAAGTCACGTTCTCCACAACCTGACACCTCCCATCTACCAGCTTCGAGCGCTGAACCGCTCGGCCAAAGAATATAGAAGAGAGAAAGAAGAACAGCTTCAGCTAAAGCGTAACTATCGCCCTCTTAACGATAGCATATTTCAGCTTGCATGGGAAGCCAACATTACAGGATGACCATCTGCGCGATTTCTCCCTCCTTTCCCGATACCTTTGACCTGAATGCGCATGCGTTGAAGACCCGGCTGGCGGACATGTTGTTTTTCTGGTTTTTCTTAGGGTAGGAAGGGTAGGGAAAGTCGTATCGGTATCTGAGGCGGCAATTTTAAAACATGTCATCTATTTTGCTCAGTTTTAGAGTTATAAAGACTTGGATAAGATTTAGAAAAGGTAAGAATGTGATATTTTTAACGTATAACATTCTACATGTTCTATTTATTAAAGTCTTATTTTAATATCAATTAAACATTCATTTTCGTATCTGCCTAAGTTATTAAGCCTAACTTTTGATACTTGTAAACACAGTTGTATCCCTGAAAAAACTGCGCCTGTTACAGAAAACCGCTTAGAAACTATGGATTCATTTTATTAATCTAGTCTTCTGAGATGGAAATAGTTAAAATAACTATTTTTGATTATTATGTTTCTGAATGAAGATGTAACATAGAGTTTAAAAGATAGGAGCTAATTTTAAGTGAATGCCCTTGCAGACTGGTCATTATGTATTTTAAAATGCTAGTTGCAAGGGTGTTTTCTTGGAACTTCTTACAAAGAAAATTAAGAAGAAGGTTCTTAAGAAGGTTTGTAATTTCTTTTTTTCTTTTCTTTTTAAATTCTGAAGTATTTATTTAATATTTATATGATTATATATATAATCTAGGTTATGCAAATTGCATATTTTTAAAATAATATCATAAGTTTCACCGACTTATTTTAAATATATTAAAATCTCTTTACTGTTATTTATTTAAAAAAATATATATATATGAACTTGTTTAACTTGCATAACAAAACAAAGATTCAATTCATTTTTATTCCACTTCTTTATAAAAAATATATTCTGCTTTTAAAACAAAAAGAAAGACAATTTTATTTTTCCTGAAAAAAATATATTGTTTCACAAATAAATACTGATTTATTGGTTTCGCTGAATAAGATTTGAAAAATACCCTAGTTCTTTATTTTTATTATTATTATTGTATTTTACTTATTTTTTAAAATGCATTACAACATCACAATGTGAGCGTTTTTACGCTACTTAATAATAATAAAGTATGAAACAATTGATTTTATTTCAAAAAACTGAGTTCATTATTTAATGATTAAGGTTTAAAATAATAATAATAATACAAAAAGCTTGTAATGAATTAAATTATAAAGCACATTGATGAATTGAAGAATCTAAATAAATAAAATATCTACTTAAAGCTTTTTTTTTTTTTTTTTTTTTTTTTTTTTATTATTATTTATTAACCTTTAATCAAAATTTCAAATATAATATAGTGAGCAATATCAAATATATACTGATTTTTATGGAAGTTTTTTTTTTTTTTTTTTAATATAATATTGCACAAACTATTTTCTTTTCTCAATTAGATTTAAATGCATCGATTTTTTTTTTTTTTTTTTTTTTTTTTTTTTCCTGTAAAGAATTGATAATAACTTCTTTTAACACAAATCCATACATGTATTTTAAGTTTGAAGACGTTTATTTTGTATTCCTTTTTTTCTCTTTCTTTCTTTTTCTTTTTGAAAATGATTTTTGATTTTAGTCAATTATATACATCATTTATAATTTTATCAGAATTTTTATAATTTGATTCTTTAAAATTTAGAAAATCCGATATAAAAATAAGATTAAATAAATAAATAACAGATTTTTATATCAGTAAGTATTGTATTTAAATGAAGCAAAAAAAAATAAATAAATAAATAAATAAAAATAAATGCATGTGTGGGGAGGAGGGGATATAAATGCATATTTAAATACATATTTAAGTGTTTCAATGATATATTTATATTTCTTTTTTTTTTTTTTTTTTTTTTTTTTTTTCCTTTGAAAAATTATTTTAGATTTTCGTTAATTATCAAGAATTTTATTTTTATCATATTTTTTATGTTTTAAATGGTTAGAAATTAAGAATCAGATTTAAAAAAAAACATCAGCTTTCTATATCAGCAGTTTTTTTATTTCACTGAAACTAAAAATTGTTTTGGCAAAAAATAAAATATATATATAGGCTAGGCTCTCACAATTAAATATTTATTTAATTTTTAATATAAAAAAATATTTTAGTTTTTCATATTATTATATATTTATCACAATATATTAAATTCAATTCGCTAAAGAATCCGATTAAAAAAGAAACAATAAAAAAATAATTTTTATATCAATAACTTTCGTGTTGCCCGATCGAAAGTAACTTCGGTGGGAGAGGAAAAAAAAAAAATCAAAAGTGCCCTCCTCTCTGCGCCGCTTCCCTGTAAAGTTGTCTTTCACGCAATATCAAACTATGCAGAAACTGGTTCCGCGATTTTACATTACGTCTACGGAGCCTTTCCTTCTTCACGTAGTAGAAGTTCTTTGGCTCGGCCGCTGGAGGATAGACGTGTACCGGAGCTCTCTATTCGTATCCGCGGATATACGCCAGAAAATTAGATCCGTATTTGTATCTGGATCTGTTTTCTTTTCTTCAACGGAACTAATATGTATCTTTTGTAGAAATTGTATGAAAATTAGAAAAGTATTATAAATCTTTCTCGACTGTTGTTAATATATAAATTAAAGAAATACAAATACAGTATAACCTCGCATTTACATTCTGGAAATTGAAAAGATTTCGCAGTTTACAAGTTTTTTTTTTTTTTTACTTTCTTCTATATTCAGTAGAAGAAAGTATTAGATTCGTAAAAATTTTCAACTTCCGGTTTTTGATGAATTTGCACGTTTTTACAGCCCCGAACACGATTTGACTATTTCTAGAAAATATCAGTCTGTGTCCCTGTATGTGTATGACAAAAATTTTGTGGTGACTGTATCTCTGGAGCTATTGCACATAATTGCATATAAATTTATAAATAAATGCACCTTGACATAAATTAGTGCCTATCAACTTTTGGTGCCCATCACTCAACAGATAGCGCTGCTATACAGCGATTTCCACAATTTAAGGGAATGCTATATCTCAGGAACTACTGCAGAGAATTGCATATCAATTTATATGTAGATGCATCTTCACATAACCTAGTCCCTATCAACTTTTTATGTCAATTTCGCAAAAGGTTGCGCTGCTATACAGTGATTTTTACAGTTCAAGGAAAGGCTATATTTCAGGAACTACTAAACAAAATTGCACATAAAATTATATGTGGATGTACCATGATATAATTTATAGTCTTCCCACTTTTGGTACCAATAATTCAATAGGTGGCGGTGTTATACAACGATTTCCTTAATTTAAGGAAAAGAGATATCTCAGGTTCTATTGTGTATAATAAAAAGAAAAAAAAAAGATATCTAAAAAGACCTTAATCAGACGTTATGCCGATTCAATTTGGATGCATATCGCCCAGTAGGTGGCGCTGCTGTCCTGCAATTTTTCCCGAGATGGAAAAGCTATATCTCAACTTCTATGTCTATGGTGTATACCTGTACAAAATTTGATAAGTGAAATAACCATTATAAAACGCATTTTTTAATATACTATTTATGGAGAATAAAACTGTCTTTCTTTGTTTGATTTCCCTAAGATGAAAATTATTTGCATTCATCACGTTAAACTTCTTAATGATAGTTTTAATAAATTATTCGCATTTAGTGAATTTGACAGAAAAATATAGAAGAATGTCTTGTGGTGGTCACAAGTCACAACATACTAGTTTTTTACTTCCATTACCCTACTACCGTAGGTAATGGAAGTATTGTATTCGGTCCAAAAATTCGATATCGAGATTTCACCTGATTTACACGTTTTAAGGTCCCCTGAGTCCAAAAAAGTGGTTTTTGGCAATTGGTCAGTGTGTGTGTATGTGTGTGTGTGTGTATGTATGTATGTGGAGAATCTTCTGGCTATTATAGCTCATAAACTAATAAAGATAGAGCTACGAAACTTTAGAATTGAAATACGTCTGGCCTACAGATGAAATTTCCAAATTTTGGTGAAAATTGAAAAACCGGAAGTGGGACATCGGAAACCGGAAGTTGGACCGTAAGTCCGTATTTCAAAAACGGCTCTAACGATTTTCTTCAAACTTGCTATATAAACACTCTATTAGATGTCCTTTCGAATGATATAGTTGGTTAGTTCAAGAAAATTGATAGGCGTCCTGTATAAATAGCTCAATTTCAGGCCTCCCAAGGGCGTTCCTTTAAAAACGGTTTTACGGATTTTTTTCAAACTCGCCATTTTAACTCAATTTTAAATATGCTTTTGTATGTAATTATTGTTTTCCTGTCAATAATTGAGTTTAACCGGAAATGGGACATCGGAAACCGGAAGTGGGACCGTAAGTCCGTATCTCAAAAACGGCTCTAACGATTTTCTTCAAACTTGCTATATAAACACTCTATTAGATGTCCTTTCGAATGATATAGTTGGTTAGTTCAAGAAAATTGATAGGCGTCCTGTATAAATAGCTCAATTTCAGGCCTCCCAAGGGCGTTCCTTTAAAAACGGTTGTACGGATTTTTTTCAAACTCGCCATTTTAACTCAATTTTAAATATGCTTTTGTATGTAATTATTGTTTTCCTGTCAATAATTGAGTTTAACCGGAAATGGGACATCGGAAACCGGAAGTGGGACCGTAAGTCCGTATCTCAAAAACGGCTCTAACGATTTTCTTCAAACTTGCTATATAAACACTCTATCAGATATCCTTTCGAATGATATAGTTGGTTAGTTCATGAAAATTGATAGGCGTCCTGTATAAATAGCTCAATTTCAGGCATCGCAAAGGCGTTCCTTTAAAAACGGTTGTACGGATTTTTTTCAAACTCGCCATTTTAACTCACTTTTAAATATGCTTTTGTATGTAATTATTGTTTTCCGCTCAATAATTGATTTTTTGTGAAAGTTGGTATCTCAAAAACGGCTCTAACGATTTTCTTTTTTGGTCACTTTTATGTTTTCTGATCACATTCTCTCTCAAAAATGCATATAATACATGTAATAGCGGGTAATGGAAGTCGTGTGGTTGTTTCACACCAGATTTTTTATTTATTTTTTATATATAGATATATATATATATAATTTACCAACTGTGTGACAATGAAAATTTACTTTATTTTATACCATGTTATATCATTTTACCTTATTTTGCATGATTTTTAGATGAATAAGTAATGTTGATTTATTTTTCGGGTCGGGTTCGGGTTAGATAAGTCGGGTTCGGGTCGCAAAAAATTCTCTGTTGCGGGTTCGAGTTGATGAAAATTTTTTTATCGGGTTCGGGTCGATGAAATTTTTTTTGTCGAGTTCGGGTCGGGATTCGGGTTGATTTAAAAATCATCTGTCGGGTAAAACCCGACCCGCGCAGGACACTAATAATAATACTTACCCGTGGAGAAGAAAACAAACTCGAGCATTTCTGTCCTTGGGCTTTTCTCTTTTTTTTTTTTTTTTTTTTTTTTTTTTGTCACTATCATAACCTGTTTTAGATCCAGGAACGAAGCATTTACATGAACCCATCTCAATTAAGTAGTTTTAAGCACGTACAAAAATATTAAACTGTTTAAAATTCAAAATTCGAAAATCACGTCAGTAGAATGAAACTGAAAACAATAGTACTTCGCGCCGAAATATAGGGTAAAGGGACAAGTGTCGCCCCCAATAGCTAGCAGAAATTCACATCGCAGTTTTAAAGCTTCCTCCCATTGGACTTTCATCTCCTCTTTCAATAATACTCCGTGGTATGAATTCTCGATTGTTGTTGTTTATTATTTCATTATTCTCCAACATATTGTTAATAAATAAAGTGAATTTGCGACTTTAAATAGCAGATTATTTTAATATGCATTTAGTTTAATGGTTACTGGAGATATATTTTATATAACTTGCTTATAAATGGAATTGCTTATATTCCACTGAGCACCATTGTAACAATTTGTAGCTCAGTGTTGTATTCGAAGAATATTTTTAAATTCAAGCTAACATTTTGAGTTCCAAACTACTTTATCAACCCAATTACTTTTAGTTTTATTCAACCGTATTTATCTTTCTTTCTATCCCCCCCCCCCTCCAATTTTGATATATTACAGAAATTATTTAATATCTCACATTCACTGCTAAAATAAAAGGGGTTATTTTATTTATAATTAGAGCAAGCCAGAAAGTAAAAATTATATTAATAAATGAAAAAAAAAAAACTTGGCATTTACAGTCATCTCGTTTAAATAAATCTTTAAAAGCAAAGAAAAAGGAAAAGAAAAAAAAAATAATATATAAGTATTCATATTTAAATTTAACATGTAAGTGGAAAAAAAGTAAATAAATAAAATGAATTTTTGGCTTTACACGAAACTTTACGTTAAAAGGGCATTATGATAAATTATGCTGATTCAATCAGGGTGTACGTTGGCTGATACATGGCGCTGCTAAACGGAGATTTTGCCTTCAAAACAAGAAGGCTGATTCTGTTGTGTATAACTGCACAAAACTTGGTTTGTGAGAGAGCCTAGCAATTACAAAACATTATTATGATTTATTTTAAGTGTATATCGTCCAACAGGTGACAATCCTACACTGCAATTTACCCCATGAATAGGCTAAATATCAACTTCTATGACATAAGTGTATGAAACTTGATATGCAAGGCATCCATTATGAAAACGACTTTATTTAAGTGTATTTCAACCGACAGGTGGAGCTGATATTATTATTTTTAAAAAGCCTATATCTCAGCATCTGTTGATTAAAGTTGTACCGAACTCCACAGATAAAATATTTATTGTGAGAAACTATAGTGAAACTTTTGTACAATTTAAACAGTTAGTGGTGCTGTTATATAGAATGATATTCAAGAAAGTTTTGTGATGGTCACAACATATTAGTTTTCGTATAAGAATAACCTTCAGCTATCCGCGATTGTAATGAAATGCTCGCCCTCTGGTGGGCTACGGTGAAATTACAATAAACATGGTTTAATTCGAATTCCATATAGCCGCCATTGCTAGCCGATGTTTAGTTTCACATATATTTATTGAATAAAAATGAATAAATACGGTAAAAAAGATAACACATACTTTTGTGTGCCACAGTGTAAATCCAAAGCATCAAGAAATCCAGAATTGAGCTTCCATTTATTTCCAAATGACGAATTTAAAATTTCAGTTGCTTCGGCTAATGGAAGTAAAGAATTAATCAGATGATTTGAAATTAATATTTGTTCAACTTCAGTTAAAAATCTACTTCCGATCGAACTTTGAATAAACTGAAGTGTTTTTTCCAAAAGCAATCAATTTTCCATAATGTAATGGCGGAGAAATTATAGTACGAATATTAAGTAGAATAACAAGAACACTATTGGAACACACGTGGCTAATGTTTACTAACAACTACAGTGTTCACAAAGCGCCGTCTATCGATCATTACAAACGCGGATGATTATATTACTAATATATATATTTTTTTTTTCACTTTAATACTAGTATTGTAAAAAAATATGTAAATAATAAGTTTTAGTTTTGAAATACTGAACAAAACCTATTTTTTTGTGGCAATGCTTTTCACCACAAATTGCAAGTAAGGAAGAGTATGTTAGGCTTCAAGTTTTATTCTTCATGGGAATATTGCACAAATAAATGGAATATTTAATAAATATATTTAACTAAATGGGCTCTTCCCACCGTCCTCTGCTCAATCATGTGACAGAGGAAAACGAATAATCGAATTCTGAGAATTGAATTCAATTAAACATTGTTCTTAAGAACAAAAGTGTTAATATTTAATATAAAATAAAATTAAAGTAATATTGTGCATTTGTAAACAGTAGAATAATAGTATTTGTAAATTTAATAATTTTTAAAAAATACTTTATGTGTTTATTTATTTTCTCCTGTAAGAATCGATTTTTGTATGTTTTTGTGTAACTGTTACATTAACTGATCTAGCAATAAATAATAGCTTGTTCTTGTGGAATGTATTATAATTTGAAATTTTAAAATGTTTTCATTTAATTTAATTGCATAAAGGTGTTACAACAAGTTAATTAACTTAGTTACTGGTCTAAACGGATTTACGTAGTACGATATTGCACTGTCACTAATTTAAGTACCAAAAATCAGAGTATTTAACATGTTCTCCAAGAACATCAATATCAAATATAAACTAAATGATGATTGTAAACGTATACAGCAAACAAAAGATCATGAATAATGATATAAAATCGATTAAAAATGTTGATGTATAAAAAATAACACAGATTAAATACGATTGATCAAAAATAAGAATAGAAAATACGTTATTTCAGCAATCGTTCTAGATAAATAAGATTTCGTCTGCTATTTATTTTTCCTCTATCATGTGACCTCTGACGTCAGGTGGGAAGAGCCCATTATATTCTAAATATTTTTAAAAGAACAGTATGTGAAAAAAAAAATATATATATATATGTGGGAAGTTCCTTGCACAGCCAACAGATGGCGCTGCCTCTGATGCTTATCCTTGAACGAGATGACGAACGGGAGTCAGTAGAGATCTGGCTGCAGTGGAAAGCTGTTGAGACCGTCAGCGCGAAGGCTGATGTGGTCATTTAGTCCTAATTTGAGCACAGAATGCTCATAATAGTTGTGTAGAGCCATGGAGGGCTCAATGCATCAATCTCACATATATGATAAAGTGCGCGAAGGTACTTTTGTGAATTCTAAGTGTGAGCAAGTGCTTAAATGTTGCTTTGTTGCGGTTATACTGATGAAGAGAGTTTGTTATGTGCTAAGCCTCTAAACCAGCTGTTGGTTAATTATGCAAATTCTGCTATTATCATTTTTTCTTTGTGTATCTTGTGTTGTATGTGTGTTACGTAATAAATGTTTAGTCATCTAAGTCGCAACTCATCATTGCCCCACCTCTAGACACCCAGCCAAGATTCTACATATATACTAACAGGCTACGCCCGCTTCGCTGGTCACTATTTTTAAATGAATCATTATAATTAATGAATTCTCAAAATTGCATTAATTTTTATCATGTGAAAAAAAAAACCTCTGATCGGGAAAAATGCCGCACCGGGTCCCCACTGCATTCGGCAGCGCAGACTCGTGCGCGATGCGCACGCGCGAATACATATATATGAGCGCTGCGCGCGCGTATTCCTTCACCACACTTATGATTTCTCAAAATTCCATGTGAGATCGTTCATAAACTTTTATTCTTAAGAAAAGGAATTTTTAAAAAAAATCATTTCTGATCGGGTAAAGACTCACACCGGGTCCCTTCTGCCTTCATCTAACGAATTCATATATACGTTTCATATTAATATGTATTTATATTAAATTTTATAGCGTGAAAAAAAAAAGAGAAACAAAATCTGATTAGGAAAAATGTCGCACCGGGTTCCACTGTCTTAGGAAAAAATTCCCAAAATGCTCTAACTCTTATTTCTATTATTTTCCCCCTTCGCCCCAACTCCCGTCTATCCTAATAATTTTACAAATTCGAAAATATCCGCAATCGATTTGTAAGTATCAAAAACCTCTATGCACCAGTTTTGAACGATATATCTCTATTTTATTTTTTTGCCTCTCCCAATAATTTTAAAAATTCAAAAATATCCGCAATTGATTTGTAGGTATCGAAAACCTCTATGTACCAATTTTGAATGATCTAACTCTATTTTATATTTTTTGCCCCTCCGCCCCCCCTTCCCGGCCCTTCTAATAACTTTACACTTTCGAAAATATCAGCATTCGACTTGTAGGCCTCTAAAACCTATCTGTACCAATTTTGAACGGCCCAACTGTATTTCTATTTTTTTTTGCCCATAGCCCCCCCTTACCGCCCCACCCCCTTCCCGCCCCTCCTAATAATTTTACAAATTCGAAAATATCCCCAATCGATTTGTAAGTATTGAAGTACCTCTATATACCAATTTTGAATGATCTAACTCTATTTTTGTTTTTTTGCCCCCCTCTCCCCGCCCCTTCTCGCCCCTCCTAATAACTTTACACTTTCGAAAATATCCCCATTCGACTTGCAGGCCTCTAAAACCTATCTGTACCAATTTTGAACGGCCTAACTGTAATTCTATTTGTTTTTGCCCATAGCCCCCCCCCTTACCACCCCACCCCCTTCCCGCCCCTCCTAATAATTTTACAAATTCGAAAATATCCCCAATCGATTTGTAAGTATCGAAAAACCTCTATATTCCAATTTTGAACGATCTAACCCTATTTTTATTTTTTTGCCCCCCCCCTCTCCCCTCCCCCTTCTCGCCCCTCCTAATAACTTTACACTTTCGAAAATATCCCCATTCGACTTGCAGGCCTTTAAAACCTGTCTGTACCAATTTTGAACACCCTAACTGTATTTCTATTTGTTTTTGCCCATAGCCCCCCCCTTACCGCCCCTCCTAATAATTTTACAAATTCGAAAATATCCGCAACCGATTTGTAAGTATCGAAAACCTCTATAAACCAATTTTGAACGATCTAACTCTATATTTATTTTTTTGCCCCCCGCTTTCTCCCCTCCCCCCTTCTCGCCCCTCCTAATAACTTTACACTTTCGAAAATATCCCCATTCAACTTGCAGGCCTCTTAAACCTATCTTTACCAATTTTGAACGGCCTAACTGTATTTTTATTTTTTTGCCTCCCCTCCCCTCCCCCCTTCTTGCCCCTCCTAATAACTTTACACAATCGAAAATATCCCCATTCGACTTGCAGGCCTCTTGAACCTATCTGTACAAATTTTGAACGGCCTAACTGTATTTCTATTTGTTTTTGCCCCATAGCCCCCCTTACCGCCCCACCCCCCTACCCGCCCCTCCTAATAATTTTACAAATTCAAAAATATCCGCAATCGATTTATAAGTATCGAAAACCTCTACGTACCAATTTTGAACGATCTGACACTATTTTTATTTTTTTGGCCCCTCCCTCCCCTCCCCCCCTTCTTGCCCCTCCTAATAACTTTACACAATCGAAAATATCCCCATTCGACTTGCAGGCTTTTAAAACCTATCTGTACCAATTTTGAACGGCCTAACTGTACTTCTATTTGTTTTTGCTCCATAGCCCCCCCCCTTGCTGCCCCACCTGGGGGCTGAATTTCTAAAATTCCAGAAATTGGTTTTTAGATAGTTGCATTAGCTATATTTTAGAGCAAAAATTTCACGTATATCTATTTTTTTTTTTTGTTTGAGATACATAGGATTATGCGAAATCACGTTTTACGCATGTGAAATCACATTTTGCCCCCCCCCCCCGCCCCCTTGGGGACCGAATTTCAAAAATTCCAGAAACCGATTTTTAAACATTTGTATTAGCTATATTTTAAAGCAAAAATTTTACAGATATCTGCTTTTTTGTTTGAGATATGAAGGATTTTGTGAAATTACGTTTTGCCCCCCCTCCCCCCCCTTGGGGGGTGAATTTTGTAAAATCGCTTGCGGCGTTGTCTTTCTCGGGTCGTAAACATTAACCATGCCAAATTTGGTCCCGCTCGGTGAAACGGCCTAGGATTCTATAGCGGACACACACACACACACACAGACTCTGCTCTTTTATATATATAGATTATTGTTTTAAAATAAAGAAAAAGAAAAGAGATATACAACACAACAAGAAACAAAACTGATGCCAGATATTCGTATCAGGCAGGCAAAAGAGCTTCGGATATCCGATATCCGGCAAAATCCCTATCCGTTTCATCAATAATTATAAGTGTCAAATGTTTCAAATCTAGCCACTAGAGTATAAATATTTAGACATTCTAATTTACTTGTTTTGTTTAAACAAAAATGAATGCTTTAAATTTTGAATTGTTGTGAAGAACAAGGTTTTTTCTTTTTTCTTTTTTTTTTTTCATGAAATGTATATAAGCTTTTGGGGATTTTATTGTTATAGATACTTTTTTGCTTAAATTATATAATCCATTAAAATAGTTTTAGGCAATATGAAAAGTTCTTAATGCATAAAACATTTTATGCACCATTCGTTATTCCTAATATTTCATTCAATATACAAACTAATTATTATAAAAATAAATTCAATATTTCATTTATACACTCCTATATATACTTTTTTATAATGCTTTAGCGAGAAAAAATAATAATACAAATCTTAAAATATGGGTATATATTTTTCCTTGCACCATCTACAATTTAGTTTACTTTTATTAATTAATACTTTATTAAATCTAATAATAAATGTATGACAAATAGTGCTACAGGAAAATAAAATTATATATATCGGCAGAAAAATTAATAATTCATGCAGTAATACGAATACCAAAGAATAATAATCATTTTATATTCTTTGATAACACTGCTCGTGCACATAAAAAAATTCTTGCAGTACGATTACGCATTAACGAACAAAATATATTTTACTAACTGGTCAAACTGTATATTTTTTACATTACCCCCGCGATTTGTACAGCCGTAGGCTGAGCAGCTTTTAACCATACTTAATAATTTCTAAATCTATCTCATTTCAAAAAGCATTTGAAAAAAAAAAACTGCATGAGCATGATAAGCAAAGGAGTCTATACAGAAAACTGTTTGTTTTGCCCCGTATGCGAACCAAAACTATCGGCACTGTATTCATACGAGCTGACCGCGCTAGATAACGTTAGTCAGCTCTCCTGTTCTTAAGATCCTCGGTTGTAATGAAATGCTCGCCCTCTGGTGGGCTAAGGTGAAATTATCACACCACTGCATATCATCATATTATGCAATCGATTTTCCATGATGTAATGGCGGAGAAAGAACAATAATTCATACACGTGGCTATTATATTTACTAACAACTGCAGTTCAGAGAGCGCCATCTATCGATCATTACAAACGCGGATAGTACACGGAGCTCAGTGTTTTTGGTTTGTAAAATCCAGGGGGGTTTGTACTTCCTCTATTATTATTCTATGGTCGGATTATGTTTTTTCGCCAAAGTGCTGTAGAGTGGGAACTTTCCAAAATTTTTCACAAAAAATAAATAAATAAAAGAATAGGGGTTTTTATTTTGCAACAGTGATGGACGAAGGATCACATTCTTGTGACGTCATGGTGTGGTCACGTACTTTGGGTAAATACAAACTATTTTCACCCACAGTATCAAGCTCGGCGTATTATCCAGGAGAGATTTCGCTTTTTTCCTATTTTATTTTCACATCATGCCATCTTACTGTGCAGCATTTGGCTGCAAAAACAGCGGTTATAATAAAGGAATATCATTTCATTCCTTTCCTTTGAATAACAAGCTTCTATTGAAAGCTTGGTTAGTGCAAATGAAAAGAGATAAATTTATACCTACCAGACATTCGAAATTATGCTCTGAACATTTTGAAGAAGATTGTTTCATTTTTGAGAATTTTACCGGTAGAAGACTTCTGAAGCCTGGCGTTGTCCCAACAAAATTTATTTTTTCTAAAGGTAATCCAAGAGAAGAAAATTCGTATCAGATAAGGTAAGTATGATTTGTTAACATGTTAACATGAAAATGTGCTTTACGGTTACATCCAGACTGAAACATTGTGATCACAAATAGGTAAACAATCACAAATCTGGCTGTGTTTCAATCCAAACGCAACATTTGTTTACAAAACTGATCGCAAAGTTGTGAGCGATGAGGGGAAAATTTGCGACTGCCTCGGAGCTCTCACAAGTCGATCGCAGGTCTGCTATCGTCTGTAAAAACATGGCCGCTGGTGACTGTGTTAGAAATTAATAATGATTTTCATTCAATGAATTAACATGGCGAAGCTTTTCTTTATACGAAAATGATACTTTCTCAGTATCTGATGGTTTTATTTGTTCACGTGAGTAAGAATAGATATTAAAAATATTAATATGGATCATGCTGAAAATTATAGTTGTAACATTTGTATATTTCCTAAATGTTAGGCTTATTTAATGTGGATCAAACGTGATATATCATGTTGGTGTAATTGTTTATTCATTTTTTAAAATAACATAATATATTGTATTATTTTACAAGATGACTACAATATTCAGTAAAACTTTACAATTTGTTGTGATACAGATATACATAAATATACTTCTAAATGTAAATAAAGGCTACAACATTCGTTTGTAAAGCCCGATTTGTCAATTATTTTTATAGTTATCTATACTATTGACAGCAATATGTGGTAAAACTTTAGAATTCGGTGCGGTAAACCATAAAAGTTCTTTTTATTGTAAATAACAGCTACTGCATTTGATTATAAAAGCCTGATTAGTCAATTATTTATTTTATTATGTGTAAAACTCTATGTAGATGAAAATATACAACTTATTATTAGTGTTGAAAATGAGTTTTAAAGAATAAAAATATTTTACTCTCAAATAACTATACATATGTGGAATTTATATCTGCAGCTGGTTCATTACATTTAAATTCAGTATTTAACTGTTTGTAATCTTTAAATGAAAACTTCATGTTTAAACACTATAAATTACAAAATTTTGTCCATTAAAAATGGAGGGGGGAGATATGCTGCTGCCCCTCCCATTACTTTGTTTATGGTTACAAGATTACACAATACTTCCCCCCCCCCCCCCCCCTTCAATACATTTTCTTCTCTATATTTTTATATTTCCTTCTTCACTGTGTTTGAATTCTCTGCTGCTGGATCTAATTTTTCCCAATTGCTTATTACTTTGTTACTGAATTTTTTTCTTCATATACATTCATTTTAGCTAAATGACTAAATAACTTGATACAGTCGATTGAATACAACACATAAGCATTAACCAATTACTTAGCCTTGAATTAAAGCATTGTAGCCTGAAAGAGAAACATTAATAATATTTTTAATAGCAAAATTTTAAATTCAAAGCTTACTAACAGCTGATATTGAATTTAAATATAATTAAATAGCTGCAGCTATTAATTATATATATGCATAATTATTTGATAAAAATACTTTTATTTTTCAAAACACAATTACAGCATTAATAGTAAAAGAATGTGGCTTGTATTTTTTCAGCTATATAGAATATCATAAATAATAAAAATAAATAAATAACTGACTAATCAGACAGTTACAATTAAATGTGATAGCGGTTATTTACAATATGAATATTTAAGCAAATATTACCACACAAGATTGTTTAACCAAATATTGTAGTTATCTCATTATTATACAATATATTACGCTATTTTAAGTAATAAATAAGCAATTGCACAAACGTGATACATCATGTTTGATGTACATTAAATAAGCTTAAAATTTATGAACTATATAAATGTTACATTTATAATTTTCTGCGTACTAATCCATTTACAAAAAAAAGAACATACAAAACCATCATATCCATATTTTTATACTTGACATATATCATCAATGAAAGCTTTTAGTATTTTTTCCAAGAAATGATAAACCTTGTTGCACCATGGAACTGTGATTAAAAAAATATAAAAAATTTGAATAAACACCATAAAATGTAATAATTCACAACAGTTGTTTTGGGTCGAAAGAAAACACTACCTTTTGTCGGGCGAACAAAGTAGGCAAGAGTGCTGCAAACAAACACTCATGCCTACATTATTCGCCTGACAAAGGGTCATTTTTTCTTTTTTTACCTTCAGAAAATTTATAAGCATACTACTACTTGTTTTCACAAAATATTCTAACATTTTATTCAACTGAAAAATACACTTATATATATATATACACTGATGGAAAAAAAAATCCCAACACCAAGAAAAAATTATTGTACAGTAATGAAATTTCAGCAATACATTTGTCTAGGTAACATATTTAATTGATTAAAGTATCAAGATCACAGGTAGAGAAATTGGCGAGAAGAGCCATTTCAAATGTGAAATGTTGGTACATTAATAACCGGTGTAACCGCCAGAATTTTGAATGCAAACGTGCATGCATTGTGTCGTACAGGTGTCGGATATCAGTTTGTGGGATGGAGTTCCATGCTTGTTGCACTTGAGCGGTTAATGCTGGTTGTGGATGACGCTGGAGTTGTCGTCCAATGATATCCCATACGTGCTCGATTGGAGAAAGATCTGGTGATCTAGCAGGCCAAGGCAACATGTCGACACTCTGTAGAGCATGTTGGGTTACAACAGTGATATGAGGGCACGCATTATCCTGTTCGAAAACACCCCCTTGAATGCTGTTCATGAATGGCATCACAACAGGTTGTATCACTAGACTGACGTACAAATTTGCAGTCAGGGTGCGTGGGATAACCATGAGAGTGCTCCTGCTGTCATACAAAATTGCTCCCCAAACCACAACTCCAGGAGTAGGCCGTGTGTGTCTAGGCCGGAGACAGGTCGCTAGCAGGCGTTCACCTGGCCTCCTTCTAACCAACACACGGCTATCACTGTGACCAAGGCAGAACCGGCTTTCATCAGAAAACACAACAGATCTCCACTCCGTCCTCCAATGAGCTCTAGCTTGACATCACTCACGTCGCAAACGGCAGTGGTTTGGAGTCAGTGGAATGCACGCTACAGGGCGTCTGGCTCAGAGCTGTCCTTGAAGTAACCGATTTGTAACAGTTCGTTGTGTCACTGTGGTGCCAAATGCAGCTCGAATTTCAGCTACAGATGCAGTACGATTAGCCACAGCCATACGCCGAACACGGCGGTTTTCCCTCTCAGTAGTGCCACGTGGCCGCCCGAAGCCCGGTCTTCTTGAGGCAGTACCTTCCCTTGACCACTGCTGCCAACACTCATGCACAGTGGATACATTCCTGCCAAGTCTTTCTGCAATATCGCAGAAAGAAAATCCACCTTCTTATAGCCCTACTACACGACCTCGTTCAAACTCAGTGAGCTGTTGATAATGGCTTCTTCGTCGTCTTAGAGGCATGCTTGACTAACATTAACCCACTACGTCAAATCTCAACTGTAAATAATGATCACGAACCTTACTGCACTTATTTAAAGCAAACCTCATTTGCATGTTCATAGAGTCGCTACTAGCGCCACACTTATGCGCGTAGCTCGAAATTTGAATCGACATCAGCTTTCAGATGTATAAACACGCCTACCAAATTTCGTTTATCTAGCACAGCTCCTTCCTGGTGTTGGGATTTTTTTTCCATCAGAGTATATATATATATATATATATATATTTTTTTTTTTTCAACTCAAAAGTAAAATATTAATTTTTAAAAAAGTAATACTAATTGAACGGTTATAAATTTTCAGAACATGAATACATTATTAAAAAACGCATTAAACGAGTAATTGTAGAAACAAATTTCCCCATAGAAGAACGTGAGTTTGGCTTCTGGTTAGCAACTGACTTTGAATACCAACTCGGCATTTCCCACATAATGTCCGTTAGCATGTAAAGTTAAATTTTTATACCAACTATATGAAAACGACAGAGCTGATAATTTAACTTGGGCACTTAAACAGATATATGGGAAATGCCAAGTTGGTTATCAGCCAGGGTAGCTCATTGATATACAGTAAGTGGAGTACTCAATTTCAGTTCCCAGCTCTGGTCTTTTTCACATAGTTTGTATACAAAATTCAATCTTGCACTCAAATTTCTCTAAATTTAATAAATCATGGTTCATGAATGGTTTAAGTAAAAATTACAGGGTCTATCAGAGTTGTGCCATGAATTAATCTTTATATATTTATATGTTAAATCTGCATTTGCAAACATAGTGATATTACCAACAGATATCATGTGGGAAATGCCAAGTTGATAATCAGCCAAGGTGGCTTAGTGGTGGAGCGTCTGCACTGTAAGTGGAGTGCTCGAGTTTGATTTCCAGCTCAGGCATTTTTCGCATAGTTCATACAAAACAATCAACCTTACACTCCAATTTCTCAAAATAAATATTCATAGCTCATGAATGATATTTCTAACAAGGAAACATTCAAAAGGTGTCGTCTTCAAAAAGTATGTGATTGTACTCTTCCTAAAACACCTGAAATTGAAAAAATTATCGGCTGAAATGAATTACAGCAACAACAAAAAATTATCAAAATTAAGAATATTTGGCGATTGATTTTGAGTACTTGGCAGAGAAACAAAACACGGTTCTGTTCTTACATAGCAATCTCGGTACTAGCGAACTGAATGCCTAACAGTGCTAAATCGCCAAATATGCTTAATTTTGATAATTTTTTGTGGTCGCTGTAATTCATTTCAGCCGATAACTTTTTCACTTCCTGGTGTATTATAAAGAGTAGAATCACATATTTTTTTCTATATTTTTTGAAGGCGACACCTTTTGAATGTTTCCTTGTAAGTAAAAATTACATGGTTTATCAGATTTGTGCCACAATTAATTTTACAGTGAAGCATCAGCAGAAAACAGTTGTTGCCTGATTACTGATTTATAGATGTTCCAAAAATGTATTAAAATAGTCGACCAATCATAACATTAAAAAAAAAATACTTTTTAAAAATGCATATGATTGAACCTCGTTAACATGAATCTCAAGAGGAAAAATTTTTTTTCATGTTTTCAGTAGTTCATGCTATCAGTAATCAATCTTCATTTTGACAGGGATTAAGGAAACAGTTCATGTTTTGTTAATGAGGTTTGACTGTATATACCTAATGCATGAAAAACGTAATTAATTAAAATAAGTTAAAATTTTACTTACAAACAATCTCTTTTTACTTCCTTATACAATGTATAAGGATGTATTGTAATCCCGATTTGCGAAATGGATTTTGTATCTTTCATAGCTCAAAAACGAATCATTATAGAATGTTGCAAATTTATATGTGTCATTGTCATGATGTCCAACTGTAAACCTGCAAGTTTCGCTTTAGAGATATCAGCGACTTTACACCATTTTTCGTGCTATCTGTATGTGTGTATGTATCTCGCATAACTCAAAAACAGTTGGCTGGTTGGTTAGGTTTTGCATCGCACTAGTGCTGTGTAATGGGCAATTGGCGACGGTCTGGGACTCATCTCTAGAGGTGGTCCGGAGACATGCCATAACAGTTTTGATCATCCACGGAAGGGATGGCTCTCCCACTTTGGTGACCACCTGAGGTATAATTTTTTTATGGGAACATGTAGGGCATTGCATTCATGACAGTTTACATGCACCAGCCACCATTAGTGTATACAACAGTCTTTGGCCGGCTTGAGTACCAAACCTGCAATCTTCCAATTACAAGCCTGGCACTTTACCGACTGGGCTACAGCGGCTCCCAAAAACAGTTGGACATAGAAGATTGAAAATTGGTATACAAGTTTGTTATAACATCTAGTTGTGCACCTCCCTTTTTTTGGTCTTTCTGTGACTTTTCGTTTTGGAGATATTTACGAAAACTGTATTCATAATAACCAAATATTCAAAGGTTTTAATTAAAAATGACCCACCATCATAGAGATTTAAAAATAAGCTAATGATAGAGCCCATAATTGTATTATTATGAAAGTCGTTGACATTTTTGCATGTAGAAAGTAATTTGTAAAGACATAAGCAAGTTTTAGTCGACAAATGCATTTTATTTTAGGAATATTCAGCCCGTAAATAGAACATGTAATGATATTTTTATGAAAGTTGCCGACATGCAAAAACAGGTTCTAGACGACGAATGCACTTTAATGAATATTGAGCACGTAGATAGAGCATGTAATGATATTGTTTTGAAAGTTGCCAACATTTTCAGTGAAGAAGGTAATTTTTAGTATGTAAGCAGGTTCTAGTCGACAAATGCCCTTTATTTTGTTTTAGTCTTGTTTGTCATATAAAGAATTTTCGAAGAATTTAGTTTAGGTCTATAAACCAGTGGATCTTTCCAGAATTCTATTCTTATTGAAATTAGAACTTCCAAAATTTGGCAACCCTAAACTACAAATTTTCGCCAAATTTGATGCCAAGACCAAAATCAGTATTGGCTACAAACTTGGCAAGATGAGCGATCAAATTTGGCACAAATATTGTTTCAGGATAGCCTGAATTAGTAAATCCTTTCTCAATTTTAACTGAATTAATTGTTTCGGTAAAGTGTATCATTTTTCACCTCTAATTTTCGGCAAAGAGAACAAAAGTAGGTCATCTATACTCAAAGGATTTTTAATAAATTCTAAGCTATGAATTTGCTAAAAAAGATTGTTATTAAAGGAACCTCACTCAGACCCATAACATTATTAAATGTCATTAACCCAAATACCTCCACATTACCCTATTTATACAAACAAAATTTATTGCTGTCTGCACCCAAGTGCTTCCATATCTTTACTATATAACTAATGATGTAATCATAGTGAAGGGAAATGGATATTTGTCTATAATAATGAATTATAGTAAAGTACCGTTCCATTTTGCCGGTGCAAGCGATAAAGGTCGCCAAAAATGATACTACCAACACCAAATGAAATATCCTTACTGGTAACTTTTTACCACCACATTTTCAAAACAAGTTGCAGTTATTTCTTATCAGTCACATCTTTTTCCTAATACATCAAAAATGGATGAGAAACCAAAATCAATAAAAATTTGGGATTTGCCCAAACAGAGGAAGAATCTGTCAGTTTATTTCAAGCAAAAGACAACTACTGCTTGTGATAAAAAGTTCTTAGAACTAACTTTTATTAAAAATTTTTTATATGTATACTATGTGCTTTCGACAGAAAAGTTTGCTTGGCGAAAATTAATTTTACATCTATTAACATTATATAAAACATTACGAAAAAGTTTTTTTTTTTTTTTTTTTTTTTTTTTTTTTTTAATGCTCACATCTATAAGTACTAACTATAACATTTTTAAGCTGCTGAATTTTATTAATGTGAATTTTTATTTTCAAAACATTATCTACTTATACAGCTAGTTATTTACTTATTATTTTAATTATTCTAACCAATGAATGTTACTACAAATGAGGAAAATAGTTTATCGAAAATTAAATCAATCAGTTTACAAAAGCTTTGTATAAGCTTTTAATTGTTGAAAAACACCTACTAAACAATTAAAATAAAATCTAGTTTTCATATACTAGGCAAATATAACAATTTTAGAATTTTTTTAAAGTAAATGCTTAAAATATAGATTAAATGTTAGACTAGTTGATGCATATACATAAGTATACTTAGAGTTAAATTTAGGCTTCATTCCAAAAATTGTAAGAATGTACACTTGAAACTTATTGTAACCTATTTACTAAATAAAATTCAATATAGACAATAAATGAATGATAACATTTAACGTTTCTGAAACCAAAAATATAAAAGATACAAATACATTAATATTTTTAAACTAAGTTTTAAAAAGCTGCATGTAAACAATCTATTAAAAAAAAAAAGTTCAACTAATTTTTTTAAAAAAACAAAAACTGCATTAAACTTCATATATAAGTGTGAATATCGTCTTATTTTGTATTTTATCTCCCTCAGATAATACACAGGGAGATACATTTTCAGAAAAATAATTACATTTAAACACTTCCGTATTTTTAATTACAGATACGCTAATAAATAAATATAAACAAAAACGCAAGCATATGCTACGTCAGATGGTCAGATGTTTCTCACTAGCCAATCATTACGGCTTATCGTTTAAAATAATCGATGTATTGGAAACCGGAAACAACGAGATATATAAATCCGCGATTGTAATGAAATGCTCGCCCTCTGGTGGGCTAAGGTGAAATTACAATAAACATGGTTTAATTCGAATTCCATACAGCCGCCATTGCTTGCCGATATTTAGTTTCACATATATTTATCGAATAAAAATGAATAAATACGGTAAAAAAGATAACACATACTTTTGTGTGCCACAGTGTAACTCCAAAGGATCAAGAAATCCAGAATTGAGCTTCCATTTATTTCCAAATGACAAATTTAAAATTTCAGTTGCTTCGGCTAATGGAAGTAAAGAATTAATCAGATGATTTGAAATTAATATTTGTTCAACTTCAGTTAAAAATCTACTTCCGGTCGAACTTTGAATAAACTGAAGTATTTTTTCCAAAAGCAATCAATTTTCCATAATGTAATGGCGGAGAAATTATAGTACGAATATTAAATAGAATAACAAAAAGAACACTGATGGAACACACGTGGCTAATGTTTACTAACAACTGCAGTGTTCACAAAGCGCCGTCTATCGATCATTACAAACGCGGATTAGAGTGCTGATTCAATGGATGAAGGATTAACTTTCCGTGGTTCAAGATGAATCACGTGATATGCTCGAATAGGTTGCTGTGTTTGGCCCTTTATCGCTATTTTGGCATTTAAAATATCAGTTCGACAAATTATCATTATTATTAGGTAACATGACAGTCCTATGACCGAAATAAATTGCTTTTAAAATAATTTTACACATATTTCACATTTTAATAAATAATATAATACCTTTCTTTTCATCGTTTCTCAACAAACTTTAAAAGTGTTCATAAAACAAAATTTGAACTTTTAAAGAGATAAATTTAACAACAAATAATAATTTTTCAACTATTTTTAAGCATTTTATCGGTTAAAGTTCAACTACACGAAATAAAAAAGAAGTAAAATCAAAATCAAAATGGTTTAGAACAAAAGAATATTAAACTACGTAAAGTAAACAAAAACATTGAAACCGTTGCCATAGAAATGTACTGAAAATGAACTGTTACCAAGGAAACCACCGAATACGCATGTGCAAGGAAAGCATGTCACATGACTCATCTTGGACCTTCTCAAGGGTTACCATTTATCACTCTACTTTATATATCTCGTTGACCGGAAATCACAAACTTGCGATCAGCCGCTGTCATTTGTGAGCGACTGAAATTGTTCCGTTTGGAATGAAACTTTCTTGGCGATCACTCGATTGCGAGCGAGCGAGCGTTGCAGTCTGGATGTAACTGTATGTTCACTGCTTGGCGACTTTTCCCAAAACTGCCAAGTGCTGCCAATTTAGCAAGGTGAGTTTGCCAAGTTTGGCATCTTGATCGCCAGTTGCAAACAAGAGGCCAAGCAGTGAGTATAGTTAGTAATAATTTTTAGTACAAGAGAAAAATATTAAAAAGGAATGAAACTGAAATTTGTTTACAAAAAGAAAAAAAAAAAAAAAAAACGAGGTGGTCTGAGACCATGCCTATGCATAGACTACAAACAATCATTATACATCTGTGTGTGTAATACAAACGGCAAGTCACAGTGGCTGCGGGTGTAATATTTATTTCTGAGGATGGAAATTAGATTTCATTTCACTAATTTCCCTTGATGAAATGTGGATGAAATTAGAAAGACAGCATGGATACATGTAATCATGTGACTCGCGTTCGCCGAAATCGGATTATGTTTTTTTGCCAAAGTGCTGTAGAGACAGTGTGGGAACTTTTTAAATTCTTTTCACAAAAAAAAAATTAAATAAATAAAAATAAAAAATAAACGAGAAAAAGAGCAGTTTTTTTTACAACCGTGACGGACGAAGGATCACATTCTTGTGACATCATGGTGTGGTCACGTGCTTTCGGTAAATACAAACTATTTTCACCCATAGTATCAAGCTCGGCGTATTATCCAGGCAAGATTTTGCTTTTTTCCTAATTTATTTTCACATCATGCCATCTTACTGTGCAGCATTTGGCTGCAAAAACAACAGTTATAATAAAGGACCATCATTTCATTCCTTTCCTTTGAATAACAAGCCTGTATTGAAAGCTTGGTTAGTGCAAATGAGAAGAGATAAATTTATACCTACCAGACATTCGAAATTATGCTCTGAACATTTTGAAGAAGATTGTTTCATTTTTCAGAATTTTACCGGTACAAGACTACTGAAGCCTGGCGTTGTCCCAACAAAATTTATTTTTTCTAAAAAAGGTAATCCAAGAGAGGAAAATTCGTATCAGATAAGGTAAATATGATTTATTAACGTGAAAATGTGCTTTAGCTCACTGCTTGGCGACTTTTCCAAAAAAGTGCCAATTTTCCAAGGTGAGGCTGCCAAGTTTGGCATCTTTATCGCCAGTTGCAAACAAGAGGCGAAGCAGTGAGCAAGAGCATAGTTAGTAATAATTTTTAGTAAAAGAGAAAAATATCAAAAGGGTATGAAATCTGTTTCAAAAAAAAAAAAAAAGATAAAAGCTTGCTGGCTAGCAAAACAATTCGTTTTTTAATGGCGGTCTGCGACATGCCTATGCATAGACTAATAATCATTATACAAAAGTGGCCGCGAGTGTAATATTTATTTCTGAGGATACAAATTAGTAGATTTCATTTCACGAATTTCACCCGTGATGAAATTAGAAAGACAGCATGGATACATGTGATTAGAAGGCAAGATAATATTTATGATTAGTATTTCATCTTACTCCAATTTACATATATTTTTATTTATTCTGTTAATGATTTTGCAATTATATATATTGTCAATGTTAACAATAACATGCTTAGAAAAATAAGCACAACTTGCAGGTTAGTCCAGAACCCTATTTGTCGATTTCCTTTAGTTTATAGGTTTATTAGACGCCGTTTTGAAATGAACAATAGTAAGCCAAATTGGCTAACATTGAAATTTTCTTGCCAAGCTCTAAACTCTGCTTTCTTTTTGTTTTCAGAAGTTCTTTGTAAAAAAAATTATTTCCCTAAAGTTAGATTGTTTTGAATCTGAAAGAAATTATATTACGAGCAATGGTTATTAAATGTTATGTAAAAGGCTGCAAGGAATATTTTGTAAAAGGAGGAATGGTTACATTTCACATGTAAGATATTTTATGGTTCATTTTTTCATACTTTATAAGTAATTATTTTTGTAAAATGCTTGTAAGTGCTATATTTGGAACGGAACGAATTACAGGTTCGTCCACATCCACAACTGGATTTGGCGATTTTTCTTTTGGTGACCATGGCGAAATGGTATTTTTAGAAGTGGTTGCCATGGATTCCAAACGTAAACAAAAGCAAAACGTGTTTTTCAAAATGATGTCTTTTGTAATGTACAAGATTAAGCCTATTTTTAATATTAACTAAACAGATATTTTAAATTTAAAAAACCTCATTATGCATGCTATTCAGGAATGAGATGTTTCAGCTGATTTCAGCTTTTTTGTAAATTTAGCTTTTCAGTTTCCTCAAGCTTTTTTGTATTCCTGATGTGCATTTCGTACATCAGCTAATCAAATAAGTCTTGACTAATGATAAAGCATTATCATTTGCTCTTTTTTTATTGATTAAAGGTTAAAAAACATATTTATTGCTCTAATTTAATAGATTTTGTCATCAGAATTCTAGTATTGCAATTCAATATTTTGCCTTTGTGTACAGTTTCAGTTTTTTTGTATTTTTATCTCATCTCTGGAACATCCTAATCGATTTTTCTACGAAACACCATTTACACCTATCATCCATAACAACATAATTGTCACATCTCCATGCAAATCTGTCCATCACATTCTTTTTCTTTCTCAAAACCATGTCACTTCCACACTTTTCACAAAATCTAATAATTTTCAATAATCCACATTTTTTTCAAAAATTCCAAAAATATTTCTCTCTTTCTGAATAATTTGCTCAAAAAATTCCTACTCCATTCATCTTATTTTCCAAATATGGCCTATCTGCTCGATGGTCACAATCATTCTAACATTATTTTTCAACAAATCTTCATAACCTTTGAAATTTTTTTTCACAGATTCACTACTATTAAAAACCATACTTAAATGAAATAAAATAATAATAAATTAAATAAACAAAATAAATTTATAATAAAGAGTAAAAATATAACCGTTTTATAAAATTAAGCTTCACCAGCTAAAATAGAATAGAAAAATGTATAATTAAAGATCTTTACAATTAATTGCAATGGTAATAAAAAATAAACAGAACACCGGTTGCTATATCAGGTGGAATCCCAAAATCTGGTACCCCTTGGCATTTTTGGGTGACTTTTGCTGGCGTGATCCCCGCCAGCTCGTAGGCGTGGTAGGTGTTATTGCCAGCTTGGCAAGTGGTACCAGATTTTGGGATGAAACCGCTATATCATATTGCAAAGGATCGAGAACGACATTGTTATTGTTCAAAATGGCACCAAAAAAACTTGCCAAATCCAGTTGTGGAAACCTGCAACTTGTACATTTGGGGCAACTTACAAGTTGTTTCATAACTCCATTTGGCAATTTTTTTTCGGTGATTATAAATAAATATTTCTATTAATTTTTTTTTTTTTTTTTTTTTTTTTGGTAGACAAAAAGTGCCAAGTTGGCAACTATGCCTGCAATACATTAATTTTATATATATAAAAAAAAGTTAATTTGTATAGTAAATATTGAAATGTCTCGTAGAAAACAACAAGAATCACAAATATTTAAACTAAAATCTTTCCGGATTGGACTGAACTCTAAGAAATTGGTCTGATAATATATGTCTGTATAACACAATGTCCTAATCTGTAGAACATATCCTCCGTGTCATAAGGAATCTGTTGTACTATATTAGAAACGGTGCAACTATAGTATTTCCCCACAGCTGAATTTGGTGATTTTTCTTTGGCGCCGATTTGAGCGATAACAATGTCGTTCTGGACTGTTTGAGATATAATATGGCAGCCTGCATGCTATTTATTTTGGATTTATGATTTATAATTTAGCTTATGGTTTTATCATGTATGATACATGATTTATGATTTAACCATAATCGCCAAATTCAGCTGTGGGGAAATACTATAGTTGTTCCTTCAAAACAAATAAAAACCAAAAAAGTTAACTTTTCCACTACATTCAGCTGTTTCATCTCTGCCACACTTTCTTATATTTCCATAATAAAGGTATGCGCCATCCACGTTAAAAGTTTGGGGGTTTTGAATCCAAAACATATTTTATCATCTCAAGCAGTGGTGATTAGATGTTCTGTATAGAGGTCTGCATGGGCCAGAATTTCGAGGCCCGGGCCCGGCCCTGCCCGTACGGAAACTTTACTTACCCGACCCGGCCCGTTATGAAGTCAAAAGATGCGGCCCGGCCGGGACAAAAAACGATAAAATCAGGCCCGGCCCGGCCTAATTCAAAAATATGTAAAATTAAAAAAAAAAAAAAAAAAAAAGAATGCCTTTTTATGAAAAAGATTTTTAGTATGTGTTTTGCAGAGGTTTTATATAACCAAACAATAGTACGTTCAGGGCCTGATTACCCAAAAGGCTCGGGAAACACAAGCTTCCCTTCTTAAAATTTAAGAGGGGCCCCCAAAATGACTAAAAACAGGGTTTTGAATTTTCTGTTTTATATTTTCATACTGAGATTGAATTTTTCTGAAAAAATTCGCCTAAAGCAAGATAAAATACTCACTATTTCGGAAAAAATCTATTATTTAACCTCAAAAATCTGAATGTTCTTAATTAATAAGTTATACGGTTTTAATGTTGTGTGTAGAAACCACCTAGATATATGAATGGAAAAAAAAAAAAAAAAAAAAACTATAAACACACACTAATTTTTGGTCTATAGCATTTTTATACTATTACAATATATAACAGGAAAACAAGATTTTCTGAAATCAAAGAGGGCCCCGAAATGCTACTGAGCTACCCTTAGCTTCAAAACTTAATCGGGCCCTGATTACGTTCTTTAAAAAAACTGCTGAAATTTTACAAGACAATTATATATAAACAGAAATTCATTATTATAGTCAAGGCACAGAGACAAACAGAAAGTCAAATCAAAATATTAGCATTCATCAAACAATATAGGAAGGTATTTAAAATGGTTAATACTACTGGAAATGCACTTTCAACCATTTTCTCTTATATACCATAATGTATCCGAATCTTTCATGTGCTCCGGTAAACAAAACTTGAATGTTAATCCAACCATATTCAATAGAAAAGTTGCTTTTGCCCATGATAAAAATGATGCTACTTTCGTCCACTGGAGAAAAGAAAAAGGAGCCTTAGAGAAAAAGTTACAGCGGAAAGATTTTTATAGCCTTTATATCACCTAAACTCAACAGATCATAAGAAACAAACCCTTATACTGTATCTAATTTCTTTTGTTGTGTACATGTACGCAAACTGGTAGTGACATGCATACTATTTTGAATAGGAAACCATCTAATATTACTTTAAATAAAATATATATTAATTTCGAGGCATGCTAAAAATATTTGCGAAAAATCAGATTTCGGACAGAGACAGTCTGATAGACAATTAAATTGACATTACAGACACTTTTTTAACAAAATAGAACTTTATGTGACATACAAGCCTGTAAAATTACGTAAAATAAATGACTGAAGAAATATTTATCATTTTCCTTTTTCGTTGATTAACGAGGAAACCAGAAAAAGATTCGGGCCGACACGGCCCGGAGAAAATTTCATTCAGGCCTGGCCTGGCCCGTGTCTGAAAAAAAAATTAAGCTCGAGCCCGGCCCGAGAGCAAATTCAAAAATTCGGGCCAGAAGCCCGGCCCATGCAAACCTCTAGTTCTGTATACAAAATAAGGCTGTAAACAAAATTTTGTCAAAGGAAGACCTGTTACATTTTGCTGGAAAGATTTTTTATATTTTAGCATTTTGTGCTTTTTCTGTAATTATTCTTGTAAAATGCTTATAACTTTTATACTTAGTTCTTAATAACAATTGCATGTACTATCTAAAAAAAAAAAATATCCAATATTGCTTTTACAATAATAATTCGTGGTAATTATATTTATCACTGAATGATTGCATTAAGTGAAATATATGTATGTATATATATATATATATAGAGAGAGAGAGAGAGCTAAAGGGCCCTCTTCACTCACCGCCGCCGGAAGCCGAAGCTAATGTTATTCTATGGGAAATTTTTCTTTACAAATAACTTATTAACTAATAATATTTTTAAATTCTCTTTTCACATTCTGAAAATTCCCACCTGTTAAATTGACGGACCTTTTTTAAAAAAATATTTTTTTAATTTTTAATATTTTATTTTAAAGCTGCAAAATACGAATTTTCAATATGTGAATTTTTTTCATTTTGTAATATCAAAATAGAATATTAAAAATTTAAAAAATACATTTTTAAAAGAGGTCCGTCAGTTTAACAGTTGGGAATTTTCTGAATGTGAAAACAGAATTTAAAAATATGTATTAGCTAATAAGTTATTTGTAAAGAAAAATTTCCCGTAGAATAACATTGGCTCGGGTTTCCAGTGACAGTAAGTGAAGAGGGCCATTAAATGAAATATATGTGTATATATATATAGAGAGAGAGAGGGAGAGAGCTTAAAAGCTGAAAATTAAGCCAGATACTAAACCTTTATATATTTATTATCTTGTAGCTTATGCATCATAAAGAATGTATGTACAGTAGAAGATCTTTATAACGCAAAGCTAAAAACACAAGGTTTTGCGTTATATAGAATTTTGCATTATATAGATCACATTTCACATATCGTCAAACTTACCTTGTAAACATGGCCAAATATGTCTGAAACATATCAAAACAGAGTAGGACATTTTAAAGTTACATTTCTTGGAACAAAAAAATAGATGGATAATAACTTTCATTCTAAAATTTACTTTATAAAGATAGTCCATACATGCCTGTACAAAATCATTCATTATACTGCTCACTTAAAAAAAAATTAATGAAAGCAATTTTTTCATTAAAAATCTCTGAATTAAGCAGATAAAGAAAAACAAATGTATCACACTTACTTCTCAACAAAGTAACAGTTTTTTAGGAAGTATTTCTTAACTGCAAAATTTATTGTTTATATCCAAGAAATTTTGCGTTATATAGAGAATTGCATTATATAGAATTGCGTTATAAAGATCTTCTACTGTATATACATTTTCTTTTGATAATAACACATATATATTCTTTGTATATAAAATGCACTCGAAATGGCATTTTTAGCATTTTTCCAATTAAGTTTAAATGTATTTTCTGTACTTTGGTTTGTCAGTCTGTTTCTCTGAGCTGCAATTTCCATAAATGAAATTCACTCAGAGAGCATTCCTTTAATAACAAATTAGTTTTAACTTTTTTTTTCTTTCCAAAATATTTCAAGTAAATAATTATGATTAATTTTTGGGATTACCTCCAATAAAAAAAATAAAATAAAAATACACAGAAAAAGGGGTATGGTGAGCTAAAAGCACAAGAACTGTCAATTTCTAGAATATAAGCCCATCCTTCCCACTTTTCGGTTCTATGACTGTTGCAGTTGTTTTGAAAAGAATTGTTTTTTTTTTTTAATTCTTAATGTCTTTCTTAGTTTCTTATCACAAGAAATCTCCGAGTACAGTGAGGCATCCATAAACTGGTACTTTTTTTTTTTTTTTTAATGATCTGAAAATCTCTGTCTTGCTGTTTAGTTGTTTTCTTTGGTTGCCCAGAACGCGATTTTTATTCAAAATTGTCACCTTTTGGCAAAATTTGGTAAATACCAGCCCTGCTGCATCCAATTTTTCTTGTGATGTCCCCAATTTTCATTCCACGAGCTTTTAAACAATAAATTTGCAAAATTTCATTTTTGGAAAACTGCACATTGCAAAGTATCTTTACAATCAATCGAAAAAAGAAAAACACCTTTGCTTTTAACTCAGAAAACTACTACGTCACAAGTACATGACCTTAGAAAATGCAAATTTGGAGATCAGTACTTCAGTTAACTTTTAACACCAGTTGTCTATGTATTTTTGGGACAGCATTATTATTTTTTTATATTAAATTCATGACTATTTAAAGTTCTTTAAGTACTTAGTTTAAACTTATTCAACAAAGCATTATTAAATACTTAAATAAAATAGAAAACCTGTTTATTTGCTTCAGTTCCATTGGCAAAAAAGCTTTTTCATCGGAGGAACCTCCACATCTTCAGTGCCTCTTGCTGCAGTAGACAGCGACTGCCTTGTTCTTGATATTTACTTTCAAATTGGTGGCGACACATTACATCAATTTCGGCTGATTCGTAGTCATTAATTGCGTTACCGTTATGAGCTGTTTCTATGATTTCTCTGAAAAACGCGTAGGTGGGATTATTATAATTCGGGATTTTGATGACATTATTAAAATCAATGTCGATATTGTTTTCATGATAATTTCTGATCAAAGCGGTGATTTTTTTATCGTATTTTATGTCATTTTTATGTTCCTTTAAATGAGTTTTTATTTTCCTTTTGGTTACAGTTACACCTATATAACAGCATTCTTCCTTATTTTGATTTTTGAAAGGAATTTTATAAATACCAGCCATTTCGGTGGAGGAATTGAATCTTTATCACTTCTTCTTATTATTATTATATAAATATACCAATAAAACCCAATCCTAACATATTCCAAATAATAAGAAGTGATAAAGATTCAATTCCCCCCACCGAAACGGCTGGTATTTATGAAATCAAAATAATGAAGAATGCTGTTATATAGGTGTAACCAAAATAAAAATAAGAACTTGTTTGAAGAAACATCAAAACAACATAAAATACGATAAAATCACCACCGCTTTGACCAGAAATTATCATGAAAACAATATCGACATCGATTTTAATAACATCATCAAAATCGCAAATTATAATAATCCCACCTACATGTTTTTCAGAGAAACAATAGAAATAGCTCATAACCGTAACACAATTAATGACCACAAATCAGCCAAAATTGACGTATTGTGGCGCCACCTATTTGAAAGTAAAGATCAAGAACAAGGTAGTCGCCGTCTACTGCAGCAAGAGGTACTGAAGACGCGGAGGACCCTCCAATGAAAAAGCTTTTTGCCAATGGAACTGAAGCAAATAAACAGGTTTTCTATTTTATTTAAGTGTTCTTTAAGTATTTTATTAATTTTATTACGTCAGTACATATTTGCATAATTTATTCCGTCTTTCTTACTCGTTTAATTCACTCTTAAATCCAAAAAAACAGTTATCTATAAACTTTTGGGACGCACTTTATATTTTATTTGAAGACTTATCATCGAGCTATAAGTATATTGTAATGGGAGTACATATTATGAAAATGTTCCTAGAATGCAAAGGGTTGAAGGGAAAAAGAGGATAACAATACATATTAATCAATCAGTGAACTAGGAGAGAAGTAGTTAAAAATTCACTATGATAGCTGCAAGATGAAAATGACTGAGCTGAATAATTCCAAGAGTCAGAAAAAATGCCAAATTTATAGCCAAATAATTCTCTCTCTCTCAGATAAAATATAAATATTTTGAGTTTAGGAGGCCTATTACAAAAACCTGAACCAATTATTAATGCCAGAATATTGTCTGTAATGTGGAGCTGGGTTAGACTCAAATTATTGCAACATAATGTAATTTAGAAATATAAATCATGACTTAATGATGTTTAAATAATCTGTGTTGCGAAATTTAGCTATAATGAAATAAACTTATGCAATCAGCATATATAGTTACGCTCATCACTGACTGACTCTGTCATGCTTAAAAAGGCTGAGAGATTTCCTTGGATTCTGTCTGTGTGTGAACGCAAGTTGCTACCAAATTTTCATACTTTAATTAATTTTCAGAAATCTTATTGTCCGAATAATAAGTTGTTTAATCCAACGGATTCAGAAAAATTGCCCCTTTCATTTGGTACCTTATTTATAATGAATTTTTGATTAGATTTTTTAAAATGTATGAAAATAGACATTTAAATTTTTAATTGTTGCCATTTTTTTTTTTTTTTTTCAACATAAAATGAAATATGCTTTTACGTGAAAAAATAATATATATATATGTTTATAAAATATTAAATTTGCCCATGCATATGAAAAGAAATGATGTCTATAAAAAAATTTTTAATTTTAAATGTAACAAAGAGATAAATAAAGTGCGAAAATTTCGCACAGGCTTGCTAGCAAATGAATTATTTGAAGTGAGAAATAAATGAAATGAAATGATCATTTTAAAACTTTAAAAACACTAAAAACCCATTAAAAATTACCTTCAACTAGCGCTTTCAGCTGCTCCACGCAGCCTTCTTCAGGTATTTACGCTTCTGTGAACCATCGTTGCTCGGCGGTTATGTATTCTCTCTTCTCCTCTTCTCTCCAGGATATCGTGCCACCTTGCGTCGATCTCCATTTGGTCGGTATTGCATGATTCCTTATTCGCTAAAATTTCGACGGCTTCGCGTTTCACGGCATAAAAATAATTATTATCGTTAGCTAACTTACTGTAATTTTTAAAATCAAACCTACGCTTTTCGACGATAAATATTACGCCATTATGGCTTATCTCAAATGAAGCAGCTGAAAGCGCTAGTTGAAGGTAATTTTTAATGGGTTTTTAGTGTTTTTAAAGTTTTAAAATGTTTTTACCTTTTTTTAATCGTTTTAAATGAAATGATCATTTTTCAACGGGCGCCTTCGTTGCCCTACAACTAACTAGTTTAAAAGAATATACTTTAATTTATAAAATCAAATAAAAACTGTGAAAAGAGAACATTTAGTTATAAAAAGATTGTTTTAGAAATTAGAATTTTTAAAAGCCAATTATTGAATACATAATACATTTAAATTGTAAGGAATGAATTATTAATTCTTAAAGAATATGAATTGATTTTCCCAATGATTCAATTAATAGATTAACTGTTGAAATATTATTAAAATAAAGAGATTTATTTTTATTTATAGAGACAAATTTGTTTTAATATAAAAAGATAATTTTAGAATTAATTTAAAATTTTCTATGGAAATTTTAATATATTAAATTTATTTAAAAAATAAAAATAAATAAGCAATTAAAGCCAATATGTATAAAGAGTCTCCTACACAGGGTGATGCAGTTTTATTTTATTTATTTATTTATTTATTTATTTTTCTGCCATTGTAGGTTAAATTGTGCCCACACTTAATTTGCATTGAGGTTGTAATAACTAATATCAAAACATTATAGTTTCAAATTGTGATATTAATATATGGATTTTATTTTTAGTGTTCCAAAAGATGAAAAACGAAGGAAAATATGGGAGGTTGCACTTGGACGTGAGAAGCTCCCAGGAACTGCCCGAGTTTGTTCAAAGCATTTTAAAGCAGAGTGTTTTGATAGAAATAAGTTTGGCGGAACTTGGTTGAAGGAATATGCCATTCCTACAGTGTTTAATGATTCAAATGTAAGAATGAAAGAAACTGCAACTTGTTCTATTACTAAGGATTTTTTTTAGTTTAGATTTCAGTCTTCACAAATAATACATAAGTAATGCTTTTATTTGTGTGTGTGTTCTTCTATTTGATATACAGAAATACAAGTAAACCCTTCCTTAAGGAAACAGTATTAACTCCTTGACTGTTTACTTTTATTCACAAATGTATGTGTGTGTGTGTTTTTAAGGTAGACTCTTTATAGGAGATCTACCTATTGCAATAGTTCTCATGACACGACTTCTGGAAAATTTCTTCATATCTTTATCGAACATGACCCCTAGAACCCAAAACTACCCTCCGTTCAAAAGTTTATATATATATATGTGTGTGTGTGTGTGTGTATATAATGCTTTTTCCCATGTTAAGTTGTGAACATGATAACTGGAGTAATTTTTATTTAAATTTAACCAGCTGGGGATATGTTGTCAGGACAGTAAAAATCTCGGTCGAGTTCGTAGATGGGGTATCCAGCTCAAAGGGGGTGGAAATGGTGCAGGGTGGAAATTTTCATTTGCTCATAATTTCTTTAATATTGAAAATAGGAAAATACTTCAAACCAGGCGAATTACCGCCTTACCTTAATGAACAATTTTTGTATTTAAACTTTTTCGATAGTTTCAATTGCTTAAAAGTTAAAAAGGGATTTTTCGTCAATTGTAATGAAGCCAACATTTTCTTTAGCTTTAATTGCTTAAATTTATAATCTGATGCTTATGTCACGTGCAAACGATAATAATAATAATAAAAAAAAGCTGGAAATATAAAAACCATGGTAACAGCTTTAATTAATTATTTAAAAATATAAAATTAAAATAATACGTTAGTCTTGGTAAAAATATCGTTTGTGGTGAATAGTTCAGAACACTAGTTTACGCAAGAATTTAAATTTACAATTGAAATTGAGAGTTATACGTTACAGCTTCCTTTGACTTTTTATCTTATGGAAACAAGATATTGGTCTGTGAAGAGATATGAGGTTTTTGCATGGGAAGAATATATAATGATGCCAAAGCTGCCATTTTTCATCGCCAAGCTCGCCAAATTTTGTCATCAAATAACTAATTCCGTCATCAAGTCAAAATTTTCTTCGTCAACGATAAAATTTTGCCACCAAATCACAAATTTCATTGCTAAGTCGCAAGTTTTGTCACCAAATTGTATATCTTTAATGGCTTCTATTTGTTAAATGATTATGAGCATGGATTTTAAAAAATTGAAACATTTACTGACCAATAAATCTAGCCTAAAATTTTAAGCAGAATAAATAGTAATAGTTGATAATTAAATTTCTTAAAAACAGAATATCGACGTAAACAATGCAATGTGTGGGAACAAAGCCATTGACTAAGTATGTGTTAAATGCATATGTAATATTTTTTTACTTTTGTAACATTAACGTAAAGGAATCTACCTTTGCCTTTAAGCTTGCCGAAAAGGGATTTTTTTTTTAAGTCACTTTTTTTCTTGTTGAAAATGTAAGTTATTGAATCTATAAAGTGGTTATTTAAAGTAAAATTTGTATAATAACAAAACTAAAGTGTGTGGAGCATTACATTCAATTTAATAATGAGAAACAAAACAGAGAAACATATTTTGCTGGTAACTTACAAACATGAAATCAAATCAGTTTATTAT
Source organism: Salticus scenicus (assembly GCA_963930645.1). NCBI lineage: Eukaryota > Metazoa > Arthropoda > Arachnida > Araneae > Salticidae > Salticus > Salticus scenicus. The sequence continues at coordinate 209,408,568 of OZ005661.1, forward strand.
AATTAATTAGAATATGCAAAATTAATTATATGATAAATGTTTAAAAAAAAAAAAAAAAAAAAAAAATCTGTGAAACAACCACACAACTTACATTACCCACTATTACATGTATTTTTTGGAAATATGACAAGAAAAGATAATATGATCAGAAGACATAAAATTAACCTAACGAAGTAGAAACGTCAAATTTTTCCAGTATGAGAATATACGTGAAATAACGTGCAAAGATATACAAAACAAAGTTTACATAGCAATAGCCAGTTAAAAAATTAGAAAAAAATGGTAGAGTTATTTTTTGAAACATCAGTTTCTGAGATCAAAAATTAACCTACCTAAACAGGATGCTTTAATTTTCCTGTAACAACCACATAATACATAAGGAAGGGTATCTGAAATTGATTTATTTTACAATTTTCAAGAAAATCATTAGAGCCGTTTTTGAGATACCCAGCTCTAACGATTTTCTTGAAAATTACTACATAAACCCATTTTATATATCCTTTCTCATGCTTTACATGGTTATTACAGGAAAATTAATAGTCACCCTGATCAGATAAATCAGTTTTAGATTTCGGAAATTCATGGTTTTTTAGTACCTTTTTCTTTTTTTTAAGCTCGCTATGTAAACTTTGTTTTATATGTCTTTATGTGTTTATTAACTTTATCTTACCGGAAAATTTAGTTGTGTATTTCATTAGGTCAGTTTTATGTCTTCTGATCACATTATCTGCAAAAAGTTCATATATAATACGTATAATACAGTGAACTCTCGTTAAAACGGACAATCAAGGGCCAGCAGTTTTTGTCCATATTAACGAGAGTCCATTATAATAGGAGTTCATAAACTGAAGTTCTATATGAACTCTAAAATCGCTATTATGTACACATACACAGTATAACACAAATGAAAATTTGTTTCCTCAAACCCATTTACTCACTAAAAATATAAAAGCATGAAAACCGATACTTACTTTCAAAACTTCTTTTCTTCATATAGTACAGTACAACTTGAAAACAAAATCCTCTGCTATGTTTTCACAATAGAAGTGGAGACAGGTGCAAATTGTTGACCTCAACTGTCACTGTCAATCAATACTATTTATCTCCCACAGTGTAATAGGACAGAGTGAAAGAGATTAACCCTTTTATTATTGAATTTTTTCATGTTAAAAAAAAAAAAATGAATTTGAAAAGATTTTGGGAACTGACTCTTTTCCAAAGAAAGTAAGCTTTGAGGGAAAAAAATGTCCATCTTAACGAATGAATTGTACGTATAGAGTGATGTTTATTACATGCAATTCCTATAGGCGTTAGAGATGAGACGGGCTCAGCCCGAGCCCGTAAGCCTGAGCCCGAGCCCGTAAGCCCGAGCCCGGGCCCGGGCCCGAGCCCGATCGGGCTCAAATCTTACGCAAGTCTTCGGGCTCCGGGCGGGCTCGGATTCAAGCTAAAAGTTCAGTTTATTTTTTATTCTTCACTAACTGGAAAATGTTAGAAAAAAAAAGAAATTTTATTCATTTTGAGAGCACTTTTAGTAATGTCATAATAGTCATGATAGGTTATAAATCACAAAATAATCTTGCAAACCTTAGTAGCTTTGACTTTCCTTTTTCTAAATAGAACTCTTTTTTCAACGGGATGCATATTATGTCATAGTGTTATACAGTAATCCTTCCTCCTTCCTTATATCGGGCCTCATTATATCACTCATTCGGATAATTTTTTTTCCCCCGATAGGCGCGTTATAAACAATGGGCTGCACTATAAATATCTATTATATAAATATATACATGTATACAGAGACACAGACATTATAAATTGTTATAATAACATTTATAGTTATTTAAATTGAGGATTGATGATAAGAAAATTAATTTGAAAATGAAAACGGTATTTAATTTTACTATTGTATATGCGTTGCATAGCGTACCACTTTCAATATCGGGCTCGGGCGGGCTCGGGCTCTGATCACACAAACTTTTTCGGGCTCGGGCGGGCTGAGTTCAAAAATGTTTCGGGCCCGGGTGGGCTCGGATTGCCAAAATAGAGCCCGAACTCACCTCTAATAGGCGTTAGCCGGGGATTCTGTTTTTGTACCTAATAACGAGAAATCCATCTTAAATAAGGTCGTCTTAAAGAGAGTTCACTGTGGTAGGTAATGGAAGTCCTGTGGTTGTTTCACACCAGATTTTTTCTCATTTCTTCATGGCTGGATAGCTGATAACATTTTGGTCCATTCGATCTATACCACCCGTGGTGTTGGTATACTCCACAACCACTGTCGGCTTTTGTTGTAACTTCATTTTCATGACTTTTTAATTTGAACTTTTTAAGGGTTATGTATTGTAGATATAAATGTAGCTTACTTTTTTGTCCATCTTTTTCATTATGCAGACTTTTCCTTACCTATTACTTTCTTTTACCTATAAGGTAGAGAAAGTATTGTTTTTGGGTCAAATTTTCGAACGCGAGTTTTTGTTATATTTACATGTTCTGAGGTGCCCTGAATACGAAAATCATGTTTTTAGCAAATGGTCTGTGTGTATGTCTGTTATCAGTATATCTCAAAAACAAATTATGGCAGAAAGTTCAAACTTGGTATTCTAAATGTGTATCATATAAGGATGCTACACTAAACTTTTCGTTAAGATCAAGCAAATGGTCCGTGTAGAGGGACACTCAAAAGTATTCAAATACATTACGTCTATGGGGGAAATTGCAGGTAAGTAGAGTTTAACATTTATAGACTGCACTAAACCAAATGAAACGAATATATATTTTTTGTAATAGAGATAGTCAACTGGGAAAAAAATTTTGTGTATGTAGGTTTTTTTTTTTTTTTTTCTTTTTAATATTGAGAATAAAATGGACTTTTTTTGGATATTTAGTGTTATACTACTTCTCTAATATGGAAATCGTCTGCCTTATCATAAAAGATAATTTTTTTAAATAATAATTTTAATAAATTATTTTTTAAAAACAGAATTATTTTTTAATAGCCGAATTAAATTCTATATAAATGTAGGTGCATTAATGAAACTGGACACAGAACTAATTATCATACAAAACACTTCTGAAGCCTAATTTGAATTGTTTAACACAGGTTTGCATAACAGTACTCGTTATCTTACCTCTTAATCTGCAACCTGTATTTATAGTATTAAATTTCAGGGTAAGAGAAAGTCGTGTGAGTGACACACCAGTTTTTTTTTTTTTTTTTTTCTTTTTGTTCTGCAAGTATGTGTTGAACAATGAATAAGAATGTGCTAGTCAGAAGATGAATGTAAGTTATATGTGGGGATTAGGTAGTTCCGTCCTGATAAGGAAGGTCAGTTTTAATCTCTGAAATTGATGTTTCAAAGAAAGGTTCTACCAATTTTTTATAAAACTCCTTATGCACAAACTCTGTTTTATTTGTCTATATAATATGTATAGCAGTTTGCTCTTACAGGAAAATTGTTGATATCTCTGATTTGTTAAGTCAATTGTATGTCTTCTGACCACACTCTCTCCAAAAAGAGTATAACAATGTGGAATAGTAGGTAATGGAAGTCCTGTAATTATTTTACATCCAATTTTTTTTTTCTTTCAATTTGTAAATTTCAAATGAACTTGATTAAATGTTTTTAAACTTTGGAGATGTGAAGAATCGGCTCATCTTGATCTTTTTGAGTGAAAATTGAATTAAGATTAAACAATTAATCGAAAGACAACATACTTGGAGTTTAATCAGGAGCACTTACCAGGGTTGCCACGCTACCTGGAGAACCTGGAATAGTCAGGGAATACGAAAATTAACTAAAAAAGTCAGGGAATTTGAATATTTTAGCCAGAATCTGGAAAAGTCAGGGAATTTCATATGATGATTGCCAAAAAATAAACAATTTTTTTGCCAACGTAGGGTCATTTTTCTGTATTTATTTATTTTCTCTCTCTCTCTCTCTTAGCTTCCGCCATTTGTTTTAAACACCCCCACCCTTCTTTTCCGCTCGTAAAAGAAATTTCTTTTCTCTTTTATAAGTAACAGATGCTATCACTATATATAACTTTTATTATATGTAACTTTTGTGTTTTCAAATGGTACCATAAATATTTTGCCTTAACGTAGCCAATGTTTAATATACGGTTACACTGGAAATTTTCTTAGACTATTTCTGGAAAAGTCAAGGAATTTCATTCTCCTGTTAGAGTGGCAACCCTGACTTACAGTCAAGGTCTCGACCATCTTCAACTGATTTTCAGTGGTATCTTTGTCACAAGTGATGATTTCGCTGATTTAAGCTCCCGAAAGTAGTACTCCCAATTAAACTCCAAGTATGTTGTCCTTTGATTAATTGTTTAATTATAATAGACTTTATTATAATCTTTAAGAATTGGATTATGATATTAAAGGGACAGCAACATTTTTTTTTTTTTTTTTTGTGCTTTTTACTTCCATTACCCAACTACCGTAGGTAATGGAAGTGTTATATTCAGTCCAAAAATTCGATATCGAGATTTCATCTGTTTTACATGTTTTAAGGTCTTCTGAGTCCAAAAAAGTGGTTTTTGGCAATTGGTCAGTGTGTGTCGGGAATCTTCTGGGTATTATATCTCGGAAACTAATAAATATAGAACTACGATACGAACCTCTAGAATTGATACAGGTCTGGTGTACAGATGAATTTTCCAAATTTTGGTGAAATTTGGAAAACCGGGAGAGGGACATCCGAAACTGGTAATGGTAAGTCCGTATCTCAAAAACGGCTCTAAAGATTTTCTTCAGAATTACTGTATAAATCTATTAGATATCCTTTCGAATGTTATAGTTGGTTAGTTCAGAAAAATTGACAGGCATCCTGTATAAATAGCTGAATTTCAGGTCCTGCAAGTGCATTCCTTTCAAAACGGCTGTATGAATTTTATTTCAAACTTGCCATATTAACCCTCTTTTAAATATCCTTTTGCATGTAATTGTTGTTTTCTAGTCAACAGTTAATTATGCCAAGCTGTCATAAAAGTCGTTATCTCCAAAAACGCCTCTAAGGATTTTCTTGAAAACTGTTACATAAGCCCATTTTAGATCCAGGGGTGTTTGTGTTCAGGATTTACCCCTGATTTCAGGGTTTTTACTCTAATCCATGTGTATTTGTTATTTCCTATAAAGTTATTTTTTGTTTTCATTGGTTGTTCATTTGTCATCCAGGTGATATCTGAGTAAAATGTAAAAAGATTGAGGGCTTCTGGCCTAAATAGTTTGAGTATTATTTGACATTTCGGATTTTTTCTAATTTGAGGCTCTAATTTTCAGGGTTTTTACCTTTGAGTCACAATCACCCCTTGATATCCTTTCCCATGCTTTACTTGGTTATCATGGGAAAGTTAATAATCATCCTGATCAGATAGATTAGTTTTAGATCTCAGAAATTAGTGTGTTAAAATAAATAAATAAAGATCTCTACAATTTTATTTCATTTATTTTTCTTAAAAAAAAAAAAAAAAAAATAAATAAATATAAAAATTGCTGTGTAAACTCTGTTTTATTTTTTTATATGTGTATTAACTTTCAACTTACCGGAAAATTTTTAGGTGTCTATTTCATTAGGTCAATTCTATGCTTTCTGATAACATTATCTCCAAAAGGTGCATTTAATATGTGTAATAGTGGGTAATGGAAGTCGTGTGGTTTTTCACGCCAGATTTTTATCACTCTGTATCATTAAATAAGAGTGAAATGATTTGTAACTATAGTAAATGTAATTTCATTATGCATTTGTGTAAGAATATCATCTTGAGTTAAGAAGTATTAAATCAAGTTTGAAACATTTACTTTAAAACTTTTTAAATGATCAGCATGATGTTAACAAAATTTATTGCCACATCTAAATTCAAAAAGTGAACACATGAAAGAACACACAATAGTAACTTTTAGCAGTTTTTGCTTTGTAGCTTAATAACATGTGCAGCATTATTAGTTTATCTCATTTTAATTATGGGTTATATTTTTTATTCAGGTAAAACAAGAACCATTATCTGATGTAGAAACATCAAATAGTTCTTTAAGGGACATTCCTGAAAAAAACCTTCCAGAAAATGTAAATATTTTTATTATTTTTAACGTTCTATTTCATAGAGTATATATTTTTGTATAGTGTAACTAGTATGTACTGAATAATAATAAAAATAACTAGACTTAAGTTTTCGGTTATGAACAAATATTGTAGGATCTGTTTATAGTGAGGTTTTTAAGTTAATGTAAAATATACAGTATTTTGTTTGATATAAATTTAATAATATATTGGATTATACACATTTAGTAAATGAATTTTTCTTACTTTGCTTGGATGTAATGAGTAAAATTATTATAAAATTAGTACTTAACACGTTGAGCACCATGCAAATTCTTAAAATCCATTAAAATTCCATAAATATTCCTCCTGTAATAAATAAAAATTAAGCAAATTTTTAATACATTTTCAATCATTAAATGTAATATTTTTAATTTTATATCCGCCACCGATGGTTGACGTGGCTTTATATCCTATTTCACACTGTCAGCCACCGATGGCTGACAGTGTGCGCAACGTTTTAATTTTTTATTGGTACTGCTTTTACTTTCGGAATAAAACTTTCACTGAAATGTTTGAAGTATAACATGTTCTGCGCACTCCTAAAGTTTCAAGATGATTCCTTCAGTACTTAGAGATATATGACAGAATGTCTAGAATCTAGAATGGCTGGCATGGTGCTCAACGTGTTAATTATGGAAATAATGAAATGTAATTTTTTTAAATTAAAAACACTTAGTATCACTAGAATTTTCCCATTTAATCTTGTGAAAGAATTTTTTTTAAAGCTGCTCAACAACAAACCATTATAGAAAGCAATTTATTCTCATAATGTAAGATAAAAAGGGGAAAAAAAGGTCTTAAAATTTCTGTTGATCCTGCAGCACCTGATGAGAATTGTTTTGGAAAAAGTCAATCCTGTGTCCAAAACTGTTTCAAAAACCTGGAGGAACGGGCTCTTCCCACCTGACATCATAGGTCACATGATAGAGGAAAAACAAATAGCAGACGAAGTCTTGTTTATCTATAGCGATTGCTGAAATAACGTATTTTCTATTCTTATTTTTGATCAATCGTATTTAATCTGTGTTATTTTTTTATGCATCACCATTTTTAATCCATTTTATATCATTATTCATCCTCTTTTGTTTGCTGTATACATTTACAATCATAATTTAGTTTATATTTGTTATTGATGTTTATGAAGAACATGTTAAATACTCTGGTTTTTGGTACTTAAATCAGTGACAGTGCAATATCGTTCTGCGTAAATCCATTTAGACCAGTAACTAAGTTAATTAACTTGTTGTAACACCTTTATGCAATTAAATTAAATGAAAACATTTTAAAATTTCAAATTATAATCCATAAACATTCCACAAGAACAAGCTATTATTTATTGCAGATCAGTTAATGTAATAGTTACACTAGAACTTACCAAAATTGATTCTTACAGTTGAAAATAAATAAACACATAAAGTGTTTTTAAAAAAATATTAAATTTACAAATTCAAGTATTCTATTGTTTACAAATGCACAATATTACTTTTATTTTATTTTATATTAAATATTAACATTTTTGTTCTTAAAAACAATATTTAATTGAATTCAATTCTCAGAATTCAATTATTCGTTTTTCTCTATCACATGATTGAGCATACAAAACTGGGAAGAGTCCATTGACAGAAATTATGGTGTCTTCAAACATGATAACTTACCACTCTCAGTCTGGTTACATATAGAAAAAGAACTTTGAGCAGTTTAACGATATTTCAAAAGTCAATGAGTGCAGTAATTTTAAGGACGAAGTCTTGATGTTGGACACGTTCTTCACTGAAGACATTGTGGCAGGTGTGATAAAAGCCAATGAACAAGAAAATGTAAAAATAGTGATTTGGAAAAATAATTTGCATTTAAATCTCGAACATGTGTTATTGTAGCAGAGTCATTATAAAGTCTCAAATAGTTTTTAACAGCAACAGAAAATACAAAGGATGAAAAATTTAACATGTTACATATTTTGCAAAAAAAGAAAGAAAGAAAAAAAAAATAGCTGAAAAATAAATTTTAGATATTTTTCTACTTTTGAATATGGATCATCTATCAGTAATTCACATGATAGTTGTTTTTATACATAAAAGTTTTTGTAGTAAGTTGAATTCAGATTTAGTGTGTGACAGGATTTAATGAGCATTTTTCTGTGTCCAGAGCTCCTCTTTGAACATGGGTCCTACTTTATTAATAAATTCTGGAATACAGTGAACTCCCTTTAATCTGCAGGCATATAATCTGTGAATCCCTCTAATCCACAATTGATCAGCATATACAGTTACCCTCATCCGTGGCTGATTCTTTCACACTTTAGACTTAAGAGATTTTCTTGGACTCTGTCTTCTAATTTTCATACATTAGTTAATTTTAAAAGATCTAACCGTCCGATTGATAAGCTGTTTGAACCAACGGATTCAAAAAAATTATGCCTTTCATTTGGTACCTTATTTGTAACGAACATATAATTAGATTTTTTTAAATTCATTAAAATATAAAAATAAAAGCTTTAAAATACATTTTAAAATTTTAATTGTTGCCATTTTTTTTTCAGCATAAAATGAAATATGCTTTTCCGAAAAAAAAAAAAAAAATAATAATAATAAATAAATAAAATAAAAATGAATTTGCTCATGCATATGAAAAAAATGACGTCTATAAAATAATTATTTTAAAGGTAATGAAGAGATAACCAAAGTGAGAAAATTTCGCACGAGCTTGCTAGCAAATGAATTAAAGTGAGAGTGAGAAATAAATAAAATAAAACGATTATTTTTTAACGGGTGCCTTAGTCACCCTACAACAAACTAGTTTTTTAATATAAACAAAGAAATTTACTACTGATATTTCGAGAAAATCAGCAACATTTCTCACATTTTTACTTTTTTTCATTTTTTTTATCAAATTTTCAGTTTAATCCTTTCTTTCAAACACAATAGAAAATGAGAAGAAAAAAAAATTCCAATTTATACAGACTAGTGCCATAGATCAAGCTAAAGAATATCAGGAAAGTGTATAAAAATTTAAAACAAACCTCTATTACACCAGTGTTTTAACAAAATTAAAAAATAATGATGAATATTATTTCAGTTCTTAAAAAAATATTTTCTTTTGTATTTTTTAAATAAATGTGTAAGTTTACATTTTATGGGTATAATTGTTTGAGTATGATTAAATTATTTACCTTCATATATGAAAATGATTGATTAGTTTTATTAATATCAAAGAAATATTTTATTCTAAAATTTATCCATTTTGATGTGTCTGTTTGTGAAGTATAATAATAACTGATTTTGTATCTGCAAACTAAGACAATGCCCTCTAATCCGCAAATTCCTATAATCCGCTCAACCTTTGGGGAAAACTTTTGTGAATTAGAAGGAATTGACTGTAAATCTTATTACCGTAATTTAGTGTATATAAACCTCACTGGTAGATAAGCTGCAGCTTATTAAAATGTTGCAAAAAAAAAATGGTTCTTAGATAAACCGCACCGGATGGTAAACCGCGGCTTATGCAAGCTTTGTTACGATGATGTGACAGATAAATAAGAAAAAAAGATATCAGTCTTCTGACATCTATGCAAGTTAATAAAAATCATAAATTTTTAATTATAAATGAAAATAATAAATTATTTAAGAAATAATTAGGTATAGAGTAAATAAAATCAAATTATACCAGTATGCAGATGTAATACAACAAATATGAGAAACACGTGAACAAGATGGTGGATTCCAGGCATATATACAAAGTCCAGGGTTCCCACGGGTCAGGGAGAACAGGGAAAACCTGGAAAAGTCAGGGAATTTGAAATTACTGAAAAAAGTCAGGGAAATATCAGGGAAAATTATAAATATTGCTCCAAAACCTGTAAAAATGATGCAGAGCTGCCCACCTAATCTGGCAAATTGTTAGTACCGCCCCTTTTTCTATACCAGTCATTTCTTAGAGCTTTTTTCTTCTTAATTCATCGTAAATATATTTGAAATAAATTGCTTTAAAAATTAAGTGGTGTAGAAAAAGGGGCGGTACTAACAATTTGCTGGATTAGGTTGGCAGCTCTGATGATGATATAAACCTGGAAAATGCTTTTCTAGCATTCAGTTTATATCGCAAGTCACGTTACTATGTTGTCTTTTATGTCGCGAGCTATGTTCTGTTTTATTTATACTGTGAGCTACTTTTTATGTCACGAACCAAATTTTGTGACTGGAATTTTCTAAAAATAAACCTGGAAAAGTCAGAGAATTTTATTTTTAAAATTGAGTGGGAACCCTGAAAGTCATAAAAATAATTAATTATAAATGAAAGTAATAAATTATTTTAAAAGGCACTGTATATATAAAAAAATAAAATAAAATGAAATGAAACAAAGCCAGTATACAAATACGATGCAAAAAATCAAAAACAAGGGAATAAGATGGCAAACTCCAGACGTATATTCAAATTAATCAAAATAAGAGATTATTAGTTAATAAATAAGAGATTATAAGCGTGAATCAGTGCTCGAGAAACTTGAATTCAAAACTTCCGTTTTCGGGGAAGATCGACTGTTCCAAGAAGTATGGACGATGGAATTTGGCATTATTAGATAGCCCGCACTAAGCCGCAGTCCCCAAAAATCAATGTTTTTTTTAAAGATAGCCCGCGGCTTATCGTCACTAAATTACGGTACTATTATTTACTTAAATGTTTCAATAATTTTTATACTGAACAGTCATATTTTTACTGTAATACATAACTTAATGTATATCTCTTTTCTTATGCAATTATTTTATTAACAAGTATTGCATGTGAATTTTTTAAAGATAACTCTTTTAGCTAAATTTCTAGCTGTTTCAAAGCATTTATATGATTGGTTGTTTAATGTTTTACACATGTTTTTTGTTGCTTTTAAAAGATTAAAATCTTTCTCATTTATTATTATAAATATAAAATGAATAAATGAATGGAGTTTTACAACAATTATAGAAATATTTTTAATTAATCTAAACACATACGGGTAAAAATACAGTATATTTAAAAACACATTTTTCATATGTTTAATAATAACCCCCCCCCCTTTTTTTTTTAATGACTCACCTGTGATTAATAAATGGAATAATCTTAATGAGTAAATAAAGTTTACCTTCTTAAAACAAAATAATTTCAGAAATAGAAAAGGGTTCAATCTAAAAATCACCACTGACATTCCTATTAAAGATCTTCAAAAGATATTTCATCATCCATATAAAATTGTCAGCAAAGCAAAATAATCTACTCAGGAAAAATGTCTGTCATATTTTATATAAAAATTTTCAAAAACATTCTCTCTGCATCACAAAAATAGATAAATAAATAAAATTGGAAGTAAAAGCTTCACTGAAGCAGTTGAAGTCAGTAATTTACCATTTTTAATTTAAAAGTTCCTCCCCCCCCCACCCCCCAAAAAAAAAAAAAAAAAAAAAATCCAAAACAGTAATATTACAATGGTGGGACATTTGGTTAATGTCTGAAATGAAGAGCTAGTATGCTGTGGCTTTCACAAAACTTTGTTCTGTATCATTCTATATAATAAGAATATCCAAAAGAAACTAGTATGTTGTGGCCACCACAAGACTTTCTTCTATATTTTCCTATATACATATTCAATCAGTAACAATATTTAAAAAAAAAAAAAAAAAATTACGATTTTTTTCTTTCTTTTTTTTTTTTTTTTTTTTTGTTAAAAGTAATACATATTCAACCAGTAACAATATTAAAAAAAAAAAAAAAAAAAAAAAAAATACGATTTTTTTTTCCTAAGTTTTTTTTTTGTTAAAAGTAAAAAAAATCGATAACTTTGTTTTAAATTATCACAGATTTATAGTTCAACCATTCGTTTTAAAGGTATTGACGAGACCTTTCGAAAGATACCCATCTTGAAAATTTACTCCCCTCGAGGGGTGACTTCCCCCCCAGGGGGGGTGGCGTGGCTCTTACACGTACAAAAAATTTTTCCCAGTTGACTATCTCTATTATAAATAATTATTGTAAATTTCATAATGATTACTAAAAAATAATTCTCTTTAAGCACATTTATACAAAATTTTGTCCTATATCACCATGTTAAAAATTTAGAAAAAGCGGGATGGCAACGCAACCTGTAAGACAATTTTTACCAAAAGTTGATAGGCACTAATTTATGTCAAGGTGCAACTACATACCAATTTGTATGAAATTCTGTGCAGTAGTTCCTGAGATACAGTTGCCACAAAATTTTGTCACACACACACACACACACACACAGACAGACAGACAGACAGACAGACAGACATTTTCTAAAAATAGTCAAATCGTATTCTACAGCTCTCAAAACGTGTAAATCCATCAAAAACCCGAGGTCGAAAATTTTTACGAATCCAATACTTTCTCTATATTACATATAGAAGAAAGTAAAAATAAGCAGGTTTAAAACGCTTGATGCAAAATCGCCCAGTATGCACTGGAATCTAATTGTGCAGTCAAACCGCACCCAAATTGAATAAGCTTATTTAATAATAGTCCTCTTACATATGAAGTTTTGTGCAGTTATGCATTATATAAGCCTTCCTGTAAACGGGCAGAGTTGCTACGGCACCTGGAAAACAGGGAAAACCTGGAAAACTCAGGGAATTTGAAAATCTATTAAAAAACAGGGAAAACTCAGGAAATTTTCAAAATTTATTGCAAAAACAGGAAAAAATCAGGGAATTATGAAATTTTTTTGGAAAAACATAAGAAAATTTTTTCATAATCAAATATTTTTAAAAATTTTAGTGCTTTATAATGAATCAATTACAGTTTTTTCCCCAACTATAGTAAGTTAATAAAATTAATATACCCTAAATATGTTCAATTAACTTGTAAACATGTTAGATTCTAATGCTGCATGATTGCGTGTCATCTATTTTACTTCTAAAAAGGACAGGGAAAACTCAGGGAATTTTTTCTCCTGAATTGTGTAGCAACCCTGATGGGGAATATCACAGTATAGCAGTGCACCTGTAAGGTGGTATGCACCAAAAGTTGATAGACATTCATTTATGTCAAAGTGCAACAAGTGGTAAATTTTTATAAAATTCTGTACATTAGTTCTTTGTCTTGTGCTGCAATTAAATTTTTATCTCATACACACACACACAAACAACACTCCAAAAATGGTCATAATGCATTCCGGATCTGTATAAACATACAAAATAAATAAAAATAAAAATAAAATAGAAGTTGGAAGTAAAAACTTTAATTAAAGAAATATATATGCAGTAGAACTTTGATAATTCGAAGTTCAAGGGACCAGAGAAAAATACGAAATATCCAAAAATTCGAATTACATATACTATTTTGTCAAAAAAAATAGATACCATTAAAGAATTTAAACTCTACGATCAAAGATTTAACACAAACTTTATATCTAAGAATACTGCTACATCCCCCCCCCCCTCCATTAAATCAATATTTTTTACGAGCTTAATTATTCAACACTTTTTGAAAAATAGTCAGATATTTTTTATTTCTTCTTTAAGTACAACCTTTGTGTCATAGTATATGACTTATACAAAAATAGAATCTACTACATTAGACATGACTTTCAATTAAAAAAAAAAACCTTGAAGTTCATGTATATGGACAATATCTTCTTCTGATGCACTAGGTAGGAAATACTCTTGTATTTCCTCATCCTTCTTTTGAAAGACTGTTAAGATGTATAATGCACTTTAGCTGAGAAAAATCTCGGGAACAAATTTTACTGAAATATTTTAAAGTAATCGTATGAAAAATTCGAATTATCCAAAATAGAATTCGAATTATCCATGATTTTTTAACATTATTTTAATATAAAATTCAAGGGACCAAATAAAAATTTGAATTATCCAGAATTTCAAATTAAACAAGTTCGAATTATTTAAGTTTCACTGTATATAGTGTTCTTAACACCATACTATAGTTTCTTTAATGGCTGAAATAATCTGACCTTTCTGATCTAAAGTTATTGGACTTGAAGCTTGAGTCCTGCTTGAATCTTTCTATATATTTGAATTCTAATTAAACACTTCAATTCATTTAATCTTTGTAAACCAAAAATTGCTGTGTAATGACTTGTGATAAATCAACCAATATACATAAAACATTATGAAGTACATTATTCATATTTTATCTAGATTATTCCAATTCTTGTATGTATCTATTAAATTCCATATTTATTTATTTATTTACTTATTTTCTCCTTTTCCCCTATGGACTTGATGTAATCAGAAGTTGATCTAGATTTTCAATTTTGGGGCTCATTTTTGTGAAAAACTAAATTAAATATTTCTGTAGAATTCTTAGTTAATTTTGTAGAGAAAAATTATTACATCAAACAGTTACTTTTTATGTTTTATATCAAGTCAATAGTGTTTCGTTAAACCAAAAATAGGTCCCCAATTTTCACCTGTATCAACCTTATGGACATGGTAATGTTTTAATTTTAATTCAACAATTTCAAAGAAAGTGGAGAAAAAACAGTCATTGAGCTTATGCAGTTTATTAACTGAAATTAATCCTAATAGCACTCTAAATAAATATCACTTAAATGTAACTTTTAATTTTTCACATACAGCTATTTAAAAACTGTTATTATTTGTTAATCTTATAGCTTTTTTTTTTTAAGGTGCAGATATCCAATGTGGAATCAATTTCAGATGATAGGAAAAATGACAAAGTTCATACTACACAAGTTAGTATTTATTTTTTATTTACTAGGGGGCTCTGTCCCCTATTCCCCCCCCCCCAAATTTGTTTAATTTATTCTTCACTTCGCTTCACCTGTAGGGCTTTGGCCACCTATTCGTTCTTTGCCTTTCACTGAATAGGGATATTAATAGTGTATAACACAAGAGAAAAGCAGAAAAATATTATAGAAATCCCCATGTTCAATGTCAAATTAAAATACAGAATGTTTAATATTGCTTTCTTTTTTTACTTTTTTCTATATGTAATATAAAGAAAGTATTGGATTCGTGAAAATTTTCGACCTCCGTTTTTTGATGGATTTACACGTTTTAGGATGTCCTGAACACGAATTGATAGTTTTTAGAAAATGTCTGTCTGTCTGTGTGTATCACGATTTTTTGTGGACACTGTGTCTCACAAACCAATGAATGAAATTTAAGTAGTTAGTTGCACCCTGACATAAACTGGTGCTGATTAGATTTGGGGATCCATCGCTCAACAGGTGGTGCTGTGATCGCATTTTTTGAAAACTTTTAACATGGCAGAAAAGGACAAAATTCTGTATAAATGTGCATAATGAGAGTTTTAAACTTGTGATTGTAAAATTAATATGAATTATTGATAACTGTAGTTGTTAACTAGGAAAAAAAATTGTGCATGTGGGGGGGCATCGGTAAATTTTCAAGATGAGTATCTTTCGAAAGGTCTCATCAATACCTTTAAAACGAATGGTTGAACTATAAAGCTGTGATAATTTAAAACAAAATTATTGATTTTTTTTTACTTAAAAAAAAGTAACTTTTTTTTAAAAATATTGTTACTGAGTGAATTTGTATAGGAAAATATAGTGTGGTGGCCACAACATACTAGTTTTTTATGAAATATTTATGCTAAAAATCAGTTTTTTTTTTTCGGAAGTAAAAGAAACTTGTAATATTTAGACCATTTTGCATGAGCATTTCACTAAGTTGATCAAAGTTTCAAATTTTTGGAGCCAATATTTACATAAAATCTTTTATTTTAAGTCACTTTTTATAATGTTAAATATCAAGTCAGTAATATTTCATCTGTATAGGTCCCCAATCTTTGCCTGAATCAACCTCTTGTAATACTTTAATGAATCGATTTAAAAAAAGCATTAAGCTTATACAATTGATTGACTAAAATTAAATCTAATAGCACTCCAAATAAATATCTCTTAAAATGTAACTTCTATATATATATGGGTATTTAAATATTATTTGTTGACTTTTTATTTATTTATTTTTATATGGTGCAGATATCCAATGTGAAATCCATTTCAAGTGATAGGAATGATGACGAAGTTCATTCAACACAAGTTAGTATTTATTTATTTTATTTATTGCTGCTGTTTTAAGCTAATTTTGATTGTTTATTACAGATAATTCATAAGTTATTGGGTGTTAGAAATTCAAAGGCAATCTAGTTGTATGTTCTTTATGTTGTTACATATTGGCCTTGCCACAGAATTTCATCACAAGGGGGGTTGTTCAACCATTTCTTATTTTCTTTATATTAGATATGTTGAATACCTTAAATGAGAAATCAATAACAATATGCTATTATTATTTTTTTCCCCCCTTTCTCTCTCTCTAATGGTTTTTAAAGTTACAGGGTGTCAAAAATCATATTAAAATAAAAAAAAACACTATATAAGATAGGGGTGTCCATTAATTTTGTGAGGTGGTTTTGGCAATTTTTTTATCCCTCCTCCTCCCCTGGTGAGATTTTGTGAGTGAAATTCCTGGTGAATATCCTCACGTGATATTTTAAAAATAATGGCATGTTTTACATTGTAGTGTTTAAAAAGCCCTCAAGCTTCCTAAAAGTTTTTAAAACATCATAACCTTTTAATTTAATTATATATAATAAGTTATATACAGTTTGAGGCAGCTGTTACTGCTCGTTTAATGAATTGTGCCCACTCAATATAAAAAAGATAAAAGAATAAGTGAAAGTATTAAGATAGTACTGAAAATGTGAATTTTGTTAATGGGTAAAGTGTAAAAAAAATTTCTTGATTCAAGTGATATTTATAATAACAGGAGACTTGATGTGGGAATATTAAAACCCGAATAAACAACTATGTGAGAAACACCAAAGAAAAATATTTGAGATGCATACTGAGAGCATTTCTTCAGATTCAGAATTCTTTTTGCACTGAAGACAGTACGCTTAAGGCTACCGAAACAGCTGTATGCATCTCAAATATTTTTCTTTGGCGTTTCTGACATAGTAGTTTATTCGGGTTTCAAGTGATATTTGTTTAGCCTAAGTAAGTATTTTTTTAGAATATAATCTCTTTTTTTTTTTTTTCCCTTAATTCCTTATTATTTTTTTAATTTTGTTTAAAAACTATGAATGAAAATTTATTTCTCTTAATATATTGAATACATTGTTTCAGTTATATCATTTTTCCTATTAAATTATCCTTTTCCAAAATTATTTTATCTGTTCCATACCATTAGTAAGATTTCATTTTCTTTATTTCACTACATTATTGTAGCTACAAAGTCGAAGTCTCAAATTAAGTGGCTCATGCTACTGCATTTGTGGTTGCCATACAATTATTTCTTATTATGAAGATACTATGTTGAATAGAAATATTGGTAATAAATGCTTACATGGACTTTTTCTATGGGAATAAAATATTATTTTTATTTTTATAATTTATGTAAAATGATTGATAGTGTGAGTATTGTGCATATATGTACACATACACATAATAAAAAACAAATGTTGTACAATAATGCATGAATAATTTTTAAAAAATCATTAAAATCAAATAAATCTTGTTTTAAATAAAAAAAAATATATAAATATAAAAAAATAAAAATCCAATTTAAATAAAAAATCAACAACCCTGTTTTTAATATATCGCCATTTTAGAATAGTTAAAAATATTTCTTTTCCTAGGAGGGACTGCTGTCACCCCTGAACTCTTCTTGCTGATTCAATTTAAAAAAAAATTCTTAATACTTAATATTGGTTCTGAAAAGCATTTGTCTTATTTTAATTCAAACACTTTCAGTTTAAATCTTTTTCTATCAAACACACTTTCAGTTTGCCATTTTAGAATTGCCATTGACAAAAGTTGATTTATATCAATTTTAATCTATATGGAACAAGGGGTAAATTTATATATATATATATTTTTTTGTGTGTGTGTGTGTGCGTTCGTTTACCCTACCATGCGAGGACCACTGTCCGTTTACACACCAACACTGCGAGGACCAATTTCGTTGCGAGGACCGTTTTCCCGGACCTCGGAACGAAATCGACCCATATTCGTAATCTACTATGTCATACAAAGATCCTCATATATTTTTTTGGTGGTCCTCGGTTTGTTTATAATGTACGGATGTGTGTGTGAAGTGTGTGACATAGATGGCGCTGCTGTTTCTAAAACGCAATTATCTATATTCCTCTTTTCTTCACACGATTTCATGGTATGTAGGGATATAGATGTAGGGATTTCTTTTGGTAAGAAAGCTTTAGGCGCTGATAAGAGTCTATTAAGAAGTGAGAAATTCCCCTGTGTATTCGTATTGTTGAAGCGGAAAACATGTGTCGCATGTAATTTGTAAACTGTCAAATGACACACCCCTTTGTATGTAGAGGAGGGTTAGGAATTTTTGTGGATATCTTCAAAGCTGCTAAATCTCTTGCTGTGAATTTTTTTGAAAATGTGTGTCTTTCATAAAGTTATTTTTGAATATGTTTCAGTTTTGAGTAATTCTTACAAATTACTTCTAATATTACAAATATTTTTGTAAATCACTAACTTAATAAATTATCGTTATATTTTTTTCAACAGAGAAAATTATTTAATAAACAGAAGAATATATATATATATATATATATATATATATATATATATATATATATATATATATATATATATATATTAAATTGAAGAGTTTCTCTCTCTCTCTCTCTTTTAAAAATATTCCAGAATTGAAATTAAAACTTTTATTCAAATCGAGAGAATTATTTCTTCTGGATAAAAGTGCAGTAAAAAATGTTTTAAATTGAAATAATAATAATAATAATAATATATATTTTTTAATTCAACAAATCCTATTCGCTTTTTTTTTATGTATTTATATATATATATTGTTATACTTTAAAGTAAGACCTTTTGTTGGTTATACTATAATGCTTAAACACACAAAAATCATTGCATGGCAAAATTTTCATTTGATTAATGGATTGGAGTTTAAAACATCGAATTAAACTAAACATAACTGTTTTATCTTTTATGTAAATTGTAATTTTTAATGCAGATACACTGGATTGAAATATAATATTTTCTATTAAACGATACGAACTTTATACAACAACAACATAAATTAGAAACCTACACTAATTAATAATAAAAATTCTTTTCAGTCAAAATAATTAGGTGCCGTTTTTCACCCAATAAAATAAAATAAGCATAATTACAGTGTGATAGCAGACCTTCTTTTTTATCGCTTGTTCAAGAGTCATGGTCTTTCAAAGCAAAATATTTGTTACAATTTAAAATTTTATTATTATTCGTGACATTTGCTTTTGATTTTTTTCTTCGTTATACGATTACTATTTGATGCATATACAATTCTTGTATAATGCATTGTATAAGAAAATAAAAACAAAATATGTAGATATTTTTAAATAACAAAACTGTTTGCATGATTTACATTATTACCACGTTTTTATTAACATCGATTCTTATTTGTTAGTCGAATACAAATCTTGCAATCGAGTTTTAACTAACTTCCCGATTAGCTAGACATTTGAAACTTTCAGAATAGCTCAGAACACCGTGGCAATGCATTTTTTTTAAATAGTTTTAGACAATTGTTTTGGGTCCCCGCTACCTTCAGTAGCGTTTATATGATTCAACAATCACATAACTTCCCGACTAGCTAGAAATTTTAAACTTTTAAAAAAGCTCAGAAAACGACGACAATGCATTTTTTTCAAATACTTTTATTCAATGTTTTCGGGTTTCCGCTGCCTTCCTCGGTGGGGATCTTTCTAAGGGGTCCAAGCCCGTAGGATCTAAAGGACCCTTCAGATACTGGCAACGAGCAGAGCTTCAAAAATCTTAAATTATCCATTGTCCGAAAGCGACCCTTGAAATTTTGCACACATTTACAATGAAGGACATTAGTTTTTATTGCTCTTTTACAAAAGAGACCAGTTCCCATGCAATTATCGCACTAGGGGGTTTGTGAGCGAGGGCTGGATCGAGCTTCAATTCTCAAAAACCACATCAAAGAGATATCAAAAGAAACTGAAGTTGAAGCTTTCAGTTGCCAGTCTCGGAAGGGTCCTTTAGGGGCCCTACGGGCTAGGACCCCTTAGAAAGCCCCTCCACTGAAGGCATTCTCCCACAGGCCTAGGACACATAAGGAGTCAATCGGCCTTAAAAAATCCTACAACGACAACAACAACAACCCCTCTGCCTTCTGTAGCGTTTATATAATTCAACAATCATATAACTTCACGACTAGCTAGGCATTTGAAACTTTTAGACTAAATTAGAACACGATGACAATGCACATTTTAAATATTTTTAGCCAATTGTTTCGGGTCCCTGTTGCCTTCGGTAGCGTTTATATGATTTAACAATCACATAAC
The DNA here is from genome assembly GCA_963930645.1 of Salticus scenicus. Classification (NCBI taxonomy): domain Eukaryota; kingdom Metazoa; phylum Arthropoda; class Arachnida; order Araneae; family Salticidae; genus Salticus; species Salticus scenicus. Next base: position 209,429,024 of record OZ005661.1, read on the forward strand.
TTTCTGACTAACTAGACATTTGGAACTTTCAGAATAGCTCAGGGCACGGTGACAAGGCATTTTTTAAAAATACTTTTAGCCAATTGCTTCGGGCTCTAACTGCCTTCGGTAGCATTTTTATGATTCAACAATCATATAACTTCCCGATTAGCAAGACATTTGAAACTTTCAGAATATCTCAGAACACGATGACAATGCATTTTTTAAATACTTTTAGCCAATTACTTCGGATCCCCGTTGACTTCGTTAACGTTTATATAATTCAACAGAATATTTAAAAACATGGTATATAAAAAATTCTTTTTATCTTGTAATTAATTTTATTTTAGTTCAATATTTACGAATGCTGACTATTATATTTCAAAATATTTTCACCATGAGAGAAATCATATTTAAATCGCTATAATATATATCTATATATAATAACGATTATGTATATATGGTGGCATATTAATACAGCATATATAGGTGAGACTTCCTACGGAATTAATATTAGATTTAATAAACTAAATAAGGAAGGTCAACATGTTTCATCAAATTTCGTTTATGAGGTGTTGGTGTTGGGGATTAAGGCCAGTTGACTATTATAGGCATATGGGTCTGGGCCTAAGGTTGTAAATGCCCTCCAGTAGGTTTTTCTAAATGATCCTAGCCCGCATTTGCGCCAGGTTTGGAGAAGAACACAAAAAATGCCGAGCGGTTAGTCCGACGAGTGCAACGTTCAACCTAAGATCGAACCCGGCACCTCACGTCTATCGGCTTTTGAGAGTACATTCACTCGACCATTGATGGGGCCTTAGTTTACGAGAAGACGAGAGTTTACGAGAAGTATACTGCTTACCTCGTCATCTGAGGATTTGTAAGAAATGCTTCAGGAATTAAACAAAGAATGCAAACTCGGTGGATTGAAAATGACCCACAGTGCCTCAGTAAGACAAAAATTATGGCAAATTTCTTTATTTCTTCAATGAAGGTATTGATTGATATGGATAAGTTAAAAATGGTATGCTGTTATACATATCTGCGACAAGTCCTTCCGATGAATAGGACACCATGAAAGAAATTAACAACCGAGTTATACTTGCGTGGAGAGCATTCTGAAGAAATAGCGGTATATTCAAAAGCAATTTCCCAATTTGTTTGAAAAGAAAGGTTTTTGATCAGTGCATTTCGCCTGTTTTAACTTATGCTTTCAGAAACTTGGACATTAATATATAAAACAATACAAAAACATCAAATAACTCAGAGATGTATGGAGAGAAACATGTTAGGATTCACCTGAAGAGACAGAAAGCCAAACACTTGGATAATTAAGCAAACCAAAGTTAAGGATGTTATTTCTGGAGTTAAGAATTTAAAATGGAGTCATCTTGTGAGAAAAAATAATGATAGACAGACCGCCAAAGTCGTATTTTCCATTCTAAAAGATAAGAAAAGACCGAGGAAGGTACGACTGTGTCGTTGGAGCGATCAAATTGTGAAGTTTGGAAGAACAGAATGGAGAAGAATTGTAGAAACAGGTCAGATTCCCCTAGGCGAGACCTTCATTCTGCAGTGTATTGATAAAGTCTGAAACTTACGATCATCTCGGGGCCGGGGAAAGTGTGGGTGAATTAACAAGGCGCTGTGCTTACTCAAAAAAGGTGGTTGAGATTCATTACTGGGCGATACTAATTTTATTTAATTTAGGGGAAAAAAAAAAAAGATTAAAAATTTTAACAAAGTACAGAAATAAGTAAATTTAAAAAGTAAATTAAGAAATGAAATATAAACTAGAATGAAATAAACTCTAATACTATTCATACTTCAATTTCAGACAAAAAAAAAAAAAAAAAAGGAGAAAGAAAGAAAAAGAAATTGAGTCTATTTTCAAGAGGGGTGATCGCTGTGTCTGAGAGGAGTATTTCTCAAAATTTTGGCTCTGGTGCATTTTTGTTTATTGGTTCATTTTTATTTTCGGTCTTTAATTTTCACCTTAAATTTGAACTGAATATCAGTATATAAAATTTGATTCAAAATATCAGTACACATTTTTCATTTGACTTGTTCAAGAGGAAATAAAGTTTCTAGGTATTGTACTAAGATGATTTTGAATAAAGTTCTTAAAATTCTGAGAGAAATTAGCGGAAAACGGCGAGATAATTATTCAGATAACTCTTCTTAGAAAACAGGCTACGAAAATTGCCGGGGTTTGAATCCCGGAAAAAAACGCACCGGAAGAAATCGCACTGGAAAAAATCGCACCCGGAAAAAATCGCACCAGGAAAAAATCGCACGCAGAAAAAAATCGCACCGGAAAAAATCGCACAGAAAAGCAATCATGTTTGCGTACACACATGCCTCTCTCCCCAGAAAGCAAAACTCATCTTAAGATTCATATGGGCCTTAGGCAATAAATTTTAAATTCTATTTAATCTTATAAACGAGGTTACAGAAAAAAAAGGGCGGGGGTATTATTAAATAGCATTCTATGTCCCTCTAGATCCGGAAGAGTGGATATATATGATAATTTAACAACTTTCTAGAAATAAAATTTAAGAAAATAGTAAATGTTTGAATACCATTCAGAGATATGGGGATTCCGAAAAAAAAAAGGACACCTGAAGAAGGACATTCTTCCAATTCGCGAATCGCAAAATAAAAAATATTAAATAAGGAATTTAAAGACTGACTTTCAATTGATTTGGTACAACATTCATTGGAAAAGGAGGGGGGGGGGGCTAAGTGCAGGTTGAAAGAAAACAATTGTTTTTTATATCATCTTCTTACCAATTTTAATGAAACATTTTATAATCACGTACAATTTGTGAAAAAATTACAGTAAGTGTCAGACATACTTGGGGAGTGGGGGATTAAAGAGGGGGGAGCAGAAGAAAATAAGATGATGTTTTATATCAGTATTTTGCCGAATTTAATGATATATTCGATAACAATCACTTACTTTTTATGAAGATCACAATGAGTGTACTATACCCCTGGGGGGGGGGGGGGGCAAGAGGGGAGTAGATGGAAATAAAATTTCTTCTTTAAACTACTCCATTATCGATTTAAGAAAAAAGAAAAACTTTGTATAATCATATACAGTTTGTAAAAAAAGAAAATGTATAAGACATATATTGCGTTTAGCACTTTTGGGTGAACAAAAATCATGAAACTCGCGTCATCGTCAGGGAAAGTTTTCCATTTGAAGTGAAAACTTCTTTAGGCGCGTTGAGCACTTTTGGGTGAACAAAAATCATGAAACTCGCGTCATCGTCAGCGAAAGCTTTCCACATGAGAATCGAAAGTGGAATTCGAGATTTTAGCTGATTTACACATATTGAGGAGCCCTGAATGGGTTTTCTTTTGTATCTCAGCTACTAATTAAAATAATTTCATAAGTAATGCATCATTTGAAAGCTTTGTTGAGTTGGAATCGAACAGTAACTTACAGAAATTTCTACCGCCAGATGGCGCTGTAATATTTTAAAATTTCAACATTTCAATTTCTAATTATGATTAAATTATTTTTTATACATCATTCGAAAGATATTTTAAAGTACTTTAATATTATCGAAAGTGGAATTCGAGATTTTACCTGATTTACACGATTTGATGTGTCCTGAATCGGTTTTCTTTTGTATCTCAGTTACTAATTAAAATAATTTCGTAAGTAATACATCATTAGAAAGCTTTGTTGATTTGGAATCGAACAGTAGATTGCAGAAATTTCTACCACGAGATGGCGCTGTAATATTTTAAAATTTCAATATTTCATTTTTTTTAATTATGATTAAATTATTTTTAATACATCATTCGAAAGATATTTTAAAGTTCTTTTATATTATCGAAAGTGAAATTCGAGATTTCACCTTATTTACACGTTTTGGGGTGTCCTGAATCGGCTCTCTTTTGTATCTTAGCTACTCATTAAAATAATTTCATAAGTAATCAATATTTTTACCCAATATAAGGCTTAGTTCATTTAATTTGGGTAGCTACAAATATTGTGCCGAATCATATAATACAGATCATAAACACTTCTTTACAAACCAAAAATAATTCGAAAATAATTATCTAATAGCTCGACGATACAATTCACAAGTTACTTAGTTTTCACTTCTATCGGCAGTCCCCAAACACTGCTTTGATTTTTTTTTTTTTTTTTTTTTTTTTTTTGGGGGGGGGGTGTAAAGAAAGGGGGGCATAGGAAAATAAAATGATTTTTCATATCACCATTTTACAGATTTGAATGATATATTCTATAACTATCACTTGCGTTTTATGAAGATCACAAATGAGTGTATTACATGCCAGGGGATCAAAGGGGCGCCGATGTAAGTAAAACATATTATTCTTTAAACTACCCTATTATCAATTTAAAAAAAAAAAAAACTTGGTGTGTATACTCTTACTGTTTAAGAAAAATTACAGTGAGTGTTACACATACCTGGGGAGCAGAGTGAAGAAAATGGTTGTTTTTATATATAAGTAATATATAAGTATATAATGTTTTTATATGTAAGTAAAATATATTATTCTTTAAACTACCCTATTATCAATTTAAAAAAAACTTAGTGTGTATACATCTTACTGTTTAAGAAAAATTACAGTGAGTGTTACACATATCTGGGGAGCAGAGTGAAGAAAATGGTTGTTTTTATATGACCATGCTATTTACATGAAACATTATGTACGACTATTACTTACATTTTATTAAAATTATAGTGAAAGTTACCTGTACTTGATAAGGGGGGGGGGGTAGTACGGGCATATGAAAAATAAAATAATCTTTATAAACAACACTTATTATCGATTTTTTTATTGACATTTTGTGTAAATATCAATTACTATTAATGAAAAATTACAGTGAGGTTTTTAATGTCTGGGGGGGAAGTGAAGAGCTATTGATCCCCAAATCTAATGGGTACCAGTTCATGTCACGGTGCAACTAAATACCAAGTTTGGTTAAATTTCCTTCATTGGTTCGTGAGATACAGCGTCCACAAAAAAAATGATACAGACAGACAGACAGATAGACAGACAGACATTTTCTAAAAACTATTAATTCGTAATCTAGACATCCCAAAACATGTAAATCCATCAAAAAACGGAGGTCGAAAATTTTCGCGAATCCAATACTTTCTCTATATTACATATAGAAGAAAGTAAAAATGATTGCATAAATATTACAATGTTATCAATTTTAATTAAAATTTAACAACTATCACCTACTTTTAATGACATATTATTTTGAGTGGAGCCTCTACCTGAAGGGGGGGGGGGAAGGGGGCAGAGAGAAAAAATATGATTGTTTTTAAATCACACCGCTTCATATTTATAGGAAATTTTATATAAATAGCATTTATTGTTTATGAAAAATTTTAGAGAGGACTATGAATCGCAGTATCTTTCAGTTTCTAAGTTAGTAGGCAAAAATTCAATGCAATGTTCAGATCAGACATTAATTAAAAATTAATATCAAATATTGGTAAAAGATTAATCTCAAGCAGATATTTTTTTTTTTTTTTTTTTAATCTGCCCATTTCCCCCGCCCCTTCCCCTCGTAGAAAAAAAAAAAAAAAATTACTATCGTTCGTATTAAAAAGGCACTACTCTTAATTTATCCTTGTAAAACAGATGCTAAACATCAACGAGGGCATAAGTTTTCAATTTCTAGAGGGGAGGGGAGGTAAAAGAGACAGATTAAAAGAAGAAATTTCATTTTTTAGTAGCATGTTTCAGATTTACACCATACATTGAATTTTTGCGTACAAACTCAGGAAGAGAAAGAAACTGATACTTAACCCTCACTGTAATGCGAGGGTTATGTATTATGTATATTTATTGTGTATTACTCACACAGTGAGTAATATTTCTGCAAAGTTTCATTAAACGAGCAACAAGATGGTACAAAAACATATTAGCCCATAGTTCTCACCGGGTAGTGTCTCTTCAATTTTCCTCTTCTCTTTAATTTTTCATAAACAATAAGATATATTCATGCAAATTTTCCTATTTAAGTTATTTAAAAACAATATTCCCCTCCCCCCCCCTCCTAGATATATGTAACACTCTTTGGAATTTTTCATTAAATGTAGGTAATAGTTTTTGAAATTTTAATTAAAACTGGTAACATCGTGATACTTATGCAATCATTTTTCTCTTTTGGCCCCTCCCCATAGCATCCAAGATATACATAACAATCAGGGTAAATTTTCCTAATTATTCAATGATATTTATAATAAATTTTATTAAAATGCAAAATATAATGATATAGAGATTCATTTTCTTTCCTTCTGTGCTCCCCCCCCCCCCCCAAGACATATGTAACTTCACTGTAATTTTTCATTAATAGTAAGTGATATTTACACAAAATTTCAAAAAAAAAAAAAGTATAATAAGGGTTGTTTAAAAAGATTATTTTATTTTTGATCTCCCCCCCTTATCAACTGTAGGTAACTTTCACTATAATTTTAATAAAATGTAATTGATAGTACAAAGTTTCATATAAATAAGTAGCATGGTGTTATAAAAATAACCATTTTCTTCACTCTGCCCCCCCCCCTAGTAAACCATATATGTGTAATACTCACAATACTCAGTGTAATTTTTCTTAAACAGTACGTTGTATTTACAGAAAGATTTTTTTTTTTTTTTTTTTTAATCAATAATAGTGTAGTTTAAAGAATAATATATTTTACTTTCATCTGCCTCCGACCCCTCTCCAGGTATATAATATGTACTTCATTGTGATAATCACAAATTGTACGTGCTTACACAAAGTTTCATTAAAATCGGTAAGAAGGTGGTATAAAAACAATTGTTATCTTTCCATTTGCTGCTAGCCCCCCCCCTCCTTTTCTCAGATATAAAATAAATGATTGGTGTACCAAATCGAATGAAATTCTAAAAATGTAATTTGAAAGTCATTCTGTAAATTCCTTATTTGATATTTATTATTTTGCGATTTGCGAAGTGAAAAGTGCCCTTTTTACCGTTGTCCTTTTTTCCGGGATCCCAGATCGACATATATTTTCTAAAAATGGTCAAATCGTTTGCTGGAGCTTTCAAAACATGTAATTCCATCGAAAACCGGCAGTTGAAAATTTTCACGAATCCAATATTTTCTATTGAATAATAATTAAAAAAAAAAAAAAAAAAGCAATAACTTAATTTGTGATGCTTCAGATGATTAATTATAAAAGATATTTTGTAATTAATGCCCATCTTCAATGTAATCATCACTTATTATTTTCTCTTACCCATAGGGTCGAGAAAGAATTGTTTTAGGGTCAAATTTTTGAACGTGAGTTTTTGTTATTTTTACATGTTTTAAGGTACCCTGAATACGAAAATCATGTTTTTAGTGAATGGTCTGTGTGGATGTCTGTATGTCTGTTATCAGCATATCTCAAGAACATATAGTTGCAGGAATTCCAAACTCGGTATTCTAAATGTATCATATAGGGATGCTACAGTAAGCTTTTTGTTGAGATGAAGCAAATGGTTTGTGTACAGGGACACTCAAAAGTATTCAAATACATTACGTCTATGAGAGAAATTGCAGGTAAGTAGAGTTTAACATCTATAGACTGCACTAAACCAAATGAAGCGAATATATATATTTTTTTGTAATAGAGATAGTCAACTGGGAAATAAATTGGGGGGGGGGGTGAAGTCCCCCTTCGATAGGAGTAAATTTTCATGATGGGTATCTTTCAAAAGAGCTCGCCAATACCTTTGAAACGAATGGTTGAACCATCGATGTGCGATAATTTAAAATAAAGTTATCGATTTTTTTTTTCATTTAAAGAAGAAAATATATATATATATATGTAATATTGAAAATAAATTCAACTTTTTTTTTTAGTTAATTACTTCTCTAATATGGAAATCGCCTGCATTATCATAAAAGATAATTTTTTAAAATAATAATTTTAATAAATTATTTTTTAAAAACAGAATTATTTTTTAATAACCGAATTCAATTCTATATTAATGTAGGTGCATTAATGAAACAGGGGGTTGAGGTTGGCAGCAGCCCCCTCACACTGAACTAATTATCATATAAAACTCTTCCGAAGCCTAATTTGAATTGTTTAACACAGGTTTACATAACAGTACTAGTTATCTTACCTTTTAATCTGTAACCTGTATTTATAGTATTAAATTTCAGGGTAAGAGAAAGTCGTGTGAGTGACGCACCAGATTATTTTTATTATTATTGTACAAGCAATCATAAGCAATCATAATAAGTATTAAAATTTAATTATTATATTAGAAAAATATAAATTCATAATACTTCATTAAATACTACAAACTGAACAAGCTGTATTTACCTTTGAAATAGGTAAAAATTTTAAAATATTATTCTTAATTATTATTTTATGTAATAATATTACGCAAAAAATCACTTGTCTAGACTAAATTTGCACGAATCAAAATTGTGCATTAAAATTTCGATTGTATGTCTTTTTAATATTTTATGTTAAACCTTTCAAAGGTTGATAACGTATATTGTATAATATATTGTATAATAAAAGTATGGTACTGTAATAAAAGTATTGTATGATAAAAGTATTGTATTGTATTGTAATATTGTATTTTAAAAGTATATTGTATAATATACTTTTCTCTTCATTTATTTACATCTTTTTATACGACAACAAGATTCTTCTAGAAAGGAAAGCAAGATTTTAACATCTGTAAAGGAGGTAAAGGGGGTTTTCTCTATCTGAAAAGAAGGAGATATCACAAATTCTGGCCTTTAAAATTTTTCTTTTTTTATTCAATGTTCAAAAAGTAGGGCTATAAAGAGAAGGACCGCTATATAGATTCTGATTGTGAACTGTGAGGTGAGAATACAAAGGCAGAGGTTGGAATAGGAGAGGGTAACTCAATGACATTACCTGATGAAAGAAAAAACTGGAGAACGCTTCTAGGAAAAACATTTCCTTGCTAATTCCCTCATTGTCTACACAAAGAAAGCTTTTCTGTTTATCCATGCTCAAAAAGTAAAATTAGCCTCCAATCTCCACCCATCCTCAACTCTTTATTTATTTATTTATTTATTTTATTTAACCATTAAATTTTTTTTTTATTTTTTATTTACTTATTTTATTTTATTCCTTTTTTTTTTTTTTTTTTTTTTTTCAAATAACTAACATTGATATAAAATCGCACAAATATTGAATACGTGAATAAATATATTAATAAAGGCTAAAATTTCTTCTTTAAGACTGAAAAAGTTGGAAAATGAATGATTCTAATATTCAGAGCTCCTTAGGAAAACACATGTATAATTATACACATTTATATCTGACGGCGAAAAATGTTATCAATACCAAAGATGAAATATATTTTACTCTTGATATATTTTAGCATATAATTCGCTAGTAAGAATTTTCAAATTATCCTTTTTTGTTTTACTTTATTTTGTTACACTTTTTTATATATATATCGTTGCCATTTTTTCCTGTTACCATTTTTTCCGTTGGCATATTTACCTAAATTCCATTTTTACCGTAGCCATTCTTTCTGGAATCATTTCTCACCCCCCCCCCCCCCCTCGATTACTATTCTAACCCTAGCCATTTTTACATGCGCACAGTCAAAATGAGAATTTGTAAGATTCCAGACCTCAAATAAAAGAAAACAAAATTACTGTTTCATAAAATACTCTCTCTCTCTTTATATGTATATATATATGTTACATAGCTGTTTAGAAATACGTTCTGTGATATAGTTTTATTCTTCTGTGCGATTTTTTCCAGTGCGATTTTTTCCGGTGCGATTTTTTCCCAGTGCGATTTTTTCCGTGGCGATATTTTCCGCCTCCCCCGGGATTTCTACTAAAACTTCTGAAAGGATTTATCGAGGTCATTCAAACATCATGAAAGTCAGTTTCATATTTTAGTTCTCATGCTACTATTTCAAATGCAACAATCCTCAAAATGCATATTCATATGGAAAATTTTCAATTTTGCTATGTTGATAAAATCTTAAATTAAGAATAACATACGAAACTTTCCTATTATAATATTTGTAGTCAATCATGTTCAAACAAGTATCTTAAATGTTATTCTGAAGTTGTCTGATATATTTATGATCCTCAAAATGGACGTTTATGCTCAATTCTGTCCTATTCTGCCATTTATGCAAATCGTAAATTCTAAATAACTTACGAAATGTTTATATTGAAAAATTCGTAGTCCATAATATTCATACCAGTATCCTAAATAATATTTAAAAAGTGGTCTGACGTCTTTACGATATAAATATCACTCAAGATTGGCGTTTATGTGAAATTTTGCCCTATTCTGCCATGTTAAAAAATTCGTAAATTTCCAATAACTTACGAAATTTTTATATTGGGAAATTCATAGTCAATGATATTCATGCGAGTATCTTAAATAAAATTTCAAAAGTAGTGTGACATCATTACGACGAAAATATTATAAATAATATTTTAAAACTGATCTGACTTCTCTGCGTAAATACTAACACACTAACGGACTAACAAACTAACAGACACCCTACAGACGGACACCATACAAATTTTGTCATTTTCGGAATCCTCACCTGAAAACGTGTAAAAAAGTCAAAAAACCGAGGTCGAAAATTTTCACTATTACCTTACCTATAGCATGGTGGGGAACTAAAAATGTATAATATGTAATGAATAATAATGGGAGAAATTTCTCCGTAAGTTAACATGGGCTTTCAATGACCTTGACTTTAACTAAACCTTAGTCCTAATTTACCCTAATTAATCCAAAGAGCCTTTATCTTAAATTTGATCCCAAAGAAAAGACAAAAGGAAAAAAAAGCATGTTTATGAAAGAACGCCTAACGATGAATTTGACTGTAACGATATTAGACGAATAAATTGGTTCCTCTATTGAGAAATACTTCATGTTGAATTATAATGTTTTGTATAAAGAGGAAAAGGAGAAATAGAATTTTTACCAAAAAAAATTTTTTTTTTTTCAAAAATCAATAAAACGCAAGGACAGTGATAGACAATGAATTCAAATATCTTTAATAAATAGGCATTAGAAAAACTTAACATACCGGGAAGTACACTAATACTCGTCATTGATAAAACACCTCCTATAATACTATAACCATACAAAATCCCTGATGCGATCATCCGAAGAAATAAAAACTAAATTATTTCGCAACAAAATACAATTCTAATTTTTCAGATGTGTTAAAAGTTGAATTATTAGAATTTATTAAATTAGATCCCCCTCCAATTAAAATTTACAAATTTGACCCAATTGTTACAAAAAAAATGCTTTTGATATACTTCGCCTCCTATCTAAGGCTGTAGGTAGTTAATTTTTTGGGAGTAGGTTCAAATTATAGTACACAAAGTTAATTCTTTAGAATATAGTATAAATTGAAAATTTTAAACAAATTTGTACATTTCGGGGAGGGGGGGGAGGTAATGGGTCAACTACTAACAAAATTATATTTTGAAACGAGCCACCCGTGGCCGAGTGATTCTGCGCTCAAAGCTGGTAGACCTGAAGTGCCGGGTTCGATCCCAGGTCGCGCAGGTCGGCCTAGCCGTTCAGTGTTTCCGTCGTTTTCTCCGAAACCTTTTAAATACGGGCTAGGACCCCTTAGAAAGACACCCACGGAGGGCACTCCCCCTCAGGCCTAGGACCTACAGCAGTCAATCGGCCTTAATCCCAAAATCTAATCTAATCCCACTTTGAAACTATTATTCTATATAACATAATTGTAGAGAAAATAAGAAAGAAATTATTTCCAGTTGTTAAATATCCAAAAATTTTATCAATGATTATATTAGACAATGATAAATCTTTAAGAAATTTCCATTAATTGCTCAATTACTGGTCCGTTCACAATAATACAACAATTGAAACAGAGCAGCTATACGCGATCATCATACATATCACGTTTTGTGAATTTATAATTTAAAGGAGTTGAGACTTGAGCCTTCGTACATAAGAATTCAAACTAATCTTTGCAAAACATTTTACAAATTATATAATAGAACAATAATGTGTACACGCGCGGGAAAGGAAGTGTTGAAAGGGAATGAATATTTTATAGTAATTTGGGTTAATATTACAACTTTTCCATAAGAAAGCACTATTTATCACTACCAGAAAAACGGTTAAAAAACATCCACTTAAAAAATTATAATCATTCCGTACTTTATTAAAAAATAAATAAATAAATAAATAAATGAAAACACCATTGGATTTTCTTGTTGGGGAATAAAAACAAATGAAAAGTTTCATACACTTAGGAGCGAAAATGAATGTGGTTATGCAACTTTATAGGAGTGTTTAATTTTTTAAACAATTATTTTTATAAAATCTCTTTTAATTTGTCAACTGCTGGTTGGGATTTACGTCGCACTAGGGTTGCGCAATAGGCAATTGGTCTGGGATTCGCCTCGAGAGGTGGTTCGGAGACATACCATCACAATTTTGATCCTCCACGGAAGGGATGGCTATCCCGCTTCGATGACCCCCAGAGGTATAATTTTGATGGGAACATACAGGGCATTGACATGACAGATTTTACGTGCACCAGTCACCATTAGTGTACACAACAGTCTTTGGTCTGTTCGAGTATCAAACCTGCAATCTTCCAATTACGAGCCCGGCACTCTACTGTCTGGGCAACCACGTGCCCCCCCCCCCCCCCCCCTAAAAAAAAAAAAAAAAAATCAAAATTCTAGTGAATAAAAATTAAATATCCGTTATTTATAGAAAAGCAAAAAATACTATTGGATTTTCTTGATCGGAGACAATAATACTTGAAAATTTTAATTTACTTAAGATTGAAAATGAATGTCTTAGAAATTAGACAATTTCTATTGATCTTAGCTTTAAAACTTTAATAATAAGCCTTAAATTTTCTTAAAGTAATTTCATCAAATTTTCAAGAGATAAAGTAGCTGAAATATAGAATATATAAACATTGTCACAGATATTAACTTTATAATACTCGTAAGTAATTTTTTAAATATTTATTTGTATAAAATATCTTTTCATTTGTTGAATTTTGACTTTAATTGCATAGGGTTTTGGGGAAAATAAGACAACTTTTCTATAATAAAGCACTTCCAGAAAACCAGTTAAAAACATTCACAGAAAAAAAAAAAAAAAAAAAAATCGAACTTTATAGAAAGGCGGAAACTACTCTTCAATTTTCTTGTTCGGGAATAACAATTCATGAAAAGCTTCACATGCAATTGAAAATTAATGAAAGAATATGCTAGAAAATTAGTCGGTTTTTAACTGATCTAAGCTTAAAAAATATCATAATATAATAAAAGCCTTAATTTTCTTTATTTTGGTTATAGTTCCTCTGTCTGTGATCTGAAAAGAAAAAAAAATAAGTTGATCCTTTAGGAGGGGCTTTTAAAATGGCCTAATTGTACTAAAACTATCTACAACCTTTTATTAGATAATGTATGGAAAATAAATGTATATAGCATGAGATATATATGTCTACTGATATATAAAGGAAAAGAAAAAAATTAAGAAAAAAAAAAAGCAAATTTTAAAGCATTTGGCATTTATTTATTATTTATTTACTTTTTTTCATGAGGGGGAGATGTTGGGGTTAAAACTTTTAGCTTGAGTTAAATTTAGATATCAACCTTAAATTTGTATACTTGTTTTTAAATTGAGGTTATTATCTTCATAGGCGTAGCATCGGGGGGGGGGGATGAGACCCCCAATCTTTCTGAACCACTCTGAACATGAAAAACATTTAGACATATTATGTAACAAAGTTAATTAAGAACTGTGATATCGCACCCCGGCAAGGACAGTAACACAGTGAAAAAATGACAATTATGAGTTTATGCAATTGAAAAATGTATATGAAGTACCCCATACGCACACGTAAAGCATCACCTCTCTACTCTTTTTCGCAATTTATCTGAGAGGTTGTTATATCCGTTTTATTGTAGATTAGGGAATTTTTTTTATTGTTACCTTTAAGGTGATTTTTTTTTAAACTACATTTTTGAGTTGCGGCGCTTATCTTGCTGGGGTTACTTAATGAAGACTGTAATAACGTTTTATATAAATTTACTAAAATATTTATTCAGGTTCTCTGTAAATTTACAATAATTCTTAGTTAAAAGTAAGTAATCAAAATTATCAATTTTTATTTATTTTGTTTATTTAACTTCTAAAAAAAAAAAAAAAAAAAAAAAAAAAAACATTCTAAGTTACAAACATAGTCTCCTAAATAATTAACTATAGTAATTAAAACTTATATAAAATAGATTTTTTAATATCTCCATTTATTTTTCTCCGTAATTTTCCATAAATAACTAAAGACAAATGATTACCAGTAGTTTTTCTTTTGAAATGTTTATAAGTATAGATATTGATAATTGATTAAAAGTGGAATTATTGATATAATTTTTCAAGCATTTCTGTATATTTGATGCAAAATACGGCAATAGAATTTATTTTCAGTAAACTTTGCAACTATGTCATTGTAACAACTGTGTGCGTTGCATTAACTACAATATATAAACCAAAAAAGAAAAAAGTTCTTAAAAAGTCAATTTTCCGAAAATTCTCCACTTTGATTGCAAACGAATTGTGTTATTCTACTCAACTTTATAAAACTGACACTGAAACAAAAATCAAAATAGTAATTTTACTTACTTAATTGCAGAATTTTATAAATAAGATGGCCCAGAACACGAAAATTTATTTTTTCCATTTATTGTTCAATTTTCTATTATTTTTTTTTTTCACGTACAGCGTAACATTTCGTACATTCCACTCAATATGACAAAAATATTTGTTTTAAAATTTAATAGAAATGTAGCCATGCTTAAAAATTAATATATATTAAATAAATAAATGAAAAAATAAATAATTGTAAGTTAATAATATGCTGTTTTATGTTATGCTTAATTTTCTTAATGAGAATTATATTTCCTTAAATTTCTTTCAAAACAATCTTAGATAAAAATGAAAAATTTTAGGAATTAAACATATTAGAACTTATAAAAATGAATTCGGAGAAAAATGAGATTAATGTTTTAAGCAAAACTTGCACAATATATTAAAACCATGTCTTTTGGTTTGTATTCTGGCATAGGTGTCGGCTTAACTGGGTCAGCGGGGGCGGTCATCATAACTTTTTTTTATTATTATTTTCATTTATTTATTTATTTATTTATTTCACGGGGCCGAAAATATCTGTTTGATTCCGTGCTTCCAACTTCCAACAGGTCGAAATTTCAAACGCGAAAATTCGTTTTATCATACATTTGAATTTTACAGTACATCGTTTTTTATTTATTTATTTATTTATTTTTTCTTCTCTCTCTTTCTTCTAAACGAGATTGAGAGAACACCTGTCCTTTATAGCCTAAAGATAGGTTGAGGCAGAAAAGTTATTGTTCACTGTTAAGGCGGTTTGGAGTATGGGTGCAACTTTCGGGAATTCTATTTTCAAGAAAAGTGATACCGACAGAAAAGCTTTTGTTCATTCAGTTCAAAGTAACATTCGCTATCCCACAGCATAAAAATTTCATGCTGAAAGTCTTTTTAAATAACTTTGTAAGGCGAAAAGTACTAATATTTAAAAGGAAGCAAACTTTTAATGCTGTTAAAAATACAGATATTTAATTAAACATTTCTCTTTAATTTAAATTTTTCTTTATATGTCTGTCCATTATTTATTTATTTATTTATTAACCACTGACTGTGTCCGATTAATATCAGTATTCAATTTTAGACGCGAATAGGGAAGAGGAATTTGGTTGTTGGTTGAAGGGGTTAAGGTCAATTGACTACACTTGGTTCTAGGCCTATAGGTGGAACGCGCTCCATGAGGATCTTCCTAAGGAGTCCTAACACGTATTTACACTAGTTTCAGAGAAAGTCACGGAAAACTCCGAACGGCCAGGTCGATGAGTGCGACCTGGGATTGAACGCGGTGCTTCTCGTCTACTAGCTTC
This sequence comes from Salticus scenicus, assembly GCA_963930645.1. Classification (NCBI taxonomy): domain Eukaryota; kingdom Metazoa; phylum Arthropoda; class Arachnida; order Araneae; family Salticidae; genus Salticus; species Salticus scenicus. The sequence continues at coordinate 209,444,991 of OZ005661.1, forward strand.
GTGCGCAGAACTGCTTGACCACTGGTGAGGCCGAGAAGGGGAAAGAGTTGTCAAAATTGATAATTAACGGATTAAAAACTGCTGCTTTAGAAGCCCAGTTCTCGTTATTAATATTACTTCAGCAAACAAGTAAATACGGCCATTTTAACAAGATGATTTAGATTGTCAATTTATGGAATTAATAAATACAGTGGTAGCCATAATTATAAGACACCTATCTAATTTGACAAATAGTGAAAGAAAAGATTCAGAGCTTAAAAATGTTTTATCAAATTCGTCAAAAACATAAATTTATTCTGTTATCATACGTAATTGTTTTACAGAAATGATATTTTTATAGAATTTAATAAAAAAAAATTAAAAATACCATGGACAAAATTATAAGACACCCTAGCATTTTAATTAAAACACCTGCTTTTTTTTCGAAAATAATGTGCAGTATGCAAATTTTCTGCACGCTGCTATGACGTCAGCAGTTAACTAAAGCAGACAATAACCGACTTCACTCATTTACAAACATGCCACGAGGTACAGAATTAAAATAAAGTGAAATTCGCGAAATTTGGAGATTAAATGGAACTGGTGCTTCAATTAATAATATTTTAAAAGTTATTAAATGCTCTAGATGTGCAATTAGAAATGTTTTGAAAAGAGAAATTAATGGATCGGTGATTAAAAGATCTGGACGTACTCCTTGCTTGTCCTCGAGAGACAGACGCCATGTGCTTTCGCTCGCTACACAGAATAAGATGACCACTACAGGCATTAAAAATGCTTTGAAACAGAATTGTTCAAAAAGAACCATTCGCAGGGTGTTGCATAATGCTTCCTATGTGAAATATAAAAAATTTAAGAAAAAACCACCGCTTCTAAGCCGGCACAAAATGGAGCGTCTAAACTTCGCTAAACAAACTATGACCTGGACCTCCAAATGGCACTATGTGTTATTTTCTGATGAAAAAAAAGTTTAACCTGGATGGTCCTGACGGGTTTCAATATTATTGGCATGATTTACGGAAGTCTCCTCATGTACTAATGAGCTGCCAAATGGGTAGAGGCTCAGTAATGGTTTGGGATGGTTTTTCGGCTCAAGGGAAAACGGATATTGTTTTTGTGCATTCAAGAATGAATTCCGAAAAGTATAAGAATCTTCTTAAAGATTAATATATGGTGTATGTAGCCATACGTATACCTACATATACCACCGTATATGTAGCCATATACGGTGAACTTCTTTGTGGCGAAAACTATACTTTCCAGCACGATAACGCGCCGATTCATGCATCACACGAAACAAAAAAAGTAGCTTTCAGAGCAAGTATGAATGTTCCCCGGGGCCTTCTCGCTCCCCAGACTTAAATCCCATCGAAAACTTGTGGGGGATCTTAGCTCGTGCGGTTTACCGAAATGGGAGGCAGTTTATATGTGTCGAAGACCTAAAGAATGCTATAAAATGTGCTTAGGAAGAACTGTGTTGCGATATTTTGTTAGAATTGATAGATTCGATGCCGAATCGCATCTTTCATGTTATAAAAAACAATGGCAGCTCCACCAAATATTGAATAACGATGTTAGAGGATTTTCTTTTAGACCATTAGTGTCTGCTAATTATGGTGACCACTGTATTTGGAAAAAAACGGTTAGTGTCTTATAATTTTGTCCATTATGTTTTTAAGTTTTTTTATTAAATTGTATAAAAATATCATTATTATAAAATAATTATATATGATAACAGAATAAATTTATGTTTTTGAAGTATTTGATAAAACATTTTTAAGTTCTGAATCTTTTCTTTCTCTATTTGTCAAATTAGATAGGTGTCTTATAATTATGTCCACCACTGTATATTGGAAAAAGTAATAAAAATCTTTAATATCTAAGTTTACTTAAATACTCTTAATATGTATATTAAATTGTTTACATGTAATTATCTATGTAAACAATTTCAGCTATCGATTCTCCTGTCTTATATATTTTCGATGTAACGGCATTTTTAAGGAAATTTTAATAGGAAATCTCTTTATAAATGAAATAAAAGGATACGGCACAAAGAGTCCTGTTTTGGAAAAGTTCTAAAGAATGTTCTGAAAAAAAAAAAAAAAAATCCTTTAAAAATTATCTTGGGGAAAAAAAGAAAAAAAAGAAAGAATTTTTTTAGTTTTAACAACATAAAATGTAATTTAAGAGTAAAATTTTAAATTTTTTTTTTTTTGTTTTGAAAATAAAGACGTAATGAAATGTATGATTAATTTTTGCCCCCCCCCCCTTTTTTTGTGTGTGTGTGTGTGTGTCTATCTATCTCTTTTTTCTTTTGTGTCTATAAGAAGAACGTATTCAATTTGTGGAAATTTTCGACCGTTGATATATTTACTTGGGACGTTTTGAACACGATATGACTATTTTTAGAAAATATCTGTGTGTTTCTCTCTCTGTGTATATAAAAAATTCTGTATTTGGTCGGTTGTATCCAGAACCAATGGACGAATTTAACTGAATTTTGATTTAAACTAAAGCTGATTACGTTTGATAATCAGTCGCCTAACAGTTGACGCTGTCATCGTCTATTTTATGATATTTTTTCATAACTTTTAGAATTACAGTATAGGAAAAAATTAATTTATATACCAAAATTGATTTTCTCTGTTCAATGTAAAAATATACATTTGATAGTAATAGTTAGCCAAGGAAAAAATTCTTCATGTATATCTTTATTCTATCCCCTACCCCTTCTCTCAGGTATGTAAATTTTAAACGGTAATCGGGAAAAAAAAATGTCACCGGAAATAAAGTCAGCGGAAATGAATTTTGGTCGTCTTCATAAATGAAATACAGCTTTTTAATAACTTTTAGTGGCATTATATTTCTTTTATTTTTAAAATCGCTTTTTTTTCCCTTTTAAATAATTCTTTTTCTGTTTCATTTATGTACATATGAATTCTTTTCAACATATCGCAAGAAAAAATGAAAAATTCAATATTCTACTATGTGTAATGAGTATAAATAGTTCCATAGAACACAATGCTATGGGATAATTTTGAATGCCCCTGTATACAAATAAGTAGAGGTATACACTCCATTATCAATAAGGAACATGCCATAGTGAACTTGAATAACATATATCAGTTTCAAAAATTTCCATGAATATTTATGGGTGTTAGTGCACGGACAGACAGACAGATGAACAGAAAGACAGACACACCCAAACCGAAGTCAATAACAGTTTTCAGGGTTAAAAGTGTTCCTATATTTCCTATTTTTCTTATATATTTCAAAAATCATGAAAAATGTCCTATATTTTCCTATATTTTGTAATTCTTTACATTTTCCCTATATTTCACAAAAATTTTCCTATATTTCATATATTCTGGTACTTCAGTTTAAGTCCTTCTTATTTATTTTCTGCTTTCCCTGCTAGGCATTAAAAGAATTCATAATTTCATTACCATTTTAATATTAATTTCCACTTATTATTATGATTATTATTATTTATTTATTATTATTATTATTATTTTTTTTTTTTTTTTTTTTTTTGTGGAAGTGTGGGTAGGGGGGGGGGGGACAATTTATTAAATAGGCACTACATGTAGTTAACTAACATGTTTTTAAATTGAAGGTTCATAATTTTTCTTTCTTTTTCTTTTTAAGCATTATGATGTAAAAGAGGTGTCATTATTTTGAAAATAATATGTGGATTTATGTTAAATGATATAAACTGGTATGAAAACTAGACAATCAAGAGATGATAAATTTGGAAATATGTTCTTTTCTAAATAATGTAAAAAGTAAACAGTAATGTTCATTCATTTTATCTGTTAAATTAGATGAGATTAAATTAGGGTGTTTTGTTTACGAAGTCATTTAATCATTCCGAGATTACAAAATAATGTTAGAGAAAGTTCGTTTTTACTGAATCTCTCAATCTTCTCTTGAAATTATGTTCCTACATTTATGTAAAAAATATTCCTATATTTTCTGTTTGATTGCTTTGATCCCTGAGTTTTAACCACCTTTGTAAACTGTTAATAACATTCATCAAGTAACTTCCATGCATTAAATGCATTATCGCAGTTAGAGAGTTTGAATATCGCATTTAGGATATAGTACCTTAAATTCAACAAAAATTTCCTAAATGCGACGCGGGTATATATTTTCGTAAATTAAAGACAATTTTAATTTCTTGAAAAGAAATGACCCTAAACACAAGTTCAGAATTAAGCGTATAATGTTCAACTATTTTTTCTTTCTTTTCATATTTACTTATTTACTAAAAGATCATAAATTTCCTAAATGCGATAAACTTACCAAAAATCACGTCGCATTTGGGATTTGGGCACAATAATCTTAAAAAAAAAAAAAAAAATCTACATTTTTGTCATATATCTACTCCGTTATTTTATTTTATTTATTTATTTATTTAATTTTTCATTGATTTATTGATAAATTTCACTATTTTTTTGCTTTCTTAATTTTTTCTGTAATTATCTTTATTTGACCTTTGATCTCTCGGAGGATTTAGGGAAAGTCGAACGCCTGCCATTATTGACCAACTCCACCCTATACATAAACCACGATGGCATCTGCTCCTTCTTCTAATTATTATTATTTTATTATTTTATTATTTTCTGTTATAGTTTGTTCAGATTTCTTATGTATAATGCCACATATCCAGAAACAACATTTTATTATTATTATTATTATTATTATCTTGATACTATAATTACTGTTGATAAAGATATAGTCGTATGGAAAATTTTAAACTTATTTTTCAACATTAATTAACTTTTCAATATCTTTTGCTCTGTATAGAACTTCCCTTCAGTATGTAATAATTTATTGATTATTAATGGTGCTTGGCGTGAGATTATAAAAATAAGGCATATAACAGTATCGGAATTCGAAACTCTGCAAAATATAAAAGAATAACGGCGTTTAGGTTTTCCGTAGTTTTCTTCGAAACTTGTGTAATTACGAACTAAATACCGTAAAAAATCCTTTGTACGAAATATGAACCGAGTATCGGAACTTGAAACTCTGCAAAATTTAAAAGAATAAAGGCGTTTTGGGTTTTCCGTAGTTACAGAATTCGAACGGCTTATATCAGTTTAAAAGTCCGCAATAAAAAGTACTTTAAAATGTTTTTGGAATGATATATTATAAGTAATTTAATCATAATTAGAATTGGAGATTGTGAAATTTTATTATATTAAGGCGCTATCTGATGACTGATTTGCGAGATCTGCTCTTCAATTTCAATTCAAATAAGTTTTAAAGTAATATATTATTTTTGAAATTATGTTAAATAGAAGCTGAGATACAAAAATAATATAAACATTGCTATAATAAGATTTATCTGATTTTTCTGCTTTTTTTTTTGGGGGGGGGGGGGGGGGACGTGCGTAAATCCAACCTGAATAGCGTTAAAAATTCTTAATGGAAAATATGAACTTAGTATCGGAATTCGAAAGTCTGTAAAATTTAAAAGAATAAAGACGTTCCGTAGTTTGTCCGTAGTTTTCCCCGAACCCGAAACACCCGTACAATTTATCAGATCTTAAAACTTAATAATACCAATTTTAAACGCTCTAACGCTATTTCTACAGCAGCCCATTCACATTCCTTTCCCGTCTCGCCTAATAATTTTACACTTTTGAAAATATCTGCAATCGGTTTCTCGGGTCTTAAAATCTAATAATGCCAATTGTCAATTCCCGAACTCCATTTCTACATTTTTGTCCCTTCACGCCCTCCCCTTTCTGTCCCTCCTAAGAATTTTACACTTTCAAAAATATTCGCAATCGATTTATCGGGCCTTAAAACCTAATTATATCAATTTTAAACGCTGTAACTGTTGTTCTACATTTTTGCCCTTTCACCTCCTCCCCCCCCCCCCCTTCCTTCAAGCCACTCCTAATAATTTTAAACTTTCAACAATATTCATAATCGAATTATCGGGCATTAAAATCAGGTAATACGAAATTTCAACGGTACATCTCAATTTAAAACTAGTTGGCATAGATGGACTCCGCTCAGTTCCCCACCATATATATGTTCTCACAAATTTCTAGTGTGAGACATATTATAGCATGTTCAGAGAAATAAATTTGATCAAACGCTTGAAAAGGTGACAGAATAAAATCCCCGCCTAATAGGTTATCCACCGTTCACTTCAATATATTTATCTTATTCTAATCTATTAATTTATTTTTTTAGAGTCAGTTTCGTAGTTTAGTTTTCATGCTACTATTTCCAATGCAAGAATCCACAAAATTCCTATTTATATGGAAAAAGTTTAATTTTGCTATGTTGATAAAATCTTAAATTACGAATAACTTACGAAATTTTTCTGTTAGAATATTTGTAATCAATCATGTTCAAACAAGTATCATAAATGTTTTTTGAATTTATCTGATATATTTATGATCCTCTAAATGGAGTTTTATGCTCAATTTTGCCTTATTCTGCAATGTTAAGTAAATCGTAAAGTCCAAATAACTTACGAATTTTTTTAATTGGAAAATTCATCGCCTTTAAATTTTTAAATCACGTTTTTATCTCGTAGTTATATATATATATATTGAAAACCCTTTCAAACATTGAATAGATGAAAACAAGAAACATTGAAAAAGATAAAACATATATATATATATATATATATATATATATATATATATATATATATATATTCATATAGATAAGAAAAAAAAAAAAAAAAAAAAAAAAAAAAAATGGTGACAAAATATAGAAAACTGTAGAAAAAATAAATAAATAAAATTCTTAAATAAATAAATAAATAATAATAAAATTAATTAATTAATTAATTAAAAATGATGTTGAAAAGGTGTTAGGTTCCCTTAAATGTACGGGGCTAAGGTGTAATTACATTGATTCTGTAAAAGAATAAAATTTAATTAAAGACTATATAATATAGTTAACGGACCATGAAAAAAATGGTAACGCAAAGAATGGTACCCTTGGACATCGGAAACTTCCTGTAAATAAAGTAATAAATATCATTTTTCTATATATGTCTTTCGTAAATATATCAGTAGAGAAAAATCCATAGACCAATTTTAGGTCTTTCATTTACATTCCCTTTCCACCCTTCAAATGAAAATAATAATAATACTGTTTACTTTCTTACGAGAAATGTTGTATATCTTCCCCTTACAGTTTCTTTTGTATTGATTACTCTCATTAGTATTAAATTTATAAACATTTACCAAAAAAAAAAAAAGTCTAAAAATTTTCTATTTCCGGTTTCGAACGGATTTACATATTTTTGAGATGACGTGAACATAATTTTACCATTTAAACTAGTATGAGGTAGGAAGCCTTTATTATCATCTTATAAATATATAGGCTCCCTACGCCTCCCCCCCCCCTCCTCACTTTCAACCGGTTATAAGCAATAAATCTCGCCCCCGTAGTTACAACCTAAAGTCGGCGGCTAAGAATTGTGGTATCGGAACGCTCAATTTGAATCATTTTATGATAAATCTCTAAAAATAAATGAAACTCTATAATTAATAACAATAACAATAATAATAATAATAATTTTAAAAAATGCAATTTTGTATTTTGCATTGCTTTAATGAGCTGGCTGGCTCTTCTTTCAAAAGTTGACCCGTCCAGCTCAACTTCTAAATCCATAGCAGCTGTTGGGAGATAGCGTTTTTAACTACTTCACAAAAGAAGCGTCGTTTGGACAAACCGCTCCTGTATTTCAAAGCAATCTTTCATTCCTAAGAAAATTCCGCGTCGCGTGTGGTAATGTTGAGATATTTACAAGCAACATTATAGGAGATCTTAAAAACGAAACGAAATGTTATTCAAGTAGATCTCGATATTTTCAAAGCTTTAACTTGATATTTTTTGTTGGGTAATTCTTCAGGAACACATCAATTGCGCTTACGTTAATGCTCCCTATTGTTAAAAATGCATCAATTGCGCTCGCGAGAAAAATTACTGAAAACGTTCATTGTCACCCTCCCCTTCCCCTTGTATACCGGAAGGTAAAAAATGATAATTTCTAGAAAGGAAAGAATTCTTTGCTTACTTTATTGTCACTATCATATCGTTTCTACAAAATATAATCCTAACTGGTCCACGTTAGAGACATATTATACAGATATTAAACTATTAATCTCACGTGGAAGTACAGAATATGTTTACTTATCAAGATGTTTCATGTAGTATTCTGTATTATTAACACAAATATTATTTTTTTATTTTCATTTAACCCATTAGGCATCAAAGCTCCCGCTGTGGGAACAATTTTTTAAGAATTTTTTTCCCCTGCAAGTAAATCAGATAAATATATATTTTCTTTTTTACATTAAATATTAAAACTCCCAGCTTCGTTTTTTTTTTTTTTTTTTTTTTTTTTTTTCAATTATTCAAACAAGGATGTTTGTTTTTCTTCAAAACATCAGCGACGAAAAAAAAATCAAGAAAAACAACTCATTCGAGTACAGGGGTTTAAAACATTGGATATGAAATAAAACAATTCTTTTCTTAAATTATAACAAACAGGGATCAAGAAAACTAATTAAAGAGGATTTTGCCTTTTTTTCTACATTTGTTCTACCCCAATTAGGTGTCAAATCACCCATTTGGAAACATATCATATCTTCTAACAAATTATTATATATATATTTTTTAAGTATATATGATTAGAAATGCATATTGAAACCCAAAATATACGAAAATTTATACATTTTCAGTGGAATTCATATAGCGGCGTTTAATGGGTTAACAAATGTAATAAGAAAAATAATTCATACGAGTAAAATGATGTAATCCAAAATTCACATTAAAAAAAAAAAAACATTATTCAAAAAGTATTGACTCTAACTCTATGCGGTTTTCACTGAAAAGTATAGAACAGCATGGAATTTTTTTTACATATACAAGAAAAACTTAGTTATACTTTGCACCAATATATCGCGCAGTATTCACAGTATCCTCTTACATTTTAAACAGATCCGCCTGATCAAATGGCGCCATATTGAGAATACTGAAGTTTTATTAAGGAGAATTTCTAATGTTGAACGACTGACAATCATACTAATGAGTGACGACCGTTACATTGAGCATTTACAGTCTAGTTACTTTGTTGAATGTATTGCGTCACAATAAGAAAGAAATTTTAAAATTAAAGCGTCACCTAATAAAGGAAATTTAAGCTGATTCGCTAATAAATCTTTTGTTACCTAAAATATGTGCATGCATTATGCATAAATTAAATAAAAAGACTTTTTAGTTGTGACATCAGTTGGCACTTGACAATATGTTTGCGTCTTAAAAAGTTCGCTTTTGTACCGAATTTTACATTATGCCATTATCGTACCTGAAGATTGTTCTACCGTTCTCTGTACTTGGGTTTAGGAGGCACTAAAACCTACGAACGAAATTGATATTTTTATGCTTTTGGGGAGGAAATATGCTTTGGACGCAATTGATGCGTTTTATTTTATTTTTATTTATTTATTTATTTATTTTATTTTATTTATTATTATTATTATTATTTTTTTTTTTTTTTTTTTTGGGGGGGGGGGGATTTGATCTAGGTGCAACTGATACCTATGAGGATGAAAACCCTGAGCGCAATTGAGTAGTACCTCCCATTCTTAAGCGCAGCTGAATAACATCCTATTCTTCGTTTGCAATTACATTTATTTATTTTTATTTTATTTATTTTTTATTTATTTCGCATGAGTGACAGAAAAATTACAGTAACTCAGGGAGAAATTCATTATGTCTGCGGCAATTTAAAACCGTTTGAGTAGCAATACTTTCTATATTTATTTACGCAATATTATATATTCTATAAGTACTAGCCGGCATTCGCTCATCATCATGTTACAGAGGTCGATATTTTCAAACGAACTTATTTTTAGAATTGTAATAGTCTCCAAATCAAAAACAGAGACCACATGTCATGATAAATAGGGAATAATGAAAAATAAATAAATAAATAAAGTGATTTTTTAATTAAAATAATGGAATTCGAGTCATGAAATACTATTTAAATTTAATTATTTGTGAAAAATAATTTCAGCGCAAATTCCTTTAAAGCGTCGCTAGTTCATTCGTCAAACGCAACCCCAAATTTAAAACTTTTTTTTTTTTTTTTTTTTTTTGTAATCTCCATGAATTTGATTCCGAAAACAGAAAAGTATCATTTATTTTTTTTTTTTTTTCGGTCTGAATATATTATTATTTATATAATTCTTAATATTTTTTATATTTAGCAACCACTTTAACTTTTTTTTTTTTTTAACGCTTATATATATTGTTGTGTTGGTATTGTTTTGTATCTATTAATTGCTAAATTTTTAGGTTATATTTTATTACGATATCTATCATTTATATATTTATATATTTATATATAACTTAGCTACATGTTTTGACGATAATTTGGCGGTTTATAGCAGTGACCGCGAAGGAAAAATCCATAGTTTATTTCTTTCTTTATATTTTTTCTATGCTTTACTGGAATTGCAACTCCTGGAGTTATTTTCATGTGTTTATTGGCGCGCTTCGCTGGTCAATATATTTAAATGCATTTTCAAAAGAAATCAATCAGTGTTTATTTTTTATATTCCTTTATAAATAAAAATAACTACACTGAAATTGCTCTAAACTTAGCCGCTGCCTCCGACAGCCCTTTTTCTACCCGCATTTCATTTGGTCCAGGTTCCCACTGAATGCAGAAAGGCCCTTTCGGGCACTTCAATTTGGGTATTTATCAATGACAAGTGGATCTGCTATTATTTAAGAACTACGATTTTAAAGACGACTGTATTTCAGCATCTAATAAACATTTTAGCTTTTAAATCATGTACTTTATAGTCCCCTCTCTTTAAACCATATTACGATTTGATTCCGCCCAATATAAGAAATAAAATAAAAAGTATATTTTCTTTGAAAAGGAATTAAATAAATAGAAAACAAATAAATTTTAATTAAGCTTTAATCAGTCTCATCCCTTCTACTATGTACTACCATATTTTTTATTTATTTATTTATTTATTTATTTTTTTCAGTAAATGCTATAAATAATAATAAGAAGAATAATAATTTTTAACAGGAATTAATTAAAAAAAAAAAAAGAAAAATGAAAAGTAAAAAGTGCATTCTATAAAAATTATACGTAAACATAACTGCTATAAATATGTTTTTAAATTTAAATTTAATATACTTATTATTTTTTTTTTCTATTGCATTACCATTTGATTTTCAATAAATATAAAAAGAACTTTGTAACAAACTTTGAAAAAACGCCATAAAATCTAATAATCTTGAAACAATTGTTTCGGGTCGAAAGAGCACACGACATTCCGTCAGGCGAAAAAATTAGGCACGAATGCTGCAGTCAAAGCGGTAACGCACAAATCCGCTTAAAGTGAAGTGTAATATTTTTTTGCTCTTCGCTATTAATATATACGATATACACTGATTAATCTTACCTATCGAGATCTACGCATTTTCCTTTCTTTCTAAGGATCAGAAATGTGGTCCTCTCAACTCTGACGTGCAACCGGGTTTTGGTCTGCAATACATATACATATACGTATTAAATTCTATTTACCGGCAATCTTTTTTTTTTTTTTTTTTTTTTTTTTTGCGATTGAATATTGAATGAATATTTACATATTTTAAATTTCATATTCCGTTTGCATTAGCTGCTATATGTGTATATATATATATTCAAAGCACTACATGTAGAAAATAAAAAAGAAATCAAAGAAAGAAAATAGTTGTTAATATATATATTAATCATGCATTCTTTTTAACACAGCGATTTAATAATTCTTTACACTTTAGTTAATTGTTTTTTTTTTTTTTTTTTTTTTTTTTTTTTTGTAAAAATAAAAAATAAATTTTGGGCGAAAAAGAAATTTATAAAATGAAGTTGTTAAAAACCCTGTATATTTCCTATCTTAAAATAAACAAAATAAAATGCATCGGATTTAACTATCATTATTATAGACAATATAACACTGCTTTATGGTATTGCATAAATCCAATGGAAATTTAATTTCTTATAATATTTATAAAGTTTCGAAAGCAGAAATAAATTTTTGGTGACAGCAACAGATATTTCGCGGAATGTCTGTTGCACATTCTCCACTCTGCGGTGAAATCTGACCAGACAAATAATCCATTCTTCCGTTAATCTAAAGGTGTGGTGAAATGACAGTCACATGAATAGACAAATAAGGCCGCTCTCTGTCTCCATAAAGAGGTAAAGTCTTGGCGGTTTACCTAGGATTCTTAAGTATAAAAAAAAAAAAAAAAATAAATAAATAAATAAAGAATATACTTGCAGCACAAAGTAAAGGCCTCTTTTCGTTTCTGTAACACCCTCCTTCAAAAGAGGTTTAAAAATTATGAATTGTGTATTTAATTGAAAATGACAATTCCTTAGTTGCTTTCCTGATAGAAAAAATGGTATTTTGAGCAGGTTATTTTTATTTATTTTTTCTCAGAAATGCAAAATCTGGTCTCTTGGGATGTCGCATGTTTCAGAAGATATGCTTTTTAAAATAATATACGCTTTAAAAAATGATAAACGTCTCTTTATAGTTTTCACAAGGTTTAGTTTTCACAATTCTTTGAATACTGAAAACCAAAGTGTGAGGTCTTTATAGGTTTGAATTTTTAAAAGATGCCGATTTCACACAGTCACACAAATACAAACACACACAAAAAGAGTTTTCCGTTGGGGTGATATTTTTAATTTAAAATTTTTGGAAGCATTCCCAGTATTTTTGACAGTTTACATAAATGCAAAAATACAAATTATGTTTAGAGAGGTACAAAATGATCCCCGATTTCATCTTATTTATTATATTACTGTATGTTTTACAGAAAAGGGGGGGGGTATCGTGCCCCATTAACTAGTTATGCTAGCTACTCTACTCGAAGAACGTTATAATTTGTTAGACAGTACTTCGGAAGAATCGTCAAGCTTACAACAGTATATATTAATAATTAATATATAACATATGTTTATATATATATATATGAGAAAATAATTGTGCAATCCTCCTATTCATTTTAAACTAATATAATGTATAAAAAAAAAAAAAAAAAAAAAAAAAAATAGAAGCTTGTATATATTTTTTAAAAGTTCTATAAAAATATTATTTTTTTAATACCTGAAGTAAAAGAAAAAAAAAAGGATTCTTTGTAACCTTGATTTTTGTCTGTCTATGTGCCTATATGTGACATTTTTGATAAATTAAATAAGTAGCCGAATTTCATTAACGTCTATTTCATTAGAAGGCTGATATATTTCGGATGACTATTAACTATATTTCTTATATTTTGGTTTTATTTTATTTTATGTTATTTTATATATATATATATATATATATTTCCCCACAGAATACCTTGCATTGTTATATATTTTTTAATTTTCAAGTTGACAACCTTCCAATTTTCAAATTAAAAAGTTAATAATAACAACAAAAAGAAATAGGACTAACTTCAATTAAAGATCTTTCGAAGAAATTACATTTAGATGTAAAATAATAAAAGTAGTATTAATAATAATAAAGAAAAAAAAAAGTCTGTTATATGTAATTAAAGAACTTCCCCCCAAAACGGAGCCATTTAGAAATAAAATAAAATAATAAAAAAATAATAATAAAAATAAATATTTCACTTACAAATAATTTATAAGAATTGTTTCTTTAAACTTGCAGGATTTTTCTCAAAAAGTGGTTGATTTAAAAAAAAAAAAATATATATATATATATATATAAATCATTTATGGATACTCCAATATTATGTAACCTTATATACAGAAATCCAGGTATACTTCCTTTCCGAGGGCCAAATGCGGTCCTCCCAATGTTAATGTGTAAACGAGTTTTGGGCTGCACTTGGTAGGGTAAACAAACGAAAATAAACACACACATAAATAATTATTGAAAATTTGGTTCAAAAGCTTTCTTTATTTACATTTTATTTTATTTTATTTTATTTTATTTCATTTTATTTTATTTACTTAATTATTTATTTTCTGAAGAATTTGAAGTGATATTTTAAAATTTTCGATCTGGCAATTCTCCATCTTACAAATCATATTAATAAATTAAGGAAAAAATAATACGGCTGCCTTTATATATAAATAAAGAACATCGTCGATAAACGGTATAGTTTAGAAATAAAATTATATTTATATATCTTTCATTTGTATCAACATATGATAATTGTTTGTTTAAAACTGCAGGGTTTTTCTCAGAGTGGTTGCTTTAAGAAAATTATAAATCATATATGAAATTTCCAATATTTATAAAGCCTTGGACCTTGGACCTTAGCATAGTCAATCAGCCTTAAATCTTACTACCAACGAACCAATCAATACTAATAAAAATATACTCATCTATATTTATTATTTTATATATTTTTCCTATGTAATGGAATCTCCGCATTCCCTTTTCTTTCCGAGGATCAAAAATGGGGTCCTCGCAATACCGATGTGAAAACGGGTTTCGGTCTGCATTTCGTAGGGTAAACAAACGCAAATACACACACATAGTATATATATTAACTGAAAATTTGGTTATTTTTTTTTCTTTTAATTGTATGTAATTTTATATTTATTTATTTTTCCAGAACACACTGAAATGACAGTTAAAAATTATGGAGCTTCAAATTTTCCTTTTTCCGAATCGTATTAATACATGACGTAAAAAGAGAAAAAAAACTTCCTACAGAAATCTACACATCATTCCATTCCGAGGACCAACTGTGGTCCTCGCAATGGTAATGTGTGAACGAGTTTCGGTCTGCACTTGGTAGGATAAACAGAAAAAATAAACCTACACATAAAGAATTGTTGAAAATTTGGTTTAAAAGCTTTTTTAATTCTAATTTTATTTTATTTTATTTTATTTTATTTTATTTTTTCTTCTGGACAATTTGGAGTGATATTTTAAAAAATTTGTGCAGGTAATTCTCCATCTTACAAATCATATTAATAAATTAAAGAAAAAATAATATGGCTGCCTTTATATATAAGTAAAGAACTTCGTCGATAAATCGTATTGTTTTGAAATAAAATTACATCTATAAATCTTTCATTTGTATCAACATATGATAATTGTTTGTTTAAAACTGCAGGATTTTTCTCAAACAGTGGTTGATTTCAGAAAATTAAAAATCATATACGGAATCACCAATATTCATAAAGCCTTGGATCTTGGACCTTAGCATAGTCAATCAGCCTTAAATCTTACAACCAACCAACCAATCAATACTTATAAAAATATACTCATCTATATTTATCATTTTATATATTTTTCCTATGTAATGAAATCTCTGCAATTCCTTTTCTTTCCGAGGATCAAAAATGTGGGTACTCGCAATACCGATGTGAAAACGGGTTTCGGTCTGCATTTCGTAGGGTAAACAAACGCAAATACACACACATAGTATATATATTAACTGAAAATTTGGTTCAATTTTTTTCTAATTGTATGTAATTTTATATTTATTTATTTTTCCAGAACACATTGAAATGATAGTTAAAAATTATGGAGCTTCAAATTTTCCTTTTTTCGAATCGTATTAATAAATGACGTAAAAAGAAAAAAAAAACTGCCTACAGAAATCCACAAATTCTTCCTTTCCGAGGACCAACAGTGGTCCTCGCAATGTTAATGTGTGAACGAGTTTCGGTCTGCACTTGGAAGGGTAAACAAACAAAAATAAACCTACACATAAATAATTTTTTAAATTTGGTTCAAAAGCTTTTTTAATTCTAAATTTCTTTTTCTTCTGGACAATTTGGAGTGATATTTTAAAAATTTTGAACAGGTAATTCTCCATCTTACAAATCATATTAATAAATTAAGGAAAAAATTTTACGGCTGCCTTTATATATAAATAAAGGACTTCGTCTATAAACGGTATAGTTTAGAAATAAAATTATATTTATAAATCTTTCATTTGTATCAACATATGATAATTGTTTATTTAAAACTGCAGGATTTTTCTCAGAGTGGTTGATTTAAGTAAATTATAAATCATATACGAAATTTCCAATATTTATAAAGCCTTGGGCCCTAGCATAGTCAATCAGCCTTAAATCCTACAGCCAACCAACCAACCAATACTTATAACAATATACTCATTTATATTTATTATTTTATATATTTTTCCTATGTAATGGAATCTCTGCAATTCCTTTTCTTTCCGATGATCAAAAATGGGGGTCCTCGCAATACCGATGTGAAAACGGGTTACGGTCTGCATTTCGTAGGGTAAACAAACGCAAATACACACACATAGTAACTGAAAATTTGGTTATTTTTTTTTTTTTTTATTGTATGTAATTTTATATTTATTTATTTTTCCAGAACACACTGAAATGGCAGTTAAAAATTATGGAGCTTCAAATTTTCCATTTTTCGTATCGTATTAATAAATGACGTAAAAAGAAAAAAAACTGCCTACAGAAATCCACAAATTCTTCCTTTCCGAGGACCAACTGTGGTCCTCACAATGTTAATGTGTGAACGAGTTTCGGTCTGCACTTGGAAGGGTAAACAAACAAAAATAAACCTACACATAAATAATTGTTGAAAATTTGGTTTAAAAGCTTTTTTAATTCTAATTTTATTTTATTTTATTTTATTTTATTTTTTCTTCTGGACAATTTGGAGTGATATTTTAAAAAATTTGTGCAGGTAATTCTCCATCTTACAAATCATATTAATAAATTAAAGAAAAAATAATATGGCTGCCTTTATATATAAGTAAAGAACTTCGTCGAAAACTCGTATTGTTTTGAAATAAAATTACATCTATAAATCTTTCATTTGTATCAACATATGATAATTGTTTGTTTAAAACTGCAGGATTTTTCTCAAACAGTGGTTGATTTCAGAAAATTAAAAATCATATACGGAATCACCAATATTCATAAAGCCTTGGATCTTGGACCCTAGCATAGTCAATCAGCCTTAAATCTTACAACCAACCAACCAATCAATACTTATAAAAATATACTCATCTATATTTATTATTTTATATATTTTTCCTATGTAATGGAATCTCTGCAATTCCTTTTCTTTCCGAGGATCAAAAATGTGGGTCCTCGCAATACCGATATGAAAACGGGTTTTGGTCTGCATTTCGTAGGGTAAACAAACGCAAATACACACACATAGTATATATATTAACTGAAAATTTGGTTCAATTTATTTTTAATTGTATGTAATTTTATATTTATTTATTTTTCCAGAACACATTGAAATGATAGTTAAAAATTATGGAGCTTCAAATTTTCCTTTTTTCGAATCGTATTAATAAATGACGTAAAAAGAAAAAAAAACTGCCTACAGAAATCCACAAATTCTTCCTTTCTGAGGACCAACAGTGGTCCTCGCAATGTTAATGTGTGAACGAGTTTCGGTCTGCACTTGGATAAACAAACAAAAATAAACCTACACACAAATAATTTTTGAAATTTGGTTCAAAAGCTTTTTTAATTCTAATTTTATTTTATTTTTATTATTTTTTTTCCTTCTGGACAATTTGGAGTGATATTTTAAAAATTTTGAACTGGTAATTCTCCATCTTACAAATCATATTAATAAATTAAGGAAAAATAATACGGCTGCCTTTATATATAAATAAAGAACTTCGTCGATAAACGGTATAGTTTAGAAATAAAATTATATTTATAAATCTTTCATTTGTATCAACATATGATAATTTTTTGTTTAAAACTGCTGGATTTTTCTCAGAGTGGTTGATTTAAGAAAATTATAAATCATATATGAAATTTTCAATATTTATAAAGCCTTGGGCCTTAGCATAGTCAATCATCCTTAAATCCTACAGCCAACCAACCAACCAATACTTATAACAATATACTCATTTATATTTATTATTTTATATATTTTTCCTATGTAATAGAATCTCTGCATTTCCTTTTCTTTCCGAGGATCAAAAATGGGGGGTCCTCGCAATACCGGTGTGAAAACGGGTTTCGGTCTGCATTTCGTAGGGTAAACAAACGCAAATACACACACATAGTATATATATTAACTGAAAATTTGGTTCCATTTTTTTTTTTTTTTAATTGTATGTAATTTTATATTTATTTAATTTTCCAGAACACACTGAAATGATAGTTAAAAATTATGGAGCTTCAAATTTTCCTTTTTTCGAATCGTATTAATACATGACGTAAAAAGAGAAAAAAACTGCTTTCAGAAATCCACACATCATTCCATTCCGAGGACCAACTGTGGTCTTGGCAATGTTAATGTGTGAACGAGTTTCGGTCTACACTTGGTAGGGTAAACAAACAAAAATAAACCTACACATAAATAATTGTTGAAAATTTGGTTCAAAAGCTTTTTTAATTCTAATTTCTTTTTTTTTTTTTTTTTTTTTTTTTTTTTTCCAGAACAATTTGAAGCTGACAATTTTTAATCTTAAAAATTATAATAATAAATTAAGGAAAAAATAATACGGCTTCCTTTATATATAAATAAGGAACTTCGTCAACAAACGGTATAGTCTAGAAATAAAATTGTGTTTATAAATCTTCTATTTGAATATAACATATGAGAATTGTTTGTTTAAAACAGCAGAATTTTTCTCAAAAAATGGTTGATTTAAAAAAAAAATATATATAAATCTTTTATGGGATCTCAAATATTTTGTAAAAAATATACTCATCTAACTGTCTATCTATCTCTCTCTATATATATATATATTACGTTTTATATTTTATAATACATATACTTATCCTATCTATAGAGTTCAACGCATTCTCCTTTCTTTCCGAGGACCTGAAAATTTGTCCTCGCAATGTCGATGTCTAATCGAATTTCGGTCTGCAGTTGGTAGGATAAACAAACGCAAATATACACGCACGCATACATAATAAACAAATTTCAGACCTTGCGGATCTCTCACTCCCAATTAATGTGCCCATCTGGCAATATGCCTTTTTTTACATTCTTCTATATGTAATATAGAGAAAGTATTGGATTCGCGAACATTTTCGAGCTCCGTTTTTTGATGGATTTACACATTTCGGGATGTCCAAAACACGAATTGACAGTTTTTTAAAAATGTCTGTCTGTCTGCATCACTTTTTTGTGGACGCTTTATCTGACGAACCAATAAATGAAATTTAACCAAACTTGGTATTTAGTTGCACCCTGACATAAACTGGAGCTGATTATATTTGAGGATGAATCGCTCAACAGGTGACACAGTGATCGCATTTTTTGTAAACTTTTAACATGGCAGTATAGGACAAAATTTCGTATAAATGTGCATAAAGTTATGTAAAACGTGTGACAATAAAATCAATATGAATTATTGATAATAGTAGTAGTTAACAAGGAAAAAAAAATTGTGCATGTGGTTCCCCCCTGGTGAATCTGTGATAATTTAAAACAAAGTTATCGATTTTTTTTTTTACTTTTAATAAAAAAAAAACTTTGAAAAAAAATCTTTTTTTTTTTTTTTTTTTTTTTTTTTTTACGAAATTTAACTAAACTTGGTATTTAGTTGGTCCCCGACATAAACTGGCGCTGGTTACATTTGGAGATCAATCACTCAACAGGTGGCGCTGTGATCGCATTTTTTCTAAATATTTAACATGGCAGTATAGGACAAAATTTCGTATAAATCAGTTATTTTTAACTTGTGATTGCAAAATTAATATGAATTATTGATAATAGTAGTAGTTAACTAGGAAAAAAAAATTGTGTATGTGGGGGCATCGCTTCCCCCCTGGGGGGAAGTATTCCCGGGGGCGGAAGGGGTAAATTTTCAAGATGGGTATAGTTCGAAAGATCTCGCCAATACCTTTAAAACGGTTGAACTATAAATCTGTGATAATTTAAAACAAAGTTATCGATTTTTTTTTTTTTACATTTAACGATTTTTTTTTTTTTTTAAATATTTTTACTGAGTGAATATGTATAGGAAAATATAGAAGAAAGTTTTGTGGTGGCCACAACATACTAGTTTTAGTTGCGATATTTTCGGCCACTAAATGCTCTTATTCATCATAAGGTAAAACAATGTTTAAAAATATATATATATAGATGTTTGATACTTATCATGCTTATCATAATATTTCTATTAAAATATCGTTTTTATTCTCTGACAAAAAAAAAAAAAAAAAAAAAGATTTTTTATAATAGTGAAGCTTTGTCTCTTTAAGTATCCATCTGCTCTGTTTTAGCATCTGAATAATAGCTCAATATATTTGCAATATCTTTTATTAGAACGATGACATATTATGGAAGATTTTTAACTATGCTTGAGGAAATGTCGCTTCAAAGATCTTTTAAAATTTAAAGCAATATTTTATGGCGAAGGGGGGTCCGCACTCGGTAGAATAAGCAAGCGCAAATACATACACACATACATATTAACTGAAAAATTGATATAATAATTTTTTTCTTAAAAAAAAGAAAAAAAAAAGTTTTATTTATCTATTTATTTATTTTATTTCCCAGAACACATTGAAATAATATTTTAAAAATTTCGAGCTCTCAAGTTTCTCGCTTTCCAATCATATTTATAAGTAACGTAAAAAGTAAAATAAATAAAAAATGAAAAAATGAAAAAAATAATAATAAAACTTGCCTAAATCCACGCATCTTTCCTTTCCGAGGACCAATTGTGGTCCTCTCAATGTTCATGTGTAACCAAACATTGGTCTGCACTTAGTAGGGTAAACAAACGAAAATAAACACACACACACAAATACATATTAAATACATTTCATACTCCGCTAATTTATTTATTTTAATTTTTTGCCTATCTGGCAGCTTGTACTTTTGTTTACTTGCAAATATTTCGGGCACTAAATGCTCCGATTCATGTTAAACTAATGGAATGTTTAAAAATTAAAAATACAGATGTTTGTATACTTTTCTTAAAGTGTCTATAAAAATATTTTTAACCCCCCACCCACCCACCCAAAGAGAGAGAGAGATTGATTGAAACTTTGTCTGTGTTTCTATCTGCCCAATTATTTTGGGGATGTCTTTTAAAACGCTGATACATTCTGTGTGGTTTTTAACTATGTTTGATAAAACTTTGATTCAAAGACTTTTATTATTATTGTTATTATTAATATTTAAAATGACGGTTCTTCCATAAACATTTGCACAGAAATTTAAAAAAAATTCGAGCTGGCAATCTTTTCAGCTTTCAAATCATATTAATATATGAATAATAATAATAATAATAATAATAATAATAAAATAGAAACGCTTTTAAGTATATATGAAGAACTTCCTTAATAAATGATGTTTAGAAATAATAATAATAAAAATAATAAATAAATTTTTCATTTAAAAACAACACATGGCAAACAATTTCTTTAAAAATGCAAAGTGTTTTTTTTTTTCCTCAAATACTGTTTGATTTTGAGAGATAAAAAGAACTAATATGAAATCTCTAGCATTCCTAAAAATATATTCATGTATGAGAAGAAATATACTGATTCACTCTACCAATCGTGATCCCCGCATTTTCCTGTTTTCCCGAGGACCAGAAGTGTGTCCTCGCAATGCTGATGTATAACCGGGTTTTGGTCTGCATTTGGTATTGTAAACAAACGTAAATACACATAAACCTATATATTAAACATTTTTCATATCCTGATTTCTCAATATTAATTAGAGTGCCCATCCAGCATCATGTACTTTTGCTTAATTGATAATTTTTTGGGCACTAAATGATCTTATTCATCTAAAAACAATATATTGTTTAAAAACTAAAAATATAGATTTCTAAATTCTTAATGTTTCTATAAAAATATCATTTTTAATCTTTAAAAAAGAAGAGAGATTCTTCATAATTTTTAAGCTTTATCTAACTATGTATAAACTAACTGTGGTATTTTGGCACCGAAATAAGTAGCTCAAAATTTTTCAGGTGTCTTTTATATAATTAGAATGCTGATATGATCTTAATGAATCTTATCTATGTTTGATGAAATTTTGATTCAAAGATTTTTTTTTTTAATTTAAAAGGAGTTATTATTATTATTATTACTATTATTATTATTATTTCATTGATATTTTAAAAAAATTTGAGCTGGCAATCTTCTAACATTGAAATTATATTAATATATTAAAAAAAGAAAAAAATAAGAGTATAAAGAAAGACATTTTTTAAGATCTTCCTCAACAAATGATATTTAGAAAGAAAAAAAATACGCTATTATATGTAATTAAAGAACTTCCACAAAAAAGGGTGTCACTTAGAAATTAAATAAAATAAAATAATAATAATAATAAATCTTTCATTTACAAATAATGTATGAGAATTGTTTCTTTAAATTTTCAGGATTTTTCTCGAAAAGTGGTTGATTTTTAAAAAATTACAAATCATTTATGGGATCTCGAATATTATGTAAACAAATACACTCATCTATATATATATCTATATTATGTTATATATTTTATAATACATGTGGAACCTGTCTAAAGTGACCACCGTGGGGACCGGCTAAAATGGTCACTATATGCAGGTGGTCACTTTATAAAGTCTCTTTAAAATTGGAAAATGGTCACTTTAGTCAGGAAAATGGCCACTTTAGTCAGGTGGTCACTTTTACAGGTTCCACTGTATTTATGCTACCTAGAGAGTTCAACGCATTCTCCTTTCTTTCCGAGGACCAGAAATTTTGTTCTCGCAATGTCGATGTCTAATCGAATTTCGGTCTGCAGTTGGTAGGATAAACAAACGCAAATATACACGCACCCATACATAATAAACAAATTTCAGACCTTGCGGATCTCTCACTTCTAATTAAACTGCCCATCTGGCAATATGCACTTTTTTTACTTGCGATATCTTCGGCGACTAAATGGTCTTATTATAGGTAATGGTCTTCTTAAGGAATAAATGGTCTTATAATGGTAAAATAACGTTTAAAAATAAAAATATAGATGTTTGTATATTTATCATGTTTATCATAAAATTTCTATGAAAATATCGTTTTTATTCTCGGATAAAAAAAAAAAAAAAAAAAAAAAAAAGAATAGTGAAGCTTTGTCTTTAACTATCCATCTGCTCTATTTATCGTCTAAATAATAGCCCAAATTATTTGCTGTATATTTTATTAGAGGAATGTCATATTCTTGCTGATTCTGGACTATGCTTGAGGAAATGTCGCTTCAAAGATCTTTTAAAATTTAAAGCAATATTTTATGGCGAAGGGGGGTCCGCACTCGGTAGAATAAGCAAGCGCAAATACATACACACATACATATTAACTGAAAAATTGATATAATAATTTTTTTCTTAAAAAAAAGAAAAAAAAAAGTTTTATTTATCTATTTATTTATTTTATTTCCCAGAACACATTGAAATAATATTTTAAAAATTTCGAGCTCTCAAGTTTCTCGCTTTCCAATCATATTTATAAGTAACGTAAAAAGTAAAATAAATAAAAAATGAAAAAATGAAAAAAATAATAATAAAACTTGCCTAAATCCACGCATCTTTCCTTTCCGAGGACCAATTGTGGTCCTCTCAATGTTCATGTGTAACCAAACATTGGTCTGCACTTAGTAGGGTAAACAAACGAAAATAAACACACACACACAAATACATATTAAATACATTTCATACTCCGCTAATTTATTTATTTTAATTTTTTGCCTATCTGGCAGCTTGTACTTTTGTTTACTTGCAAATATTTCGGGCACTAAATGCTCCGATTCATGTTAAACTAATGGAATGTTTAAAAATTAAAAATACAGATGTTTGTATACTTTTCTTAAAGTGTCTATAAAAATATTTTTAACCCCCCACCCACCCACCCAAAGAGAGAGAGAGATTGATTGAAACTTTGTCTGTGTTTCTATCTGCCCAATTATTTTGGGGATGTCTTTTAAAACGCTGATACATTCTGTGTGGTTTTTAACTATGTTTGATAAAACTTTGATTCAAAGACTTTTATTATTATTGTTATTATTAATATTTAAAATGACGGTTCTTCCATAAACATTTGCACAGAAATTTAAAAAAAATTCGAGCTGGCAATCTTTTCAGCTTTCAAATCATATTAATATATGAATAATAATAATAATAATAATAATAATAATAAAATAGAAACGCTTTTAAGTATATATGAAGAACTTCCTTAATAAATGATGTTTAGAAATAATAATAATAAAAATAATAAATAAATTTTTCATTTAAAAACAACACATGGCAAACAATTTCTTTAAAAATGCAAAGTGTTTTTTTTTTTCCTCAAATACTGTTTGATTTTGAGAGATAAAAAGAACTAATATGAAATCTCTAGCATTCCTAAAAATATATTCATGTATGAGAAGAAATATACTGATTCACTCTACCAATCGTGATCCCCGCATTTTCCTGTTTTCCCGAGGACCAGAAGTGTGTCCTCGCAATGCTGATGTATAACCGGGTTTTGGTCTGCATTTGGTATTGTAAACAAACGTAAATACACATAAACCTATATATTAAACATTTTTCATATCCTGATTTCTCAATATTAATTAGAGTGCCCATCCAGCATCATGTACTTTTGCTTAATTGATAATTTTTTGGGCACTAAATGATCTTATTCATCTAAAAACAATATATTGTTTAAAAACTAAAAATATAGATTTCTAAATTCTTAATGTTTCTATAAAAATATCATTTTTAATCTTTAAAAAAGAAGAGAGATTCTTCATAATTTTTAAGCTTTATCTAACTATGTATAAACTAACTGTGGTATTTTGGCACCGAAATAAGTAGCTCAAAATTTTTCAGGTGTCTTTTATATAATTAGAATGCTGATATGATCTTAATGAATCTTATCTATGTTTGATGAAATTTTGATTCAAAGATTTTTTTTTTTAATTTAAAAGGAGTTATTATTATTATTATTACTATTATTATTATTATTTCATTGATATTTTAAAAAAATTTGAGCTGGCAATCTTCTAACATTGAAATTATATTAATATATTAAAAAAAGAAAAAAATAAGAGTATAAAGAAAGACATTTTTTAAGATCTTCCTCAACAAATGATATTTAGAAAGAAAAAAAATACGCTATTATATGTAATTAAAGAACTTCCACAAAAAAGGGTGTCACTTAGAAATTAAATAAAATAAAATAATAATAATAATAAATCTTTCATTTACAAATAATGTATGAGAATTGTTTCTTTAAATTTTCAGGATTTTTCTCGAAAAGTGGTTGATTTTTAAAAAATTACAAATCATTTATGGGATCTCGAATATTATGTAAACAAATACACTCATCTATATATATATCTATATTATGTTATATATTTTATAATACATGTGGAACCTGTCTAAAGTGACCACCGTGGGGACCGGCTAAAATGGTCACTATATGCAGGTGGTCACTTTATAAAGTCTCTTTAAAATTGGAAAATGGTCACTTTAGTCAGGAAAATGGCCACTTTAGTCAGGTGGTCACTTTTACAGGTTCCACTGTATTTATGCTACCTAGAGAGTTCAACGCATTCTCCTTTCTTTCCGAGGACCAGAAATTTTGTTCTCGCAATGTCGATGTCTAATCGAATTTCGGTCTGCAGTTGGTAGGATAAACAAACGCAAATATACACGCACCCATACATAATAAACAAATTTCAGACCTTGCGGATCTCTCACTTCTAATTAAACTGCCCATCTGGCAATATGCACTTTTTTTACTTGCGATATCTTCGGCGACTAAATGGTCTTATTATAGGTAATGGTCTTCTTAAGGAATAAATGGTCTTATAATGGTAAAATAACGTTTAAAAATAAAAATATAGATGTTTGTATATTTATCATGTTTATCATAAAATTTCTATGAAAATATCGTTTTTATTCTCGGATAAAAAAAAAAAAAAAAAAAAAAAAAAGAATAGTGAAGCTTTGTCTTTAACTATCCATCTGCTCTATTTATCGTCTAAATAATAGCCCAAATTATTTGCTGTATATTTTATTAGAGGAATGTCATATTCTTGCTGATTCTGGACTATGCTTGAGGAAATGTCACTTCAAAGATCTTTTAAAATTTAAAGCAATATTTTATGGCGAAGGGGGGTCCGCACTCGGTAGAATAAGCAAGCGCAAATACATACACACATACATATTAACTGAAAAATTGATATAATAATTTTTTTCTTAAAAAAAAGAAAAAAAAAAGTTTTATTTATCTATTTATTTATTTTATTTCCCAGAACACATTGAAATAATATTTTAAAAATTTCGAGCTCTCAAGTTTCTCGCTTTCCAATCATATTTATAAGTAACGTAAAAAGTAAAATAAATAAAAAATGAAAAAATGAAAAAAATAATAATAAAACTTGCCTAAATCCACGCATCTTTCCTTTCCGAGGACCAATTGTGGTCCTCTCAATGTTCATGTGTAACCAAACATTGGTCTGCACTTAGTAGGGTAAACAAACGAAAATAAACACACACACACAAATACATATTAAATACATTTCATACTCCGCTAATTTATTTATTTTAATTTTTTGCCTATCTGGCAGCTTGTACTTTTGTTTACTTGCAAATATTTCGGGCACTAAATGCTCCGATTCATGTTAAACTAATGGAATGTTTAAAAATTAAAAATACAGATGTTTGTATACTTTTCTTAAAGTGTCTATAAAAATATTTTTAACCCCCCACCCACCCACCCAAAGAGAGAGAGAGATTGATTGAAACTTTGTCTGTGTTTCTATCTGCCCAATTATTTTGGGGATGTCTTTTAAAACGCTGATACATTCTGTGTGGTTTTTAACTATGTTTGATAAAACTTTGATTCAAAGACTTTTATTATTATTGTTATTATTAATATTTAAAATGACGGTTCTTCCATAAACATTTGCACAGAAATTTAAAAAAAATTCGAGCTGGCAATCTTTTCAGCTTTCAAATCATATTAATATATGAATAATAATAATAATAATAATAATAATAATAAAATAGAAACGCTTTTAAGTATATATGAAGAACTTCCTTAATAAATGATGTTTAGAAATAATAATAATAAAAATAATAAATAAATTTTTCATTTAAAAACAACACATGGCAAACAATTTCTTTAAAAATGCAAAGTGTTTTTTTTTTTCCTCAAATACTGTTTGATTTTGAGAGATAAAAAGAACTAATATGAAATCTCTAGCATTCCTAAAAATATATTCATGTATGAGAAGAAATATACTGATTCACTCTACCAATCGTGATCCCCGCATTTTCCTGTTTTCCCGAGGACCAGAAGTGTGTCCTCGCAATGCTGATGTATAACCGGGTTTTGGTCTGCATTTGGTATTGTAAACAAACGTAAATACACATAAACCTATATATTAAACATTTTTCATATCCTGATTTCTCAATATTAATTAGAGTGCCCATCCAGCATCATGTACTTTTGCTTAATTGATAATTTTTTGGGCACTAAATGATCTTATTCATCTAAAAACAATATATTGTTTAAAAACTAAAAATATAGATTTCTAAATTCTTAATGTTTCTATAAAAATATCATTTTTAATCTTTAAAAAAGAAGAGAGATTCTTCATAATTTTTAAGCTTTATCTAACTATGTATAAACTAACTGTGGTATTTTGGCACCGAAATAAGTAGCTCAAAATTTTTCAGGTGTCTTTTATATAATTAGAATGCTGATATGATCTTAATGAATCTTATCTATGTTTGATGAAATTTTGATTCAAAGATTTTTTTTTTTAATTTAAAAGGAGTTATTATTATTATTATTACTATTATTATTATTATTTCATTGATATTTTAAAAAAATTTGAGCTGGCAATCTTCTAACATTGAAATTATATTAATATATTAAAAAAAGAAAAAAATAAGAGTATAAAGAAAGACATTTTTTAAGATCTTCCTCAACAAATGATATTTAGAAAGAAAAAAAATACGCTATTATATGTAATTAAAGAACTTCCACAAAAAAGGGTGTCACTTAGAAATTAAATAAAATAAAATAATAATAATAATAAATCTTTCATTTACAAATAATGTATGAGAATTGTTTCTTTAAATTTTCAGGATTTTTCTCGAAAAGTGGTTGATTTTTAAAAAATTACAAATCATTTATGGGATCTCGAATATTATGTAAACAAATACACTCATCTATATATATATCTATATTATGTTATATATTTTATAATACATGTGGAACCTGTCTAAAGTGACCACCGTGGGGACCGGCTAAAATGGTCACTATATGCAGGTGGTCACTTTATAAAGTCTCTTTAAAATTGGAAAATGGTCACTTTAGTCAGGAAAATGGCCACTTTAGTCAGGTGGTCACTTTTACAGGTTCCACTGTATTTATGCTACCTAGAGAGTTCAACGCATTCTCCTTTCTTTCCGAGGACCAGAAATTTTGTTCTCGCAATGTCGATGTCTAATCGAATTTCGGTCTGCAGTTGGTAGGATAAACAAACGCAAATATACACGCACCCATACATAATAAACAAATTTCAGACCTTGCGGATCTCTCACTTCTAATTAAACTGCCCATCTGGCAATATGCACTTTTTTTACTTGCGATATCTTCGGCGACTAAATGGTCTTATTATAGGTAATGGTCTTCTTAAGGAATAAATGGTCTTATAATGGTAAAATAACGTTTAAAAATAAAAATATAGATGTTTGTATATTTATCATGTTTATCATAAAATTTCTATGAAAATATCGTTTTTATTCTCGGATAAAAAAAAAAAAAAAAAAAAAAAAAAGAATAGTGAAGCTTTGTCTTTAACTATCCATCTGCTCTATTTATCGTCTAAATAATAGCCCAAATTATTTGCTGTATATTTTATTAGAGGAATGTCATATTCTTGCTGATTCTGGACTATGCTTGAGGAAATGTCACTTCAAAGATCTTTAAAAATTTAAAGCAATATTTTATGGCGAAGTTCGGTCCGCACTCGATAGGATAAACAAGCGCAAATTCATACACACATGCATATTAACTGAAAATTTGATTTAATATATATATATATATATTTTAAAGTTTTATTTATTTATTTTATTTCCCAGAACACATTGAAATAATATTTAAAAAATTTCGAGCTCTCAATTTTCCCTCTTTCCAATCACATTTATAAATAACGCAAAAAATAAAATAAATAAAAATAGTAAAACTCTGGCCTATAGAAATCCACGCATCTTTCCTTTCCGAGGGCCAAATGTGGTCCTCTCAGTGTTCATGTGTAACCGAGCTTTGGTCTGTACTTAGTAGGGTAAACAAAAGAAAATAAACACACATACACACAAATACATATTAAATAAATTTCATACTCTGCTAATTTATTTATTTTAATTGGCTGCCCATCTGGCAGCATGTGCTTTTGTTCACTTGCGAATATTTCGGGCACTAAATGCTCCTATTCATATTAAACTAATATAATGTTTAAAGATTAAAAACACAGATGTTTTTATATTGTTGTTAAAGTGTCTATAAAATTATTTTTTAACCCCCCGCCCCCCCCCCCCCCCAAAAAAAAAAAAAAAAAAAAAAAAAAGAAGAAAAAAAAAAAGAACGAGACAGACAGAGATAGATTGATAGAGAGAGAGAGAGAGATGCTTTATAATCTTGAAACATTGTCTGTGTTTCTATCTGTTCATTTTAGAATCTAAATAAATTGTCCAATTATTTTGGGGTGGTCTTTAACTATGTTTGATAAAACTTTCATTGAAAGACTTTTATTATTATTGTTATTATTATTTAAACTGACGTATCTTCCAGAAACGTTTGCATAGATAAAAAAAAAAAAAAAAAAAAAAAAAAAAAGAATTTGAAGCTGGCATTTTTGCAGCTTTCAAATCATATTAATATATGAATAATAATAACAATAAAATAGAACCGCTTTTAAGTATATCTGAAGAACTTTCTCAACAAACGATGTTTAGAAATAAATAATAATAATAACAATGAATAAATTTTCCATTTAAAAATAACACATGGCAAACAACTTTTTTGAACCTGCAATTTTTTTTCCCCCTCAAATATTGTTTGATTTTGGGAGATGAAAAAAGTAATATGAAATCTCTAGCATTCATAAAAATATATTCATGTATGAGAAGAAATATACTGATTCACTCTACCAATCGTGATCCCCGCATTTTCCTGTTTTCCCGAGGACCAGAAATGTGTCCTCGCAATGCTGATGTATAACCGGGTTTTGGTCTGCACTTTGTAGGTTAAACAAACGAAAATACACACACGCACTTACATATTATTTGAAAAATTTGTTCAAAGATATTTTTTTAATTTAAGATTCTTAAAAAATATATATATATTTACATTTAATAATCCTCGATGAATGGTAGCTTTTAGAAATTAAAGAAAGAAAGAAAAAGAAAAAATTAAGAAATCTTTCGTTTGAAAATAACATATGAAAACTGTTTGCTTTAAGCTGCAGGGTTTTTTCTAAAAACAGTAAATTTCGTAAGATTATTAATTATATATAAGATATATTTATAAAAATATACAAGATATATTTATAAAAATATATCCTTATATAGGTTATATTTATAAAAATATACTCACGCGCATATATTATATTATACATTTTATAATATAGGTATCTTTGGTCTGCACTCGAAAGAAATGTAAATACCCATAAATAACAAAAAATTTTCATACCCTTCTGATTTCTCACTCAATTAGAATGTCGATATTTACTCGCATGTTTTTACTTGCACTTTTCAAACACTAAAAACCATGTCAGTCAATAAGTAATTTAATGTTTGAAAATTAATATTTTAGGAAAAACGACGACCTATATCTTTATACATTTTTCTTTAAGTTTGTGAAAAAATGTTGTTTTTAATCTCCCATTAATAAAGGGGAGTTTTAAAAACTTGAAGCTATGCTTGTCTATCTGCGGCATTTTGGCATCTAAATAAACAGCTTAATTTCATTCTGTTTTATTATTATTATTGTTGTATTAGATCGCTGATATACATATATTCTATATGATTCTTAGCTATATTTCATAATTATCAGTTTAAAAGAATTTTAAATTTTAGAATATATATATATATATTCTAAAATTAATATATATATATATATATATATATATATATATTTTTTTTTTTTTTTTTTTGTCAGATCACGTTGCATTATAACTTCAATTTTTTCGAGCTGTCTGTCTCCTAAATTTCAAATCATCTTACGTGAAATCTGCAAACAGGCAATCTTGTATTTTTGAAATTATGATAAATTAAAAATCACTTCGTTTTTTATGTTGAATTATTTAAACGTTAATAAATAAATAAATAAATAACAGCGAATTTTAAACCTTATTCGAGAAAAGTTAAAAATTAGCCATAAATATTAATTTTAGGTGTTAGTTTGAACTTCGCTGAGTTCGTTTAAAAATAAAAGATTTTACATTTATTTTATGAAATATCTAAATTATATGTAATTTAAATATATTATTATCTCCTCAAACTTTAACTTATTTTAACCATTTAAATATATAAGTAAAAGTATACAACCAGTATATCTCTTCGAGCTTTTATATCCTGGAAAACCAGGAAAAAAAAAAAAAAAAAAAAGGAAAGAAAAGAAAAGTTCAGAAAAATCTGCAAATAATCTGAAGGTATTTGAAACAAATATTATAATAATTGCAGTTTGGAAGAAAATAATCCCCCCCCCCCTTTCTTAAATTTTTTATTGTTCCAAAATGTTTTGATAGTCTGCAGTTTTGGGCAGTTTTTTTTTTCTTTTTAAAAGTTTTTCTACACGTTTTTTTCTCTTAAAGCTGTGAACTTTATTGTGATTTCAGAATTTAATCGGTTAAAAAATTAAATTTGGTGCAATTTTTTATGTGTTAACAAACCATAATACAAAATATCACTTTATTTTGAAAATGTACAAATAATTGTCCATTGAATAATGCAAATATATATATATATATATATATATATGTATCTGTATATTTTCTTTTTTACTTCTCTTATAATTAAAAGGAAGGGAGGAAAAAAACAATTTCAAATAGTGCAATTTATTTTCCCGTATGTATGTTTTCTGCGTAATATATGTAAAAACACGTGGACCGATATTTGTTTTATTCAAAAGAAAAGAATGTGGTTTTTGACTCCCCGCACTTGATAGCTGACATTCCGGTTTTAAACGAGACAATCCCTTTTTACTGGGGATTTTAAGAAGATATTCCCTAATAAACCCACAAATTTTCCCTTCTTCTGGTCCTCGCTTTAAATGCAAAATGCGGAAATTTTATATTTAATTTATTAAAAAAATTTTGGATCATCTGGGTTCTCCCATGTCTATAATTAAGAAAACAATAATTTATATTTCGATATGTTAATTTATACCGGAGATATAAATAATTTTAGGTGGACCTCGCAATGAATGCAAAATTACGGGGACCTCACTTGGTAGGGTAAACCGGTATGTTTGTGTGTGTGTGTGTGTGTGTGTGTGTGTGTGTGTGTGTGCTGCAGCAAAATTTTTGTCTCTCACACACACATAGCACTCCTAAAAACGACCAAAAGGCATTCAGGTTCTGTTTCTGTATAAACATATAAAATCTTTAAAAACTGTGCCTTATTTTTTTTTTTTTTTTTTTTTTTTTTTTTTTTTTAGAAATCTATATATATACAGTTGAACCTTGTTAACGTGAATCTCGAGGGGGACAAAAAATTTGTTCATGTTATCAGTAGTTCATGATATCAGCAACTAATCTTCATTTTGATGGGGACTGTGAAAACAGTTCATGTTAAAAGTAATTCACGTTGACAGTGTTCACATTAATAAGGTTCGACTGTATAGTAAAAACATTCAAAAATTTCCTAAATGGCTGAAATAATCTGGACTATTTGATCTAAAGTTATCGGACTTGACATTTGACTCCAGCTTGGATCTTTTAAAGATTTAAATTTTTACTAAGTATCTTGAGTCATTTAATCTGTGAGAACTGTAAGTGACTGTATAGTGCCTTAAAAGAAATTAATAAATGTATTAAAACCAATGTAACATTTAAAATGAGATAAAGAATACAAAAATTTAAAACTTTAAAAATACATTTTAATTGAAAACATTAAAACACAAGACAGATGTTTCGGCTAGAACACTAGACCTCCTCAGTGTCAAACATACAAGCACAACATTTACAGAAATTCATAATGCATCATAGCAAGATTAAATATTCAGAAGGAATAGTTTTAGCCTCGTTCAAGGCAGAATGTTGTATTTTAGTATTAGAACAGTTAATATCTCTATTAGCTTTAAACCTCAACTCTGTATTAGTATCTTTCTCTCAAACTTTAAACCCGCTGTCCCCCCTGTTAAATGTCTAGGTGTAATCTATAGTACCCCTTGTAAAAATTGTGATTCTACATATATCGGTGAAACTGGCAGAACAGATGAAATTAGATTAAAGGAACATAAACGCTCATATAAAACAGGAGATTTAAGATCAAAACTCATAATCCATTCTCTCAATAATGATCATATTCCGGATTTTGAAAACTTTAAAATTTTAGCTTCTAATGTAAATATATATGAATCCCGTATTTTTCTAGAGGGCACTTTTTTTCTTTTTTTACTAAAATGCAACATTCTGCCTTGAATGAGGCTAAAGCTATTCCTCCTGAATATTTAATCTTGCTATGATGTATTATGAATTTTTGTAATTGTTGTGCTCGTATGTTTGATGCTGAAGAGGGCTAGTGTTCTAGCCGAAACGTCTGTCTTATGTTTTAATATTTTTATTAAAATGTATTTTTAAAGTTTTAAGTTTTTGTATTCTTTATCTCATTTTAAATATTACATTGGTTTTAATATATTAATGAGGTGTACAAATTATGTTCAATTTTATTAAATGTATTAAACATTATGAAGTACGTTATTCTTTTTTTTATTTCGATTATTTTAATTCCTATATGTATCTATATATTTCTATCAGGCTTGATGTAATCAGCTTTCTAGCATCTAGGTTTGTGCAAAATATTTTGCACTATGTTTGTGAAAAATTTTATTTAATTTAGTGGGGGAAAAAATGCATGAAACCTTTCATTTTAAGTCACTCTTTGTGTTGTTTAATATCAAGTTAGTAGTGTTTTATTAAATCAACAAGTATAGGACCTCTATTTTTGTCTTTATTGACCCCTAATAATACATAGATTTAAAAAAAAAAAAAAAAAAAGTCATTTTCCTTTACAGTTTATTTGTTAAAATTAAATCTTATAGCACTTTAAATATCTTAAAATGTTGCTTCTAATTTTTCACATACAGGCATTTAAAAACTATTGTTTAACTTTTTTTTTTTTTAAGGTTCAAATGTCCAATGTGAATTCAATTTCAATTGATGGGTATGATGACGAAGTTGATTCTACACCAGTTAGTATTTGTTTATTTTATTTACTGCATTTTAAGTTTTGTTAAAGAAGCCTTTATATCTTTATGAACATGCATGCTATTCTTTTATAAATGAATATATAAAATTAAAAGAAGCACCATAATCATGCGCTACAGCCTACAGCTGCAACACATTTTAAGCATAGATTTTTACATGATGGATCCCTGTAAAATATAAAAAAACGAGAAGTTAAATACAATGTGGAACAATTTATCTGGAAACAAATTACCCAGAATCCTGGTTTTGAAAGTTTAACTTTGGAATAAAAAAAAAAATATATCATTAGAAAAACAATTGCAAAACACATTTAAGTAAAAGAAAACTAACGATATAGGGTAGGTGCTCCAGTAATTGACATCTATCCCGAAATAATTAATAAATAAGAAAAATTAGAAAATAAAATCATATATTTTACGTATAAGAATTTTAACATTTTTTGTCAAACACTGGAGCATAGGGTGCTAATAACTGATAAAATGAATAACTAGCAGTGTCAAACACTGGAACATGGGGTGCCAATGACTGAAAAAATGAAAAACTGGCAGTGTCAATGACTGGAACATTGAGTGGGTGTCAAATAAAATTTCATTAAAAAAAAAATAATTGTTATCAAATGTATATATTTTAACATATATGTGGTTCTGAATGTCTTTCATACCATATGTACTAACTTGAGATTTCTAAAAATATTTTCTGATGCCTAGAACATTAAAAACATCAGAGATTGCTCTAAAAGTGTCAATCACTAGTGCACTTACCCTATGTATAATAATAAAAATTTTGTTGACAAACGAGTAACTTTGTATTTATTTTATTATTATTATTATTGGTGTGAATAATAATAATAATTCTTTTATTTTGTTAATAAACAAACATTAATTTTTAAAAGAAAAGGAATCTGCCTATAAATCAGTCTTAATTTTCTAATCCTTAGTAAGTACAAGTTAATGTTTTAAAATCCTTGGCTAATCAGGATTTTGAAACATTTGGATTAGGACAGATTTAGATTTTTATGTAGGATTATTAAATTTTCAAGATGTTTTCTCACATTTTGAATTCTAATAAATAATTTATCTTAATTAGAAATGATTTAAGAAATTTTTATTCTTTAAGTTTTTCTGATTAATTAAATATTTCAATTTTGTTAATTAATTAAAAATATTAATTTTAATTTCAGATTTAAAATATTTATTTTGAATGTAAATTGGAAAGTAACATATTCCACAAGTTTGATTTATGAGGGTTGCTTTAATGAGTAACCAGTTATCTAGAATAATCTTGTTTCAACCATTTTGGATTGGTTCCATGCTGTAGATTTAATTTTTATGCATGTAAATTGGTAGTTGGTGCTGTCATGCAGAAGAAAGTTTTGTGATGGCCATGGCATACTAATATCTTTTATTGTCGGGTAACAATTTCTACTCCATAACATTAAATATATGTATTTTTATTATAATTTCGAATTAATAATAGTAGGAAAAAAGAAGTTTTTAAAAGGATGCTGGAATTCTTTAAATAATAATAAAACTTGTTATTACGTTGCATGATATATTTTATTTATTTACTAGCAGGCTTTGCCCGCTTTGCTGGGCACTATACTTAAGAATGAATTGTCAAAATCCCATATCATTATTAATAACCAAAGTAAAAGTTCCTACTGTGTTCAGTAGAGGTTTTTCTCGCTCACAGCATGAGGAGTCCACGTTCACGCTGCCTTCGGCAGCAACTTACCCACTTCTTACTTCCCCTTCTGCAGCAGGTAAGTTCAAAGTTTTGCAAAATCCCACCAAAGTACATAATGCATACACTTTGAAATTCACCATTCTAAAATAATTTAAAGCTAATTCAAACGGGAAACATTTTTTTGCACGTGTTTATTGCCCCGCAACCCCAGTGAGGTAAGGGGGGAATTTCATAAATTCCTGTTAGAATAAGTGTTGGATACATATAAACAATTTATGCACCAAATTTCGTGACTGCAGATCCCATAGATTTCCAAAGACAAATTTAGTGCTAAAAGGGGGAGAGAATTTCAAGAGAATTTGCTCCTTTGTTATGCACCCCCCCCCCCCAAAAAAAAAAATAATAATAATAATTAATAAATAAATAAATAAAACGAAAATGTGTTTTTGAAAATATCCTAAGGAAGACACATTGCTGTTTTCAATACCTCTTAGAATTTTTAGTAGAGTTCTACTCAAAAATGTAGAATTTCTGAAAATTTCCCCCCAAAAAAACTATTTTTCCTCCCCCTCTGTAAAAATCAAGAATTCCAAAATCGTAAGTAATGTTTTATTTATATTCAAGTCTAGTCTCCTCATGTACAATTTCTTCAGTGTGAAGTAATTTGGGGCCGAGTTATGCTTACAAACATAAAAAAAAATCACAAAAAAACAAAATTGCGTTTTTGGAAATATCCTAAGGAAGTCAGTCACATAGCTTTTTTCAACATCTTTGTTCCATTTTTGTTAGCGTTCTACTCAAAAATCCACAATTGTGAAATTTCCAGCTAAAAATAGATTTTCCCCCTCCTTCCCCTTGAAAATCAAAAATTCCTAAATCGCAGATAACGTTTTATTTGTACTGATGTACAGTCTCCCCATGTGCAATTTCTTTATTGGAAAATTATACTTACAAACGTGTTTATGACCTTTTTTTTTTGGGGGGGGGGGGTTAATGAAGGGGAAATTTGAAAAAGTTGAGAGAGATAATTTTGAGTTGGGTAAAGATATAAATTCCTGCCAAGCGGCGTTAAATTCCATCCAGCCATTCTCTCATGATACCTGGACAAAAGTAGCATTACAGACATACAGACATGATGTCATACACACAGGCAAAATTTCTGATGTCATTTTTGGATTTCATGGTATGTGAAACGTGAAGATATTGCAAATTTTTTGATTCTGACAAATTTACAGACAAAAGTCTGATTTTATTAATATAGACTAGTATGACATGTCTTACAATTTCTTTCAGACAGCATCACTACTAATTTTTATCTATCACTTTGAATGGAAGTGCAATGTTTTTTGTTTTTTTTTATCTAAATACACAAAGGTGAGGGTTTATCATTGTATCTGTCCAGATTTTTAAAGCCTTGATTATTAGATTTTATCAAAAATCAGGACAAATCTAACGTTGTATATTTTACTTCAATTAAAAAATTTGTTCAAAAGATTTAAAATAAAAACCTTATTTTAATTTTTAAATTTTTAAAAAGAAAAAAACAAATTGAAAATAAATAAGTAAATATATATATTTTTAATAATTAATATAAAATTGAGAAAAATCATGCTAAAGAAATTGGACAGCTTTAGTATAGAACTCCTTGAGAAAATTTGAAAATTAGCACTGTAGTAACTTGGATGTTTCAAAATCTTTACTTATCGCATTTGTGGTAGCCATTTTAATTCGCCACCAAAATGACAATGAAACTTTAAAAATTGCCAAGGTGCTCCTATGGTAAAGCTTTATCAAAGAAATTTTAAGAAATGAATGTAGTAACCGATGTTAAGGAATGAAACACAACGAGGAATTTGCACACATGGGGGATTTGAACAAAATCCTATTTTTCTGGTAGCTTTAGGCCCATAAATTTCAAAAAGTTTATTAAAAATGCAAAAAAAAGTTCTCATTCATTTTAAAAATAACTTTAAAATGAACCAAAAATCACATGACTTCAAAACTCTGCCTGACGTCACACTTTATGATGCTTCAATGTTTACATTTTGTCAACCTGGTTAGTAAGCAGCAATTCGTTTTAACTTTCGTAATTATCAATCGTTTATGTGATTTCTGAGCATTTCTTTTTTATCTTATAATCATTTAATATCATTATCACCATTTTCCATTATCATTTCCATTTTCCATTATTTTCAATTGTTTTCTTTTCCTGGCAGCTGTCCAATGTTTTCATTAATAGGATCCTGTGGAACACAAAAGAATAACTTTTGAGAAGCGTTAGCCGTTGTATTAGTGCAAAATGGTACAATATTTATACTACAATTTTTTAATACCCGTCATTATTATAACAAAACCTATTTCACTGATTCAAGAAGCAAAGCAAAGCACGAAATCGAATGTAAACAACGATTACTTCTGTTTGTTGTCATAAAGAGTGACGTCACGATATATTATACTTCGTTTTTTGGATAAAGTAAATGGTGCAATGTTAAAATTGTTATAAATCAGTCATTAGATTTCAAATAAAGAAAATGTATGTATTTATTTTCTTACCTTTTCATTTTCTATTATATAAGAATAAAATCAGAAAACATGCAAATTGTCTATTACTGCATGCCTTTATGTAGAAGAATAGATTAAAATAAGCCCTGTCATACTTAAAATATATTCTGTTTTGTGCAAAATTTCATATCTAATAGATAGGCTCAGGATTTTTTATTTTATTTTGTTTCTTTGTCATAGGATGAAAAATCAACGTGGAAATCTCATAAAAGTCCTGATAACAACTTGCACTTAGGTTTGGAAGAAAAAGACAGAGTATTTGGCAGTTTTGTTGCTTCAGAACTCAGTGGTCTGCATAGTTGTCCTACATTGTATATGAAGACGAAGCAATCCATTATAAAAGTCTTAGCTGAAGCACGTTTTGAACTTAACCTCTTGTAAAAAGAACTTGTAACTGAAATGTTGATATACTGTTACTCTCTACACCAGTGATTCTCAACCACTGTGCTGCGGCACTTTCATGTGCCACCAAATTTTAGAAATGTATATAATAAAAATTATTATTCCCTTTTTCATTACGAGTAAAGTTTGTTTAAAGAAAATTACACTGTAAAGGAAAACTGTTGTTTTTACAGTTAAATACCGTATTTTAAACTTTTTTTTATCTTCGATAACTGTGACCTTTCATAAAGTGAAATATTTGCCCCAAGTGAAATGTGTGCCGCCAAATTTTGAAATATTTAAGTGTGCTGCGACAAAAAAAAAAAGGTTGAGAATCACTGTTCTACACTGTAGTGAATGATTTAAAATATCGTCTGTTATTCCTAAACCTTTTTCAATATGAACATATTCCAATTTTGGGGATGATGAACATAATTTGGGAAAGTGTAACTCCACCCATAGGCAAGGCTGTTGTCAGAAAAATAATTTGTGAAAGGTTCAAACTTTTGTACATAATGTTGAGTTTTAGAAATGAAGTATAATTCAAAAAATTTTGAAACATCTGAAAATTTCAGAAAACGGGGATGAATACCCCCCAAACCTCTCTTTGGTATAGCCGTGCTTGTAGATGTTAATTTACACATATTTTTAAAACTGCTAGAAATGTTTTTTATAATTATCATCTCGGTTTGATAAATGCAATAGATACTTATATAAATGCATAATAAATATATGTTTTGATGATACATTTTCATTTAAAATAGGAACAGGAACAATAGAATTCATATTTTTTTTATGCATTTCAGCAATCAGCTGCAAAGAAATTGTGTAAATTTGTTGCTCAGATTTAAACGAAATGACAATTTTAAAAATTGAATAAGTAAAAATAACATTTTATCAGTTAGGGCAAAAGGAAAAATCATATCCAAATATGTTTTCTTTTATGTTGCAGTCTACAATTTTGTCCTGCAATCTTCTTAATTGAAAATTAAGATTTTTTTTTTTTTTTTTTTTTTGGGGGGGGGGGGGGGGGGGAGGGGTGTTTAGGTATGCCTGTTGTAAAGTATCGAGAAAGCAAAAGAGCTGTATCATTGATAATATCTGCACAAATTTGTTGATTTATATCATTTTAAATGTGAAATGTTCCCAGTGTTTGCAATTAATAAATTATCATTGTCCACTCCATAACTTTCCTTAAATATATTTTTTTTTCCCCTGCTCTATGTTGAATTAGCATGGTAGCTACGGTACCTGGAATTCAGGAAAAACCTGGAAAACTCAGAGAAAGTTTGAATTTTTTTTTTTTTTTTTTTTTTTTTTTTTTTTTAAACACTGGAAAAAAAATTCCATAATCAAATCTTTTTACAATTTTGTACTTTATAATGAAGAAGAAAAAAATAATTATAGGGTTGATAAATAAGGGTTTTTCCTATCTATAGTAAGTTAATAAAATTAATATATCCTAGATATGTTCAGTTGACTTGTAAACATGTTAGATTCTAATGCTGCATGATTGCGTGTCATCTATTTTATTTTTAAAAAAGACATGGAAAACTCAGGGATTTTTTTCTTCTGATTTATTTTTATTTCTTTTTCCCGTGTTAAATATGCCTATCTGGTTGCTGAATGATTAGTACTCTAACCGTCAGTTAGCAGGTGGCCTGTTCATGTGTTGGCTCAGGCATGGGTGTTCTAAATGGTTTGAAATCAATTTTATCAGCATAGGTAGTAACCACGGAAGAAAATTGTATAGGAATTAAAACGAGATAGGGCAGCGAGCACGGGAACCGGAGCTTTCGTTTCCACATTAATTCAGCCGAGTGTAGGAAAGCGATTCGATCGCCGCCTGGTGTAGTATCTTTGAAACTTATCGGAAGAAAGTGAAAGCCCGCCCCTTCAGCTTCAGTCATCATCTGATTTCTGCGAATGAATAGCCAGAAATGTAAACAAACACGCTGATTGGTGAATTTTTGAGATCTCGTCACCCTCTATCTGTAAGATGAAAATTACTACTTTTCCGTAACATTCGTAATACATCCTATACTCTCTTAATCTGTGGTAGTAACCTGAGGCTCCATTCTATGGCCAGCTGTGGCCCTGTTACCTATAAAGTTTAGGGAAAAGTCAGGGAATTTTGTTGCATTGAGTAAAGTGAGTGAAAAATTCTGGGATTGAAATTTGTTAAAAGTCAGAACATTTTGACTAAATCCTAAAAAATTCAAAGTTAAAAATATTGATTTTGTTGTATGCCAAAATAGAATGAAAATGACTTGGAAATGAAAAAGTCAGGGAAAATAGCAAAGTCAAACTGTTAGCCATCCTGTTTAACACTTTATCTACTGCATTTTGAAATAGACTAAAAAATTATTTGAAGCATTTTTTTTTTTTTTTTTTAAATATTATGTGCAATAAAAAATATGCATATCACCTCATCATAATAGTTAATGAGTTACTGAAATTGGTACCATTGGTACATAGAGGTCAAAAAAGATATTGAGTCCTTGAAAAAGTCTGTACTTTTTATGTTCCTTATATTTTCTTAACATTAAGTTTACGAAGTGCGCCATTCTGACACATTTTCAATTTTACATAGCAAAATTCAGAAATCGATTAGATTTATCTCTTACTACTTATGCTGTCAATTATCCATTTAGCGAGACGAATATTCAGTAAAATTTATTTTGTTTCTACATCTTTCAAAAATAAATTACTTATTGTACAAAGTGTTTATTTTTTAACATGCGTCAAATTGATGTGTGCCATAGAGATAGGTATATAAGAAATCTCCATAAACCTAGTGTTAAAATTGATGGTAGGCTCTAGAGCAGATGTAATATAGGAATTAATTTTTACACATGTGAAGATCGTGAAAAATGCCAAACTAAAACATCTAGAGCATTCCATAAAATCTTTTCTGGAACAAAAATGGCCATGTAACGTCTAGTGCCATGTGCTGAGATTAGAAGATGTATGTATATTCTGTTCTTATAAATACTTTCGACATGTCTTCCATAATTATTATTTTATACATTTTTTTTAATCTAATGCTAGTTTAAAGTACTGTCAGTAGGTAAAGATATAAAAAAACATTTCATCTATTATCACTTGTAACCAAATCTCATGTTATTTTATGAGGAAATTTGTTAAAAAAATCATTCATTGCCTAATGCATTTTTTAAAATTCCATTTTCACATTCAAAAAATTTTGTTTTTATAAAGTGGGAAAAAGGAACTAAGTGAATTTTTCACGTGAACTATTAAAAATTTAACATAAGAACTTATGGAAATTAAAAGAATAAATTTAACAATTTTGATTTTTCTAAATGTAAAAACAGGGGGAAAAAGACTTAGAGTAATGGGGGTAATGGACTCTTCCCTCCTGACGTCGGAGGTCACATGATAAAGGAAAAACAATAGCAGACGAAATCTTGTTTATCTAGAGCGATTGCTGAAATAACATATTTTCTATTCTTATATTTGATCAATCGTATTTAATCTGTATTATTTTTTATACATCATCATTTTTAATCCATTTTATATCATTATTCATCATCTTTTGTTTGCTGTATACATTTTCAATCATCATTTAGTTCATGTTTGTTATTGATGTTCATGAAGACATGTTTAAATACTCTGATTTTTGGTACTCAAATCAGTGACAGTGCAATATCGTACTACGTAAATCCATTTAGAACAGTAACTAAGTTAATTAACTTGTAAAATCTTTATGCAATTAAATTAAATGAAAACATTTTAAAACTTCAATTTATAATCCGTAAACATTCCACAAGAAGCTATTATTTATTGCTAGATCAGTTAATGTTACAGTTACACTACAATATACAAAAATCGATTCATATAGGTAAAAATAAATAAACACATAAAATGTTTTTAAAAAATTATTAAATTTGCAAATACAATTATTCTACTGTTTACAAATGCACAATATTACTTTTATTTTATTTTATATTAAATATTAAAATTTTTGTTCTTAAGAACAATATTTAATTGAATTCGATTATTCGTTTTCCTCTATCACGTGATTGAGCAGACGACGGTGGGAAGAGCCCATTTGCATGACAAATTTTCTCATAGAAAAATATGAGGTTTGACAGCCAGTGAAGATTGATGTCGCATTCCCTTCAGCAGTAAATCCTGGTTTAATTAACCGTAGTATGCAAAAAATGACAGTAGAGCTACAATCAAAACTTATTTTAAATGTTTGTAATTGAGTTACATATTGTTACATTATTGTTACATATTTAAGTATAAATTGCACTATTTGATGAAGATTAATATTTATTTTGAATTGCAGCAGATATTGTTCAAATAAGCAACACATTTTGAAAATAAACTCTATTTGTATGCAATTTTATGTACCCATATGTATTGTATAAATATGTATAATATTAATATGATAACACACTATATGATAGCTTTTTTTTCCCTGAAATAGGGATTATACTTATCAGGATAAAACCTGGAATATTTAGGGAATTTGAATTTTGTGTTTAAAAAATCAGAGAAAACTCAAAGAAAATAAAAATTTTAATTAAAATCCCGGAGAAAAAAAAAAAAAAAGTATGAAAATACGCATGTGAATGATGATTTCTTCGTGAAATTCTATCATGATCAGCAATAACATGACAGTATACAGTACAAGTATTTTCTCCTCTCTAGAAGAGTATTTTTTATAATATGTCTCTAATATTTTCTTAAATGTTCAGAAAAATCAGGCAATTTTTTTCCCATATTTTGAGAATGAAGTCTGTAAAAGTGTACATTTATGTTCTATCATGTGTGTGTGTTTATATATGTATATATTTATTTAAGCCTTGAAGTTGTTTACTTATTTATATCGTTAATTGTAAAAATATTTCATTTTTAATTATATTTTACCGTTAATGTATTATATTGTATACAAAGTATTTCTTTTCCAGCTATAAATTTTGCTCTAATTAGAAGTAAGATAAAGTAACTATGATTTTGTAAAATTCCTACTGGTATCAAACAGTGTTAAATTAAAGATCATGGTGAAAAATTTAGAATATGTGAGAAATTTTGGGCAAAAACATTTCCTGGGCCAAGATAGGACACTAAAAGTTAAATGACCTATTTTTTGTAAGAATAAACAGACCTTGGAAATAGAGATAAGTGGAACTACAGTAGGGTGTTCCCAGGCCCGGACTGGTCAGGTCGGCGATTGCTGAGGGCCCCCGACTCAAGGGGGCCCCAGAAAACTCCTTAAACATACTACTTTGTAATTAGTTACATCAGAGTAATTAGACTATTTATTTTCCTAGCATTTTACGGATTTAAAATCAAGTTTGACATATCGCGTGCTGTGCAGTGCTCATAATTTCAGGCAAGTTCGCGACCAAAGAACTTAAATGCAAACAAATATTGAAGCTTTGTGATGAAAACCTTATCTTTCTTGATTGTATGCGTGCACAAGCGAAGTCGAGAATGTTTCATTTATGGAGAACGCTGCATCATGCTTCATCCTGTATGTTTGTTCTCCTATCGTAAACAGACATAGAATTTAAATATAATTCATCTAGATTGCGATAATTACGTTTCTTTGGAGCTGCAATTCTTATTCTTACATAATATAACTAAACGCGCACTCGCTGAGTCTTGTAGTAAAGTTGTATTTAAAGCAGCGTCAGAGTTGTGTCAACATGAAATGTGTCTATCAATGTGACGCTTCGGAAAGAAAATAAGAGAAAATCTTTAGATGTAGAAAAAATTTCCTATGTCTAAATACTTGGTTAACTAGCTCACTTCTCAGTCGCAAAGTCGACCTTTGAGGGACGACAATGATACATTAAATACAAGTTAC
Source organism: Salticus scenicus (assembly GCA_963930645.1). Classification (NCBI taxonomy): domain Eukaryota; kingdom Metazoa; phylum Arthropoda; class Arachnida; order Araneae; family Salticidae; genus Salticus; species Salticus scenicus. The sequence goes on from OZ005661.1 coordinate 209,489,883, forward strand.
TCGAATTAGTTTATTAGCTCATAATTTCAAGGAAAACAATTCTATGATTAAATTTAATAAAATTATTTTTTTTAATTAGAGGTTCTTAATTTAAGATGAAAAATAGCGATATTATATAGAAATAATACTTAAGTACCTTCTACATACTTAGTAAACCACTTGAGCAAAGCTTTTATTTTTGTTTCTTGCTGTGCTTCGTTTTTGCCTTCAAATTCATTATAATAAAAGTACTAAACAAGTGACTGTCATCAACGCTTCACTTTTCGTATGCCTGGCGGCCATTCTCAGACACAATTCTTTATTCGAATGAAACTTCATTAAATAGAGGAATTTTTTTTTTTTCTATTGTTTTAGAATATAATGTAGAAAGTTAAGGTATTACACAAATCTTTCGTTTAACTACCGGGAAAAAAACAGTACCAAAATATTTCTATTAATTAATTTTTAAAAATAGTGATTCTTAATTTCGTGTGAAAATTAGACATATTTAAAAACTAGCTGAACCCGTCCACGCGTTCTGTGGTTTTTAGTAGGCTTTACCAGTTTCGCTATTCACTGATCATTATATTTAAATGATCTTACAGTTACAGTTCCATATCAGTTAGCAGTGTACTATAATCACACACACGCGAAAAGAATGAAAGAAAAAAAAAATCAATGTCTCAATTTGAGTTCCCGCTGCTCTTAGCAGCATTATGGGGGCTTTCACGCCCTCACAATGCTGATCCCACAGTTTTTTTTCCCTATAAAATTCTGTACGAAACAAAATTTAGTTTAGTAAGTCGATTTTTTTTTAACATCTATTTTTCAATATAAAAGCATGCAGTAATTATTTCGTTCCTTAGCAACGATTATTATATTTGTTTCTTAAAAAATTTTAGGTACAGTTTTGTATAATCCCCCCCCCCTGGCGACTTTTATAATTTCGTTGGCATTTTGGCAATGAATTAAAGAGACTGTCTCAATAGCGTAAGTAAAATTCTTGTCGAGAGTTGCTTAGTTCACCATATTTACACCAATGTTTTTCAGAGTCATTTTCCTTTTTATTTTAAAATATATTTTACAATTTGTATCAACTGAATCACAATTAAAGAAGACATTTTTTTTCCCCAAATCTGATTGGTAATTTATTACCGTTTGTCCCTTTTTGTAACTATTTAGGCATTATTTATTGTAGGATTTAGATTATTATGGTTTCTTCAACAAAGTGATCTGGTTGTCTAAAAATAAAAATATTTCACAATCCCAAAGCTGAATCAGATTATAGAGCATATAGTGTAAGCACCCCCTAATGCAGCGATTTTACAAAATTCGCTCTTAAAGGGGACAAGGAGGACAGAACGTGATTTCGTAAAATCCTCTATATTTAAATAATAATAATAATGATAAAACAGATATCGGTAAAATTTTTGCTTTAAAATATAGCTAACACAAACATCTAAAAACATATTTTTGGAATTTTTAAAATTCAGTGCCCAGGGGTAAAAAAAAAAAAAAGTGGGGGGGGGGGGGGACTTCATTTCCGCCAACTGAATAAACACAGCGGTGGCGATTTTGTGCAGAACTGGGTCATGAATTTTGTAGTGAAAGTTGGTTCTAGAGAGCTGACTCCCACTAAGACAGGGTTTTGCAAAATTCCCACTTTCCCTCACTCTGGGGGGAGGCAAAAAAGCACGTTTACGAGCATAGCCTTTTCCGACCCAGGCCGCACAACCGCGCGGGTTAGACATCTACGACATCCACATATAAATATTTGCATCTGGAACAGTCGTAGGCAATAAAAACTGGAAATGAACGATCGTGCTAATTCGCAGCAAGTATAAAGTGCCATTTTCAATCAACAAATCACGGTTGTAGTCCATGATTTTTCATTCAGCCGGTAAAAACAGAAGAATGTAATGTTTTAAGGTAAAAATGTATCGAGCGGAAAGGGATAAGTCGGCTCCAAATTACTTCACGATTAAGAAACAGCACAAGACACTAGATTTGTGTACAAAAGCGAAAAATATATATCGATTTTCGAATTCTTGATATTTAAGGTGGAGGGGAAGAACTTCGCAAAATCTGGATTTTCCAGTAAAATTCTACGAAAAATGGACAGTTGAAATAGAAAACAACTGTGTCTTCTGGAATATATATCCAAAAACCCATTTTGTGTGCTTTGCGATTTTTTATTTAAGGGGGGGGGGGGATTACAAGAGGGGCAAATTTCAGAGCCGCCTTTTTGCATTAATTTTTTCCTGGGGAAGCAATGGAAGCTAGGTTCACGAATTTTGATGTGTGTTGAATATTTTCATCAACCATTAACTGTAAGGGGATTTTGTTAAATTTCCCCATGGGAGTGGCGAGGGGGCAGCAAACAATTTGCAAGCATTATTCTGTTCCAAATTATCTCAGGACAATTTTTTGGTATTTGAGTTTGTTATGTGTAGATAACACTCATTATAAAGGAATTTTGCGAACGGTTTCCCGTCCCTCCCTTTGGGATCGGAAAAGCAAAAACACGTTCCAAGTTGTAGCCATCATCTAAATTATCTCAGAAAGGCAATTTCTGAGTGTATCTATTGCTTATGCCTAAAACACTCCAAAAATACATTTTGCAAACTATCCCCCTTCCCCTTTTGGGGGTTTTTTGTGGCCACAAAAAAAAATATATATATCCAAGTGCAATTCTATTCCAAATTATTTCAGGAAGGTGATTTTTTTGGTGCGCGTTGTGTGTACCTAATGCACACTATAAAGAAATTATCTTACGAAATCTTTATTTTGGTGTGTGGATTGGTTATGTGAGTGTAACACTCACTATAAAAAGATTTTGTCAAATTTCCCCCGTTTCCTCTTTTTTTTTTTTTTTTTTGGGGGGGGGGGGGGGGGGTGCAAAAAATGCATTTTCAAGTGTAACTTTGTTTACAATTATCAAGAAGTCATTACTCAGGAAGTCTTTTTTTTTTTTTTTTTTTTTTTTTTTTTTTTATGGGTACACAACACACATTATAGAGGGATTTTACGAAAGATCTGCTTTCACCCCTTGGGGTCTGCAACTTTTCCTCCCTTTGGCGGGGGAGGGTAAATAACTGATGTTTTAAACGATTACAATGAATTTTATGATAGTTTTTAATTTTATGAAATTTTTAGTATTAATAAGTTGTATGTAATTTTGAGACTTCATTTAAATATAGTGACCAGTGAAGTGGGTGAAGCCTGCTAGTTCCCTCTAAATTCTTTAGTAAGGGGCCACTTTTCGAGTTCTAGCCGAGGGTCCCCAAAGGAGCCAGTCCGGGCCTGAATCTATAGATGTTAAACTCTACTTTCCTGCAATTTCCCCCATAGACGTAATGTCTTTGAATACTTTTGAGTGTTCCTGTACACGAACCATTTGCGTCATCTCAACGAAAAGCTTACTGTAGCATCCCTATATGATACACATTTAAAATACTGAGTTTGGAATTTCTGCTACTATTTGTTCTTGAGATATGCTGATAACAGAAACACAGACAGACAGACAGACACACAGATCATTCGCTAAAAACATGATTTTCGTATTCAGGGGACCTCAGAACATGTAAATATAACAAAAACTTACGTTCGAAAATTTGACCCTAAAACAATACTTTATCGACCCTATCTATGGGTAAGAGAAAGTAAAAACAGCCTTTTACGGTAACATGTAGAAAAGCTTTTCGTGAAGCATTCATTACAGTTATTTTGTAATCCACCATTACAGTTGTTGGGTTAAAATCCTACCCTAATCTTGTTGCAGATTTGCCAACTACAACTGAAAATTCAGGATTCGGACTTACGGGTATTCGGGCTTCCGGTAGGTAACCCCAAAAATATCGCTAGGGCCAACGTGCCTCTATGGCTTATTTGCCCTGGTCTACCCTACATTACTTATTATCTTATTTTTAATCTGTTAATAAGTCTCTATAGTATTCAAAAGCTGGGTAAGAGAAATTTCATTGAGTTCCACACCAGATTATTTTAATTCAAACAACCCAAATTTTAAAGTAGACCTAAATTGTAAAACGCTTTTATCAGGGAATATATTTCATATATTTATGTGATTATGAAAGCTTTTTTTTTTCAGATAGGGATTTGTTTTCTGTTAATACAAGACATTTTTCTTTTTTCCTTTCTTCAGCGTTTAACGCGAAGCATTTGCGTCACATGAACACTATTACTAATTCCAAACTGCAAAAATTCATTTCGGGTTTTTTTTTTTTACCAAAATTTGATTCGTTACATAGCAGTAAAAAAAAAAACTGCTTTATTACTTTTCTCATAACTTTGTTCGTTTTTTTTTTTTTTTTTTTTTCCCCTTCCTGGTGCCTTTACAATTAAGTGAGTGCAAATTACCTTGCCCTCAAAGAGGTAATCTCGAGGCGCACTTAAATTTCAAAACATACATCACTATTGGATGTACAGAAATGCAGTTATACAATCGGTAACAAAAGATCGATAAGCTTCAATGTCAGTATGACGCTTTAAGGGGGGAAAAAATCAAGAACAATTTTTTAGAAAAGTTGGAGTGTAATGTTCATTTTTATACGAACTGTGTGAAAAATGCAAGAGCCGAGAATTGACCCATTTCACATAATGTATTGTGTGAGAAATGTTCAGTGATAGAGCATCAGCACTTTAATCAGAAGGCCTAGGTTTGATTACTTTCTTTGGCATTTCTCACAAAGTTGGTTTAAAAATGAATATTACACTCCAATACTTCTAAATTGAACATTGATTTTGTTGGATTTCCTTTTGAAAGAGGATGCCCTCTGGATGAGTCTTTCTAAGGAGTCCTAGCTAGTGTAAGCCTTGGAAAACTCTTATTGGCTAGGTTGACAAGTGCAAATATCTTAACTTAAAAATAAGTAAGATTTATACATTTTATAACATTACAAACATTGACTTTATTTTTCTTAAAAAAAAAAAAAAATCAAGAACCATTTTTTAGAAAGATTAGAGTGTAATGTACATTTTTATACGAACTATGTGAAAAATGCCAGAGCCGAGAATTGACACATCTCACATAATGTATTATGTGAGAAATGCTCAGTGATAGAGCATCAGCACTTTAATCAGAAGGCCTAGGTTCGATTCCTTTCTCTGGCATTTCTCACATAGTTGGTGTAAAAATGAATATTACATTCCAATCTTTCTAAATTGAACATTGATTTTGTTCGAAATTGTTGGGTTTGCGTTTAAGAGGGGGGGGTGGGCTCTCTGGATGGGGACTTTCTGAGGAGTCCTAGTGTATTCACATGTTTTGTAGAAAAGCTTGGAAATCTCTTATTGGCTAGGTTGACAAGTGCAAATATCTTAACTTAAAAATAAGAGAGCTTTATACATTTCTTAACATTACAAACTTTGACTTTATTTTTCTTTTAAAAAATCAAGAACCATTTTTTAGGAAGATTGGAGTGTAATGTTCATTTTTATACGAACTATGAGAAAATTGCCAGAGCCGAGAATTGACACATCTCACATAATGTATTTTGTGAGAAACGCTCAGTGATAGAACATCAGCACTTTAATCAGAAGGCCTAGGTTCGATCCCTTTCTCTGGCGTTTCTCACATAGTTGGTATAAAAATGAATATTACACTCCAATCTTTCTAAATTGAGCTCTATTCTTTCTACACTGTAAAAAAATAACTATTACCAGCTGCAATCTGTGATTTATTTTATCCACTCACAGAGAATTTCTTGCAAGAAATTCTCTGTGATTGGATAAAATAAATCACAGATTGCAGCTGGTAATAGGTGTTTTTTTTACAGTGTATAGCTCCATGATGTAACCCTTGTTCTTCAATTCAGTGATTTCAACCAATTTGTAAATTAGCTGCTCGTTTATCAACGGCGCATAATTCTAACGCATGCGCAGGAAGGCTTCAAAGTTTATATAAGCTACGAGTACTGCTTTCGTCTAGCCTCATTCTCCCTCTCAAGCAAATATGGAAGTGACAGAACAAGAAATTATTTTTCCTGAGTTCATAAATCTTATCAACAAAAATTCAGAGAATTCTGTATTTTTACATGAAATATGTAATAAAATTTCGGATTTACGCCTGGAAGGTTTCATAGGTAGTACCGATTTTCAGAATGATCTGCGGGCCCAATATTTCAGTATCTTTTACCGATTATTGGGCCATAAGCAGAAAGGTACTCCAGTAAAAGAGATTATACATTTTTTTAATTCTGGAAATCTCTTATGGAACCTTTCAGGTGATAAAAATTTACTTAAATTTTCTCTGAATTTCCTTGGTAAGACTTATGACCCCCATCACTTAGAAAATTTTGAGCGCTTAAAAGTCGGGCACTCTCCTATCATGGGGATAGTAAATGAGAGGACGGTAATGAAAATCGACTTCAGTGGTGAAAGTCAGACTGAAAAGATTGAGCTCTATCATCTTTTCAGGGACAGCACCGTAATCATTGAAGTCCCGTCCTCTCTTCACCGGCTTAAAACAAAATTTCTGGACCCATTTTTAGGAGGTTCAAATTATAATGTAATTAAATATGATCAAAGTCGGTATTGGAAAAAGCGACCGGGTATTTTGTAAAAATTAAATCGCAATCTCCTAAAAATTAAATAGCAATCACCTAAAAATTAAATAGCAATCTCCGTTTAAATAGCGACGAAGTGAACGACTATGTTTAAAACTGTCACTCCATATAGTGCGGAGGGGAAGAATGAAGGCTACAAACTTAGTTTTAAAGTTTTAACTTATTTATGTTTCTTTTTAAAATTATGTTTTAAAATTTTTTTTTTAATGTTTAATAATTGTGTTAATTGTTTTAATTTTGTGTTTTAACTTTTTTAGTTTAATGTTTCAAAATAAAAAATCAAGATTAATGAACTTAAACCTAAACAAAACCATGTAAGTAATAAAGTTATTATTTATAGTGAAGTTTTTTTTAGTAATAGTTTATGCGAAAACAGGCGTAAATCAGAAGCAATCTGATGTTGAAGTAAGCAAGCATGTATTTGTCACTTGACAGAAAAATGGAATACCAGGCTCATACAATTTTGTATTTTAATTTATGAGTATTTATAGCATTTTTGTGAAAGTTTGTTTTGTCCCTGAGCAAAATTAACACATTCGCATCGGCAAATGAAAATTCTCGTTCGATATAAAATAAAAATTAGCCCTGCTCTTAGTCGTTCCTTTAAAACAATATTTTAAATTAAAAATGGGACTTTGCATATTCGTGTTAAACCCTTTAAATGTCGCTACCATGCTAGTGAAATTCGCATCAATTGCTGAAGATAAAATTTAATTGATTTAATCTCAAATACGTAAAATTATTCTTCTAAAAATATACCGATTTAGAGGAATGCCAAAAAGCATAGTTTACTGTTCAAAATAAGAAAATACCCCGATTACAATATGTTAAGATATTTTACAGATGCTTGGGAGGGTGAGGTTACTTATTTTTTTATCGCGGTACATAGACCATACAGTAGGGTCCATGCACAGTTTTCATTTTTGCTTCTGACGTCACTGAGATCTAAGCTCCGTTCTTAGATAATGCAATTTTTGCCTGTTATAAAAATTCAAATTTCATAAAAAATATATATATATATTATATTGGAATACAATATCCTGTAATGATATTTACTCAAAAAGGTAATGCTTGAAATATTAACTAACTGAATAAACAATTCTAAGTAATATATCTGTACTGATAAGTATAAAGGATTTAAGTCCATATTCTTGATTTTTCAGGAGACGAAAAATAAAGTTAAACTAACTAAAAACTAATCAGAAGAATCAATTAGGAAAAAGGGATTAGGTTGATTTATACCCTTTATACCATTCAGTAATTGTCAATCTTCATTTAATAAAAGGAAAAAATTGAATTAAATATTTTATACTAAAGATTAATGCTAAATTTCTGACTTGAATCTTTCTTTACCAATGGATTTTCTCAAAGACTAAATGATATGGATTTAAATCTTTTATACCAATCGATAGAGACTTTTTTTCTGAGTCTGACTATGTACTTAACTCAAAATCGACATTTTTGGACTTAAACCCTTTATACTTATCAGTACAGATATTATACATTAGAATTGATGCTTTATGATATTAAGAGGTTCTGCCTCCTGCTTGCTGTGTTGATTAACCCCCACGAAGACTACATGTCCGATTTGTTTCTGTTAACCGAACCTAGAAGGAGCATTACCCCTATACTCCAAATAATTAAATAAAAATAGCCATGTAAAAATTTACACAGAAATTCTGTTATAATTCAGAGTTAAATTTGATCAAATTTTATTTTCAATGTAAATATTAGGGGGGGAGAGGGGGATTTTATGTTCACCAGCTTTTGTTATATTGCGCACAGCAGTTTTTGATCGTAGATGAACCTACAACTTTATGTTTGCAAGCTCAATTCAAACCCCAACTGACCGAACTCCTGTAACTTAGCATGTTACGTACCGAGATAAATTCCTTGATTGCACTATTCAAATTAAATTCAGTTTCTTTCATACGTTTATTTATTTCAAAAGAAACATTTAAAACAGATTCTTTACTATACGTGTTTGCGTACCAGCGGTGGCTCATGGACCAAAAATAAGTGAAGAGGCATTTCACCTGATATTTTACACTGTATTCATTTATAGAGTATAAATTTACATTTAATTAAAATGAGTATTTTTAGTTAAAGTTATGCTTAATAAAAATTATGCATTAAAACTACTTAAATGTTTTATTTCTCAGCTCTTCACTTATTTTCGGTTCACAAGGCGCCGCTGCTGCATATATGGCCATAAACCTATTACTATTCTATAGGACCCAATTATTCTTCAGCCCCCTCCAGACAGAAATTCTAGGTGCGCCACTGCTCTTAACCCTTTCCGACCCGAAGCATTTTTACCTTAAAACATTACATTCTTCTGTTTTCGCAAATTGAAAAAAAATATATGGACTATAACCGACATTTGTTGATTGAAAATGTATTTTTCATTTTCTGCTATTTAGCTCGATCGTTCATTTCCTGATTTTATTACGTACGACTGTTCCAAATGCAAAAATGTAAGTGGATGTCTAACCCGCACGATCGTACTGCCTGGATCGGAAAGGGATAAGAACGTTCTTTAAATAGCTCATAAGTTCAAGCAAAACGATTTTATGATTTAATTTTATAAAATTATTTTTTTTAATTAAAAGTTCTTAATTTCAGATGAAAATTCGAGATTTTATATAAAAATAATACTTAAGTACCTTCCACATATTCGGTAATTTGAGACAAGCCTTATTTCTGTTTCTTGGTGTGCTTCATTTTTGCCTTTAAAATCATTATAATAAAAGTACAAACCAACAATGAAGTGACTGTCAATGTCATCAACACTTTGCTTTTCATATACCTAGCGGCCATTCTCAATCACAATTAGTTATTCAAATAAAACTGCATTAAATAGTAAGATTTTTTTTTTTTTTGGGGGGGGGGGGGGGGGGAGGAGGCTATTGTTTTAGAATATAATTTAGGAAGTTAAGGTATTACATTACACTAAGTTTTCATTTAACTACCGGAAAAAACAGTAGCTAAAACAATTCTATTATTTAATATTCTAATATGAATTTTTTAAATTGGAGGTTTTTTATTTTGGGTTAAAATTAGACATTTTATTTAAAAACTAACTGAACCCAGCCACGCGTTGCTGTGGTTTTAGTAGACCCTACCCGTTTCGCTATTCTCTGGTCATTATATTTAAATGATCATAAAGTTCTATATCAGTTATCAGTATTAAAATCACTCACACGAAAAAAAAAAAAAAAAAAGCATTGAAATCAGTCAGTCTTGATTTAGATTCCTTCTGCCCTTAGCAGCTGCTTTTACACCCGCACAACACTGATCCAACAGCGTTTTTTTCATGTAAAATTCTGTACGAAACGGATTTAGTACTACAGGACTTTTCTTTCCCCATCTATTTTTCCATATAAAAGCATGTTGTAATTGTTTCGTTCCTTCGGAACGGTTATTATATTCGTTTCTTAAAAAATTTTTCAGTAGAGCTTCAGTATAAGACCCCCCCCCCCCACCACCACCACCACCACCTGGCGACATTTAAACTTTCGTGGTCATTTTGTCGATGAATTAAGAGGCTGTCGCAATTGCGTAAGTTTTTCAGAGCCATTTTTATTTTTGTTATAAAATATATTTTACATTAACTTAACTTTATACCTAACAAATTATCCTTTTATAGTAGCACTTACTTTAAAATTTCAAATATATTTTGAGCGCACTCGCACTCATCATCAGTGCTTTCTAGTGGTTTCATCTCTGTTTACATCGTTCTTCATCTCGGGATCTTCGGTTCGCTTCACTTCAGCAGTGGTGTTTCTTTTAATTGCTTGTTGCCAGATAGGAGGAATTATGCTATGTTCGCGATCGTTAATGGAAGAGTGGTTAGTAATTATCTCTATTGCTTCTCTTTTAAGGGCATAGTAGTGGTTATTATATGGAGCTATTTTACGGGTTTTAGCAGTATTAAAATTAATGGGGTTATTTTTATGGGTTATGGAGAGGGCAGTATTGGATCTATTGTATTTAATGTCGGCGAAGTGCTCTTTTTCGCGATCGTTGATGTATCTTTTAGTCATTCCAATATAGCATCCTTTGTCTTCATTTTCAAATTTAAAATCAATTTTGTAAATGCCTGAGGAGTTTTTAGGGTTAATTAAATCTTTCTCATTACGGAGTCTTTGAAATATGTTTTTATTTGGTTTTATAGGAATATTGATGTTGAGTTTTTTAGCTTCGTTTTTTATATTTAACGCGGCACCGTTACAATATGGGATAGAGGTTGTATAATTAGGTTTTGAGTTTTGAGCATTGTTGATGGCATTTAGGGTTTTTTGACGTTTTTTGTAAAGTTTGTCGATGAGGTTTCCACTATAACCGGCTAAACCATGGTGAAAAAAGCCGGTTATAGTGGAAACCTCATCGACAAACTTTACAAAAAACGTCAAAAAAACCTAAATGCCATCAACAATGCTCAAAACTCAAAACCTAATTATACAACCTCTATCCCATATTGTAACGGTGCCGCGTTAAATATAAAAAACGAAGCTAAAAAACTCAACATCAATATTCCTATAAAACCAAATAAAAACATATTTCAAAGACTCCGTAATGAGAAAGATTTAATTAACCCTAAAAACTCCTCAGGCATTTACAAAATTGATTTTAAATTTGAAAATGAAGACAAAGGATGCTATATTGGAATGACTAAAAGATACATCAACGATCGCAAAAAAGAGCACTTCGCCGACATTAAATACAATAGATCCAATACTGCCCTCTCCATAACCCATAAAAATAACCCCATTAATTTTAATACTGCTAAAACCCGTAAAATAGCTCCATATAATAACCACTACTATGCCCTTAAAAGAGAAGCAATAGAGATAATTACTAACCACTCTTCCATTAACGATCGCGAACATAGCATAATTCCTCCTATCTGGCAACAAGCAATTAAAAGAAACACCACTGCTGAAGTGAAGCGAACCGAAGATCCCGAGATGAAGAACGATGTAAACAGAGATGAAACCACTAGAAAGCACTGATGATCAGCGCGAGTGCGCTCGAAATATATTTGAAATTTTAAAGTAAGTGCTACTATAAAAGGATAATTTGTTAGGTATAAAGTTAAGTTAATGTTATCATATCCTTTTCTAATTAAGTTAAAATATATTTTACAATTTGTATCAACTAAATCACAGTTAAATACTTTTTTACTTTCTTCTATATGTAATATAGAGAAAGTATTGGATTCGTAAAAATTTTCGACCTCGGGTTTTTGATGAATTTACACGTTTTGAGAGCTGTAGAACACGATTTGACCATTTTTAGAAAATGTCTGTCTGTCTGTGTGTGTGTGTGTGTGTGTGTGTGACAAAATTTTGTGGCAACTGTATCTCAAGAACTACTGCACAGAATTTCATACAAATTGGTATGTAGTTGCACCTTGACATAAATTAGTGCCTATCAACTTTTGGTAAAAATTGTCTTACAGGTTGCGTTGCCATCCCGCTTTTTCTAAATTTTTAACATGGTGATATAGGACAAAATTTTGTATAAATGTGCATAAAGAGAATTATTTTTTAGTAATCATTATGAAATTTACAAGAATTATTTATAATAGAGATAGTCAACTGGGAAAAAAATTTTGTATGCGTAGGAACCTCGCCACCCGCCCTGGGGGGAAGTCCCCCCTCGAGGGGAGTAAATTTTCAAGATGGGTATCTTTCGAAAGGTCTCGTCAATACCTTTAAAACGAATGGTTGAACTATAAATCTGTGATAATTTAAAACAAAGTTATCGATTTTTTTTACTTTTAACAAAAAAAAAAAAAAACTTAGAAAAAAATCGTTTTTTTTTTTTTTTTTTTTTTTAAACGAAATTTAACCAGACTTGGTATTTAGTTGACCCCTGACATAAACTGAGGCTGATTAGATTTGGGGATCAATCGCTCAACAGGTGGTGCTGTGATCGTATTTTTTCTAAACTTTTAACATGGCAGTGGGGGGGGGTGTAAATTTTTAAGATCAGTATCTTTCGAAAGGTCTCATCAATACCTTTAAAACGAATGGTTGAACTATAAATATGTGGTAATTTAAAACAAAGTTATCGATTTTTTTTACTTTTAACGAAAAAAAAAACTTAGAAAAAAATCGTATTTTTTTTTTTTTTTTTTTTAATATTCTTACTGCGTGAATTTGTATAGGAAAATATAGAAGAAAGTCTTGTGGTGGCCACAACATACTAGTTTTTCAATATGCTTGGTAATTTATTACCATTGTCCCCTGTTTATAATTATTTAGGTATTACTGTAGGATTTAGATTATTATGGTTTGTTCAACAATGTGATTTGGTTGCCTAAAAATAAAAATATTTCACATTCTCATTTTTAAAAAATAAACCACTCATAATTTTATAGTACTAGTATATAACCCCGTCAAAAATGACGGAATGTAAAATCAATTAAGGTACTTAATCAACGAATGCTTTGCCTGCTTCGCTGGACACTATATTTAAAGGGGACTAATGTGCACGTTGCACCTGACGGGACTAATATGCAAGTTGTACCTGACGGGACTAATGTGCAAGTTGCACCGAACGAACAAACTATTTCTTTTAACAAAAATGCCTACTAACCCTGGACAATAGGTCTAATATAACGTATCATATTATGTATCGTATTTATCGTAATGTAACTCGGTACTTATTCCGCTTCCTTCTCCGACTAGTTTTAATAAGTAATTTTCATATGCATGGTCAAATTTAATTTTTAATTTTTCGCGTGAAAACATTATTTCATCTTATGCCCCTTCCCCCCCCCTTCCTCAATATATATATATATATAACAATAACTGGTAAGTTTTTTGGCAACAGTCATAAATTTAAATGTCCAATTTTGAAATTATTTTCATATTTTAATTAATTCTAAAATATCTAATCAAAACTTCGTTACAAATAAGGTACCAAATGAAAGGTAACATATTTTTAACGAAGTAACCTTAGGTACCTTATTTGTAATCTTATTTATTTTAACTAATTTGATAAATATGACGCCACAATCAACTGTTTGTCTATATCAGATAACTATTAGCTCATAATTTTTATGATTGAATTTTATATTACATTTTAATTTTATCCTCCATGGGTATTTTAGAATTGCAATGGTAGTTATAAACTTCCGTTGAAATCTTTTTACATATTGAAATTAAGGAAAAAGTGTAAGAACAAAAAATGTTCAGTTTTGAAATATCTTTCTAATGATGTAACATTTATGCAGATTAATTAAAAATAATAATAAAATAAAATAAAAATAAAAATACATAGCATTTCTAAGGGAAAAAAAAAGTCTACCAAAAGTCAATGTTTTGAAGCAGTCTAACCTGAATTATTCCTGACAGAAGAGGGTCATTATTATTATTAATACTTATTTTTTTCAGCATGGAATTAGTTTAGGTATGGTATATAAAAATTAAATAAATATTTATTGTGAGAATAAATAAACAACATCAGAAAAAAGCTTACATTTTTGCTGAACTGTTTTCCCAGTAGTAAGAAAGCTAAATGTGGTTTTTAGGCATGTAAGCTAAATTTCCAAAAAATATATATTTTAATATTCTATCTCTCTCTCTCTATATATATAAAAGAGTACTTCCTTCCACTGACTCATCAACGCACAGTGAAATCTACTGGAACCAAACCACTGACATGAATTTGGATCAGATTATAGAACATATAGTGTAATCACCCCCTAAGAAGCGATTTTACAAAATTCGCTCCTCAAGGGAAGCAAGGAAAGTAGATTTCGAGATTTCAAAAAATCCTTTATATTTCAATGAAAAAAAAAAAAAAAAACAGATATCAGTAAAATTTTTGCTTTAAAATATAGCTAACACAAACACCCAAGAGTGTATTTCTAGAATTTTAGAAATTTGGCCATCAAGGGGAGAAGGAACAAAACGGGATTTTACATAACCCTTCATATCTCAAACAAAATTATTTTTGCTTTAAAATATAGTAAACACAAATATCTATAAACCAATTTCTGGAATTTTAGAAATTCAGTCCCCAAAGGAGGGAGGAGGAAGCAAAACGTAATTTCATATAATCCTACATAACTCAAACAAACCAACAAGCAACAACAGATATCCGTGAGATTTTGTTTTAAAATATAGCGAATAAAATACCTAAAACTCAGTTTCTGAAATTTTGTAAATTCAGTATCCAAGAAGGGGGGGGGGGAGACAAAACGTGATTTCCACCAACTAAATAAACACTGTCGAGGCGATTTTTTGCGGCACTGGGTCACGAATTTTGTAGTGTGACAGTTGGTTCTAGAGAGATAACACTTCTACGATGGGGCTTCGTAAAATTTCCCCTTCTCCATCACCCCCCCCCCCCCCCCCCCCCCCCGTGGCGGGTGACAACAAAAGCTTGTTTACGAGTATAACTCAGCTCCAAATTACTTCACGGTTAAGTAACAGCACAAGAAGTGAGTAGACTTGTGTACAAAAAGAAAAAGTCCTTCTGGCTTATTCGAAGGGTAGGTTGATTTCTTTTTCCTTATCAAGTAGCCGTCATTTTGTTTCAAAATGGTGGCTACAAATTATTAATGCACTTGGTAGAAATATTGATGTAGGCTATGCAAATCGGTTCATAAATACCTTTTCATGAGATTTTAAAATTTTTAAGTGGCCGGCGCTTGGAAACAAAATGGTGAGTTAAGTTGTCAAATATATGAAATGTATTTGTGAGATAAGTCTACTGTACACATGTAGTTCGAATTAATTCAAAATCTCAAAAGTCATCGTGTTGAAAAATTAAGTGGCTGGCACTTCGATCAAAATAGCAGAGAAAGCTGCTGTGTGTACACAACACTCAATAAAGGGATTTTGCGAACAGTTTCCCTTCTCTCCCATTGAGATCGGGAAAGCAAAAACACGTTTTAAGTTGTAATCCTCATTTAAATTATCTCAGAAAGACAATTTCTGAATGCATGGATTGCTTATATGTTCCTAAAAATAGATTTTGCGAAGTATCTCCTTTCCCCTTTTGGCAGGAGTCGGGAGCACAAAATACATGTCTAAGCGTAATTATTTTCCAATTATCTCAGGAAGGTGATTTTTTGGTGTGTGTGTGTGTGTACCTAACACACACAATAAAGAAATTATCTTAGGACATCTATATTTTGGTGTGGGTTGGCTATGCGAATGTAACACACATTATAAAAGGGTTTTATCAAATTTCCCTCTTTTCTATTTGCCAGGTGGAAGGGGGTGATATGTTTCCTAGCATAACTTTATTTACAGTTATCTCAGAAAATCTTTTTTTTTTTTTTTTTTTTTTTTTTTTTTTTTGTTATGGGGCTGTAACATATGTACAGAATACGCACTATAGGGGGATTTTAGGAAAGATCCCCTTTCACCCTTTGGGGTCTGGTGAATAAAAAACATGTTTCAAATTGAAACTCTGCTCTAAATTATGTTAGAAAGGCGAATTTTTTGGTGTGTGTGTGTGTGTGTTGGTTATGTGTACCCAATACTCACTATAATGAAATTTCGCAAAATTTCTCCCCTTTGGTGGGGAGGGTAAAAACTGAAGTTTTAATCGATTTCAATGAATTTTTTTATACTTTTTTCATTTTATGAGATTTTTTAGTATTAATAAGTTGTATTTAATTTTGGGACTTTATTTAAATATAGTGGCCAGCGAAGCCTGCTAGTTTCCTTTAAATTCCTCAGTAAGGGGCCCCTTTTCGAGTTCTAGCCGAGGGCCCCCAAAGGAGCCAGTCCGGGACTGGGTGTTCCACTCATGCCTTGAATGTCTAGTGTTTAAATTAAAAACCGCTATGTTTTTAATCTAAAAAATGTTTTATTTTTCCTTTTAATTTAAAATAAATATGTAATTTGAGAAAAAAATATGAAGAAAATATGTTTAGACTTTTGTTGCATAAATTATTATTTTTTTTATTTATTTTCTTTTTTTCTTACATTTATATAAAAAAAAACTCTTGTTATAAAAAGTTTTTTTTTTTTTTTTTACATATTAATTCAGGTTACTAAAAAATAAGTCCATTTAAGATTTATTGTAGCAGAGTTTAACACAGTTCTTTAAAAAAAAAAAAAAATCATTTGCTACAGCATTATTATTTTATTGTAATACTGGGTGAATTATTTTATCGTAATACTGATGAAGCTGATGTTTATTTTATACTGTTGTATTTTTAAGCACTGTAAATAAACTATTTATGAAATGTTTTCTTTTACATTATACATTTTAAGTTTAATATATATATATATCAGCATAAATTTTCTTGTGTACTTTTATTTGAAAGATCTAGTTTATTGCCTAGCAGCTGGGGCCTAAAAGTGCATTATTTATTTTGTACAGTTCTGTGGTTATTGCTACAGTTTAACTTCGGTAATTTGAAATCACTTGGGATATAGGAGTTTTGAATTTCAGAATTATTTAGATTTTAAATACAGTCAAACCTTATTAATGTGAACATGCTTAGCATGAATTACTTTTAACATGAACTGTTTCCACGATTAACACGAACAAATTTTTTATTCCTCTTGAGATTCATGTTAATGAGGTTTGACTGCATTTTGAAATAACGTACAATCTTCTGTTACGTATTTTCTGCATTTCCAGGTCTTCAGTGACAGAAAGCAACTTGGTGGTGACTTTAAAAAATGAAACAACTCAACACACTTTTTTCAAGTGGTAAAATAATTACCTATTTCGAACAGTAGCCCTTTTTTTTTTCCCCTTTCATTTTTTCAGTGGTAAAATAGTTCCACATTTCAAAATCAGCCACAAAGATATTGTGTTTTATTTGTCTAAAGAATGCAGCATCTTTTTCATCAATTGAATATGGAAAAATGACATTCTCAGATGTCTATTAAAAAAAAAAAAAAAGTTTAAAGATGAACCCCCTCAAGAAAAAAAAATTAATTTCAAATGGGTCCTTCACAAAAATTAGCAAATTTAAAATAGACATTTTTGAAAATCTAATTTTGATTATTATTTTTATTTATAATTTATTAATTTATTTAATAAAAGTCAGCCTGAGAAAAGATCCCATTTGTAATATCAAGATCTAAAAAAAAAATTGCCTTCAAATTAGAGGTGACATATACCCCCCCCCCCCCCCCCCAAAAAAAAAAAATAAATAAATAAATAAATAAATAATAATAATAATAATCAGTGTAAAAAATAAGAAATTACGTAAATCAAATCCTTTTTTAATTTACATATATGTTCAATAGTATAAAATTTTGATCTATCTACTACTTATTCACTCAGAATCAAAATTTTTGCTAAAAATAGATTTTCATATAATTTCAAACAATTTGAATCCCTACCGGAAAATCTTCAGTGACATTTTTGTATTTTTATATTATTTATTTATTCAGAAAAATAATTGAAATTTGCTTATCGGTTAACTGAGATTTTTATTGTTTACATATAGAAATGAGCCATGGCCTGTCAAATTGCAGATTTCACAGGGTTGACTGTACTTTTATCAGAAAAGTTTAAAAAAAATTGCATTGTATGCACCACAGAAAATGAATATTACTTATTGAAGAACAGCAATCAACAGCTTTATTGCAGTCTCTCTCATTGGTTAGCGCTTAAAGATTTAAAAATTGAATTCACCTGAGTGCAGATGGCCTCCTTTTAAACCTTTTGGCAAAATGTGTGGCGTGAAATCTGTACAATATATTAAAAATGCTAATGAACGCCATTTCAAATTGAGAAATGGCTTTTGATTTTTGGAAACTTTATATTTTTACTGAAATTTCAGTGTTAAGGCCAAACTATTGTTTAAACAAATAAAATGTTATGTTTTCTTGTGCCTTTACATATATTTTCTCTTCGGTAAAAGTTCTAATAGAGGAAAGAGGTTTTTTCCTTTGTAACATTTTCCTGCATCAAAAATGTTATAAAAAATTCAGATTTAGAGTTAGAAGAAACAGAAGGCAGTCTTTTAACTTTCAGATAGGTTGGACTATGCAGTGAAATTTTTTGGTAATTTAGGTGTTTAGGATTACCAAAGTTTGGAAGCTTTTATCTTCAATAGGAGCAGAGTTCTGGAATGATCTATTAATTTTTGCCATGGAATTACGTCAAAAAATTGCCAAATCACAACTGATTTTTTTTTTTTTTTTTTTTTTTAAGAAAAAGGAGTGGTTTTTGGAAAATTCTGTTTGTGGTCAGACTTTGAGCTGAGCAATTATTTCTTACAGATTCTGCTATAAACAGTTGATCATTTTTCCTAAATCGGCAAAATTCCTGCTCTGGGGTGTATTTAACACTTACTTGACTTTTGTGGTACAAGTGGTTTTTTTTTTTTTATTAAAGCTATTTGCAGGTTATATGTTGATTAACTTCTGTGGGTAAAAATAACAATTTTATTAGAGTATTTCGAGAATATTTGTTAAAGTGCATCAACTAGAACCTGCTTATTACTGTACAAACTTCTTTCTATATGTAAGAAAGCTGGTAGTTTACGTAGTAATATTCTTATGGGCTCTGTTATTAGGATCTATTAAAATCTCTGAGATGAAATATAATGACAAAATTTTTTGTAATTATGTATATCTTACATAAATGTCTCCAAAAAAAAAAAATCTGGTGTGAAACAACCACACGACTTCCATTATCCGCTATTACATGAATTATATGCATTTTTGAGGGATAATGTGATCAGAAAACACAAAAGTGACCTAAAGAGAAAATCGTTAGAGCCGTTTTTGAGATACCAACTTTTACAAAAATCAATTACTAACCGGAAAAAAAATAATTACATACAAAAGCATATTTAAACGTGAGTTAAAATGGCGAGTTTGAAAAAAATCCGTACAACCGTTTTTAAAGGAACGCCTTGCGAAGCCTGAACTTGAACTATTTATACAGGACGCCTATCAATTTTCCTGAACTAACCAACTATATCATTCGAAAGGACATCTAATAGAGTGTTTATATAGCAAGTTTGAAGAAAATACGGACTTACGGTCCCACTTCCGGTTTCCGATGTCCTACTTCCGGTTAAACTCAATTACTAACAGGAAAACAATAATTACATACAAAAGCATATTTAAAAGTGAGTTAAAATGGCGAAGCCTGAACTTGAACTATTTATACAGGACGCCTATCAATTTTCCTGAACTAACCAACTATATCATTCGAAAGGACATCTAATAGAGTGTTTATATAGCAAGTTTGAAGAAAATACGGACTTACGGTCCCACTTCCGGTTTCCGATGTCCTACTTCCGGTTAAACTCAATTACTAACAGGAAAACAATAATTACATACAAAAGCATATTTAAAAGTGAGTTAAAATGGCGAGTTTGAAAAAAATCCGTACAACCGTTTTTAAAGGAACGCCTTTGCGAGGCCTGAAATTGAGCTATTTATACAGGCCGCCTATCAATTTTCCTGAACTAACCAACTATGTCATTCGAAAGGACATCTAATAGAGTGTTTATACAGCAAGTTTGAAGAAAATCGTTAGAGCCGTTTTTGAGATACGGACTTACGGTCCCACTTCCGGTTTCCGATGTCCCACTTCCGGTTTTTCAATTTTCACCAAAATTTGGAAATTTCATCTGTACACCAGACGTATTTCAATTCTAAAGTTTCGTAGATCTATCTTTATTAGTTTCTGAGCTATAATAGCCAGAAGATTCTCCACATACATACATACATACATACATACACACATACATACACACTGACCAATTGCCAAAAACCACTTTTTTGGACTCAGGGGACCTTAAAACGTGTAAATCAGGTGAAAACCCGATATCGAATTTTCAGACCGAATACAATACTTCCATTACCTACGGTAGTAGGGTAATGGAAGTAAAAAGAGTGTCTCCCCTTGGCGGGGAGGGCACCCTCAGCCCTAGGACCTTAGTTCATTCATTTGACCTTAATCCTAACACCACCAAAACCAAAAAAAAAAAAAATCATATTAAGAAAAAAAAAAAATCTGATGTGGGCACCACATGACTTCCTTATACACTTTTAGAAATATACATAATGTTAAAAAACATTGTCACTGGACCCGAAACAGTTGGCTAAAAATATTTAAAAAGCATGCATGCATACGTAAAAAAAATAATAAAATAAAAAAAAAATTGTGCCTTGAGGGGACTCATGTCAAAGTTGTGCCTTGGAGGGGGGACTCATGTCAAAGTTGTGCCTTGGGGGGACTCATGCCAAAGTTGTACCTTGGGGGGGGACTCATGCCAAAGTTGTACCTTGGGGGGGGACTCATGTCAAAGTTGTGCCTTGGGGGGGACTCATGCCAAAGTTGTATCTTGGGGGGGGACTCATGTCAAAGTTGTACCTTGGGGGGACTCGTGTCAAAGTTGTGCCTTGGGGGGACTCATGCCAAAGTTGGGCCTGGGGGAGACTCATGTCAAAGTTGGGCCTTGGGGAAGTTTTAAATGTCTAGCTAGTCGGGAAGTTAGTTAAAAATCGATTGCAAGATTTGTACTGGTAACGCTGCCGAAGGCAGCAGGAACCCTACACAGTTGGCTAAAAGTATTAAAAAATGCATTTTCACCGTGTTCTGATCTAGTCTGAAAGTTTCAAATGTCTAGCTGTCGGGAAGTTAGTTAAATAAATTTCCTGTTGAATTGCATAAACGCTGTTGAAGGCAACAGGTATCGGAAACAGTTGGCTAAAAATAATTAAAAAATGCATTGTCAACGTGTTCTGAGCTTTTCTGAAAGTTTCAAATGTCTAGCTAGTCGGGAAGTCAGTTAAATTGCAAGATTTGTCTAAACCGTTTCTGAGTTATTACCGTTTTTTGATACATTATGGCCAAAACCTATGTATTTTTGTCATTATGAACCTAATTTTCCTAAATATCTCCAAAACGGAAAATCATAGAAAGTCCAAAAAGGGAGGTGCACAACTAGATGTTATAACAAACCTATGTACCAATTCGCAACTTTCTACGTCCAACCGTTTTTGAGTTATGCGACATACGGACACACACACAGACACACATACATACAGACGTCACGAAAAATCGTGTAAAGTCCCTTATATCTCTAAAACGAGGGCTCGTGTTAAGACGACACTTGCAGGTGTACAACTAGACATCATGACAGTCACATGTATAAATTGGCAACATTCAGCGATCATTCGTTTTCGAGCAATGTGAAATGCAAAATCCATTTCGCAAATCGGGATTACTATACTTCCTTATACTTTGTATAAGGAAGTAAAAAGGTGCACAACTAGATGTTATAACAACATACATACATATTCATGAATCACGAAAAATCTTGTAAAATCATGTGTATATCTGAAGTGAGAGAAAACAAAACTTTGAATGGGCAAGACATTTTTATTTTCTGAATATATAATTATGTAAGTGAACACATAACTATGTAAGGGAAGTATTGTTATGTACATTGACTTTGAAATTTTAACATACGTATGCATTTTCAGATTTTTTGAATAAATTTTTGCTATTTTTACAATAATATGAGTGAATACTATAGAATCTAAATGTTTTTCATCTGATCAAACTCAAATTTGATTGGTATGTTAGAGGTTACCACCTCACAAACTACATAGATAATTATAAAAAGTAGGACTTATAGTTGTTTTACAGGGACAGAAAAAAGAATTCTTATTATAACTTCATTTAAAATTGACAAAAAGCTTTCAGATTATGGAAACCTTAAACCACTGTTCTAAGCCAAATCTAATTGTTAATCTTGCCAAGTCACCAAGTTTGTCACCAGTGCTGACCTATGTTGAAGCTAAAATTTTTTAAATGCTATTATGTTCCATGTGCTTTTACATACCGTAAAATCCGGAAAGTAACCCCCCTCTTTTTGAAAAGCAAAATGGATAAATTTCGGGTGGGGGGGTTATAATCAAGATTCTTCAAAAAAAATGATTAAAAAAATGAAGAAAAGGGAGGGGATTCGATGGGGGGTGTACTTTCGGGATTTTACAGTACTTACTTAAAAGGAAATATTAAAGGTTATCATTTCTTACATTAAAGGTAAAAAAAAACTGTGTGATGATTCCATTGATAGCGTGCATCCGACACTTTATGAAAAATTAGTTAAATTAGAAATAATTAAAATTTAATTCAATGCCAAACTTAACTTGCAATGCCGACATACCATAAGTGCGCCCGAAGATTGGATGTAGCTTTGTTGGATGGAGAGAAAAAAAAAGGGGGGGGGGAGGGTTACTTTCAGGATAATGGAGACATTTCACTTTCAGCAAGATAAGGGGGGTTATATTTGATGGGGGTTACTTTCGGGATTTTATGGTATATTTTTATACAAATAACAGTTCTAAAGAAAGAAAAGAGTTTTATGCTTTGTTCCAAGGGATTAAATTTTTTTTCAGCATCAAAATTATTGTTACAGAAATGTAGATTTACAGTTAAACTGCAAACAGATGGCAGTTTTATATTTATTTTATTTTATTTATTTTTATTCATTTCTTTCTTTTTTTTCTTTTTTAATGTCCAAGATCAATCTTGGCTGCAAATCTTACCACTAAATTTGATGAAAAATAGTGATTTAGGGACAAAGTTTAGAAGCTTCAACTTAAATAGGAGCCGAGTTCCGGAATTTTTCAGACTGATCGATTGGCTTCTAGTGCAGAACTATCAAAAGTTCAACAAATCACTAATGAGACTATAAAAGAGAAAAACTACTCTCAATGAAATGAGTTTAGAATCAGATTTTGAGATAAATAGTCATCTTGAAGAGATGAGTTTAAGTGGTTGATCATTGTTCCTCAACTAGTGAAATTCCTGCAATGACTATTTCAAAAAATATTCATTGATTATTGAGTTCTGTGGTACGAGTAGCTGTTTTATTGGACTGTTTTGAGAATATTCATTAAATAAAGTTCATTCATCATTTAGAACATGCCTATTTCTTTGCGGATTACTTTTTATATGCAAGAAATTCGATAATTTTTGTGATGTCTTTATCTTTGTAATATCATTATGGGAAATATCTATGAGGGTAGGTCATATAATGATTAAACAGTTTGTATATATTTGATCGTCATGGAAATAATTTTCATGAATATTACCAAAAAAGAAAGCTGTATAAAGAGCATAATAAAGGGAGGTACACAACTAGAAATTAAAAGAAACCTACATACATACTTTTGACATTCTATGTCTAATTATTTTTGAGTTATGTGAGATACATTCATACACATACTTGTGCATTCAGAAGTCATGGAAATTCATAGATATCTCTAATTCTCTGAAGGGGAAGGTCCGATCAAGACAATAACACTGCGCTGCAAAAAAAAAAATTCGAGCTCTGATACCATTTTTGCTGATTCTTATGTAAAATGACCTCCTGAATGCGAATATGGTTCCCATTTTGCCCAGTCACCCACTGTTTTCTCGGGACACCACCCCCTACCCCAATTTTTATCACTCTTCGGTAATTTTATGGCCATGAATTTGATTTGGAGAATGAAAAAGAATTAATTTAACACTTAAAAACAAAAATATATAATGTTTAATAAATAGCATTAATAATAGATTACAAAAAATGTAATATATAATTTCAGTGGCAAATCCCCCCCCCCCCCAAATTTATCCCCTTGCCACCAATGTTGATGTTTTAGAATTTTCTAACTCTGTAGCTCCTCAGAATGTACTTAACAGTTAAAATAATCCTTCCTCCCCTTTCCCCCTAAAAATCAAATTTATAGCCATAAAATGACCAAAAAGTGATAAGAAATAGGGAGCCGTCCATAAAAAACTGTGGGTATCATAGGGCAAAATGGACGTCATATTCAGATTCAGGAGGTCATTTACATAAGAATTTGCCAAAATACTGTTGGGGGCAATTTTCATGCCAAGCAGTGTAATTAGAGGTGCACAACTAGATGTCATGAAAGTCAGAAATATAAATTTTCAGCATTCTATGACCAAAACTATGTGGGAAACAGAATACATTTTATAAATCAGCAAAAAATAGCAATAATTTTTCTGTCACATAAATACATATAAAACAGTTTTCAGAAATTTATCTGAACTTTATTTTACAATTTAATAATTACTTATGCATTTTTTTTTTTCTCTCTCTCTCTCTTACGTATGTAAGGTAGAAAAAGTATTGTATTTGGGTTCATTTTTTGGAATTCAGATTTTGATTGCATTTGCACATTTTGAGGACCCCTAAATATGAAAAACATGTTTTTAGAAAATGGTCTGTGTGTATTTCTGTCTCTGTATTTATTATCAATGTAACTCAAAAACAAAAAGCAGGAAGTCCAAACTCTGTATTATATAAAGATGCTACTTGACAAGTTTTGTTAAAATCCAACCAGTAGTTTATGTATAGGGACATCCAAGAGAATTCAAACACATTACATCAAAGGACAGCATTTTTAGTAGTCACAGTTTAACATCTTTGTATTGCTCTTAAAAAAATCTGGTGTGACTCCACTCGACTTCCCGAACATTAAGTAATTAAACGGTTGTATAAATAAAGTAAGAGAAGTCGTTAAATAAACAAAGGTTAAAGATATAATAGGGTGTTTGAGTATTTTTCTCCATATAGTTTATTGTTTGATTTTACGCTATTGCACTTCAAATAATTTGAGTCCATAGATCATAATGATAAAGAAATTTTCATTGTATCCCTGTAAAATTCTATATGCACTAGATTCACCAAAATCTATACAATTCGGGCAATAGTAACCTATGTGTGTAAATTTTCAGCTCATTCAAATGAGGCATTCAGGCGCTATCGCAATTTAAAAATTTTGGGCCCGTAGGGCATAATGATGAAGACATCTTTATGCCCCTTTGGACCCATAGATACATTGATAAAGAATTCTTCTTTGTATCTCTGTAAAAATAAAAACTATAAGAGCTAGATTCACCAAAATTTATACAGTTTGTGCGACCGTGACCTATAACATATGTATAAGTTTTCAGGTCAATCAAATAAGGCGTTCAGACGTTATCGCACTTTAAAGTATTTGGGCCCATGGCCATAGGCCATAATGATAAAGAATTTTTCTTTGTGTCCCTGTAAAAAAAACTATAAATGCTAGATTCACCAAAATCAATAGGATCCGTACTGTGACCTGCAATGTATACATACCAAATTTCAGCTCGTTTGAACAAAGCGTTTAGGCGCTATCCTGATCACTCACATACACATACACACATCATTGTAAAAATAGCAAAATTGAAATCAGGGAACCTGAAAACATATAGAAACACTAAAGTCTCAAAGTTAGATTTTTGACATGATTGCAATATTTTCCTTACATATGTAAGTTCGGAAAGTAAAAATGAACATATATTTTTTATATTCATAAAAGCATGTTTGATTTACAATCTGGTTTGAAAATAATTCACCATTTTTTTACAGGACTACACAAAAGAATTACAATGTATTAAGGCTATACTGGTAAATTGTCGAAAGTATATTTGAAGTTGTATTGTGTTTTTTTCCATTGTGTTTTAAATTGAAGTATGCTGTGTGGTGTGCATATAATTTATAGACACAGGGCTACTCAAAATTTAATGAAAATGTTCCTTATTATTTAATGTAACTGATGAAAGTATTTTATTAAATTTTACTAAATTTAAGAAATTTGCTTAGCAATGATAACTACCTCTTTCTATCTATATAGTAGACAAAGTCCAACTTTTAATGCTGATTTTTTGCTATAATTATGCATTTTGAACTCTATCCCCTGAATACAACAATCAAGTTTTTCATAGTCAATATGTGGACTATATCTTTTATCAGCATAACTTGAAAAACTAGTTGTCATGGCATAGGTGGACTCTGCTCAGTTCCCCATCATATTTATGTTCTCATAAATTTCTAGTGCGAGAAATATAAGAGAAATAAATTTGACCAAAGCTTGACACAGTGACAGAATGAAATCCCCACCTAATAGGCTATTCATCGTTCACTTCGATATATTTATCTTATTCTAATCTATTAATTTATTTTATCAGGGTCAATTCCGTTGTTTAGTTTTCATGCTACTATTTCCAATGCAATAATCCTCAAAATTCATATTTATATGAAAAATTTTCAATTTCGCTCCGTTGATAAAATCTTAAATTACGAATAACTTACGAAATTTTCCTATTAGAATATTTGTAGTCAATCATGTTCAAACAAGTATCATAAATGTTATTTTGAAGTTGTTTGATATATTTATGATCCTCAAAATGGATGTTTATGCTCAATTTTGTCCTATTCTGGCATGTTAAGTAAATCATAAATTCCAAATTACTTACGAACTTTTTAAATTGGAAAAATCATAGTCTATGATATTCATGCCAGTATCCTCGGGTTCGGTGCTCGAGCCAGCCAAAGACCGTCGTGTACACTGGTGCACTGTAATGGTGACTGGTGCACGTAAAATCTATCGTGGCTGCAATGTCCTCTATGTTCCCATCAAAAATTATACTTCTGGGGGGTCACCGAAGCGGGAGATCCATCCATTCTGTGGAGGATCAAAATTGTTATGGCATGTCTCCGGACCACCTCTAGGGATGTGTCCCAGACCGTCGCTAATTGCCCATCTGCGCAGCGTAAAACCCAACCATCCAACCATGCCAGTATCCTAAATAATATTTCAAAAGTGGTTTGACATCTTTACGATGAAAATATCCCTCAAGATTGATGTTTATGTGAAATTTTGCCCTATTCTGCCATGTTAAGAAATTCGTAAATTTCCAGTAACTTGCAAAACTTTCAAAGTAGCATGTTTATAGTTAATGATGTTCATCCCTAATTAAAAACTGATATAACTGTCCTGACATCTTTACAGTAAAAATTTTCTATTTAATGGACGTTTAAGTGAAATTTTGCCCTATTATCCCATGTTAAGGAAATCGTAAATTTATAATAACTTATGAAGTTTTTTAATTCGATTGTTGCAAATGAATAAGGTTCTTTCCAGTGTCGAAATTAATATTTTAAAACTGATCTGATTTCTCTGCGACTATTTGTTTTTGAGATATCGTGTACACAGACTAGTAAACTCACTAACAGCCTAACAAACTAATCAGACACCCTACAGACGGACACCTTACAAATTTTGTCATTTTCGGATTCCTCACACCTGAAAACGTTTAAAAGAGTTGAAAATTTTCATGATTACCTTAGTTCCCCATACCTGTAGTATGATGGGAAACTAACGTAACTAAAGTAATCGCAAGAAATTCAAATTGGCTATAGGCTCTCTATGGCCAAGTGGTTATGTTGCCATTCCGTCACTATTAGTTCCCCATCATACTATAGGTAGGGGAACTTAGGTAATTGTGAAAATTTTCGAACTGGGTTTTTTGAGATTTTTACATGTTTTCAGGTGTGAGGATTCTGTAAATGACAAAATTTGTATGGTGTCCGTCTGTAGGGGTGTCTGCTAGTTTGTTAGTCCGTATGTCCGTTAGTTTGTTTGTTAGTCTGTGTACATGATATCTCAAGAACAAATTGTCGCAGAGAAGCCAGATCAGTTTTAAAATATTACTTTAGACACTGGCAAGAACCTTATTCATCTGCAACATCCGAATTAAAAAACTTCGTAAGTTATTAGAAATTTACGAATTTCTTAACATGGGAGAATAGGACAAAATTTCACTTAAACGTGCATTAAATGGAATATTTTTACTGTAAAAATGTCAGACCAGTTTTAAAATATCAGTTTTGATGCCAGAATAAACATCAGTAACTATAAACATGCTACTTTAAAAATTTCGCAAGTTATTGGAAATTTATGAATTTCTTAACATGGCAAAATTTCCAATAAACATCAATTTTTAGAGATATTTTCATCGTAAAGATGTCAGACTACTTTTGAAATTAACTGCTGTTTGTAAAAAATGCAGCACCATGAAGGAATGCGAATATCTTAATGATATTTATTGGACTCATACATTATGGTAAGAAGAACAATTGATTAAAATGCCTGGCAATTTGGACGTAATATGTACTGAGAAAACAGTACATAAAGCAGCGACCTCTGTGAGCAATAACTCCACTTATCTGCCTAGGCATTGAATCAAACAGCGATTGGATGACATGTACGGGTAAAGCACTTCATGAAGTTTCAACACGATGTCATAATTCATCGATCATAGTTACTGGTGAACGGTAGGGGCCAGACGCTTTTCAACGATTAAACAGTCATTTTCATTGGTGCAAGATCAGGAGAATGCACTGGCCAGAGCAACAGTCAAACATAACCTGCATCAAAGATGATCCAGACAATATTTATAACTTGCGGTCGTGCATTGTCCTGCTTATGTATTGCGTTTCGTAGGCCTTGAATTTAGGGCACAGCGAAGGGCCTTAACTCGTCAGAAATGTAATGGCTGGTATTCAGAGTGGCGGGAATCAAAACAAGAGGTGATCGAGACGTGTATCCAATGATACCACATACCATCACTCCAGGTGGTGACCCAGTATGCAGCTACCAAAATTTTGATTACCCTCAAAACTGCATCACTGATACGAGCGCCTTTAATGTTTGATTAATGACGAACCTGGACGCAGGGATGGCGTGAAGTCGCCTTTCAGACAAATCACAATCCTGTTTACAGCATCAAGATTGCCTTATCCGTATTTAACGGCATTGTCAATAATGCTCAATGCTAGATGAGATTCGACATTGTCACACTCTCCACCACATGCAGTGATGGTATGGGGTCCCATTGGATACACGTCTCGATTACTTCTTGTTCGCATTCCTGGCACTCTGAAATGCGGTCATTAAATTTCTGGTGAGTTAACGCCCGCACCTCCTCTTCTATATTCAAGGCCTGCGCAGCGCCACATTTAAGCAGGATAATGCACAACCGCAAGTTGTCAGTATAGTCCGGACCTTCCTTAATACATAATGTGTACAACCGTTGCTCTGGGCAGCACATTCTCCTGATCTTGCACCAATGAATATGACTGTTTAATCGTTGAAAAGCGACTGGCCCCCCCACCACACACCAGTAACTACGATCGATGAATTGTGGCATCGTGTTGAAGCTTCATGAAGGGCTTTACCCGTACATGTCATCCAATCGCTATTTGATTCAATGCCTAGACAGATAAGTGCTGTTAATGTGCCCAATAAATATCATTATGATATTCTCATTCCTTCTTGGTGTTGCATTTTTTACAAACAGCAGTGTATTATTTCGAATACTGGCGTGAACATCATTGACTATGAATTTTCCTATATAAAAATTTTGTAAGTTATTAGATATTTACGAATTTCTTAACATGGCAGAATAGGGCAAAATTTCATACAAACGTCAATCTTGAGGGATATTTTCGTCGTAAAGATGTCAGATCACTTTTGAAATATTATTCAGGATACTGACATGAATGCCATAGAGTATGATTTTTCCAATTTAAAAATTCGTAAGTTATTTAGAATTTACGATTTACTTAAAATTGCAGAATAGGGCAAAATTGAACATAAACGTCCATTTTGAGGATCATAAGTATATCAGACAACTTCAAAATAACATTTATGATACTTGTATGAACGTGATCGACTACAAATATTCTAATAGGAAAATTTCGTAATTTAAGATTTTATCAACATAACAAAACTGAAAATTTTCCATATAAATATGCATTTTGAGAATTGTTGCATTAGAAATAGTTGCATGGAAACTAAACTATGAAATTGACCCTAACAAAATAAATTAATAGATTAGAATAAGATAAATATATCAAAGTGAACGGTGGATAGTCTATTAGGAGGGGATTTTATTATGTCACTGTGTCAAGTGTTTGGTCAAATTCATTTCCCTTAACATGATAAACATGTTAAGAGAATGTCCTGCACTAGAAATTTATGAGAACATAAATATGATGGGGAACTGCGCAGAGTCCACCTAAGCCAACTAGTTTTCTTACGGACATAGGAAGGTAGATTCGATTCCCGCACTGGCCCTGGCTGCTTTTCTAGGTTTTCGCGTTGTAATCCTATCGAGTGCTATCGGTCCTTCCTTATATCGACAAAGACTTTACTAGCAGAGATAGAGTCCAGATTACATGTTTGATGTATATGTAAACAATAAACACACTGACAAATTGGATACTTCATACATCAAATGAGAGTGCCACTGGAAAAGTTTGACCAAGACTGATATGTTTGAAGAACTGTATTTTGTAAAAGTTAACCGAATAATTTTCAATAAACTTTAATATGTAATTAATTGTCTTTATCGTATTAAATTGCAGAATAAGAGACAGTTGTGTGGGGGTCACATCATTTAATCTTTGCTTAAAATATATATATATATATATGTTACAAAAATGAAGCAGTAGATTTTACTTAATCTATATTAATAAAATCAGACTTTTGTCTGTAAATTTGTCAGAATCGAAAAATTTTGCGATATCTTCACGTTTCACACACCATGAAAGCCGAAAATAAGTTCAGAAAATTTTGTCTGTGTGTGCGTGTGTGTGTCATCGTGTCTGTATGTCACTTTTTTTGTCCGGGCATCACTTGAGAACGGCTGGACTGAATTCAACAGAGCTTGGCCGAAACTTAGATCTTTATCCATCTTAAAATTATACTTATCAATTTTTTAGAAATTCTCCCCCGTTCCCCCCCTGGGGGGCAAAGACAAAAACGCGTTTGTCCGGGTATCACTTGAGAACGGCTGGACGAAATTTAACAGCGTTTGGCAGAAACTTTAGGTCTTTACTCAACTTATATCTATCAACTTTTCCGAAATTTCCTCCCCCCCCTTTCCCCCCTGCGGGAGAAAAAGACAAAAACACGTTTGTCCGGGCATCACTTGAGAACGGCTGGACTGAATTCAACAGCGCTTGGCAGAAACTTAGATCTTTACCCAACTTAAAATTATATCTATCAACTTTTCAGAAATTCCCCCCCCCGTTCCCCCCTGGGGACAAAAGACAAAAACACGTTTGTCCGGGCATCACTTGAGAACGGCTGGACTGAATTCAACAGCGCTTGGCAGAAACTTAGACCTTTAGCCAACTTAAAATTATATCTACGAACTTTTCAGAAATTCCCCCCCCCCGTTCCCCCCTGGAGGGCAAAAGACAAAAACAAGTTTGTTCGGGCGTCACTTGAGAACGGCTGGACTGAATTCAACAGCGCTTGGCAGAAACTTAGATCTTTATCCAACTTAAAATTATATCTATCAACTTTTTAGAAATTCTCCCCCGTTCCCCCCCTGGGGGGGGCAAAAGGCAAAAACACGTTTGTCAGGGCATCACTTGAGAACGGTTGGACTGAATACAACAGCGCTTGGCCGAAACATAGATCTTTATCCATCTTAAAATTATACCTATCAACTTTTCAGAAATTCCCCCCGTTCGCCCCTGGGGGACAAAGACAAAAACGCGTTTGTCCGGGTATCACTTGAGAACGGCTGGACGGAATTTAACAGCGTTTGGCAGAAACTTTAGGTCTTTACTCAACTTATATCTATCAACTTTTCCGAAATTTCCTCCCCCCTTTCCCCCCTGCGGGAGAAAAAGACAAAAACATGTTTGTCCGGGCATCACTTGAGAACGGCTGGACTGAATTCAACAGCGCTTGGCAGAAACTTAGATCTTTACCCAACTTAAAATTATATCTATCAACTTTTCAGAAATTCCCCCCCCCGTTCCCCCTGGGGACAAAAGACAAAAACACGTTTGTCCGGGCATCACTTGAGAACGGCTGGACTGAATTCAACAGCGCTTGGCAGAAACTTAGATCTTTATCCAACTTAAAATTATACCTATCAACTTTTCAGAAATTCTCCCCGTCCCCCCCTGGGGGGCAAAAGACAAAAACACGTTTGTCCGGGTATCACTTGAGAACGGCTGGACGGAATTCAACAGCGTTTGGCAGAAACTTAGGTCTTTACTCAACTTAAAATTATATCTATCAACTTTTCCGAAATTTCCTCCCCCCCGTGCCCCCTGCATGAGAAAAAGAAAAAAACACGTTTGTAAGCATAACTCAGCTCCTAATTACTTCCCAATAAAGAAATTCCACATGGGGAAACTAGATATGAGTACAAATAAAACATTATCTGCGATTTAGGAATTTTCTATTTTTAAAGGAAGGAAGGGAGAAAATCGATTTTTGGCGAGAAATTTTGAAAATTCCTGATTTGAGTCGAACTCTACCAAAAATGGAATAAAGATGTTGAAAAAAAGCTATTCGACTTTCTTAGGGTATTTCCTAAAACACATTTTTGTTTTTTTTGTGATCTGCCATTTTTGTTTCTTTGGGGGGGGGGGGGGAGTTATGTGTTACAAATGGCAAATTCGAGACACCCTTTTTAGCGCTAAATTTCTCCTGGAAAATTTATGAGAGCTGCGGTCACGAAGTTTGGTGCTTGGATTTTTTTATATGCAACCGGTTCCTAAAGAAACGGGATTTATCGAAATACCCCCTTCCCCCCAGCGGGACAGGAAGCAAAAAAACGTTTGTAAGCATAACTCGGCCCCAAATTACATCACGGTGAATAAATTGCACATGATGAGACTAGACTTGAGTATAAATAAAACATTATGTACGATTTTAGAATTCTTGATTCTAAAGAAGGGGGGAAATCGTTTTTCGAGGGGGAAAATTAAGAAATTCCGGATTTTTTAGTAGAGCTCTACTAAAGATATTACAAAGGTATTGAAAATAGCCACGTGTCTTCTTTAGAATATTTTCAAAAACACATTTTCGTTTTTTTGATTTTTTTTTAGGGGGGTGGGTGGGGGGTAGTTGCAAATTTAAGACCCCCCCCCCCCTTTAGCGCTAAGTTTGTCTTGGGAAAGCTATGGGATCTGCGGTCATGAAATTTGGTGCGCAAATTGTTTATATGTATCTGACACTTATTGTAACGAGATTTTACGAAATTCATCTACTCCCCTTGGGGTCGGGGAAGGGGCAATAAACACGCGTAAAAACACGTTATTCTGTTTGAATTCGCTTTACACTATCTTAGAATGATGCGTTTTGGTGTGTGGATGTTGATTAGGTGTACGCGTTATGTACTTTGGTGAGATTTCGCAAAACTTCTAACTTAGCCGCTGGGGAAGGGGAAGCAAGTAGCGGGTAAGTTGCTGCCGAAGGCAGTGTGGACCAGGAATCCTCACGTTTCGAGCTGGAAAAACCTCTACGGAATACAGAGGAAACTTTAAATTAGATTATTAATAATGTAATGGAATTTTGACAACTCATTTAAGTATAGTGCTCAGCGAAGCGGGCAAAGCCTGCTAGTTAACAATAATTTTCTTGATTGACAACAAATGCCAATGTATTCAGTCCAATTTGTCCTTGATTAAACAGGTAAAACAAAACAATTATTGCATCAATTTCCACTGACAATAAGAAAATTCGTAATGGTCTATAAGCGCATGTTTATAAACAAACACTCTGAGATCCACGTGGGAAATTTTCGAAGGTCATGTGGTCATTAGCAGAACAAACTAATGGCTGTTATTAGTATGTTTGCTTTACGATGACACTATTTGTTATAATTACTGTTTTTAAAAATTTAGGTTTTTATTATTATTAGAACGGAGGACTATTAGTTTCAATCTGAAATTTTTGTAGATCAGTTTTGTGTAACACCAAAATAAATTAGAAATATCAGTCCTATCGTTACAAATTCGGTACCAAATGAAGAGGCAATTTTTCTGAATCCTGTGGTGCAAACATTTTTCGACACGACAATTATATCTTTTAAAATTAGCTAAAATGGGAAATTTAGGTGGCAGCACTTCATTTTAATTCATTTCAGTCATTTTAAAAAGTACGTGGCCCAGTTTTACAGTGGAAAAAAAAAAAGAGAGAAAAAATAAATTAAAATTAAAAATTTTACAGATTGAAATTAAAAGTCCTCCGTACTAAACTAAATTCGGGTTCCATTAAATTCTGTCTTGAAAAGAATTTTCACTTTATTTATTTATTTATTTTCCTCAACACCGACGACAGTTCCACTAATTATTTGGCCAGGAAAATAAAAATATATCAATGCATGAATTCCCAAAAGAAAAAAATACTAACATGTTGTGGCCACCACAAGACTTTCTTCTGTATTTTCCTATATAAATCCACTCAGTTCACATAATTTACAAAAACTATTATTTATTAAAATTATCTACCATGATGAATGCAGACGATTTTCATCTTAGAGCAAACTAACACTAAATATCCAAAGAAAAACAGCTTAACTAACATCTTATAAAATGCGTTTTCATCATGGTTATCCCATATATCAAATTCTATACAGTTAAATGCCGTAGAAGTTGAAATATAGCATTCCTGTTCTCGTGAAAAATTGCACAATAGTTGCGCAGCCTGTTGGTAGATATACATCTAAATTGAATCGGTATAATGTGTCATTAGGAATTTCTCAAATATCAAGTGTTGTTTGATTATATGCATTAGAACCTGAAATATATAGTCTTCCCTTAAACTGAAGAAATCGCTGTATAGCAGCGCCACCTGTTGAGTAATTAGTATCTAAAGTTGATTCGCTCTAACTTATGTCATGGTGAATCCACATATAAATTTTCAATCAATTTTGCATAGTAGTTCCTGAGATATAGCCCTCCCGTAAATTGGGGAAATCACTGCATAGCAGTGCCACCTGTTGCGTGGTTGACACCAAAAGTTGATAGGCACTAACTTAAGTCAAGGTGCATCTACATATAAAATTATGTGCAATTCTGTACAGTAGTTCCTGAGATACAGTCGCCACAAAATTTTTGTCACACACATTTTCTAATATCAGACAGACATTTTCTAAAAATTGTCAAATCGTGTTCTGGATCTCTCAAAATGTGTAAATCCACCGAAAATCGGAAGTCAAAAATTTTTACGAATCCTATACTTCCTTATGTTGAATATAGAAGAAAGAGCTAGTATGTTGTGGTCGCCACCACATGATTTTCTTCCATATTTTCCTATACAGATACACACTGTAAAAATAATTTATTAAACTTATTTTCCATGGTGAATGCAGTCGCGTCCTAGAGGAGTATAACACTAAACATCCAAAGAAAGTCCAATCCCTTCCGTGGAGGATCAAAATTTTGAAGACATGT
Source organism: Salticus scenicus (assembly GCA_963930645.1). Taxonomy (NCBI): domain Eukaryota; kingdom Metazoa; phylum Arthropoda; class Arachnida; order Araneae; family Salticidae; genus Salticus; species Salticus scenicus. The sequence goes on from OZ005661.1 coordinate 209,525,505, forward strand.
CTCCGGACCACATCTAGGGATGAATCCCAGACCCTCGCCAATTGCTCACTACGCAGCACTAGTGCGACGTAAAATCCAACGAATCAAGCAAAGACAGTCAAATTTATTGTCTATATAACATTTTTACTTTCCTCTATATGCAATAGAAGAAAGTATTGGATTCGTAAAAATTTTCGTCTTCCGGTTTTCGACGGATTTACACGTTTTGAGAATTCTAGAACACGATTTTACAATTTTTAGAAAATGTCTGTCTCTGTGTGTGTGAGAGACAAAAATTTTGTGGCAACTGTATCTCCGGAACTTCTACTCAGAATTGCATATAAATTGATTTGTCGATGCACCTTGACCTAAATTAGTGCCTATCAACTTTTGGTGCTAACTGCTCAACAGGTAGCGTAGCGCTGCTATACAGTGATTTTCGCATTTTAAGAGCAGGCTATGTCTCAGGTTTTATTGCGTATAATCAAACAAAACTTGACATGTAGGTCATTATGAGACATTATGCTAATTCAATTTGAATGCTTATCGGCCAACAGGTGGCGCTGCTATACAGCGATTTCTACAATTTAAGGGTAGGCTATATCTCAGGAACTACTGCACAGAATTACATATAAATTTATATGGAGATGAACATTGACATAAATTAGTACCTATCGAATTTTGGTGTCAACCGCTCAACAGGTGGCACTGCTACACAGTGATTTCTGCAATTTCAGAAAAGGCTATATCTCAAGTTCTATTGCGTATCATCAAACAAAACTTGATACGTGAGGAGGCCATTATGAGATATTATGTTGATTCAAGTTGGATACTTATAGGCCTATAGATGGCGCTGCTATACTGGAAATTTCCTCAATAACGAGAAGGCTATATCTCAACTTGTGTATGGCATATAACTGTACGAAATTCGATATGTGAAATAACCATTATAAAAACGCACTTTTAAAGATGCTATTTATAGACAAGAAAACTATCTTCCTTTGGATGTTTAGTATTAGTTTTCTCTAAGATGAAAATCATTTGCTTTCATCATGTTAAATATTTTTAATAAATAATATTTTTAATAAATTATTTGCCCTTAGTGAATTTATATAGGAAAACATAGAAAAAAGGCTTGTGGTGGCCCCAACATACTAATTTTTTTTTTTTTTTTTAACTTTACTTTAGATTTAGTAGAAAAAAGTATTGTATTCCTAAAAATTTCCGACGGATTTACACGATTTGACCATTTTAGGGGCCGTCCATAAATGATGTCACGCTTGGAGGGGGGGGGGGAGGGGTTCGTGAAATTGTGACAAGGGAGGGGAGGGGGGTAACAAAAAGTGTGGCATCACATATTTCAGTTAAAATACAAATATTTATATTCAGCAGATGAAATTTTGAAGTTATTTTAAAATTATCAAAGATTAAAGATATTTTTTTAATTCGGGTAAAAGTAACTTTATCCTGTAATTCCCCCTCCCCTCATACATTATTTTCTTTCAGAAAAAAGCATTCAGAGTAGGTTTTTAGTATATGATAGTAATAGAAAATCTTTACTTAGAAGAAATATATTAAATTTTATTCAGTTATCCAAAATACTACTGTTTTCAATTGCTGCTTTCTATGAATACTTTACAACTGTTCTATATTAATTTGGATTTTTTTTTTTTTTTTGTAAACCTTACTCTAAGTTCATACAAATTAACTACACGTATCATTATTATGGTTATATTTACAGATGTCATTAAGATCCATAGTCAACGTTTAAAAATAAAATTTGAAATATGATCTCTAGTCTAATATTTTGTTTCTGAACTTCAAGTAATTATTGATGTATGTCATGTTCCGTGACATGTGACAAGCGGCGGACGGGGGGGGGGGGGGGGGTTATATTGAAACGTGACACTTTGTGACAAAGGGGGGGGGGAGGGGGTCCAAAATTCTGAAAAAAAAAGCGTGACATCATTTATGGACAGCCCCTTAGAAAATGTCCGCCTGTCTGTGTGTGTGTGTGACAAAAATTTTGTGGCAACTGTATCACTAGAATTACTGCTCAGATTTGTATATAAATTTATATGTAGATGTACCTTGACCTAAATTATATACAGCCTGTACAACACAAGACCAACTTGCAGTTCAAATTTCATCAGTTTTGATTAATAAAAAAAAAAGTTACATATTTTGCAATTTAAGTTTTATTCTAACTTCGAAAAGATTTTTGTGATACGATATATTAAGAATTTGGGTTTAAAAATTTTTTTTTTAAATCCTCCTGGGCGATTTTTTAATTTTTGGTGTTTAAGTACACCGAATATTTTACGACAAGAAGTTTAATATAGCAACAGCTGTTTTAATCTAAGTAGCGCATCAAAAATATAAAAAAAATTATAAAGTATTACAAAAAGAAATATATATATATATATTAAACCTAAATAGTAATCACATAAATGATTTATTTTTATAGAAAGTTTACAGAAAAAATGCAGTTTTAAAGATAGCAAATTTATTTCAGCAAGCACTATTTTAAACCTAAAAGTCATTAAAAATATAAACAGAATATGAAGGATTCTTATATGTAACCAAAAAGGTGTCTGATAAAATTATTAGAAAAATAGTCTTCCCCTTTCCATACAAAAAAAAAAAAAAAAAAAATCCATTGCTAATATGGCGACAAAAATTCAAAAGCCGCCAATGGAGCCACATAATAAAGTTGTGTAGCACGATAATATTTACCTACTTATTTACCTTTTTATATACTAATCACTTTGCTAATTTATCATACAAACTAGCAGGCTTTGCCCGCTTCGCTGGCCACTAAATTTAAAGGAAACTCGTTTCTATATAGCTTTATAAAAATAAAATAAAATAAATTACTGAAATTGTTCAAAAGCTCGCTCCAGGTCCCTGCTGCATTCAGCAGCGATTTGGTCATCAACTGCAACTCGGGCGCTTGTCCCTATTACCTGCGACAATAGTTTACCAATGAGCTTCCATTTAGGTGCTTATTATATAACAGTTTCGAAATAGATAGTATCGAAAAAATTGGAGTTTCCCTTTTATATTTGAATCCCAGTTACATGTGAACAACACTATACGTGTTGTTCACATGTAACTCGGACTGGACTCAAACGTAACTGGGTTTAGACAACATAATATTTGCTTTTACGTTATTTCATATGTTTTTTTTTTTTTTTTTGTTTATCCAATCAACCATTAAATGACAGCAATTTCACGCCAAATATTACAATATGCTGTGACCGGCTACGTCTGTCGCATGAGACAATTGATTTTTTGTGTTTATATATAATTCATGGGTTGTAAACCTGATAGTACAGCCTTAATATAGTTCTCTTTGGCGGCTTTTGAATTTTTGTCACCATTTTAGACTTAATCCATTGTAACAATAAGACTTAATCCCTTGTAACAATATGCTATGAGCGCTATTTCTGCCGTATTTTAGACAACTAATCTTTTTATGGTTATATATATTTCCCATTAAACATATTTTTATTTATTTATTTAAATATTAATTTGAATTTTTCAAATATTTCTGTTCGACAGCGTGAGAGTGCAGTAACACACAGAGGTTCATTTGTTTGTATGATAAATTAGCATAGTGATTATTATATAAAAAAATAAATAAATAGGTAAACATTATCGTGTTACACAATTTATTATGTCGCTCCATTGGCGGCTTTTGAATTTTTGTCGCCATATTAGCGATGGATTTTTTTTTTTTTTTTTTTTTTTTTTTTTTTTGTAGGAAAAGGGGAAGACTATTTTGCTAATAATTTTATCAGACTCTTTTTTGTTTATACATAAGAATCCTTTATATTCTGCTTATATTTTTAATGCTTTTTAGGTTTAAAATAGTGCTTGTTGAAATAAATTTCCTATCTTTAAAACTGCATTTGTTCTGTAAATTTTGTGTAAAATTAAATCATTTATGTTTTTATATATTTGATGCGCTACTTAGATTAAAATGGCTGTTGCTATATTAAACTTCTTGTCGAAAAACATTCGGTGTACTTCAACACCAAAATTTAAAAAATCGCCCAGCAGGATCTGTTAATGAAGCTGATAAAATAAAAATATGGTTCGTAGAGTTTAAATAATCTATTAAAAAAAAATTTTAAAACCCAAATTATTAATCTATCGTATCACATACATAGATATAGTAATAATATATAGATTGATCATTGGGGACAAAAAAGTGATTCCTTTTCACTCGGGAAAAGACGGCGATTTTACCAAAATATGGCAGTCTTTCCCCGAGTGAATACACACGGGAATATGCACGAATGTTTTAGCAAATAAAATTCATGAATAATTTATTTACTAAAGGTGAATGAAAAGCCCCAGATATAGTTTCAAATTCATTCTTCTTTTTTTTTTCCTTCAATACCACTTAATGGCTGATTCCAAAGCTTTTTTTTTCGGCATCAAAAATCTTTGCACGATAATATGGGGATGATAGATCTATATATATTATTATATCTATGATCACATAAAACTTTTCGAAAATAGAATAAAACTTAATTTGAAAAAAAAATAATAATTTTTGTTTATTAACCAAAATAATTGATGAAATTTGGAATGCAAGTTGGTCTTGTGGGGTACAGGCTGTATATTATATTTTTGTGTTCGCGAGAGAAAATTTAGAAGAATTTGAAAACTGAAATTTTTCATCCCTTTTAAAAATCATGTGACTTAATGTGAAGCAGATTTTTCATTTTTTTTCTCCTAACGGTTTCCATACAATCGTCTGCTGTTGCCACCTAAAATTCATACTTTAGTTAATTTTAAAAAATCTAATTGTCCGATTGATAAGCTGTTTAATGCGTCGGATTAAAAAAAAATTTCCCTTTCATTTGCTATCTTATTTGTAACGATGCGACTGATATTTCTAATTTATTTTCTAATCTTTCTGATTTATTTTCCTCATTTTAAATAAGTCTACGTTTTTTTTTTTTTTTTTTTTTTTTTTTTTTTTTAATTATTATTATTTTGTCGAAAAAAAATGGCAACAATTAAATTATGGATAAAATTTTAAAATTTAAATGTCTTATTTATCAGAAATTAGAAGGTTTTTATTTTCACATTTTAATTAATTAAGAAAAAACTAATCATCCGATTGATAAGCTGTTTAATGCATCGGATTTACAAAAATTTTCCCTTTCATTTGGTGTCTTATTTGTAACGATGCGAGTGATATTTCTAATTTATTTTCTAATCTTTCTGATTTATTTTCCTCATTTTAAATAAATGTACGTTTTTTTTTTTTTAATTATTATTATTATTTTGTCGAAAAAAAATTGGCAACAATTAAATTATGGATAAAATGTTAAAATTTAAATGGCTTTTTTTATCAGAAATTAGAAGGTTATGATTCTCACATTTTAATTAATTAAGAAAAACTAATCAAAAATTCGAAAATCTGACTTCGATGTGCACAATGACCCTTCGGGATGCACCTTTGTGTTAAATCTCGTGACTGTCCGAGCTACCGTTTTCGAGATCAGTGAAATATACATACAAATATTGCTCACTTAATAGTATAAGATAAATGAGCCTCTGTGTGTGACTGCACTAGCACGCTGTGAAACAGAAATATTTGATTAATTCAAATTAATATTTAAATAAATAAATAAAAATATGTTTAATGGGAAATATATATAACCATAAAAAGATTAGTTGTCTAAAATCTAAAATACGGCAGAAATAGCGCTCATAGCCTATTGTTACAAGGGATTAAGTCTTATTGTTGCAAGGGATTGAGTCTAAAATGGTGACAAAAATTCAAAAGTCTCCAAAGAGAACTATATTAAGGCTGTACTATGATCAGGTTTACAAACCATGAATTATATATAACGAATAAAATTAATTGTCTCATGCGACAGACGTAACCAGTCATAGCATATTGTAACACTTGGCGTGAAATTGCTGTAATTTTATGGTTGATCGGATAAATGAAATAAACATAGGAAATATTGTAAAAGGAAATATTATGTGCGCCACGTATAGTGTTGTTCATGTGTAACTGGGATTCAAATATAAAAGGGATGCTGATACCTCAATTTTTTCGATGCTATCTATTTCGAAACTGTTATCTAATAAGCACCTAAATGGAAGCCGAATGGTAAACCAATGTCGCAGGTAATAGGGACAGGCGCCCGAGTTTTAGCGGATGACCGAATCGCTGCCGAAGGCAGCAGGGAACCTGAAGCGAGCTTTTGAGCAATTTCAGTATTTTGTTTTATTTTATTTTTATAAAGCTATATAGAAAAGAAGTTTCCTTTAAATTTAGTGACCAACGAAGCGGGCAAAGCCTGTTAGTTGTCTATAAATAACATCTTAAAAAAATGTGCTTTTATGATGGTTACCTCACGTACCAAGTTTCGCACAATTATATGCCATAGAAGTTGAGATATAGCCTTCCTGTTATCAAAGAAAATTGCAATATATACGCGCCACCTATTAGCCGATAAGCATCCAAATTAAATCAGCATAATGTCTTTCTTACATATCAAGTTTTGTTTGATGATACGCAACAGAACCTGTGATATAACCTTCCCTTAAATTGCGGAAATCGCTGTACAGCAGCGCCACCTGTTGGCCGATAAGCATCCAAATTGAATCAGCCTAATGTCTCATAATAGTCTTCTCACATATCAAGTTTTGTTTGATGATAAGCAATAGAACCTGAGGTATAACCTCCCCTTAAACTGCGGAAATCGTTGTATAGCAACGCCACCTGTTGAGCAATTGACACCAAAAGTTGATAGGCACTATATTTCCATTTGATATTTATAAATTGAACTATAAATAATCTCAAACAGAGAATTAAGTTGTAAACACGTGTCATTTTGATAATACGATTAAAAATACTTTAAAAAACAAGTCTAAAATAAATTTATTAAAAAGATTTAAATCATCCAAAGCTTTTCTCCTTAACAAATCAAGGCAACATCAGGGATTTTATTATACATACCACAGAGCAGTTTTATGTATATTTTTTTGTACCACATAGTCAACAGTTAATTCCTTATATTGAACAAAAAACAAAGTCAACTGGAAAATGGTGAAGACATTATCCGAGATCGTAGATAAGTAACGGATGGAACTTTTATGGTTACCAAGGACTTTTACTTTTATGGTCTCTGTATGTATTGTAGAGACAAAGGTGTAAGGTGCTGCACTTAGAGGCTGGAACTATCGTAGGATCAAGAGGTGCTGCATTTAGAGGCTGGAAGTATTATAAGATGAGGAGGTGCTGCACTTACAGGCTAGAACTATTGTAGGATCAGAAGGTGTTGCACTTAGAGACTAGAACTATTGTAGGATCAGGAGGAGCTGCACTTAGAGGCTGGAATCCTACAATAGTTCCAGCCTCTAAGTGCAGCCCCTCTTGGTCCTAGAGCTTCAATAATTTTGCTGCCGACTTTACTTTCAAATAAAAAAATTTCTATGACCTATGACAGGCATTTCCTGTACCATCTGATCCGGATAATCCCTAAGAGAATGCACAATGCAGTAGGCATTCATTTCACAAATTATTCATTCAAAGAAAAAAAAAAAAATTCTTGATTTTGAAAATATTTTTTTCTTAATTCAAATTCATGCTGCTTTTCATTTAAATTGTGAAAATGCATTCTAGGAGAACATAAGAGAAGAAATGAAAAGCATATTTTACCATGTTTTTATTAACTTCTATTCTTATTTATTTGTCCGGTACAAATCTTGCAATCGAATTTTAACTAACTTCCCTACTAGCTAGACATTTGAAACTTTCACAGTAGCTCAGAACCCGGTGACAACACAATACTTCGAAGTCCGATTTTCGAACTTTTGATTAGTTTTCTTATAATTAATTAAAATATGAAAATAATAACATCCTAATAGCGTTAAAATAGCCATTAAAACATTAGCTATAGTTTAATTGTTGTCAAAGGAATTACGAGTTCATTTTCTTTCGATATAAAAATAAATACATTTAATTAAACGTGAACGTTAAAAAATGATAAAAAGTTAAATTATGCATCTCACAAAAATTGACGGCATTATCACTTTACAAATTTTATGCACATTGATAAGAGCTCTATGATTCATCAGAAAATTTAAAACATGGTGTATAAAAAGTTTTTTTTAATCTTATAATTATTTATCCATAGACAAATAATAAACATATTTGATTGCATGAGTTTTCTAAATAATATTTTTTTGTTGCAATTTACAATTTAAAATTTATGAATGTGCATTTATTTAGCTTTTTTCCATATTTCTTATTTTGAAATGAGAGAGATCATGCTAATTTTTTCGAGTTTTCCTTTAGAAAAATCTACTGATGGTGGGTTCTTTAAAAGTAGAGTTTTTTTTTTTTTTTTTTTTTTTTTGCCTACTGCTAATGTTTCCTTTAACTTTGTGACGTCATAAATCTGTTCTAAATTCGATTATAAAAACTGCAATCGAGTCTCATTTAATTCGATTAAAAGGAGTTGCAAATCTGGCAATGAGAATGACGAGACGAATTCTGTTTAACAACAAAACAAATATTTGTTGACATTTCATTTTCCATAAATTCTAACTTGGGTAAAATGGCTGCGACTGTAAATGTCACTTCCCGGAATTTAACAGAGATTTTCGTTTTTATGAGAAATAATTCTTTACAAAATAAAAATATATTTTCTGACCAGGTATGGTTATTATAAATATATGTGTTCAAATATATTAATTTGTATATGCACGACCTCACTTTGCTTATTCTATACAATTAAATATGAATAACTTGTAATGCGTTGGCAAATCTTAAATGTATAATCTCGCCGATTTGGCGATTTTTTTGTTTCTTTTGTAGCTTTTTTTTTTTTTTCTTTTAAAGAAAGACATGTACAGTTTGACTTTAATATTCAAGGAAACTCAAAATGTGCAATTATATATATATATAAAAAAAACAAGCGCTGAAAATTTAACTTAAAAATATACTTTGTTTACCATGTGGGTATGAGGATTTTATTTTTATTCGTGACCAGTTTTCTGCAATTTGCAAGTACAATCCTACTATATTCTACTTTTTTCAGGTAGCCCTCAGCCCTGTAAATGCATAGTGAATGATTTTCATACGACAGTCTACACAAAACATGCTTTTATCTTTATGCATACAAAAAATATATGTTTATTTCATTTTATTTTGTGCACAGGGCCTAATTTCCCAAGGGGCAAGTGTTCGGGTCCCCGTTTATAAGAGAGTCCCCAAATCAGTTACCTTTTGAAACTTAAAGCATTTAACATTTATACAAAATTCCATATGAATACTTTATTGTAGAAGGGAGTCCCCAATTGATGCTTTTGCCCTGGGCCCCCACTTCTGTAAGTCAGTCCCTGTCTGCTGTCTATAGATGTTAAACCACCCATTTCCTAAAAAAGTCTTAGGAGTGGTACATGGTTTGCTGAAAGAAAAATGTGAATGATTGATATCTTAATTTTTAAAAATAATTGGGTGTATGAAGCTGGAACAAAATCAGTGATGAATGAGATGTGGGGGGGGGGGGAGGGGGTAGATGTAATAAGAGTACAGTGGTAGATTAGAAGAATTTTTGCAGAAAGTGTGTATGGAAGTCTGTTTAAGAGAAAGTAGAAGAATAGAAGGACCTGGAAAGACTGTAGAAATTGATGAAAGTTTATTTGGAAAAAGGAAATACAGTAGGGGAAGAAGAGTGAATGGAGAATGGGTGTTTGGAGGTATTGAAAGCGGCAGCAGGAAATATTTTTTGAGGTGGAAGATCGTTCGGCTGCTATGTTGATTGGAATCATCCAGAGATACATCTTACCTGGATCCACAATCATATCCAGTTGTTGGAAAGCCTATGATCGACTACCACAGTACAACTTTGTACACTTTAAGGACAATCATAGTGAAATCTTCAAGGATCCAGAAACAGGAGCCCATACCAATACTATCAAAGGGACCTGGAGTGCAGTCAAGTGTAAATTTAGATCATGGGGCCACTGCCATACCAACGACCTTTTTGAGGGCTATACTTTTGAGTTTGTGTGGCAGTGCAGGTTAGAAAACGCACCTAAAGATGTCGATATTTTCCAGGAGTTTCTAACCTGCGTCAAGACCCTCTAACCCCCCCCCACACACACACACACATGTATGATGATGTGTTTTTAAATGTTTCATTCAGATTCAAAATTTAATTTATTTTTTATTTTAAATTCTTATTTATTTTTTAATAAAAGGAATTATTTAAAAAAAAATAATAATACATGATAGCGATTTCTGCAGTGCATCAGTGGTGATCTCGTACAACAATACACAAATACAATTTTACTACAGAACAATATAGTATAAACAATTGTATTCATTCAATTCATCCCATTCAATTAAATATTTTATAGCAGTGTTTGACACAACACAATATAAATAATTATAAATAATGAAAATATTAGTTTTAGTTTGATACAGAAATTTTTATAAGTGAATTGTTATTGAAAGTTGCAGACAAATTTTTTTATCAGTGCAGACAAAAACTGTCTGCAAGTCATTTTTCTGTATCACTTTTCTGTAGTGTTTCTGCCACTGGGTACATCACCACCATTTTTTTTCTCGGATGCCAATTCTGTATGTGCCAGTATTGGCATCCATTTGATCTGTTCCATCTATTTGTTGTATTCGGCTATGGCATTCAGTCTAGAAATTTTCACTCTCTTCTTCGCAGCTTGTGAATAACCGTCAACAGTAGTGAGGGGAGATATACCATGAACATTCAAAGTAACTGTTACAACTGAATTGTCCATCCATGTTGTAATGATGATGTTTTCATCCTGGCTGTATGCATACTCGTATGATTCTCTTTTTGTCTTTTTCATGATCTCTGTCTTAGGGGCAAATATAATAGATAAATATAATAAAAATAGGGCAAAATTACAGACAAATCTGAAAAAGTAATGAACAATTAAAAATGACTACATGAAAGACTAACGTGACCAAATGATAACACAATGTTATAACCTACTTTTTACATATAATTACTATGTATATAGCCTTAAAAGCAATATATTACTGTTCTCTGATGTTTTAACATTATGATTATGCCTATAGATTTTATTCAAAGCAAGTTATAAAGCAAGAAGCTAGACGCCGCGCCATTTTAGGTGCAGAAATTCATAGCACTATTTTCCTCGATCTACTACAAACCTCTACAAACAGACAGACTAGTGCCGATACCTATTAATGATAGAATGAACTATTAACAAACCTGAAATTATAAAATATTTATTGATTTTAGATTATTTGGCTACAGAGCGAAAGAAATGTAAATCATTGTTTGCTGTGACCATACAGTAACGCCATTACATAATGGGTTAAACATGTAAATATAACAAAAACTTAATTTTAAATTTTGACCCAAAAGCAATACATTCTCTACTTATGCATAAGACAGGTGACACGCAAGCGCGCCCCATCATCGACTGACCCAGATACGAGGGTATCCATGCAGTCCCGTCTCAAGACGACCCAACATCGTGCAGGCCTTAGCCGCTACGACAGCAACATAATAATGAAAATCGCTAAAGCAGCAATGAATAATTTAGGTATTTTTATGTATATTAAATTAAAAACAATAAACGATACGCCCATGAAATTCAAAATGTGAACAGTTCATAATATTTTACACAAACATTTGTCAATTGAAAATTTATTCATTAGTGATATAAACACAGGTGACAGCAATAATTACTTAAGAATTGCATTTTTAAACATAATATAACTGTTACAATATTGGTTCCCATTTTTTGAAAAATGAAACCTCATTTTATTTTTTGTAAAACTGCATCTTTTAACTCCATATATGTGCCCTCTTTTTTTAACTACATCTTACTTTTTATTACTCTCTACTACAGATCTTGTGAAATATGATCACCATTGGTGACTAATATATTTTTTAATGGCTACAAAAATTTTTGATGGTCACCAAATTTTTTTTTAATACCTGGAGCACTGCTGTTCTATATATAACTTACTACCATTTTTAGAATACGTCTCTGTGTATATATAAAAACTTTTGTGGGCACTGTACTTCTTGAACCAATAAACAAAATTTAATGAACTTTGATATTTAGTTCAGGGTGGCTAGCAGTCAGGGAAAATCAAAGAATCAGGGAAAAGTCAGGAAATTTTAAAAATCTGGAATAGTCAGGGAATTTCCTGTAAAGTCAGGGAATTTTAACAAATTTTGTGAAAATAAGCTATATTAATCATTAAATTATTAATGATATTTTAAATAACTTAATTTTTTGCTAGTGTTGTGAAATTTTCATAGAAAATAAACGTGAGAGTCAGGGAAAAATGGAGGAAAATCTCGAAAAATAGTCTGGGAAAAGTCAAGGAATTTGAAAAGGTTTAAATGCTAGCCACCCTGTAGTTAGACCTTGATCTAAATTGGTGCTGATAAATGGGGCTCAATTACTCAATAAGTGGTGCTCTCATCCTATTTTTTCATAATTTTTAATATGGCATTATAGGATAAAATTTCTATAATGAGAATTATTTTTTACTTTTGAATGTGAAATAAAAAAAAATAATAGTCAAACAGGAAAATTTTTGTACATGATGGGGGGATCGCTTTCGTTCAGGGTGTGTAAATTTTCGATATGGGTGTCTTTTAGAAGAAATCATCTATACCTTAAAACAGATGGTTTTGTTTAACCATATATCTGAAATGATAATTAAAAAAAAAATAGCAGGCCACTAGAATTTTTTCCTTCAATATATAGTGTTAAATTTCTTAGTTGAAAATCCTGCATTTATCATGAAAAATAACTTTACTTAAGTAATTTGTACTATGTGAATTTCTGTCAGAAAATATAGAAGAAAATTTTGTGCTGGCTACAACATACACTAATTTCCGAAGTGTAGCAGTACCCTATTCTTTCTTAAACCTAAAAGAAACTCTGTTAATTGTATTAGATTGTTGTTTTTATTTTATTTTTCCCAATATTAAACCGAAAAAAAAAAAAAAAAAAAAAAAATATATATATATATATATATATTAACATATATATTATATTAACATTAATGTTATATTTCCAAACAGATACTTGATGATAAAGTTGCGTTGGTTTCTACAAGAGAATTGGATAATGGACATAATTTTTCTAGAAGTATTGATTTACCTCCAGTTTGGTAAGATATATTTTATTTGTTGATAGTTATTGAAATATAAACAATCATTTAGAATCATTATTTGAGAAATTTTTTTATTTCAGGATTGAAGGCATTGAAGACGTAAGTTTAAACTATTTATTTATTAATATGCATGTATATTTATTTATATAAGTCATTTATTTAGAAATGTCAAATTAATTTTAAAATAATCTAATCTCTACATTTTTAGAGTTATTTAATTGTTAATTTAGTTTTGCTGTAATAAAGCACTTTTTTTTTTAAATTTTTTTTAATCTGATTGTAAAGTAGTTTTTTTTTTTTTTTTTTTTCAAATATTTAGGTTCAGTATGAGATGAGCCGAATAAAACAAAAATGTAAGTTAAACACTTAACACTATATATGTTTTTTTTTTTTTTTTTATGGACTGTTATGTAATATATATCAACAGGCAAGGATCACTCTGGAGTGTTTCAGGAAGGCGACCTATCCTAGTGCCCTTTTTTGATAAAATCCCGCCTTCCTTTTTCTGATAAAATTTTGCCTTGTTTGCATTTTAAGTTAAAAAACTCCTGACTTACTCTTTTCAATTTACAACGTTAGTGTTGTAAAAAACAACGTATGAGCCATGGTCATTACAGAAAAACTCCATTTTCTTTTTTCTTGGTTGTGGCCCTTGCAAAAAGTGCAGCTGATGTGCTATTCCCCCCCCCCCCCCTTGTTTCATCATGGTCTCCAAAATATGGACTGTCGCACACTTCACTTAAGTTGAAATGACACAAGCCAAGTTAGTTATCTATCTGTAATTTATTCTTCTAACAGTTACATCAGTCCAGACCTTCTTTTTTGAAAAGCTCCAGAGAAAATATTAAGTCTTTTCGTCGTTATTCTATTCTTCAAAAATCCTAATTAACAATAAATACAAAAAACAAACCAAACTGTTTTTCTATCACCTTCTCCTTCTTAATTTTCTTTTTCCTGCATGTGCGCATGGTTTGTATTTTATCAATTCAATATTATATTAATTTTAATAAACCATGGTATAACTTAATTTTTATTATATATCTTTTTTTTTCTATGCTTTTAATCTCTTCTTTTTATTTACCCTTTGTGATAATTCTAATTTAGATATTTAGCTATTTTGGCTAAGAAAGTATCCCGCAAACTCTCTTGGCTATGAATTTTCCTCATGGACTTGACATGGACCAAACTTTTTTTATGCCTATTCTATATCTGTTTTTATTTGTTATTCTATTTCATTCATAATCAGGGTTGGATTTCTTCCAGGACAGTGGAAGAAACTGGAAAAAAAATGGAAGAAACCAACCAGAAGACAAAACAGATGTTCTAAATTAAAATTTATGATCTATATAAACTCAAAGCATAAATATGTCAAATCTAAACTATAATCCAATTAATATTAAAAATATTTTTAGAAAAATAAGTTATTTCATAACAAACACTAAATATATACAAATGATGGGTTTTTTACTTTTCAATGCTAATTTTTTTAGAACTTTTTGCGTAGATACTATCTCATATTATTATATGTTCAAAAAGTACAAGTGATAATAATTACGAAATTTTTAGCCATAATATTTGCAGTTTTTTCTTTAAAGGGTACAATTTTTTGTATAAACTCGAAGCTGGTACCTAATGAACTGTATCAATAAGTAAGATACCTACTTTTAAACTCTCCTGCAAGTTCTCTAGGATTAAAAAAAAATATATATCCATAGTTTGTATTTATCTAGTTTAAGTTGAAAAAAAAAGTGCAGCATTGAAATACTAAAAAAATTTTCATTTGTTTTACAGTCAACTCCCTCTAACTCTCAAAAGTTTTGTCCAGAAGTTGTGCGGATTATAAGAATTTGCAGATTAGAGATCATTACCTTTGTTTACAGTTTTCTTTTGCAGATACGAGGGTTGCTATTTATATTTCTGGCCTTGGCAACAGTAAGTGTTGCTAGGCGACCGCAGACTATTTTAATCGAAAGTTTGATATTTTTAAACGTAAATTCAGCAGACGATTTACCATTATAGCTTTATTTGTGTTGTTGACAGTAAATTGAAAAGTTCTCTTTCAAAAAATGGAATTGAATCGTGAAAATTTTCGTGCGATTATTTTTCATAACTTTCGACGTGGATTGTCAAGACAAGAGTGCTTCGATGAACTTAACTCTTTATACAGCGATAAAGCGTCATCCTACAGCACTGTAAAAAATTGGTATAACGAATTTAATCGTGGTCGATGTTCGATCCAGGACGAATCCCGTGCAGGTCGTCCAAAATCCGTTGTTGTGCCAGAAAAGATCGATGCTGTGCGTGAACTGATAAAGCAAGAGCGTCATGTGACATACCGTGAGATTGAGGCGTCTTTGGACATTAGTATGACTAGCATCAATAAAATATTGCATGAACATTTGAGCGTAAAAAAAATTTGTTCGCGTTCGATCCCGCATAATCTGACAAACGCTCAGAAAAAGGCTCGTGTCGATTGGTGCAAGGAAATGTTGGAAAAATACGTTCAAGGTACATCAAAGGCTGTGTGTAACATCTACACAGGTGACGAATCATGGATCTATGCATATGAGCCGGAAACAAAACAGCAATCAACTGTATGGGTCTTCCAAGGCGAGGCAAAACCAACAAAAGTTGTTCGAGGAAGAAGCACATCGAAACAAATGATTGTCTGTTTCTTCGGTATTAACGGTCATGTGGCAACAGTGGTGTTAGAGCAACGCTGGACGGTCAATTCTGAATGGTACACGACCATTTGTTTGCCAGAAGCCATCGGAGAAATTCGAAAAAAGCAGAAGAACAGGCGAATCATTCTTCATCATGACAATGCGAGCTCTCACACATCGACTCAAACAAATGCATTTCTGACTGAGCGAAAGATCGAACTGATGGGTCATCCGCCGTACAGCCCTGATTTGGCACCCAATGACTTCTTCTTATTCCCACACATCAAAAATAAATTACGTGGACAACGATTTTCGACCCCCGAAGAAGCGGTTGATGCATTCAAAACGCGTGTTTTGGAGTTACCTCAATCGGACTGGAAAAAGTGCTTTGAAAATTGGTTCAAACGCATGCAAAAGTGTATTGATCATCATGGAGAATATTTTGAAAAACAATAAAACCAATTTCGATCCTACATATTTGTTTTTTCATTATTAGGCCAGAAATATAAATAGCAACCCTCGTACAAAGGGGTTGGGGGCAAAATCTCACGAGACAAAATATCGCGAGAACAAAATATCGCTGACGTAAATGAATACAAAGCAAAAATGAATTGGTAATTATTAGTAATGTTGTATAAAATTTCATGACAACACATACCTTAGTCAGAGCACTGACATTCTGACAAACCCACAACAAAATTTTTTATAAATTTTACTTAAAATAGTTTAAAGACTATATTTATTAACTTTTGTCAAAATTAGTCATAATGAATTCAATTGTGCTTATTAATTTTAAAATTTTTAATTCAAGTTTGTGAACAGCATTCAGCTTTAATGTCAGCAGTGATGTACACGATTTTTAAAATGTATTTTGAATAGTGAAAAGAAAAAGATAAAATAACTTAAAAATAAACATAGATAAAATAATGAAATTCAACTCTATGATTTATTTAATTTATTTATTTATTTTAATTAATATTTATAAGGCCCTGTGGCTCCCGCCAGAGATCACATGTGACACAAAGTCAAATTTTCAAAATAGATCATACTAATTTTTTGACGCGATATTTTGTCCGGCGAGATTTTGTCCCGTAATATTATGTCCCGATCCTGATACAAAGTCAGTTATTATTAATTCATAAATAAACATCAAATTGGAAAGATGATTTCTAATAAATTTTAGAATAAAATATTTCTTTAATATTAATAAAACTAATCTATCACATTCATATATGATGGTAAATAATTTAACATATTCAAATAATAGGTACCTATAAAATGTAAACAAACACATTTAAAAAATACGAAACAAAATATTTCTGAAAGTTCGGAAATAATATTCAACACTGATTAATTCTGATGAACATTGATGTAATCAGGGCCGTGCTTAGGGGGGGGGGGGGGCGACCGGGGCGGTCGCCCAGGGCGGCTAGGCTAACAGCTAGGGGCGGCTAAAAATGACAAAATTTCAGCTAAAAATTAGGTTTAATAAAATTGCTTTTTATTAAAAAAACAGGATTGGATTGGATTTGGCAATAAGGCCGATTGACTGCTGTAGGTCCTAGACCTGAGGGACAGTGCCCTCCGTGGGGGTCTTTCTAAGAGGTCCTAGCCCGTAGTTACACAAGTTTCGGAGAAAACCATGAAAAACTCCGATCGGCTAGGCCGACAAGTGCGACTTGGGATTGAACCCGACACCTCATGTCTACCAGCTTTGAGCGCATAACCACTCGGCCGCTGGAGGCTTATTTTAAAAACATAGAAAAAAAAACTTGATAACTTTTCATCTGTGGCAACCTGGCAGTTTTTGGCTTTAAAGAATAGTTTTCAGAAGCAGAAGTAGAGAAATAATTTTAGTGCCTAGTATGGTGGCTAAAATTTTTTGCCTAGGAGGGCGGCTAAAATATTTTGCCCAGGGCGGCTAAAAGTGTAGGCACGGCCCTGGATGTAATAGTAGTTTGTTTTAAGTATTAGTCTGTATGAATTGCAGGATAATAAATATAAGAATGTTACTCCCCCCCCCCCCCTCCCCAATTGTGTTTAAAAGCAAGGATTACGCTAAAAATTTAATTTAATAAAAAGTAGAAATGTGAATTTTTTGATAAATATATTTTATAGATAAATATATATATTTATACATACACATATAACTTATTAAATGATTATACAGTGAATTATATCGTTAATGAGAAAATGCTCAGATGTTAATTATTTATCAATTAATCGATGTTTGCATAGCATTTATTTTTAATTTCATTAATATGATGGCAACTGCCTATCCTCCATGTTGTCTGAAAGTTTTACATGTGGTTGCTCTGATTTTTTCTATTTTTCTTTCTGGTTTCCTTGATGATGTGATTTAATATTTTAATTCATTTCTCATTCAAAATGGTTTAGCTGCTCGATCAAGGCATGAACGATATATATTTGCTATTATTAGCTATATTGTTTTACAAAATCGTTGCAGCTTTCACAGCTTTATGAAGTACATGCCTCCTGATGAGATAATACTTCTATTTTTAAGCATTTTTTTCCCAATTAATCTATTTTTTATTCCAATTATTATTTTTGTGGTCTTTTATTTATTTTCTCCATCATTATGTTTAATGGTCCTTTTTTCTCCAAGTGGGTGTAAGTAATTTATATTGCTTGTGTTACTTATAGGATCTTAACATGTATCACAACATTTTTGTGTTAGTTTTAGCAATGTGTTACAATTAGTTTTATTTTTGTCGTGTTGCTTTTGACATGTATCTATTAAATGCTAAATAATTAAGATTAAAATATCTATCATTTATATATCTATATATATATATATTGAGAGGCTAAGAGTAAATTTTGCATGTTAGTGCAACTGTATTTTGTCTGTGGTCACAGTCACTTAGAATTAAATCCCAGACACATTTCTATGAGCTCTGGAAATGCTAACAGCTAATTAAAATCAAGAAAATCCCTAACGGAAAATTGACCATAAATAATATTCTAATGAATGGAAAAAAATCTAAATCTGTTAATTCAAGTGAAGTCTTTTTTTTTTTTTTTTTTTTTTTTTTTTAAATGATAGTATTTTTTATTTAAATGCAGTGCAAGAATTAAAGGGATTACAGGATAAAAATGTTACAAGACCGTCCCTCGATGATTCACTTCATGAAGAAAAAGAAATTGAAAATGTTACACAAGAAATTACAAAGGTATTTCTGTTTTTTTTTTTTTTTTTTTTTTTTTTTTTCTCTTATAATTATTGACACTATATATATGTACCATAAAATACTTTTTAAGCACCCCTCAATCTCCGAGAAAAATTGGGATACATTTAGTGAGAAAGTGGATAAATGATAAAAATTGGCGAAAATATAGAAATTGACATGTATTTTCCTGTTAAACTTATGTGGCACAAAAAAGGATTTAAAAACAAATAATTTGTCCAGTTGACAAATGAAACACTTTTTTTTTTTTCATATAAATAAAAAAAAATTTTAAATACATATTTATTCCAAAATATACTTCACAAATTTTCAGCTGAAGTTAATCTTCTGAGTTAATTACAGCTGAAATTAATGGGCTCTTCCCAGCGTCATCTGTTCAATCATGTGATAAGGGAAAACAAAGAATCGAATTCAATTAAATATTGTTCTTAAGAACAAAAGTATTAATATTTAATATAAAATAAAATAAAAGTAATATTGTGCATTTATAAACAGTAGAATAATTGTATTTGTAAATTTAATAATTTTTTATAAACACTTTTTGTGTTTATTTATTCTCACCTGTAAGAATCGATTTTTGTATGTTGTAGTGTAACTCTTACATTAACTGATCTAGCAATAAATAATAGTTTGTTCTTGTGGAAAGTTTATGGATTATAATTTGACATTTTAAAATGTTTTCAATTAAATTTAATTGCATAAAAGTGTTACAACAAGTTAATTTATCTTAGTTACTGGCCTAAATGGCTTTACACCATATGATGTTGCACCGTTAATGATACGTAAGTACCAAATATCAACATTAATAACAAATGTAAACTAAATGATGATTGTAAATGTATACAGTAGACAAAAGATGATGAATAATGATAAAAAATGGATTAAAAATGATGATGTATAAAAAAAATAACACAGATTAAATACAATTGATCAAAAATAAGAATAGAAAATATGTTATTTCAGCAATTGCTATAGATATAGAAGACTTTGTCTGCTGTTTGTTTATCACCTATCATGTGACCTCTGATGTCAGGTGGGAAGAGTCCATTGATGGAAAATGAGAGGAGGAAATGAAAAACACAAACAAGTGTTAGTGCTCTGTTTACTGCACTCGTGCCTACTTTTTTGACCTGATGAACGGCTGTACTTTCTTTCGGCATGAAACAATTGTTGCAAGTTTCTTGCATTTTTATGGTATTTATTCAAAGTTTTGTACTTATTACTTTATAACGCCAGTTCTAGGGTGCATTTTTATAATGAATAATACCTTTTTTGATGGCAGATTGCCCTTATTGAGTTCTACCTAGCAGTTCTTATAGTAATTTTTTTTAGGTGGATTTCTTTAGAAATCGACCTATTGCAATCACTTTGTTTATCTATCTATCTATCTATAATGAAAATTTTGTCACCACGATAACTCCCGAAATAATACTCCAAATTGAACCAAATTTGGACAGCGAACTTTTTAATAAATATCTCGGATGAGTTTGTTAACCTTGTTTTCAAGTGGCAGCTACTTGAAAATTTGAAATCCATGTTGTAAAAAGCATATTTGAGGCTGGATTTCCTTGAATTTTGATGTAAATATAGACCACATAAAGGTCTCAATAAAGTTTATTAATGATCTTTATCTGCCATTTTTAACAAAGTGGCGACTATCTTAAGTTAAGCGGGGCCACTTGAAATCAGGCTATTACTTGAAAATTTAAAACCATGATAACTTCTGAAATAATACTTCAAATCAAACGAAATTTGGACTGTGAAGTTATCTTATAAATATCTTGGATGAGTTTGTTAACCAAGTTGCTCCGCCATTTTGTTTTCAAGTGGAGACCACTAGTAAATTTCGAATTTCCACTGTGAAAATGACATTTAAGACCAGATTTACTTGAATTTTGATGTATACATAGACTGTATAAGGGTCACAACCAATTTTATTAATAAAATTTATCTGCCATTTTTAACAAAGTGTGGATGTTATAAACTAAGCGAGAAAACTTGAAATTATGCTGCCACTTGAAAATTTATAAACCTGATAACTTTTTAAATTCTGATTGAATTCAGACTGAAGTTGGACAGTGATCTTATCATATAGTTATCTTGGATGAGTTCACTGGGCAACTTGTTCCGGCCACTTGAAAATGTGCCATCGATAACTTTTAAAATACTAAACTGATTCAAACAAAAGTTGGATAGTGAACTTATGGCTCAAATATCTTGAATAAGTTTGCTTGGTAACTTCATCTGCAATTATATTTCCAAGTGGCGTTATCATACAAATATTTGGATGATTTCACTGAGCAAGGTGCTTCGGCATTTTGTTTCCAAGTTGCAGCCACTTAGACTACCACTTGAAAATTTGTCGTAACAATAACTTTTGAAACACTGCACTGATTCGAACTAAAGTTGGACAATGAATTTATGCTTCAAATATCTTGGATGAATTTGCTGGGCAACTTGCTCCATTATATTGTTTCCAAATAGCAGCCACTTGAAAATTTGTTATCATGGTAACTTTTGAAATACTTAATCAATTCAATCCAAAGTTTTAAAATGGATTTATCATTCAAATATCTGTGATTTTGGTGGGCAAGTTTCTCTGCGATTTTGTTTCCAAGTTGCATCCACTTGAATGCTGCCACATGAGATTTTGTTATCGCAATAACTTTTGAAATACTGAATTTATTCAAACCAAGTTGGACAGTGGACTTATCTTACAAATATCTTGGATATCTCACTGAGCAACTTGCTCTGCCATTTTGATCCAAGTGGCGGCCACTTAATTTTTCAACACAATGATGTTTGAGATTCTGGATTAATTCAAACTAAATTTGTACAGTAGATTTATCTCACAAATACATTTGACATATTTGTTTGCCAGCTTGGCCCGCCATCTTGTTTCCAAATGCCGGGCACTTGAAAATTTTAAATTCACATAAAAAGGTATTTATGAACCGATTTGCTTAAAGCTCCATATGTACGTAGTCTTCATCAATATTTTTAGCAAGTCCTTTAATGATTTGGAGCTGCCATTTTGTGTTTAAAAATTGTGGCTACTTGATAAGGAGAAAGAAATCAACCTACTCTTCCGAATGAGCCAGAAGGTCTTGTTTATTATTATTATTATTTATTGTTTTTTAAATTAACAAATATAACTAATATTACGTAAATAAAATACCTCAAATAACATCCTTTTAAAGAACTTAGCATATTAATTTCGGGCACACCCCGTACCCATCCTCAGTGCCAAGTACGAAAAATGCCGTTCTTCTGTAGATCTTCATATTCGTGGTGTCGTGGATTACATGCCTTCGCTTCGCTTCACTTTCAAGTTCGGTTCAGTTCCGTCACATTTATTATCTTCATTATGAAGTTAAAGGCCCGGTATTGGCAATATCAATTAAAATTTATTAAGAAAGGATTAAATTTTATATTACGTAAATAAAATACCTCAAATAACATCCTATAATCTACGACGCCACGAATATGAAGATCTACAGAAAAACGGTATTTTTCGTACTTGGCACTGAGGATGAGTATGGTGTGCCCGAAATTAATATGCTAAGTTCTTTAAAAGGATGTTATTTGAGGTATTTTATTTACGTAATATAAAACTTAATCCTTTCTTAATAAATTTTAATAAATATAATTAAGTTTGTCTAAATTTATGCATTTTATGATTTTTTTTTTTTTCAAATTTTAGTATTTGTAAAAAAAAAAAAAAAAACATGATATTTGAAATCTTAATATTTTGAAATTTGTTTTACAGATGTTTCATCATTGTCATAAGATAATTCATCAAATCCGGGAGAGGAGCCATGGAACAACTTCTAAAGAATTTCAAGTCAGCCAAAATGTTTTGTCCAGTTTAGTCAGTGCCCTGCAAGAATTATCATCGAAATTTCACAGTGCACAATCAGAACACTTACGCCGTAGGTCACATTTTTCATTCATTGCGATCAGTAATCGTTTTGATTTTTGATAGCAATTAATAATTAATAGCAGTGCTTTTTGATAGTAATTTTAATAATCTTTTTGATTTTTAAACTACTGTTTTTACCCATTAATGATGCACATTTCTTTTTTCCTTGCAAAAATTACTCTAATTGATTAAAAATAACTATAAACCTTAACCTAACTTCATGCATGTTGTTAAATTATTCAGCCGGGTACCAGTGGCGGCTCGTGAATCGAAAATAGATGAAAAGCTCAAAAATAATATTTAAGTATTTTTAATCATAATTTTTACTAAGCATGGTCTTAACTTAAATTAACTAAAAATACTAATTTAAATGTAAATTTATATTCCATAAATGAATACAGCGTAAAATACAGTGTGCCTCTTCACCAATTTTCGGTGCACGAGCCGCCACTGCCGGGTACCCGGCTCTCATCAGATGACGACTTCTGTGGAGGACTTGAACTTGACTTACGAATTTGAGTTTCTTTAGCCATAAGGTGGTGCCACACTCTGTCGAGAGCCACTGTACTGCTGTCGTTACATGCTTCCTGATTGGTGGTTATTTTGATTGATTCACGATACATTGTGTAATAATAATCATCATAATTAGGAATTTTGCTGGTTTTATCAAAATTAATTGTAATATTTTGTTCGTTAAAAGTTTTGGCTAAAGCTGTATTATATTTTCTATTTTTAATATCGTTTTTATGTTCGTTCATTCTTGTTTTAATTTTTCTTTTTGTAACTCCAATATATGAACCTGGTTTATTATTTTGATTTGTAAATGGTATTTTATCTATTCCTGCCGTTTCTAAAGGGGGGGGGGGTCTTTATCACTTCGTATTAGGTGAAAAATATTTCTATTTGGGTTTAATAGGGATGTTGACACCGTATTTGTTTGCTACATTTTTTATTCTATTAGATTGTGAATCAATCAAAATAACTACCAATCAGGAGGCATGTAACGACAGCGGTGCAGTATCACCCGACAGAGTGTGACGCCACCTTATGGCGAAAGAAACTCAAGATCGTCAGTCAAGTTCAAGTCCTCCACAGAAGTCGTCGTCTGATGAGAGCCAGGTACCCGGCCGAAAAATTTAACGATATGCACGAAGTAAGGTTAAGGTTTATAGTTATTTTTAATTAATTGTAGTTTGCACTTCGTTTTTATGTGTTTTCATTTAATACTCTAATTGATCTAAAATACTGATAGAATACTAGATTTTTTTTGTCTCCTGTCATAATAGCGTTCTGCATTGGGTCGTTTTGACTGAATTTTTTTCTTGCATGTCGGGCTTGGGTTCAGATTGACTGAATTTTCAACAAATGGGGTTGAGTTGAGAACATCTTTCAAAACAATTTTACAATAAACAGAAATTTCTTTGATATCGTTATAACTGTATAAGTCGGGTCTATCTCTATTTTCACTTTCATGCGACAGGAAATCCTGTACCAGCCTCTCGCACCGTGCCAGCAGCTACCTGAAATGCCTTTCTCATTCCTAGGGCAAGAAAGACTTACCCTCTTTGCCCAAAATGCCACCAAAATGTGCTCCTGCAGATTACATCTTGGACTGTTTGTGTCTTCTTTGGGAGAAAATGTTTATTTCTCTCCTTCTCGTGGTTGACTTTCTAAGTTTATTGAAATTTATTTTTCCGACTGAGTGAAAATAATGCACTATTTTCACTCAGTCGGAAAAATAAATTTCAATAAATATGATTTTCTTCCCAATCAGTTGATTGTGTGATTGTAATATATTGTATTTCTTTCTCCTATTGTTTAATGGTGTTTTCCTTTGCCTGCGGCTTATTTCTGTCGAGCTATCTACATGATAGACCAGATGTTTCTGCCTAAAAGTTGTCTGAGGGAGTAATGTCCACCGGATGCGGCCTGGATAGCTCAATTGGTAGAGCCTTGACCTTGTAACTCAAAGACCTGGGGTTCGACTCCCAGTCCATGCATTATTTTCACTTAGTCGGAAAAATAAATTTCAATAAATATGATTTTCTTCCCAATCAGTTGATTGTGTGATTGTAATATATTGACTTTCTAAGTGTCAACAATTTCTTGGATCTGGTCTGACTCTGTCAGTCTAGGTTGGACATAACTAACACTCTTAATTTTAAATACAGTAAGAAATTTAAATTAAAAAAAAAAAAAAAGTGAGAAAGTTTTGAAATTATTTTTTATAATGAGAAACATAATGCACTGGAAAATAATTAAATTTTCTGATCATATTCTTGTCATTTTAGACATTCTTATGCACATAAATTGCTCTTAATTATATGTAAATTTTATGCATGGATATGGGGATACATACACCCTGCGACAAAAAGATAGGTACAAAGAGTTTTTTCTTTTCTTTGATTTTTCATAAAATAACATTATCTAAAATGTGCTTATCATTTATTATTATCATAAAATAACACTATTCCCAGACTAATTTTTGTTTTAAGACTCATTTAGAAAAGTTTTAAGACTAGAATTTTTCTAATTTAAGACTACACTGCGCAACAAAAAGTTAGGAACGAAGGTTTTTTTTAACTTTTCATAAATTAACATTATCTAAATTGTGCTGATCATTTATTATCATAGCAAAATATTATATCAAAAACATATTCAATATTTGAATCATATTCAAAATATTCATATTCAAAATAATCATATTAAAAAATTAAAAAAAAAAATTCTTTGTTCCTATCTTTTTGTTGTGGTGTGTAGCCTTAAATCAGAAAAATTTTAATCTTAAAACTTTTCTAAATGAGTCTTAAAACAGAAATTAGTCTGGGAATAGGGTTATTTTATGATAATAATAAATGATAAGCACAATTTAGATAATGTTATTTTATGAAAAATCAAAGAAAAATCCCTTTGTACCTATCTTTTTGTCGCGGGGTGTAAGTGGCCATTCAGTTAATCTTGTTCAGTAGCGATTCGTCAGTTAAAAAATAAATAAATAAATAAATAAAATATATATATATATATATATATATATATATATATATATTATAATTGATGCATATGTATGCAGTTTTTTAGAATTCTAAAACAGTAATTTACAAAATGATTTATGATGTCCACCATCCCAAAATTCTTCTTCTTAATTTATTGCCTAATAATTTTTATTACATGTAAATTTGATTTTTTTTTCATAATAGAAATTCTTTTTTTTTAGAATTAAGATCAAGGGAAGAAAAATCTCAACAGTTTTTTAGCTCTACTTATGTTCCAAAATCAAATGATTCTTCATTTGATGTTTTACAAGAAGAAAGTTTTAATCAAGTAAGTGTATACATTATATATATACAAGTTGGTCTTCACCCGCCTAATAGTCAATACTTCCAAAATTAACCTATTTTTGAATTTGCCATATTTGCTAAATCAAAAACAGTGGCTATATGCCATGATAAATAGCCCCTTTGCATAATTCTTCATCATAAAAAAGAGCCCATTCAAAAATTCATAAACTGGATCCTTTCATAAAATTCAAATTCTTTCACAAAATCTTATTTTTTTATTAATCTATTTATTTTCAGTATTGTTTCCAATTCCAATGAATGTATATAATTGGTTGAAGTTGAATTGAAAAACATCAATAACTTAATGATTAAACTTTATATAGAGTGACTGTTAAAATTGAAGGTTTTACACAATATATATATATAAAAGGATTTTTTTTTTTTTTTAAGTAAAAATCTTAGAAATTTTATTTGTTAATTCATGAACCATGGAAATTCATTATAGATAAAGTGGTGTGGAAGGTTGATTTTTCATACCAACTATGGGAAAAATACCAGAGCTTGGAATCGAACCTAGACCCTTCACTTAACGTGCAGGTGCTCTACCACTGGGCTACCCTGGCTGACAACCAGCTCGGTTTTTCTCGCATAATATCCATTGGCAAGGCCACCGTGTCTGCAAAATGCAGATGTAACTGGTGAGAATATTTCTCATGGCACAATTCCGATAGATCATGGAGGGAAAGAAGCACCCACACATTAAGTGGAGGGCCTGGGTTCAATTCCCAGTTCTAGTATTTTTCACATAGTTGGTATTGAAAAATCAACCTTCCACTCCACTTTATCTATAGCAAAAATCTTATTTAAACTTATATATATATAAAAAAAAAATATTT
Source organism: Salticus scenicus (assembly GCA_963930645.1). Lineage (NCBI taxonomy): Eukaryota > Metazoa > Arthropoda > Arachnida > Araneae > Salticidae > Salticus > Salticus scenicus. The sequence continues at coordinate 209,552,644 of OZ005661.1, forward strand.
AAGTAAAATCCTGTTCAGAACTATTTAAGAGAATATATATATATATATATATATGGGTCATTGCCAACGCAAGGGGTAGAAACCATGTCCCTCAGCTCTCAAAAATATAAAATAATTTCAATCAGAAAAAAGTTTACAACTAGGCTATTTCTTACGATTTTCTCTAGTTGAATATTATTATAAAAGTTTTTAATGTTATTTATTTTTCTTAGAACTCGATCGATAAAACCTGGAATGTCCACTCCGTGGACTGTCCCCAAGGGAAGTCTGCAGAATATAGCATTAATTTCAAGCTTAATATTAATGTTTTTTAATTACATTTTGATTTAAGCAGGATATAATTATCCTTAAAAATATATTTATTAAATTTTAGAGCTATAAAATGAATCTTGTTTTTTTAATTAATTTATAAAAAATGTCCCTAATAAAATGCGTCCACTCCGTGGACAACTATTTAATTTCCCATAAAGTTCAGTAGATGGCACTGTCTGTCACCAGTGTGTAACTGAGAAGAAAGAGGGGGAAGCCATCTTTGTTTTTACCTACATGTTCTGAACTCAATGCTTTATTTCGTTCTGTTAAAATAGATTTCATCTGTGATACCTCTGTTTGGCTATCTCATCAGTCCACTCCGTGGTCAGAAGTATACAAGTAATTATAAGGACTATTTATTATCTAATTATTATTACAATTAATGATTATAAGACTTAATTCAACACTAAAGTTAAATTGTTCCTGACGTTGTTGCTTTCTTCCTTAAAATTCAAAACCAGACATTCTGTCCACTCCGTGGACTTCCACTCCGTGGACATCATTTGATCACGAAGTGGACACTTCTTTCCACGGAGTGGATACTTTCAAAATTAATCTTAAAAATAGATACATTTGAAAAATAATCTAAATAAATTTGATAAATACATTTTATCCCTTTATTTATTTATTTATTTTTTTTTTTTTGTTAGCCTACTGATTGCTTAAGGTGCAATGGAAATATATTTTCCCCCTAACTTTTATATTTTTATTCGTGATTTTCTAAAAATGTCATTTCAACGTCTTTAAAACAGTATTTGCTATTTTTTACTGAACTCTTAAGCATTTCTCTTCATAGTTTAAATGTAACAACAGAATTCGTATTAATATAATTTAAAGAACAGTTTTATGAGTGTTGTTTACAGAGTAATGCAAAAGGATGATGTATACTATATGTCCTTTTTTTTTCTTTTTAATTTTAAAGGTAAAATGTAGAAAAGGTGACATAACACTTTAGAAAAATAATTGCAAAAATATAATTAAATTTAGTTTCAGAAGAAAAAATAAATAAAAATATTTTTGTTTTACAGCAAAACTAAAATTGTTTTGTATTTTTATTAATTGAATAACTTTTTTTTTTTTTATATATATATAAAAACAATACTTAAAATATATATTTATTTTCTTTGCAGAAATTTATTATGCTGTTCAAGAAAAATGGAAATTCGCATGTAACCCAATGCAGGACAAACAAATGTGCACAAACCTTCGCTCAAACTCAGTCAAAAAGAAAATTAGGTGGAGTTGAAAATCAAAAAGATAAGAAAAATAAAAAGAAAAGGAAACTTCCCAGCCAAACTACAGAAAAACGTAAAGAACAAAAAAGAAAAATTATGCAGAGAGCAAGAGACAGACTAATGCTCCTATTACACACAACACGTTTTCACACAACTTTTGAGATAATTGTAAATTTGGCTCAAATCACGTCAATGCCCAGTGTAATAGGAATTGGGAATACGATCAATTTTTTCTGGCAAGTCAGACTGTGATAAACCAGTGAGAAGAAAGCTCTTTATGTACCGAGAAATGACAGCGCCGGCGGGAATTCATTCACCGTTTTCCTCTTCGCTCTCCCATGTCGTCCCCGTTAAAACAGAGATAAATAGGTGTGCCTTGACATGTACTGTACACCGTGTAAACCAGATTTTCGAACAATTTTTGATTCAACTATTGTAACCTTCTTTCGGTTTACAGCTTTCGAAAATTGGAGCAAAAATTGGATGAAATAAAAGTCGCGTGAAACATCTTTGTGTATACTAAGAGCATAAGAAATGATCCCGCAAGACATGAAGAAGGAAAAGCTAAAGAAAGATAAATATATCACAGAAGGAAGAATACTGTAGTTAAAATGTTTGAACAAATGAAATGAAGTGTTAGGAAAAAATGGAAGAACCAAAACAGAAATCAAAGGGAGAGATTGAAGAAACAGAATAATCTTTGAAGAACATCTCAGAGATGATACACCTCCTGAGACACCTCGTTCAGCAGCCATAAACATCACACTACCACAAATTAATCCATCTCTGAAAACAAAACCATCTGTATCATCATCTAGAAGACTAGAAAGTGGAAGAAAAAGGTCGAAAAAGAACAGTGAAAGGCTCTGTGAAGAAAACAAAAAATTGGTTAGGAAGCTTGAAAAACACAAAAAGCATGTGCAAAGATCTAAGGATGTGAAGTCAAAAAATAATACTACTGATTCTGAAAAACCCAAGAGAAAAGTGAAAAAAATTATCACAGAAGCAAATTCAAAAGAAATTGAGAAATGTATTATTTTTGGCGAGGTTATAAAAAAGCCAATAAAAGAAAGTTTTAAAGGCGCAAAATCAAAGAAGAAACTTAAAGAAATCTTCGAAGTTTTAACAGGAAAAATAGCAAGGAAATACAAGTGTCTTCAACATATTAGATCAATCACATAAAAAAAAAAAAGAAAAAGAAAGAAAGAATATGCGGAACCAACAATTATTTTCCTGTTATTTTCATTTTTCAAAAGAATTAAAGTAAAAATATTTGTTGATTATTTTCTAAAACACAAGTAAAACAATAAGGATGAAAAGATACAGCTGCAAAATAACTTTCAGGTTTGGATATTTATAAGTGTCCACTCCGTGGTCAGTGATGTCCGCTCCGTTGACACATTAATTTTGAAATTAATTAATTACCAACCAAAAAATAGCTAACGAGATAGCTCATCAAGTAATTTAGATTCATAGTTGTCAAAAAGGAATTAAGGAATTTTTTCAAATTTTTTTGGTAAAATTTTTATATTTTCAAATTAGTCTTCGTTTTCTACCCTTTAGATTGGCAATCACCCATATATATATATATAATATAATTGGGAATCATGTTTTAAATTGGTAACTTGAAAGCAATTCTTAAATTGCTGAACAAATTTTAAAGTTATTTTAGCTGAGTAAGTGAAATTCTCCTTTTCTGCTATGAACTCAGTCAGGTCAGTCCATATAATTTCATGGATATTTTAGAAAGGTGTTGCTCGATTATTACTTTCTTCTATATGTAATATAGAGAAAGTATTGGATTCGCGAAAATTTTCGACCTCCGTTTTTTGACGGATCTACACGTTTTGGGATGTCCTGAACACGAATTGATAGTTTTTAAAAAATGTCTGTCTGTGTGTCTGTCTGTCTGTCTGTCTGTGTGTCTGTCTGTCTGTCTGTCTGTCTGTATCATTTTTTTGTGGACGCTGTATCTCACGAACCAATGAATGAAATTTAACCAAACTTGGTATTTAGTTGCACCCTGACATGAACTGGTGCCCATTAGATTTGGGGATCAATAGCTCAACAGGTGGCGCTGTGATCGCATTTTATAGGACAAAATTCCGTATAAATGGGCATAATGAGAGTTATTTTAAACTTGTGATTGTAAAATTAATATGAATTATTGATAATAGTAGTAGTTAACTAGGAAAAAAAAATTGTGCATGGGGGGGCATCGGTTCCCCCCCTGGGGGGGAAGTACCCCCCCAGGGGGGTTAAATTTTGAAGATGGGTATCATTCGAAAGATCTCGTCAATACCTTTAAAACGAATGGTTGAACCATAAATCTGTGATAATTTAAAACAAAGTTATCGATTTTTTTTACTTTTAACAAAAAAAAAAACTTAGAAAAAAAAATCGTATTTTTTTTTTTTTTTTTTTTAATATTGTTACTGATTGAATATGTATAGGAAAATATAGAAGAAAGTCTTGTGGTGGCCACAACATACTAGTTTTTGTTTCTTTTGATACTTTTGTCCCTTATAGGCAACCATGACTGATGTTTAAAACAATTGTAATTTTTTTCTCTACTATTGAACTAGGATTTTACACAGGTCATCAAAGGTCGTCCTCATGGTTAAAAATGGGATTATTAAACTTTTATATTTTGCTACAAATCTCTTTAAATTAAATTTTTAAGTGCTAAAATATTAGTATTAAAGTATGTAAGGTAAAGGTGTCACATGCTTAGTTATACTGCTGTTACTCAATAACTAAAATAATTACAGTCAGTCAAAGTTCAAGGTGAAATGTAAAATTTTTACTAATTTCTATAGTGAATAACTCTTCTATATGACAAAACTACAAAATAAAATAATGCAAGAATTAATCTTGGAATTATACTAATAAGAAAATTTAATTGTGTTTTTTTAACCCTTTACAGTTTAAACCCCCCCCCCTCACCCCCGCTTCCCTTAATTACACTTTAAGACAAACCAAAAGAGAATGAAATATATATATATATATATAAAAAAAAATAGCAATTTATTAAAGTATTGTGTATAATTTTGTGGTTTTGATTTTTTTTTTTTTTTTTTTTTTTTTTTAATATGTACTTGTTTCCAGTTGCGTAGTTCAGCTAATTTACGCACAACTAAAGTAGAAGATTAAATATTGAATTAAATAATTGCAGATTAATTTTGTTTTATTAAAATGGGCTTTATAATAATGCAAAATTATTTTTATGGAATTATGATAAAATATTAAAATTTTTTGCTTATTTCTTTGTAAATATTTAAGCATTTTTAATTTTTTTTTTTAAATCAAAACCACAAAATAATACACACAGTATACATAATATTTCAATAGATTAATAAATTGGCAAAAAAAATTTTTTTTTAATCCCCTTTTTGTTTATTGGGGGAGGGGGGGAGGTCTTTAATTTTTTTTTTTTTTTTTTTTCAATTCATTTTCGGAGGCTGTAAAACTGTAAAAGGTTAAAAACCACACAATTACAATTAAATTTTTTCTTAATGTGATTCCAAAGATTAATTTGTGTAATATTTTATTTTTTAGTTTTGTCCCCAAAAATAAATATTCACTATAGAAATTAATAAAAAATTTGTGTTTGACCTTGAACTTCAACCTATTGTAATTATTTTAATTATTAATTTACAGCAGCACAACTAAGCATGTGACGCCTTTACCTTATATACTTTGATACTAATATTTAAAATTAACACTCAAATTCAAAGAGATTTGTGCCAAAACATAAAGGTCTAATAATCCCATATTTAACCACGAGAACGATTTGGTGACCTCTATAAAATTCAAGGTTAATAGTAGAGAAAAAATAAAACTTGTTTTAAATATTTTTCATATCTGCCTATAAGGGACACAAGTATCAAAGGAAATAAAAATAGTCGAGCACAGCCATTCCATAAATCTGTATAGATTGACCCAGTCTGGATATCCGGAACCAAGCTAAAATGTCAACTGTAAGATAACCACTTACTATAAGGAGGTATCAACAAGCCCTGTAGAAATGAATCTGGAAACTGACTTATTAAAATCCAGCCAATACTGCCTGAGAGAGTTAATTTGACCATGTAATTAATGTCTAATAAACCTACGACCTTGAGTCCAGTGCGGAAACCCGATTTATCAAATTTAGAATGTGTAAAGAACTCAGGATGTTTATTATAGCATATATATGTATATGTATTTATATATATATATTATTTTCGTGAAAAATTGGACAACTTTTAGAATAAAAATGCTGAGTAAGTGTGACTCTCCGTTTCTTGTGGTTAAGTAATGCATATTAATTAATCCTGGGGATCCAGACCTAAACTAAACTGCCAATCATTAAGTTAATAGCCAATGATTGAGTAGAGGAGGAGTAAATACTCGCGCCCAAGTACATGATATTTAAGCTGGAACACACGAGAAATCGTGGCTTTTTTCGATATTGACCTGCTTAATAAATCTATGTTAAATATTACTCTCATCATGTAAAAGCTCACTAACTAAACCCATGGGTCCGGAGGGCCGCTGCTATGGCGAATTGCTGACCTTTGTGGTTTCGGGACATATGACACTCAGGATATCTAACTTCAGCCCAAGACTGCATCTTGAATTTAATAAAGGATTATTAGTTGATCTGATGGACTGCTCATCCTTTCTAAGATGCCCACATCCCTGGAATACCAATCCTTTTAACATTGCGGAATCCAGTTACATTACATATTTATATATTATTTTCTTAAAAATAGGCCCCAAAAATTATAATCTGGATCGGCCTCTGATATATTTATATGCATTAAATAATCAGTAACTTATGTACATATACTTATGTGTATTCTGTTTTGAAATTATATATAACTATTGTATGTATGTGTGTAATTGTAATTACTCTTTCTAGAGTTTTCTGAATAGCTGTGATACGCAAATGATTCTAGAGAGCAATACAACCATGGTCGAACAAAGAGAAAGGGAAATTCAACAAGTAGTCAAGTCCATTGCAGAATTACACGACATATTTAAAGACCTAGCTTGTATGGTTGCCGACCAAGTAAGTTCACAATACAAGCACATTTATTTCAATTAAGATTATTTCTTTTCCTACTCACTTAGAAATTAATTTTTGTGTTCATGAGAAAGTAGCTGTACCCAGCCATGATTTGTTGTGTCTTTAGTATGCTTTGCCTGCTTCACTGGTCACTATTTTTAAATGAATTCTTAAAATTCCATATTACTTATTCATATAAAAATCTCAAAAAAAAAAAAAAAAAAAAAATTCAAAAACATTTCATGGAAATCAGTCAAAAACCTAGTTCCCACTGAAAAATCATTTCCTGTTGTATAACATGAGCTTTGGGTGTTGGTGAAGTTAGGCATTGTACACTTTTAAGTGACAAATTTGTTGTGTATATGTGTGATTTTGGCAACATTTGTTGATGACTTGACAACAGTTGTTGCTGTATCACTATGCTGGCCTGAACTTTAAATATTAGCCTATTTATCTGAGGTTAAGGTCTAGCGGCAATTGTTGCCAAGTTGGAGCTGGTGTGTATGTATTCAGAATTTTTCTCTTTTTAGAATGCTTTTTTATTCACCTGGGTTGTCTGTCATTCTGTCTGTCATTGAGCCACTTTTCTGCTATATTTTGACTCAAGGGTCATCCCTATGAAATATGAGTGACCATGAGTGACCCATAAGTTACTCAGAATATAAGAAAAATTTACAGTACTTGAAGGATTTGAAAACCTTTGCATTCTGCTTCATTTTGTTTTTTAATTTAAATTTTGGTTTTTTAGTTTTATTTTAAAAAATAATATAAAAAAAGATTTTAAAAAAGAATGCTTTTTTATTGGTGTCCTAAAAAGTAGTAAATAAGGCAAAATTTTCTGTACTCAAACCAATTAAAATATTAAAAGCATTCATTGATGACAAAATATGTTATTATATAGTAGGATGTAGTCATCAATGAATGCTTTTAATGTTTTAATTGGTTTGAGAAAAGAAAATTTTGCCTTATTTACTACTTTTTAGGACATCGATAAAAAAGCATTCTTTTTTAAAATCTTTATATATATATATATATATTTTATAACTATCATGGTCCATTTTAGTAGACTAATTTTGTTGAAGAACTGGTAGCAACTGGAAAAGTTATTGTTAAAACAATTCTACCCAAAAACATTGTTTTTTCAGCCTCTATTACAGCCATCCAAGCGATTTTTGTATGTAATGTCATGAATAAAAATTTAGTGAATCATCTAGAAGAATTTTTTTTTTTCTAGTCTTAAAAAGGATGATTGTTGCCTTACAGTGGAACCCGGCTCATGTTGAAATAGCTGGAAATAATAAGCTGATGAACTTACTAGCTGAAAAGGGAACTGAAATTTACAATTAACTAATAGTGAGGTACCATTTGCATCATTGAAAAGAATAATAAAAAATGTTATCTGGAAAAATTATGACATTTAATTACTTGAAGAAATTAAGAATAAGAAGTGAAGGAATTTGATTTGTAATATCCCAGATTCTCTCAGATTCATTATAGTTGTGATGTTCCTTTTGGAGACCAGATGTGATTGTCTCCCAAAACATCTACACCACATTAGTATATATGGTAATCTCTTGTGCAGTTGGAATTTTGAGATGAACAGAGGTCATAGGATATGAACTGTTTGTCACTGAATGGGGAAAAAAAAAAAAACCTATGAAATCCATATTGGTGGGCTAGAGAGTTGATGCAGTTGACATCCAGATCCAGCACTTAAATAATTTCTTTTATGTTTCATGTAGTATTTTATTTTCCATTATTGATTTAATGTAATTCTTGTTTTGTCCTGTTGTAATTTTATTTTTGTTTGGGTGTTATTAATTTCATCTTCAATCTTATGCATCCTTGATGCATGAGGGCCAGTGATGTATAATCAAGTGCTTTTGCAATTATCTACATTAACCCGTTAGTAGTCGCTATAGACAGCGCTACCTATTACAGATTGAGCACTTTTTATTTAACTCGCACCAATAATTTTAAAAAGTGATGTGATCAACGTTTCTTCGATTTTATTCGCGTTTTATGTATATCAAATGCCAATTTAAAAAATTTTTGGTGGCTATTGAATAAAAAAATCTGACAAAACTGAAGGATGGGCGGCAAATTGACCAACTAGCGACTACTAACGGGTTAATAAAATGAGACTTTTGTCTGTAAATTTGTTTGAATAAAGCTTTTTTGCGATATCTGGCATTTCACACACCATGAAAGCCGAAAATGTCTTCAGAAAATTTTGTCTGTGTATGTGCCATCGTGTCTGTATGTCTGTAATGCTATTTATGTCTGGGTATCAGTGGCGGATTTAAGGGGGGGGGCTAGGGGGCTGAAGCCCCCCCCCCCAAAACACTGACATTCACAATTGAATATTGCAATTGTAAATTTTTTATTGGTCTAGAATAACGCTTTGAAAAATCTTAGCCCCCCCCCAAAAGTTAAGTTCTGGATCCGCCACTGCTGGGTATCACATGAGAATGGCTGGACTGAATCAACAATGCTTGGCAGGAATTTAGATATTTACCCAACTTAAAATTATATCTATCAACTTTCTGGAAATTCCTCCCCCTCCGCTGGGGAGCAGGGGGGGGGGGGGAAACAAAAGTCAAAAATACATTTGTAAGCATAAGACAGCTCCAAATTACTTCACAGTAAAAAAATTGCACATGGGGAGACTAGACACAAGTACAAATAAAACATTATGTACGATTTTGAAATTCTTGATTTTTACAGGCGGCAGGGGAAAAATAATTTTTTGGCGGTAAATTTCAGAAATTCCAGATTTTTTAGTAGAGCTCTACTAAAAATGGTACAAAAGTATTGAAAACTGCCATGTGTCTTATTTAGGATATTTACAAAAATACTGTGATTTTCTATTTTTTTTTTTTCTTTTTTTTTTAGGGGGGGGGGGGGGGAGGGGCATTATGAGAGAGCAAATTCGAGAACCTCCTTTTAGCGCTAGATTTGTCTTGGGAAATCTATGGGATTAGCAGTCACGAAATTTGGTACGTAAATTATTTATATATATCCAACACTTATTGTAATGGGATTTTATGAAATTCCTTCTTTATCCCTACCCCCGGAGTCTGGGGATAATAAACATGTGTAAAATCACGTTTTCCCATTTGAATTTGCTTTAAATTATCTTAGAATGGTGAATTTTGGTGTATGGATGTTGATTAAATGTACGTATTATGTACTTTGGTGGGATTTCGCAAAACTTCGAACTTACCTGCTGGGGAAGGAGAATGTAAGAAGCAGGTATGTTGCTGCCGAAGGCAGCGTGGACCCAGACTCCTTACGTTGCAAACAGAAAAACCTCTACTGTACACATCGGGAACTTTAACTTAGGTTATTAATAATGGTATGGGATTTTGACATATCATTTAAGTATAGTTCTCAGCAAAGCGGACAAAGTCTGCTAATAGTAATAATAAAACCTTTAAATTTTGCTACATGCTTATGTAAACTTAATACCAAAAAATTACATTTTAAATTGCTAAGTATATATTTCGTTTTGTATTACAGGGGACAGTATTAGATAGAATTGACTACAATTTAGAACAAGTTCAGACAAAGGTGCATTCTGGTTTACAACAGCTACAAAAAGCACATATGTATCATAGAAAAAATCGAAAGGTTGTATGTATCTTAGTTTTGGCAGCTGTCTGTGTATTACTAATAATTCTGCTTGTAATATTTAAGTCCTAATATATTTATTTTAATTGTCTGTTTTAGATACCCGTATTATGTACACACCGTGAATGTGATTGTGTAAATATTTATACTTTTATTTATATATATTTTACTATATCAGAATGTTTTTCTTTTATACAATGTTTTATCTAAAAGTAATGTTTGTTGCATAAAATGTTTCTATTTTATTTTGTACACTCCAGTACTTGAAACTCATTTTAAAAATTAATGTCTGCATCTATTTTGGGTACTTGATATTAAAAAAAAAAAAAAAAAAATACTTGTAAAATTCAAAATATTTCTGTACGTAACTGTGAATATTTGTTGAGATTTATCAGAGCATTTTTTTTTTTAAGCTTGAAAAGTTTTTTTTTTTTTTTTTTTTTTTTTAAACAGGGCTTGATTTAGGCAAAAATTGGGTTCTTTAGCTGTCTCTTTTATAAAATTCCACTTCAAAAAAAAAGGACTCCTTCACAAAATTTAAATTTTTAAAATGGGTCCTTTCATAAAAATCAAATTTATAAAATAAGTTCCTTCACATAGTTCAAATTTATGAAAACAGCTGTTTTACAAAATTTTGTTTTATAAAAATGATTCTTTTATAAAATGTTTTTTCATGTTTTCACTGTAACTTCCATCGATTTTGTATACTTAGTTCAAAGAAACACTATAGTTTGTTATTAAACATGAAATAAGAATTACTACTAAGATAAAGTGTTCCTTATTTTTTATTTTATTCATTTATTTTTCTTAGTATATATATATATATATATATTCCCCAAAAATTAAAATTTGGATCAACCTCTGTGAAAATTTTCTTATTGTTTGTAATAAGGTAAATAATTTATTCTATCGTTAAATCCACTTTTTTAGTTTTTCTAGCATTATGTTTTTTATCATTGTAAATTTATTTTCAATAAGTATGGTTTAACTACAGAAACTAAAAAATTATAAAAATTTACTGTAAAAATGTTTTTTATTGCTCATGTGACCATCATCAGTTAGTTACATTGGAAACATTTGGAAATTTCCTCCTCTGCTCTCTTCTGGCATTTATCTGGATAGATTCGTTGTCATTCGAAGATGCTTTTTCCATCAAAATTTCAGCTGTTTCGTGAAAAGCATCTTGCATTGACAATGTGCCAAACACCAGATGGCATCCCCTGCTAAAAAAGAGTTCAAGAGGAGAGAGCAGAGGTGGCATTTCCAGATGTTTTCTGCATAACTGATGATGGTCACATGAACGACCGAAAATATTTTTACTGTAAATTATTTTGTTGTTTTTTTAATTCTTTATTTTCTTTATATGTATTTTAATTTACTAACTAGTTTTTGAATTTAAAAAAAAAAAAAAAATGTTTCCTTTAAAAAAAGAACTATTAACTTACATTAGAATAATTCCTAAGACAACAAACACTGACATTCCTAGAAAGTGAATTAAAATACTTGCTTTTAGCAACATAGTTGAAGTTTTTTACTTTACTATTTTTTATAGCCAGAAAATTTTCAGATGATAATCAAATTAGTTAGAACTCAGATACTAGTTTCCACTGTATATGTACCGTAAATCTGTAATGGACTCAATAATAACAAAGTGTGAAAAGTGACCACTGTAAAAGAATTCTGTAAACTAACCATAATGTTCATCCAGATTCTCTATAATTTTACAATGGATTACAGTTAAAAATAAATAATCAAGATTCTTAATTTTTATTGTGTGTATTTTTTCTCTTAATCTTTTATTTCTCAATAAAAATGAAAAATTGTTTCTACTTGAAAAAGTATATTATAGATCTCTTAAAATAGTTTTGTTGATAATTAAACTAATATTAGCCATTACCTTATATACAGGGTGAAAGGAAAGTTCTTGCTAAAACATAGTATTTTATTACTCATATACATAAAGCAAATTAAGAAATGGAAAATTAAAGTTCTGTATTAGAAACAATATACACAGATCAGTTACATTTCAAAATAACCTCTTTTTACTTTGATATATAAATCATCAATGAGGCTGATTAGCACAGGGATAATTGTGTTCCAATCCCATACGGCACACAGGGCTCGAAACTAGAATCAGTGGCACCTAACAATTTTTTTTTTTTTACTTGCCATAATGTTCTACTTGGTTGCCATTTTGAAATGATTTGTTTGCTCATAAATGTGCATATATATACATATACATCTAATGATTCACAATGCTTAGAAATAAACAGCACACAATTACTTTGCAAATAAGAAAGAAAATTTATTAAAAATACAAAATTATTTTTTAAACTCTGGACGTCTTATGTACCTCTGCTTAACATCATTCCACTATAAATCAATAGCAGGTTGTGTATTAAATTCTTCTAAATTTGGTCTATGTAGCTGAATAAATAGTAAATCATCTATGGTAGAAGTTAACAGACTGTGTCTGTCAGGGTTGCCACGCTACCTGGAATAGTCAGGGAATATGAAAATTGACCATGCAAGTCAGGGAATTTGAATATTTTAGCCAGAATCTGGAAAAGTCAGGGAATTTGATACGATGATTGCCTAAAAAAAAACAAATTTTTCCTACAATGTAGAGTCATTTTTCCTGTATTTTTTCTTAGCTTCTGCCATTTTTTTAAAACAAGATTTTTTATAAAGACACCTTTGAGGGTAATTTCGCCTTAGGTCAAAGTAATATGTAACTTTCATGTTTTCAGGTGGTACCATAATTATTTTGCCCTCAACATAACCAATGCACAATATATGGCTAGACTGGAATTTTCTTAGAACACGTCTGGAAAACCTGGAAAAGTCAGGGAATTTCATTCTCCTATTTGAGTGGCAACCCTGGTCTGTTTTTTCTTTTGATTAAGTTAAAATGGTTGAATCCCCTTTCACACTCAGCTGTACTTAAAGGAAGAAGGTGAAATTCATTCAGCCTGCAAACGCTGCCAAGCAGACATGAGATATTTAATTTTTCTTTTGCCCAAAGTTTGTAATCTTCAAACCCTTCAATAATTGCCTCTTTGTCAATAGATATATTATGAAGTAACGCATTGATTAAATCAGTTAATCCCTAGTGAAAGAAAGAAAGATTTATGACCTTCAGAAGATCGGAGAATAAGTTGAAATACTAAAAATGAAACTTTAAGGGCCCTCACAGTGAAGGGGTCCCCAAGAAATTCCATCATACATTTTAAAAAAGAGCTAAAATGAAAAATTTCTAAATTTTGCTATAATGATCATTGTTTTCTGTTTTCCATCAATGGATGGAGAAATTACTACACTGTTTTATAAATCAGCATGATTGATCTTTCAAGAAAACTATCAACTCATCAGAAAAATTGCAATATTTTCTCTAAATACAAATACAACTGCATATTACCGATACTTGCATTCCAAACTTTTACAAAGGCTAACTAAATAAGAGGCATGCACTGCAATGCAGATACACAGGAGCAACATACGTCGATCCGACAGACAAGCAACAGATCTTGTTTAGCCTTACTCTTACCAACAAAATAAAAAGTGAAGTGAATTTTTAGATGGCTGAATCGGACATAAGAGGTTTGTTTTGTTTGTTGTAATATAAAAGTACGAGAAAAAGGGGCCCATTGAACATGAGTGCCCTGGGCCACCAAGTGAGTAAATCGGTCCCTGCTTGCCAGATGAATGAGACCCTGGCCAAATCATTAACTAGGCTGGATAGTGGAATAGGGATACAATGTAATTGCTTTTCGTGCTTTTATATGGTAGCATCCTGTCATTCTGTTCGTTAGTGGAAAGAAATTGACAGTGATGCTTGTTTGCGATCAAATATTTCAACACTTTGCACTTTTGAGCCATGTTGCTTTCATTTTATCATTAAGAAAATGAGCTTTTCATAATTTATAAGGGTAAAAATGTAGCTTGTTTTTAAAAATATTTTTGTTTTGACAGGCTAAACATTGATTTTAAGATCCTTGGCAATTTTTCTAAGAGAACATTGTGGAATTCTCCAAACCCTGTTTTTAATCTTATTTCTATTGGCTGGTGTATTAGCTGACCTTGGTCTGCCACAGAATGTGCCTAATTGTTTATATCGTTTAATATCATAGTAAATGCTTCTTCCTGGAATAGAAAAAAGTTTATGCTTTAAATGCTAGATCTACCTTTCTGTAGCAAGGGTTTGTTCAGAGGTAAAAGCCTTCCCAAAATTTTGTATCTTAAAAAAGGACCATTCATAAGATTTTTTATCCTAAAGAAGGATCCTTCACAAAGTTTATCCTAAAAAAGAACTTTTCACAAAAATTTTCCTCTTAAAAACAGGTCTTTGATAAATCTCTTTAATTTTGAAAACTAATCTTCCATAGAGCGAACAGGCTGCCTGTAGGTGCTTTGCTGTATTTTCCCAAAAAGCTGATGTTCATTTTCTAATTTCTGAAAAGTTTCTCTGCCTATGTGTGAGTTTAGTTCTATAAAAGTAAACTTTCATTCTCTAAAACAAAATCTTATTTTAATTGCAATTGTATTTTGAAAAATTACATTTTACATAATTTCACAAAAAGAGGTTGTACCTAGCCGAAAAGCTCAGAAGAATTAGATTTTCACACTAATTTTGATTCACAAAATTACATGTGTAGATTTTTTACAATTTTCCCAAAGCAGGACCTTGTCTGAAAAGTCTGGACAGACTGCTGCATAGGCCAGATATAGCAACTCTTTTATCTTTCGTAGACATATTCGTATATAAAAGAGATATTTTTACAAAGTTGTAAAGAGTAAGGATAGGTATTAACATAAAAATACATGTAAACATGTAATACATTTTTATAATAGACTTGAATAGCTTTACAATTGTGCAAGAATTCTTTCTGTATATAAAATTGATTTTTTAATACGGTCGAACCTCGTTAACTTGAGCACTGTTAATCTGAATTATTTTTAATATGAACTGTTTCCACAATCCTCATCAAAATGAAGATTAGTTACTGATGGCATGAACTACTGATAACATGAACAAATTTTTTATCCCCCTTGAGATTCACGTTAACGAGGTGACTGATCACTGTTTACTATTTTCTGTAATTTTTTTCTCTTGCATAAAACATAAAATAAATAATTTACAAAAGTTTTTCTTTTGTAATTTTTAACAGTGCAGGCCAGAAATCAAACTTAGGTCTCTGGCATAACATGCTAATATGAGTAAAGAAGTAAAAATAATGAGTTAAAAGTTCGACCACATTTCCATAGTATCTGATCTTTGGCCTTGTTATGCAAAGGACTAAGTTACAATTTCTGGCTTGGTCACTTCTCATACTTGTTAAAATTTGGATGAGATAGAAGCCATTAGTCTGTACATTAGTTCTAATGTTAAGATTATTTGAATTTTATCTAAACATGTGTAATGTCCAATATTAATTTATCCTGTCTTTTACTTGTATTTAATGTACACATAGAATATGAGAATTCTTAGCATAGAATATGACTAACTGTAGTTGCATTTTGTCTTATCTTTTTTTTTTTTTTTTTTTTTTTTTTTTAAGTCTCTGTGTGATAGTGTTTTATAAAAACCAACCATTGTTTAATTAATGGCTGATTTCATATCTGATAACTTCAAGTTGTTAAAAAATTTTACTGATTTTTCTTTTTTATATACTCTTTTATATCAGAAAGTCTGTAGAAAGTCAACATTATCTGCTTTATTAAATAATCTGAACAATGTGTATATATAATATAATAAAGAAAAACTACTTTTTATTGGTTCTGATTATATTAGAACAAATGAATTAATTCTCTCAGACTGGGAATTTTTCTTTTTGCTGTACAGTGAATACAGTGCATTCGAAAATGATAGGTTCACCTGTAATTTCTAAGTCTCTAAGTCTGATAACAGCAAAATAAATATTATCTGTATATTTTACAAGACTGTGTATAAAATATAATTTCTAATATGCATGACACAAAATAAAATGTAAAATAGTTAATATTTAACTTGATTTTTAGTTAAAACACTGTTTCAAAATGATAGGTTAATTTTCAAAATTGTTTTTATTTTTAAAAGGAATTATGCAAATTTTTGTAAGTCACGTGTTAAATGACGTTTTGAAGGTTTCTCCTGTATAAATTGTTGTTGTTTCAAATTGGAATTCTTATAAGAGCTCGTTACTGGCTAGAAGTGATATGGGTCATAAAAGTCGTCTGGCTTAACATCAGTGGTAATCCCGTGCAACAATACACGAATACTATTTTACTGCAGAACAATATAGTATAAACAATTGTGTGTATTCATTCAATTCATCTCATTCAATTAAATATTTTATAGCAATGTTTGACACAACACATTATAAATAATAAAAGTATTAGTTTTAGTTTTGATACAGAATTTTTTTTTAAGTGAATTGTTATTCGAAAGTTGCAGACAAATTTTTTTATCAGTGCAGACAAAAACTGTCCACAACTATGTCGCCATGTCACGGTGTGTCTGCCACTGGGGTTTTTGTTATATAATTTTAAGTTATTTTGCACAATGTGACAAAGTTTTATGTCATTTTTTTTTTCCTTTTGTAAATATGAGTTTATTAAAACTAAATTAAGAATTTGTGCTTGTTATTTTTAGAGATTTCACACTTTTATAATGTGAACCTATCATTTCCAAACGTAATGTAAAGCAAGTTGTCTGCAATATCCAGTTAAAAAAAAAAAAAAAAAACTTCCAAATTAAATTTTGTTTAGGGCTTTTTTTTTTTTTCCCCCATTATAGAATTTTAAGTGGAATTTTAAGCAATGACATAATTTAATCTATAAAAATACACTTTTATAAATTATTTGATTGAACAGCATACTTCTATGGGATTTATCATTCATATGGCAGCTTTACAAGTATTTGTTTTATTTATGTATTTTTCCTTCCTTTTAACATTTCATATATATTTTTTAAACTAATGATAAAACATCCCATGTTAGAAAGTTATTGATCTATCATCCTTCATCTGCAATAATAATAATATTATTATTAAATTCTCAAATTAGTATTGGAAAATGAAAAATAAGGACACCACCATAAAATTAATTAATCTGGTGTGTCACTCACACGACTTTATCTTACCCTGAAATTTAATACTATTAATACAGGTTGCAGATTAATAGGTAAGATAACAAGTACTGTTATGTAAACCTATGTTAAACAATTCATATTAGGCTTCTGAAGAGTTTTATATGATAATTAGTTCTCTGTGAGGGGGGGCTACCACCCCTCTCAACCCCCCATTTCATTAATGCACCTATATTTATATAGAATTTAATTCAGTTATTAAAAAATAATTTTCTTTTTAAAAAATAATTTATTAAAATTATTATTTAAAAAAATCATCTTTTATGATAAGGCTGACGATTTCCATATTAGAGAAGTAGTATAACACCAAATATAAAAAAAAAGTCCATTTTATTCTCAATATTTAAAAAAAAAAAAAAAAAAAAAAAAAGTACTATTTTTATTGAACCATATTTATTGAAATTTTATTTTTCCGACTGAGTGAAAATAAAATTTCAATAAATATGGTTTTCTTCCAATCAGTTGATTATGGATTTTAATAAAAAATTGTATTTCTTTCCCATTGTTTAATGGTGTTTTCCATTACCTGTGGCTTATTTCTGTTGAGCTATCTATATGATAGACCAGATATTTCTGCCAAAAAAAAAAAAAAAAGAAGGTTGTCTGAGTGAGTAATGCTGACCGGTTGTCGGCCTGGATAGCTCAATTGGTAGAGCCTTGACCTTGTAAGTCAATGATCTGGGGTTCGACTCCTGGTCCAGGCATTATTTTCACAGAGTCGGAAAAATAAAATTTCAATAAATATGGTTTTCTTCCAATCAGTTGATTGTGGATTTTAATAAAAAATTGTATTTCTTTCCCATTGTTTAATGGTGTTTTCCATTACCTGTGGCTTATTTCTGTTGAGCTATCTATATGATAGACCAGATGTTTCTGCCAAAAAAAAAAAAAAAGAAGGTTGTCTGAGTGAGTAATGCTGACCGGTTGTCAGCCTGGATAGCTCAGTTGGTAGAGCCTTGACCTTGTAAGTCAATGATCTGGGTTTCGACCCCCAGTCCAGGCATTATTTTCATTGAGTCGGAAAAATAAAATTTCAATAAATATGGTTTTCTTCCAATCAGTTGATTGTGGATTTTAATAAAAAATTGTATTTCTTTCCCATTGTTTAATGGTGTTTTCCATTACCTGCGGCTTATTTCTGTTGAGCTATCTATATGATAGACCAGATATTTCTGCCAAAAAAAAAAGGTTGTCTGAGTGAGTAATGCTGACCAGTTGTCAGCCTGGATTGGTAGAGCCTTGACCTTGTAAGTCAATGATCCGGGGTTCGACTCCCAGTCCAGGCATTATTTTCACTCAGTTGGAAAAATAAAATTTCAACAATTATTCGATATTTAAATTATACTCAAAATTCATAACAGATTAATTAATATTAATCCAGTAATTTCTCAAAATTATAATTAATATCAATATACTCATCTTATAAATCGGAAAATAACACGCATTTTAATAAATTTCACAGTTTTAGTCTAAAAATATCTGAAAACACTAGTCTAAATAATCAGGAAATATTCAGCCAAGACGGAGTCAGAGAACACAACTACAAACCCGAAGGTTGTGAGTTCGATCCTCACCAACGGGAAGTGGGGAAAAAAAAATATATATATAAAGTTGTTACGGATTTCACAAAATATTTTAAGATAGAGTAAGAAATTAAAGGTAAAATTGGATATTGGCAGGCATTTTTGAAGTGGAACACTATAAATTGGTAACAAAGCAAAATGGCAGATTGAAAGAAATAGTCCAGTTGTACTAAAAAAATGTTAAAAATGGAACTTTCCTTGCTTCTGTACAATTCTGTTTTTACAGCAATTTATTTTATTAACATTCATAACAAACATATTTTATATTGAATAAAATAAAGCTTCTGTAATTTTGTGGGTGTCTTCCTTTATGTTTATTCATTGATTTCATTTGCTAATATTATTGTGTAGATTGAACCAAACAATATTAACCCGTTAATGCCCGAATTAATTTTGCAAAATATTATTAGCTGATTATTTCACTTCTAAATTAATATAGACAACTGACAGTAAAATATAATAACTTAAACAATTCTTCTGATAGTTTTAAATTTAAAGCCTATCTTCATCAATTGACCTTTAGTGTTCTAGTGAGAAAACTTTGAGATAACAGATTATTTTCCTATTATATGTTGACAAAGATCTCGAAAGTAAAGTATTAAATATATATTATTATTCAACTTGATTTAAGTTAGTATACCTGTGCAAAAAGCAAATATATATGTGCAAAGAATGAAAAATCATAAAATGACTATCAAATTATGAAATAATAATTAATAGTAGGCACATAAAACTTTCAGGAATCATTTAGAGTGACGCTATAAACTGTCACTAAAAATCAGAAATCATTCCAAGAAATCACAAAAAATATACGTGCCATTTTATTAGCTGTCCTCAAATGAGGACACTGGGCACTAATGGATTAAGCTCAACACAAACTTTTTCACTTGAATTGAATGTTACATTAGTTTATTTGCAACTAATGAACTTTCTCAAATAGAACCAGTTAGAAGGTGTGAAATGTGAGAATCCCACTATATTTGCAAAAATAGGTCACATAGAGGATTTTACATCTTTTCCCCATTGTTCATCTAGTTTTCATCCATTTTTACTTTCTGAACTTAAATATGTAAGGAAAGTATTGTAATCATGTCGAAAATTCAACTTTGAGATTTTGGTGTATCTACACGTTTTGAGGTCCCTCGAGTTCATATTTATTTTAACGGTGGTATATGTTTGTATGTATGTGAGTAAACATAATAGCGTCTAAATGCTTTGTTAAAATGAGATGAAAGTTGGTACTTATGTTATAGGTCACTGTAGAAAGAACCCTATTGATTTTGGTGAATCTAGCTCTCATAGTTTTTTACAGGGACACAAAGAAAATTTCTTTATCATTATGACTTATAGGCCCAAATTTTTTTAATTACGATAGCGTCTAAATGCCTTATTGAATTGAGCTGAAAATTTATATACAGGGTGGTCCGAAAAACATGATAGAAAGTAAGCGATCGTTGTGGAAAAAATAAAATATGCAAGAACATGAAACCTATGTTATTCAATAAAAATATGAATGACATTTAATATACAAGGTGCTTGAAATGTCTACCGTCCCCGACTATAGCGTTATAAAGCCAGTTCTGAAACTCTGTCATAAAGCACTGGAGTGTGTCGGAATCAAGTGCATCAATCTCAATTCTGATGGTCGATTTCAGGCCCTCGAGTGAATCAGGAGATTCCTATAGATTCTGTCCTTGGTGTAAACCCATAAGAATAAGTCGCATGGATTTATGTCCGGACTGTATGGGGACCCCTCTATCCCGTGCCCCGTGAATTTTTCTGCATCCAATGCAATCAAACGCTCACTAAACGTTGTTTTAAGTCACAGGAAGACATCAGCAGTTCTATGGGGACGAGCTCCATCTTGCATGAACCAGTACTGGCATGTCATGTTGAGACAGCCTGCTTCAGGGCCAAAGTGACGCTCTAGAAACTCTCGATACTTCATTCCCGTGACCCTACCGTCAATGAATATCGGACCACTCATCCGCTTCGATAATATGGCACACCACACTGTGACCCTTTGTGGATACAGTTGTGAGACGACTCTGAGATGAGGATTTTCCGTACATCAATGGCACCTCAAAAAATATTCTTACAATAAATAATCGTTCTTCCAAGGTCAGTGATTCCATATTGGTTATTCATTATTTCCAGTAATCAAGCATTCACCTTAAATGTCAATATATGTGCAATTACAATATGGAAGAATTATACTTATATCAGTACATTTGAAATCAGGAACTTAAAATACTTTCTATCATGTTTTTCGGACCACCCTGTACATTATAAGTCACTGTTGCATGAATTATGTAGATTTTGATGAATCTTGTATTTAGTTTTTTTACAGGTACACAACAAAACTAGTATGTTGTGCCCACCAAAAGACTTCTATATTTTCCTATACAAATTCACTCAGTAACAATATTTAAAAAAAAAAAAAAAAAATGTACGATTTTTTTTTTCATTAAAAGTAAAAAAAATCGGTAACTTTGTTTTAAATTATCACATATTTATCCACCCCCGGGGGTTTACTTCCCCCCAGGGGGGGAAGTGACGCCCCCACATGCACAACTTTTTTTTCATAATTAACTACTACTATTATCAATGATTCATATTAATTTTACAATCACAGGTTAAGAATAACTCTCATTATGTACATTTATACAAAATTTTAATTAAATGCCCTATACTGCCATGTTAAAAATTTAGAAAAAATACGATCACAGCACCACCTATTGAGTGATTGATCCCCATATCTAATCAGCACCAGTTTATGTCAGGGGCCAACTAAATATCTAGTTTGGTTAAATTTCGTAAAAAAAAAAAAAAAAGAAAATTACGATTTTTTTTTCTAAGTTTTTTTTTCGTTAAAAGTAAAAAAAAATTGATAAATTGATAACTTTGGTTGAACTATAAATCTGTGACAATTTAAAACATTCGTTTTAAATGTATTGACGAGACCTTTCGAAAGGTACCCATCTTGAAAATTTACTCCCCTCGAGGGGGGACCTCCCACATACAAAAAAATTTTCCCAGTTGACTATCTCTATTATAAATAATTCTTCTAAATTTCATATTGATTACTTAAAAATAATTCTCTTTATGCACATTTATACAAAATTTTGTCCTATATCACCATGTTAAAAATTTAGAAAAAGCGGGATGGCAACGCAACCTGTAAGACAATTTTTATCAAAAGTTGATAGGCACTAATTTATGTCAAGGTGCAACTACATACCGATTTGTATGAAATTCTGTGCAGTAGTTCCTGAGATACAGTTGCCACAAAATTTTGTCACACACACACACACACAGACAGACAGACATTTTCTAAAAATGGTCAAATCGTGTTCTCCAGCTCTCAAGACGTGTAAATCCATCAAAAACCCGAGGTCGAATCCAATACTTTCTTCTATTGAATATAGAAGTAAAAATTCTTTATCATTGTGTCTTATGGCTCAAATTATTTAAAGTGTGATAGAGTCTAATCACCTTATTCAGTTAAGCTGGAAATTTATGTACATGTGTACATGTTAAAAATCAAAGTCACACAATTTGTACGATATTTGGAGAATTTAGCACTTATAGTTTTTTCACAGGGACACAATTAAAAATTCTTTATCATTATAAGCCCTATGAGCTCAGTTTCCAAACACCTCATTTGATTCAGTTGAAAATTTATATATATAAGTCACCGTTGCACAAGTTGTATAGATTTTAATGAGTCTAGTACTTATAGACTTTTACAGGGACACAACAAAAGGTTTATGGGCTCAGATTATTTGACGGGCAATAGTGTTAAACTAAACAACATACTATATACAGAAAAATATACAAACACCCTATTATACTATTTTCTTTTGTTTATTTAACGATTTCTCTTACTTTATTTATACAACCGCTAAATACTTGATGTTTGGAAAGCAGAGTAGAGTCACTCCAGATTTTTTTTCAGTTGCTTAGGATAATATAATTGCCGATAAAGCCGGTTCTTTTTTTAAGCTTCTCTAGACTTTTTGAGTCTAGAGGAAATTGGGTAATTTTTTTTAAAACACTTCTTAATTCTAAAGATTTGTATATTTTACTAATAAACAGCTACAAAGTTTAAATGTTAGTGCTGTAATTAATTACAAAAATACCTTTATTATTCATTCACTCAAACCTTTATAAGTCCCCTTAAGACAATGTAATTTTTTTTGGTTTTCAGGGTAGCTAGCATTTAAACCTTTTCAAATTCCCTGACTATTTTTCGAGATTTTCCTCCATTTTTCCCTGACTCTCGCGTTAT
The DNA here is from genome assembly GCA_963930645.1 of Salticus scenicus. Taxonomy (NCBI): domain Eukaryota; kingdom Metazoa; phylum Arthropoda; class Arachnida; order Araneae; family Salticidae; genus Salticus; species Salticus scenicus. The sequence continues at coordinate 209,575,877 of OZ005661.1, forward strand.
TTTCGATGAAAATTTCACGACACTAGCAAAAAATTTAGTGATTTAAAATATCATTAATAATTTAATGATTAATATAGCTCATTTTCACAAAATTTGTTAAAATTCCCTGACTTTAAAGGAAATTCCCTGACTAATCCCTGACTTTTCCAGATTTTCTAAATTCCCTCACTTTTCCCTGATTCTTTTATTTTCCCTGACTGCTAGCCACCCTGGTTTTATGTCATATTTTACACTGTCATTGGTGACTAAGCTGCTTGAATGGAAAGTTTATTGTTAGGCTCTGGTGACTGACATAGCCTGAATGGAAAGTTCAGTGTCAGTGACCAATGATTGGTGTGGCACTTAATTTTTATCTACTGATAGTACTTTGAAGTACAGTAAAGCACCATTTATACGTCCTTTTTAATAAAGTCCCGATTCATTCCTATTCATTTTAATGCAAAAATGCTCCATTTATATGCCGCCAATATTGGTTATACATCTTTTCCACTTCACTAAAATTCGCAAAATTTCTTGACCTGCATTTATTTTCCATTCTAAATAAGACAGATTTTTCCTAGAAAGCATCTTAAATGGAGGAACACAGGAAAGATCAAAGAATCAATTGAATTCACAGTGGAATTTTTAATACTCATAGACGAGCAGCCAATCAGACGAATATTAAAGATTTTTAATGTTGTTAAATAACTGTCTGTATGAACATAAATCGTATGCTTATTATTAGAGATATGCAATATATATAATTAATATTCAAAATGTGTTCCTATAGTTCTTAACAAATGTAATATAATACTCAATATATGATATATGTAACTGGTACTCAGTCATGCATTAATAGTATGATTTTTCTCCTTTTTTATAATATTTTTTTAATTACTGTTTAAAAAAAAAAAAAGTACAATATACATTTACTAAGTTAAGAAACTTTATTAATTAGTATTTTCGTATAAATTTTACTGAAGTGTCATTCAATTTGTAGTAATCAAAGTGCTGTTATTAAAATTTTGATTATACGTCCCATACTTGCCAACCAATTTTAATAAAAAAAGGGAAGATTTCTGTTGAAAAACCAGAAGATTTCATAAAAAAAGGGAAGATTTTTTTTTTCTCTTTGACGTATTAAACAATACAGTTTTACATTTTTAATATTTACAAGCAATCTATAAAAACGTTTTACTATAGATTGATTATACTAAATATATAAAAGTTTTAAAAGATTATGAAGTTTATTTTTTATGAAGTTATTCCTCTTCAACATATAAATATCTACAAAACAGAATCTGTAAGAAATTTATTTAACAATAGACAAAAAAACTTAGTTAAGTTAAAGTATAACTAATTTTTTAACTAAATATAGAATATGATTTTTGTGTATGTACATTAATCATACATATAAGAAATAGTAGCAGTAGCTAATTATCAGTTTCAAACGTGCATATAACCAACTGAGTATTAATATTCTTAAATTGATTTGGGAAAAAATTTCCTACCTGGAAAAATTATTCTTCATTTTTTCCCCATGTTCACACATTTGGTATAAATATGACATAAAATATTTAATTTAATTGAGGAAAAATAAACAGATTCATTAAATTCAGCAATAAAGATCTAAAAATAATTAAATATGTGAGAAATATTGAGCACTTCCATTGCTTTATTGTTTCTAGAATTGATCACAATCCGGGGAAAGGATGGGGGGGGGGGAGGAGGGAATACAAAAATAATTACAGAGTAAGAAATATTTAAACTCTTTCAACTCTACTTCTAGAATCTAATGTAATAACTTTAAAATTAATATTATTATTTATGTTGCAGATGGATAAAGATTAGGAAAGAAAGGACTTCTGCAGAACATTTGATTGCTGATCACTAATTGTAGATAAATAAAGGGGGGGGGGGGGCAAAAAATAATTACATCAGCAAAAAATATTTAGCAATTCTATATCTTTAAATGTTCTAGAATCTCATAAAGCAAGTTTGAAATGAATATTGACATTTATGTTATGGATGGAAAAAGATTGGGAATCAGGAGTTTTCATAGAACATTTGGGTTCCTTTTGAAAACGAACGATATCCGCGACTTTTTTAAAAACGGAAGATTTATCATCTGTCCGGAAGACCGGAAGATACGTTAAAAAACCGGTAGTCTTCCGGGAAAACCGGAAAAGTTGGCAAGTATGACGTCCTTTTACGTCAGTCCCTTGAAAGACGTATAAACGGTGCTTTACTGTATTATTAAATTAAAAAGCATATAAAATCAAATTTATAGATAAAATGTCAAAAGTATTTATAAGGACAGAACGTCTATCCCTCACTTTAACCTTCTAGCGGGCGCGCGTATATGAGAGATACACTAGCGGTGAATCTCGTTGTATATCTTAAAGTCAGGGACCATTTGGAACACTTATCTTTGGCTATTCATTCAGTATATATTGATCTATTTTTAGTTATCTTTTGAACCTCGAGAAAATGATATGAAGCTGTATATTTGCTATTTGTATTTGAAAAATATGCGCGACCGTTCATGTAACATTTTGTTATATTTGATTTTTTTTTCGCTATTTAAAATGATTCTTTGTTGTTTTTGTTTTAAACATTATTATTTTAAATATTTTTAAAATTAATAAACTTTTAACTATACACTTTTTATTAAAAATGACAAAACATCAACTATATGCTTTATTTCATTTTCAGATAATTCCGATGTTTCTTTGATTACTTTATATTGATTTTGTGCTTTCAGTTTCATTCTTTCAGTTTTTTTTTAATGAATAAAAGTTCCAATTGAATGTTCTTATTAATCTTCAAATGGTTATAGTATAATTAAAATATTCAGATACTTTAAAATACATATTTTGCAGTAGTGTATGTGAAAAATATGCGCGACCTTTCATGTTCGTATAAGCAGCGCGCCCGCTAGAAGGTTAATCTAACTACATGGCTCTAGATGCAACATGCAGTTGAAAGCACTTTATAGAGTGCATTTGCTGTTTTTTGCTTATTATTTTTAAAGATTTCCACATGTGTTATAATTAGGGGTGGGAATCGATTAAGAGTTTTAACTGGGTTAATCGTAGTTCATTAATCGATGAATCGGATTTTTAATCGGTTTTTATTTTTCTTTATATAATTTTATTTCAATGATGTATAAAACTCTCATATTGTGTGTGTATATATATATATTATTCATAAGTTTGACTGAGAATTTTTTTTTTTTTTTTTTTTAATTTTTTTGTCTAATCAATTATGTCTGTTTCATAGCTGAAATTTAAATCAATTTTCAGAGTAATAATTGGTGACTTCAAGTGTTGATTTTATATAAATATTTTCACTTATTCAATTTTTTTTTTTTTAATAAATTAATTTTTCAATTGATTTTGAAAGAAACATTAAATGAATTTACACATATTTTAGTTTTATATTTGCAGGCCTTGTCCATCTTGCTTGTCATTATTTTAAAATAAATTCTCAAAAATGTTTTAGAACTTCTTTGTCACTTCGGACTAGAACACAGAATGTTATTTTCTGTTTCTACTTCAATAGTTACTATCAGCAATTCTGAACAGACAATAAACGCTTGAAGATATTTTGAAACTCTGTTGACATTTCCCCCATCAGAGGGATAGTGGAAATCTCAATTCCTTCTCTTATTTTCTTTATTTTAAATTTTTAGCATTTCTACTTTTTGAAAGCTTCTTGTTTCTGAGAATACTATTACCCTAGCCAACACTTTCTGTAGAAGGCTACAGACAGGTGGTGTTACTCCAGCATGCACATGGAGAGACATTTTGTTTAATAACTGTCCTCTCCCTTTTCTCTATTAACAAAAGTGCAACAACTTTTTTTGAGAGGTTTTATTTACTTTTTTATTTTTTGCTTTTTCATTATTTGATGGACGTTTCTTAGAATGTTTGTTAGCAAAATATGCGAAAAAATATTTTGTAGGCAAACAGCATTTTTACTTTAATTCGTAATTTGAAAATTTTAATTGGATTTTGAAAATTTTTAATCGAATTAATCGACCCGATTAACAAAATTGATCGGGACTAAGTATTGATTGATTAACCGAACCGATTAATTGGCACAGCCCTAGTTATAATCAATCTATGTATTACCTCAATAATTTACCATCCACCTTTAAAAAAATGTAAAAAACAAAAAGTAAATACTTTTTTTTTTTACACTTTTTCAAGGTCTTAATATCTTTTTTGACTTTTATGTACAGTGCGACCACATTTCCTACGACTAGCAATGAGGCCAAGTCCAAAAGTTTAGAGTGATGCAAAATTGGCCGAGAGATAGTTATTTGGCAAATATCCAGTTATTCGGTGTTCCCTTATCGCTTGTTTTCTCTCAGTCACCCCTATTTTAACACTGGACTCGTTAAATCGGTACTTGCGCAGAGGCTTCCATGGTCGCAAGAAATGTAATTAAAGAATACCAGGATTTGGTGAGGTGGCATTAATCCTCATTCATTACTATGACAAAGTGATTTGTATATAACTTAAAAAATATTATTTAACCAAAAAAGTCTGTTTCATAATAAAGGGTTTACATGTTAAAAAGCATGGTCAGAAACACAGTATAGGATACAAAAAAGTTTTACTTATTAAAAATAAAAATCTTCATATTGTACTGGAACATATTTAGCTGTTCCTGGAAAGTTATATGTTCAATGCTCAGTAGAGTTTAATTTTTTATTTGAACTGAAAAGAAACCTGTATAATTAAAATAAAAGTATAATTTAAGAGAAAATAATAATTTTATTAAAATTATTATATTTATTTTTGTTAATGTTTTATATAAATTTTTAATGTTTTCTTGCAGAAAAGGTAGCATCCAAAAAATATTTATGTATAAAATTGGTACTTTCTTAATTGAATTCAATAAATATTTTTCTCTTAAATTATTTACTTTTTTTTTTTCCCCCCCCATTAAAAAGAAAACAAAGCAGAAAATATTTTTTTCAGTTAAAAAGACGCAAGTCCTTATCTAAGTTTCGAACACAGAAGAAATTTTAAGACAAGAGTCAAGCATATCATCATAAATCAATGTACTTCTGCTCCCAATGTCAGTTTTTTGAAAAACACGTTATAGTTTCTAGGATCATCGCTTGATTTACGGAGTGTGCTTGTAAAATTTTTAACCTATCCTGTTTTTAATCATGTTTTTTTAACTGCTTATTGGTTGGTGTCATGTGACAAACAGGAAAAAAACTGTATTCTTTAGAAAATGAATTTGTTGTTACATATGTCTGAGTATATTGTGTCCCCCCCCCTTCTCCTAATTTCTGAATATTGCTAAGAGGTAAATGCAATTTCTTACTTTTTCACATTTTTTTCTTAAAATTTCCTGACTTGAAAAAAAAAAACTTAACTACTTTGTATTATTTTTCACACAGTATATCTTAATAAGAAAGCACCACAGAACTGGCATTTTAAAGTAATAAGTACAAAAAATAAACACCATAAAATGCAATAAACTTGCAACAAATGTTTCGGGTCGAAAAAACACATGACCCTTCATCAGGTGAACAAAGCAGGCACAAGTGCTGCAAATCATAAATTGTATACAAAGCAGGTCTTTCACTAAAAATAGACAAATAAAAATCAATGCAGTTACGAAATAAAATATTTTTATTTACACAGATTACAAGCTCACAATTGAAATAATCAATGTTGTATAAAATATAATAATATTGATATACAAAATATATATCTAATTTATACACAAGTTGAAGCAGCCGAAAACCATGACAACATCGTTTACAAAGAGGAATTTAATGCATCAACAGTTAAAGAAAAGTTCAAACGAAGTGTGACTATAGTCTGTTCAACTTTAACTGATACCGAAACTAAACAAAACCACATGTTGTTTGGCGACATGGATAATGTTACTGTCACTGTTGGCGCTAGCCAAGGTCACTCATTTCTCCCCTTCTTTTGTTAGAATTTTCCCACCTCTTCTTTTGTTACCTTAACACTTTTTCTTACTTTAATGGGTCTTTTCATTGTTGTACGTCTTGTAAGGTACAAGTTTTTGTCATAAACTCCAAAATACAAAAAGAAGTGGTGGGGGATAGTTTTATCTTTTAACGAGCTATTTTTTGTTTGGAGGGGGTTTGGTTCTTTTCATGAATAACAAAAGTTGCCATTTCCGCGAGAAAGGCACAAATGTGGAATACCTTTGTAACCCATTTGTTTACTTCGGGTATCACTTTAACTTGAACGGACTATAGTGATGTAGGAAGTAAATGTTATGATAAAAGAAGGAAAGCAAGAAAAGATAAAAAGTTTTTAATACTTTATATTTTCCCACCCATCTAGTTAAAAAATGAGAATGTACCATGTTTGTATAAAATTTTATTATTAATGGCACAGGAGTTAATGAAACATAAAGGTAGTACCATATTTTTCTCATCTTTCATGCAAGTAGCAGTTTTCAGGGTTTTTTGCATGTTAGGTAGTTTCACCTTTAGATATTTCAGAGGAAACTAAATGCAGAAGTCACTAGAAATTTCTAAGTAGACATGAGTGTTGTTTCTATAATGCACTCATGCCTAGTTTATTTCACCTCATGAAAGGCCTTGTTATTATTTTGACCTGAAACAATTGTCAGTTTTGGCAACAAATGGTGTTTAACCCTGCTGTTCTGTTTGGGTTATTTGACCCACAGCGTTTTACAATTCTTTATAAAGAAATGACAGTTTAGAAATATTTTCTAGCCATTTTGTGACTTTGTTAGTGTGGGACATAAAAATATTTCCAGGAAATTAGTATATTTTATTTAATTAATAGTTTTATATTTTTTAAAATGGTACAAATGTAATGTATAGTAAATAGGAACAGAACAGCAGGGTTAACTTAAGTCATTTAATAATTAATTAAATATGAACGTTAAAGAGTTAACAGGGCTTGTGTGTAGGATTTCAATCCCTGATTTCAGCGATTTTTGCTGCTTTCCTAATTTCAGGATTTATGTTTCCCAATTACTTTTCAATGACTGTTAAAACAAAACTTATATAATGAAAATCTGGTAATATCTTTTGTGATTTACGAGATTTTTTTTTTTTTTTTATTAATTTACTTTAACTTAATATGATTTTGTTTGTTAAAAACATAAAAATAATAATCATCATCATAGCTGCATCTTTTTTTTTTTTTTCCCAAATTCATTTTATTTAATTTAAGGATTTTTAAAATAGGGTCAGAATCAGTCCTGAGTTATAGACTGATTCTAACCCTACCACATTCATGGCTAAACCAAAACTCAAACCTGGCACTTAAGAATTGTAGGCTAGAGAGCAAACCATTCCACTTTAAGGTAGGCTACATATTACAAGGAAAAAGAAAAAAAAACTTACATTCAATTAATTTAATACTTAACAGAGCAAAAGCAATTGAATGAGGATTAGTTTTTTTTTTTAATTTTCCATTAAAAATAATATTCTATAAGGATTTTTTGATTTAAAACTGTACTAGATTCACATGCATGTCAAATCAGTTTTAATAATTGAAAAGGAAAAAAAAAATCTTAAGACAATATTTTATATTATACGAATTAATATTTCAATAATGTAACTTTAAAAACCTAATGGGCAAAAATGCCAATTTATTATTAAAAATAATTAAAACAAATTTGTTGAATCACAATTTGAGCTACATAGAAAAATATTACAAAAAATATTATTTATTTTAAGCAAACATTTTTGAATGGTATTAATTTTATTTTTCTTATTTACAATATATATTATAAGACTAATTATAAAAATAGACTTTGTTCAAAATAACATAACTTGGATAAAAGTCTTTACATACATCAAGCAAATATATATGTACAACCAATATAAATAACATAACTGTAAATTATATAGCTAGCTGTACTTATTTCTGGATTCTGATAAATAAGTACATTAATAAAAAATGGAGGTAAATAAGAATACAAAGACAAATACAGATATGTGAAAAATAATTAGAATAATTGTGAATATTCAAAACTTTGTTTATTATCTTTTAATGCATGTAAAGTAGAACCTCTATTAACCGAAATTTATTTTAAAACATTTTTTTTTTTTTTTTTTTTATGATAACTCAGTGAGATTCAACTAAAAAACAGCCAATCCTGTGCAATCTTGGATACAGGAATGCCATTCAAAAAATTTCAAAAAAGAGGAAATCACGCGGGAAATAAAATTTCTAATATTTTTTTGTATATTTTTAATTGCAAATTCTGTAAATTAATACACAATAAAATAATTAATATATAAAGAATAACTTGAATATAGTAAATTGAAAAATAGTTACTTTGCAGTCAAAAAGTTATAAATTTTAAGCAATATAAAAAAAAATAGCGCTTTATCACAAATCAAAAAATTATTTAAAAAATTTGAAAATAAACCATAGTTTGTATATATGGTTATCAATAATATTAACTCAATTTAAAACAATAATTACGCATATAAGGAAGCACTTCTACCTCATTAGGAGTTCTAGAACATAAAAAAATAAATATACCATAAACACTGACATTTATGTTATTGATAGAGAAAGATTGAGAATTGCAGAGCTTCATCAGGATGTTTAATGGCCAATCGCTTGTTTTAAAGGGGGTGGAGGGACTACATAAACATACGAGAAATATTGAGCAATCCTATTTTTTTAAAGTTTCTAGAATCTGATAAAACAAGTTTAATATGCATATTGATGTTTATGTTGTGGATGGAGAAAGATTGGCAATTGCATTACTTCGATGGCCTGTTTGATCGCTGATCATTAATCTGAGGGGAGGGGGACAGAAACAATTTATCATAGCTATAGTAATTTATATAGATCTATCATCCCCATGTTAATGAGCAAAGATTTTTGATGCCGAAAAAGTTTTTTGGCATCGGTCATTAGAGAGTAAAACTCGAAAATAATAATAGAATAGAATGTTAATGAATTTTGAAAATGTCGAGATATTGCATATTTTAAGTGTTCTAACAAACATATGAAAAGAAATGGGATAAGTTATATTCAAGTAATTTATGAAAAATATAAATTTTATAATCAGTTGCTTTGTTATTATGCAACAATTACTGTCTTCATATTAAGTGGAATGCTTTTTTAAATTTTAAGATTTTTTAAGATTTTACATTAGTAAGTAATATGGAATTCTCAAAATTCTTTTAAATGTAGTTAGCAGCCGCAGAAGTTTTAATATATAACTAGTATGTTGTGACCACCAAAAGACTTTCTTTTATATATAATCCTATACAAATTTACGCAATTCAAATTATATATTAAATTATAATTTATTAAAATTATTTTTCATGATTAATGCAGATGATTTTTATCTCAAAGAAGTATAATAATAAATACCGAAAGAAAGAAAGACAGTTTTGTGCAGACATACTAGAGTATAGTTTAAAAAAAAAAAAAAAAAAAAAAAAGAGAAAGGAGAAAGAAAGAAAGAAAAATTGGTATCTGGGGTTTTTCATTCTCTTGTAGTACATAAATTTTATTTGCTAAATTATCTTTGTCTATTCCTGTGTATATTCTCTCGAGAAAGGATATCCATAAGAGAGTAAAATGGCCATCTTTTTCCAAATGAAAAGGCATCACTTTTTTCCCCCTCACTAATCAATCTATGTCTTATTACTATATCTATGCAATTTATAAAAAGCAGAAATCTACTGTTTAGCAGAAAAGTGGCATCCCTGTGGATAAGATATAGTATCTGTTTGGCAGAGTTACCAACTTTTTTAATTCTTTAACTGTTATATATAATCAGTTATATATTACAGCCAGCTTTTTCCATCATTCAATCACATAAGAGGCTAATGTGACAAATTTTTGAAAAATGACTTTTTTCTAAAAAATAAAATTACTGGGTATTCACAGATTTCGAAAGTTATATATATATGCATCTTTCGGTATTTAGAAACATCATCATTAACCATTTATTTCGAATTAATAATTTATGCTCTGCAAAGTTTAAAAACAAGAATATTAATAAATTGATCACAGCCACTGCTAAAATGGGTTTTCCTAAAAACTTTGTATTTTCTATTTTATATCCTTAACCATGTCTCTGTCAGTACAAAAAAAAAAAAAAAAAAAAAAAAAAAAAGCTGTGTACACTCTTGTGTATATCAACAAAAAAATTAAAAAATAATAAAAGACAAAAAAGGTGGCGGTTGGGTGGGCAGATGTTTGATTACGGAGGTGGGGTGGTGTTGTAAGGCTGGATGGTTGGGTGGGTTTGTGAAATTAAATAAAAAAAAAAAAAAAAAAAAAAAAAAAGTAGAAGGCTTGTTGTATTTGCTTTGTATTACTATGCAAACTTTCATTTTTCAATAAAATTTCAGATTTTTCCTTTTTGAGTTGTCAACTATATTTAATGTTCTAATTATACTGTTAAACACAATGTGATCAATCTGTGAATTTCATTGTGGCTCCGTGGTTTCATTGTTGTTCATCTGCTTTGAAATTTTGCATTTTTAAATCCATATGGTTCCTGTTCTGGTTGTGGCAGGCTGGGGGAGTGTTGCCGGCATAAAACAAGTGTAACCCCACAAGCAAGTCACAAGTCTTGCCGCCTGCCTCCTGCTTCCTATCCTGTGTTTCTTGGGTTGTATTTTCATTAATTTTGATAAGTTTATGGTTTTAAGTTAAGATTTGTTGTTTTACTTTATTGATTCGTTTGTTTTGCAGGCTGTTAATTAATAGATCTGGTTTCTTTACATTAGTGTATTTCATCCACTGATGATTTTTTTTTTTTTTTTATCTTATTGGTCATTGGTGTTTTAGTGATCTTGTATCTGTTGCTTGGCTTCTACTATGTTTAATAGATCATCTTTATTATATATATATATATATATTCCCCCTATTTCGCTTAGTATTGATTTTATAATTTATTGAACAGATATGCTAAAACACTACTACATGACCAAAGGGTTAATTTATTCCAGAGCATTTTTAGCCCCACCTTTATTTCACACCACTTTTATTTATAGAACAATTTCCTGCAATATATAAATACAATAAAATAAGAAGAAAAAATTATTCTTAAAAAATAAGTGGTATGAAATAAAGGCGGGGCTAATAATACTCTGAAATAAATTATAAATGTCGGTAATTCAGTGTTTGGTGATCTTTTAGTCATGTTTGCAAGGTAAAAATGAAAGTTCCATGATTTTGGGGTATTTTTATGAAATCTTTGTTTCCACTGATTGTCGACACTGATTTTTCCCTTACCATCAAAATTATAACAGTGCTTATGATTTCAATTCATCTGTCTGTCAGCATATTTTCATTTCGATAAATATTTTTAGAATCCCAAGAGGCTGATTATAATAAAGGATGTTTCTCATAGAAAAATCATGTGATTAACATTAATGATTTATTTACAGAGCTCTAGAAAAATATTCAGATTCATTACAGGAAATTGCTGGAGGTATTATCATACAAATTTTCTGCATTTTCCAATAATGCTGAAAAGTACTTGTGACTTAGTATTTATGATGTGATGGGTAAGTTTAGTTAAAAAGTGATTTATGGAACTCTAAATGAAAACACAGACATATATGAACTGAAGTTATAAAAACTATTAAATTTTGTTGATAAGTGTTAAAAAAATCAGCTAAATTATTCTTAAAGTGATATGTGTCTCCCACAAGACTTTCTTCTATATTTTTCTATACAAATCCACACAGTATAAATTATTTATTAAGCTTATTTTCCTTTTTTCTTTTTGTCAAAGATATAAAAATTGATAGTTTTGTTTTAAAAGTATTTGATGAGTTTTATTTTTAAGGATACCCATTTGGGGAAGCGATGCCCCTTTTTTTCCTTACAATTATTACATTACTATCATATCATATATATAAATATATAATTTCACATTGAAAAGTTCAAATTAATTTTCATTATTTACATTGGTACAAAATTTTGACCTGCACTGCCATATAAAAAAATTATGAAAAAATGGGGCGGCTACATGACCATGAGGCTGATATTTACCAAAGGTTGATGTCAAGGTGCACCTACATATATATTTATATGAAATTCTGTACATTAGTTCAGGAGCTACAGCTGCCACAAAACTTTGTCAAATACACACAAAAAGGCATTTTCTAGAAATGGTCAAATCATGTTCTGGACCACTCAAAAGTGTATTGAAAAAAAAAAAAAAAGTCAAAAATGTTCATATATCCAATACTTTCTTTTTATATATACAAATATAGGATAAAGTAAAACAGATAAAATATATCAATAATTGAATTTTTTTTTTTGTCTAGAATTATTGCATATATTAAAATAATAATAATAATGTTAAATATTCACAATTATTCTAACATTTTTTAGATGTCTATAAATTCATTAGTAACATTTAAAACACATTATATATTTCATTAAACAAAATTTAAATACTCTTTTTAAACTCAATTATTTCAAATGTTCTACAAATAGTAAATACATTTAACAAGATTCCTACAAACATAAATTGATAGTTTTTAATTTTTTCAATGAAATAACATTGATTTCATAAGCTAAAAATTATATCTGCTGATTACAGAAGCACCTCAAGATTCACTACACAAAACTAAAAATTTTAGTACTTTCCCATAAAAAGAGCAAAATGCAGCGGTAGAAAATGAACTTCTACACAATAATGTGCCAATTATTGGTGTAAAACCCTTTTTTCCTCAATGAGCTACCGAATTATTTCCAGTAAATATATTATACATAAAACGAGATTATGTTTGTGAAACAATCAATTGATACTGTGGTGATAATAATGTCTAAAAACAATAACTTTTACACAGGGTTTAATTTCTAGGGGAAAAAAGTGTGGGAACGAAAATCTTCAGAAGTTATTACTTACAAACTTTGAATAAACACCATAAAATGCAATAAACTCGCAACAATTGCTGCAAGTTTATTGCATTTTATGGTGTTTATTCAAAGTTTGTAAGTAATATTTTTTTACAATGCCAGTTTTGTGGTGCTTTTTTATTATATCTTCAGAAGTTATTATAAATTTTACTCAAGTTTTCCAAGAACATTTTCTCATTTTTCATTTGAAGTTTCCAATTAAATCGACAGTTTCTTTGAAAACAAATTGCTGTTTACTTTTCTGTGTTTGATATTTTGATTAAATTGTGGTTTCAGTTTGAAGCTCAGTAAAAGAATTAAAAACACAAACTGTTTTCATTTATGGTTAACATTAACTAGTTCCAGTTGCTGCATCAAAAGTGGCAGGCTAGTCAGAAAAAATAGTTTCTTGCTGATGAAGTTACATAGAATGAAAGCCCAAATTACATTACAATTCTCTATAATGAGAGAATTTTAAGAAGCGGGTTAAGTTGTGGAGATTAAGGCCAATTGACTGCACTGGGGTCCTAAACCTGAGGTGGAGTGTGGGGTCTTTCTAAGGGGTGCTAGCCCGTATTCACGCAAGTTTAGGAGAAAACCACTAGGGGGGGGGGGAAAGGGGACTTTTAATTTTTTAGAAGTTGACACAATGATGAGTTCCGGAACGTACTATTTGTTGCATCTTATGTAAAAAATTACTAAAATGAAAGAAGTAGGGGAACTGCATTCCTGTGTGTTCCCATACAAATTAAGCCTTGCTTTTACAGTTGTGTTAAAAGATGCATTAGATTCTTTGTTTTTAGTTTAAAATGATCATTTATTTATTTTTTTGGTGCAGGGGTGGGGTGGTAGTGATAGCTTTTACAGGATAACTTATTCAGAAAGTTTCCTATGAGAACTTAAACATTTTTCCTTCTCATTCTATTATTTTATGCATAAAAATAATTCAAGAAGACTTTGAAGTTTAAAGAAAGTTTCATACACAATTATCTTAGGAGATCCCAAGAAGTCTCTAAGGAGATTTAGTAAGCTTTGGATGAGGCCGTGATGTGAGAGAAGAGAAAAAATAAAATGATTACATAAGCTTCTGCTGACCAAAAATTTTTTTAAACGACACTGCTTATTTCATTGTGACAAATATTTCATCAAAATGACCCATAGATTGTGGTTTAGGGCCTGCTTCACTTACCGTCTCCAGAAGCCCAAGCCAATGTTATTCTATCGGAAATTTTGCTTACTTATAACTCACTAATATATATTTTTAAATTCTGTTTTCACATTCAGAAAATTCACAACTATTAAACTAACGGATGTTTTAGTTTGAAGTTGTACATATGAATTTTCAATATGTGAAAATTTTCATTTTACAGTTCCAAAATAAAATATTAAAAGTTGAAAAGATATATTTTTAAAAAGCACCCGTCAGCTTAACAACAGTTGTGAATTTTCTGAATGTGAAAACAAAATTAAAAAATATGTATTAGTCAATGATTTATAAGCAAACAAAATTTCCCACAGAATAACATTGGCTTGGGCTCCCGGCAACAGTAAGTGAAGCAGGCCGTTAAACGAATTGCTTATTAAAAATTTGCGTAAAATACCCTTTTTTTCTGTATAAAGGCAATCTTTTTTTATTGCTTTAATTTATATAAATTATTCTTTGCAGAAGTGTAAATAAAATATCGATGATTGCCACATCAATCTTTTATTTCTTTCATAACTCTTCCTTCAAACTGCACTAACCAGCAGCATAACAAGAGACATTATCTACATCTGCAGAGGACTAAAGTGGTATGCAGAGTCTGAGACTGACTTTCCAGTTTATTTCAATGGTCGAAAATGAAAATTTATTTAATTTCAAAGTATCTGTGTGAACAAAGGGGCTTGAAGTTTGTGTAGTCCACTTTTGGCTATGCCCTTGGCACCAACTGCTGCCCTTTTCAACCCACGCAGCCACGTATATCCATGAGGCATCTAAATTACACCCAATGATCCATAAAAGGTGCAAAATATCTTAATATGCATTAAAAGTCTTGGATATCCTGTACTAGTTATAGATATCTATTAGATGTTTAAATGTAGACGAAATTTAGACGTTCCTTTTTTAGTTTCTAATAGATGTAACATGTTAGATCCAAACGAGATTTAGATATTTTCAATATCTATTAGATTTAACAAGTCCAATTATTGGATATTTGGAGATTTATCAGATATGTAACAGACATCTAATGGATTTAAAAAAAGAATGACAGGATGTTTATAAAAGTTTAGTGGATCATTTTTTAACTTTTATAGATGTCTTATGGATGTAAGTGGCTGTGTGAGAAAGGAGAAGTACCAAAATTTTTCTAGAATACTTTAAATTATGAAACATTATAATTGTCCCTTTACATAAAATCAGCCCATATTAAAGCTTTCACCCCCGCAGATCAGTGCAACAGAAATTTGAACATTGTGCACTTTTTCAAAGTTCATTTTTTAACAAGAGGCCAGCAATATATTGACCCAAAACAATGAATAGAAAAGAGGATAATAAATATGTACAAAGATACAAATAAAGTGCATGAAAAAAAAAAAATCATATTGAATAAAAAAAAAATTGAGAGTCCGTTGAAATATAGTGTTCACAAAGGCAGTCTAGTTCTTAAATTAGAATTAAAAAAAAAAAAAAAATTGAAATAAATAGGTTAACTCCAAACATCTGCAGAATATCTGCGTTGTGACTCCATCTTTTTGAGGTAAGCTTCAGCTTCACTTTTTGTTTTTTGTCCAAACTCTTGAATAACATCTAAAATGATATTATGGACATCTTTGGCCATATTTCTTGCATCCCTGTAAGAGGAAAGAGATAAATTAAACTTAAAATTGTTGATAAAATCTGGATACATTGAATGTAAATAGTTTAAAAAATAAATAAAGAAATAAAGAAAACCATTAAAAATTCTGTCAAAGACAGAATGCAGTTTAGTACGGAGGACTATTAATTTCAGTCTGTAAAATTTTTATTTTTATTTTTTAAATTTTTAATTATTTTTTATCTTATTTTTTGACCATAAAACTGGGTCACATACTTTTTAAAATGACTGAAATGAATAAAAATGAAGTGTTTCCACCTAAATTTCATACTTTAGTACTTATACATTTTTAACAGCTTTTTAATTAACTCAATTTGTGCCATCCAATTAACAACCGAAAAAGCTTATTTAGTATAGGTAAATAGTTTCCAGTAATATTTCCACAGACTTACTTAAAGTATAATAAAATACTGTGGTGGAAAAATCTGTTGAACTATTAAGAGTCGGACCAGAAAGTTTAAGTGCCAGGTAAAAAAAAAAAAAAAAACATATACAGAAAAACATTTAGTAATAATAATCAATAAAAATAAAATTATACACATTTTATACACTGACTTTACAGTCATCTACATGCTTTCGTTTTGAAATGCCATTGGTTAAGCAGCTCTTTTGTATATAAAAGTTCTTCAGATCCATTCCATTCAAATTTATCTATTTATAAGTATATCATTTTATAAAGTAAAATTTGTAAGCTGCCAATTTCAGATCAAATTTCTACTATTTTTGTTGGATTCAAGATTATGAGAAAATGCAAGGCTTGAAACAATTTTTTACTTTCTATTACCCATAAGGTAGAGAAGTATTGTTTTTGGGTCAAGTTTTTGTTATATTTACATATTCTGAGGTGCCCTGAATACGAAAATCATGTTTTTAGCAAATGGTCTGTGTGTATGTCTGTGTCTGTCTGTTATCAGCATATCTCAAGAACAAATAGTAGCAGATATTCCAAAC
Organism: Salticus scenicus; assembly: GCA_963930645.1. Lineage (NCBI taxonomy): Eukaryota > Metazoa > Arthropoda > Arachnida > Araneae > Salticidae > Salticus > Salticus scenicus. Next base: position 209,592,540 of record OZ005661.1, read on the forward strand.
CTGGTATTCTAAATGTGTATCATATAGGGATGCTACAGTAAACTTTTTGTTAAGATCAAGCAAATGGTTCGTGTACAGGGACAATCAAGAGAATTCTAATACATTACGTCTATGGGAGAAATTGCAGGTAAGTAGAGTTTAACCTCTATAGACTACACTAAACCAAATGAAACGAATATATATATTTTTTGTAATAGAGATAGACAACTGTGAAAATTTTTTTTGTGTATGTAGGAGCTTCCCCTCCTCCCTGGGGGGGGGGGGGAAGTCCCCCTCGAGGGGAGTAAATTTTCATGATGGGTATCTTTCAAAAGAGCTCGCCAATACCTTTAAAACAAATGGTTGAACCATCGATCTGCGATAATTTAAAACAAAGTTATCAATTTTTTTTTTTTTTTTAAATATTGAGAATAAAATGGACTTTTTTTGGATATTTAGTGTTATACTACTTCTCTAGTATGGAAATCGTCTGCATTATGATAAAAGATAATTTTTTTTAAATAATAATTTTAATAAATTATTTTTTAATAACCAAATTAAATTCTATATAAATGTAGGTGCATTAATGAAATGGGGGGTTGACCTCACACAGAATTAATTATCATATAAAACTCTTCTGAAGCCTAATTTGAATTGTTTAACATAGGTTTACATAACATCGTTATCTTACCTCTTAATCTCCAACCAGTATTTATAGTATTAAATTTCAGGGTAAGAGAAAGTCGTGTGAGTGACACACCAGATTATTTCTTATGAATAAAGTCTTCTCACCCACATTTATAATAAGAGAGGAAATTAGCTTGGTTTACCAATCCAATATAAAGGGGTGGGGGGGGGGAGAGACAGAAAATGAGAAAATGGTGGTTTTTCTTTTCTTTCTCCCCCTCCCCTCCCCCTAAGAAAAGTATCTACTTAAAATTTAGTCATCAACGATTGTCGAAAAAAAAAAAGATATATGACTAGAATACATGTTTGATTATAAATGCTATGTGAATGAAAGATTATCAGTACAACTTTTTTTCTGTTTGTCACATCGAGTATTTCAATAGCTTTTTACACCTTTCCCAGACAATGTGATCATTTTGCCAAAAAATTGTGCCTAATTCAGTACATAATTTTTTAGTCTATAGCAAACACACAGACAAACATTGTGTTAAAAGTATAAAGATGTAGAAGCAGATAGTGGAAGTCATATGGTTATTACCAGGAATGAGATTAGCAAAAACATAAAAAAGCTGAAATCATACATAAACACAAGACATTGAAATGAATTACTAGAGTTTTAATGACAAAATCTATTATTATATTAGAGTAATAAATATGCTTTTTAATCTTCAATCTGTAAAAAAAGAACAAATAATTATGCTTCAGTATTCAATCAAGTTTTTTTTTTTTTTTTTTTTTTTTTTTTAAATTAGCTGATGTAATAAATGAACATCAGAAATGCAAAAGAGCTCAAAAGTTAAATTTACAAAAAAGCTGAAATCAGCTGAAAAATCTCATCCCTATATTACACTTTTTTTTTTTTTTTTTAAATGGTGTTTTTAAGAAATATCCCTTCTACTAATTAAAATACAGTAAGTGGGTTTCTAACTTCAGATATTATTAAAAATAAAAGTAACATTTTATTTAAAAATTAGCATTTTTAAATACATTCCCAACTTCTCACTGTCATTAATTGTAATACAAAATAATTGACATAGATCGGTGATTTCAATATGAATGAGCGATCGTAAAAAAATATATAAAAAAATTAATAAAAACGACAACGATCTAAAAATAAAAATGAAATTGAATATGTACAAAAATTCAATGTTGGAATTAATCTCAATTTATGCTAAATTAATATATTGATCTCCAAGTAATTGGTATAAAACATTGAATAAACACCACAAAATATAAGAACTTGCAACAACTGTTTCGGGTCGAAAGAAAACACGACCCTTTGTCAGGCAAATAAAGTAGGCTCCAGTGCTGCAAACAAAGCAGCAATGTACAGCACTGTGCATTATTTGCAGCACTCGTGCCTACTTTATTCGCCTGGCGAAGGGTTGTATTTTCTTTCTGCCTGAAACAATTGTTATAAGTTCTTATATTTTATGGTGCTTCTTCAAAGTTTTGTACCAATTACTATTTTTTAACGCCAGCTTTGTGATGCTTTCTTATAATATTAATCTCCCATTGTAGCAATGTGCTAGCACACAGTTTTATTTTGCATAATCAAGTCTGAATAAAAAAGAAGTTCTTCATTTATACAAGTGTTTGTCTTACTTTCTTATTTATATCATTGAAGGTAAGCGTATTTTATTTACTTTATTTTTGCAGTTGAATTATGAAGATAGAGTATTCATTAAATTAATTATATAGAGTTTAAAAAATAGCTCAATGGAATAATTCTCAGAAAATTTTTGGAATGGAAGGCTGATATTTTTATACCAACTATGTGAAAAATACCAGAGCCGGGAATCGAACCCGGGCCTTCCGCTTTACGTGCGGATGCTCAAACCATTGAGCTACCCTGGCTGATTACCAGCTAGGCATTTCTCACACAATTCCCAGCTAGGCATTTCTCTCTCTTTCATGGTTGATGAATAAATTTCTAAATTAAATTGGAATAATTCTCATTTGAAATTGAAAATATTTAAAGAATTTCAATAAATAATTTGCACCAATACGGCGTAGTAATTGAATCTCATTCAGTGAAATTTTATATTTTGAATCTTATTAATTTTCACCGTAAGGCCAAATTTGTGTGTTTCATGACAATGCAAAATATTCAATATTTCCTTCTCCTATTATTTTTATTATTATAGCCACTATACCATCCTCAACACAATAATTATAATTTTTGATATATATATATATATTTAATTTTACAGATACATAAAGATCTCACTTACCCACAAACATAAATATGGCCATTTTGTTCACCAATTACTTTCCATATTTCTTCTTTGTTCTTTTGTAACAAGTGTGTTACATACACTTTTTCAGGCTGATCTCTGGAAAATGCAAGGTACAACTTTGTCAGAACACCGTCTGCAAGATACTGCTTCAATTCCTCTTGGTATAAGAAATCTTCTGACTGTTTCCGGCACCCAAAGTAGAGTATAGTTTCACCCACTGGTTTTCCTAAAAAATAAATGTAATCAGCATAATCTGAGACTATAAAAAATTTTAGTACAAAAAGGAAGAAAGGAGAATGATATATTTATCAGGGTTCTTTCAGATTTTGCATAAAAAAAAAAAAAAAAAAGACTCTTTAAGGGTCCGCTTCACTCACCGCCACTGGAAGCCGAAGCTAATGTTATTCTATGGGAAATTTTTCTTTACAAATAACTTATTAACTAATACATATTTTTGAATTCTGTTTTCACATTCTGAAAATTCCCAGCTGTTAAATTGACGAACCTTTTTAAAAAATATTTTTTATTTTATTTTATTTTGAAGCTGCAAAATACGAATTTTCAATATGTGATTTTTTTTTTCATTTTGCAATTTCAAAAAAACAAAAAAAAAAATATATATATATTAAAAATTTAAAAAAAAAAAATACATTTTTGAAAAAAGTCTGTCAATTTAACAGTTGGGAATTTTCTGAATGTAAAAACAGAATAGCACGGGAAGAAAGAAAGGAGAAATCTGATTGATGTGAAGCTTTAAATTTAAATCATGGTTACTTGGCTTGAATCTTCATTGTCCTTGCCTACACTTTTTCCAAGTTGGGAGCAAGGCATTTTACATCTACACTTTGCAAATTCTTTACTTTTCATTAACAGAAAAATTCATAGACTTCAGAATTTGAAGAGTCTCTTTGCACTTTGTTCAACTTTTTATATTTTACTGCATATATATTAGGGTGTCCCTTAAATGAGGGGGAAATTTTGTTTTTGTTTTTTTATTTTTTAAAAATCTGATACGCATATGCTTTAATTTTTTTTCTGTATGACCTTGAACACTTTTTAGCAAAATGTCAGCTCTCTGGGATAATGTTAACCCATGCCAAATTGATGAGAAAATCCCGTCAATTCGGAATGGGTTAACATTATCCTACAGAGCTGATATTTTAAAAAAATGTTTAGGGTCAAATAGAAAAAAATTAGAGAGTATGCGTATCGGTTAAAAAAAAAAAAAAAAAAAAAAAAAAACGAAGTGTCCCCCTCATTTAAGGGACACCCTAATTATGTAATGTTCTTTTTTAAAAAATAAAAGAGTAGAACAGTGTTATTCAGAAGTGAAATATTCAGTTATTTAAGCAAAAAACAATTTGGCACTCATTTGAATACTTCTATCTAAGCAAATGTGGAGAGTTGTGTCGTTTCAACTTCTGTATATACAGTCGACTCTCTAAAATTTGCAATAGATGGGGGACCAAGACTTTTGTGGAGTAATTTTTTTATATACAATTCTGTTCTTATTAGAGTACAAATTTGCAAAGGTAATGTAAAAATTAAAATACTAATTATATTAAGTTAAGTAATCAGGGGTCTGTCCAGATTTGTTTTCCAGGGTCCTATTGTTGTGAAAAATTTTCCTATTTTTGTGAATTTTTCTTATTTTTGTGAAATTTTTTTCTGACATAGTTATTATTTTTATTTTTGTGAAAATTCATTTCACAAATTCTATCTACATACACATATGTATGTAAGTTTCATCTAGACAGTTTCAGGAGGGCGCTGTGCCCTGCTTGCCCCTTGACAGAAAAAATGGCACCCTTCTTGCCTTTAATATAAAAAAGTTGCATCCTTACTTCTACATTTTCAGACAAAGCTGAATTTCCATCCAAATTTTCAGAATTGGAAATTTCGTTCACATGAGCTTGTGAACTTGAATTATTTAACCTTGGTTTCTCAATTGGATCATTGGGAAGTAAAGTTTCTGCATCAGCTACATTTCGTTTAAAAAATTTTGTAATAGCATCACAGCCTATAGCATCCGATGATCGTATTTTTTTAACATAATAATCCGAATTACGGGAATTTCCTCCCGTAACTCGCTTCATATTTATTGAATGGAAGCGATAAAATTACTGACAAATACGAAAATACAAAACCACACATATCTATAGTCGCGCTACTCCACAAACCCGAAATCCAAACTAAATATAAACAAACACAACGCGGTAAAAAGATGTTGCCAAAATATTTATGTAATTATTTTCCACAGAAAAATTTCATCCCATCAAGGAGAGGTACGCCACACCCATTATCGTGTCTGACATCATTCCCTAACTAATCAACGTGAACTCGGCTTGAAATGAAGGCGTGGTTTTAGTGTCATGTAGTACCGATAGCGACTAGTACGAGAACATGTTTATATATTGCTGAGCAGATGTTTTTGCTCGCTATTATTTTATAAATGCTTTGTTTTTCCGAAAATTTTTGGAAAAGTTTGTTTATCTCTGATTTGAATTTTGTGAAGGGTCCGTTTTATTATTATGGATTTTTGTGAAGGGTCCGTTTTATTAACATAGAATTTTGTGAAGGGTCCGTTTTTTTAACATGGAATTTTGTGAAGGGTCCGTTTTTTTAGCATGGAATTTCCCCTAGACAGACCCCTGGTAATTTAATTAATCAAAACAAATTTAACCCAATGAGCATTGTCTAAATGGGCAAAATTTTACTGCTGTTCTCACTGCATATTTTTTAAAAAGTCCCACAACAACAGCTATTTCGGTTTGAAATTAAAGAAGTGACTATGGATGTCAAGATAAACTTCAGGGCTATTATATATCACTTTCATACTTTAAAAACAAGCTAAGAATATATAAAGTTATTTTTAAATTATTAGTGCATTAAGTTAAAAACTACTGCTCAGTGTATGAAAAAATATATACCAATCGCTCATGAAAGACAATTTAGATTAAATATACATATCAATTTACTGGTTATTAATTTGCAAACTTGAAATGATAAATACCCAGAAATTTTTTGCAAATGTAAAAATGTAATTAATCAAATAAAAATGTGTTTTGCGAAATTTTTGGTAAAAAATAGATTAATAATAATAATAAATAAATAAATACAATTTCAAACGATTTGATTGAATTTCTGTCAAAATTTATTATGTTAACACCCCTTCCCCTCCAGAGAAAAATCATTAGAATTTGCTTAACTGTTAACCTTAATTATTATTGTTTACATCTGGAAAACAGCAGCAGATTATAAAGAATTATAGAATTGCAGATTTCACAGAGTCAACTGGATAAATACATGATAGCTATGAAGTTGTAATCGGGGTTCTGTGTACGTTGCTATTGCTGATGGCATAGGTCAGGGATTAATCCAGCTTTTTAAAAATGATACCCCATTTGTGAATTTATAAAATAATTTGTGAAAACATCAAGTAAGTTTGTGAAAATTAATGATACTTCAGAACAATTAACTAAAATACGTAAAGCAGTTTTTTTTTTTTTTTTTTTTTTTTTTAAAATACATTTAAAAAATAAAATGAAACAGTTGGTATTTTTCTGTGTTCGATGCAGTGAAGCTTATAAAATATTTTAGTGTGCGGTTATATTGCTGAGAATTGACTTTGTGAAGGTACCTCTCTGCTGAAAGTTGAATTTGTGAAGGTACATCTTTGCTGAAAGTTGAATTTGTGAAGGTACCTCATTGCTAATAATTGACTTTGTGAAAGTGCCTCAATGTGGCACTAAATTTGTTCTGAGTTAACCTTTGTAGGTGTAATATAGAAAAGTTGGTTCCTAAGTTCCAATCATTCATTTGACTAATGATTGGCGAATACTATAAAATGATCATTTTGGATCTGTTCAAAGTTCCCATACTGGTCTTGAAAAAATAGACTTGTAATAGTTTTTATTAAAACGAAGTCATTACTAAAAGAAGTAAGTAAAAAATATAGAGAATCGCTTTAAACAACTACCTTCACTTTTCTGGAATGCCCTTTCTTGAATAAATCCTCTGAAAGGAGCTAAGCCTGTGCCAGGCCCTATCATAATGATGGGTGTCAAAGATTTACTTGGAAGTCTGAACTGGGAACGCCTTACAAAAATGGGAACTTTTGGTTTTTCCTCTTCTGAAACACCGAGAGATGAAAGCCACCCAGTTGCAACGCCCTTGTTGGTACGTTTAGTGGGAGTCTCGTATTCCACTAGAACAGCAGTGATATGCACAGATGTTGGGTTTATCTGGAATAAAAATTAATGCATCAAGGTAAAGAAAAAACTAACTGGTCCTATAAAATATCAGTGACACATATTTCAAAAATAAAACAGATGTTCTTGATTTAAAAAAAAAGCACCACAAAACTGGCGTTGTAAAAAATATTACTCACAAACTTTGAATAAACACCATAAAATGCAATAAACTCGCAACAATTGTTTCGGGTCGAAAAAACACACGACCCTTCATCAGGTGAATAAAGTAAGCACGAATTCTAAGTTTGTGAGTAATAGATGTTCTTGATGTTTTTCAAAATTACTAATAATTTATTAACAAACTAGTCGTTAAGCAAACATATTTTTCAATATATGAAATGAAGTCAATAATACAAATATGAATGAAACAGCTTCTTATCACTGGATATAATGAACTTTTAAATTATTCCCAAATTAATTATCACATGGATTGACTGATATATATCAGCACAAATGCTATGAGTGTAGTAATTTCTACTACACTTAATGGCCGAATTTTTAGTACAACAGGTTGCACTATTTCTTTCAGACAGTGATTTTCGCATCGTTACCAATTTTTACCACTTTGAATGAATGTACAAAATTGTTTGCTTTTATTTAAAATACACAAAGTTAAAAATTTGCCATTGTATCTGTTCAGATTATAAGATTTTATCAAAAAATAGTACATTTATTAATCACGACAAAATCTATTAAATGCTATATTTTTTAGTTCAATCAGATAATTAGTTCAAAAGATATTAAATAAAAACTCCATTTCAACATTAAAATTACTTAAAAAAAAAAAAAAAAAAAAAAAAAAAAAAAAAAGATGCCAAAAATAAAAACATAAATAAGAAAATACATTTCTTTTTTTGTGTCAATAAATAAATAAACATTAATAATGAACATGCACATTTTTTAAAAAATAATTAAAGTAAAACTGAGAAAAATCATACCAAAGAAATGGAACAGCTCAGTACAAAAGCCTTTGGCAAAATTTGAAAATTAACACAGACGTTTCTTGCCAAAAGGTTTACATATGCAATTGCAATAGCCATTTTAATGTATTGTCAAAATGACAAAAAAAAAAAAAAAAAAAAAATTAAAAGCTGTCCACAGGCTTCTATGCCAGGGAATGAAAGACAGTTACTGTATGCCTTTATACAGAAGAAAGGATTAAAAAAAAATGTCCTGTCATACTAAATTAAATTTTGTTTGTGCAGAATTATATATATATTACTCAGAAAACAAAAATAGGCTTAGAGTTTTTTTTTTTTTTTATTATTAATTTCATAATCACATCAAAATTTTGAAAAGTAGACATAACACCACACTTTTTTTTTTTTTTTTTTTAAAATTATTTTATCCCATTCTCTAATTTAAAGTACAGCTGAAACACATAGGGGTATGTGTAAGTTTCTGGTAACATGCGTCATATCAAAATTACAAGACAAAATTATCAGCTTACTTTTTTTTTATACAAACAAAAATTATAGCAAAATTATTTCTACCTTGGGAGATGATGATATGGAATAATATCTGGCTTGAAGTCGAGGTAGTAACTCTAACAGATGATCTAGTGGAGGTTTGAGTGACGGTAAATCTTCCAAAATATGTATGATACTTCGGTGATCCTTCACAACCCATGTCAGATACAAATTCTGGAATACAAGGAGAGCTTAGTACAGTAATAAGAAGGAATGTAAAGTCATTAAATAGATTTTATTTATATATTTGAGTAATTAAAATATTTTTGCATAAAAATAAATAAATAAACACATAAAATTTTGGAAATAAACTTTAGCATTTCAGCACAGAAAAAAAAAAAAAAAAAAATGTTTCCGACTACAAAAGTATAATAAAAAAAATCTTAAAATTATTTTGAACAAGTAAGCAAATATTCTCTTTTTCTCATTAATGAGTACTTTAATTAAATTTTCTTTTAATGTAATTATAAATTACTTCAGTTTTAACTCATAATCAGCAAGACATTTCAATAAAATTCTTTTAAAAACTTGTTTCAAAACAAAGAAAATAATAAAAGATGTTTCTAGCCAAATAACACAAACTTAAAAACTTAAAACCATAACACAAAATCGGTAAAATTCTCTCTGGATTTTGTCAGATATGAAACATAAAAGTGTAGTATTACCATAACAAAACTTTCTTCTATATCTTCTTCTACAAATTTTTGCAGTTTAAATTATTTATTAAAATTATTTCCCATGGTGAGTGCAGACAATTTTCATCTCAAAAAAGCATAACACAAAATGTAAAAAAAAAAAAAAAAAAAAAAAAAAAAAAGTCAATTTTGTGCACTACATGTTATAATCTTAGGAAATACATTTTTTTTCACTTTAAACAAGAATTAAAAAATTATTTAAAATTATTACAGATCTATGATTGAACTATTTGTTTTAAAGATATTAATGATTTCTTTTCGAAAATACTCTTATTAAAAATTTTCTCCTGTCTGATTATAATTTTATTATTATTATTATTATTTTTTTAATTTATGACTGGTTAAAAATAATCTTCATTTATATAAAATTTTGTCAATTTTTTTTAAGAAACAGGTCAACAATGCCACATGTTGAGCAATATGAGGGTTGCTACACAAAACAGGAGAAAAAATTCCCTGAGTTTTCCCTGTCTCTTTTAGAAGTAAAATAGACAGCACACAATCACGCAGCATTGGAATCTAACACGTTTGCATGTCAATTGAACATAATTAGGACATATTAATTTTATTAACTTACAATAGTTGAGGAAAAAAAACATAATTGATTCATTATAGAGCACTAAAACTTTAAAAAACATTTGATTAGGAAAAAAAATTTCCAATGTTTTTCCAAAAAATTTCAAAATTCCCTGAATTTTCTCTGTTTTTGCAATAAATTTTGAAACTCCCTGAGTTATCCTTGTTTTTATTAATAGATTTTCAAATTCCCTGAGTTTTCCAGGTTTTCCAGGTACCGTAGCAACCCTGAATATGTATCAAAAAGCTATTTAGAACCAACTTAAGTTAAGGTTCAACCAAATTATGCCCATTGGTTCACAAGATACAGTGTTTACAAGATTTCAGCAACAACACACACCGATAGACATTTTCAAAAAATGGTCAAATCATGTTCAGGACATCTCAAAACATTTGAATTCATTGAAAGACACAAGTTGAAAGTTTCCATGAATACAATACTGTTTTTTTTTTTTTTTTTTTTAAATATATATATATATAATTGAAGAAAGTACCATCAAGTCATTTGCATGTCTGTCTTCTTAATAAAATAAAAACAAAACAAAAACAAAACTTTAAAATTTTCTGGATGAGAGAAATAATATGTATCCTTTTAAATAAATTGAACTGCAACTATCAGGCAGAGAGTTATAGATTTGAAATTCTGACATGCTTTTGATACTTAGTTAGGAATAGTTAAAAATTTTTTTGAATATTCAAATTCTACAAAAGTTTAAAATGTATATCTATAATATAATTACCCACTGGATTTTAATAATCTAAAAATATGATACATATATTACTAAATTTACTAAATACAATTTCATGTGTGGAAATAGCAATTTATCACATAATATGGAAGCAACGTATTCACGGAAGCGTATATTCACGTTCTTCCCTTATAATTGTTTTAACACAATCAAATAATCAGTAAGCATTAATCTTAGGATTAAATAAATATTTAAATTTTTTTAATACTAAAATAAGCATTTGCAATTTTTTATATTAAATAGGTTTATTTCATATTTATAAAAGGGGCATTATCTGACTATTATTCCAGAAATATATTTACATTTCTGAATCACAAGGTTCATACTCAAATATGGGGAAAAATATTCCCTGAGTTTTCCAGACAGTTTTCAAGAAAATATTAGTGACATATTACAAGAAAAACACATCTAGAGAGGAGAAAATACTTTTACTGTATGATGTTATGTTATCGCCGATCATGACAAACTCATGTAGAAATCATTGTTTACATGAGTATTTTCATAATATTTAATCATTTGAATCTTGATATGAAGCTAAGCAAGAAAAAGATGTTACGAAAGAAAGGAAATATTCTTTTTTTTTTTTTAGGTTTTATAAACAATTTTCCCTGAATTTTAATGAAAATTTTTATTTTCCCTGATCTTTTTAAATAAATATCAAGTTCCCTGAGCATTCCAGGTTCTCCCTGATAAGTATGAACCCAATATCAGTTGTTCACAGAATTTTAAATTATGAATTTAGTGGTCCATGAGACTTAAAATTGAAAATTTAGTGGTCCATGAAGTTGAAAAGGTTTGAGATTTTTCTTCATACATTTTTTTAAAAATCATGTTTCTATTGACTCGCTTTCTTGTTTGTTTGTCTAGTACAAAATTTGCACTCAATTTTTAACTAACTTCCCGACTAGCTAGACATTTGAAACTTTTAGAATAGCTCAGAACATGATGACAATGCATTCTTTTAATACTTTTATTCAATTAATAAATGTTTGAAAATTCTTTACATTTACTCTCTTTATTATGCATTTGACCATTTCTTTCAAACTGACGGGATAATTCATCAAAATTTTTTTTTTAAGTATCTATTAATATATAAAATTGTCAAGTTTATATGATTCAACAAAAAATTTAAAAACATAGTACATAAAAAGTTTTTTTTTTATCTTGTTTTGGATTTTTTTTGGATATTCATTTGACAGCTTTGAGACCTATAGTTACAATGACTTTTGTCTCGATTGATCCATAATTTTTACAGAAATTCACAGTAACAAGTGCACACAATACTTTGTAGACATAGAACATCACAAACATCCATGCCCGTACCGAGAGTTTTTATCTTGTAATTATTTCCCCTTACCTTTCCTTCTTCTGTAGATGTTGCCATTGTTTTCAGCATTTTTTTATCCTCTTCATTGGTTGCATATTCAGCAATTTCTTTCAAAACGTGAGTACGTGGAATGCTAGTTATGTCGACATAGTGAAGTAAAGCTGTTCTATATGTTGTAGGACAAGGAAAAGGATGTTTCTTGGAGCTGTCCTCTGAAAGAGTAAAAATGAATTTAAAATAATGTAAGACTACTCTTTGCTATACACAACATATTTTCAAATACAAGTGATATCAAAATTATTCAAATGTTACAGAATTACTAACATTCCATATTTAAAAGAATAAAGAAAAACAAGTATGTTCTGGCTCTCACAAAACTTTCTGTTATATTTTTCAAAGAAAGTCAATTCGTACCTTATGAAAAACATCTAGAAAATATGTTTTGTGTTTTATTTTTTGTAAAAAAAAAAAAAAAAAAAAAAAAATTACAAGATAATAAGAGCTTTAAATGTACCATGTTTTTAAAATTTCTGTTGAAACATATAAACGCTACCAAAGGCAGTGAGGACCTTAAATAATTGGCTAAAAGTATTAAAAAAATGCATTGCCACCATGTTCTGAGCTATTCTGAAAGTTTCAAATGTCTAGCTAGTCGGGAAGTTATATGATTGTTGAATCATATAAATGCTACCGAAGGCAGCGGGGACCCGCAACAATTGGTTACAAGTTTCAAATGTCTAGCTAGTCGGGAAGTTAGTTAAAAAAATTTTCTGTTGAATCACATAAACGCTACTGAAGGCAACAGAGACCCGAAACAGTTGGCTAAAAGTATTAATAAAATGCCCTTTCACCGTGTTCTGAGCTATTCTGAAAGTTTCAAATGTCTAGCTAGTCGAGAAGTTGAAAATTGATTGCAAGATTTGTACTGGACAAACAAACAAACAAGAATTGAAGTTAATAAAAACATGGCAATAATTCTAACTCTGTTTTAAATAATCATGAATATACGGTTCAACCACTTGTTTTAAAGGCATTGACAAGTTTTTTTGAAAGTTACCAATGTTAGGAAAGGAAAGGGGTGATGTCCCAACATACACAAAAGTTTTATCCTGGTGGAAAAATACGACAATAAATACATGTGGAGGTGTTATATAACTGAACCCCTTCAATGGCAGTACAAGAATAACAAAATAGTAAAGAAAAAGTGGCAACAGCTCATCAGACAGTGAGCAAGTTAGAGAGTTGTTGTCCGGATGCAAGCAAAGCAACAGCTCACGAAAGGCTTACTTTTCTGATAAATTACTACAGACATTTTTCAATGTCATTAATCTAATTTTCTGCATTGTTGCTTACAAAGAAGGGTCACTAACTGTTCAAAAGGTATTTATACATGCTATATATCATCTTAAATGCCTAACTGAACTGATTACAAAAATATCCATCTTATCGGCAAATGCACTCTCTAGCATGAGTTTTTCCCAAATAAAGTTTTTAAATTACAGACTCTTGTAATAATGTATTTTGAAGAGTTTCTGTCACAATAATCAATTCTGTAAAAGATTCTCATTCTAAATACCACTGCATATATTATTAGTAAAGGACGCCCATACATTGTGGTGGTTAGCGTCCCTGACTCCCACACGATAGGATCCGGGCTCGAATCCTGGACACGGCATGAATATGTTAGGAGTAACGATGGCCACCTATTGAGTGCCCCTCCACAAATGGTTATCAGCTCGGCGACACTCCCGGTCAATGCTCACAAGTACCACACACCATTGGAAAAAAATAAAAAATAAATAAATATTATTTCTAAAGTATTTTACTGTTTATTAATCATTTTGTGGCAACAGTAAATTTATAAATACTATATTGGGCTTAGATATCACAGCACACAATAAATCTTGCATACTGGTTAGTCCAGATTTAAACAAATGACTTTTAATCAGACGATCACATTAGACGATTACACAGAGAAACAAATATTCCACAAGTACAAAAAAAGAAAGAGGTGGCGCGCCAGTCATTTAGAATGATCTATTTTATAGTAAGGAAGGGTAAATACAAGAGGCATTGGTAATAGAAAATAAATGTAACCTAACATACTAAACTATATAAAAAATATTTAAAAAAAAAAGTAATAATATATATATAAGCACTTTTAAATTTTATAGTAATGAATATGTAACTTTATGTATTTATTTTTCTTATAAATATTATCTTGTAGGTAATAATGTAATTATTAATTTTTAAAAAGGATAAATTTATTTTTCCACTTATTTATTTTTTACCTATTGCTATGTTACTACATTAAGCTTTTTATTGTTACCCCCATGCAATGTCAATAGCCAAAATACCAATTATGTCAATGTACAAGAAAATCTTTCAGATTGTGAATATTTTACATATCACTACAAGTGCAAAGTACTGGATTTACAAATTTAATGCTGCTACAAAATAATTATTAAACAATAAAATACTTTACCAATAATCTTAATAGTCATATTTAGCATTAGCATATCTTAAAAAACTAATCATAATGATAGAAATTCTTCCAAGTACATTACTGCAGCGCCTGTAATTTACAAACTTTAATTGAGAGAAACTCTCCCTAGGGGGTGCATTTGCCAATAAAATCAATATTTTTATTATCTGTTCAGTTAGACCTTTAAAGGGATGTATAATATGTATAAATACCTTTGAACAGTTGGTGACCCTCCCTTGTTATTTAAGATTCAGAAGTGAAAAAAAATTAACGGGTAGTAGATGAGGCTCCAGTTACCACATATTCAAATTGTTATATAATGTCAAGTGCAACTATGTTGTTATAATTAAATGTTTGTCTTGTTAAATAACAATGACTTCTTTACTTCTTCTCAAAATTCCGATTTTCTATTTTTGGGTTAGTATTAAAGCCTGACATTTTAGCTTTCTAAATCAGTTTGAATTTTGTTTCTATCTTGCTTAGAACTTGAGATACAGGCATTTTAATATTAGTCACTCATCAGTTTTTGAAACCGGAAGTGACCGGAAATGACCCGTAAATGTTTGTTTACATAAATGTTTTACTCAATATAGGCATCAAAATTTGTTACTGAATATAAAATGAATTTGAATAAGAAAATGAAAAGCTTTGAAATAAATCAGGAACTTATTAAAATTACTTTTTCTCAAAATGAGATTTTTATAATTTTGCTTTATCCCAAAACATCATAACTCCAAAAGTTATAATTGAAACGTTATGAAACTTTGACAAAATACTCTAAAGGAGTTGTTTTAGGGATTGAACTATGACAATGAATCTAGTTAAATTATTTTTTGTTTTTTTTTTGTCGATAGAAGTTATGAACTGTCATACATATTCACGACTTTTATCAGCATGTAAAAATGTTATCGTCTCTAAAATATTAAATAACATGGTTATAGTTTTGAGAGTAGTTCACTCCCTTAAGGACCTTACAATAATCTAAATAAAATTTACAGAATAAAAATATCTTTATTTAAATTTGACTCATGATGTTTTGCAAAAGTGCTTTTTTTCCGCAAATTTTATGCATATTTTGAGCCTAAATATCAAAATATTTTTTAATTTGCATATTTTCTTCCCCGTTATTCACTGTTTTTTGCTATATTCTATCATATAATGTACATAAATAGGCAATTTTTCAATTATAAAAAAAAAATCACCTCCGACGGTAGGCAGACACCTTAAGTTTGATTCATGTTGTAAAATAATAGTAAATATATGAATGAACAGATGAAGGGCTTACATGGGTTTTGGAGGCTAAAAAACAGTATATATTTTTTCTATTTCTTTTTTAATATAATAAAAAATAATTTTTATTTAAAGATTTGAGCGTATAAAAGAGCAACATTTAAACAATTTTTTAGAAAATTTTCATTGGAAAATTTGGAAAATTCAGTTAGTGGGTCTTGGTATCGGGAAACAATTTCAGAAAAGGGATGGACACGATTTTTCAAAAACCAATGCAGCAATATTATTGAAATATTTCATACTTCTTCAAAATAGAACTGGCTAGTGCTTGAATGAAGGATTTTTCTTTTCTTTTTCTTTTTTTTTTTTTTTTTGACTACATCTAATTTTACAAGGTTATAAGCAGGGTATGACCTGGCGAAAAAATTTCTTTAGCTTTTTAGCTAAAATGGCCAATTAGTATTTTAGCTTTTTCAAAAGTACTTTAGCTTTTTCTTTTCGGGAAAGAAGAGGGGAGGGGGGTTATAAAAATACTTAAATACTTTAAGGGGAAAAAAGAACTTGAATCTAAAATTATAATTTGCTACTTTTATTTTGACATACATAAATTTTACACACACTATTTTCCTCTGATGAGGGATATGATTGTTCTGCATAGAGGAAAAAAAAATATTATTATTGAATTTTTTCAAAATAATTTTAACTAAAATACATGACTTCACCTCTAAATAAATATTGTGGTTTAAATCCAGTTAGCTGCATTACAAATGTTAAAACTAAATAGGCTTATGGTACAATTCTCCTTGGCTTTGAAGAACATCAATTTTTGAAAGCTTTTTGAAAATTGAATTCTTTGCTTGGAAGTCTTTCTACATTTATCATAAGTAATCGACTTACAATTTCTGTTGTTAAACGATTTCTTATAATTGTTTTTATTAAATTCATTTGAGGAAAAGCTCTTTCACAGTCTGCTATGTGTACAGGTAAGCTCGAAGCACATTCCACTATAGAGCATAACAAAGGATATTCATCATGCATTTCATTTTCATTTAGAAATTGTAAATTGCAAAACGTGTTGTCTATACATCTGATTCTAATTACTTTTTGAATACGTTCCATTCAGACAACATTTGGTTTTCAATAAATGTATTTTTGTATACAGGACTATTTTTGAAATTTTCTTTATTTCATCTATTCCAGTCTATATCTATATTGCTATTATTTTCACAAATATTTTTGAAAGTAGCATATTAAATAGAATAGTTTATTTGATATCTCCAAACCATTCCCTTAATTCCTTCAATAAGGCATTTGAGAAATTCATTCAATAGTTTTTCCTAATCTGCTGCTTGTTTAAATGTTTTCTTCATTAATTCCAAATATGTGATTATTTCACGATTATTTGCCGAAATATGGGTTTATTTTACTGCTGTAAAAAAAGAAAAAAAAAGAAAGAAAGAAAGAAAAATGCAGATTAATAGCATCTAATTACTGAATTATTTATATTTTCTGCCGCCAATTCCCCAAATTCATTATTTATTCCAAATTCGTTCTATTTTCAAAGCTATAAATGTAAATCAACATTTCTTTTTTGATATAAAATTTCCGAAATACGCATCATTTTCGTGATCTGCTGCCGAAATCTGGAACATTTCATTGTTTCTTGGGAAGAAAAAAAATTAATCATGGCTAATTACTCAAAAATCCTGCTTTTTTCTTCTCTAAATGCTGAAATACGCAATATTTTCTGAAATGAAGGATTTTTATCAATGTCAATTCCAGAAAAATCGTGATTAATTTGCCGATAATCGACATTTTAAGATTGATTTCTAAAATATGCGATTACCTTTGTCACAAATCGAAAACAAAAAATGGCTTCTACTTATGTTTGATTGCCGAAATACTCAATATTTTTTTAAATAAAGAATTTTATCAACAACGATCCGCGAAAAATATAAATATTTTGCCGCTAATCGGCGAAATTCGCACTGTCTTCAAAGCTGACTTCCAAAAAGAAACCGGGGCCATGCGAGATTGTTCGTTCGTTTAAGCAGACGATAGCTGTTTGTTCTCGCACGGCCCCATTAAAACTTAGCCCATTGAAAATCGAAATTAAATCAAAATATACTAAATAAATGAAACAATTTCCGATATTTTTTAGTAGTTTCGTAATTTTTTGCCAGGGATTATTTTAATTATATTAGAGATTTTTATATTGAGAAATTTTGTGAAATCATCTTGTTTTCGCTTTTTAGCGAAATTCTCTCTGGCATATTTTCGCAAAATACGATATCCTTTCGCAAAATGCGAAAAAAGCGAACGGCAGTTTAAACCCTGGTTATAAGTGAAGTTAAATGTGCAGAAAATTGTACTGTTTTTTGCACACAACCCTTTCAAAAATTAAAATTTCAATTCTTCTAAAAATCCTTCATATAAGCACTAGTCAATTCTATTTTAAAGAAGTGTGCAAAAATTTATTAAGATTGGTGCATTAGTTTTTCAGAAATCATGTCATGTCTACTGCTTTTTTGAACCAAAAAACCTGGCTCCACCATCAATAATTTCCCCAAATGTTTAATGAAAATTCTATAGAATATTGTTTCAATATTGCTTTTTTATATATTCAAAAATTTGAATAAAACATTTCATTTATTATATATATATATATATATATATATATATATATATATATATATAAAGATAAAATATGCTTTTTTAGGTTACAAAACCAATATGTCAGTTTCACAGCCTTTGATGCTGAGATTTTATAATGTAAGAGAATTGCTGAAATAAATTAGCAGCTCCTTTGGGGGTCTGCTGATATTCAGTGCACAGGAATTATTGCAATTTCTCTGCTCAAAAATGCTACAGCCAAGGCTGTCATATTGTTACAATAAAAAACAGCCCTTGAAAAAAACAGAGTCTTGATCGATCATTTCCTTAAAGACATATTGTGAATGCATCACAAACATATATGTGTATATATAAAATAAATAAATAAAAGGATACACAGAGACTTATTCTTTAGGAAATAAATACATTTTTTTTTTTTGAGTTAATTCTCAAAATGCAATATTGATTGCCAACATTTTGTATCCTACTTTTTACTTTGCACTTTTAATTCAATTATTAGAGGCAATGTTTATCATCATAATTCTCATAAACATAAAAAGTTAGAAAATCTAGAAAATATTCACACAGAATTTCCTTTTTCAGTAAAATAAAAAAAAAATTATATATACCGTCCAAATTGTTTAAACTGAAGACAGTGTCTAAATCAACATCAAGTAGTTTGCCAATTTTCTCGACTAATTCTGTGTTATTTGTAGGGTAAATAGCTACGTGATCTCCAGCATCGTACCTAAAAAAAAAAAAAAAAAAAAAAAAAATTCCATTAGGTATATAATGATTTTATTTCTGCAACAATTACTCAGCAAAAATATAATAGCTACCTATAGAAACTAATTCGCATAGGTGGACTCAGCTCAGCTCCCGTATCATGTACCCCTCTCTCATAAATTTCTACTACAAGCCATACTATAACTTGCAAGGTTTAATCCAGCTTTTTAAAAATGGTACCCCATTTGTGAATTTATAAAATAATGCTTTAGAACAATTAACCAAAATGTGCAAAGCATTAAAAATTTAAAAAAAAAAAAAAAAAATGGAATAGTTGTAATATATATATGTGTGTTATTTCTTGTGTGTAAGATATTTACCATTGTCTCCAGTAAATATCCAAACTGAGAGTATTTTTATGTGTTCATTGCAGTGAAGCTGATAAAAATTTTTTGTGTGCTATATTGCTGAGAATTGACTTTGTGAAGGTGCCTCATTGCTGAAAGTTAATTTTGAGAAGGTACCTCACAGCCAAAAGTTGACTTTGTGAAAGTGCCTCAGTGCGGCACTAAATTTGCTCTAGATTAACCACTGACTTGTGATAAGAAAAATAAACTCAGTTGAAAGCCAGTCTCAATGAGAGTCTAAAATGTCTCACCCATTAGGTTATCCTCCCTTATTTAGATACTTTTATCTACCTTACTTAGATAATTAGTTGCCCTAATTAGATATCTAATCTTAATTTGCTGATTAATTTTATTAGGATTATTTTTATATTTTGGTTTTCATGCAGTTCCATGCTTTTCCAATGCAATAACCTCTATAGTGCATGTATAAGTGAAAAACTGCCTTATTCTGTAATGATACGAATTTTTTTTATTTTAGATTAATTAAGAAGATTATTAGTATTGAATTAACACTTAAGTCTGTACCTTAAATGATATTTTAAAACTGATTCTCAACCTCTTTGCAATGAAAATAATCCTCATAATGCATGTTTATGCAAAGTTTTTAACAATTTTGCCATGTTAAGGAAATAAATTTTTTATTCTATAGCAAAAATTCAGTTTGAAAACTCGATCCCAAAACAATATTTTCTCTAATAAAATGAAAGTAAAAGATAAATAAATAAATAAATATTAACTTCTGTTTGATAATTAAAAAGGAGGATATTTAAACTATTCTAGCCGCTTAAGCACTTATAACAGAGAAATTAAAATAAAATAGTATACCTCAATTTAGCTCCAGTAATATCCAATTCTATGTGCATGCATGATCTTTCTCCTTTATATAATTCTCGTTTGACCAATACAGTGCTCAAGTAAGGGTTCTTCAAATCGAAAGGACTAAAATAAATAAAATGAAATATGAATCAAGCAACTAAAACATAAAATATATTACATTTTGTAAATTATTCAAGCAATCATCAATAGATAATATAATTAATATCAGTTAGAACCTTGCTGAGAAAATGATACATAATCAGAGATGCCAAATTTGTAAGACAATTTTCAGTAGTAGACAAGAAAAATTTCAGTAGTTTTGGGTACTTGTCAGTAGTCTGGTCGGTCGGTCTTAACTGAGATAAATTTAAGTTCCGATTAAAAAAATATTTTAAATATTATATACTCAAAAATGATTTATGCATTAGACTAATAAGTTTGTTTTGTTATTTACTTTTAAAAATCATAAAAAATCTAACTTAAAAAAAAAAAAAATGAAGAAATTAATTATGAATTATTCAAGCACTGAATTTTATGCTACACAATTCAAAACTTTGTTATATTAACATCTGCATATGTATCAGAATTGCAAAACTGCTAGAAAGAATCACTCAAAATAATTTATTGATATACTCTAAACAAATTTGATTATCTTATACATGTAATATCTATTTACATTAAATAGATATTCCTTGATCGCTAGCTGAAGATGAGAAGGGAAGGGGGGGGGGGCAGTCAAAATATAAATAGATGTATGAGAAATAAAACAATGCTACTTCTTTATAGGTTCTAGAACCTAGAAAAAAAGGCCTCTGCAGAGCTTTTAATTGATGATCTCTAGCAGTTGGAGATAAGAAAAGAAGGGGTGGGTTAAAAAAATAATTACATGAGCAAGAAATATTGAACAATTCTCTTTCTTTATAGTTCCTAGTATCTTATAAAGTAAATTTAAAATGAATATTGACATTTATGTTATGGATGGAGAAAGATTGGAATCAGAAGGCTTCCCTCGTGTGTTTGATCATTGATCGTTAATAGGGTTTCTTTCTTTCTTTTTTTTTAACAAACGATATCCACGATTTTTTAAAAAGTGTATAATCCGTAATTTTTATATGTTGTCCGTAAGGCGGTAATTACCACCGTATTTCCATAATAACTACGGACAAACTGTAGTAGTTGGCATCCCTGCATAAACATATTAAACAGTATGCTTTGAAAAAAAAAGTATATGAAGTGATTAAAAATTGATTACCTTACTTTAAATTTATGTGTTTGAAATAATATGGAATTAATTTTAAATTATCAATTAAATATGGATCTCAAAGAAAATCAAATAAATTTAGCAAAAATCAAGACCAGTGGCATATTTTATTAAAGATTTATGCTGAAAAAAAAAAAAACTGGAATTGTTTTCACATTTTGGGTTCTAAGTAAAAAATTTAGAGTGACTCCACTCGACTTAACGGTTATATAAATATATAAAAGTAAGAGAAGTCATTAAATAAACAAAAGGGAAAATCTGGAGTAACTCCACTCGACATAACAGTTGTAAAAATAAATGAAAGTAAGAGGACTCATTAAATAAACAAAAGTGAAAATTATAATAAGGTGTTTGAGTATATTTCTCCATATAGTATGTTGTTTAAGTTAACGCTATAGACCTCAAATAATTTGAGCACATAGATCATAATGATAAAAAGTTTTTCTTTGTGCACCTGTACAAAAATTTTAAGTGTTAGATTCATCAAAAGCATTAGAATTCATGTAACATTGACCTATAACATACATATCAACTTTCAGCTCATTTGCACAAAATGTTTAGATGCTATAGTGTTCACTCACTCACACACAAACATACATTTGTATATACATAAACACACCACCATAAAAATTGCAAAAATAAGCTCAAGGGTCCTCAAAATGTATAGATAATCAAAATTTCAAAATCAAATTTTTGTAATGATCTCTTTTCTCACATATGTTTGTTCAGAAAGCAAAAATCTAGAATGACTCCACTCGACTTTTCAAACATTAAGTAATTAACAGTTATTTAAACAAACATTAACTACTTGATGTTTGGAATTCACTTAATTACATAATGTTTGGATTGGAAACATTTAATTTAACGCTATTACACATCAAATAATTTGATTCCTTAAATCATAATGATAAAGAATTTTCTTTGTGCCCTGTAAAAAACTATAAGAGCAAGATTTACCAAAATTTATACAGGTTGTGTAATGCTGATTTATAAAGTGTGTATAAATTTTCATTTAATTTAAATAAGGGATTTAGATGTTGTTATAATTTGAACCCAAAGGCCATAATGATAGATTTTTTTTTTTTTTTTTGTGTCATTGTAAAAAACTATAAGTGCTAGATTTACAAAAATCTATACAGTTTGCGTGATGGTGACTTATAACTTGCATATAAATTTTCAACTCAATCGAATAAGGCATTTAGACAGTATTACACTTTGAATAATTTGATCCCATAGACCATAATGATAATTTTTTTTTTTGTACCTATAAAAGTGCTATAAGTGTTAGAGTCACCAAAATCAATAAAGTTTGTGCTATGGTAACTTATAACATACATACTTGGGAAAGGGCCTGGGGCTCCTGAGAACCCAAATCTTGTTAAAAATTTCATTTATCTTTTTAATCCACTTCCTATCACCTGACTGAGCTGAAATTCTGCATATATCTATAACTTTAATGACAATATATCTCCAGTTCAAAATTTTTCTTTGAATTTTTAACCTATTTGCTATCATCCAATTGAGTTGAAATTTTGCATCCATGTAAAATTCCGATAATTAATACATGCTCAAGTCATAACAGACTTGAGTGGGGCTTGAACTCCCTACTCCAATTCAAAATCTGTTTTCAAATTATAAAAAAATTTCTACCATCTGACTGAGCAGAAGTGTTGCACACACGTATATGATCTACATCTGCAGAATTGGAGTTTTTAAGTATATTTTGAAATAAAAATGTGTTTTTTAAATTTTTAATATAATACATAAACTTCCGATTATCTGCGAACGGATTATGTATGTTGCAAAAAAAAGGGCAGGAACAAAACAAAGGATTTTCACAATAAGGAACAAAAACAAATTATAGTTTTTTTTAAAGGAAAAAAAAATGTAAATATAAAGATCAATGCTGCTTTTGTTTTATTTTTTATATAGTATGCTACTAGACATATCCACATTTTAATTTATTTCAAAGTTTTTTTCACACCCCTTTACTTGAAGGATATTTTTCTTCTTACTTAAGGGCAGGTATTTAAAATGCTTCAGAATAAATTAAAAAAAAAAAAAAAAAAAATGCATGTTTGCAGTACTGTTTAATCTAGTGCATCAATTAGCTTAGAGATTGTACCTTTTCTCCATCGTAAGTGCACTTTTTTGGTTTATTGTTTTTACATCATTTAGCATATAAAATACAAATCCTTTTACTACATAGTGAATATTTTTACCGTTTGTATTATGTTTCATACACAATACATTCGTGTTTTTGAGCTAGAACATTTTTTATGTCATTTACTTTTTATTTGTAGCTTTTTGCAGTTTATCTGGGATTTTCATTATCCACAAAACCCATGTCACTGAATTCCACAGATAATCAGGAGTATTATTTTAACCCTTTATATCCCAAATTATCTTATTTTTGGAAAAACAGTTTGAAACTTTTTTATTATATTTCTTTATGCATGAGAAACCTCTCATATTAAATTTAGCTTAAACTACAGCTTAACTACAGGGACTTTGAAGTCCCAATGAAATCCTGTAGTAAATTTAGGCTATTTAATAAAAAAGCACCACAAAACTGGCGTTGTAAAAAATATTACTTACAAACTTTGAATAAACACCATAAAATGCAATAAACTCGCAACAATTGTTTCGGGTCAAAAAAACACGCGACCCTTCATCAGGTGAATAAAGTAAGCACGAAAAGTTTGTAAGTAAAATTTAGGCTATATTGAGGATTTTTTTTTTTATGGGACTTTCAAGTCCTGGTGGGATACAAAGGGTTAAACTGTATAGCAAATAAACAAGCAAAGGGGGAAAAAACTGCCTGTTATCGGACAATTACTAAAGTTTTTTTTTTTTTTTTAAACACATATGTATAAACATGCTTACGGTTTTTGTGTTTTATAAGAATTAAGTCTTGCTACTTCTCCAGTGAATATTGAAGCTGCAGGTTCATCATACAGAACAAGTTGGTACTGACGCAGATTGATATCTTCTCCAAGACTTTCAATGTTGAAATGTTCACAGACTGCACTCCAGAATCTTTCTTTCCAAGATATAAAATCCTCTTCAATGCTGACAAAGAAAACACATTAAATAGTAATTACGGTAACACTATTTACATAGTAAAATTTACTAAATCAATACGAAGAAGAAAAGATTAAGACAAAAAAGAACAAATTTTCATAGCAAGTTTTAAACTAAAAAGTGGAGCACTCTGTTTAGTAATTACCAATATATCTTTCGGAAGTGGTAAAAGAATGAATTCAAAATCAAATGATTAACCTTTTGTCTTTAAAATAACTATAGAGGTAAGTTGTTAAAACCTCCAATATAACGCTACATAGTATAACCACTACTTACTTTGTTCTAATGTTCTTTTACTATTTTTCTTTTGGCAATAGAAGTGAATATATACATATATATATTACATTTTATTCATCTTGCAAAAGAAGGAGTATAACTTTTTTCTTTTTTTCAAATTGTTGACATATACATATATTGAAATAGACAGTGCTTTTTTTAATTATTGAACTGCCCAGAAAAACTTTGATTGGTTGGATTAAGAGACAAATAGATACAGTTAATAGGGATATGTATTGTCAGGTAGACATTAAAAAATTCTTTAAGGATAGAGTTACTACTGAAAACATGTTTTACATAGAAATTTTAAATTTCTATATTTATTGTTTAATGCTTAGTTAAACAATTTGGTCAAGTTTTGACCACTGAGTGATACTAGTGTAATTTATTTCACCTTTAACCTATAATAACCAAGTGTAAAGCTAATTTTCTGAAATAAATATGAAATAATTAACAACTTATCTGATTTTCAGAAAAATGTGTTTTAACCATGCTTGAATGTTATAATTTCTTTCTTAAAAAAAAAAAAAAATCTTTTGTAATCTTTATAAATATTTTATTTAATGAAAAAAATAAATTTTACTTACTTTGCATCGTCATCTCCAAGGCCTAATTCAAATACTCTAGTAGCACCCAATTCTTCAAGGCGCTTGTCAACATATTTGCCCATAGAGTTGTAATGCTCATAAGTTTTGTTACCCAGACCAAATACCTACACAAGAAACAATCACATTTGAAATTAAAAATGAAATAACTCATAGCATCATAGATTGATTTTAAAAATATTATAAATTAACAATATATAAAAGTTCAAGGACTACATTTCAAACTACAAAATGTTAGGATTTCAGTATAATTTTCTTTTCAGATATGAATAAAATATGACTAAATTTATGTATGGTATCTGAATATATTGTAGTACAACATTAAAAGGGAAGATAAAGCTAAAATATAAGATACCAACAGTTAAATATTAAGATAGAACTTTTATCAATCCTTTATATTGTATTTAGTAGAAGTATAGCAAAAAACAACAGATTAGTTTTTCATGCAAATGGGTATCAATAATATTACTATCATCCCATTCTTAGAAAAATAGTCAAACAAGAATTTTATTTTTTGTAAAATAAAAAAGCTCTCTCCAGTAAAATAACGAGATTTTTCAGGGAAAAAAAAAAAAAATTTCTTAAACAACACACTTGCATTCATAAAAGTCAAAACATGCAAAAACACACTTTCTGTGGTGGGTCATTCCATGCCAAATCAACCACTCACTCAACCTGACCCCCTCAGATTTGTATGAAACTTGCAGGAATCATTCTCCTTGATGATATAAATGAGAATATATTTTTTTTTTAAATTTTATCTTGTTCGATTTTTTTTAAATAATTTTTTTAAATTTCAAAAAATCAGCATTTTTTAGCTTGTATAAGCGTTTTTAATCTCAAATTTCTCAAGTTCTATAAGGGATAGCAAAGTTTATGACCCCTCATTTTAAAGAGTATTTCACAAGGTTTAATTTGATATGCAACATCATTATGTTGGGTAAAAATTTTTAAAAATTTTAAATTTTAAAAAATTTAAAGATAGTATTTTTTAAAAAATCTGAAAAAAAAAAGAAAAAAAAAAAATTTTTTTTTGGTTATACTAAAAGCTATATAGCCTGAAACTTTTAGAGTGGGATCTCAATGGGATCAGGAGTTATGACAAAAAACCTAGCTACTCTACATGGTAAATTGTATTACAATTATCATATAATATGCTTACTTTATAAAATACCTGTTAATTAAAATTCACACATACAGTATTGCACGCTAATATACAATTAAACATGGGGGGGGATCAATATTCAATGTAATTGTGCTTAATAAAAAGTAAACAACAATTTTTTTGATAAAATTTTGTTAGATTATAAAAAAAAAAAAAAAAAAAAAATTTTTTTTTTTTTTTTTTTTTTTTTTTTTTATTACTGTGAGTTTTATAGCTGGAATGTTTTCGAGTAGGTTCTTACTGCGATCAGAAATGATAATAAAGAAACAAAGGTACGTATAAATACATTGTTCAGTTAAAATTACTGGAAGCTTTAATATAGCTTTACGACATCCAGTAGGGGAGACCCGTGTACCTAGGGCCATCATGTACCTAGGGCCACCCCACTTTATTTTAATAATATTTAATTTTAAGTTTTAATACTCAATTGGGCGAATAACAACACCAATTGCTACTTTTATAACTACTTTGGAACTTTTGAGGAGAAAGTTTTGACAAGTTACATGTAGAAAACGAATTTACATGGTCTGAAGTAAAATTTTGCAGCTCATCTCTTTTGCAATTTTACAAAGGCTAGTCAAATATTTTTCTTTCATTTCTAGTGTATAATTTTGCTTGTTATATTGAGTGATAAATGAGATATTTAATTAGTCCTCTTTGCATGTGGATTTTTTAATGGAAGGCATTTTGAATGAAGTTACCAAAACTTGTACCTAGGGCCACATGACTGCCTTGTACCTAGGGCCAGTGTGTTTGGACCTTTTAACACTTTTGCAACCGAATGTTTTTGTCTTTTTGACAGTAAGGTCCGCCTGTGGGCGTTTTTTTCATAAATTACAATTTTTCAAAACAAAATTTTCCGTATTCACATTTATATTACAAATGGATATGCATTATAATCATACTCTCTCTAATCAAAGTATTTGCATCTAAAATGGAAAATAAATAAATAAATAAATAAAAGCATAGTGAAAAATAATTACTGAAATGTTAAAAAAAAATTCTTTCCTTAGTTTATTAGCAGTTATTCAGGAGGCATTATCAGTTGTTTATTATATTTTAGTGTAATATATCTGTTTTAATTTAATATAAGTCTTTTATTATATTTTAAGTAACCAATTTGATTTGTTGTTTATTTTCATTAACATAAAATTGCAGTTTGTATGTTATTATAACATCACAAAAAATTAGTTTTCAATAAATCTCTAAAATCTGGAATCGCCAAATCCGGATTTTCGAGATTCAACTGTAATTATAATACAATTTAACATGTAGAGTAACTAAGTTTTTTGTAATAACTTCTGATCCCATAGAGATCCCACTCTAAAAGTTTCAGGTTATATAGCTTTTAGTATAACCAAAAACATATATTTTTTTCAAATTTTTTAAAAAACACTATCTTTAAAAATTTAAAATTTAATAATTTTTAAAATTTTTTCCCAACATAATTATGTTGCATATCAAATTAAACATTGGAAAATACTCTTTAAAATGAGGGGTCATAAACTTCTCTATCCCTTATAGAACTTGAGAAATTTGAGATTGAAAATCCTTACACAAGCTAAAAAATGCTGATTTTTTGAAATTTAAAAAAATTTAAAAAAAAATCGAAAGAGATAAAAATTTTCCAAAAATATATTCTCATTTATATCATCAAGAAGAATGATTCCTGCAAGTTTCATAGAAATCTGAGGGGTCAGGTTGAAAATTGAAATTTTTTGGTTGATTTGGCATGGAATGACCCTGGTCACAAAATCTGAGACACATTAACCAGCATTTTAAATCCATTTCTTAATTAAAATTAATTATTTATAAACAATAAAGAAAGAAGGAAAAAGATTATTAAGAGTTGCTTTCTTTGAATTGCAGCAGATGAAGCCACAAAACACAAAAAACATTTGCAGCACTAAAATCATTTCAACCTCTCTGCTCCTCAAAACTTTCCTATAAAGCTTTCAAAAACTGACAGGTTATCACAGATAAAAAGCGTGCCACTTTCTTTTTACTTTTTTGTCATTAACAAAAAAAAAAAAAAAAAAGCCTTATGATATTGCCATTATTGATAATTTCAGCAGACTCAATTTTTAGCTGAACTTTGTAAATTTTAGCTGCTGTAGGTGCTCGCCCAGTTGTTCCCCCTCCCCTAAGCACAGCCCTGCTATTGCTAACAATGAACTCACATGCACACTTGAAGTCAACATTGAGTCACAGTATCATTTCCCCTGAGACAGAAATTTTTATCTCTTTCTTACTTAGTAAAGAAAGTGCATTCCTACCTATGCTTGCACATCCATATGAATGATACTGTCTTAAAATCTAATAATCTCTTAAAATCTCTTTAATATCTAACAAAATAAGTGTGGGAACGCTGATATTACTCGGAACTTATGTTCATATGTGTTGTATTAAGGAATTTTGATAAGTTATTTTTGAGTTGTAAATCAAATCTTACAAAATCAGACATAGTCTTATTAGGTCTATTTTGTAAGCATAGTCTTATTTATTCTTGTTGATCTCCTGTTTCTAGCTTTTTATTTTATTTTATTTTTAATTTCCTACTAAACTGATTGTTTTCTTCATTAGAAATGGACTGCTGTTTACTTTTCTGCTTTGGCTATTTTATTTTAATACATGTAGCTTAAAATTGTGGTTATATATTTTATTGTTTAGTAAACTACAAAAAAAAAAAAAAAAAAAAAAAAATTCATTTTCAATTAATTCTAACAATTACTGGTTCCTGTGTAAAAAGTGAAAGAGAAAAACTACTAGTTGATAGTTGGGAAAAATAAAATTTAAAAAAAAAGATTGTTTGTCAAGTGAGATTATAGATGTCGGTATTTTTTATAAGAAGATAATAGTAACAGTTGTAGAGGAGAAATAATAACAATTCAGGAACTTAAATTTAATAAAATAAAAGAAGTACGGGAACTCAGTTCTCATGCAAATTAAGCCCTTACTAGGCCAATAAGCATGATCTAGGTTCAAAATCAGCACCTCTGATTAACCGGCTTTGATGCCAAATAAGAGAATGTTCTTTATGTACTCAAAACTTGTAACTGTGTATCTTTAAGTGGAATATATGCAAGTTTCATAGAAAACTATGTAAAATTCTGAATGACTAGGCCAGTAAATGTAACCTGGGTTCAAAATCAGTGCCGCCTATCTAGCAGCTTTCGTCAACATGAACACTTCGAAGTACTTGCATATGGTCACAACCAACACTTATCTCCATTGAAAATATGAAAAACAAACATAAATACTCAGAAAATAAAAAAATCTACCAACTTTGATGCTAAAAATGAAAATATTCTTTGTGCACTCAAAACTTATGAACAATAGGTTCCACTAAACTAATGTAATTACTACCTCATTTTCTCTGAAACTGAGATGCTTGCTCTGTCAAACAAATAATGAGATTTGGAAAGAAAAAAGAAAGGATAACTAACAACACATATTAGAATTTTTTTTATTAAATCATATAGCAACATATAGGAAGAAAACTTGTAGTAGTATTTTTTTTTAATAATAATAAATTAAGAAGAATAAGCAGGAGATAAGTACCAATATCAAAATGAAATTTTTAGAGAAATGGGCATGGCCAATATCAGTCTTCTCCAATTATATTCATAACTAATTAGTAAAGTTTAGCAAGCATTGTTTGTTTCACACAAATTTTTGGTGGAAATCTGAAAATCCATGCACTTCTTATATCAGCAGCTAACGTTGACACTAATTTTTTTTAGGATAAATGTGTAATGGTTCATAATATATACATAAATATAAATAAACCACTTTTTTTCCTTCATTGTTTCCACTAGTTACTAATCTTTGCATAATCTTTTATATGCTCACCTATTAACCCTTTCGGACCCGAAACATTTTTGCCTTAAAACATTAAATTCTTCTGTTTTTGCAAACTGAAAGAAAAATATGGAGTATAACCGACATTTGTTGATTGAAAATTATACTTTACACTTTCTGCTAATTAGCTCGATCGTTCATTTCCTGATTTTATTAATACATACGATTGTCCCATATGCAAAAATGTAAGTGGATATCGTGGATGTCTAACCCGCACAATCGTACGGCCTGGGATGGAAAGGGTTAAATCTGCACTTGTAGACACAGTAACTTTGCCAAAGGATTTTTTCTGAAAGTGTTGATTTGGTAATCAGCCAGGGTGGCTCAGTGATTGAGCATCCGGACCACAGTAAATGGAGTACCAAGGTTCGATTCTTGGCTCTGGCATTTTTCACACAGTTGGAACAAAAAGTTTAACCTTACAACATTTTTATAGTTTTTTTTTTTTTTTTTTTTACAGTAACACAGCAGCTAATATTTCCGGAAAATGCTAGTCTCAATTACATCTTATGTCAGTGATTTCTTTTTGAAGAAAATCAGAGATTTCCACTTAAAAAAAAAAAAAAATTCTAGTTAGCAGTACTTTTATAAAATATTAAATAACAACCAAGTTATGCTTACTGCAAAATTCAGGCCATTAAGATCAGCTTCACCAGCTTGCAGCCATTGATAAAATTCCTGGGCATTATCAGTAGGGTCACCTTCTCCATAAGTAGCTACACAAAATATTGCAAGGGAATTTTCAATTTCAGGCACTTTTGCTAAATCTTCCTGAAATTTTAAAACATTTTTATTAATTAAAACAAGACAATATACCTATTTTTTTTAATTATTTCAATATATTTCATTCATGTAACATTTTAAAAGGAGCTTGTGTGAAACATCCCTACATCAGAAACATATTTGAGTTTATTCACCACTGCTAGATGCACATATTTTAGAAAGATAAATTTAATTTACAAAACAGACTGCTATATTTTTCAGTGTATAAGTTAGCTTTTTTAAATAAATAATAATAATAAAAATTAAAGGCCAACTATATAGACTTGATATAAAAAATTACTTTTTAACAGTGCTATTTCAATAATAAATAATCAGATATGTTAATTCAAACTGCAATGCAGTTCACAACTTCGCTATCTCTCTCTCTCTCTCTCTTTTTTTTTTTTAATAGATATGTTATAACATTTTAAAGATTTATGAACAATCATGGAAACTTATTTTTATTAAAAATTAATCTGGGAAAATCGAAAATTTGTTTACACTTCACATTCTTTACAAAGTAAAACAATGAGTCGACTTAGGCACTGAATATACAAAAATAATAATAATAATAAATACACAATTTTAGGCTTGAAAAATAAGATTCAACTACATCAGATTAACTAGATCAATTTATGCTTCAGAAAATATGGTATTCTATGTTCTATGAACTAAAATTCCATGCAGTCCTTATTCACCTAGAAATTAATTTTGCTTATAATTTCCTATTTGCATTAATGGACTAAATCATATTTTATAAATATTTATACAAAAACATAACACAATTATTTTTTCTTTTTAAAAATAAATGCTAGAAATATTAATATTTTTTCAATATATATTCAATTTCCAGTATTACAAATTACTTTCTAGAATTTGAAACAGATAACAGCACCATTAAATTTTTTTTCTTGTTTTTTGTTTCATAGACACACACCTTCATAGATTGCTTGCAAAAGAAATATTTTATGTCCCCTCCCCCCTTCCCTTAAATAAACTGTAAATGTTACATACTTCATTTTCAATAGAGTTACATGGTGTGGTGAACTGCAATAACAGACATAAATTTTGTGTTTTTGAAAGCATACTTATGAAGTTATTGTCCTAAATCAAAGGCATTAACATTTTTCAATTTTGTTGTAGGAAAATGTTCAAAACACAAATTTAAAAATATACAAGTATTCCAAACATCCTTATTTCTATTTTATTTAAGTAAGATTTTTTTTTTTTTTTTTTCAGGGTCTAGTACTTGATCCTTTTGAATTTCCCTAACTTTTCCAGGACAAATAAAGTTAAATTTCCTTGATTTTTCCAGGTCATTCTCTTCCATTTTGGCATGACATTTCATAAATTGACATTTTTTTTGTTTAGAACTTCCTTGGTGTGAATGAAGTTTCATGATTTTTTTTCAAGAATTATTCAAAATTCTCTGACATTTGCACATTTTAATAAAATTCCCTGCCTTTTCCAGTATTGCGAAATTCCCTATGACTTTTCCCTGATATCCAGATTTTTCTGAGTTGTTAGCCACCCTGTTTTTTTTTTTTTTTTTAACTAACCTTTAAAGGCAGCGGGTTCCTCATGCATACACTCTACTGGATTATATGTAGTTAGCTATGTGAAGCATATTACTAATCAGTGGACCATTTCAAATATCACTGTCATTTAAAAATAATTCATATTTATAAATTCAATGATTTACGTTTTACATTGCATACATGTAAACATTAACTGCATTCATATAAAAATAAATTTCTCGTATATATTAAGTTACACTGGTAGATTATATATACTTAGCTATGTGAAACATATTACTAATCAGTAGACCATTTCAAATATCATTGTCATTAAAAAATAATTCATATTTAAAAATTCAATGATTTACGTTTCACATTGTATGCATGTAAACATTAACTGCATTCATATAAAAATAAATTTCTCATATATATTAAGTTACACTGCTGGATTATATGTAGCTAGTTATGTGAAGCATATTACTAATTAGTAGACCATTTCAAATATCATTGTCATTCAAAAGTAATTCATATTTATAAATTCAATGATTTACGTTTTACATTGCATGCATGTAAACATTAACTGCATTTATATAAAACTAAATTTATCATATATATTAAGTTTGTGCTATGTTAATTCATTTACCATATCATATTCTTCAGGATCTGCAACCATAGCTTTCAGCTTGTAGCGGCTGGCTTCCTTTGCGAGTCGAGTAGCAAACTCTTCAGCTGTTCCTGTTTGTGAACCATAAAAAACAATAATGCTGCGACCCTGTGTTAGAAAAGATAACAAAATAATTAAATTAGAGCATCCATGTAATAAATCACTTAAATTTAAAAAAATTGAAACTGTTTATAAATATAAATTAGACTTACAGTGGATTTCATTTTATTAATGAAGCTCGAATCAGACACAGCAAATGTATTAGGTCTAAAAGAAAAATATATCAAAATGATAGAAACAACCTATTAATATAATTTTCAATAAAACAATAGCATGGCAGTGAAAAGTTTGCTTTTTAATTAAAAAAGAAATCCATATAGCAGAACTGTAATAATATAGAATCAATATTGTAGAATGGCAAACATTCTTTGCATTAACCCTCACTTTCCCAAGATGAAGTCGTTACTGCAGAAAAATTGCTTTCAGGTGCCGCGTGGCAATTTTGGCGAAAATCACCAACACCGCACCATTTTCTATCGTTTAGATGTTTAGAAGATGCAACATTCCACTGGTTACGTTTGCTATCTCTGGTGAATTAGCACACTTTTTGAATGAGACAGGTTTAACTAAATTTCAACTACAAAATGGGGTAAAAATGACCCATCTTGGGAAAGCAAGTCATGCAAAATTTGTATACTGAAATTCTATTATAATTATATATACTATCACATCACAACTATAATTTCTATTTTCCTATGATTTTAATTTTTTAATGCCTTAAGTGTGACTGAATATAACATGCATATATGGTTTGCAAAATATCATTAAATTTGATCAAATTTCCTATATTAGGAACGACAAAGATACATGAATATGTTAAAGATATATTTGTATTAGACTTTTAATAAGACAGATTCAGGTCTCACAGCATTCTTAAAATTTGACTTTAATTTTATTATATTATCAGCACTATGCTAAAAAAAATCTTTCTCACATTAGGTTTAGACATGTTTTAGCATTAAAACATTTAAGAAAAAATTTCTTAGGAACGATAGTGGTGTGAATATAATAACATAGGAGTAAAACTTTAAGAACACTGTGAAGCCTGCAGATTGTTATTAAAAACTTATAACATGATTATATCCACTTGTGATAAGTAAATTCCTTATAGACATCATCAATTGACAGTCCATTTTGACAGCTTTACTGCCCACAATATTCCTCCCCCCCCCCCATATACAGTAGAACCTCAATCCATCATTTTTCACAGGGCGTGTGAAAAAAAATTCTGAAAGCGGAAAAACGACGAATAATGTGGGTTATAGTCAAAACACGCATGTACAGTATACTACTAATAAAAACTAATTTGTTACTTTCCAAACTGTCAAAGAAATGAATCAGTGTTGTAGAACATTAAGTAAAATTTATTTTTAAAAATCAAAAATTTTGTGTTAGGTTTTTTTTTTTTTCCTTTTTATAAATGGAACAGAATTTATCCAGATTTGCAACATTTTTCTGGTCCTTTTCCGTAATTTCATGAGCTTATGTAAAAGTTCATGCATTTTTAAACGCCATAATTGAGTCATCAGCGTGAAAATTATCCTCTGTTTCTTCGCCATTATTTTCATTTTTTTGAAATCGTGCATCTCTTCTATGCTTTAGGATACTGCCTGTCGCAACGCCTTGATTAATGCAAATATTATCACTAAATTGTTTACCAGACACATCCTCTGCTACACGCAACCACTCATCATCATCATCATCATTTTCTTGCCTTTCAGTTTGATATTCTTCAACATATTTCACATGTAACCGCATTCACGAAACAATTTTCTGGATTACTAAAGAGGTTACTTCCTGCCATGCTCAAATTACAAAATGAATAGATAGTCCGGACACATAGCATCACAATTTTGATCCTCAATGGAAATAGGGAAAAGAGTTATTTTAGGATGAAATAAGTAATTCCAGTTTGTATGCCATATGGAACCGTTTGAGCTTCAGGAGAAAATTTTACAACGATGAATGCGGGAAAACGACTTTTTGAAGCACGATACATGCAGGTTTTGCTAACATTATTTAGATACAATTTGTGCAGGGATCATAAAATAAAACGATCAATGTGGGAAAATGATGGATGCGGGAATGATAGATCGGGGTTTCACTGTACTAAAAATTAAAATATTAGGGACTAGGGTATCTTTTGTGAAATGGGAAAGGGTAGAAGAAGAGAAAGAGGAATTTCTTTCTACTTAAAAAATGTGCAGTAAATTATAAAAATTTCAAAGGATCATTTCACTTACTTTTCGAGATATCTGAATTTAAAAGCAAAAAAAAAATCTAGACACTAACTATATTTATGCACACTGGGAAAGAAAATAAATAAATAAATAAAATAAAAACTTAAATTTCAGAAAATAAAAAAAATAGTTAATACACCCCAATGTTGTTTCTTTTTCATACTTTGAGTAAATCAAGGTTTCCTTGCAGGTTTATAGGATGATAAACCAAAATCTTCGGCCAAACGTCTTGAAATAGTACTCAAACTGACGTTGGTGCCTTTTGCAGCCAGAGAATGTCTAATCATATTGCAGGAGGTTCTTGGATCTCGTACGACAATCCTTATCACATGATCTTCACGTGCACTCGTTTTTCTAGGGCATCCGCTTTTCTTAAGGTTCACAAATTTCCCCAAAATTTTAAATTTACTAATAGCTAGATGCACAGCTGTCTTGCTTACAATTACCCTCGAATTTATTTGACGTTTAGAAAATCCAATTTTATGCAACCTTTTTGTAACAGTATGTGAAGGTTTTTACCCATTACAATAATTACACAACAGGACTGTCTACGACAAAATCCAATAAACAACTGGCGAGAAACGTGCCGGGCACCTTTATTTATAGCAATAGAATGCGTCTGATGCAATCAGCACATGAGATGACACAATAATCTACACAAATGATGCAATGTGTTAAAATACTGAAAATCAGCTACTGGTCTTAAATTTTTGCAAATGACTGTACTTCAGACAATACAATCTTCCATGTGATAATAACTTATGTTTGTACTGAGAAAATTCGAATATTTATCTTCATAACAAAAAATCTTTCAGTAAAACTAAATCTTTCTCCTTCCAATAATTCAACATGTGACTTATTTTTTGATGATTACACATAATTCCATTTATTATTTCCTTCTCTGTAATAAGCTGAGTGATTGATGATTAATCAGCACAAGTCGTATAGTTAATAACTGCTGTATTTCCTAAAACAGTCATTAAATTTCTGCAATCTACTAACTGGCAAATGAGTTGTGAGAATGTTTGTTTACACTGTAAATGATATGTGGAATTTTGAGAGTTGACTGTATATATATATATAAATACAATGTAAATAAAGGGGGTGGGGGAAACTTAATCGATATATTAACCTTATTATTTGTAATACACACAAGGCATATAATATGTAAAATAATATACAGTTGAACCTCGTTAATATGAACACGCTTAATGTGAATTATTTTTAACATGAACTGTTTCCACAATCCCCATCAAAAGGAATGTTAGTTTCTGAATTACTGATAACACGAACGAATTTTTTATCTCCCTTGAGATTCACATTAATGAGGTTCGATTGTATTTGTCAATAAAAATAATTCAGTTTTATCTATATAGTAAAATATATTGCACAAACAGTACATATAAGAATTATTTTAAACATTTTAATACAAGTTAGCTGTTTCATAGAATTTTGAGTATACAATTTTTAAGATGGAATAATGAGTATTGTTTAAGAAAGATATTTAATAATCAGTCTTCTTTTACAAAAAATGTGCACAAAAGATAGATTTTTTTAAGGCATTACATCTAGATATATTAGGAGAAAATTTGAAATTATAATATTGACAAAATATACTGGAATCCCAATATGATTATGACACCAGTGGTGGCCAGTAAATGATTGTAAAAGTAGGGGAAAGGCCAACTGGAGCTGAAGTAGACCTGAAAAAGATCTCACCCTTTTTTTTTTTTTTAAAGTACAATAGGACTATTTCTTTCAGACAGCAATTTTGCGTTGTCACACTTCCAATATGCCAGGATGCCTGCCAATATCAAATACTACCTTAAAATATTTAGAAAGTTTATTGATAAACTCATCATCCGTGAAAATTTATTTTAAGTAGTTTTGAATATAAGATTGATTTTTTTTTTTTTTTTTTAATACCAACTATGTGAAAAATGCCAGAACCAAGAATTGAACCTAGGCCCTCTGCTCAAGTGTGGATGCACTTACACTGAGCTACTGTGGCTGATAACCAGCTCGACATTTCTCACATAGCCGTTATATCTGTTTTTGCAGATACGGGACCCTACCAATGGTTATTACGTGAAAAATATCGATCTTGTTATTAGCCAGGGTGGCTAATATATATATTTTTTTTTTAGTTACAAGATTGCAATATTTAAATTAGTCCTGTCGTACTAAATTAAATTCTGTCAAAGACAGATTTTTTTTTTTTTTTTTTCAATTACCCGCATTTCAGAAATAAGAATTTGAACACAGAATTGAAAGATTAGGAAAAGCTTTAAACTGCTGTATTGGGTTGTTATTTATTAAACATTTGTTGTTAAAAGACTACTATTGAATACTACACAAAAGAAATGAAAAATTGAAGGGAAAGTATTTTGCAAAAGTACATGAAAAGATAATCAATAACGGCTGTTCCCTTACTTCTCTTGATGGACCACCACTGTACAATCCATAAGTAATGATTTACATAAATAAAATCACTCAAAGAAAAACATACAACAATTTCGTGTCAAAATTATCAATTAAATTAAAAATAACAGAAGAAAAATAACTTACTCTATAGTGAAAGATTTTATGGATTCATTTTTTTCTTTCTTCCTCAAAAATAACCAGTAGATAGCTAAAAGGCCGAGGAAACTTATTATAATAAAATCTGCTAATCCAAACATTTGTTGCCCAAGTAAGCTGGGCTCAGCAGTGGGACCAGGCATTTCTAATTTTTCTGATTCAGATGCCATTTTTTTTCAAGCTGAAATAAAAATGAAACATGTGTTAAAATTACAAAAGTACTTCTACAGTTTAAAAGGCAAAAAAAAAAAAAAATACATACATATATATATATATATTAGGACTGTGCCGATTAATTCGATCAAAAATTTAATTAAAATTTCAAACTACGAATTAAAATGCTGAACGAAAGTAAAAATTTAAAATGCTGTTCTAACAACAAAATATTGCCCCATCAGTGGCCGAGTGGTTCTGCGTCAAAGCTAGTAGACGGAAAGTGCCGGGTTTGATTCCAGGTCGCGCTTGTCGACCTATCCATTCAGAATTTTCTGTGATTTTCTCCAAAACTTGTGCAAATACGTGCTAGAACCACTCAGAAAGTCTCCCATGTAGGGCATTCCACCAGTAGTCCTAATACCCTTGTGAAGTCAGTTGGTCTTACAAGGAGAGGTCACGACATGGAAAATTCAGATCGGGACGAAATTGCGCAGGATTGTAGTATACTATGAGGGTAACAACATATTAAAGCAGTAGGACCCACTATCCACAAAATTTCGAGAAAAAAGCATTTAAAGTTTCAGTAATCTTCAAATACAATTTATTTCATAAGCGAGTAAGAGCCTCAGTGGCGTGATCCTAACGCGCGAGCCTCCCACCCAGATGACTGGGGTTCGAGGCTACCTGCAGGACTACTTTTTTTTTTTTTTTTTTTTTTTCTTTAACTTTTTATGTAATCTTAACTTTTTATTTATTTTACTTTATTGTGCAATTCAATTCAAAATTTGAAAATTTTAATAAAAAATTATTTAATTTTCTTGAGTATAAAATAACTTTTTCTACTTTTAATATATATAACTTAAAAATACAAAAATTTTATATAACTTAAAAAATAAAGTTTAGTTTTATTTTAACTTTAAAATAAGGTAAAACTAAAGAAACTGTTTTTAATTATTTATCTAAATATTTTATTTCATTTTAGGTATATTTAATTTTATTTTTTAAATTACAAGAAAAAAAAAAAAAAAATACAGAGAAATGATGATTTTAATTGCATATATAATTACTATCCAAATTAAACAATTACTTCTCCAATCAATAGTTTCTTAAAAATTATAGTATAGGATTGCAATGCTATTAAATTATTAAAGGTAAATAAATGTTATCTTTAAATGTAGATTTTAAATGTTAATATACATCTTTTCTTTTTCGATAACGACTTCCCTTTTTTTTTTAATCCTTCTGCGCACAAAATAAAATGCCACCTGCCCTTTATTATTAACAAGCTAGAAGTATTTTCGTAATTTATACACATTCAAACCAAATCAGGAAGCTCAAACCAAGATTTAAGTACACCTGCTAACTATTTTACACTTTGTTTACAGCTTGTTTATTTTTTAATTATTTAAATATTTGTCTGTTTTTCGTTATGTTTCTTATTTAGGGTTTTGCAAAACTAAACTTTATTTCTTAAGTTATAGAAATTTATTGTATTTTTAAGTTATAAATATTAAAAGTAGAAAAAGTTATTTTATACTCAATAAAAATAAATAATTTTTTATTAAAATTTTCAAATTTTGAATTGAATTGCACAATAAAGTAAAATAAATAAAAAGTTAAGATTACATAAAAAGTTAAAGAAGAAGAAAAAAAAAAAAAAAAAGTAGTCCCACAGGTAGCCTCGAACCCCAGTCATCGGAGTGGGGGACTCGCGCTTTAGGATCACGCCACTGAGGCGCTTGCTCGCTTGTGAAATAACTTGTATTTAAAGATTACTGAAACTTTAAATGCTTTTTACTCGAAATTTTGTGGATAGTGGGTCCTACTGCTTTAATATGTTGTTACCCTCATAGTATACTACAATCCTGCGCAATTTCGTCCTGATCTGAATTTTCCATGTCGTGACCTCTCCTTGTTAATCCCAAACAAACACACTTCTACAAATCATTTTTTCACATATTCGCTGTATATAAATTTCACATAAGATCAAGCTTAGATACCGAAAACGTCAATGTGCTTTGTGTTTAATGAATTGCTTAAAATAGTATTTTTTTAATGACCTGTTGTGTAATATTTGAAAATAAACATGTAGGTCCTGACCCTCCATTATGAGTGTAATTTAAATATATAATATTTAATAAGTTATTAGTAATATTAATAAGTATTTTTAATTATTATAAATATTAAATATTTAAATTTAATGAACGAGCGGACTTCCTCGCCAAGGAGGCTAGGAATATAAATCCCCCTCCCATGCAAACCACTTGCTTTGATGCAAATGCCGTCGCAAAACATCAGCTCTGCGGCAGACCTCGGAAGAAATGGTGCCTTCCGGAGCTTAACCTCGACCGTGAAATCACCACTACCATCACCAGATTACGGACGGGGCACATGAGAGGTATGAAGATCATGCCCAACGGCTCTAGAACCTACGCAGAATGCTGGCACTGCCCAGGAACTCAGCTGAATCCGAGGCATCTCTTCAACATCGACCTCAACTGCTGCCATGACACCCTTTACACCGAAAAAGTCGGAGATGTGGCCAGGGCTGTGCTCCATGCCTTTGGTCCTATTTGACTTGCCTAAATACTTTTTTTTTTTTTTTTTCTGCACTTGTCACACGACGACAACAACAACAATTATTATTTTTTTTAATTATTATCTATCAATAATTAAGAGGTAGCAGTACTAAATATCCTAATTAAATATCATCACAATTAAATCTAAGTTTAGCAGGAAATGTGTTTCATAAAAAAAAAAAAAATAATAATAATCTATAAATGCTCAGTTATGTACGAGTATTTGCAGTTGCTTCAAATTTAAAATAGTTTTTTACTTATTAGAAAAAATTTAGAGGTTTTCTATTTTCATTATTTATTTGCATATTTATTATTATTGTTATTTATTATTTAAGGAACTAATTAAATTAACATCTATATCATTTTTTATGGTCTGTCGTGTAAACTGTCAGAAAAAAAAAAAAAAAACATATAAGAGTGTTTGTTGAAATAAAATTATACAAAGATTATACAAAACCGATTAATCGATTAATGAAGTACGATTAACCCAGTTAAAACTGTTAATCGATTCCCACCCCTAATATATATATATATATATATATACACATACACATTAAAAACTATTGCTAAGATAACAAGTCAAAAATAAAGAATTTATTGGGTTGGCAGGAAAAAGTACCTTCTTAAAGTTATATAAATATTGTCCAGGATAAATTTCTGGGGTCAGCTGTTTAATTCTATAGAACAGAACTTTCCCACTAGCCAATATATATTTTTTCTTTTACATTAATAGATTCAAAAATTAATTTCTAATTTAAACTAATCAGCATAGGTGGATCTTACTCGGTCCTCTCTTATATACTTATTATTATAATTTCTATATAATGCAGAGTACATCCATATTACCCAAGTGAAATGAACTCATCGCTCAACACAGTCACATATTGAAATGGTCAACCTAAGGCTCCTATAATACGAGCTGACTCACAGCTGATCATTGTTGCCTAGCAGAAATATAGCTTGGTGACGTTTAGTTGCAGACGTATTACTCGGCGTCTTTATCGCCTAAAATGGCGAGTTTGCCTAAACAGAAGAGCGAATTATTGTTTGTACTTGATAAGTTTGGTGGTAATATTTGGCAAAATTTTCTTATAACCCTTGTAAAAAGTAGCCATCACTGTTGCTGTTAAATTAGTTAATTTTAAATATTTATACACGTTGAAAAGTAGTGTATGTTGTAAAATACAACATTTAGATAATCAAACAGCAATAAAAACGAATAATTTATACAAAAAATATAAGAAAACATATCATAATTATACTTCATATTTGTGATTGAAAGCTAAGCGTACAATTTTCTTTTGGACAATTAATAGCCCATTTCTTTCGCCTTTCTTCATCTGTTGGAAATCTAAACGTTCTAAAAGCAGTTCTGGTATCATTTGAGCAATTTTCGGCTGCAAAACCTCCATTTTATGTGATTTGATAACACTTGAAATTTGGATTGCGGGGGCAACAATCGCTGAGTGGGAAACAAAATGCCTGATGAGCCAGCCTGTATTGGAGGAGCTCTAGGTCAACCTACTGAACTACACTAGCTCTTTTTGATACAGTTACCTTATCCTAATTTGTCATTTAATTTTATTACAGTCACTTTCTTATTTTAGGTTTCACACAACTCCGTAGTATTTCTAATGTAATAATTCTCATAATGCAAGTTTATGTGAAATACTGCCTTAGTAGCGATGTGAAATTTTCACACTTTACTTTTTTTTCTTATTTACCTTTAAAATCTGAAACTCATAAATATTATATCAATTTCCCCACCTAATTAACATTTTAATTTACCAGGAGCCAAATTATTATTAAAACCAAATTAATACTGTACTATAGAGAAACCAAAATCATTCAAAGAAAGGTTTCAAAATAAAATTCATGGTTGACGACCTAGTTTTCATACTGTACCCAAGCAGTACAGTTTTAGTATAGGACCCCCATGACGCCTTTTTAATTTTTGTCGCTCTCTTGGTTTTTATTTACTTATTTTGGCAATTTTTTTTTTTTAACTAATTCCTATTTTGATTATACTTTTTATGATCGTGTTTTTTTTTAGTCAATTTATGATAATAATTCATATTTTTTTAAGTATTGCATATATATCTTTAAAATATTGCTCATAGAAAGATTCTAAAGAAATATCTTTTCAAAATACATTTTTCCATAAAATAATCTCATCAGACAAATGTCGTCATTCTTATTAGATCATTGAGCTGAGTCCATGTGCTAAAATATTGTCCATTTATAAATATTATTTTTTATCCTCACAGATTTTATTAATTACATCATTACCGTAACGATTCGACAAAATATAATCGTAACTGGTCCATATTAAATAGTATTATATAGATTTTGAAAAGTTAAGAAAACCATAACTTTCAAACAGTTAAAGTTTTCAAAGTACAATGTTCACAGTCAATGACATTCATGGCTGTATGATATTTTAAAATTGCTCTAATATCTTTACAGTGAGAATAATACTCATAATACACATTTATGAACAAAAAAAAATCCTATTTTTCCATGTTAAGAAAAACATAAGTTTCCAATAATTTATGAAATTTTAAAATTAGAATTTTGAAAACAAATCAAGTTCTTGCCAGTATCATAAGTGATATATTAAAACTGG
This sequence comes from Salticus scenicus, assembly GCA_963930645.1. Taxonomy (NCBI): domain Eukaryota; kingdom Metazoa; phylum Arthropoda; class Arachnida; order Araneae; family Salticidae; genus Salticus; species Salticus scenicus. The sequence goes on from OZ005661.1 coordinate 209,636,228, forward strand.
TTTGTCTCCTTACGATTATCTGTTCTTGAGATAATAACAACACATATTAACAAACTAACTACTCTACAAATAGACACAACACAGTGGCAGATCTAAGGGGTGGGGGCTAGGGGGCTAAAAAAAAAAAAGTTAAGTTCTGGATATGCCACTGACACAACCTCAGTTTTCTAATACTTCGATTCCTTGCACCCAGGGTTGGAAAAAACCTGGTTTTTTTGTGGTTTTATCGGGTTTAATCATGGTTTTCAGAAATATTTGCTTCCATCCTTTTATAAAACATTAAGTATAACATTCATAATAAGATAATTTAAAAAATTATTATTTATTCATTAAAATCAAATTTTAAAATTTCTGAGTCTTGAAAATTTAAAAGTCTTTTTATGATTAAGTTATACAGAAATTTCAAAAATTAAATAAATGTACTTTAAATATTCTAAAATTATTTTTATCTGCCCAACAAAAAATTGGGTTTTAATAATTATTTCATGTTGCTTAATTAAACTTTTCATAGTCAATAGATTTTCATAAAACATTTTTAATTATTGTCTTTCTACACTGCATAACAGTGTTGCACTGTTAAAGTTTTCAGAAATTTATTTATTTATTTTATTTATTTATTTATTTATTTTTTTTTACATTCCTAGAGCTCTACAGTTTTCTTTATATTGACAAACAACTCTGTTTTTTTTCTTGCTTTTATTTTTTTAATGTAATTTTTATTCTGTTTTAATAAAATAATTAGGTATACATTTTTTTTTTTTTTTCATGGGAAATTTTTCAGGATTTTTTTTTTATAGAGCAGTTTTGAGCATCTCCAATATTTCTAAAAATTCTTTTTCATGTTCTAATAATGTATATAATATTTATTTTATGTTTGTATGTTTATTGTAAGTTAGACAAAAGTACAATTTTAAACAAGGATTTTGAAAAAAAAAAAAAAAAAAAAAAACATTTGGGCTTTCTCTTGGTTTTTTTCAAGTGGGTTTTATTGAAAAAAAACCCACCCGGGTTTTTTCGGGTCAGATAAAATCTAGCCAACCCTGTGTTGCACCTCAAAATATGTAAAAGTTAAAAAACGGAGGTCGAAAATTTTCATCAATATTTAAATTCCCTATAACAACATATTATATGATCGAAAACTAATGCCTACTTTTAGCACAGAAATTTAACATTTGTATTTTTGAATTAGGTATTACATACAAAAATATAAATTTCTGAATTAAACATAGGCTTTTAACACAGAATATTATTTAATACTAATATTATGCAATACTCAATTTGTCCATTTCTCTTCTAAACAATGGCACATTCAAACATCCTTGTAGACTGAATTATTGAGATTATTATAAAGATAACTTGAAAACTTAAGAGCAGACAATAAATGATCTCGTCAACAGCCAAGGCCCATGTTATTTCATGGGAAAATTTGTTTTCACAATAACTTATTACCTAATGTATTTTTTTTTTTTTTTTTTTTTAAATTCTGGTTTCACATTCAGAAAACTTACAATCGTAAAATTAGTATGTACCTACTTGCTTTCGAAAAGTTGATTTTTAAGGAGAAAAATGCACTTAATTACTTAAATATTTTTAAAACTTAGAAATAAAAAAAAAAAAAAAATGAGTTTTAACAAATTCAAAAGTTATAAATTTGCTGAATACAAAAATGGAATTAAAAAATAAATAAATAAATAAAAACATGTAATGATCCATTATCTAATATATTTTTTTTATGCAATGCATGTTACTGCAAAAGTGAATAATTGTTGTTTACATTGCAGTTCACCAGAAAAAATTTGATGTTTTCACACGTTATTCAGAGAATATTTTTAATTAAAATAAAGAGTAGAAAAAAAAAAAAAAAAAAAAAAAAAAAGTAAAAAATCTGATTGCCAGTTATTTAGGTCACCAGTGGCAACATGGTGGCCATATTTCTGAAGCTCTGGTAATGAGCACTGTAGAAAAAAAAATTCCACAGAATAACATGTGCCTTGGCTTTTAGTGAGATTAGATATTGTTCTCTCTTAAAAAGACAGGCACTTAAAGACTGAAAAATATTACCCTCTTTCTGAATATTTCAATTCTGACAACTTGAAGGCTCTTCTTAAAAAAAATAAAAATAATAATGACATTTTTCTCCCCAGATAAACATCCCCTAAGGGCCCGCTTCACTCACCGCCACCGGAAGCCGAAGCTAATGTTATTCTATGGGAAATTTTTCTTTACAAATAACTTATTAACTAATGCATATTTTTAAATTCTGTTTTCACATTTTGAAAATTCCCAGCTGTTAAACTGACGGACCTTAAAATTATTTTTTAAAATTTTTTATATTTTATTTTGAAGCTGCACAATACGAATTTTCAATATCTGAATTTTTTTCATTTTGCAATTTCAAAATAAAATATTAAAAATTAAAAAAATACATTTTAAAAAAAGGTGTGTCAATTTAACAGTTGGAAATTTTCTGAATGTGAAAATAGAATTTAAAAAATATGTATTAGTTAATAAGTTATTTGTAAAGAAAATTTCCCCATAGAATAACATTGGCTCGGGCTTCCGGCGATGGTAAGTGAAGAGGGCCGTTAAATCCCAACCCCTCATGGCTCCCTTATTGCAAAGGGATGACATGCTGAGGATGTGCTGGCATTGAAAAAATACAGCTGATAAAAAACTTATCTTTTCATTTTCATATCTCTCTTGTTTACCTTATTTTGATAAAATCACAATAAACATGATAGATATTCTAAATCACAATTAAATGAAAACAAACAATAGCAAAAGTTTTTGGATTAGATAGTGTTTATTACCATAACTTTTGGCATGTAATAAGGTCAGATAAGTCAGCTTTGCACCAGAAATTTTAATTGACAAAGTTATATTTATATGAGCTGTTTCTTCAAAATAATATAGATTTTTCTATTAAATAAAATTTTTGGTGCTGGAATGATACATCTTACTTGTCGATTATACACTGAAAATTACAGTACTTTCTTCTATATATATATATACAGTAGAGAGTCAAAAATCCGCACAGCTCGGGACCAGAGGTTGTGCGAATTTTAGGGCCCATAAAAATGATTTTCACTTTGAAAAATAAAAACAGAATATTATTCAAACTAAACACATACTAGTGAATAATAACACTGAATATTAAATTACTAGGTACATAAGAATAATAATGAACATTAACAAAAATATATAATGAAAACAATAAATAAACATGAAAAGAAATATTTGTCAAATTTAGATAAAATCTGTTCACATATAACTAGTTTTAAACTAAATTTGAATCTGCATGATTTATTTTTTTATTTATTGTAAATAGTAGTAACACAAATTTATTTTTCTACGAATTTTATTGAGTTCTTCCTTACAAATTATGCCTTCATCAGAAAGCATTTTAAAAAATTAGTTTGTTATTATTTACCTGATTGATATCATCACATCACAATAATCATTATTTCCTTTTGATGAATTTAATATACTGTCAATAATTTCATTAGCAGCAACTTGGCTCTTGCAGTCTTTCATATTATTATTATTTTGTTTTTCTTTTTTTGTAATCATAAAATGCAAACATAAAATCTGTATTCAAGATCTTTTTCAAAAATTCTGATTTGCAGTTTTGTAATTTATTAATAGTGAATTTCATTGTTTGTATCTGACAAGCTGTGCGGATTTCTGACTTCGGCAGATTTTAGGTCGGCGGATTTCTGGCTCTCTACTGTGTATATATATATTATATAAAAGAAAATATTGTACTTGTGGAAAATTTCTGCCTCCAGTTTTCAACAGATTGACATGTTTTGAGATGTCCTGAACACGATTTGACCATTTTCAACAAATGTCTGCCTGTGTATGAAAAATTTTATGATTTTTGTATCTCATAAACCAATGAACAAAACTTAACTAAGCCTGGTACTTAATTGGGTACTAATTTAAATTGGTGCTGATTACATTCGGGGATCCATTGCTCAACAGGTGGCACTGTCTTTTCACTTTTTCATAATTTTTAATATGGCAAAATAGGAGAAAACGAGCTGGCTTCACCAGCTAGTTGGCCAGAGACCCATGAAAATTTTTACCAATAAACATGCTCTCGGGCAACTGCGGCGCCAATCGTAATTTGTTCTCTGTAAAAGTCGCATAATATTAAAATATTAAAAATTCAAATATCTTTAAATAAAATCTAAACATAGCTCTAGTTCAACGTACAATATACTCAAATCAATGAAAATCAAATCAATCAATCAAATCTCTCGTAATTCCTCATAACGTAGCTCTAGTTCAATGTAAAATACACTCAAACCCATGAAAATTAAATAAACCAATTAAATCTCTCGTAATTCCTCATAACGTAGCTCTATTTCAACGTAAAATACACTCAAATCAAGGAAAATCAAACAAACCCATCAAATCTCTCGTAATTCCTCATAACGTAGCTCTAGTTCAACGTAAAGTATACTCAAAGCAATGAAAATCATATAAACCAATCAAATCTTTCATAATTCCTCATAATGTAGCTCTAGTTCAACGTAAAATATGCTCAAACCAATGAAAATCATATAAACCAATCAAATCTCTTGTAATTACTCATAATGTAGCTCTAGTTCAATGTAAAATACGCTCAAACCAATGAAAATCAAATCTCTCACAATTCCTCATAACATAGCTCTAGTTCAACATAAAATACACTCAAATCGATGAAAAATAAACCATTCAAATCTCTCGTAATTCCTCATAACGTAGCTGTAGTTCAATGTAAAATACACTAAAATCAATGAAAATCAAATAAACCATTCAAATCTCTTGTAATTCCTCATAACATAGCTCTAGTTCAACGTAAAATACACTCAAATCAATGAAAATGAAATAAACCAATGAAATCTCTCTTAAGATTCCCCATTCTGCGTCATTATATTAATGGGAAGTTTTATTTTCATATTTTTATTAATTAAAAGAAAACTAATCAAAAATTCGAAAATCTGACTTCGATGTGCACAATAACCCTACGGAGGGCACCTTTGTGTTAAATCACGTAACTGTCCGAGCTACCGTTTCCGAGAACAGTGATATATACATATATATATACAAATATTGCTCACTTAATAGTATAAGGTTTAGAATATGTATATAATGATAATTATTTTTTACTTTTTAATGTGAAATTTAAAAAATACATATATTCATGATAGTAATAGTTAAACAGGAAAAAAATTGCGTATTTCTAGCAGCATTGCTTTCCTCAATAGCAGAATTTTCTGTATCTATCTGCAGAAAAGCATATTTAGTCTGTGATTCAGGAAGGTCACAAGAAGCATTCATTAGCAATCCGTAAAATATGAAAAATTTGCATCTATAAAGAAAATAAATAACAAGTACACAAACATAATCTATACACGGGTGGGAAACTGGATCAAAATTCACACCACAATAAATAAAGCAAAATTTTCTTTTTATTAAACCAACAAATTTATATGTAGAAAAATATTTTAAACGGACAACGGACACTGGTATAAGTTCTGTGCTAATTTTCCAGCCCTGTCTATATTATGTTTGCATTTTTAAGCCTGGCATTTCTTTTTGAGAAATTAAACTGCAGTGCTCACTGCCTTGTTGCACAGTTTTTGGTACAGTGCGCATTCCACCTCAAGGGCAAATTTTTAATATGGGTATCAGTCAAAAGAATTTGTCAATGCCCTTGAAACAAATGGTTGAAAACCATTGATATGTAACAATTTAGAACAAAATTACCAATAATACATAATTAAAACATATTCTTCATGTTGCTTTTACTGCCGAATTAGTTTCGCGTGAGGCGCCCCAGTTTTTTCACCAGCAACATGAAGAATTAAAGGTTGTATGTTATAATTATATATTATAGTTATGCTTCATGTTTAATTTTTATAAAGTAAAAAAAAAAGAATTACCAATTTTTAAATTTCAAAAAAAAAAAAAAAAAAAAAAAAAATGGGCCCCTTCACAAAATTCAAATCCTTAAAATCAGGGTTGGCAAGTTTCTTCCAAGTGGAAGAAATGGAAGAAACTGTTTTTCTTAAAAATTTATCCTATAAATTGCAGATTTGTAAGATACAATGGATGCATTGATCTTATAAACAACTTTAAGTAACTTTAAACATACCTATACAAATTTAATAACATATTTAGTTAATAATTATGAGTTTTTCTTATCAAAATGGGCTAATGAGCCTCGGTCTGATGATCATGTTCCAAAATACTCAAAATCCAGTAAAAAAATCAATTTCAATTTAAACAGTATAAAGTTTTATAATTTAGACAATTTTATTTCTTTAACTGGTATCTTATAAACAACTTTAAGTAACTTTAAATATACCTATACAAATTTAATAACATATTTAGTTAATAATTATGAGTTTTTTTTTTAAATCAAAATGGGCTAAAGAGTCTCGGTATCTGATGATCATGTTCCAAAATACTCAAAATCCAGTAAAAAAAATCAATTTCAATTTAAACAGTATAAAGTTTTATAATTTAGACAATTTTATTTCTTTAACTGGTAATGAATAATAATTTGGATCACTTGCTTATACTTTCTGTTAAAACAGCTCTTAACGTAATCAAGTTAATTAAAAGAATCAGTATGCAATAATTACTATTTACTGTATTACAAAATGTCATAAAAACTTTATTTTCCTTATAGTCACATACAGTACAGTCAACTCCCTCTAATCTGCAGATTTATAATCTGCAAATCCTTCTAATTCGTAATTGATTTTTTAATCTAAAAGAAATTTACATCTCATATTTCAAAAAAATTTACATTTCTCACATTTTTACTTTTTATTACCATGTTTTTATTAACTTCGATTCTAGTTTGTTTGTCCGGTACAAATCTTGCAATCTATTTTTAACTAATTTCCCTACTAGCTAGGCATTTGAAACTTTCACAGTAACTCAGAACCCGGTGACAACACAATACTTTGAAGTCAGATTTTCGAATTTTTGAATAGTTTTCTTTTAATTAATTAAAATATGAAAATAATAAGCTCTTAATAGCAATAAAATAGCCATTAAAAAATTAGCTATAATTTAATTGTTGCCGAAAAAAAAAATTACGAGTTCATTTTCTTTCGACATAAAAATAAATACATTTAATTCAATGTGAATGTGAAAAAATTAAAAAAAGTTAAATTATGCATTTCACAAAAATTGACGTCATTATCAATTTAAAAATTTTATACACATTGATAACTGCTAATGTACGATGTTCTAAAAGGAGTAATATTTTATTTTTAAAACCAACTTTTTTTTCACTATTATTTCACTGAACTGATTCCGCGTGCTTAAATATTATTTTTTAGCCTCACATATTTTATTAATGACTCATCAGAAAGTTTAAAAACATGGTATATAATTTTTTTTTAAATCTTATAATTATTTTTTAATCAAACTTTTAGCATAATCCTTACTTTGAAACACAAATGGAGTAGGATGGGGGGGGGGGGGCAGAGTAACATTCTTATATTTATTATCCTGTAATTCATACAGACTAGCGCTGAAAATAAACCACTTTTTACATGAATGTTTAGCAAAATTAATCAGCGATGAATATTATTTCCAGACTTTCAAAAATATTTTGTTTCGTATTTTTTAAATATGTTTGTTTACATTTTATAGCTACCTATTATTTGAATATACTTAAATTATTTACCATCATATATGAACGTGATAGACTAGTTTTATTAATATTGAAGAAATATTTATTCTAAAATTTATTAAAAAAATCCTCTTTCCGTTTTGATGTCTATTTAATTAATAATAACTGACTTTGTATTTGCGAAAGAAAACTGTAAACAAAGGCAGTGATCTCTAATTTGCAATTTCCTATTATCTGCACAACCTCCGGACAAAACTTTTGAGAGTTAGAGGGAGTTAACTGTAAAACAAATGAAAAGTTTCATCGTAGTTCAATACTGCACTTTATTTTTCAACTTAAAATAGATAAATACAAACTATGGATTTTTTTTTTGTAATCCTAGAGAGCTTGCAGCACAGTTTAAAAGTAGGTATCTTACTTATTGATACAATTCATTGGGTACCAGCTTCGAGTTTATACAAAAAGAAGTGCAGTTTAGATTTGGCATTATATTTATACTTTGAGTTTATATAGTTCATAAATTTTAATTTTGAACATCTGTTTTGTCTTTTGGTTGGTTTCTTCCATTTCTTCTGGTTTTTTTCCATTTCTTCTGTTTTTTTCCAGTTTCCTCCACTGTCCTGGAAGAAACCCAACCCTGCTTAAAATGGGCCCCTTCACAAAATTCAAATCCTTAAAATGGGTCCCTTCACAAAATTCAGATTTATAAAAACAGCCCTTTCACAAAATTTTGTTTTATAAAAATAATACTTTTGTAAAATTTTTCCATGCTTGCAGTATTATTTGTAATGAGTGTCTATACTTGTTTAATAAAATGCTATTAACTTGATATTAAACATTAGATAGAGTAACTGTTACAATGAAAGGTTTCTAGTGACAACTCTTTTTTTCACAAAAATAATTTGTTTTTCACAAAAATGGGCCCCAAAAATTAAAACCTGGATAAACCCCTGGAGATGGAGAAAACAATTTGTTTTTGTTAAAAAAAAATTCCAGAGCCCAACCTTGTTTTGCAATATAAAATGTTAGAAGAAAAAGAAAAAAAAAAAAAAATGTATTTAAATGAATTTTTCCATTAAATAATTTTTTCACATTTCATAGAAAAAAAATTATTATAATGAAAATGATTCACTCTATTATCAAATTATTAATATCAAATAATGAAATTTTAGTTCAAGATAATATTTATCTATTGGATAAATTTAAAAACACTAATGATGAACAATATAAATTATAAATACAAAATAACTTATTACAAACTGATGTACCGTAAATGATTTAAATAAATGTATAGTAAAAATTTCAGAATGTGTTTACTGGTGTTTATATACTTTTCCTGGTATCTGGCACAAACAATCAACAGGTTGTATGGTAAAGCTCAAGAAAAGAATGTGAAAAGCATATATCTACACATATTAAAATAGATGTTAATGAATTATTAACACGCAGTAAAAATTTTATAAAACATAACGATCACCTGAATATATTTATATATTTGATACTTTGAAAAACACCATTAGTTAACAAACAATTATATTAAATAAATGCTGACTATATAATATTAAATATAAAGCATATTGTTATAAATATGTTATGCTAACTCGATGTATGAAACAATTGGAATAGCTTGAATAAATATATTAAAATTACAGATGGATATATTAAAAGTGAGAGTCATCATGCATGATAAATGTACAATATAATCACATGCATAACTGGACGATCTACCATACTTACAAGCTAATCAGTGTTGATGAAATGACAGACGAAGGTGAAACACAAATTATATACACAAAATAACTTAAAAATCACATAATATTTCACAAAAACACAAGATTTACAATCACAGATTCAACACGGTACTCACTCAAAGAGAAAAAGGACTGATTAATTTTTTGCAGACGCAATTCACTCACAGATAGCAGCGACCTCTATTATTATTGCGTCATAGTTTACTCTGGGCTATCTGGAGAAAGTTTAAGCACGTCATGAATTTTTTTTCTCACGTTGCGTGCGTTCAGTTGAGCGCAAAGCGATCCTAAAATATTTTCGTCTGCCGTCATCCATCAATATAATATTTTATTTGTGAAGAATTCTGAAAGATAATAAAATGGACTATTTCTGTTTGTTGTGAAACATATTGCGCATATTACATGAATCAGATAAATCCTACATAATGTGAATGAAATTAATTTAAACAAATAAATACTTCAGTGCTTCATGACGGGAAAAATAAGCAATCAGTTGGATTAATTTTGATATCAAAGATAAAAGCAACAGTGGATAGAGCATAACAGCACTGGAAAAACAATTTATGATTTTTAGCAGAAAATAAATATGAGAGAATATAAAATATGCAATAATGGTTGTAAGATGTGGATTTTGACAGTATATGATATAAATTATAAATGGTGGATGACTGATGATGACAATGACCTAAAACTAACAGGATTACTAGCTGCTGATTATTGAAGATTTATATTATTTTTATCTTGCAAAATTAATTATTTTGTGAAAAATTATCTTTCAGTGTAAACTTTTAAAACAGTTAACATTCTTAGCTTAAAGTTTAAAAAATTAAATAAATTAAAAATAAATGAATGAATTATGTAATTTTTATTCATAGAGTCATTTGATACAATAAATAGGCTATCAAAAATATAAAAATTTAATTTTAAATTACTAATACGTATATGAAAATATTTGTTCTTTCATCATAAATATAAGTGAATTCAAGATTTTCTTTAAAATCCGTAGGGAAATAATAAATAAATGTTATTTAACTTCCACCAGAGGCCGTTAGATTCTGTTTTCAAAGATGACCGACGGAAAGTGCAGGGTTCAAGCCCAGGTCAAGGAGTTTTCCCTAGTTTTCTCCAAAATTCGCGTGAATACGGACAGACACTCCGCACGAAGGGTCCTCAACAAAGACGTAGGTCTCTAATGCAGGTCTTAAACCATTGACATACCACATAACCAAAAAGTAATAATCGGCACTCACCCGTAATTATTAATTATTATACACTAAAATGGTAAGAATATAAAAGAATAAGAAAGTTGTAAAAATAAATAAATAAAAATTCCTAAAACACACAAGAACCGTTCCAAAATAGTTGTTGTGTATTTTTACAGTTTATGGTGTTTGCTTATAATTCTCTTTTCTCCTTTATCATTCGACACTAGTTTGTTTTGTTAGTGCATTTTATTGCCTACTAGAAAAAATCCAATTACGATAACAAAAAGTTTTTAGATTTATTTTAATTACCTTTTTTGTACTTTCCTGCTTTAACGACCACAAAGTTTATTATAATTACCTATTTTTAACATTATCATTACTTAAATTACCGGCATTTCCAGCCACTATTCAAAGGGGGGGGGGGGGGCGAGGAATTAAAAAAGAAAAATTGTAAGCAACAGGGTTAGAACCCCCCCCTTTTTTTTTGGTGTGTGTGTGTGTATTTTTTATTGGGTTTTATCTAGATTTTTCGAGGTTTTAGCAAAGTTTTCCAAATTTTTTCAGGGTTTTAAGAAATATTTTTTCTTTCTTTTAAAATAAATAAATACATTTAAAAAAAAAAAAAAAATTAGTATGAAACAGCCACACGACTTCCATTACTCACTATTACATGTATTATATGCATTTTTTGGAGATATTATATGCACATTTTTGGAATTTTCCAGTAAGAGAAATTTGATACACGTATAAAGACATCTGAAACAGAGTTTACATATGGAGTTAAAAAAAAGAAAAATAGAGTTATTTTTTTAAGCACCAATTTCCGACATCTAAAACTGAACTACCTAATCAAGATGGTCGTTAATATTCTTGTAATAACCGCGTAATACATGAGAAATGGTATCTAAAATGGTTTAATGAAACAATTTTCAAGAAAATCATTAGAGCCGTCTTGGAGATACGGACTTACGGTCCTATTTCCGGCTTCCAATGACCCCCTTCCGGTTTTCACCAAAATTTGGAAAATTCATCTGTACACCAGATCTGTATCAATTCTGAAGTTTCGTAATTCTATCTTTATTAGTTTTGGAGATATGATAGCCAGAAGTTTACACACATACATACACACTGATCAATTACCAAAAACTACTTTTTTTGACTCAGGAGGCCTTAAAACGCATAAATCAGGTGAAAACTCGATATCGAATTTTTTGACCGAATACAATACTTCCATTACTTACGGTAGTAGGGTAATGGAAGTAATAAAATAAATTCTACTTACATTCGCGATGTCTTTCATTTCAACCACCAATAGATACTGCGTTGTAAAAGCGACCTTTCATTAAACTTTTACTAAAAACACTAGCAGAAAACAGAATTTAAATTAGTACGACAAGATTTATTTTAATCTATTCTTCCATAAAAAGGCATGCAGTAACCGAATTTTATTCCTGCATCGGTTACTATAATTCATTTCTTAAAATTACTTTGGTATTGTTTTAGCTTAGGACCCTCTTATCTTGTAATTATTTTTGTTAAATCTCCATAAAACTTCATTTAATGTTTATATATATATATACACTAAGCGACAAAAAAAAAAGCCGCACTTGGATATTTTCCTTTTCGCTTTCTACAACCGCCAAATTTATCGTTTAAAAAGCAAATTTTCGAACAGATTTTATTATATTGTCCACCACATACACATTAGTACTCAGTCCAGTGTTAAAAACAAAATACAATAGTCAGGAAAATTGTAATTTTAGAAATTATTTCAAAAATGATAAGAATAAGGCAGTTAACGATGCCACAAAAAGTATTAATTTTTGAATGAAAATCAAAAAATATTTTAATACGTGAGATGGTAAAATAATTAAATGCTAACGAAATATTGGTAAAACGGTTTTTAGCAAGTTATAACGTTTTTTGGTCGTTTAAACTGGAAATTTGGTTTATGGCGGCCATGTTGCTCATCCAAGCGAGATGACCGTAAGTTAAAATGCCATTTCTTATAAAATCGGTTTGTATTACATTTAGAACATAAAAGAGATTCAGAAAAAGTGTTTAGCAGCATAATTTCTTTAACTACAGTACAGCAACTGTTAAACAAAGCAGGTTTAAATGACAGAAAATTTGAAAAAATTCCATTCTTAGTGAAGAAAATTAGGAAACCATGACCTCAGATGGCTAAAAAATAAAAAAAATGGTTAGGTAATTATTGAGCTGAACTGTTTTTCTTTGATGAGTCAAGTTTAACTTATTTTGAGCTAAAGAAAACACGCGGAACTGACAACGAAAATATGACCGACTTAATGAAAATCACACTTTTAAAACAGTGACACAATCTCCGTACATTACGGTACGGAGGTGCATAACTTTTCAAACAGTCAGACAAATTATTATGCTGAAGGGATCAATTAACTCGAAATAAAACACAATCTGCATAAAAGTGTTGCCTGACCGACTATTTTGGAGGTATCGTGGATATTTCCGTAAACAGCATTTTACGCTGAAAATGCACCTTACTACGCAGCGTCTGTGGTCAGTTTATTACTTCAAATTGTCGAAATTTCCTATCCATTCCAATGAGAACCTATAATTATGTAAGTAATCATATCTTTTTTCACTTTAAGTTGAATCCCACAAAAGATACAGTAAAATTTCTTCTTTACCAGACATGAGAATAGTCCTAATCGCGATCCTCTCGAAAATGTTTCGTCTATAAAAAAGCGGGGAAGAGGGGAGAGGATTCGAAATTTGCAGCCTATAACTCTGCCTAAACTAGAAAAAATTATTTGTGATATTTTGCAGTTGAAATTTCTGAGATTTATATTAAAACACTGTATAATACTATGCCATTGCGCATTAAAGCAGTAATTCCATATAAAGGTGGAATTAACCCAATGCAGAATACATATTTTTAATAAAAATTTGCTTAGATGTAACAAAATAATAGTTTTATTTCATATATTAAAATATAACTTGTTTATTTCATTTAATAAATCATAACAGAGTACAAAGTGTATGGTTATTGCATTATGTTCAAAAAGAAAGTTTTATGCCCATTTTTAAAAATTACTTCGTATTGTGCAATAATGCAAATTATTAAATCGAAAATGTACATAGGTATCATTTCATCCCTTTGGTATTACGCAAATAAGAGAGTTTCATTTGTTTCAAACATTAATTTTAAAGTTATTACGAATAAAAAAGGTATAAGTCATTTTTTCTGCAGTGCGGCTTTTTTTTTGTCGCTTAGTGTATATATATATATACGCTATAACAAAAAAAGCGACGCACCAAGAAGAAGTGGGGACAAAAATTGGTGGATGGGGTGGAGTGGGTGGTCCGAATGGGACAAAAATTGGTAAATGTGATGTACAGTCGGGGGAAAAAAAAACGCAACACCCGCTGTAATTTCGTTATTAATTGACGCAGGAACATCTAATAGACATAATTCAACAGGAAATTAAATGCACTTTCTGAAAATGTTGTCAAATTTTGAATTAGGGGTCATCTACATATTGAAATGAGCGCCAACATTGATTTTTTTTTATTGCAACACCCAATTTTGACTTCATATTCGAATTTCTGAGAGTCTGGCAGTGCGGAAAAGTATACTGTTTGTATACTTTAACTTTAGTATTTAGAGTTATAATCAAAAATGTGTTAGGGGGTAGGGGGTTATCTGTAAATGTAGAAAAATAAAATTAAGATCCTGTAAAAATAGACAAAATTTTAATGTTTCACACCGGAAATCTTTCAGGAAAGAAATAATTATATAAATTAATAAAAATATTTACATTTTCCACTTTCTTAATTATCCAGAATTCAGTTTTTTAGATTTGTATATATTTCAGTACTTTTTTAGATAATTTTAGGTCTGTTTAAATACATTACACTTGCGATTGGTCCAGACAGTACTCTCTGAAAAAAGTGCAATATTTTTCAAGTAAAAGTGTCTATTATGGCTGTACTGATCACCAATAAAGCTTAAATTTTCTTTCGTAGGTGTAACATAATATACGAAATGAAATAATATAGATACAACGCATAAACTAAATCTTTTCGGATAAATTATTGTAAGGGTTCATGAAGTAAATATTAAACAATTTTAATCGCACTTACCAGTTTTGGGTCAGTTGAACTCTTTGGAACTGTACGATTCGTTTTATAATTTCTATGAAAATATAATTTCTTAATTAACCCTTTCGCGACTGTTGACGTAGATTCACGTCATTTGAAAATCTGCAACTCTGTTAGTGGGCGTTTCTTTCGTAATTTGTGTGTTACGTATTTCTTAGATGTGTACTCAGTGTTCATATTTTTGCAATAAAATATACTGTGGATAGAAATATATTGATTAGAAAGAACATAATTATAATGTATATCCATTTGTAATATAATTGTGAATGCAGAAAAGTTGTTCTGAAATATTTTATTTTGAGAGAATAACGCCTGTAGATAGGCGGATCTTACAGTCAAAAAGACAAAATCCTGCAGTTGCAAAAAGTGTTAAAATATATTTATAAAAGTGAAAGTATATTTTTTAAAAATATATAAAGTTAAAATATATTAATAAAATTTTAAAGACTAAAGAATCTTAAAAATAATAATCCTTCCACCTACAAAATAAATAAATGAAGCAAATATATGAAGCAAATGACTTTAACTATGACGGTAGTTAAGAAACGATTTTCAGTGCAGGAATGATTGGAATTTCAAAACGTTCCAGATTTTGAGTCTTTACGGATTTTCAGGCCTATACTGTATTAATTTAAATTTAATTAATTTTGATTTTATTTAATTAATTATTCTGCCTAAAGGTTGTCTGAGTGAGTAATGCTGACCGGGGTGTCGGCCTGGATAGCTCAATTGGTAGAGCCTTGACCTTGTAAGTCAAAGATCCGGGGTTCGAGTCCCGGTCCAGGCATTATTTTCACTCAGTCGGAAAAATAAAATTTCAATAAATACTATACTGTATTATCTTTTTTTTTACTTTCTTTCTATATACATAGAGAGACCTCTCGTTTTTAAAAAAAATTATACGCTTTAGGATGGCCATAACACGATTTGATCGTTTTTTTTTTTTAGAAAGGGTCTGCCTGGGTCATTAAAATTTCGTGGATGCAGTTTCCACTGAGGTTGGTTGGAAATGTTTCGATAGGCGCTATTCAGAATCCTTTGATGTTGTCAAGCGGTTGGACCTGGTTCTACGGGTTGGTTCGAAAGGGAGAGTCCCTGTCTCTAACCCCCAGCTGAGATAACTGAGGGGCCAGAGGCAGATATCTTTGTCAATTTTGCATGCTTTCCTCTGAAGTAACTGCGCAATCTGATAAAAAAAAAAAGGCTACAACTGATGACAAGATATTTGGCTCTTTGTGTCGGGAGCGTGATTAATGGTTTTTTGAACCTCGAATTGGTTTTTTGAACCTTCCAACCGCAATGGAAACCGGCCTTTACGAAGCAATAGACAGAATTCTGTAAAACGTCATGTTTGATTAGACCAGACCTTGATTTAAGTAGGCGATGGTTAGATTTTGAATACATTATCCACATGTGGCGCTGTTATGTTGTAATTTTCCCCATTTTAGGGAGCGCTATATCTCAGCTTCTTAAAAGTGCACAAAACTTGATATGTGTTACAGCCATGATATATGGCCATGATTACGGCTATATGAATTCATGATACTGAATTTACGTTCACATAGGCCAATAGATGGCGCTGTTGTGCTGCAATTTAGCCCGGTTTATGGTAAGACAATATCTCATCGTCTACATGATAGACAAATGCAACAAACGTAGTAGGTGACAGGTTCGTTGTAAAAATCTGTGCTAATTCAAATTCAGTAAGTTTCATCTTCTATTGTTTTAAAATGTACCAAATTCGGTATGTGAAATGGGTGTTATGAAAAACTATTATTTGGATGCACTATATCATAGGAGAGGTGGCGCAGCTTTTATTAATATTCTGTGATTTTTCAGCTGAATATGTCTCAGCATATATCGGTTAAAATCGCACAAAAATGCCGATGTAAAACCTTTATTGTGAGAAGTTGTGTTGATTAAATTTTTGTGAATGTTAATCGGTAGGTGGCGCTGCTCTATAGAATGATATAGAAGAAAGTTTGTGATTTCTACAACATACTAGCTATTGTTCTATATTTATTAGGACTGAGGACTATTAGTCTCAATCTAAGAATTTTTACGATAGCAGTTTTACAATCGATATCGAAAATACAATTGAATAATTTGAAAGCGATATTATAATTTGAAAAAAAAAAAACTAATAGTCCTCCGTACTACACTAAATTTTGCTTTTGCAACAATTTCATCAAAAGCTTTTTTTTTTTTTTTTGGAAAGAAAAAGAAAAGAAAATTAATAATAAACAGTTTCGAAACGGACAGTATCGAACCCTTTTTTTTTTTTTTTTAATAATTTTGAATTAGGAAATAAAAAGTGCGCGTGCAAAATGAAATAAAAAATAAAACAAGATGTTTGAGTTTGAGTTGGTAATTTTTTAATGCTCTATTTAAAAATAATTATAAGATAATATATATATATATATATATATATACAAATATATACCATGTTTTAAATTTTCTGATGAATCATAGAGCTCTTATCAATGTGCATAAAATTTTTAAAGTGATAATGACGTCCATTTTTGTGAGATGCATAATTTAACTTTTTATAATTTTTTAATGTTCACGTTTGATTAAATGTATTTATTTTAATGTCGAAAGAAAATGAACTCGTAAATTTTTTTTGGCAACAATTAAATTATAGCTAATACTTTAATGGCTATTTTAACGCTATTAGGATGTTATTATTTTCATATATTAATTAATTATAAGAAAACTAATCAAAAATTCGAAAATCTGACTTCGAAGTATTGTGTTGTCACCGGGTTCTGAGCTACTGTGAAAGTTTCAAATATTTAGCTAGTAGGGAAGTTAGTTAAAAATAGATTGCAAGATTTGTACCGGACAAACAAACATACAAACAAACACACAAGAATAGAAATTAATAAAAACATGGTAAAATTAATATATTAGGTGTGCCGAAGAATGCTGTTGCTTTTTTTAAATTAATTCCTTTAAAAGAAAGATCTTTTTTTTTTTTTTTTTTTTTTTTTTTTTTTGTGCTAGAGGCCTATTTCAGTCGGTACAGTTGTCGAATTTTTATAGGTCACTCTTAATTAGTGCTAGAGGCCTATTTCAGTCGGTTTATTGAATGGGGATTTATTGAATGAAGTCCCCCCAAGGCCCAACTTTGACATGAGTCCCCCCCAAGGTCTAGACGACGCATTTTTTAAAAACTGGTTCGCTATGAGATAAAGTTAATTTTAAGAAGTATTAGTGCCATAGGTCGAGCTCCTTCCATGTGCAATTTTGTGCTCTCTAATTTTATAGATTATATGAAATAATTTAACCTTTTTTCCCTCTAAAATGAACAGCAGTAAAATTACATCCGATTGATAAAAATTACGTCATTAAAAAAAAATCATAGAGGAATTTAAAGGAATTATTATTTTTCATTTCTTATGCTTGATATAACATTAGAATTAGTATATTTTCATTATCTCAAAACTTCCTGCTACATCCTTTTATATAATAGTGCCACCTACTGGTTACCACGAAAAAAAAAAAAAAAATCATAATTTCTCACATTAAAAATTTATTTAACATATGCTTTTTTGCTGAAATTTTAACCAATAGATGCTGATATGTAGCCATTTGAATAATAGCAGTGAGAGTTATTACCAATATATATACAAATATAAATAATATTCTTTTTCAACCAATATTCTTTTTTATATTGACAATCTTACATTTACATATCAAGTTTTGAGCATTCATGCGCTGTAGATGTAGAGATATAACATTCCTGTATGCAGAGGAAAGGTCAATATAGCAGCGCTACCTGTCTTCCTATACATAGCCGAGTTTACTCAGCAATCTTTTTCGTAAAAGTTTTATCGCATGTCAAATTTGTTGCTTTTATACCTTATAGAAGCTGAGATATAACCTTCCGGTTCACGGGGAAAATTGCGGCACAGCAGCGCACCTGTCGACCAATGTGAATCCAAATGGTATCAGCATAGTTTTCCATTATAGTCATCTCATATGTCAAATTTAGTGCAACTATATAAGTGAAGATGAAATATAGCCTTCCTCTAAATAGAAGAAATCGCAGCATAGAAGCGCCACCTGTTGAGCGATTAACACCAAATGTTGGTCAGCACTAATTTATATCAAGATGCAATTACAGTTAAATTTGTATAAAATTCCGTGCATTAATTCTTTAGCTAGATGTGGCACAAAATTTTTGTCGTACATACACAGACACAAAGACATACAGACAGACATTTTCCAATTATGTTCAAATCCTGTTCAGGGTCTCTCAAAACGAGTCAAGCCTTCAAAAACCGGCATTCAAAAATGTTTACGAATCCAATTCTTTCTTATACATCTAATATAGAAGAAAGTAAAAACTGTAGTGAGTCCTCTCGATTTTCCGAAAATTTTGTAGTTACCATATTGTAATAGGCATTTAAACAAATTTAAATCCTTTTAATATTTCGGTAAATAAACAAATATGGAATTCATAATCGAATGTTTGAGCGTTTAGCCTCAAGTTTATATTTTTATAACATAGACTGTAATGCACTCGAAAATTTCAGATCGAGATCGTCCCTGTGTGATGTTTGCGTTGACGCAGACACCATCATAACTTAGTTAACTTAGCTATTAAGTATAAGAAGCACAGAGACTCAGCTATATAAAATAAAACTAAGAGTTTATTCAGCCAGAATAATAGGAGGATTGGTCTGGAATGTGTAGCTCAGTCAGCAGAATTAAATATTTAGCAAATAAATATAATAACTAATTTAGGTAATTTGAAATATCTCACCCCAGAAACAGTAGAAGTTGTAGAGACGGATGCACTCCCTTACTCAAATACCGTAGCTCCAATTGGATCAGCGGCTTCCCGACTGATTCAATTTTCCATTCACGAATACTACCACCAAAGCACAACAACACTCATTAAACTACTTAACTTAAGTGCAACTCACTCTCCTTTATAACTTTCTTCAGGCTCTTAAGCCTTAAACTTTGTCGTAGACAGACGTCGGACAAGACTTCACTACACCACACCTTTTTCGAAAATCATCTCCATCTTATACCACTTTCCACCAATTTCCCTTCTCTTCATTTCAACCAAACTTTTAAAATCGATTCCCATTCATCTACATCTCACAACTTAATTCCTTCGTTGCAGCACCATGCCGACACAAAACTAATCGACCCAAAATTTCGCCGAGTCACTGGCGCCGAAGCGATTTAACCATCCCAACTGAATACTTTGCTGGATCCAGCTTAATTTTAAACAAACTGTGGTGACCTTCTACAGTCTCGACATCACACCTGTAAAATAATATAAATGGTAAGCACGTAATTTCCATTATCTTTCATTCTTTAGCAAAATTCTAAAACATGTATCATATTTTAATTGTAAAAGTTCTTGTGAAGCAATTAAACTGCAACTGGAACTTTGAAAAATTTCAACAAGTGGATTCTAACATATTTTCAAAAATGTCAAATTCAGTTGATTTGATACTTTCTACAAAAACTTTGTTCATAAAGACCATGGTCATATTATTACTGGAGATTTAAATATTATTGACTAAGCAGGCTACGCCCGTTTCGCTGGTCACTAAATTTAAATGAATTTTCAAATGAATTGAATCGCTGTTTATTTTTTATATCACAATATTAAAAAAAAAAAAAAAAAAACATTGAAATACTGCAATCCTCGTTTCGGGTATCCGCGCTGTTCGCTCGCACTGCATCGGGTCCGTTCCCATTGTCTACAGAAAAGGCCTTTCCCGGGCACTTCAATCTGGATATTTATCGACGACAGGTGGATCTGCTATTATTTAAGAACTACGATTTTAAAGATAACTTTATCTCAGCATCTATTAAATATTTTAGTATTTGACGCACGTATTTTATAACTCCCGCTGTCTACGCTATTTTACCAGATGATTACGACCAATATAACAAACAAAAGAAAACGTAGATTTTGTTTTCAAAGGAATTAAATAAAAATAAACAAATAAATTTTAATTAAACTTAAGTTTTAATAAGTTTAATCCTTTCTATACTATACACTATCATTTTTCGGATAAATAGTATAAATAAATAAATAAATAAAGCGATTTCCCTTTTAAAGAAATAATGGGCTCTTCCCACCGTCGTCTGCTCAATCACGTGATAGAGGAAAACGAATAATCGTATTCTGAAAATCGAATTCTATTAAATATTGTTCTTAAGAACAAAAATTTTAATATTTAATATAAAATAAAATAAAAGTAATATTGGGCATTTGTAAACAGTAGAATAATTGTATTTGTAAATTTAATAATTTTTAAAAAGCATTTTATGTGTTTATTTATTTTTACATGTAAGAATCGATTTTTGTATATTGTAGTGTAACTGTAACATTAACTGATCTAGCAATAAATAATAGCTTCTTGTGGAATGTTTATGGATTATAATTTCAAATTTTAAAATGTTTTCATTTAATTTAATTGCATAAAGGTGTTACAACAAGTTAATTAACTTAGTTACTTGTCTAAATGGATTTACGTAGTACGATATTGCACTGTCACTGATTTAAGTACTACCAAAAATCAGAGTATTTAAACATGGTCTTCATGAACATCAATAACAGATATAAATTAATTGATGATTGTAAATGTATACAGCAAACAAAAGATGATGAATAATGATATAAAATGGATTAAAAATGATGATGTATAAAAAATAATACAGATTAAATACGATTGATCAAAAATAAGAATAGAAAATATGTTATTTCAGCAATCGCTCTAGATAAACAAAACTTCGTCTGCTATTTGTTTTTCCTCTATCATGTGACCTCTGACGTCAGGTGGGAAGAGTCCATTGAAGAAATGAAAAATAAAAAGTTGTTATACTATAAAAGTTATACATAAACATAACTGTTATAAATACGTTTTTTAAATTTTAAATATAATATACTTAATTTTTTCTACTTCATTTACCATTTAATTTTCAATAAACATAATAATAATAATAATAATAATAAAAAGAAGAAGATTTCGCCTTCAAATGAAGGAATTAAATAAAATACTATAAATAGCGTAATAGCCGTTGCTAAGATACGCAGACGATTGTAAGTGTTAGAAAATGAAACAGAAAAATCAGTGAATAAAAATCTTAAAAAAAAAAAAAAATTAGAAAATCCAAAAATGATATATATATATATATATATATAATATATATATATATAATAGCTGTTGCTAGGGGAACGAATGGACAAAATCTAAAAATTTAAGATGCTTAATTTTTTCTACTGTATGTGTACAACTAATTGATTTCAATAAATATAATAAAAAAGATTTCTTGCTCAAATGAATTTAAATAAATAAATAGTTTAATAGCGGTTGCTAAGATACGCAGACTTTTGAAACGAAAGAAATTTTTAAGAAAATGAAACATTGAAACCATTATTTAAAATCGAAAAAAAAAAAAAAAATAATAATAAAAATTTAAATTCGAAAAAATCTCGATGAGGTGCACACCTACAGGGTTCCAGGTACCCATCTGCCAAGTTTTGTAGCTCTGCAATCAGTAGTGTGAGCACCAGAGCGCACACAGACGCTTTTCTTTATTTACGTACTAGCAGGCTACGCCCGCTTCGCTGATCACTATATTTAAATGAATTTTCAAAAGAATTGGATCAGAATTTATGTTTTACATCACATTATAAATAAAAACTAAAAAAAAAAAAAATTACATTACATTGAAATCGTTCTAGATCTCACTTTGGGTACCCGATGCCTACGGCAGCCCTTTTTTCCGTCCATACTGCATCGGGTCCCACTGTCTGCAGAAAGGTCTTTTCCGAGCACTTCAATCTGGGTATTTATCGAAGACGTGTGTATCTGCTATTATTTAAGAACTACGACTTTATAGATGACTGTATTTCAGCATCTATCTAATATTTTAGCTTTTAAACCATGTATTTTCAAACCATGCCTCAATCAGATGTAGCGTTTAGTAGACGTTATCGCACTTTTACGAATTTGAGCCCATAGGGAATAATGATAAAGAATTTTTCGTTGTGTCCTTGTAAAAATCTATAAATGCTACTTATACTTACGTGTTACTTAAGAACTACGATTTTACGGATGACTGTATCTCAGCATCTATTATATATTTTAATTTTTGAACCATGTGTTTTATAGCCCCCACTATTTACACTATATTACGATTTGATTCAAACCAGTATAGTAAAATAAAATTAAAAGCAGATTTTCTTTTAAAAGGAATTAAATACATGAAAAACAAATAAATTATAATCAGTTTAATCCCTTCAACTATATACTACCATTTTTTCCCCAATAAATATTATAAATTAAAAAATATATATATATTTTAAAGGAATTAATTTAAAATGAAAATTAAAAAGTTGCTATACTATAAAAATTATACATAAACATAACAATTTATTTCTATTGCATTACCACTTGATTTTCAATAAATATAATAAATTAAAAAAAAAAAAAAAAAAAAAGGTTTCGCTTTTAAATGAATGTATTAAATAAAAAATAAATTGCGCAATAGCCGTTGCTAAAATACGCAGACGATTATAAATGGAAGAATAAATTCATGAAAAATGAAACTAAACGCCAATATTTAAAATTGAAAAAACATTAATTAAAGAGATTCAATTTCGAAATTCGAAAAAAATCACGATGAGGTGCACACTTGCAGAGTCTCAGGTACCTATACATGCAAAATTTGGAAGCTCTGTGATTGGTAATGTAAGCACAAGGGCACAGACAGACACTTTTCTTTATTTATACAGAAGACTAGGAGGCTACGCCCGCTTCGCTGGTCACTGTATTTAAATGAATTTTCAAAAGAATTGGATCAGTATTCACTTTTTTTACATCACATTATAAATAAAAACTTAAAAAAAAAAAAAAAAAAAAATACATTGAAATTGGTTTAGACCTCGCTTCGGGTGCACGCTCTTTTTTTCCGCCCGTACTGCATCGGGTCCAGGTTCCCACTGTCTGCAGAACGGTCAGGGCCCGACTTAGACTACCTGGAGCCCCGGGGCAAGCCTATTCTGGGGGGCCCCCTTGCAGTACCATAAGAGCTCTTTAGGTTGCAGAATTTCTGTATACGCCTGTAGGGGGCCCTTTCCAGAAGGGGGGCCCAGGGCATTTGCCCCGTATGCCCTGCCGTTAGTCAGGGCCTGAGAACGGTCTTTCCCGGGCACTTCTTACTGGGTATTCATTGACGACATATGGATCTTCTGTTATTTAAGAACTGAGATTTTAAAGATGACTGTATCTCTGCATCTATTATATATTTTAGTTTGTGAACCATGTGTTTTATAGCCCCGTTATTTACACTATATTACGATTTGATTCCGACCAGTATAATAAAATAAAATAAAAAGTAGATTTTCTTTTAAAGTAGATTTTCTTTTAAATACATCAAAAACACATAGATTTTAATCAGTTTAATCCTTTCTGCTATATACTACCATTTTTTACCCAATAAATATTATAAATTAAAGAAAAAAAAAAGATTTTTATTTTAAAGGAATTAATTTAAAATGAAAAATAAAAAGTTGTTATATTATAGAATTTTACATAAACGTAACAATTTATTTCTATCCGCGATTGTAATGAAATGCTCGCCCTCTGGTGGGCTAAGGTGAAATTATCACACCACTGCATGTCATCATATTATGCAATCGATTTTCCATGATGTAATGGCGGAGAAAGAACAATAATAGATACACGTGGCTATTATATTTACTAACAACTGCAGTTCAGAGAGCGCCATCTATCGATCATTACAAACGCGGATTGCAGTACCATTTGATTTTCAATAAATATAATACACATTAAAAAAAAAAAAAAAAAAAATCGCCGTCAAATGAATGTACTAAATAAAAAAATAAATTACGTAATAGCTGTTGCTAAGATACGCCGCAGACAATTACAATGGAAGAATACATTCATGAAAAATGAAACATAAAAGCCAATATTTAAAATTGAAAAAAAAAATTAATTAAAAAACTTCAAATTCAAAATTCGAAAAAAATATCGATATGGTGCGCACCTACAGGATCACAGGTACCCGTCTGCCAAATTTTGTAAGGCTTACAGTGCTTACACAGAAAGATTTTAAATTTGTAAGAACAACGCATGAACTTTTGGTAAAGTAATAATGATTTTCCTCAAAGGAAAGCGCATGGGAATTTGGAATGCATTTAATTTACTTATACTGAAGGATCAAATAATCAATTATTTATCAAAAATTAATTAATATTGTTTACTAATTTCATTATTTGTTACCTTTAGAAGTTTCTTTCCAAATTCAGTGAAGTAATACCTTTTCCTTAAATGCAGGAACATTCGCTGGACATAAAAATCAGCCGCTTAATAAAATGACTTTGGCTGAGAAGGAATGTTATTTTAATAAGCGGCGGGAACTGTATTATATGATAATGTCTAAAATGATTACAAAAAAAAAAAAAAAAAAAAAAAAACCGAGAAAATTGTACTTGGAACCTTGTAAATCGCCAATAATAATAAAGTATGTTACAGACGATATTTGTTTTTTTCTTTTTTTTTTTAGATTTTGTCTGAAATGTCTAGACTGGTAACGGTGTTATAACCGTAAAACGAGGATTTAAAATCAGTTTTAGTTTTACTGAAGTAATGCTGCTTAAACTTATCTTAAGCTTGTTATAGTTATCGGATTTTAGAGAAAATAGGTTTACATACTATGTAGACTATGTCGGAAAGAATTTTCGCGTGATTAAAATATATATATATATATATCTGTATATATCTAAGTTCATTATAAATATTATATATATATAATAAGTGTATACCATATCAGATATAAGTTAAAACTTTGACCACCAAATAAAAATATGATGTTGGATTCTTTTAGCAAGAAGTAATAGGTTTAGGTAATTTTGAATGCATATCAAAAGTTAGTACTACAAAAATATTATTGCTTATCTTCAGAATAAGAATAGCGCTAATTTTACGGTGATTACAACTTCACCATGAAGCTCTCGGCTTGAAATTTTGAAGTTATGTATACGACGATGTATTGAAATAAAGAAAATAAAATTTCCTCTATTAGTTTGGAACAAATAAAATAATAATAATAATAATAATAATAAAATTAGAAGAAATCGGCGTCACACAATGTATGAAGATAAAACAAAATTTTACCCATGGTTTGAAACAGTATGTCTTGATGTAAACATACCGTTTTTGTTACTTCGAGTTTAGCAAATATAATTTGAAACATGATTTTTCATTTTTCTTTCTTTTTTTCTTTTTGTATTTTACATGTTGACGATATTCAGGTTTCTATAAACAATTTAATACTTTTGCTTATTTATTAACTTTTTTATATTTAGTAAGTACAACAAAAAAAATATCGGATAGCAACTTGAAAACATAGGCGTACGGTCAGGGACATACGTTAATCAAATCAAAATTAAAATATAGACAAAATCCTTCTAGCATTCTGCATTTTTCTTTTTCTTTTTTTAAGTATTTGAAAATTAACTATTCTATCGACGATATCTTTCTGAGTTATAATGAGATTTGATATATATGCATATTTTGTTTTTCTAACAAGGAAACATTCAAAAGGTGTTGTCTTTAAAAAATATTGAAAAAAAAAAAAATGTTATTCTATTCTTCCTAAAACAATAGAAAGGGAAAAAATTATCGGCTGAAATGAATTACAGCGACCACAAAAAATTATCAAAATTAAGCGTATTATGCGATTTCACATTGTTAGGCGATTGATTTTGAGCACTTGGCGGAGAAAGAAAATACGGTTCTGTTCGTACACGGCAATCTCGGTGCTAGCGAACTGAACGCCTGACAGCGGTAAATCGCCAAATACACTTAATTTTGATAATTTTTTGTGGTCGCTGTAATTCATTTCAGCCGATAATTTTTTCACTTCCTGGTGTTTTATGAAGAGTAGAATCGCATATATTTTTTTCAAGATTTTTTGAAGACGACACCTTTTGAATGTTTCCTTGTAAGTATGAGTCTATGCATTTGGGTAGTAATCAATGCAAAAAAAAAAAAAAGTTGCTAGCGTTTGCGATATATATATAAAAAAAAATACTCATACTTCAACCATAGCCTCCTAAACTACAGATGCCTTCCGCGTGGCTCGGAAACTTGGCAACAGTTCAAGTGGTAGACAGCGCCACCTGGTACAGATTGCGCGACTTTTTTATTCAACTGTCACCAATAATTCTAAGAAGTGATACATGATATACATAATCGACGTTTCTTGGATTCTATATCCGCCTTTTATGTATATCAAATCCTACTTTTAAAAAATTTTTGGTAGCTGTTGAATAATAATGTCGCGCAATCTGTACCAGGTGGCGCTGTCTACCGCTTGAGTTGCCAAGTTTCCGAGCCACGCGGAAGGCATCTAGTTTAGGAGGCTATGCTTCAACTGACATTTAATATTTTTATATTTTGATTGCAATATGCTATGTTTAATGCAGTATGCCAAGTTTTCTAAATACGATATTGCTTTGTTTTTAAAACCTTGCTTTGTTATAAACAAAACGCAATGTCGACGTCGTTAAAATAAGCCTTTATATTTCATTGAATATACCTGCTATCCTCATATAAATTTTTGCTTTGTTTTTAAAACCTTGCTTTGTTATAAACAAAACGCAATGTCGACGTCGTTAAAATAATCCTTTATATCTCATTGAATATACCTGCTATCCTCATATAAATTTTTGCTTTGTTTTTAAAACCTTACTTTGTTATAAACAAAACGCAATGTCGACGTCATTAAAATAAGCCTTTATATCTCATTGAATATACCTGCTGTCCTCATATAAATTTTTGCTTTGTTTTTAAAACCTTGCTTTGTTATGAACAAAACGCAATGTCGACGTCGTTAAAATAATCCTTTATATCTCATTGAATATACCTGCTATCCTCATATAAATTTTTGCTTTGTTTTTAAAACCTTGCTTTGTTATAAACAAAACGCAATGTCGACGTCGTTAAAATAATCCTTTATATCTCATTGAATATGCCTGCTATCCTCATATAAATTTTTGCTTTGTTTTTAAAACCTTACTTTGTTATAAACAAAACGCAATGTCGACGTCGTTAAAATAATCCTTTATATCTCATTGAATATACCTGCTATCCTCATATAAATTTTTGCTTTGTTTTTAAAACCTTACTTTGTTATAAACAAAACGCAATGTCGACGTCGTTAAAATAATCCTTTATATCTCATTGAATATACCTGCTATCCCCATATAAATTTTTGCTTTGTTTTTAAAACCTTACTTTGTTATAAACAAAACGCAATGTCGACGTCATTAAAATAAGCCTTTATATCTCATTGAATATGCCTGCTATCCTCATATAAATTTTTGCTTTGTTTTTAAAACCTTGCTTTGTTATAAACAAAACGCAATGTCGACGTCGTTAAAATAATCCTTTATATCTCATTGAATATACCTGCTATTCCTGATATAAATTTTTGCTTTGTTTTTAAAACCTTACTTTGTTATAAACAAAACGCAATGTCGACGTCATTAAAATAAGCCTTTATATCTCATTGAATATACCTGCTGTCCTCATATAAATTTTTGCTTTGTTTTTAAAACCTTGCTTTGTTATAAACAAAACGCAATGTCGACGTCGTTAAAATAAGCCTTTATATCTCATTGAATATACCTATTATCCTCTCATAAATTTATATCTATAATTAAAACAATGCTATAATCATATACTATAGCTACAACTTATTCCAGACTTTTTTTTTTCTTTTCTTTTTCAAAAGTATGTGATCAAAAACATTATACAGTCGAACTTTGTTAACGTAAACACACTTAACATGAATTACTTTTAACATGAATTGTTTCCGCAATCCCGATCAAAATGAAGATCAGTTTCTGAGTTACTGATAGCATGAACTACTGATAAGATGAACATTTTTTTTTTATTTTTATTTCCCTTACGATTCATGTTAACGAGGTTTGGCTGTATTTTAATTTGTAACTAATTCCATTTTTGCCTTCGGGACAAAATTTTCAGCGAAATATAAAAGATGTAACACGTTATATACAATATTGTGTGTTATTTATTTCCATTGTAATAACACACTTGTGCGCAATATTTAGTGGATCTAGTTTATCCCTTTAAATGCGAAAACGTGATGAAATACATACGTAAAGACAATTTTATTATTGGGTGTTAATGTTCGAATTAAAGGCCAAGTCTCTACACTAGGGATCTGGGCTTAATGGGGATACCCTCCGTCGGGGTCTTTCGAAGGTATTCTAGCCCGTATTCATGCGAGTTTCGGAGAATAACTGAAAACTCCGAATGGCGATTGCGACCTGGGACCGAACCCGGCACTTCCAGTATTTCAGTTTCGAGAGCAAACGTTCTCAGCCCCTGATGGTGCTTTTACTACTATTAGGAGAGATTATCTTTCATACATACATTTTTTTTTTTTTTTTTGCTTTCAGCTGCACTTCACTCTGTCTTGCATAGGCAGGCACACATTTATTTTAATTCAGGAATTTACTTTGGTTTACATACACTAGCAGGCTTTGCCCGCTTCGCTGGCCACTAAATTTAAAGGAAACTCGTTTCTATATAGCTTTATAAAAATAAAATAAAATAAATTACTGAAATTGTTCAAAAGCTCGCTCCAGGTCCCTGCTGCATTCAGCAGCGATTTGGTCACCAACTGCAACTCGGGCGCTTGTCCCTATTACCTGCGACAATAGTTTACCAATGAGCTTCCATTTAGGTGCTTATTATATAACAGTTTCGAAATAGATAGTATCGAAAAAATTGGAGTTTCCCTTTTATATTTGAATCCCAGTAACATGTGAATAACACTATACGTGTTGTTCACATGTAACTCGGACTGGACTCAAACGTAACTGGGTTTAGACAATATAATATTTGCTTTTACGTTATTTCATATGTTTTTTTTTTTGTTTATCCAATCAACCATTAAATGACAGCAATTTCACGCCAAATATTACAATATGCTGTGACCGGCTACGTCTGTCGCATGAGACAATTAATTTTTTGTGTTTATATATAATTCATGGGTTGTAAACCTGATAGTACAGCCTTAATATAGTTCTCTTTGGCGGCTTTTGAATTTTTGTCACCATTTTAGACAATCCATTGTAACAATAAGACTTAATCCCTTGTAACAATATGCTATGAGCGCTATTTCTGCCGTATTTTAGACAACTAATCTTTTTATGGTTATATATATTTCCCATTAAACATATTTTTATTTATTTATTTAAATATTAATTTGAATTTTTCAAATATTTCTGTTCGACAGCGTGAGAGTGCAGTAACACACAGAGGTTCATTTGTTTGTATGATAAATTAGCATAGTGATTATTATATAAAAAAATAAATAAATAGGAAAACATTATCGTGTTACACAACTTTATTATGTGGCTCCATTGGCGGCTTTTGAATTTTTGTCGCCATATTAGCGATGGATTTTTTTTTTTTTTTTTTGTATGAAAAGGGGAAGACTATTTTGCTAATAATTTTATCAGACTCTTTTTTGTTTATACATAAGAATCCTTTATATTCTGCTTATATTTTTAATGCTTTTTAGGTTTAAAATAGTGCTTGTTGAAATAAATTTCCTATCTTTAAAACTGCATTTGTTCTGTAAATTTTGTGTAAAAATAAATCATTTATGTTTTTATACATTTGATGCGCTACTTAGATTAAAATGGCTGTTGCTATATTAAACTTCTTGTCGAAAAACATTTGGTGTACTTCAACACCAAAATTTAAAAAATCGCCCAGCAGGATCTGTTAATGAAGCTGATAAAATAAAAATATGGTTCATAGAGTTTAAATAATCTATTTAAAATTTTTTTTAAAACCCAAATTATTAATCTATCGTATCACATACATAGATATAGTAATAATATATAGATTGATCATTGGGGACAAAAAAGTGATTCCTTTTCACTCGGGAAAAGACGGCGATTTTACCAAAATAAGGCAGTCTTTCCCCAAGTGAATACACACGGGAATATGCACGAATGTTTTAGCAAATAAAATTCATGAATAATTTATTTACTAAAGGTGAATGAAAAGCCCCAGATATAGTTTCAAATTCATTCTTCTTTTTTTTCCTTCAATACCACTTAATGGCTGATTCCAAAGCTTTTTTTTCGGCATCAAAAATCTTTGCACGATAATATGGGGATGATAGATCTATATATATTTTTATATCTATGATCACATAAATCTTTTCGAAAATAGAATAAAACTTAATTTGAAAAAAAAAAAATAATAATAATAACTTTTGTTTATTAACCAAAATAATTGATGAAATTTGAAATGCAAGTTGGTCTTGTGGGGTACAGGCTGTATATTATATTTTTGTGTTCGTGAGAGAAAATTTAAAAGAATTTAAAAACTGCAATTTTTAATCCCTTTTAAAAATCATGTGACTTAATGTGAAGCAGATTTTTCATTTTTTTTTCCTAACGGTTTCCATACAATCTTCTGCTGTTGCCACCTAAAATTCATACTTTAGTTAATTTTAAAAAATCTAATTGTCCGATTGATAAGCTGTTTAATGCATCGGATTAAAAAAAAAATTCCCTTTCATTTGCTATCTTATTTGTAACGATGCGACTGATATTTCTAATTTATTTTCTAATCTTTCTGATTTATTTTCCTCATTTTAAATAAGTGTACTTTTTTTTTTTTTAAATTATTATTATTATTTTGTCGAAAAAAAAATTGGCAACAATTAAATTATGGATAAAATGTTAAAATTTAAATGGCTTTTTTTATCAGAAATTAGAAGGTTATGATTTTCACATTTTAATTAATTAAGAAAAAACTAATCAAAAATTCGAAAATCTGACTTTGATGTGCACAATGACCCTTCGGGATGCACCTTTGTGTTAAATCTCGTGACTGTCCGAGCTACCGTTTTCGAGATCAGTGAAATATACATACAAATATTGCTCACTTAATAGTATAAGATAATCAATCAATCAATTAATCAAAATAAAATAAAATAAAATAAAATAAAATAACTTTATTCATCAATGTATTTATTTTTGACGTATTTGAAATGTCCAACTTGATACGATAAAAAAATAAAATAAAATAAATAAATAAATAAAATATTTATCTGCGGAGATATTTCAGTTTACAGAGAGAATTTTTGCTCACTCATTTACAGGAAATGTTATCTTTAACATTGAAGCGTTTCTCTTATCAGACAGTCAATCAGATGATTTCTCTGTTTAAGATATTACAATGACGGAGTAGAAACATTGTTATTGATGCGTCAATGCGTCGGTCTTTCGCAGACACAAAACAAAGATCAGTTTTATTTAGTGATTTTTTCCCCCTTTTTATTTCTTCTTTGGAAACATATTATCTTATGCATTAAGTATTTATAGAATTGTATGCAAATATAATTATACATTAATAATCGGCATAATATACATGCACTTATAGAAGAACGAAGAACTAGTAAGTTATAAGAAAGAAGAACTAGTTAGTATGCTGTGGCCAGGCCATCATAACGTACTAGTTTTATATTTTCCTATACCAGTTCAGTCAGTGCAATTAATTTATTATGATTATCATTTATTAAAATAATTTTCCATGCAGACGATTTTCATCTTAGAAAAATATAAATACTAAATATCCAATCAAAGTCAGTTTAATTAAAAACATCTTTAAAAATGCGTAAATGCCTTTTTTTTATTGAACAAAATTGATAACTTTATTTTAAATTATCACAGATCGATCTTTCAACCATTCGTTTTAAAGGTATTGACACTAGTCTTCCTTTAAAAGATACCTATATTGAACCCCCCTCACCCACCACCACCACCAAGAGGGGGAACAATGCTCCTACATATGCAACTAGCTGGCAACGCCCGCTTCGCTGGTCCCTATTTTTAAATGAATCACTATAATGAATTCTCAAAATTGCATTAATTTTTATCACGTGAAAAAAAAGAGAAACAAAATCTGATTAGGAAAAATGTCGCACCGGGTTCTCACTGCCTTCGGAAAAAAATCCCATCATGCTCTAACCCTTATTTCTATTATTTTCCCACTTCGCCCCCCCCCCCTCCTGTCTATCCTAATAATTTTACAAATTTGAAAATATCCGCAATCGATTTGTAAGTATCAAAAACCACTATGCACCAGTTTTGAACGATATATCTCTATTTTTATTTTTTTGCCGCTCTACTCCCCCGCCTTCCCGCCCTCCCAATAATTTTAAAAATTCGAAAATATCCGCAATCGATTTGTAGGTATTGGAAACCTCTATGTACCAATTTTGAATGATCTAACTCTTTTTTTTTGCCCCTCTGCCCCCCCCTTCCCGGCCCTCCTAATAACTTTACACTTTCGAAAATATCCCCATTCGACTTGCAGGCAACTAAAACCTATCTGTACCAATTTTGAACGGCCTAACTGTATTTCTATTTGTTTTTGCCCCATAGCCCCCCTCCTTGCCGCCCCACCCCCCTTCCCGCCCCTCCTAATAATTTTACAAATTCGAAAATATCCGAAATCGATTTGTAGGTATCGAAATTCTCTATATATCAATTTTGAACGATCTAACTCTATTCTTATTTTTTGCCCCCCCCCCTTCCTGCCCCTCCTAATAACTTTACACAATCGAAAATATCCTCATTCGACTTTCAGGCCTCTAAAACCTATTTGTATCAATTTTGAACGCCCTAACTGTATTTCTATTTGTTTTTGCCCCTTAGCCCCCTCCCCCCCCCCTTGCTGCCCCACCTGGGGGCTGAATTTCTAAAATTCCAGAAATTGGCTTTTAGATATTTGCATTAGCAATATTTTAGAGCAAAAATTTCACGCATATCTATTTTTTTGTTTGAGATATATAGGATTACGCGAAATCACGTTTTGCCCCCCCCCCCCGCCCCCCTTGGGGACCGAATTTTGAAAATTCCAGAAATTGATTTTTTGACATTTGTATTAGCTATATTTTAAAGCAAAAATTTTACGGATATCTGTTTTTTTGTTTGAGATATGAAGGATTTTGTGAAATCACGTTTTGCCCCCCCCTCCCCCCCTTGGGGGGCGAATTTTGTAAAATCGCTTCTTAGTGGATGCCTACGTCATAGAAAGAACATTGTCACAAAATTTCATGCTTCTAGGTCCAGGGGTTTGGTCTGGGCGTTGATAGATCACCCCCTTAGGAAGTGTTCTTTTATATATATAGATTTCCCCCCCAATTATTACAAATAATTCTTTTTAATACGATAATTATTTGCAAAAAATAATTCTCTTTGTGAGCATTTACAGGAAATTTTGTCCTATACCACCACGTTAACTAGCATCTTCGAACTTTAAACTCTTATAACTCTACAAAAAAAAAAAATATATATAGAAGCATTATACTTTTTCGCATTGCCTCGAACTCAGGAATTCCAATATAAAATTAAAATAGAGCATTACCATTGAAAAAAAAAATCAAAGTTGGTGTGCGTTTTAATATGTTGACGACCTCCGATTCAAACTTTAACTCGATTTTCTAAAAGTGCTCACAATTCCCCGTCGAATGATACCTACTACACTTCTGCATTACCGTATTTTAGCGAAGATAAGCCGCGGGTTATCTATAAAAAATTGATTTTTTTTGGGGGGGGGGGGGACTGCGGCTTATCCATCAGTGCGGGCTATCTAATGATAATTCCAAATTCTGTCGTCCATACTTCTTGGAACAGTCGATCTCCCTGGAAACGAAGTTTAGTATTTGAGTTTCTCGAGCTCTGATTCACGCTTATAATCTCTTATTTATTAACTAATAATCTCTTATTTTGATTAATTTGCATAGTATATGTCTGGAGTTCGCCATCTTGTTCCCTCGTTTTTGATTTTTTGCATCGTATTTGTATATACTGACTTTGTGTTCCCGTGTTTCTCATATTTGTTGCATTACATCTGCATACTGGTATAGTTTGATTTTATTTTCTTTATACCGAATTATTTTTTTAAATAATTTATTATTTTCATTTATAATTAATAATTTATCATTTTTATGAACTTGCGTAGATGTCAGAAGACTAATATCTTTTTCCTTTTTTATCTGTCACATCATCGTAACACATCTGTCACTGCTTGCATAAGCCGCGGCTTACCTTCCGGTGCGGTTTATCTAAGAGCACTGGTTTTTTGCAACATTTTAATAAGCTGCGGCTTATCTACCAGTGCGGCTTATATACACTAAATTACGGTAATTAGCAACGAAGTTACGTCGAGTGCCACGTCCCCCCCCCTCCATCTGTACTTTTATATGGAATTTTGTCCTGGACTGCCATTTTTAAAATTATGAAAAATAAATGGGATAACAGCGCCGCCTGTTGAGCGATTGATCTCAAATCTAAACAGCCACCAGTTAAGGTCAAATCCAACCAACTA
The DNA here is from genome assembly GCA_963930645.1 of Salticus scenicus. NCBI lineage: Eukaryota > Metazoa > Arthropoda > Arachnida > Araneae > Salticidae > Salticus > Salticus scenicus. The sequence continues at coordinate 209,671,425 of OZ005661.1, forward strand.
CCAAGTTTAGTTGATTTTCGTGCATTAGTTCGTGAAACACAGAGTCCAATTTATGTTTGATGCAAACACACATATACACAGACAGACAAATAGTTTAGTTTCTAAAAATGGTCGAATCATGTTCGGGACATCCCAAAACGTGTAAATCTATTGAAAATCGGAAGTCGAAAATTTTCACTTCGAATGTTTAGTTTTTAATACTTTCTTCTTATTATATAGAAAATTTTAAATAATAGTAGTAATAATAATAACAATAGTAAAGCATAAACAGCACTCTTTGAAAAAAACCAAAGTGCGACAGATATTCTTCCGCGTGGAGGTACAGGCGCACATAAAAACTAGTATATTATGGCCACCACAAAACTTTCTTCTATATTTTCCTATACAAATTCACTCAGTGAAAATAATTTATTAAAATTATTATTTTAAAAAATTATCTTCCATGATAATGCAGACGATTTTCATATTAGAGAAGTAGTATAACACTAAATATCAAAAAAAAAAAAAAAAAAAAAAAAAAAAAAGTCAATTTTGTTCTCACTATTACATTAAAAAAAAAAAAAAATCGATAACTTTCTTTTAAATTATCGCAGATCGATGGTTCAACCATTCGTTTTAAAGGTATTGGCGAGCTCTTTTGAATTATACCCATCATGAAAATTTACTCCCCTCGAGGGGGGGGGGGCAGCTCCTACATGCACTTCCCCCCCTCCCAATTGACTATCTCTGTTACAAATAATTCTTTTAAATTTCATAATGATTATTAAAAAAAAAAAAAATCTCTTTATGTACGTTTATACAAAATTTTGTATGCCACCATGTTAAAAATTTAGAAAAAGCTGGATGGCAACGCAAGCTGTTGGACATTTTTTACCAAAAGCTGAGAGGCAGTCATTTATGTCAAGGTGTATCTACATACCAATTTGTATGAAATTCTGTGCAGTAGTACCTGAGATACAGTTGCCACAAAATTTTGTCTCAGACTCACACACAGACAGACTGACATTTTTTAAAAATGGTCAAATCGTGTTCTACAGCTCTCAAAACGTGTAAATCCATCAAAAACCCGAGGTCGAAAATTTTTACGAATCCAATACTTTCTTCTATTGAATATAGAAGAAAGTAAAAAAAAAAAAAAAAAAAAAAAAAAAAATAGCTTCAACGGAAATGTCTTTTTTAATAGTAGTCAATTTGAAACAGACATTCTAAATTTTTCTAAGTGGTCTTTTGAGTATTCATCTCTTCTGTTTATTCACATGCGGCAGGCTGTAAAGTGCACTTATTTAAATAGCTGCTCTCAGACTAGCGAATTAGCGGGAGATTTCTGGTAATATGTCTGCATGAAGACATGAAATATTAAATTATATAGAATAAAGAAAACCCGTGCCAAAATATTAAAACTTGAAATAAATTGTCTGTGTAATATAAAACAGGTATGAAATATATATATATATATATATATAGGTAGGTGCTCCAGTGATTGGCATGCTCCAGTCATTGACATCTATCCCGAAATAATTAATGAATAAGAAAAATAATAAAATCATATATTTTACATGTAGGAATTTTAACATTTTATGTCAAACACTGGAGCGTAGGGTGCTAATAACTGGTAAAATGAATCACTAGCAGTGCCAAACAGTGGAACAGGGGGGCCAATGACTGATAAAATGAAATACTAGCAGTGTCAATGACTGGAACATTGAGTGGGTGTCCAATAAAAATTCATAAAAAAAATAATTGTTATCAAATGTTTATATTTTAACATATATGTGGTTCTGGATGTCTTTCATACCATATGTACTAATTTAAGATTTATAAAAGTATTTTCTGATGACTAGAACATTAAAAACATCAGAGACTGCTCTAAAAGTGTCAATCACTGGTGCACTTATCCTATATAATAATCTGGTCTGACACTCACGCGACCTTCTCTCACTCTGCTTTTCAATATTACGCAGACAAACAAGCACTGTATATTAACCAACGTTAAAAAGAAACTAGGTATAGTAACACTTCTATTTGATGCATAATTCTGTAAAGTTACTGCCCGCCTTCAACCCCCCGTTTGAATATACTACCTACATTTGCATGTAATTCGAAGATGTTATGAAATTTAAAAGTTTACAAAATTATTCAGACACACACAATGTTCACCAGCATCACTCCTTGAATCTTATTAATTTTTATCAAACTGTTAAAGTAGCAATTTCATATGAACTTCAAAATATATTTGAATTGTCTGCAAATTGTATGTTTTTAAGTTGTGTTGATAACAGATACACAAAGTTTAGTCTTAAAAACTTGACTTTAGTATTTAAAAAAACCACAAAACGTGTAATTATATAAAAAACAATCTGGTGTGTCACTCACACGACTTTATCTTACCCTGAAATTTAATACTATAAATACAGGTTGGAGATTAAGAGGTAAGATAACGAGTACTGTTATGTAAACCTATGTTAAACAATTCAAATTAGGCTTCGGAAGAGTTTTATATGATAATTAGTTCTGTGTGAAGGAGCTACCGCCCCCCCTCAAGTCGCTGTTTCATTAATGCACCTACATTTATACAGAATAATTCTGTTATTAAAATTAAAAGTTTACTTAAAATTATACAGACAATTTTCACACGCAACATTCATTGAAACTTATCAGTCTTGATCAAACTTTTCCAGCAACAAACTTATGTTAACTTCAAAATTTGGATCTCCTAAACATTTGGATCTCCTAAAATTATTCGTTTTTAAATTACTCTAAGAGACACAGACAAAGATCAAACGTTAAAAAACTTGACTACGGTAATCAGGAAGCCTCAAAATGTGTAAATATACAAAAAACAAGCGATGAATGTTTAGCTTAAAACATACATTATTTACCATATCTCTATGAGGAATTTATTTCAATTCCCGAACAGCTTTCCTAGAAATGCTAAAATATTATTAGTAAAGCACATCCACTAACAACAAATAACTAGTGTGTTATGGCCACCACATGACTTCCTCCTATATTTTCCTATACAAATTCACTCAGTAAAAATAATTTATTAAAATTATTATTTAAAAAAATTACCTTCCATGATAATGCAAACGATTTCCATATTAGAGAAGTAGTATAACACTAAATATCCAAAAAAAAAAAAAAAAAAAAAAAAAGTTGAATTTACTGTCAATATTACATTATTTTTTTTTTCGCTAAAAATGAAAAAAATCGATAAATTTATTTTAAATTACCGCAGATCGATGGTTCAACCATTCGTTTTAAAGGTATCGGCGAGCTCTTTTGAAAGATACCCATCATGAAAATTTACTCCCCTCCAGGGGGGGGGGGGGTGCTTCCCCCCAGAGTGGGAGGCGAGGCTCCTACATACACAATTTTTTTTCCCAGTTGACTATCTCTATTACACAAAATTATATATTCGTTTCATTTGGTTTAGTGCAGAGTATAGATGTTAATCTCTACTTACCTGCAATTTCCCCCATAGACGTAATGTATTTGAATACTTTTGAGTGTCCCTGTAGTATACGAACCATTTGCTTCATCTCAACGAAAAGCTTAGCGTAGCATCCCTATATGATACACATTTAGAATACCGAGTTTGGAATTTCTGCTACCATTTGTTCTTGATACATGCTGATAACAGACATACACACATACACACAGACCATTCGCTAAAAACATGATTTTCGTATTCAGGGGACCTCAGAACATGTAAATGTAACAAAAACTTACTTTCGAAAATTTGGCCCTAAAACAATACTTTCTCTACCGTAAGGGTAAGAGAAAGTAAAAAAAAAAAAAAAAAAAATCACTAATTTTATTATATTGAACTAAACATATTCTATTTCACAATTAAACAAATAACTCCTTTCATAATAATTGAAGAAACTTATTATAACAATTTCTTTTTTTACTATAATAGTTTTATTTATAATAATAGAAACGTATTATAATAGTTCCTTTTATAATAGAAGAATTTTTTTTATAGTTTTCCTTCGTGATGTAGTTAACATTCTGTGTTCATTCTTTTTACCCATGGAACTTTTTCTTTTAACACTTTCCAACAAAATTGAAAAGTGTTTATGACTCCCCTTTGTCTGTCCATCTGACCGATCTCTGCTCCAACTTCCGTAAATATTCATGGAATTCCTTGAAATTTATACATGTTATTCAGGTTTGTTATGAGATGTTCCCTATTGAAAATGGAGTGACTATCACTACCAGTTTGTGTACAGGGATATCAAAAGAATTTCAAAACATTGCGTTCTGTGAGAGGTTTTGCTATAAACCACATTTTAATACCTTCATTTTGCAGAAATTGATATTTATCATTCATTAACAGAATAAAATGGTGTGGGAAAGATATAGATCCCACAATATTTCTTTTAATACATAGACACGTGAATTATAATTCCAAGACTGAAAGACTTTAATAACAATAGTTTTAATATTAATTTAAAAAAAAAAAAAAAAGAAGAAGAAAAAAAAATTCAAAAATTCTTATATATTGTACAACCATTTTATAATCAAGAATATATGAGCTCCCTGTAATATGAACTTCATGCAGTCTCACATACTCTTATTATGAATTAACAATTATATCATTTAAATTCTTCATTATTGGCTCTTCCTATCAATTTTACAGATAGCCATTCACCCCCCCCCCCCCCTTAAAAAAAAAAAAAAAAAAAAAAAAAAAAAAAAAAAAAAACTTTATGGCCACATAAATACGACAAATAATTCTTAGACGACGCCACACACAGCCCGAGAAAATACAGCCCTTCATGTTCTATGAAAAAAGGAAAGGGGCTCGATGTAAATTTTAAGCAAGAGAATAATTTAAGTCCCTGCTCAATGAAGGAATGAGAATGCACTCCACATAAATAAATAATCTGGTGTGTCTCTTACCCTGAAATTTAATACTATAAATACAGGTTGGAGGTAAGATAACGATGTTATGTAAACCTATGTTAAACAATTCAAATTAGGCTTAGGGAGAGATTTATATGATAATTAGTTTTGTGTGAGGGGGGGCTACCGCCCCCCTCAACCCCCCGTTTCATTAATGCACCTACATTAAAATAGAATTTAATTCGGTTATTAAAAAATAATTTATTAAAATTATTATTTAAAATAATTATCTTTCATGATAATGCAGACGATTTTCATATTAGAGAAGTAGTATAACACCAAATATCTAAAAAAAAGTCCATTTTATTCTCAATATTAAAAAAAAAAAAAAAAAAAAAACGATTTTTTTTTTTACAAAGTTTTTTTTTTTTTTTTTTTTTTGTTAAAAGCAAAAAAAAAATAAATAAATAAATAAATAAAAGACTTTTTTATTTTTATTTATTTATTTATTTATTTTTAAACGTATAAGTAGGGCATCACAAATCCGTTTATTTTAAAACAATCAACCACAAAATATTATTTAAAATAACAACGATTAAATAAAATGAACCACTTTTAATCGTATGCAAAACTTCTAAGGAAATTTGACATTTATTCTCGTTTTATTTTATGATCAATACTGCATACTTTAATAAATATAAAAACTAAAATTAAAGTTTATGCACAATAAAAACTGTTTTTTTATATTTCTTTTAAAGAAATTCAATCCACTACAATTCATTTATCTTTAATTTAAGCCATTATTTCTATTCAGCAATATAAATGCGAATAATTTTATTATTCTTAACTTTTTTACTCTACGAATACCTCTTGGGGGATATTTTTACAACTTATAACACTAAATTCGATGAAAAAAAAAAAAAAAAAAAAAACCTATTGCTCACTTTTTTTTTTTTCTTTCTGCGTGAAATAATTTTTCTTTCATATTTTTACTCGTCTCGCCTGGAGATATTATTTTTTACTCATTCAGAAGTTCTGATTCATTTTATTAAAAATAAAATAAAACAAATAAAATATTCACCTGTTGCTTTTTATTGATTTAAATACCAAACATTATTTTTTTTTTCTTTCGCATTTTAAATATTTTTATTTTCTTTACATAACTGTTTTTATGAAATGTATTAATGTGCCCTTTTAAAATGTTTTCAGTTTAAATAATATCAATCACTTAAAAAAAAAAAAAAAAATGTTTTGTTTCATCTGCTTTACCCTTAAAAAAAAAAAAAAAAAAAAAAAAATTAGAAATTCTAACTTCTAAACTTTCATTAAATTATTTATTTTAATTTATAATTGTTGCCAAGAAAATTAAACTTTAAATTTTACATCTACTTTTTAAGATAGCACGCGATCGTGTTTTATATAAAAATCAAATCATTAAATTCATATTTTTATTTATTTTTATTTCATATTATTGCACGCGCACTATTTATTTCCTAATTCAAAATTATTAAAAAAAAAAACGTTTTCGATATCTCTTGTAACGATACTGATTATTATTAATTTTCTTTTCTTTTTCTTTCAAAAAAAAAAAAAAAAGATTTTGATGAAATTCTGGCAAAAGCATAATTTAGTTTAGGACGGAGGACTATTAGTTTTTTTTTTCTTCCCAATTATAACATCGCTTTCAAATTATTCAATTATATTTTCGATAAATTTTAGATTTCGATAAATGTCCAACTATCGAAAAATGATTTCGACAAATGTCCAACTATCGAAAACGACAACGCAAAAATCGCTGTCTGAGACTAATAGGCCCTCAGTCCTAAAAAAAAAAAAAAAAAATCGATAACTTTGTTTTAAATTATCGCAGATCGATGGTTCAACCATTCGTTTTAAAGGTATTGGCGAGCTCTTTTGAAAAATACCCATCATGAAAATTTACTCCCCTCGAGGGGGGAGGCGAGGCTCCTACATACACAATTTTTGTTCCCTGTTGACTATCTCTATTACAAAATATATATATATTCGTTTCTTTTGGTTTAGTGCGGTCTATAGATGTTAAACTCTACTTACCTGCAATTTCCCCCATAGACGTAATGTATTTGAATACTTTTGAGTGTCCCTGTACACGAACCCTTTGCTTGATCTTAACGAAAAGTTTAGTGTAGCATCCTTATATGATACACATTTAGAATACCAAGTTTGAACTTTCTGCCATAATTTGTTTTTCAGATATGCTGATAACAGACAGACACACACACACACACAGACCATTTGCTAAAAACATGATTTTCGTATTCAGGAGACCTCAGAACATGTAAATATAACAAAAACTCGCGTTCGAAAATTTGACCCAAAAACAATACTTTCTCTACCTCTTGGGTAAGAGAAAGTAAAAACCATCCAATGAAAGGCTTAAAAAAGAAAAATATACGCCCCAGACAAAAAAAATAAAAGAAAGAAAGGGTCAGAAGGAGAGAGGATCTTCGAATGATGAAAATTGGATGAAGAACCAGGAGCTCCGGTGCTGAGGTTGCTGTGATGCGGGAGAAGGTTCCGCACCCCTGGAAAGAAAGACCCCGACTTATCTTAGCTGAGAGGCCCTGCACGTAACCCTCGACATCATGGCCGATGATGTCGAGGGTTACGCCGTGCACCCCATCGCCCACAGATTGATCGAGTACTCCAGATCCTTGGAAGGACCCTCACTCGTCCCAGCTGAGAGGCCCTGCCAGGGCCCGATTAAGCTTTGAAGCTAGGGGAAGCTCAGTATCATTTCGAGGCCCCCTTTCATTTCGGAAAATCTTGTTTTCCTGCTACATATTGTAATATAAAAATGCTATAGACCAAAAATTAGTGTGTGTTTATAGTTTTTTTTTTTTCATTCATGTATCTGGGTGGTTTCTACACACAACATTAAAATCGTATAACTTATGAATTAAGAACATTCAGATTTTTGAGGTTAAATAATAGATTTTTCCCGAAATAGTGAGTATTTTATCTTGCTTTAGGTGAATTTTCTCAGAAAAATTCAGTCTCAGTATGAAAATATAAAACAGAAAATTCAAGACCCTGTTTTTAATCATTTTGGGGCTCCCTGTTAAATTTTAGAGGGGAAGCTTGTGCTTCCCGAGCCTTTTGGGTAATCAGGGCGTGGGCCCTGCGCCCCATCGCCCACAGATTTATCAAGGAAACTTCACCCGGACACATTGACATCATAGACCTTATATAATAGACCACGCATCCCCTCTCATTATCTGTCTGCGACATGAAGTAGCTTCCCCAGTGAAATTATCACGTGATGTAGACCAGGAGAGAGAAACGAGAATGAATATTATGTGATTTTTCCATAGGAAAGAAAGTAGTTTTGAGTTTTTTTATTTCTGTATTGTACACATACTTTTTATTTAAGCCTGTAGATTTACGCATCGTTGGAAAGCTAAAATGTCATAGATTAATTGTAAAAAAAATTCTTTTGTGAGAAACTGAAGGGGAGAATTTTTTGTTTGAATTCTTACAAAAATAAGTGCTTTCTTATGGAAGAGTCGCCCTCAACTCTCTGTCACGTGACATACATCGCTGACCGCAAAAGATGAAGGTTTCAGATTACACCCTCATGTTGAAGACATTCACTATAATGGGAAGTCCTATTGGTGGCGTAGTCTATATATATAAGGTCTATGCTTGACATAAACTACCTTTCCACGCGAGACTCTAAATTCCCCTAAGTGCCCTTTTCTTTTACGAATATACATTAAAATGGCTATCATACTAAAATTAAAATAAATGAGATAGGGGAGCCAAGATTTAGCTTTGTATCATTATGATATGATGTAGAATAAGTTATGTTAATCCTCATGCTTCTGTATTTAAATTTATGCTATTGTATCTTAAATAAAGAAATTCCAAGCAAAGTTTAATGTTATTAATCCTTGATTTTAGCCATTTCTTGATTTTTAGCCACTATTTCGAGACTGAAATATTATCCTCAGGATAAATATCTTTTTTTAAAATTCTTTCAAAAAAAAAAAAAAAAAGCATATAGTTATTGTAAATAATTAAGCAGAAAGCAAATAAAAGAAGTTTAAAAACAAAAACAAAAAGCAAAGGTGTGTATATACGGAATATGGTAAAAATTCTAGACCTGTCAAAAACAGAGGTAATCTCTAAATCTAATGGCCACAATTGTTATTATCTGAGTCTGATATCATTTTCATTACACAAAGAGATTTTTTTTATATGGAATTGGAAGGCAGATATTCACGGGTTATCACATAACTTCAACAGCTCACGCCCCAGTGATAGTAAAAGTTTACAGTCTTCTTATCATAGGAAATCCCTTTTGATCTCTTAGGTTAATTAATAGTAGTAGCTATCCCTCTAGAAAATCATACTACAAATGGTTAGGAATAAAAGCTAGAATAATTTCCTGCCAGAAAAATTTTGTGAGTGGAAATTTTTAGATTAGTAGAGACCATTTTTACACTCAAGGGAAATGATGCTAGGCTGAACAATTTGTTAGCATAAGGTAAAGATAAGAGAGTTTGTGCACAATTTAACAGAATAATATTTAAAAAAAATTGTATATATATATATTTTTTTTTCTAAACCATTGTTGAATGATTTTGAATTGATTTGTTTTTTTAAGCATTTCCATCACTAATTTGTTGTTATGTTATAATTTAAAGCAACAACTGTAATAAAATAAAAAAGAGCTATTTTGCGCAGCCCGTTCTTACAGAATAGGTGTAATTGCGCATATGTGTAGGAGAAATTTCTATTAATAATAACTACAGTTAAAATGTTAACAATTATATTTGCACTTAAATGACATTGTTATAAATTTTTGTGAACAAATATTTTTTGTATTAAGAGTGGCTATTTCAGCCTAATAATTAGAAAATTAGAAAACTAAAAGACATTTAAAAAGAGTTTAAAAAAAATAAAAAATAAATAAAGAATCAGAAATAAACAAGACCAGATAAAATTACAAAATAACTCTAAGTCACTAGATTACACATTTAAATAAAATTAGTACATTTCCTTTTCAATTTTAACGGTTTTCTTGTTTGCTGACCTAATTTGTCGTTGCTCACAATCGCTGCATTTATTGTTGTAAATGGTGCAGCTTTCATGCAAACACCTGCTACAAGTAACACATTTAACCCTACAAGGCACCCAGTTCCATACGTGGAACACCGACTTTAATCGCTCCTATAGCTATAAAACTACTAGTACGACGTCTATTGACATCTTGATAGAAGCTACTGACATTTAGCAATGTAGTAATACGAATCTTTACCTAAAGATGTTAAATATGGTTCGTGTTTTTGTTAGAGTGCACTCAGTGTGAAATTTGAATGAAAGTGATACGTTAGTCGTTGGTCTGAATTCAAAAATAAAAAAAGAATAGTTATTGAACAGTTTTGACTCGGAAAAAAAAAAAATACTGTGTGTTATAACGAAGTGTATATTTCGCAGAGGTAAGTTGTTTTTTTTTAATATCACAATAGTAAACGTATTAGTAAATCCTATTTTTATGTATGTTCCACATACGGTACGTTGAGCTAAAAAGTTGATTTTTCCGTAAAATATGGTTTTATTTTTATAAGTTTTCCCTATCTTCTGATCACTAATTACAACCTATATATTTTTGTCGCGCTCTAAAAAAAAGAAATTGAACCTTGTAGGGTTAAAATAATCCAGTCACTTTTCGAAGTTATCTCCGGCTACAATTCCAGACATTCAATAAACTCATTTTCATTGTTTTGTCATTACTAATAAGCTGCGTAAAAGTTACCTAGCATATAATTTAATGGAAACAATGCGCAATCTCTCCTAAGTAACAAAAGCGCGAACTCTTATGTTTCGGTAGGAGAGAATGCGCAGACGTCTATTCATTATTTTTTTGCGTTTATAGTGAATCGTTGGTGTTCCTTCTGTTAGTCTAGGTTAGTAGCTTCCGAGAATTCGTTTAATTAAAAAACATTTTGTACTACTTCCATTCTATAGAAACTCCGGTGAAGAGTTATGAAAATTCAAGCACTAATGTTTGAAAACAATACAAAATAACCAGGTTTTATCTTAGATGCTCGAAACATCGGCACTCCACTATTAAAGTTATATAACTACCTACATCAGTCGCTCCTTCTTTCTGATCTGCTATATGCGCAATCTCTACCGCGTCGTTTCTTCTAACTTTAACTTATATAAAAAAAATTCCTAGAAAACAAAATTATGACTAAAAAAATCTTACAAAATTCAAATCAACTAATATTAATGGCTAGCAAACCCGTGCGAAATATTCGCTCTTTATTTCTTTTCTTATTTACCTTTAAAATTTGAAACTCATAAATGTTATACAATTCCCCCACCTAATTAAAATTTTAATTTAACAGAAGCCAAATTATTATTAAAACCAAATTTATATTGTACAATAGTGAAGCAAAATTCATTCAAAGAAAGGTTTCCAAATAAAATTCATGGTTCACGACCCAATTTTCATACTTCCACAGGCAGTACAGTTCTAATAGAGGACTCCCAAGACGCCTTTTAAATTTTTGTCGCCATGTTGGCGATGACTTTTTATTAATTTTGGTATATTCTTTTTGTTAAAATAAATAAATAAAATAAATAGATATATAAAATAAATCAATAAAATAAGCTAATTCCTATTTTGATTATATTTTTTATGATTGTGTTTGTTAGTCAATTTATGACACAAAAGTTCATATTCGGCATATATCTTTAAAATATTGCTAGGTTTAAAATGACGCTTGCAAAGATTCTGAAGAAACAACTGTAAAAAATACATTTTTTCGTAAAATAATCTCATCAGACAAATGTCGTCATATTTTCTTAGTAGTCCATTGAGCTAAGTCCGCGTACTTAAATATTGTCCATGTACAAATATTATTTTTGTATCCTCGCGTATCGTATCGTTTCGTCAAAAAATAATTGAAACTGGTCCACGTTAGAGAAATATTATATAGATTATTTGAAAACTATGTTAGACGAATAATGTAAATCTGAAAAACTAAAACCATTTAAATTATAGATTTTTTTGTTTGTTTCAAAAATTTCCCTCAACCTCTATTTAAAAACTACCTCTCTAAAGGGGCCGTTTTTTTTTTTTTTTTTTTTTTTTTTTTTTTTTTGTCACAATGGATGGATTTCACTGCATTCTTAAAGTATAGTAGAAACGTTAAAATCCAATATATCTTATTTTATTTTACCATGTTTTTATGAACTTCTATTCTTGTTTGTTTGTTTGTATGTTTGTTTGTGACTGAACTGAGAACTGATCTGGGTTTGGCGCGCTGGAGCTACTTTTATACATCTCTGCCGAACCCAGAATGTTCGGGAAATTTCCCGTAACTCCTTAACAAATCACATTAGAACGTCTACCTTTGGTATATCCATAATAAGGATTTTCTCGCCAAAAGTTGCCAAAAAAGCCGCCAGATTTGGCGCTAAATCCATTACCTGCCTATTGGAGCTTTTTAATACATTTTAAAGGGAAAATTAAGCTATTTTAACGCGAAAAAGAGCTAGCTGGAAGTGCAGACAATTGACATTTTATCAACTTACTAAGCCTCTTTGAAAGAATTTATACAAAAATAAATACAATTATTTACAATTTTGTAACAATACGCATTGATAAAGCGCTAATGTAGTTAGTTCTATAGCTATGATTCAGCAGAAAATTTAAAAACATGGTTTATAAAAAGTTTTTTTTATCTTATAATTATATTACACCTTAATTGCACTAATATGTCTATTGTATTGTAACGCCCGAGAAAAAAGTGTGAAGACCAGACAAGATTATTCTTTTAAAATTGGAGAAAATACCTTTTGTCAGCAAAAGTTGCAATTAAAGTACCAGTACATTGAGCACAAAAATAGGTAAAACGAACCTTATCGCTTAATTCAACTGATATCAAATTTTTATCATATGTGGCGAAATCAAAAACTGGATCTTTGATAAGCGCTCGCTATTACATAAGGGAATTGAAACAATGTGATCAAGTGCAGTGACAACTCAATAAATTTCCAAAGTCGTACTGTTTATTTCAAACAAAATGATTTAAAATCATCGAATATACACACATTGTACATTTACTTTTTGGATTTTTCATACTTTTTTATTCTTCTATATATATAAGAAAGTCGGAGTGACTCCATTCGACTTTACGAACATTAAGTAATTAACGGTTGTATCGATAAAGTAAAGTAAGAGAAGTCGTTAAATAAACAAAAAAGAAAATTACAATAGGGTGCTTCAATTACAATAGGGTGTTAGTTGTATTTTTCTCATTAAAGTATGACTTTTAATTCAGTGCTATTGTATTTTAAATAATTTGCACTCATAGATCGTAATGATAAAGAATTTTTTGTTGTGTCTCTGTAAAAATCTATAAATGCCAGATTCACTAAAATCCATACATTTTTTGAGACAGTGACCTATAATCTATATAATATTTCTCTAACGTGGACCAGTTTCAATTATTTTTTGTCGAATCGATACGATAGTGGTGCAATCAATAAAATACGCGAGGATAAATATATATATATATATATATATATATATATATATATATATAAATGGACAATATTTAAGCACGTGGACTTAGCTCAATGAACTAATAAGGAAAAATGACGACATTTGTCTGATGAGATTATTTTACGGAAAAATGTATTTTTAACAGTTGCTTCTTCAGAATCTTTGCAAGAGTCATGTTAAACCTAGCAATACTTTTAAAGATACAGAATATGAACTTTTGTGTCATAAACTGACTTAAAAAACACAATCATAAAAAATAAAATCAAAATAGGAATTATTTTATTTTATTTTATTTTAAATTTATTTTATTGAACGAAACAAATATACCAAAATTAATAAAAAGTCATCGCCAACATGGCGACAAAAATTTAAAACGCGTCGTGGGAGTCCTATATTAAAACTGTACTGCCTGAGGAAGTAGGAAAATTGGGTCGTGAACCATGAATTTTATTTGGAAACCTTTCTTTGAATGATTTTGGTTTTACTATTGTACAATATTAATTTGGTTTTAATAATAATTTGACTTCTGGTAAATTAAAAATTTTAATTAGGTGGTGACATTAGTATAACATTTATGAGTTTCAAATTTTAAAGGTAAATATGAAAGGAAATAAAGTACGAAAATTTCGCACGGGTTTGTTATTATGTTTATAAATTTTCAGCTCCATAGGATAAGGCAGTTAGACGCCATCGAACTTTAAAGTTTGAGGTCATAAGCCATAATGATTAAGAAATATTCGTTGTGTCCTTGTAGAAAGAATCATAAGTGCTAGATTCTCTAAAATTCCTTTAATTCGTGTGATGGTGGCCTATAACATGTATATAAATTTTTAGTTCATTTGAATAAGGCGTTTAGATGCTATCGCCATTTTAAATAATTTGAGTCTATAGCCATAATAATAAATAATTTTTCTTTGTGCCCCTGCAAAAATCTATAAATGCTAGAGTCACCGAAATCTTAACAGTTCGTGTGATGGTGACCTGTAACATGTATATAAATTTTCAGCTCAAACGGGTAAAGCATTTAGATGCTGTCACAATTTAACTAATTTTAGCCCATAGGTTATAATGATACAGAATTTTTTGTTGTGTCCGTGTAAAAAAATATAAGTGCTAAATTCACCAAAACCTGTACAACTCGTGTGACCGTGACCTATAACATGTATATAAATTTTCAGTTTATTTGAATAAGTATTTACACATTTTGAAATATTTTGAATACATTATTAGAAAATGTCTGTCTGATGTTTATATATGCGAAAAAGTTTGTGAACGCTGCATTTCCCGAACAAATAGACTAAATTTAACCGAACTCGATATTTAGTTGGACCGTAAACTAAATGGATGCTGATTGCAATTTTGGAATTAATCACTCAACAGCTGACGCTTTCGTACTTTTTTTTTTTTTTCAATTTTAATAGGACAGTCTAGGGTAAAATTTCGTATAAATGTACATAATGAAAATTACGTTTAACGAATGATTAGAAAATTAAAAAGAATTATTGATAAAAGTAATAGTAACCTAAGAAAAAGAAATTACTTGTATAGATGAGCATCGCCCCCCCCCCCCCCCCCTGGTTGCAGAAATTTGTAAATATATTTCAAGTGTACTCGTTAATATCTTTCAAACGAATGACTAACCATAGATCTGTGATCATTTGAAACGAATTTATTTTATTATATTTTATTTTATTTTTCATAAGAAAAAAAAAAAAAAAAAACGGATATGAAGATGAAGAACATTTAAGGGCCCGCTTCACTCACAGTCGCCGGAAGCCGAAGCTAAATTTATACGTGTGACTGTCTTGACTTAGACACCCCAGCTTTGGTTTTAACACGAGCTCCCCTTTTAAAAATATCTACTATTTTACACGATTTTTCGTGATGTTTGTATGTCTGTAGTATGTGTTTGTGTGAATTCGATAGCGTCTAAATGCTTTGTTCGAATGAGCTGAAAGTTAGTATATAAATTACAGGTCACCGTAATCTATATAGACTTTAGTTTTACAGGGTTACTTATAGTTTCTTTTTATAGAGATACAAGAAACATTCTTTATCATTTTCATTATTAATATAGAAAAACGGGTGTCCTTATAATTATGAGAACCTGTGTAGTTGAACTACACAGGTTCTCATAATTATAAGGACACCCGTTTTTCTATATTAACTAAACACTGAACACTATTATTTAAAGAAATACATTTTTTATTAATTTGAATTTCATTAATAGACGATATTTAAAAAGTTTTATCGTTTTTCTATCTTAAAAAACTTTAAATACGAAAAAAAAAAAAAAAAAAAAAAAAAAGATTTTTCAGGTGTTTACAACTATAAGAACAGCTCGAATCTTATTATTATTATTTTTTTCAGTTATTCTTTAAATTAATATTTTATGGGGTCTCTTTTTAGGGTGAAATAGTCAGCCATTTTGGCATAATACATATATACACACACGCACACACACACATATATATATTATGCACTTTTCTAATATAAGTTGAGTTTTTTCAACTTTTAGGCCACGGGAAAGGCAATAATACAGAAGTTTCTTTCTTCAAACTATTTTCTATTGCTCTAGAAGTAGAGCAAAAATGTAAGTCTTGTTGAAAAAAAAAATTATTACCCACTGTATTTTCTCGTTGAAAAAAAAAATATTATATATATATATATTATATATATATATATTCAAGGAAAAACGCAACATTTAAAAACACATTTACAATATAAATACTTTGTAAAGCAGTTTTTAGAATGTATAAACACTTTCTAGCGTAAAACGATGATATTTTTTTGATATTTTTGCTTTTTATTTTACAACTTGAAAAGCTTTGGGAGAAAATGAAGAAATCAAGGTTTTTTCAGAATCTGTCTCTGAATCCTTGTGCTTTATCTGAATGCGCTAAGTGCACTCTTTTTTTTTTTCTTCTTCTTTCTTTCTCTCTTTCTAAGTTGAAGGACAAAGGACTGCAGCTAAGTAAAGAATTAAGAAAAGAATATTCGATTGTGAATCAGGATTTGAACTGAAACGATAGATCTGCATATTAAAATTACAAAGGTATTTCCGACATCACGCCAGCTCTTAAGGGCCCGCTTCACTCACCGCCGCCAGAAACTGAAGCTAATGTTATTCTATGGGAAATTTTTCTTTACAAATAACTTATTAACTAATAGATATTTTTAAATTCTGTTTTCATATTCAGAAAATTCCCAACTGTTAAATGGACGGACCTTTTTTATAAATGTATTTTTTTAATTTTTTATATTTTATTTTGAAGCTGCAATATACGAATTTTCAATATGTGAAATTTTTTCATTTTGCAATTTCATTTCAAAATGAAATATTAAAAATTAAAAAGATACATTTTTAAAAAAGGTCCGTCAATTTAACAGTTGGGAATTTTCTGAATGTGAAAACAGAATTTAAAAATATGTATTAGTTAATAAGTTATTTGTAAAGAAAATTTCCCCATAGAATAACATTGGCTCGGGCTTTCGGAGACGGTAAGTGAAGAGGGCCGTTAAGCTATCTTGTTAATTTTCTTTAAATTTTCTTCCCATGCATAAGTATTAGATTCGAAAAAAATTTCGACCTTTGGTTTTCGATGGATTTTCACGTTTCATGATATTCTGAACACAATTTGACCATTTTTAGACAAATGTCTGTCTGTCTATATCAAACCCTAAACTAGATGCCTGTCGCGTTGCTCGTAAACTTGGCAACAGTTCAAGCGGTAGACAGCGCCACCTGGTACAGATTGTGCGATTTTATTATTCAGCGAACAGAATCGAAGAAACGTCGAATACATATGTCCCATATCATTTCTTAAAATTATTGGTGACAGTTGATAGTTGAATAAAAAAGACGCGCAATCTGTACCAGGTGGCGCTGTCTACCGCTTGAACTTTTGCCAAGTTTACGAGCAACACGACAGGCAGCTAGTTTAGGAGGCTTAGGCTGTAATCAAACGCTATTATCTCGTGAACCAATGGACGAAATTTTATATTTAGTTATACATTAACATAAGTTAAGGTTTATTGGATCATAGCCTCCTAAACTAGATGCCTGTCGCGTGGCTCTGAAACTTGGCAACAGTTGAAGCGGTAGACAGCGTCGCCTGGTACAGATTGCTCGACTTTTTTATTCAACAGCCACCAAAATTTTTTAAATGTGGGATATGATATACATAAAAGGCGAATTCCCATTTTTGGGGGATTTCTGAAGTTTCGGGGGAAATATTTGGGGATGGAGATTTAGTGGGGAGTAGTTTGGGGAAATGGAAAATTTTGGGGGTAAATATGGGGATGTTCATTAACATTGGCAAAAAAAGAAAAAAATATATATATCTAAAAATCCCACATGTAAAGAAAAAGAAAAAAAAAATGGTCAAGTTCATCAACTGATAATTCATCGATTCTGGATTCTATTTCAGAAATAGAAAAAAAAAAAAAAAGCATTTACAACCTTTTGATTACAAAATTTATCCTGTTTTTTCCCTTTTGTGTTCTCTGATTTCAGGAATTGTTTTTATTTTGTTCACGTGTGCTGTAGCAAGCATTGTGAGTGCCTGATACGTTTTGATTGCCACTTGAATAATCAAGCTTAAAGTAAGCTGAGCCAGTCTAAACTAGGATGTTTGATCTTTAAGTTTGAATTAAACTTGCAGGCATGATCATGAAATATCTATTTAAGCTCTTTAAGTTCTCTGGATACCTTGTACCTTGTTTTTCATGCATTTTATTAGTCCACAAAAACTTTTTTATATGAGTAAATGATTAAAGGGGGTGGGGGGGGGACTACATTTAAAAAGTTCCACAGATTGAAAAATTTTGAAAAGCTAGTGTATATAAAGTTATTTTTATAAATGGGGATTTTTTTCATAAAAGGGCTTCATTTGGGGGAAAATGGCAGCTTAAATTTGTTAAATATTCTTTGAATTTTTTTTAAAGAAAATTACAATTTTAGTATAAATTCAGTTGGGGAATTTTTTGGAAAAAACCCTTGATTTGGGGAAATTTGACAACTTTTTGGGGAAATTGACTGTCGACCATCTGGCAACACTGCTCCGGATATATATACACATTGACACACACACGCATATCCTATTTTATTAACCCGAGTTTTTTTTTTTTTTTTAATCTAATCAACATAAAGAAAATCTCAAATAATTTAATGTCATTTACATTTCATTAACATTTGTATATCACGGAATTTGTCCATGGTTTTGATTTGCTGAAAATATTCACCGGGAGAAAAAAAAAAAAAAAACTTTATTCAAACATTCTTCTTTTTAACACTTTCCAACAAGGTTGAAAAGTGTTAATGACTTCGGTTTGTCTGTCTGTCTGTCCGCGCTCTAACTCCCGTAAATATTTATGGAATTTCTTGAAACAGATATATGTTATCCAAGTTCACTATCGGATGTTCCCTATTGAAAATGGAGTTTATACCTCTACTGGTTTGTTTACAGGGACACCCGAAAGTATTTCAAAGCATTGTGTTCTATGAGAGGTATTTCTATAAACCATATTTTCATATCTTTACTGTACACATATCTTAATGAAATTGAAATACGTCATTCAAGTTCATTATTGGATGTTTCCTATGTAAAATTGAGTACATTTCTAACTTTTTTCTGTACAGGGGCACTTGAAAGTATTTCAAAGCATTGCGTTTTGTGAGAGTTATTTTTATAAACCAAATTTAAATAATTTTACTTTGCACAAAGCTTAATGCAATTGAAATAAATCATTCGTATGCACAAAAGAGTGCCTTCTATATAACATAGTGTGATTAGTATTAGATTTACAGGGCCACACAAAAATATTCAGTTACATTAAAAGTTATTAATAAAAATTTGCTAGAATGGCACTTTCGTTTACATTAAGCGTTTTAACACTTTCTTATATTTTTAGTGGGAATATGATTTCAATTTGTGTATTTGTCTGTCCGATTGTCTACCTTTCTATCTGTTTGTTTCCGGCTCCTAGCGTCGGTAAATATTTTTAGAATTTTTTAGAAATGGTACAATCAAGTTCACTATGGAATGTTCCCTATTTAAAATGACATTAATAGATCCTGTGCAACTCGTTTGCTTAGAGAGACAACAACAACAACAGAAAAAAAATGTCAATGGATTAAGGTTTTGGACAGAATTTTTTAAAAGTTATATTTAAAGTCTTTCTATTGTAAAATAATAAAAACATTCACATGTATTTTTAATATTCTAAAATAATGTTTTGTATAGAATATGATATGGTTAACTTTTTCAGATTAAAAGTTATTCGATACAACAATTACGTACAGTTGGAAAGTGTTACTAATCAATGCATGCTGCATGATTTTTCTTTCTTGTTTCAAAATAAAGTTTATACAGCAGAACTTGGATAATTCGAAGTTGAAGGGACCAGAGAAAAATTCGAAATATACAAAAATTCGAATTACATATACTATTTTGTCAAAAAGAAGAGATAAATTAAAAAAATAAAACTCTACGATCAAAGATTTAACGCATAAACTTTATATCAAAGAATACTGCTACATCCCCTCCACCCCAAAATTAAATCAATATTTTTCTACGAGCTTAATTATTCAACACTTTTTAAAAAATATTCAGATATTTTTGATTGCTTCTTTAAGTGCAATCTTTGTGTCATAGCATATGACTTTAACCTATCAATTGACACAAAAATAGAATCTTGTACATTAGACATGACTTTCAATGAAAAAAACCCTCAAATTTCATGCATATGGACCTTATCTTCTGATGCACTACTTAGGAAATACTCTTGTATTTCCTTATCCTTTTTTTGAAAGCCTGTTAAATAATGCAACTTTAGCTGAGAAAAATCTCGGGAAGAAATTTTACTGTAATATTTTAAAGGTAATCGAGTGAAAAATTCGAATTATCCAAAATAGATTTCGAATTATCCATGATTTTTTAGCATTATTTTAGTACAAAATTCAAGGGACTGACTAAAAAATTCGAATTATTCAGAATTTCGATTTAAACAAGTTCGAATTATTCAAGTTTCACTGTATGAGTTTTTATTTATAAAATAAGATAAACAATCAGTGATTCAATTTTTGAAAATTCCTTCAATTATAATGACCAGCGAAGCGGATAAACATATACATAAAAACATATACATATGCCTATCAATATACATAAAAAAAAAAAAAAAAATAAGAAGAAAAATAAAACTTTCTCTTTCTTTCTTTCTTTTTTTTTTTTTTTTACAGGAAAAAAAAAAAGTTGCTGATCCATTATTTAAATTAGAAATTTAGAAACTTTCACGCATCAGTAAATTGGAATTATATCATAACTGTAACTGAAGTCATCGGCTTTGATTTTCGCTAAGAATATTACATAACATGTAAAAGAAAAAAAAAAAAGAAAGAATAAATAAACCTTCCGCATCTAGCGGACTACATTAATAAGTGCAACAGCGAAACTAAATAGTATCCAAAATAGTAGAACATTTTTTTCTTTCTAGATTTCTTTCTTCACCAGGAAGAGAAATAAATGATAAAAAAAAAAGTCGTCCACTTTCGCTGCTTCTGACATTTTCTAGGTCAGTGATGTCTAACATTTGTGACGTCACGCAGCGGGACACAAGTTAGTATTTGGGGCATTTATAAAAATCATCTCCGCTTGACAGATTCTCAACTATCTTTTGAGGAAACGATATTATCATAAAGCACTACAGCAGAGAGGAAGTATTTTTGCATTCGAAGGTTAATGTTAATGCATTATTGTTATTGACCCGTTTGTCTGTCGGATACATAGATATAGTAATAAGACATAGATTGATCATTGAGAGGGGAAAAGTGATATCTTTTTTAATCGGAAAAGACGACCATTTTACTCTCTTATGGATGTATTTCCCCGTGAGAATATACACGGGAATAAACATAGGTAATTTAGCAAATAAAATCTATGCACTAAAAGAGAATGAAAAACTCCAGATTCCCCTTTTTCTTTCTTTTCGTTTTCCTTTTCTTTCTTTCTTTTCTTTTCTTTTTCTTTTTTTTTTTTTTTTTTTACTATACTCTAGTATACTCATGTCTGCACAAAACTGTCTTTCTTTCGGCGATTATTATTATTATACTTCTTTGAGATAAAAATCGTCTGCATTCATCATGAAAAATAATTTTAATAAATTATAATTTAATAAATTATTTGTATTGCGTAAATTCGTATAGGATTATATATGGAAGAAAGTCTTGGTGGCCCCAACATACTAGTTATATATTAAAACTTTCGCGGCTGCTAGTTACATTTAAAAGAATTTTGAGAATTCCATATTACTTACTAATATAAAATATTTAAAAATATATTTAAAAAAAAAAAAGTATTCCATTAAATATGAAAACAGTAATTATCTCATAATAATAACAAAGCAGCTGATTATAAAAATTATATTTTTCATAAATTACTTGAATATAACTTATTTATGGAACCTACCCCATTTCTTTTCATACATTAATTAGAACACTTAAAAGCCGCGCAATATTTCGGCATTTTCAAAATTCATTACCATTCTATTCTGCTACTGTTTTCGAGTTTTAACTCTCTAATGGCTGATGCCAAAAAACTTTTTCGGCATCAAAAATCTTTGCTCGTTAACATGGAGATGATAGATCTATATAAATTATATATCTATGGTCGGATAGCTTATTTATTATTTACTTTCTATGTACTGGGTGATATAAAAGTCACAATATATATATATATATATTATTCAAAAAGTGTTGACCGTAGCACTATGCGGTTTTAACTGAAATACACAGTAAAGCATGGGATTTGTTTATATATATATTAAATATATATATACAGTAACCTCCGCTTAATAAATTCACTGGTTAATAAAATCAGCCGCTTAATCTGATCAAATTGCTAGGAACGGAATCAATTCAATACAAACTACTTTTAAAGCTGCCGCTTAATAAAATCAGCATCGCCGGTTAATAAACTCCTCAACAGCCAGAAATATCATTTATACTAAAAAAAAAATATTTTTATATTTACATTGTGTGTTTTTTTTTTTTTCCTTAAATAGAAAAAGAAATTAAAGCACAACAAACCCTCCGTTATCGCTCATTGTGGAAGATTTTACACTTGGAAGCGCAGTTACAAATTAAACACGCCTCATAACTTATCTCCGTAACAATTTCAAGGAACGTATTCTTCAAAGCGCTGTAATAAGTTACAAATTTGATTTGAAATGGTACATATATATATATATATATATGTATGTATATATATATTAATTTCTAGTTCTTATTTTGAAATTACTATAATTCATGAGGTTTTAAACAGAAAGATTTTAAATTTATAAGTAAAGGAAAGCGTATGGGAACGTGGAATGCGTTTAATTTACTTGCATCGAAAGAACAATTAATTAATTATCTATCAAAAATTAATTGATATTGTTTACTAATTCCATTATTCGTTATCTTTTGAAGTTCCAAATTCAGGGAAGTAATACCTTTTCCTGAAGTGCTGGAACGTTCGCCGATTATAAAAATCTGTCGCTTCACTGTAAAAAAATAACTATTACCAGCTGCAAGAAACTCTCTGTGATTGGAGAAAATAATTATCTTCTCCAATCACAGAGAGTTTCTTGCAGCTGGTAATAGTTATTTTTTTACAGTGTTGATAAAATCATTTTGGCTCAGAACGAATGTAATTTTGATAAGCGGCGGGAACTGTATATATTATTAGTTACATTTTTACCTGAAAATGGCGCTGTGTTCGCAGTATACTCTATCATTTTGAGCAGATCCTCCTATCCGACGCCATAGTGTGAATAGTGATAAATCTGACTTTGGCGTGTTGTATACGATTTCAGATATTAGCGAATATTTAAATTAAACATTTGTTGCTTATTACTGTTGTTAACCCTTTGAGTACTGAATTATTTGAAGATTTTTATGCCCAAGGGACGGATTTAATTTGTCGCTATATGGAATGATTTTGAATTTTTGACAGTAACATGGGAGAATAACGCCTGTGGGCGTTATTCTCCCATGTTACAATATTTCAGAACAAAATTTTTTGTATTCACATTTATATTACAAATGGATATACATTATAATTTTATACTTTCTAGTCAAAGTATTTGTATCCATAGTATATTTCATTGTAAAATTGTGAATATTAATTATATATTTAAGAAAAAATAGCATACATTTTGCAAAAGAAACGCCCACTGGTGGAGTTACAGATTTTCAAATGATTTGAATCTACGTCAGCGGTCGCGAAAGTGTTAATATGTAAAAGTAATACATTTTATTTGGAATATACTTATATTGATGATATAAGTATGGTTGTAAGATATCATAAAAAATGCCAGGAAAGTGTTTGCGATCAACACCCACTGGCGGGGGTGCCGCAAACATTAACGCATACTTCTTAAATTCAGATGACGAGTTAAACTCGTCCACCGTAACTTTGCCCAAGTAAGCACATGACGAGTCTCACTCGTCAAATGTACCCAAAGGGTTAATCGTTCTAAAGAGAAAATAAGGATATTGTTAAGAGATAAAAGATGTTCGTTAAGTTTTATTATGAAAATTCCCAATTAGCAACATTTGACAGCCATTATTATGAATGATGGTCTAGCCATACATTGAACATTTACAGTCCCAGTTGCGTTGTTGAATGTACAGCACCACTGTAGAAAAATAATTGTAATATTAAAGCGTCACCTGATGGAGAAAAACTAATTTGGAAACAAATCTTTTGTTATTGAAAACCAATTCCGTGTCTTTTTATGCATTTCAGTGAAAACCGCTAGTGCTGCGTTCACATAGCTGCCAATATTTTAATTTATTCCGGAAGACTTTTAGCCCCGCCTTTATTTCGCACCACTTTATTTATAGAAATTTTTTTCCAGTATATAACTTCTATAGCATAAGACAAAATTACTTTAAAAGAATAGGTGGTACGAAATAAAGGCGGGGCTAAAAGTACTCCGGAATAGATTAAAATATTGGCAGCTATGCGTTCAATATTTTTTGAATAATATATAATTTTTCTTTTTTTTGTGACTTTTATATCACCCAAACAAAAACAATGGATTCGTATTATTATTATTATTTTTTTTTTCTATTTGCTGTTTTCGATAGATTTGCAAGTCTTGAGATGGCCTGAACACGATTTAACCATTTTTAGAAAATGTCTGTCTATGTCTTTGCGTGTTACCAAAATTGTATGGACGCCTTCTCTTTCAATCCAATGGTAGGTATCAATCAAATTTGATATTTAGATAGACCTTAACTTAAATTGGTGCTGAACAGCTTTTGGACTATATTGCTCAATAAGTGGTGCTGCTTCTCATGGAAAAGAGAAAGCTATAACTTAGATTCTATAGTGAATAAATGCACCCAAATTGGTATGAGAAATAGATATTTTTTAAAAGTATGCTGATTCAATTTGGGTACATATCGGTCGACAGGTGGCGCTACCCTGCTGCAATTATTTTACGTTTGCAGGAAGGCTTTATTTGAAATACTGTGTTATATAAATGCCCCAAATTTGTTATGGGTTACATTGGGAAATTTGTTACATTGGGAAAAATTATATTGATTCCATTTAGGTGTATATCGGCTGACAGTATGCGCTGTTTTTACTTTTTTGTGATTTTCCAGATGGCTGTATCTCAGCAGCTACTCGTGAAAATTCACCAAATTGCATACGTAAGATGTTAAGTGGGAGAAGCTAAGTCGATTAAAATTGTGTGCATGTCAACTAGTAGGTGCAGTGTTTCCAAATTTAGTGACTTTTTTTATACAGTAATCACCAATAATTTTGAGGCGTGATATTTCATATACATAGTAGATAATAAATCTTCGATGTGATTAGGCAACCGTTACAATTAGAAATTATTAGTAGATACTAAATAAAAAAGTCCCTAAAATTGAGAACATTGAGTAGGCGGCATTGTTAAATAAAATGGTATAGAAAAAGTTTTGTGATAGCCTCAATATACCAGTTTATTTTATTATCTTTCTAGATTAATATCGTCATAAGGAAAAAAAAAAGTATAAATTTGCTTTTGTATTAGAAGCGTAGAAAAACCATAAAAGAGTAAATTTTGTCAGAAGAAATCTTTCATGTGCATAGTTCCATACTATTCAGATTCACTGTTTTATCCTTTCCATATAATCATATGGGATATTTTTTTTCTTCGTATTCCATGTAAATCTATATCATTCAAAATAGTACTATGTTTTTTAATTCTGCTATTTGAACATGCCGCTTTTTACCTTAGTGAGTAATTTTTAATGTGCATTGATATGAGAATTAAAAAAAAAAAAAAAAATGGCAGAAGTCCAAACAAACAAATCAGAAATAACATTGCTTTTTATCTTAGTGAGCATTTTTTAATTTAATAATGTATACATTACACAAATCCCAACTCCTTCTTTCCCAAAGCTCCGCCCTAACTTCTTTACAAAGAATCAAATCTGACAATCAAACCATCCCAATAGTGTAATAATAGATATCAATTAAATAATGTTCTTTCGTGAGGGCACAATGTAACGTCATTTTCGATGCGTAAACTCTTTGCTCTCTTGAACCCATTCTCGAGAAATCTATATATAAGTTTCAGTAAAAATATATTAACCAGAAGAAGGTGGGAGGAGCCCCGATAAAAACTGTCAGAACCACTTTTATCAAATTTTATATTCTTCAATAGCAAATTTTTAGACATTATATAACGATAAAATATATCACAAAGACGAAATGGGACATTGATTTATTCGTCAAACAACATGTTTGTAGGTGCCCTTTCGATTTCTGCTTGTTTGGATTGCATTTATTACTTCAGTAAGGCGTGGTTTGATCAATTCAGGTGCGGTTGCACCGACTTTTAACGAAGTTTCAGAATTTATAACTCGAAAAACGAGCTGAAGACGGAAATTGTTTTATGCTTCAAAACACACGTTCATGCTCTTTCGATTGATGCTTATTTGGATAATTTGATATTTATTATACTTTATTTACAGTAAGTTGCAGTTTCCTGGTCAGAAGTACAGAAAGTTCATTTGTCATTCTGTTTCATTGCCGACACATGTAAAGAAGATGTATTGAATTAGTTACTATAGGAAATTAAAGAATATCATGTATACCTTGGAGCAATGTGTGTTTATTGAACTGGGACACTACTGAATATGACGAAGTCCGACGATGACGGGGCGAAGCTTTCAACAAAAGTTTAATGTTAAAAAAGGACCACTCTGTCCAACATACCACTTGTTTCACCATTCTATAGCTCACTGTTTTGCAGTTACGTCATTTCAAAGAATATCCTTTGTATATATATATATATGTATATATATATATATATATATACATACATATACAGGGTGACCAAAGTTAAACGATTCAATTTTAAAGTTGTCTACAGACGAAACTATTGTTCAGAAAGTTATAAAATTTTATGTAGGACATAATGAAGATATGAAAATTTGAGTAAATTAAAAAAAAAAAGTATAATTTTAGATCTGTCAATTATGCTAATTTATCCGTAATAGATTTATACCCTGCCTTTCTTTCACACCAATAAATTTGTCAATTTGTCACTCAAGAAATATACTGGTGTGAAAAAAAGGCGGGGCCTAACACTATTACCGATAAATTAGCATAATTGGCAGGTCTATAATTTTCGCATATTCATACCATGATATGTGACAAAATTAGACGGAAGGGTGGATTTTTTCCCCTTCCCTTGATGACAGTACATGTATTGTACAGTCAAAAAAAAAAAAAAAACCTATTCCATATCTGTTTTTATTGCAAATCGTCCTTTAATTATATGGCTGGTGCTAATCGATTAGTAATAACGTCTTTCTATACTTTTAATTAATTCTTAACAGAGTTCCAAGCGAAAATATATTATAGTATAAAATATATTATGTCCATCAATTTATAAAAAATAAGTTATGATCTTGTATAGAATGTAAATTATTTATTAGCATTTTAACCATTAATAGGGTGCAAAATTTTTAAATACGAAATAAAATAAAGGTTAAATTAAGTACAATAAATTACTAAAGGTGTTGTATTTGTATTTAATCTTATTTGAATTCCTAAGCGTGCAATATCATAGTCTGAATCTAGAAAACTTATACGTCATATTACTTTGTTTTTAATTATTTTGTTTCATTAAAAAAAAAAAAAAAAGAAAAAATGTTAATTTTACGCCATGATTGGAATTAATCGAATATAAATAATATAGCACTTTTCATTCGATAATAGATTTTGTACGCTAAAAAATTTTTAAGCACTTGATTCAATTAAAAAATAGTAATTAAAAATTGATTATCTTGCAATGTTACTTCACGCAATAAAATGTAAATATTTTAAGGCTTACAAACCGTACAGGAATCAAGTGCAAAAAAATAGACATCAAGATTAAAACAGAATATTCGCTATAAAACATTTATAAAAGTTATTAAATATATATGTATACATTAAAAAAAAAAGTTAATCGATCATCGAATGTATATTGCTTTTTAAAAAATAGCAAGCCCATCCCAATCGCTTTTTCTATTTCATTTAACTATAGGTGTGCTAACCCTATAATATTGAAATAAAAAAATATGGGCAACAGGATATTAAACAAACATTTAGCCGTGAAAAAGAAAAAAAAAAAAAAAAAAATATTTTTTATCATTGAAGAAGAAGACTCAACATATTCACATCGGATATGTTCCTATCATGTAAAGTAAGTCCCGCCTTTACACTTTCTTCTATAACTGTATAGTACAAAAAAAAAAAAAAAAAAAAAAAATGATTTTACATATTCGTAATTAAATCATTTAAATTTTGCTTTCAGCATTCCATGTGTTAAATGCCACTGGCGGTTTATGCATACCAGCGTCAGCTATAAAGTCAAATACCAATATGCCTTTTCTTCCTTTCTCGCTCCCTCTCTCTTTCTTTTTTAAACGATACAGAAGGCGGGATTTGTATTCTTTTGCATGGCTGTCAACATTCTAATTAATAACAGAGCTACCAACCTAATTTGGCATATTATTTGTACCGCCCCTTTTTCTACACCACTTAATTTTTAGAGTATTTGTATTCTTAATTCATTGTAAATATATTTGAAGAGAATTACTCTAAAAATTAAGTAGTGTAGAAAAAGGGGCGGTACAAACAATTTGCCGGTTTAGGTTAGTAGCTCTATAATAATCAGGATTCAGGAGTATTGTTAGTACCAGCTTTTTTTTTTTTTTAGAGTCTTTTTCTTCTTATGTTATCATAAATGCATGGGAAGAGGCGAATATTAGTAATACTTTAGATTTGGTTGCTAGTTATGATTTCTCTCACACTCTTGGTCTTGCACTGAGTGACGGTCGCATTCTAACCCCTCTATTTAGATCACTTACAGTACAGTTACCGACATTTATATTTATTCCAGACGATTTTTAGCTCTGCCTTTTTCCGCACCAATTTATTTATTGAATATTTTTTCTATAAATGCTATAAAATAAGAAAAAAAATTCTTTTAAAGTATAAGTGGTATGAATAAAGGCGGGGCTAAAAATTCTTCGGAATAAAATAAAATGTTAGCAATTGTGCTTACAATATTGAAAGAATTCTTTTTTTTTTTTTTTTGCTACCGCTATTTCTATAGAGAGATTTTTAAGGTTTTTTTCATAGTGATGTGTCTTGATTAAGCTGATCAGAGATTAAAAAAGAAAAAAAAATGTATTGACAGTAAAAAATTTAGTGAAGAGAGGCGGAGATTGCGACACTTGGCTGCGTTAATAATAATAATAATAATAATAATAAAAGGTGATTTGTACAGTTATGAAACACTGGCGCCAGTGTTCCATCCCTGTTTGTATAATGAACATAGAATAGTTAGAAAGTAATAAGAATAATATAAAAGTAAGTTAAAGTCTTTTTCATGAAATTAGATAAAGATTTATATTTATATATGATACAAATAACATGTGATGCCCCCTAAAATCAGTATGAAAAGAAATTTTACTATAACTCGAGAATAAACGGTAGGAATGATCTGTAAACGTAGAAACCCATGTTTCTGATGATGCTTAATTCGTTGCGTGTATAATTTGATATAAATCATTTTCATAATTTTTTGGAATATGGGTATATTAATAATTTTTATAATTAAAAATATGCTTTTAATTCGAAAATACGCATGCAATATATTTGGATCATTTATTTCTAATGTTAGGAAAGTAATAATAATGATAATAATAATAATAATTTAATAACTTTTTAATAAAATAACAATTAAAATCTATCATATTCACTTAACATTCGAATCCTGTTTTGACAGGAAAATCTCTATGAAAAATTGAGAAAAATATATAATAAACCATATCTCATTTCGGGAGGATTTGATGCAAACAATAGAAATATAAAAATATAAATATAAACCCTGAAAAATGGGCGTTACCTTTGAAGAAAAATGAAGTTGATGCCAGATTAAATGTATAGGTCACCCTCTAAACAAAATCTAACTATAATGTTATAAACTAGACATTATTAAAAATCGATCACCACCAGCCGCATGTTTCTACGATAATTTATGGAGAAATTGGCTGGGAGGTGGGGATTTTTTCCCCCGACTGTACATAATGCACACGTACATGCAAAATAACATATTTGTTTTTAGAGAAACGTTTTACGACAGGGCTCGTATTTCTAAGAAAACCTACTTTTATGTTACACGCAACATACTTGCCAGCATACTCATTAATACAGTCCTTTAGAAATTATAAGACCACTTTAATTTTGTAAATTATAAAAAAAATAAAGATTCTAATCATAATTTAAATACATAAAATAACGTATTGCTCTCTATTTTTTATAATTACTTTGCAATAACTTGGTATAATGCAATAAATGTTTAATTAAAATATATATTAGAAATAAGTGAAAAATAACCTGTTAAGAAAATATAAGACCACTTGTCAAAAAAACAAAATTGTATAAAAAATTAATATGATATTGGGCCTCCATTTTTCCTGATGACTTCAAACACTCTGTTTTTCATTGAAGTAACGAGGTGATTAAGTTCAGTTATAGAAATATTGTACCATTCTTTTACAATGGATACTTCCAGTTGATTGGCAGATGAAAATTGTTTATTATTAGCATAAACTTTGCGAGATAATATTCCCCATAGATTTTCCATGGGGTTCAAGTCTGGACTTCGACTTGGCCATGGCAAAACATTAACTTTTTCTTTTTTAAACCACTCCTGTGTGGATTTAGATGTATGACAAGCAGCATTGTCCTGTTGAAACATCCAGTTAGCACCACCTAATAAAGGTCCAAACGGTATCATATGATCATATAGCATAGGCAGATATTGTGTAGAGTTCATATGACCCGAAATCCGCTGTAAATCACACAACCTCTCATAACTGAAAGCTCCCCAAATCATTACTGATCCTCCACCCATTTGTCGACTGAAGCATTCTTTTGGTTCCTTCCTCAAGTCATGCCAATAGTGTTTGTAACCATCGGAACCATCAAGGTTAAATTTCTTTTCATCAGAAAATATAATTTGTTTCCACTCATCATTCTACGACATGACATTTATAGCCCATTTTAATCTTTCTTCTCGGTGGCATTTCAGTAACTTTGGTTTTTTCTTCAATTTCATAAATTTCGTATTAATATTTAATTTAAGACTCTTCCAGACTGTTACATGTGAAGTTTTCTTGCTGAAACGTTCCGAAATTTCACGAGATGAAAGACCTTTTTTAGTTGACAGTCGAAAAATTTGTCTATTATCACGTGCTGTCAAAATATTTTTTCTACGAGATCGTTTTATTTTGTTTGAATAATCTTTTCTAATTGTGGCATTATGAATGGCAGTTTTAGAACGGTTCATTAACCTCGCAATATCTCTTTCAGATTTACCAGAACCTTTATAAAATAAAATTTTTCTCACTTCGCACTCCGATAATAATTTTTTACTTCGAGGCATCGTCAAAGTAATCGTAGATAACACATTCAAAACCTAAACATTTGCTTCTTAGGTAATGCTTTTACGAAATACTGACGCATGCGCTTTATATTGAGTTTGACGTCATGTACAATATGCTAATTTTCTCAGGTGGTCTTATAATTTCTTAACAGTCACAGTCTTTAATTTTTAGAAAAATGAATAAGTTTTAATGAAATTTAATTTAATTTTAAAAGTTGGAATTAGTATAGGATGCGTTTCCCTATCAATTTTAAATACGCAACTAAAAATTTGCATATTATGCTCTCTTCTTCAGAAATGCACCAATACGCTTGTGGTCTTATAATTTCTTAACGCACTGTATTCCGTAGTGTCGTTAGTCCCGCTTTATTTTTAACACCAGTAAATTTTTAGAGTAATATTCTGCAAATGTAATTACGCTTAAATAAGAAAGAAAATGCCGCAAAAAAGTACTGGTGTGAAAAAGAAGGCGGGGTTAATAATACTACGAATATTAATCAGGATGTTGGCAAGTATGCACGCAAGCAAAAGTGTGAAAATACGGTAGTCTGTTGAACAATCCTTTATAAATCATTTAAATAATATTTTATTGACACCGGGATATCTTACAACCTAATTATTAATAATTTTAAAACCTGATGACCATTTCCAATTTCAGCAAAAGTTGTGTCTTTGAACAAGATCGCTCGCGGTTTTCGAGACTGCTGGCGATTGTATATGTTAGAGTGAGTTTCAACGCTGTGTATGACAAACGTACGGCAGATGGGGTTGTTTTCTCTTGCGTAGCTCGCATCATCATTAATAATCAGGAGTAGAGATGGGCATTCCCGTTCTTTTTCAAGAACGAGAATGAACAGTTCTTTGAAAACTCGGAACGGTTCTGCAGAACTGTTCTGAACGGGTCTAATGGAGAAAACCAACCGGAAATTCAGAATGAACGGTTTCCGGTACCCTCCCTGAACTGTTCGCTGCGTTCTGCCGATAAAATGGGCATTGGCATTTGTCTTTCTCTAGAAGAGATCGTTCTTTTCGAAATGAGCTGTTTGTATTCCTTAATTCAGCACTTCTGCTATGAGAAAACACAGATGTCCTTAAAGAATATGTGAAACATCGAGATTTTTTCTCTCTCTAATTGCACTTGTAAAACACGTGGTTCAAATTTAACTGGGAATATGTAGATTTTATTTTATTTCGTTTTATAGAAGGCTAAAACACATTATAAACATTTGATATCTAGAATTCAAGCACAGAGTAAGGAAATTGATTTTTCAGTATATATTGTTATTTAAATTGGTAATTAATTTTATAAATTTCTTTATTAATTTAAAATTTTCTAAAATCTATTTTTAATTTCTGAGGAAAAATGGAAACAAAAACGCATGTAACTTTTGTTTTAAAAAATAAATAAACATGCGCATTAAGATTTATAAACAATAAGATATTGTAAACTTGACTGTAAACATAATATAAACATAGCATAACTTTTGAGTATGGAAATGATCCATCATGAAAAGACAGTAGTATATGCCCTTAAATTCAATCGGTCGTCTATCTATTTATCTATACATATGGGCATAAACAAAAGTGACCGTTCGAAAATCTCTCTCTCTTTTTTTTTTTTTTTTTTTTTTTGTAATTTAATTAAATAAACCGTTAAAACATTTATTTTGTTCTATTTATTTATTTTTTATTTTAGCAAGCTAAATACCTATATACATATTTATACGACAGAGTGTATCAGGAATGTTTACTTTCGGTTATATTCATATATGAATGTGTTGGATTCGTAAAAAATTTCGACTTCCGACGTATTTACACGTTTTAAAATGTCTTAAACACGATTTGACCACAAAAATAAATACATAAATAAATAAAATAAAATCTCCGTTCATCTATGTGAGTGACAAAAATTTTATGATCGCTAGTTTATGTTCTCTAGATCAAGAACTAATACACATAACTTAAAAAAATTATATTTAGTTGCATCTTGACATAAATTGGTGACAATCAAACTCTCTTTTATATCACCCAACAAGCAACGTTGATATGATGTGATTGACCCCATTTCCGGAAAAATTTTGTCAGCTTCTATAGTATAAAATTTTACAAAACTTAATACTTGAAAGCGCTCTTATGAAAACTATGTATGTCAAAATAGGTATATATCGGCTGGCAGGTGAATCATTTAAACTGTAATTTCATCCGTGTACGGAAAGGTTACATCTCAGCATCTAAAGTGTATAAGCATCGAATTTGATTTGTGAGCTGTCTATTATTACGGTCAGAAAAAAAGAGACTACTTAAAAGCATTTTTTTTTTTTTTTTACTTGGCAACACGAAAAAATATACACAAATAAAGAATAAATATTAAAATAAAATTGAGTGAAAACGTGCAAGAGAAATGGAAAAATGAATTTTTCCCATTTCTTAACATTGAAAATAAATTATATTGTCAAAATATATTAAAACTATGGTTCAAAGTAAACTGCAAACAAAATTTAAAGAAATGAATATAGTTACCGTTGCTAGGGAACGCAACCCAGTTACCGTATGTTTTTATATAGGTCAATAGACATTAAAGAAAAAGAAAAAGTGTCCCTAAATTAAGTTTTAATTTATAAAGAATTCTTTATTTATTTATATTCCAAAATTTAAAATCGGCATGATTCTTTTACACTGTCGAAATTTAAAATGATAATGACCTGCGTCACATCAAACGAAAACGGTGCATTAAATTTATCTTCAACATATAAAAACTAAAACGACAGCTTAAACTTTTTCATCAAATAAAATTGAAATTTGTTCCGACGCAATAAGATATGTACTCATCAAATAAGCATGAAATGAAATGCGTTTCAAAGTATTAAATCTATCTTCATCAGATAAGCAGTACATAAAATCGATTATAAAATTACAACGATATTTCGATAGATGAAATTATTCAGTGCCCGCAGCAGTCCTATATTTTTACGTGTATTTTATTGTTTTGCCACCACTTTAATCAATCAGTATACTTTTATGTAATGCTTTAGTTTTAAATCTTGACAGAAAATGTATAAAAAAATAGTGGTATTAAAATAATAAAATACACGTGAAAATATAGGACTGCTGCGGGCACTGAATTATTACAATAGACTTAATCTATTATAATCTGATCGAGCTGAGACGCATTTTCATTATTATTATTTTTTTTTTTCCTCTCTCTCTCTCTCCAGATGAAATTAAAGGAATGCATCCTGTATTTATCGTATAAACCGATTCAATGTATCATCATCGAATGAAATTGAAATACGTTTCAATATAATAAATCTGTCATCATCAGATTAAACAAAATTGAAACGCGTTTCGTTACTTAAAATCTGTCTTCATCAGATTAAAATAAAATGAAGAGTGTTTCGATACATTAAATATAGCTTCTTCATTTAAAGTTAAACGAACAACGCGTTTTGAAATATTTTCATCAAATCAAATTATATTGTAAACAATGAATTGAATCTATTTTCACTAGATTAAACATGTTTGTTCAAATAACTTTTTGTTTATGACAATAATAATATTAATGTAATTTGTATAATAATTTATAAATTAAACTTCTTTAAATGTAGAAAATTCAAAAACCTCAAAATTATATTTAGAAAAAAAATTATTTATTTCGATCCACTCCCCGACGCAAGAACGTGAAATAAAATAAAATTCGAGCTTCAAATCAAAATAGTATTTCAATTTTTATGCAAAAGAAAACAAATAACAAAATAATATTCCCCTCTACATCTATGCAGTTAAAAATTTATTTTCCAGAAAAAGGCTGGATATTAGGGCTGGATTAAATATTAATATATCGTAGAATATTGATATTTCTTTAATAACAGGATAACGATATTTTAAATCTTATTTCATTGATATATCCCTTTTCTCACGTTATGTTTTTATTACACGAAATTTCAGAACAATTTCCTAAAACAAATAAATAATACCTCGCATAATATACAGAAGTAAATCAGTACTTATTGAAAGCCATCTGCTTTAATTATCGCGCGAATAAGTACAAAAAATTTCCGACGCAACCCTTAGCGCGTTTTCGTTCAATCCCTCAAGAAGGAAATACTATCCTACACTGTAAAAAAATAACTATTACCAGCTGCAAGAAACTCTCTGTGATTGGAGAAAATAATTATTTTCTCCAATCACAGAGAGTTTCTTGCAGCTGGTAATAGTTATTTTTTTACAGTGTACTTTTCTGAACTGTTCACCTACTCGCAAGAACTCCACAGTTCCGATCCGAGGTTCCCACTGTTCTTCATTTGCTCGGGATCATCTGAGCTGTTCATCTGCTCATTCTGTTCAGTTCAGTTCGCCTGTTCCGCAAACTCGACTGGTTTCTGCCTCATTTTTAAATGAACAGATTTTCTATCGCCGTCTCGCCAATCAAGCGATATTCTATTTTTTCCTAGAACTCCATAGTTAATACTAATAAAGGCTGATTGCCTGGCAACCTTTCTCCCCCGATTAAAATCAGCAACCATCTGAAGCAATCATACACCAGTGAGAGATAAATATTCAGTGTTGCATTGGCGAAAGTGAACAGTTCTTTTTGGCGAAAGTGAACAGGAAATGGCAAAGTGAACGGTTCTTCTTGGCGAAAGTGAACAGTTCTTTCGGTTTTTCGTCCAGAACTGTTCAGATGAACCGTTCTTCATTCTTTTACCCATCCCTAATCAGGAGTATTGCTAGAATCTCCCCCCCCCCCCTTCTTCTTTTTTTTTTTTTTTTTTTCCACACTAGTCATTTCAGAATCCTTATCGTCTTATGTCATCGTAAATGCATGTGAAGAGGATTACTCTAAAACTTAAGTGGTATGGAAAAAGGGGTGGATACTAATAAATAATACTTCGAATTAGGTTGGCAGTTATGTTATGCTTTATAATGCTTTTTGAGGAAAAGTCGTATTCTCCTCCCCTTTTTTAAATCACTTACAGCACAGTTGGTAACATTTTAATTTATTCAGGAGTATTTTTTGCTCCGCCTCTTTCTGCGCCAGTTTATTTATAGAATCATTTTACTAAATATATAAATACAATGAAATAAGAAAAAAATTCTCTTAAAATAGTAAATGAAGGCGGGACAAAAAATACTCCGGAATAAATTTAAATGTTAACAACTGTGCTTACAGTAATGAAAGAATTCCAACATTGTGTTACCACTGTTTTTATAGAGAAATTTTTATGTTATTTTCATAGTGACGCGTCGTGATTAAACTGGTTAGAGATTTAAAGAAAATAAATAAATAAATAAATAAAGACAGTAGAGAAGGCGAAATTAAATTTTTCATACCGAAAAGTGCAATACTCATACTGGTATTTGTTACAGAAATTTCTCTAAAAAAAAAAAAAAAAAAAAAAATGTTTCAAAAATCGGAAGAATTTCCTTATTAATATTGGTATGAGTTCTGCAAGAGTATTCCATGAAGATTTATCCTTTCCGACCCAGACCGTACGACCATGCGAGTTGGGCATCCACTTACATTTTTGCATCTGGAACAGTCGTGTGTAATAAAATCAGGAAATGAACGATCGAGCTAATTAGCAGAAAGTGTAAAGTATAATTTTCAATCAACAAATGTCGATCATAGTCCAATTTTTCTTTCAGTTTGCAAAAACAGAAGAAGTAATGTTTTAAGATAAAAATGTTTCGGGTCGGAATGGGTTAAAGGGGATACACATGACACCATGTGATGCCCCCTAAAGTCAGTATGAAAAAAAAAAAAAAAAAAAAAAAAAAAAAAAAAAACCTATAACTTGAGAATAAATGCTAGGAATGAGCTGTGAACTTGAAAACCCATGTTCCTGATGATGCTAATTCTTTACGTATAAAATTTAATATTGGTCATAGTTCATAAATTTTTGGAATATGAGTTTATTAATAACTTTTATAATTAAAAATATGCTTTTAATCGAAAATGTGCATGCAATATATCTGGATGATTTACTTCTAATGTTGGGAAATAATAATAATAATATTAATAATACTACTAGTAGTAGTAGTAGTACTAATAATAATTTAATAAATTTCTAGGAAAATAACAATTAAAATCTGTCATATCCACTTAACGTTTGTATCTTCAGCTTTTGACAGTTTAATATTCTATAAAAAATTGAGAGAAATCTATAATAATAAAGGAAGATGTCTATCTCTGTCTGTCTGTGTATCTATACGTTCAGCCCCTACTGAACGTAGAAGTACAAAATTTGACATACGGTTGCTCAGGAGCCTTCCCGAAGGGCTCCTGAAAACAGAATTAAAAATTTTTAATTAGTTCCGGAGATATTAATTAAAACGTCTACCTATGTCTAATCAAAAAATGAGCCCATCGTATTTTTAACCCTGCATCGCGTTTCTCAAAAGAAAAAGCAGAGAGAGACAATTTCGCGGATTTTTGTAAAGCGATCGCAGCTCAACGGTTCAAGCAACGGTTCAAGATATTGAAAGTACGCCTGTACCACGAGAAAGATCATTTATTACCGATTCTTGCGGTACAATTTTTTTTTTTTTTTTTTTTTTTTAAATACGGATTTTTTATATTAAAAAAAAAAAAAAAAAAAATAAGAAGAGTCTAATTGTTTTTCCAAAATTATTTTTAATACATCATTCGAAAGATATTTTAAGTACTTTTATATTATCGAGAGTGGGAATCGAT
Organism: Salticus scenicus; assembly: GCA_963930645.1. Lineage (NCBI taxonomy): Eukaryota > Metazoa > Arthropoda > Arachnida > Araneae > Salticidae > Salticus > Salticus scenicus. The sequence goes on from OZ005661.1 coordinate 209,709,521, forward strand.
ATTTCACCTGATTTATACGTTATAAGGTGTCCCGATTAGGTTTTCTTTTGTATCTCAGCTATTAATTAAAATTATTTCATATGTAATACATCATATGAAAGCTTTTTTGATTTGGAATTGAACAGTAGATTACAGAAATCTCTACCGCCGTATGGCGCTGTAATATTTTAAATTTTCAATATTTCAAATTCTAATTATGATTAAATTATTTTTAATACATCATTCGAAAGATATTTTAAAGTACTTTTATATTATCGAAAGTGGAATTCGAGATTCCAGTTGATTTACATGTTTTAAGGTGTCCTGGTTAGTTTTTTTTTTTTTTTTTTTTTTTTTTTTTTTTTTTTTGTATATCAGCTACTAATTAAAATAATTTCATAAGTAATACATCATTTGAATGCTGTGTTGATTTAGAATCGAACAGTAGATTACAGAAATTTCTACCGCCAGATGGCGATGTAATATTTTTAAATTTCAATATTTTAAATTCTAATGAGCGAGGAAGGTGTTGTAAGTTCTAAAACGGCGATAAGGCACCTCAGGCGCCACCGAGCGGGACTTTGCTAAAGTCAGAAATTTGAAAGATCATAACATGGTGAGCGAACAGGCTGTTTCAGATATTGAAACTGGAAGAAGGCGCCGCAGGCGCTACCGAACGGGAATTTACTGCGATTAAATTTTTGAATAAAGCTATTTTCACTATATGTCAATAAGCTGTCGTAAGACCTGAAAGGGGAAAAAGGCGCCGCAGCCGCCACCGAGCACGAGTTTCGTAAATTCGGTTTTTTCAAGGATCGCGAACCAGCTGGTTGTCGAAGGCGGCTAGTCTATAATAATAAAAGATATCTGTCGCTCTGTCTCTTTGTGCATCTGTTCAGCCCCTACTGAACGTAGAAGTATAAAATATGCCATACGGGTGCTCAGAAGCCTTCCCGAGGGGATAGTAAAAACAGAATTTAAAAATATTAATTAATTCCGGAGATATTAATTAAAACGTCGACCTATGTCTAATCAAAAAACCGGTCAGAGAACTAGCCGATCGTATTTTTCACTCTCCAGCGCGTTCCTCAAAATAAAATGCAGAGAGAGAAAATTTCGCGCGTTTTTGTAAAGTGATCCCTGCTTAACGATTCGAGAAATCGAAAATACGCCTGTACAACGAGAAAGAGCATTCATTAGCGATTCTTACGGTACATTTTTTTCTTTTTCTTTCTTTCTTTATCTTTTTCTTTATCTTTTTTTTTTTTTTTTTTTTTTGAAAAATACGGATTTTTTATATTTAAAAAAAAAATTAAGAAAGGGTCCAAAATTTCACTTTTTCTCGATCGACTTTTTTGAATCGCCTAATATAAAAGAGTTATTGTCCCATTTCTTAACAACCGGCATATTTTGAAAAGTTATTTAATCCTCTTTCGAACCATATAAAATTTTAACAAAATACGGATTAGCAATCCATATTTTTAGATTTTACGAAACATCAATTTTTTCACAAAACATTTTATAACTCAAAATCTTTTAGAGATAAATCATTTTTTTTTTTTTTTTTTTTTTTTTTTTGTATATAGACCTCGATTAGACGAATCAGATCTCAAAAGTTTGAGAGATTGTTTCAAAAACTGGATCAGTTATAATTTTTTTAATTTTCTGCATCCCTGTAGATTTTCATGAAATTCTGAATGCCTCTTCTTGCGTTTCCCGATCGAATAATACTTGGTATATTGGTTAACAAGGAAACTCTCTTTTCACTTCGTAGACGATATTTCGGAAGTGGAGTAAAAGAAAAACATCTTTTACTGATTGAGATCACGTGTTTCTTGACTGCGATTAAAAATTGCAAATTTCAAAATTCTTCAGTTTTGCTCTCCCGTGCACAAAACTTACGATACACCGTTAACATCACAAGACAAACTTGCAGTTCGAATTTTATCGATTTTGGAGAATAAACTAAAAATTTACAATTTAATTGAAAATTAAATTTTATTCTAATACGCGTATTTCTAATTCTAATTATGATTAAATTATTTTTAATACATCATTCGAAAGACATAATGGAGTACTTTTATATTATCGAAAGTGGGATTTGAGATTTCACCTGATTTACACGTTTTAAGGTCTCCTGATTAGATTTTCTTTTGTACCTCTTTTGTGCTAATTAAATTAATTTCATAAGTAATACATCATTTGAAAGCTTTGTTGATTTGGAATTGAATAGTAGATTACAGAAATTTCTACCGCCAGATGGCACTGTCATATTTTTAAATTTCAATATTTCGAATTCTAATTATGATTAAATTATTTTTAATACATCATTCGAAAGATATTTTAAAGTGATTTACATGTTTTAAGGTGTCCTGATTAGGTTTTCTTTCATATGTCAGCAACTAATTAAAATAATTTCGTAAGTAAATACATCATTTGAAAGCTTTGATGATTTGGAATTGAACAGTAGATTACAGAAATTATTGCTGCCATATGGCGCTGTAATTTTCAAAATTTCAAATTCTAATGAGTGAGGAATGTGTTGTAAGTTCCAAAACGGGGATAAGGCGCCGCAGGCGCCACCGAGCGGGACTTTGCTAAAGTCAGAAATTTGAAAGATCATAACATGGTGAGCTAACAGGCTTTTACAGATATTGAAACGGGAAGAAGGCGCCGCAGGCGCTACCGAGCGGGATGTTGCAAATTGAATTGTCTTTTTGCATCCTCTCAGGTGGCGCTACTAGTCGCGCCGATGTATGATTACTGAGTAGTTAAAAATGTGATCTGAAGGGAGTCGGTCGTGCTTGACCGTTTAAAATATATAGCGCTTAAGAAATGTTTATTTATGTTTTTATTGTGAATCCGTGTTCTATATGTTTTGTGAAGTGAATAAATAAAATGGAAAAGAACATCACTTGTATTATTTATGGAAATGGATTATTACAATGTGTGAGTTTATGGAACAAATGAAAGATTTATAAACATTTTGGTGACCCTAGGATGTGATTATATGCATTTTATTTGGACGACATGCATTTTTTTTGGATAATTATGGAGTGAAATGAATCCGCTGAGCATGCATCGGATATGGGAGGTAGGCTTTTTCCCTTATTATTTCATTATTTTGGTTTGAATTTGGGGGTTAAAAGTTATGGTTTTGGGTTTAAAAGAAAAGCGTAGTTTTGTTATAAAATGGTTGCAGTCTGTGAGGACATCGAATTCATTTGGTTTATATTTGATATTATTTATAATTTATAAATTTTGCTGATATATGAAATAAATGGTTTCAAAATTTGAATAATTAAAAAATAGTTTCGGTTTTAAATATAAATGGTTTCATTCAACATTTAAATAATTGAAAATTACTTTCGTTTCATAAAATGTTGTTTATAAGGTGTTTCTTTTTGTTTCTTTGAAAAGGAAATTGTTTTTTTTAATGGAATATTATTTAATTTTTTGTTTCTTGCAATGCTATTAAAATAGAGTTACTTCTGATTTAATACAAAATTATTTATTTAGTTTTGGTTTCATTAAAGGCTATTTTAAATTGATTTACTTCTGTTTTAACGATATTTATTTTTTTGTTCTTAAATGATATTTAAAGATGATGTTTACATTTTTTTGATATATAGATAATACATGTTTATTTTTATTTAATAAATATATGGATAGGGGTTATTATTAAGCAATTAGAAGGTTTCATAATTTTTATTTTTGTTCTCTTGTTACGATATTGGGTTTAAAATGGATCTAGAAAGATTGAAGGAAAAAAGAAGAGGTTTAAGAACCTCATTTACGAAATATTTGGGGAAAATAGAAACAATCCTGAACTCCGAAATTACGGAGGAGTACACGAAATTAATGAAAATTGAGGAGCTTCTTAGATTAAAGGCTCAACTCCTGGACAAACAGGCAGAACTCGTAAACATCGATTATGAAATACAAACAAAAATTAAAGTCAAAGATATAGCTGAAGATGTAGCAGGCTGCGAGGAATACAGGGAAAAAGGGATCGATGTAAAAACAAAATTAGAAAGGCTAGTGGATAATTTAAATGACAGGCCGTTGCCTGGTGTTATTCAGATCGCTAGATCAAGTGATCAAACAGGGATTGGTTCAGAGAACCTAACAGTTAGAACTGAAACCAGAAGTACAGTTAAACTTCCGAAATTACAAGTTGTAAATTTTCTTGGTGACTGTAGTTCATGGTTGGACTTCTGGAACTCTTTCGAGGTAGCGATACATAATAATAATTCTTTAAGCAAAATTGAGAAATTTTCGTATTTGAAATCTTTCTTAGGAGGTGTCGCCTTGAGCGCTGTATCTGGGTTTTCATTGACAGAATCTAATTACGATGCATCAATACAATTACTTAAGGAACGTTTTGGACGAAGTGACGTAATTATATCGTCCCACATGCATAAGTTACTATTAATAGAACCGGTGAAATCATGCGCGAATGTTACTGAATTAAGGAGAATGTACGACGCGATTGAAGTACAAATTCGTTCGTTACAATCATTAAAAGTAGCAACAGGCACTTACAGTAATCTGTTATGCCCTGTAATATTACAAAAACTACCGGAAGAATTAAATTTAAGTTATAATAGACAGCGTAATTCAGATGAATTGTTTGATATTTCTAAATTAGTTGATTTTATACGTAAAGAATTAGAAATACGAGAAGCATCGATAATTTTAGCGAATCCCAGAAATAATAGCGCAAATGAAAATAATTTTCGGAACAAAATGGCAGGCCACAATAAACCTTACTTAAATTCTAAAAGGAGCGAATATCATCCCCCTAAATCATCAGCTTCCGTTTTAGCGACTCAGGCGGAAAGAAATTTATCTGGTTATCATAATAGGTATTCTTATGATAATAATAGGCCTAAATTTAATAACAAAAGAAATACGAGTTCGTTTTCTCAAAATACAGGAGTTCAGGGCTGTTTGTTTTGTTCCTCGGCACATATGGATCATGATTGTTTTTTAAATGTTTATGATAAGAAAAAGGCTCTAATGGCCAAGGGATTATGTTTTATATGTTTTTCAAACCATTTGAGTAAATTTTGTTCTCGTAAAGATCATAAGTGCAAGTATTGCGCGTCTCCCTGGCATAACTCATTAATATGTAATACAGAAAGAAATGAATCCCGCTCAGTTGAGGATAAAAAACAAATACAGTCAGAAAGTTCTTTAAATTTGGTTTGTAATAAGAATAAAGAGCTTGAGGACACGCCGAATGATTCGGTGTTGTTGCAGACTGTAACGGCAAGTGTATTTAATATTCGGGCCAAATGCCATTTATTGAGGTGTCTTATTGACAATGGAAGTTCTAGGACATTTGTATTGCGCGAAGTGTGCAATTTATTGGGATTAAAAACAATCGGAAGGGAAACCCTTTTAATTTATACTTTTGGAAATGAGAATACTGAAAGGAAAACTTATGATATTGTAGAAATAGTATTACATAATGTAAGAGAAACTAATAAGAAAATTAAATTAAGGGCTGTGGTTGTTGATTCAATTACATTTGGGGAAATTAAAATTCCTTCACAATGGGTGCGTAATGTCGCACTAGAAAAAGGCATTGAATTGGCAGATAAGGGTAATTTAAGTAAAATTCATGTACTTATTGGATCGGATTACATTGGGGAAATTCTTGGAGAAAGGAACGTGAGAATTTCCAAACGATTAATGGCAACAGATACCTTATTTGGATTTGTGATACAAGGAAAGGAAAGGGACCCTAAAGCACTTAAGAATTGTCAGAAAGTGCGCGTTAATCATTTACATGTTGTTAAGGAGGAATTGGACCATCAAAGGGTTAAAAATTTATGGGAATTAGAGGCAATTGGAATTAATCCGGACAAAGAACATTCTAAATCAGATGATGAAATTTTAGAGTTATTTAGGCAAACCACTACTTATAGGAATAAAAGATATGAAACGCGATTGTTGTGGAAAAATAATGTTAAGGAATTGGACAGTAATTATGGGATAGCAAGACGACGTCTATCTCATTTGAACACTGTTTTTGATAGGAATCCGGACTTGTATTTTAAATATAAGGAAATTATTGAGGAACATTTAAAGGAGGGCATCATAGAGGAAGTAGCGTCGGATTTAAATGAAAATACGGGTACAGGCTATTACATGCCGCATCATGCAGTAGTACGCGAACAAAAGAAAAGTTCTAAGGTTAGGATAGTTTTTGACGGTTCATGTAAGGGCAGGGATGAATTATCTCTTAACGATTGTTTAGAGAGCGGTCCTAATTTAAATCCAGATTTACTCAGGATAATTTTGAGGTTTAGGTTACACCCTGTAGCGTTTTGCGCAGACATTCAACGAGCTTTTCTAGAAGTAGGAATCGCGGATGAGGATAGGAATTTTTTGAAATTTTTATGGAATGATGGGGAGGGGCCCGATCTCCATTCCGATGCTGCTAAACGAATTAGGACATTACAATTCTGCAGAGTTCCCTTTGGGGTGAAATGTTCCCCATTTCTATTATCGGCAACAATCAGGCCTCATTTGAAAAAATTTGAGAATGACTACCCGGAAGCAACAGAAATATTAAGATCTCTATACGTCGATGATCTCATCTCTGGCACTGATGATGTGAACAAGGCATTACAATTATCTAAAGAAATGATGTATATTTTAAATGAAGCTAGCATGAATCTCAGGGCTTGGATTTCCAACTCTTCTAAACTTAATCAGTTGTGGAAGACAGACAATTTCGAATGTCGAGAAGATCCGGAGGAATCCAATGTTGAACTAAAAATATTAGGAATTATTTGGGACAATACGAATGACGAATTACTGATTGACACTTCACAATTTAACAAATTACCGGAGGACAGAATTATAACAAAGCGATATATTTTGGCTGTTTGCGGAATGTTATTTGATCCATTGGGGATCATGAATCCATTTTTGATTCGCATAAAAATTATATTACAATCAGTATGGGAAAATGGTAAACAGTGGGACGAACCTGTTCCACATGAAATTGAAATGTTGTTTTTAGAATGGCTAAATGAAGCTAAAAATTTGAAGTTCACTGGAATTCCTAGGCTGTATTTTAATGAATTCTGCTGGAACTCAGTAGAGGTACACATATTTTCCGATGCTAGCCCAAAATGTTATGGTTCAGTGGCTTATTTTCGATTTACGAATTCTGAAGAATGCAAAACAAGTTTTATAATTTCTAAGTCTCGACTAGCCCCTTTGAAGAAGATTACATTACCGAGACTTGAATTACTTGGCACTTTAGTCTCAGCAAGATTGGGATCATATCTCAAATCTGTTTTTCCTATGCTCGACCCCAGAAATATTTTTTATTGGACTGACTCTCAGATTTGCCTTCATTGGATAAAAGGTTCAGTTAACGATTATAAGCAATTTGTGAAAAACCGAGTGATTGAAATCAAGGAAAAAACTGATCCTGAAAAATGGCACTTTTGCAAAGGCAAGGTCAATCCGGCGGATAAATTGACGAGAGGTGTGAAAGCAAATTCCTTAATGAATGACAAAGTATGGAGTCAAGGACCAGCTTGGTTGTCAGAATTAAGTATACCGTATGACTCTCTAATGGAATTTTCCTGTGACATGGACAGCGTGGTTGAAGAAAGACATGGAGTTACAACACTTCAGGTTAACGTAGAAGTTCCAATGCCATTATTAAATCTGGAGAATTACAGTACTTTGAATAGAGTTTTGAGAACAACCGCCTATGTTTTTAGATTTCTAAATAATATCAAATCTAGGTCTGAAAAACGTTCAGGGGCGCTGACAGCAAATGAAATATCTGCAGCAGAAAATTATTGGCTTCTATTTGTGCAGCAAAGTGAATTTAACGAAGAATATACTACATTAAAGGCAAAAAATTCAGTTTCTCCTGATTCTAAGTTATATAATTTGAATCCCATTTTGACAACAGAAGGTCTAATAGTATTAAAGGGAAGAATTCAAGGCTCTAATTTTTCTGATGAATCTAAGCATCCAATTATTTTGCCGAACAAGGCTCGATTTACTAATCTTTTGATCATGAAGGAACACGAAAATTTAGGTCATTCTGGTATATCTGACACACTCACTCAATTAAGAGAACGTTTTTGGATCATTAAGGGCAGGCAAGCTGTGAAATCCTGCTTGAACAAATGTTTTCTATGCAGAAGGTTTAAGGCCAAACAAGGACAGCAAATAACAGCTCCGCTACCCATAGCAAGAACTAGTGAGGCTCAACCTTTTGAAGTCGTCGGAATCGATTTTGCTGGACCCTTATTCACAAGAGACAACAACAAATCTTACATTGCATTATTCACTTGTGCAGTCACTCGAGCAGTGCACTTGGAAATAGTCTCTAGTCTCAGTTCTGAACATTTTTTACTTGCATTCAGACGTTTCATCTCCAGAAGAGGTATGTGCAAGGTTGTGAATTCCGATAACGCTTTGACTTTTAAAGGTAGTGAAAAGGAACTAAAGAAACTTTATATGAACATTAAGAACTTTGAAATTCAGAACTATTTTGGTAATAAGGGTATCAAATGGAATTATATAGTAGAAAGAGCCTCATGGTGGGGGGGTTATTGGGAGCGAATGGTTCGTATGACAAAGGTCATTTTGAGGAAAATTCTTGGTAGGGCATTGGTTACATTTGAAGAACTGCAAACTATACTTGCAGAAATTGAATCTATTATTAACTCTCGACCTTTAACTTATGTATACAATGACCCTGTAGAGCCATTCCCTCTCACCCCAGCCCATTTCTTAATAGGAAAAAGGTCAACTGCATTGCCACCACAAAGTGGCCGTTTAGTGATAGCAAGTCAATCTAGTTCTCAAAAACTTTTAATTAAACGATATTTGTATCGTGAGAGACTTTTTAACGAATTCTGGAAGCGCTGGAAATTTGAATATATTTTGCAGTGGAGAAATGCTAATGTTGTAAAACCTGTTAATCCAATTTCTAATTTTAATATAGGTGATATAGTCCTAATAGGTGATGACAAGGCCCCAAGACAAATTTGGAAGTTAGGAAAAGTAATTGAGACACATGTAGGACGTGACAATAAGGTAAGATCTGTAACCTTAAAAACTTCATCAGGAATGTTAAAAAGACCCATTCAACTTCTTTGTAACTTGGAAGTCCAAGGGGACTTACCTTAATTAAACCAACTGTTCACCTGTAAGGTAATATTAATATTGTTTTCATTTTTCAATTGTATCCAGGTAACATTTGTTGACGATACTTTATGAGTGGACTGTATATCATTTTAATAATTACTATTCTGAAGCTATTACTTCACAAACATTTAATTAAACTATTATACATATAGTATGTACATATTTACAGTTATTAGAGGACGTATTATTAACGTATTCAAATATGTTGACACCATAGTCAACGCAAACTATAAAAAAGGTGAACCATATCACCGAACAAGATAAACAAAAGAGATGTTACTCTTACAACGAAAAACAATACAACTGCTCCGCTAAAGCGGGAATGCAAGTGAACAAGAGATGCGCGCCAAGGTTGCGCATATAGCCAAACTAAGGTGAGCGGCAACATACCGGCCCACCTTGAAACATTGTTTCAAATTTACAGTTCTTATTTGTTATACCAAATTATAATTAATTATACGAAAATATTATATATGCAATTTAAATAATAAAACTTATACAAAAGAAATATTAATAACATTGTAAACAATAAAATAATACAAATGAAATACAATAAACAAATTAAATTTAACTATATACATTATTCATTTTCAAACAATTTTTTTTTTTTTTACTTTTCCAAAGGCAGAAGAGCAATTTTGGAAATAGGTCGTTTATATGTCCCATTTCTTGTTTTAACGGAGACTACGCGTATTTTGTTATCCTTTCCTGGAATAATTTCTACTATTCTACCCAAAATCCAACTACATATGGGCAAGTTTTCTTCCTTTAATAATACCATATCCCCATTTTTAAGGTTATCTTTCTCAATTTTCCATTTATTTCTCTGTTGTAATGTACTTAAATAATGGCATTGCCATTTTTTCCATATTCCTTGAACTATTTTAGTTAATTTTTGCCAGGTATCTAATCGATTATCTGGAATGCCAGAGAACTCGGGTTCGATCACCGCTGTGATGGGTCGACCAACTAAAAAATGGCCGGGAGTCAAGACGTCCAAATCTTCGATATCGTTTGAAAGGGGGGTAAGGGGTCGAGAATTGAGGATTCCCTCAATTTGACAAACAACGGTTAAGAATTCCTCATATGTTAATTTAGCGTTTCCTACTGCGCGTTTCAAATGATACTTAAACGATTTTACGCCTGCCTCCCATAGCCCTCCAAAATTTGGGGCACGGGGTGGCAGAAATTTCCAATTAATATTCTCTGAATTTAAAAAATTAGTAAGGTTTTCATCAGGCTGAGTAGCTAATCTATGTAACCTTTTTAATTCATTATTTGCACTAACAAAATTTGTTGCATTGTCACTGAATAATGTTTGGGCTTTGCCTCGTCTAGCAAAAAATCTTTTTAAAGTTGCGATAAAAGCTTCGGATGTTAAATCGCTAACTACCTCTAGATGCACGGCTTTAGTAGGCATGCAAATAAAAATACAAACAAAAATTTTGTTATAGATTCCTTTTCTTTGACCCCGATATTTAATTAAAAAAGGGCCACAGAAATCTATACCGGTACAATAAAATGGATGAGTCACATTTACTCGTTCCTTTGGCAAATTTCCCATAAGTTGATTGACCGTTAAAGGTTTAAATTTGTAACACGTTACGCAGTTACGAAATATTTTCCGAGCTAAAGATCTCCCACTAACTATCCAATATTTTTTCCTAACGTGGTATAACAAGGCTTGAGGTCCTACATGAAAGAATTTTTTATGGAAATGTTCCATAATCATGGAAGATAATTTATGGTCGTGGGGCAACAAAAGGGGATGTTTACTATCAAAATTTAAATTAGCATTTTCCAGCCTTCCACCGACTCTTAGGAGTCCCTGAGAATCTAAAATTGGATTAAAACAATTTAATTTACCTGATACGGGCTTCTTTTTCTCTAAGCAGATCAATTCTGCGGCAAACTGTGTATACTGTACCTGTCTGATTAAATGCATTTCAGTTTCGTTTAATTCGGTGCTTCGGAGTGGTCCAGTTACTTTATTTGCCTTTGCTCTTGTATTCCTAATAAATCTAAAAATAAAACTACATATTCTAATTAATTTACAAAAATTATTTGTTAATGAAAACAAATGATTATAAAAGTTCTGGGAAGAATCCGTGGATTGGATTAATCCACACAACACTGCAGGGTTAGCGTCACCCTGGTGATTATTTTTCAACTCACTAATCACAATACTATTATCACTGGGGGACAGATAGTCAGAGTCATTGTTTATGATACTACTGGATTTACTTAGAAAGTCTGGTCCCTGCCACCACAACTGATTATCCATTAAATCGGTGGTAGTTAGACCTCGTGAAATTAAGTCTGCTGGATTTTCCGCAGAGGACACATGGTTCCATGTGAAGTTTTTAGACAGTTCTTGAATTTTGGCAACCCTGTTGCCAACAAATGTTTTCAATTTCCAAGGCTCGGTTTGGATCCAGGCAAGAGCTATTTGAGAGTCTGTATAGAGATAAATATTATTGATCTGTAACCTCAAAGATTTCAAAATTTTCACAATTAATTTGCATAACAAAAGACAACCAGATAACTCGAGTCGAGGGATAGAAACAGTTTTTAGAGGTGCAACTTGAGATTTGCTGCTAACCAAATTGGAGACAATTTCAGAATTATGAATAGACTGAATATACACGGCTGCTCCAAAAGCTAATGACGATGCGTCGGCGAATCCGTGTAAGTTTATTTGTTGTGCTTCAGGAATTAAAACATAGCGATTTATTCTAAGTTGTTCAAGAGCTTTTAACGAAGTGGCGAATTCTAGCCAATTTTGAGCAATAGGGCTTGGAATAGGGTCATTCCAGTCCAATTTTAATTTCCATAGTTCCTGCATAAACAACTTGGCTTTGACAATAACAGGACCGATGAGACCCAATGGGTCGAAAATGCGAGCAATGTCTGATAAGATGCTTCTCTTTGTCATAGACTTTAACTGACACAAATTTATTTTAAATGTGAAAGCATCTAAATTGGGTTTCCAGGCAACCCCTAGGGCTTTGGTTTCCTTATCAGAGAATGTGTACTCAGGGTATGTCTCTTTAGAAAAGTCAAGTAAGGAAATATGATTTGCATTCCATTTATGTAAATTCATTCCAGCGCTTTCTAACAAGTGTATAAGTTGTTTTTGAAGCTCCCTAGTAGATTCTAGCGATTCTTCCCCACTTATTATATCGTCCATATACGAATCATGTAGCAAAATATCGGATGCCTTCGGATATTTCTCGGCTTCTTCAAGGGCTAATTGCTTCAACGTTCTAATGGCTAAAAAAGGGGCACAAGCGGTACCGTATGTTACGGTATTAAGTTCATAGGTTTCAATTTCTGAGTTCACATTATCTTTCCATAAAATTCTTAATAATTTTCTCTGATCCTCGGTAATCATTATTTGGTGATACATTTTTTCAATATCGGCCAAAAACACAAATCGGTGTTGTCGAAAGCGTAACATGATTTCATATAAATCTTCATTAACTACACCCTTATATGTGATATCGTTTAATGATATTCCACTAGTTGTCGGACTCGAAGCATTAAACACAACGCGAAGCTTCGTAGTAGATTTTTCGGGCCTATAAACGCCATGATGCGGTAGGTAATAACAGCTAGATTCATTTAAATTATCAACAATTTTTGTCATATGATTCAAATTAGTGTATTCTTTAATAAAATCACAATAAAGATTTCGCATTGTTGGATTCTTTTCTAAACGATTCCATAACTGCTGGAGCCGTTTTTCTGCGATAGATTTAGACTCCCCAAGAACACTAGCATCTTCCTTCAAAGGCATGGCTACCATAAATCTTCCCGATTTATCTCTCCGATACGTTTCTAAAAAATGCTTTTCACAAAATTCTTCTTCCTGACTAATTGGACGTAAGTCAATTTCAGGAGCTTCTATTTTCCAGAATTTTTGAATGGTTTCATTAAGATAATCATTGCATGCAGTAAAACCGCAAAAAGTATTTTCAGATACATTGCGGTCTATGGTTCCCGCAACAATATACCCAAAAACGCTATTTTGAAAGGTGAATTGTCCTATTTTAAATTTATCTGCTTTTAATATTTCATAGAAAAATTCAGCACCAACTAAAGCATTTATTTTAGATTTTTTCCAAAATTCACTATCAGCTAATTCAAGGTCATGTGGCAGATTTAAACTTCTTATGTTTATATTGTGTGAAGGAATGAATTCTGTTATTTTAGGTGTGATTAAAAATTCAATTGGTTCACTAAATGAATCATCTTTATTGGAAATAATGGTACGTACTGAAGATTTCACATTTGTCATCTTACCATTAATTCCTGAAATATGAATATCGCATTTCCTTTTTTGCAAATTCAATAAATGAGCGAGTTCTCTGTCTAACAGGTTACATTGACTACCATTATCAATAATAACACGAACCGGAATCTTTTTTTTATTGCTACTTTCCAAATAAACTATAGCAGTTGACAGCAATACATGTTTTTTACTTTTTAAGATGGGATTATTAATCTCGTTATATAATGTCATCGAAACATTATTTTTTTCTTTCTGCAATTCAGGATATGAATCATTTGATTGCAGCAGGTGCAAGCCTTTTTCTGACGCCGTCTGGGAGTCAGGATTTTGTTTGTGTTGTTTTGATGGGAAATTATTACTTTTTGTTCCCGGCAAAGTTCGATGTAGAAGTGAATTATGTCTTTTAGAACAGATATTACAAATTTGTTTATTTTTACAATTTGATACCTGATGATTGGATTTCAAGCAATTAATACATAACAAATATTTTTTTACTGTTAGGAATCTTTCGTGTTCATTTAATTTTAAGAATTCACAACATTTAGATAAAGAATGATTTCCTTTACAAAGGGGACAATTTTGATCATTAAAGGAATCATTTTTAGAAAAGAAGGTTTTTATTCTAGTACTCTTTTCCGCATTCATTACTTTCGGTTTCGTATTCGAAACGCATTGTAAATTTTCTAACACCAAACTTCTTTTTTGTAAAAAGTTAATGAAATCGCACCATGTTGGCAATTCTGTAGAACTTAAAGATAATTCAAATTGTTTTTTGGATTCTTTATCTATTTGTTTAAGAATCACATTTATGAGTAAGGCCTCCGTAAAGGGATTCATTTCCAATCCTATACATTTGAGTGCTCGAATATTTTTTTGACAACTATCTGTAATTGTTCTCAAATTTTTAACTAAATCTTGAGATAGATTCTCTACGTTTAATATCTCATTTAAGTGAGAATTTACAATCATTCTTTTGTTTTGGAATCTATCTTCCAATGCTTTAAAAAGCGAAATATATGAATCGTCTTCGGTAATTACATCTAGTGCTCTTCCACAAAGTGTAGATTTTAGATAATATAACTTTTGGTTATCTGAAAGTTTATCATTCTGATCAATTAAGGTTATAAATTGATCTTTAAAACTATACCATTCATTATATTGTCCATTAAATTTGGGTAAAGGAATTTCAGGTAAACGAAAATTGATAATAGGATTATCTTTAGATTCATTTAAAACACTTTCATTTTTACTAATGTTATTAGAGAGTAAGAATTTTCGAAGCCTTACCTCTAATTTTTCTGTCTCTTCTTCCAATTCTGCGAAGGCGTTCAATTGAACTTCCAGTTCCGATTCATCAGCTATTTCGTAATACTGGATTTTCAAATTATCCAGTTTTGTTACTATTTTTTGCAGATTATCCTTCTTTATTTCTAAAGTTATAATGTCTTTATTGTCGTCACTAACAGTCTCTAAATATGTCACTATCTTAGTCAATTGGCCTTTCAAGGTTCCGCGTTGGCGATTAAGGATAACTAATTTATTTTTATCCATAATTAATTTTCATCAATGAGCACCACTATTTTTCATTATATTACGATTGATCTTCCTCCGGTTCTACTAGACCAAATGTTGACGATACTTTATGAGTGGACTGTATATCATTTTAATAATTACTATTCTGAAGCTATTACTTCACAAACATTTAATTAAACTATTATACATATAGTATGTACATATTTACAGTTATTAGAGGACGTATTATTAACGTATTCAAATATGTTGACACCATAGTCAACGCAAACTATAAAAAAGGTGAACCATATCACCGAACAAGATAAACAAAAGAGATGTTACTCTTACAACGAAAAACAATACAACTGCTCCGCTAAAGCGGGAATGCAAGTGAACAAGAGATGCGCGCCAAGGTTGCGCATATAGCCAAACTAAGGTGAGCGGCAACAACATTGATTTTTGTATTTGATATAATTTCTATTTTCAGTATTATGTGGTTGTGAAATTTGTTATTATGTATTGTGATTTTTTTATTGGTTGTAATTTTTTGAATTGTATTTGATTTGGATTTGTTCAAAATTTTGTATTGAACTTAACTTACCTTTCGGGGCGGGAGGATGTTGCAAATTGAATTGTCTTTTTGCATCCTCTCAGGTGGCGCTACTAGTCGCGCCGATGTATGATTACTGAGTAGTTAAAAATGTGATCTGAAGGGAGTCGGTCGTGCTTGACCGTTTAAAATATATAGCGCTTAAGAAATGTTTATTTATGTTTTATTGTGAATCCGTGTTCTATATGTTTTGTGAAGTGAATAAATAAAATGGAAAAGAACATCACTTGTATTATTTATGGAAATGGATTATTACAATGTGTGAGTTTATGGAACAAATGAAAGATTTATAAACACGGGAATTAACAGCGATTAAATTTTTCGACAAAGCTATTTTCACTATATGTCAATAAAATTTTGTAAGACCTGAAATGTGAAAAAGGCGCCGCAGGCGCCACTGAGCGGAAGTTTCATAAAGTCGGATTTTTCAAGGATCGCGAATCAGCTGGTCGCCGAAGGCGGATACTATATAATAAACCATACCTCTACGGAATAACTTGATGGGGGGAAAGAAAAAAAATCTTCAAAAATGGGCGTTACCCTTGAAAGAAAGAAAAAAAAAATAAAAATAAAAATGAAACTGAAGTTGATGTCAGTTTTAATGATTTTAATTTCAGTTTCTTAGCTTATCCTTTAAGCAAAATCTAGCTATAATTCTATAAGTTAAATGTTTTTTTTTTTTTTTTTTGGGGGGGGGGGGGTCTGTAAGTTAGATGTTATTATTTTTTCTTTTTTTTCGGTAATGCACACGTACATGCAAAATAACATGATTGTTTTTAGAGAAACGTTTTACGACAGGGCTTGTATTCCTCAGAAAACGTACTTTTACATAACACGCAAGCAAACGTGTGTTAAACTACCGCCGTCTGTTGAACAATCTGTTGTGAATCATTTAAACAATATTTTACTAACACCATCATATATTTCTACTTAATTATAAATAATTTAAAAACCAGATCTTGTAATTACAATTAAGTATATTAATTTTATTTTCAATGTTTTTTTAATAAATCGCTTGCGTCTCCCGAGACCGCAGGCGATTTGTCTGTGTAATCTTAAATGATGTGTGCAGTGTTGCTAGGTATAGAGATATATGGCTATGTTTTTTTTTTTTTTTTTTTTTTTTTTTATTGGTGGGCAGTGTTGCCAGATGAAAATTTAAATTTCCCTACTTTATGGAGAAAAAATCCCTACGTTAAAATATTTTTACCCTACAAAATACCCTACAATTCAAAACTATTAATAGAAATTATATAAAATCATATTATTATTATTATTTTAATATTTTCTAGTATTTAAAAAAAAAAAAAAAAACATGATCCATTATTATTAAAATACACATAAGTTGATTGTTGAAACAAACGGACAAATAAAAACGGGTACCTAATTATATGTATACAAATGTATATTTGTGAAAACACAGTAAATAAAATAAATTATGTTTCTATATATTGTTTAAATTTAATACTGTCAGCTCTTTATTTTATTAAATTATTAAATCAAACAGCTAATCTTATTTGACATCTTTTCGCATCAAACTTACCTAATAAATTTAATTTAGTAATGAATAATCAATGTTAAACCAGCAAATATCGACTTGATAGGTACCTTACTCCGACGCCTTAGGGGGTGTGGCTACACGAAATGGGTGGTGTGATCACATCAAAGAGAAATAAAAAAAACTAATTTACAGAAAGGAAAACGAAAGACAACGCATTTTGACGTAAAACAAAATAAAATACACTTTTAGATCTGTATAATATATTTTCGATTAAGATTTTGTGCTGCAAAATATATTTTATTTGAGGGGTGGATGCATACAAATTACAAATAACTTGACAATTGGCATTTCCAGGAAGTTTAATTTGAACATGTACATGACTTAATGTCTAATTTATTTTAAAACTTTGATGTTAATTATAAGAAAATATTAAATAAAGGTTATATTTTTTATTAAAATTACATAATAAATTTACCATTTCGGAATAATAGTAATAATAATAAAAGGGAGGTTATTTAAAAAATATGCAAATTTTCCAACTATTATAATTTATGCCGGCTCAATTATAATAATGCCCTTTTTTCTCCCAAACTAATTTTCTTGAGTAATTTTTCCCAGTATGTAACTAAGATTAAATAGGAAGAAAACAACTCTTATAAAATGTAGTAAAAGTACAAGAAGTAGAGGGCGGTATTAATAATGCACTGGAATAAATTAGATATGTTGGCAATTCTGAGTTATGAAATGTTTCCCTTCGCATCAATCTGTAATAAAATAATGTATCAGAAACAAAGTTTTGTAAGCAACTTTTTTACAGATAAGATTAAAACTTTTTGCGTTTTTAAAAAGAATTTAAAAATTTTCATCAGATAATAGAAAAATCCCTACAAAACAGAAAAAAAAAAAAAAAAAAAAAAAATCCCCCTACGCCAAAATCAGAGCAAAAAAACCCTACTGTAGGGAGAAATCCCTACATATGGCAACACTGTTGGTGGGGCATTTTTCAAAAATTTCGTTTTTGTAGGGATATTTCAGGTAACCAAATATATATATATATTATAATTGCAAAAATATTTATTTTGTTTTATTTCACATTGTCTTTTAGATTTTAGCAACTATAACTGAACTGTGTATGTGTAGTGTACGTACATAATTAACTTACTCCGTATTACGTTCTACTACTACTATGATTATGATTATCATTATACTTTAAAATTTATTAAATTAACAATATTTAAATTCATTTTACATTTACATCTTTGTTCATTATAATAATGGTATAAAATAAATCTCGACTGATTTTTAATATAAAGTTTGAATTACTGATCTCACATTTAATATTTGACAAATACATCTGTTTTTATTTATTTATTTTCTAAAGTTTTATTTGTGGTACTTGTATAATGGTCCTGCCCCATGTAGTCACTCTATAGTACTTTTCTTTTATAGCAGAGCGGCCCCCATAGCTGCTATGAAAGTTGTTGAATTTTTAAAGCCAAGAAAAATTAAAGATATTTTTTTTTTTAAAAAAGGTAATATCCTTATTAAATAAATATTTTACACCAAATTAAAAATACCATTGAGTTATTAGTTCCCCATCATACTATAGGTATGGGGAACTTAGGTAATCCTGAAAATTTTAGTTCCCAATCATACTATAAGTATGGGGAACTTAGATAATCTTGAAAATTTTCGACCTCGGTTTTTTGACTTTTTTACACGTTTTCAGGTGTGAGGAATCCGAAAATGACAAAATTTGTATGGTGTCTGTAAGGTGTGTGTTAGTTTGTTAGTCTGTGTACACGATATCTCACGAACAAATTGTCGCAGAGAGGTCAGATCAGTATTAAAATATTACTTTCGACACTGGCAAGAACCCTATTTATTTGCAACATTCGAATTAAAAAACTTCGTAAGTTATTAGAAATTTACGATTTTCTTAACATGAGAGAATAGGACAAAAATTCACTTAAACGTGCATTTAATGGAAACTTTTTACTGTAAAAATGTCAGACCAGTTTTAAAATATCAGTTTTGATGCCGGAATGAACATCAGTAACTATAAATATGCTACTTTGAAACTTTCGCAAGTTATTGGAAATTTACGAATTTCTTAACATGGCAGAATAGGGCAAAATTTCACATAAACGTCAATTTTGAGAGATATTTTCATCGTAAAGATATCAGACTACTTTTGAAATATTATTTAGGACACTGGCATGAATATTAATGACTATGAATTTTCCAATATAAAAATTTCGTAAGTTATTGGAAATTTACGATTTACTTAACAAGTCAGAATAAGGCAAAATTGAGCATAAATTTCCATTTTGAGGATCATAAATACATTAGACAACTTCAAAATTACATTTATGATATTTGTTTGAACATGATTGAATACAAATATTCTAATAGGAAAATTTTGTAAATTATTCGTAATTATACGATTTTATCAACATAGCGAAATTGTAAATTTTTCATATAAATATGAATTTTGAGGATTATTGCATTGGAAATAGTAGCATGAAAACTAAACAACGGAATTGACCCTGATAAAATAAATTAATAGATTAGAATAAGATAAATATATCGAAGTGAACGGTGGATAGCCTATTAGGCGGGGATTTCGTTCTGTCACTGTATCAAGCTTTGGTCAAATTCATTTTCTTAACATGATTATAATATGTCTCGCACTAGAAATTAATGAAACATAAATATGGTGGGGAACTGAGCAGAGTCCACCTATGCCAACTAGTTTTTACATAATTTTAACTGGCTAAATAAAATTCCAATATGTGTTTTCACAAAGATCTGATTTTACCTAAATTTACGCATGTCCAATGTAAAAAAACAAATTGTATATTAGAAAATGCACTAGAATTCAGCAAATAATTCGTAAATAAAGAAGAAAAAGCACTTTAACTAGGTATATCCTTGCAATCTGTGTTTTCAAGCAAGATATTTTTTTGGATGGAATTTAATAATTTTACTGTTATTGGAAAAAGCATAGTATAAGAGATTTTGTTTTCAAAGAATCATATATATTTTCATTAACTGCATTTTTATAAAAATACTGTAATTTGTTTTAATAAAAAATAATGATAATGATGATATTTCACATAATCAAATTACGTAAAATACGCCAAAATTGAATTTTTAATTTAAATTTTAAATTTAATCTTTTCAGTACTAACAATTGTTGACTTTGACAAGATAAATAAGAAATCAATATCAATCTGTTTAATATATGGCACCACTAGTGTATTTTGAAGTAGGGATTACCGTATGCTGAATTTTTTTTAGTGTAGAGTGAAAAGGGATTTTTTATGACTTTTGTAGGGATAATTCAAATTTTCATCTAACAACACTGGATGTCTGTCACAAGCGTGCAACCACGCCTTCTCCCGACCAAAGAGATTAAGCATAAACATGCATGTCATGGTGGATGAAAGGTCGCGTAGCGACGTCACAGTTCAATGGCAGAGCAACTGGTACTCCCGGTACTTGCATTTCTCAGGCTGAAACTGCGCATGCTCGAATAGAACTTGTTTATTTACGCGACCATTCATATTTAAAATTAAAGCAGAGCTGTAGCTTGAGCGAATTCACAACTGAACGGAAAAATTCACGTAATATTGAAGTATTCATATTCGCATAGTTTACCGTATTTTAAGATAAGTAATATATTTTACAATTAATTTTTAAAAATAACGTTTTGAATACTTCTTACAATTTATATAATTATTAAAATCTTAATTTCTTCAAATTTCCGATTCATTACGGATGAAGAGGAAATCTATGGAATTTTCAATTCGGTTGCTTTGATTTGCTATGAGGATAGAACAAGTTAAAGTGTATTATATTTGTTCATTCCTAGCTATTAAATCTGTCGTGGCCGCAATGTCCTCCATGTTCCCATCAAAATTATACCTCTGGGAGTTTCCGAAGCAGAGGAGTCATCCTCTCCGTGTAAGATCAAAATTGTGATGGCATGTCTTCGGACCACCTCTAGTGAGTACCAGACTGTCGAGAATTGCTCAGCACTAGTTCGACGTAAAACCCAATCAGACAACCTAGAAGTTATTTTAATTATAGGTTTGTTTTTAAAGTGATTAAAAACATATTTTGTTTACGTGATAAAATTTTTGTGAATGATTTCGTCTGCGTCTGATTGATTTTATGGAACATGGCATAATGAAAGAAATAATAATAAAGTAATATTTAACGTGTGATTCTTTTTCTATTATTATTATTATTATTATTATTATTTTCCATAATTTTAATTACGTAGATTTACATTTACATCTCAAATTACTATAAATCTTTTTTTTTTTTTTTTTTTTTTTAATTTACAGTACAATTTACAACATTAGAAGATCGACTTAAAAAATTATATTTTACATTATTTATTTTCGGCTCTAAGTTAACAATATAGATGTGATTATTTATTTGAAATTATTAGCGAACATCTAGCATATTTTATATTTAAAGTCAAATTTACGATAATAATTTCAAGTACGTAATCGCATCTGTAATGTTCATTTAGAACCAGACTTTGTTTACATTAAAAACATAAGAGATAACGTTTTTAAAGAAAGAACAATAGGGCGGGTTTTTCAAAGATTTTATTTGGGTACTGCAAACACTGCACGCCGGAAAACGCTGCCGTCAAGTTTACTTTACATTTTTTTAAAACTTTCTGTGGCAGTGTTGCCAGAAGAAAATTGAATTGTTCCTATAAAATGGAAGAAATATCCCTACATACCCTACGCCAAAATATTTTGTCCCTACAAATCTCCCTATGGAACAAAACTATTAACAGAAGTTATGTAAAATCGTATTATTACTGAAATTTCTTGGACTCAAAAGAGAGAGTGATTGATTCTTATTAATATACAAATAATTTGGTTGCTTAAACAAATGAAGGAACAAAAAGACGGGTCCAATAAACTAATGGTTGCGAATTCTAAGGGGCGTGACTACAATAGTTGAGTTTGCGAGCATATCGAGGAAAAATAAAGATTGAGTTGCAGAAAGGTAAAGGAAAAAAAAAAAAAAAAAAAAAATGCATTCGACATGATACAAAATAAAATACACATTAATATTGCCATGATACATTTAAATTTGGAATTTGCCAGTATTGCAGAATGTATTTCATTTGAGATGTGGGCGTATACAAAAAGTTATTTTCAACAGTAAGTGTTTAAAGATACTTCCAGTTTATTTAATTTTATTCCTTCGTCAAAATTATATGTGACAGATTCCTTTTCAAAACATTGGTGATAATCTGATTTCAATTTATCAATGTTGGCAGCTATGAGTATGTTATTTTAAATAGAATTACAAATATTGATATAAAATGAATTGGAAAATAATAATAATAAAAATAGTATATAATAATAAAAATGTTTTAATTTGCTTTTACTGCATATTTTAAAACTTTTAAGTTTAGATTGGAAAATTACAAATTAAAATTAAATGTTGAATTGCAATTAATAATTTGATAATGTAATGACAACGTGCAAATACTCTTTCTTTTCTTTCTTAC
The DNA here is from genome assembly GCA_963930645.1 of Salticus scenicus. NCBI lineage: Eukaryota > Metazoa > Arthropoda > Arachnida > Araneae > Salticidae > Salticus > Salticus scenicus. Next base: position 209,732,163 of record OZ005661.1, read on the forward strand.
TAATGAGTGAGACACTTTTAACAACTTGCATGTTTTCTTATTTGCATAATAAGCCTTTATGATTTTGGCACTTATTATTTATTATATTTATGATTTTGGCATTTTCGACGGAGGTAAGCATCGGTTGCGACCGAATGCAGGTACTCCTAAGCAACTACGTTGACGTTGATCACTGAATGGATGATTTCACTAAAGAAAATATTTTCACTCTGGGTAAATTATTCCAGTTATCTATCGGTATTCCTTTGGTATATCGCCAAACGTTGCTCTCATGTTTCTCGTGAAAAGGTAAAGTGCACAGAATTATTCCTTTAATAGGATATTTTTACATATTACATTGCAAATAGGTTACAATGCAATAATAATAATATGTATCTTACTACGTGAAATAACATACATCTCTAGTAAATACGGTATCCATTGTGACAGGTTTGCACAAGCACATGCATTGGTCGGGAGCATCCATGTGTTACTGTACGGGTACACCTGTTCATACAATGTTTAACACAGAGAAATCGCATGCGGTCTCCATAGATCGCTAGCGATCTTATGGAAATATAATATCTGAAAACGTATCATCTATCATATGTCACACGTCTAATTTTTAAATTACTCATACTTATGTAATAATATATCCCGGTGTTAATTAAATATTGCTTTAGGTGATTTATACGGGATTGCTCAACAGACTAGAATAGAATAGCTGCCAATATTTTAATTTATTCCTGAGTAATTTTAGCTCCCGCCTCTATTACATACCACTTATTTTTTAGAAGTAATATTTTTCTTATTTTATCGAAGTTATATATTGAGGAAAATTTTTCTATAAATAAAGTGGTATGAAATAAAGGCGGAGCTAAAAGTACTCCGGAATAAATTAAAATATTGGCAGCTATGCAATAGTTTAACACGCTTGCTTGTGTGTTACATTAAAGTAGGTCTTCTGAGGATTACGAGCCCTGTCGTAAAACATTTATCTAAAAACAAATATGTTAGTTTGAATGTGCATGTACAGTCAGAAAAAAAAAAAAAAAAAAAAAAAAAAAAAAAGCCACCCCACCTAATTTTGCCATAAATTGTCGTAGAAACATGCAGCTGGTGCCAATCGATTTGTAATAACGTCTAATTTGCATGGTAGAGTTAGATTTTGCTCAAGGTGTCGTCCACATATTAAGTCTAGCATCAACTTCATTTTTTCCAATTGTAACCCCCAAGTTTTATAATTTATTTGAATTATTTGGATCAGATCATCGTGGAAAATGGTATAGTTTATATATTTTGCTCAATTTTTCAAGGAGTTATAAGGTGTCAAAGTATGGGGATGCTAATGTGAAATGAATGTGACAAACATTAATTGATATCTTCCCAAAAAATTATTATATTCAAATTCTGGTTTTTTTATGCGTTAGATTGATGTGATCCGAACATATTCCATGCATATTTTTGCCAAAAAAACATTTTTTGAATAATGAAAATTATTAATAAATTCATATTTGAAAAAATAATGAACTATGACCTATGTTAATTTTTGCATGGATAGAACGGGCATCATCAAAAACATAGGTTTCCAAATTTATAGTTCGTTCCTAACATTATTTTTTGAATTGCAGTGATATTTTATACTTTACTGCTGTTAGGGGGCAGTCACTTCTCTTCTTATAATTTGTATCCTCTGTGAGTAAAATCCGTATATATTTAACGAAAAACTATTTTAATTTACGTTTATGTTATTCTTATAGTTTTCTAAGCAACATTTCGATGTTTATTATACAAATTGGCTTATGTTTACAAAATCATCGCAATGCCGGCGAGAGATTGGGAAACCAAAAGAAATTAAGCCCCGCGTCTACATCGCTGTAAAAAAAAAAAAAAAAAAAAAAAAAAACTAGTTTGCATATCCGTATTTGACCCTTTACGTGACGCTGGTATGCATGAATCTCAATAGCATTTACTATACCGAATGCTGAAGGCATGTAATGGTGGATGAAAGGGCCGCGTAGTGACGTCACTTTTAAATGACAGACCAACTGGTGCTCCCGGTACTTGAATTTCTCAGGCTGGAACTGCGGATGCTCGAATAGAACTTGTTTACTTACGCGACGCTTCATATTTAAAATTAAAGCAGAACTGTAGCTTGAACGAATTCACATCTGAACGGAGAAATTCACGTAATTTTGAAGTATTCATATTCGCATAGTTTACCGTATTTTAAGATAAGTAATATATTTTACAATTAATTTTTAAAAATAACTTTTTGAATACTTCTTACAATTTACATAATTATTAAAGTCTTAATTTCTTCAAATTTCCGATTCATTACGGATGAAGAGAAAATCTATGGAATTTTCAATTTGGTTGCTTTGATTTGCTATGAGGATAGAACAAGTTAAAGTGTATTATATTTGTTCATTCCTAGCTATTATATCTGTCGTGGCCGCAATGTCCTCCATGTTGCCATCAAAATTATACCTCTGGGAGTTTCCGAAGCGGAGGAGTCATCCTCTCCGTGTAAGATCAAAATTGTGATGGCATGTCTTCGGACGACCTCTAGTGAGTACCAGACTGTCGAGAATTGCTCAGCATTAGTTCGACGTAAAACCCAATCAGATAACCTAGAAGTTATTTTAATTATAGGTTTGGTTTTAAAGTGATTAAAAACATATTTTGTTTACATGATAAAATTTTTGTGAATGATTTCGTCTCCGTCTGATTGATTTTATGGAACATGGCATAATGAAAGAAATAATAATAAAGTAATATTTTACGTGTGATTTTTTACTATTATTATTATTATTATTATTATTATTATTTTCCATAATTTTAATTACGTAGACATTTTCACGTTTACATTTACTTCTCGAATTACTGTAAATGTTTTTTTTTTTTTTTTTTTTTTTTAAATTTACAGTACAAATTACAACATTAGAAGATCGACTTAAAAATTATATTTTACATTATTTATTTTCTGCTCTAAGTTAACACTGTTGATGTGATTATTTACTTTAAATTATTAGCGAACATCTAGCATATTTTATATTTAACGTCAAATTTACGCTAATAATTTCAAGTACGTAATCGCATCTGTAATGTTCATTTAGGACCAGAATTTGCTTACATTAAAAATATGCGATAACATTTTAAAGAAAGAACAATAGGGGCGGGTTTTCCAAAACTTTTATTGGGGTACTGCAAACACTGCTCGCCGGAAAACGCTGCCGTCAAGTTTACTTTACGACATTTTTTTAAAACTTTCTGTGGCAGTGTTACCAGATGAAAATTTAATTGTTCTTATAAAATGGAGAAAATAGAAAATATCCCTACATTCCCTACGCCAATATATTTTATCGTCCATTCAGTGGAAAATAATTCTGCATTAAGTGTATTTATATTCCCTGTCCTTCAGAAACTGAGTTATAGGAGGAAAAGCCGTAGCATTCTCTCATAAAAAGTTTCTCCACAATAAACTATAAGATAAAGAGTTATTATATAAATAAGAAAACATGCAACTTGTTAAAAGTATCTCACTCATTAATAAAAAAGGAAGGAAAAAGTGTTTACACACATTGCCTTTACATTGTTAAATTATTAATGGTAATTCAACATTAAATTTCGCTTTAAATTTTCGAATCTACACTTATGTGTTTTAAAATATGCAGTAACAGCAACTTAAAACTATTTATTTATTATATACTGTTATTGTTATTTTTTCCCAATTCATTTTGTATCAATTCTTGTAATTCTGTTCAAAATAACATACTCATAGCTACCAACATTGCCAAATTGAAATCAGACTAAAACCAATATTTTTAAAAAGGAACCTGTCACATATAATTTTGACGAATGCATATATCTAAATAAACTGGAAACATTTATAAAAACATTTCCTCGAAAATAACTTTTTTTAATCGCTCTCACGCCTCAAATCGAATACATGCAATACTGACAAAATTTTATTCATAAATGTGTCATATCAATATGAATGTGTATTTGTTTTTATATCATGTAGAATGCATTTTCTTTTGTTTACCTTTCTGTAGATTAATCTTTATTATTTTTTCGACATGCTTGCAAAACCCAACTAGTGTAGTCACGCCCCCTAAGAGTCGCAACCATTAGTTTATTGGACGCATTTTTTTTTTTTTTTTTTTTTTTTTTTTTTGTGTGTGTGTGTGCGTGTTTCTTCATTTGTTTCAGCAATCAAATTATTTGTATTACGTAAGAATTAAATTACGGAAGTTTACGGTGTTTTAAAATATGCAGTAAAAGCAACTTAAAACATTTTATTTATTATATACTGTTATTATTATTTTTTTCCAATTCATTTTGTATGAATTCTTATAATTCTATTCAAAATAACATATTCATAGCTACCAACATTGCTAAATTGAAATCAGATTAAAACCAACCTGCCACATATAATTTTGACGAATGCATATAATTAAATAAACTGGAAACACTTATAAAAACTTTTCACCGAAAATAACTTTTTTTACTCGCTCACGCCTCAAATCGAATACATGCAATACTGACAAAATTCTGTTCACATATGTGTCATATCAATATGAATGTGCATTTTATTGTGTATCATGTAGAATGCATTTTCTTTTGTTTACCTTTCTGCAGATTAACCTTTATTTATTTATTTATTTATTTTTTCGATATGCTTGCAAAACCTATAAAATAATAATGAAGGAAGAAGGAGCACGTCAGTACTCTAATGCTTACAAACCATTTCTAGTGAATTGCCAGCGAAAGCTATTTTTGCTACTCAAAACCTTAAAGTAGGGCACCCATGCTCGGCACATTTATCGCTGTTTGTTGTGGGTGCTGCCTTGCTGACTCATTGACAGAGAGATGAGACGATTCAAAAATCTCGCCAACAAGTCGCCAACCAATCAGATTGAAGCATTGTTAAAACCCTATACCCGGTATTCCTGGATTTTACAAACCGAAACCAAAACATATACGCTCCTTCTTCCTTGTAGTCACGCCCCCTAATAGTCGAAGCCATTAGTTTATTGAACGCGTCAGTCGAAGAAGGAAGCGAAATAAGTATTGAGTTATATTACGATAAATACGATATATAATTGGATACGATATATTAGACCTATCGTCCAGGGTTAGTAGGCATTTTCGTTGAAAGAAATAGTTTGTTCGTTCGGTGCAACTTGCACATGAGTCCCGTGAGGTACAACTTGCACATTAGTCCCCTTTAAATATAGCGACCAGCGAAGCTGGCAAAGCATTCGTTGATTCACTACCTCGATTTTTTTTTTTTTTTTTTTTTTTTTTTTTTTTTTTTTAAGTAAAAATGAGAAGATTATTAAAGGTATATTGAGACATTTTATACTACAATATAAATATCGTATACAAATCTCAATTCTTTTGAGAAGGAGTTTTACTGCCTCCCCGAGTCCTTACTATCGCAATTCGCAACACTAATTTTTTTTTTTTTTTTTTTTTAAGGTAATATAGGACGCCAACTGAAACGCTGCGCACAGGCGCCTGACAACGCTGGCGCGCCCCTGGTACTTATTAATTTCTAACAGAATCGAGCACTAGCTGATTCTATTTGTATTTTATTCATCGCGAGTGCGAAGCGTCAAGAGTGGATTATGCATTTTCACTGTATTTCATGTATCACATTTTTCATAAGTAATTCGTAGTGTTAATATAATATATTTAAGGAATGATTTTAAATTTGAGTTTTATAACGGTCTTTATATAAGTTATATATGAATTTTATTCGTTTTAAATCATTCAATTTTATTATAGACAGTTTAACGCTCTCTTCGCAGATGTATTTATTTATTTATTTATTTATTTTTTTTGTGTGTGTGTTTCTTTATTTGTTTCAGCAATGAAATTACGTGTATGACGGAAGAATTAATCTTTTTCTCATTTAAGTCCAAGAAATTTAAATTATAATACGAATTTATATTTCTTCTGTTAATAGTTTTGTTGCATAGGGAGATTTGTAGGGACAAAATATTTTAGAGTAAGGTATGTAGGGATTGTTTCTCCATTTTGTAGGGGCAATTTAATTTTAATCTAGAAACAATGCGACACAATGCTAAAACAATGTCGCAAAGTAAACTTGACGTCAGTGCTTTCAGGCGGGCAGTGGTTGCGGTACCGAAATGAAAGCTGCGAAAACGCCGCCCCTATTGTTCTTTCTTTAAAAATTTTATCTCTTATGTTTTTAATGTAAACAAGAATTAATTCTGGCCCTAAGTGAACATTACAGATGCAATTATTTACTTGAAATTACTAGTGTAAATTTAATTTTAAATACAAAATGCGTTAGATGTTCCCTAATAAATTCAAGTAAAGAATCCAATCTACAGTGTTCACTCTGAGTCAGAGTTAAATAGTGTAAAATATACTTTTTAAGTCGATCTTCTTCTAAAGTTGTAAATTATACTCTAAATTCAAAAAAATTCATGTATTAGTAATTTAAGAAGAAAATGTTAATGTACGTAATCTTCGAAAATCAAATTTTGGAGAGGGGGGAAAAAAGGAATCGCTCATAAAAGATGAGTTTATTATTATTTCTTTTATTAATATGTGTCATGTTCCATAAAATCAATCAGACGCAGTCAAAATCATCCACAAAAATGTTATCGTCTAAATAAATAATGTTTGGAATCCCTTTGAAACAAAAATCTATAAGTAAAATAACATTTAGGAATGAAGAAATATAATATAGTTAAACTTATTCTATCCTCATAACAAATCAAAGGAACCAGATTGAAAATCCCATACATTTTCTCTTGATCCGTAATGAATGAAAAATTGAAAAAAATAAGATTTTATAATTATATAAATTGTAAGTATTCAAAAAGTACTTTTTCAAAAATTGATTGTTAATATATTATTTATCTTAAAATACGCGAAATATGAATATTTCAAAAATACATGAATTTTTCCGTTCAGATGTGAATTCGTTCAAGCTACAGTTTTACTTTTAATTTTAAATATGAAGCACCGTGTAAGTAGACAAAGTCTAATCGAGCATGCACAGTTCCAGCCTGAGAAGTTCAGGTACCGCGAGCACCAGTAGCTCTGTCATCGATCAATGAGGTAACTACTAGATATGGGATAAAGTTACATTTCAGTAATGGGTTACTGCGTTTCATCACTGTAAAAAAACAACTATTATCAGCTGCAAGAAACTCTCTGTGATTCACTGTAAAAAAATAACTATTACAAGCTGCAAGAAATTCTCTGTGATTGGAGAAATTAATTATTTTCTCCAGTCACAGAGAATTTCTTGCAGCTGGTAATAGCTATTTTTTTACAGTGTGCTACCTTTGTAATATATTCAAATATCCTATTATTTCTGTAATCTATTACTGTTTAATGGAAATGAGACTTCGAAACATGCAATTAATTACACGTGTATGTAGTGCATATGATTTAAGTTTTTGAATATCATCATTTTCGAATAGTATTCTTCACTTAATACAATCATGCATTCTTTGATGTAAAAAACAGAAATACTGTTCGGAATAGTGATAGTAAAGATTAAATATCGTACATAAAACGTTCACCCTAAAGAATACTCACATTCAAAAATAGAAAATTAGAAATAATATTGAGTAACAAAGCTACGTTTCCTGCAACAAAGAATATGTGAACCACGTTACTACTAATAATAATAATAAATGTTTTATAAAAAAGAAAAAAAAAAACAGTATAACATTTCAAATCCCAAACTGCCGAATAATTAAGTATATGGAAAAAAGAAAGAAAGAAAACTACAACTATGGTGTAGTAATGATTTCATAACAAGTAATATTATTATTGAATTTTAGAAATATGATTCACTGAAATATTTTAATTTATCATATTACTAACAATAAAACATTCAAAAGGTGTCGTCTTCAAAAAATATATGTGATTCTATTCTTCATAAAACACCAGAAAGTGAAAAAAATTATCTGCTGAAGTGAATTACAGCGACCACAAAAAATTATATAAAATTAAGCATTTTTGGCGATTTAGCGTTGTTAGGTGATAAGTTTGCTAGCACCGAGATTGCCGTGTACGAACTGTTTGCTTCTCCGCGAAGTGCTCAAAATCAATTGCCTAACAGTGTGAAATCGCCAAATATGCTTAGTTTTAATAATTTTCTGTGGTCGGTGTAATTCATTTCAGCCGATAATTTTTTCACTTTCTGGTGTTTTATGGAGAGTAGAATTACATATATTTTTTTTCAATATTTTTTGAAGACGACACCTTTTGAATGTTTCCTTCCTTGTGAGTGCATTGTTTAAAAAAGAAAACTTAATGCATTTGAAATACATAATTTAATGATGTAAATTATACATACATATATATGAATAATTAAATACTTAGCAAGTTAAGTATCTGAAAAATTAAATAAATTTATTTGACTAAAAAGTAATTGCTATTGAAAAATGACAATTTTTCGACGTTTTTACTTTTAAGCTGTGAAATACAAATACCATTCTCTTATCAAACCTGTCGCCATATAAAAACACAGGAAAATATAAAATATTCCCAAACACATTCACATACGTTACATGCTATTACGTAATTTCCATCCCAGCTGCTATGATCAATTTCAAATTTAAACATAAATATCCTACCAGGCAGATCTGCGCGGCGTTAATTAAATACCACCCCCCCCCCTCTCCTAAGCATTCCTGTCAAACAAGCGAAACTCAATAAGACATTACCCAAACGGTTTTATTCATCCGTGAAACATAATCAACACTAAATAAACATTTTTAAGCTAATATGGATGGTTTTAATATTACCACAATAATATCACTTATGTCTGACATTAAAATTATTTAGATTGATATTTCTCTTATAATATTCGGTTAAAACATTCGAGATTAATTAATATATTCAAGAAAATATTAGAGAGCTCAGCTGTATGGCAATCGAAAGTACTATATGAGCGTATCATGTGACTGGAGTATTTATTCTTTTAACTTGTTAACTGTTGGAGAGAAATTACTGTGACTGATAATAATATCGCTGAATAGATGATTTCACTAAATAAAATATTTTCACTGTGAATTGTCTATCGGTATTCTTTTGACATATCGCCAGATGTTCCTCGCAAAAAGGTAAAGTTGACATAATTATTCATTTAAGAGGATGTTTTATGTAATATATTACATTGCAACAATAACATACATCTCTAGTAATTACGGTACCCATTGCTCCATTATGACAGGTAAGCATACACTAACACCTGTAATAGGAATTGTTTATTTCAAACAAATCGCGTGCGGTCTCGGAAGACCGCTAGCGATTTTATGGAACTCAGAATGCCGAAAGAAGATTCGCCTATATCAAAGTCTTAATTTTAAATTACTCATTATTATGTAATAATATATCCCGGTGTTAATCAAATATTGCTTTAAAGTGATTTATACAATATTGCTCAACAGACTACAATAATAGCATAGCTGCCAATATTTTAATTTATTCCGGAATAATTTTAGCCCCTCCTCCATTTCGTTCCACTTATTTTTTTAGAAGTATTTTTTCTGATTTTATCCAAGTTATATATTGAGGAAAATTTTTCTGTAAGGTAAAGTGGTACGAAATAAAGGCGGAGCTAAAAATACTCCGGAATAAATTAAAATATTGGCAGCTATGCAATAATTTAACACGCTTGCTTGCGTGTTACATTAAAGTAGGTCTTCTGAGGAATACGAGCCCTATCGTAAAACATTTATCTAAAAACAAATATGTTATTTTGAATGTGCATGGACAGTCAGCAATAGAAAAAAAAAAAAATAAATAAATAAATAAATAAATAAAAGCCACCCCCCACACAATTTCGCCGTAAATTGCCGTAGAAACATGCGGCTGGTTCCAATCGATTTCTAATAACGTCTAATTTATAATGGTACAGTTAGATTATGCTCAAGGGGTCGTCTACATATTAAATCTGGCATCAACTTCATTTTTTCCAATTATAACCCCCATTTTTTATACTTTATTTGAATTATTTGGATCAAATCATCGAGGAAAATGGTATAGTTTATATATTTTGCTCAATTTTTTTATGGAGTTATAAACTGTCAAAGTATGGGGATGCTAATGTGAAATGAATGTGACAAACATTAATTGAAATCATTCCCAAAAAATTATATTCAAATTCTGTTTTATTTATGCGTTAGAATGAAGTGATCCAAACATAATCCATGCACATTTTTGGCAAAAAAAAAAAAAAAAAAAAAAAAATTGAATATGAATGTTATTAATAGATTCATATTTGAAAAAAATATGAATGATGACGTATGTTAATTTTTGCACGAATAGAACGGGCATCATAAAAAATATAGCTTTCAAAATTTACAGTTCGTTCCTAACATTAATTTTTGAATTACAGTGATATTTCATATTTTACTGCTGTTAGGCATTGCTGCCAATATTTTATGCTATTCCGGAGTACATTTAGCCCCGCCTTTATTTCGTACCACTAATTTTTTATAGTAACTTTTTCTTATTTGATCGAAGTTATATATTATAGAAAATTTTTCAATATATAAAGTGGTGCGAAATAAAGGCAGGGCTAAAAGTACTACGGAATAAATTAAAATATTGGCTATGTGTTAAGGAAGCGTCACTTCTTATAATTTGTATCCCCTGTGAGTAAAATCTGTATATATTTTGACGAAAAACTATTTTAATTTACCTTCATGTTATTCTTATTGTTTTCTAAGCAACATTTCGATGTATATTATACAAATTGGCTTATCTTTACAAAATCATCGCAATGCAGGCGAGAGATTGTGAAAGAATACCAAAAGAAATCAAGTCCTGCATCTACATCGCTGTAACAGTATATATATATATATATATATATATAACTAGTTTGCATATTAGTATTTGACTCTTTATGTGACGCTGATATGCATAAATCTCATTGATATTTACTTTACCGAATGCTGACAACAAAACTTAAATGATTTAATTGCAAGTATGAAAAATAATTTTGTATTATAATGTAAAGTTTTAGAAAAATGTGTAAAGGCATAGCTTACTTTGCAAAAAGGAATATACCCTCTCCTGAAATGTTAAGTCTTTGTTCTTAAATATTACATAAATTTTCCTAGTTTCTCACTATTAAAATTCTATTTTAACCGTGTTGTCCTTTACTTTTCTTTTTCTTTCTTTCAGGGATGGAACACGGGCGCAGAATTCATACCGGAATCCGTTTAAGAAATTTCTCTACTTATAATATCGTTGATTTAAGAAGTAGAAAATTTTCTTACATCGATAGTGGTATGAATTCTGCGCCCGTGTTCCATCCCTGTTCTTTCTTTCTTTTTTTTACTTGAATATTGTAGGGTTCGTACACCTCAAGTTAAATGTCATGATTTAGGAAACGCGGTAAGGCGAGGATTATTGTTTGAAAGAGCAATACGCATTGAACTTTTTTTTTTTTTTTTTTTTTTTAATTATTTTGATTAATATTTAAAAATTTTTATAATATTTTTAAAAACGAATTTTCTGTTTTAATCTTGTTGTGACATTTTCGCATTCGTTTACTGTACCGTTTGTAAGCTTCATGTTATTTAAATTTTATCACATGAGGTAACATAATAAAATATTAAATCTTTATCAAATGTTTTTTTAATACAGAATTAAATAGTGGATTTATTTATTTATTTATTTTTTAAGTTTTAAATATATAATATTGAAACAAAGCGCAATATTATTATGTTTTTTCGATTATTCTAATCACGGCGTAAAATTCACATTTATTATGGAAAAAGAATTTAAAACAAAGTAATATGTCTTATTACTTTTAAAGATATAGGTGTCACACATTTAAAATTAAGAATTCAAGTACAGTAGACGACTGCAGGGATGGAACACGGGCGCAGAATTCATACCACTATCAATGTAAGAAAATTTTCTACCTCTTAAATCGACGATATTATAGGCAGATAAATTTCTTAAACACATTCCGGTATGAATTCTGCGCCCGTGTTCCATCCCTGCGACTGTATAACGGGGGATATTCGTTCTGGGCAATAGTAAATTGTTTTATGTGGGATATTTTTCATCAGACTAATTTTTGCAAATTCAGTCCAACACTGAAAATTTTTATTTTTATTTATTTTGTTGTTTTGTTTTGTTTTTTATTGTTTTCCAAGTAAGGTTTCGATTTTTACTATACAAATTAATCTATTTTTGTAAAATTAACGTATTGCAGGCAGGAAATTTTGATGGTAATCTAAAAGAACAATAAACTCCACCCTCTGGCTTTTTCTGAAACAATACTTTACTTTTAAAAATGTTTCTTGTTCCTTAACTTTAGTTTGTTTGACTTTTTACACAATTCTAGCATATATAAACGAGTGAAATTTACCGTTTCGATTGTTGATGACAAAATTTCTGTTATTTAATCATGAATTTGTTAAATAATTTGATGTTTTAGAGAAACGTATAGAGGCGTGATTTACTCAAAATAGAAATGATTTTGAACAGTATCTCCTTTTTACTGAATATTAAATATCCTTTCTCAGATTTTACTTTAAATCTTGTTATCTATTTTTTTGTATATTCTATATTGCAGGTTTGCACGCCTCAAATTAATTGTAAAACTTTATAGTAGCACTTTCATGCCGGTATTACTGTATCAGAGTTCGTACGGCCACGCCTTTTTTGTAGGAGTCTTACACCAATAATTTTTAATGATGAATTTGTTTTGAATTTTATAGGCTTCTATTAAAACAAAATTTATAATATAAATTTAGTGGTTGAAAAGATCAAAAAAAATGTAGGAGCGTACGAACCCTGTGTATCAAATAAAAATATACCCAAAAGAAGTAGATTTTTTCTTTCTTAAATATTAACTCCCCCCCCCCTTTTTTTTTTCGTTATTATTATTATCATTATTACTATTATTCTTTTATCTTGCTATCTAGATTTTTGTAATTCAACATTAGAGGGTTTATATGACTCAAGCCATTTAAATTGTTACGTATGAAGTGACGTATTAAACTATTCAACGTTTATTAAAAATAAACCATTTAACACTTTCGCGACCGTTGACGTAGAATCACGTTATTTGAAATTCTGTAACTCCGCCAGTGGGCGTTTCTTTCGCAACTTGTACGTCATTCATTCCTTAAGAATATGTCCAATATTCATTTTTATACCATCAATATACTACGGATACAAATATTTTGATTAGAAAGAACAAAATTTTAACTTATATCCATTTGTGAATACAGAAAATTTTGTTCTGAAATATTGTAACTATTGGACTTAGAAAGCAGAGCACGCAATAAATGTTGCATATTGATTAGTCAATATTTAAACAAAAGACTTTTAATTAGACCACCACATTAGACGATTACACGCAGAGAAACAAAAGCATTCCACAGGTACAGGTATAAGATGCGCCGTGCGTACAGTTCAAGAGGTGGCGCGCCAGTCGTTATTAGAATGACCTATTTTACAGTGAGGGAGGGTAAATACAAGCGGCATAGGTAATAGAAAATAAATGTAACCTTAACCCCCCCCCCCCCCCCCACACACACACACAATGTTGACGTATTTACCCCAATACCAATGTTACATCTTCCAATCCCATAATTTTACAACAGTTGTAATGTTTCGTGGATGTTAATACTTTTGTAAGTATGTCAGCTCCCATATTTTCAGTAGACACAAAATTTAAATCAATAGTTCCATTTTTCAGTGCATCCCTTATGAAACGATGCCTGATATCAATATGTTTAGTGCGTTTATGAAAGATTGAATTTTCAGCTAATTTAATAGATCCTATGTTATCTGTAAATATACTCACTTTTTCAATTTTTCCATCAGATAACTCATTTAGTAATTTACATAAATAAATCCCCTCCTTAGTGGCATCGGATACAGCCTTTTTCTTTCTCCCTCTCTCTCTCTTTTTCTTTCTTTTTTTTTTTTTTTTTTCAACGATACAGGTGACGGGATTTGTTTTCTTTTGCATAGCTGTTAAGATTCTAATTAATAAGCAGGAGTATTGTTAGTACCCACCTTTTTTCATTTTTTTTTTTTTTTTTCCACACCATTTTTTTTTAAGAGTCCTTTTTTTCTTATGTCATCATAAATACATTTGAAGAGAATTACTCTAAAAATTAAGTGGTGTAAAAAAAAGGTGCGGATACCATACTTGCCAACCTGACTCGGAAGATTTTTAGTATCAGAATATATCATAAATATCAGAAAGCAACTGCAACAATCCTGTTCATTGTTGTAAGAAAAACATGGAATAACAGAGCGCATCTGCATGCCTCATAGAAACACTCAAGGAAATTTAAGAATAGAAAAATTGCCATTCAAACGAAAATACATGGTCATGTCGTCATCTGCTCACTTTTCGTGGAATAACAACTGTATTTGGAAAACAAAGCCTTGAAAAAAAATTGTTTTCATTGAAGGGTGTGTTCTTCTATAGCATATTTTTTATGTATTAAATATTTTTTATGATTTTTTAGTACAGCAGGATTATTACATTTAGATAACGATTTAATATATTATTATTTTTCAATTATGTGTTGCATTACTTTGTTCAGTGTTTTGTTCATTTCAGATTAATTTCAGGGCTGCACAGACGCCTTTTTATATATTTTTTCGTAACCTTTTTAAAATTTTGTTACAGGTGTGTATTATGGATATCTAATAAATCGTTTTTATGCATAGCTGCCAAATTAAAATATTGGCAGCTATGTTATGTTTATGTATTAATATAACTTTAAAGATGTTTATAATATGAAAATTTAATGTAGCTACTGCCTTTTTTTTAAGGCATTAAATGTTTTTGTTTTAATGCCTTTAACACGAGCACTTGATGCATTTTGCCAACAATAGCTGGAAAAAAGGTAATTCTTTTAACATGGATGATGAATTTTTAAACTATTTAATTACTAAATATTTTAAAATAACTTTTCATCAGATTATTCAATGCAGGCGCAGGGAGGTTGATATAATTGAAGTGAGATTAAAAGGCGTGGTCAGCACAATACAAATACATATACATTATATTTCCATTATTTAATCAGCGAACCGTCAACATATTACTATAACGAAGCATACCTGCCAACCATTTCATTATACAGTACCTGACCAAATTATTAGACCATTGGCAAATTATACATTTTTTCATGTTTACAACCTTAATAATGAAGAATTTTATTTAAAAAGATATTTTCTTCATTCATATTTCGAAGACATATACATTAAGGAATACAATGACAAAAAAAAAAAAATACAATACTTATTGAAGAAAGAAAAAAATGATAAATTAAATTTAACAGAAAAATCAATATTTCGTATGGCCATCTTTGGCAACTAAAAGAGCTTAACACGACGAGGCATACTTTCTATGCATGCTTGGATGGTTTCTTGAAGATGTTTATTATGATTCCACTGGTATGTTAAAGATTCCAGCAACTCTACCTTGTTGGTTATATTTTTCTTATACATTTCTTTTTTCAGCAACTCCCAACCATTTTCAATGGGATTCATATGAGGCGAGCTGCCAGGCCAATCTAGAAGTTTGATTTTTTCCCCTCTAAATACTTCGATACACTTTTAGCTTTATGGCATGGAGCATCATCATGCATGAAGACTGGTTCCTCGTCTCCAGGAAACCATTCTTGCATTTGTGGCATGAGCCAGGTTTGTAAGACTTTCAGGTATTGATCTTGTTTCATTGTATTTTTGATCACATAGAGAGGACCAGAACCTTTTCCTGATATGACAGACGACACCATGATTGATGGAGGATGTCTGATGGTGAGAACAGTATAATCTGACTTATACTTGTCGTTTGGACGCCGCCTAAAAAATTTGTTTTTTTCAGTTAAAACATGAAAAACTGATTCATCAGAGAAGCAAACCTGAAAATTAAACAAAATTGTTTTTTATTTAATTTCTTCATATTCATTATAAATACCAAATGCTGTTGATCAAAATAAATAGCTATATACCTTTTTCCAGTCTCCTATTGTCCAATTTTTGTACTTTATTGCTCACTCCAATCGTTTTTACATCATTTCTGATGTAAGCCTTGGCTTGCGAGCCGGTTTCATGGCAATGAGTTTATTTTCTGCCAAGCGACGTCTCAAAGTTCTTTCTAATATATTAATGCCTTCATTTTGAACTTTTTTCATTAACATGCGTAGCGGTTTTTTTCTGTTATTTATACAAATGTCTCGTATTTTTCGATCCGTCCTCGGCGTCGTAGTGCGAGCGCGTCCACTATTATTCTTCCGTGATGGATCCGAACAGATGTTTAAGACCATTTTCTTGTTAATATTTTTTACTGAGCTTCTGGATACTTGTACCTTTTCTGCAATTTGATTTTGGTTCAGTTTAGTGGCCTTCAGTAGACCATAAACCTGCCCTACTCTCTTTGGTGAAAAGTCAGCCTTTCTTCCCAACTAAAATAAAGGAGCAAAACCTTTTTATGATAATAAATGAATAAAAATGTAAAATATCTCACACGATACTAATAACAATGCAAAACTTACTTTTTGCAGCAAAATATTCGTTTCAATCCAAAATAAACAAGCAGAACAAATTTTACGTTATAATGCAAGTTTACACCTATGCTGCTGTATCACAGAATAATAACTAACTGTCTTGTGTTGGCAGCTTGAAAATGTTTCTGTAAAAAAGGTACTGAAATAAGCTTAAGGTAACACTAATTAAATAATAATAATTTTGAGCAGGTCAGGTATAATAAACTTCCAATTTCAAAAAACTTTAAATATTTTCTTTGGTCTAATAATTTGGCCAGGTACTGTAAAGCGTAAAATTTGTAGTACTCGCCGTTTTTTTTCATACTAGTCATTTTTTAGAACAACTTTATTCTTATTTAATTGCAAACACAGGCGAAATGAATTACTCCCAGCCAGTGTTGCCAGATTTGGCTAATTTTTTAATTCAATAGTCACCAATAATTTTTAATTGCAGCGTTTGTCTGATCACTTCGAAGATTAATCGTCTGTTATATATGTCAAATATCACTTTTTAAAATTATTAGTGATTATTGAATTAAAAAATTAGCCAGACCTGGCAACACTGCGTCCCAGCTGAAAAATATCTGCAGCTAATCCGAAGGTACTTGATTAGTCAACAAATCATAAAATCATAACATCTAATGTCTAACCATAGCCTCCTTAAGTAGATGCCTGTCACGTGGCTCTTAAGCTTGGCAACAGTTGAAGCGGTAGACAGCGCCACCTGGTACAGATTGCCCGACTTTTTATCCAACTGTCACCAAAAATTTTTTAAAGTGGGATTTGAAATACAAAAAAGGCGAATAGAATCGATCTTCGGATCTTCGGATGGAATGGTTGGGAGGCACCTGTGACAGCGTCACGCATCCTCCAGTACCTAGATAAGGAAGCTAACGGAGTGAGGGTCCCGAACAACAATTCACTGCAATGGAGAAAGGGGGGGGGAACATAAAAGGCACAAAAAAAAAAAAAACAATAACAGATAATTTTAGAGCTTATGGAAAGAGGAAACACAATAATAAAAATGAGTAGGAAGGTTAAGTACAGCATTACACATCTAGGAGAAAGTTTAGGGATAGTAAGAATATTTTTTATTTTTCAGAGAGCAAGTTTTTTAATTTTTTTTGGTATTTTAAAACACAATTTTTAAATTTTTTTTTTTTTTTTTTTTTTTTTAACACAAGGACAAAAATAACATATACAGGACAACACAAGGACGAGGACAGGATATAATCTCCGAAGAGAAGTCAATGCCCGAGGGCGATAGAAAGATGAAAAGATAAAGAAGTTAACATAATAAAAAGATTAAAGGTGGGAGTTTAGACTGAGGCCCGCTCTGGGTCTGCGTCTATTCAGAGGAGCATTATGGTCATATGTTGCTAGTGTGTTTAAAGCAGCGTTATCTATTGATTCAAGAGCCAAATGGAATTGTATATTTAAGTATTGAATGAAGTCATTAAGTTTAGGAGTTTCAATTTCTTTGTAGATGTGAAAATTTCTAACGTACCAAGGCATATCAAGAATTTGCCGAATAGTTGAATTTTGAGCCCTAATGAGTAACTTGATATGCGATTTGGCAGCATATGACCATACCATACAAGCATAAGTTAGAATGGGTCGTAGGTAGGAAGTGTACAAGAGCAATTTATTTTTAAAGTTTAATTTGCTATTCCGAGCTAAGAGGGGAAGTAATTTACTTTTAGCTGCACGGAATTTATTACGCGGAATAGAATCGAAGAAATGTCGATAGAAATGTCGATTATGTATATCGCATATCACTTTTTAAAATTATTGGTGACAATTGAATAAAAAAGTCACGCAATCTGTACCAGGTGGCGCTGCCTACCGTTCGACCTGTTGCCAAGTTTAAGAGCCACGCGACAGGCATCCAGTTAAGGAGGCTATGGTCTAACAGTAGTTTAAAAGCAAAATAAGTTGCAGTAGGTTTTTTTTTTTTTTTTTTCTTCTTTTAATTTTCTACAAAATTTTCTTTTCTTTTCTTTCTTTCTTTTTTTTTTTTTTTTGGCTGGGCTCTAAAAATGAAGTGGTGCAGAAAAGAGAGCGCTTTTTCGAGGAGCGTTAACAATTTTACGCTTATTAATGAGATGTCTATAGTGGCCCACTTAGCACCTTATAGCAATCGGAAATTTTTAAAAGAAATATTTATATTATTTAATCAGCGAATTGTGTCGACTTTCGCTGAGGAAGGAAAATAAAAAAAAAATATTAAAAATTTTCAGTTGCTAAAAAGGTGCTAAGTGGGCAACTCCGGAGATGACCGGCAGGTGTGCCCAACAAAACCAGTCCATCTTTCTAAATCATCTTATTTTTAGTGTCTCTCCAAATGCAATTACGAAGAAACAAGAAGAAAAATAAATAAATAAATAAAAAGCCGTGTACTAAAAACACACATTAAAGTCTCGCACAACACGGTGGCAAAGATGACAAATAAATAAAGCAGTTTAATTTTTTATCGCCACTAAATTTTTAGTGTACCAATCTATTGGTTCATTCCATACTAGGACTGTGCGTTACATCGATGTAATGCAAAAATCGATTTATAGCTAAAATCGGCAATCCGGTTTAAAAATAACATCTACTACGAAATTTCGGAATGGCAATTTTAGACGATGTAATTCAGCATCGATTTAGAGATTACATCTGTTATGGATGGAATTGGAAAAGTCCGATGTTAGCTAGGCATCAAGTTACCTCGACGCGCTTGCGGTTAACGGCCCTCTTCACTGAAAAAAAATTCCAATGCCGGCTGAAAGCAGATAAAAAGTGTCCCACGTGGTTTTGACAGGAGGTGGAGAAGATTGACAGATTGACTGACGAATCATTGACTTTTTGGAAGAATAAATCAAAAATCAGCCACGTCCATCTTGCGGTTTCGTCGAAGTTTTGTTTTGTTTTGATTCTTTCTTTCTTTTTTTATTTTTGTGTTTCTTTTTTTATTTTATTTTTTCCCATTTTCACATGACATCAAATAACTTTCCTCATTTATTCTAATCTATTTATATGTATTTTAATAGAGTAACTCGATCCGACCAAGTACTTTATACTATTTTCAGCCCGGTTCAGGCTTTCTTTAGTTATACCGGCGAATTACGTAACAGTGAAATTTAAAATATATATAAATATATACTTTATAATTATACTTGAAGTCTGATATAATTAATTTAACTAAACTAGTATGTTGTGGCCACCACATGACTTTCTTCTATATTTTCCTATACAAATTCCCTCAGTAAAAATAATTTATTAAAATTATTATAAAAAAAAATTGTCTTCCATGATAATGCAGACGATTTCCATATTAGAAAAGTAGTTCCATTTATTCTCAATAAATAAATAAAAAATAATAATAATAATAATAATAAATTACGATTTTTTTTTTTTTTTTTCAAAAGTTTTTTTTTCGTTAAAAGTAACAACAACAACAACAAAAAAAAAAAACCGATAACTTTGTTTTAAATTATCATAGATCTACAATTCAACCATTCGTTTTAAAGGAGATCTTTCGAAAGATACCCATCTTGAAAATGTATCCCTCCCGGGGGGGGGGGGACTTTCTTCTATATGTAATATAGAGAAAGTATTGGATTCGTGAAAATTTTCGAACTCCGGTTTTCGATGGATTTGCACGTTTTGGGATGTGCTGAACATGATTTGATAGTTTTTAGAAAATGTCTGTCTCTCGCTCTGTGTGTGTGTGTGTCACGAATTTTCGGAGGCTGTATCTCACGAACGAATGAACGAAATTTAACCAAACTTGGTATTTAGTTGGACCCTGACATAAACTGGTGCTGATTAGATTTAGGGATCAATCGCCCAATAGGTGGCGCTGTGATAGCATTTTTTCTAAATTTTTAACATGGCAGTATAGGACAAAATTTCGTATAAATGTACATAATGAGAGTTATTTTTAACTTTTGATTGTAAAACTAATATGAATTATTGATAAAAGTAGTTGTTAAGTAGGGAAAAAAAATTGTGCATGTGGGGGCGTCGCCCTCCCCCGGGCGAAGTAAATTTTCAAGATGGGTATCTTTCGGAAGGTCTCGTCAATACCTTTAAAACGAATGGTTGAACTATAGATCTGTGATAATGTGAAACAAAGTTATTGATATATTTTTTTTTTTTTTTTTTACTTTTAATAAAAAAAAACTTTGAAAAAAAAATCGTAATTATTATTATTATTATTATTATTATTTTTTTTTTTTTTTTTTTTTGAGAATAAAATAGACTTTTTTTTTTTTTGGATATTTACTGTTATACTACTTTTCTGATATGGGGGGAGGGGGGGGCAAAACGTAATTTCACAAAATCCTTCATATCTCAAGCAAAAAAAAACAGATATCCCTAAAATTTTTGCTTTTAAATATAGCTAATACAAATGTCTAAAAATCGGTTTCTGGAATTTTTCAAATTCGGTCCCAAAAAGGGGGCAGGGGGGGGGGGGCAAAACGTGATTTCACATGCGTAAAACGTGATTTCGCATAATCCTATATATCTCAAACAAAAAAAAAAAATAGATATACGTGAAATTTTTGCTCTAAAATATAGCTAATGCAACTATCTAAAAACCAATTTCTGCAATTTTAGAAATTCAGCCCCCAGGTGGGGCAGCAAGGGGGGGGCTATGGAGCAAAAACAAATAGAAGTACAGTTAGGCCATTCAAAATTGGTACAAATAGGTTTTAAAGGCCTGCAAGTCGAATTGGGATATTTTCGATTGTATAAAATTATTAGGAGGGGCAAGAAGCGGGGAGGGGAGGGGGGGCAAAAAAAATAAAAATAGTGTCAGGTCGTTTAAAATTGGTAAGTAGAGGTTTTCGATACTTACAAATCGATTGCGGATATTTTTGAATTTGTAAAATTATTAGGAGGGCGGGTAGGGGGGTGGGGCGGTAAGGGGGGCTATGGGGCAAAAACAAACAGAAATACAGTTAGGCCGTTCAAAATTGGTACAGATAGGTTTAAGAGGCCTGCAAGTCGAATGGGGATATTTTCGATTGTGTAAAGATATTAGGAGGGGCAAGAAGGGGGGGAGGGGAGGCGGGGGGGTGGGCAAAAAAAAAATAAAAATAGTGTCAGATCGTTCAAAATTGGTACGTAGAGGTTTTCGATACTTACAAATCGATTGCGGATATTTTTGAATTTGTAAAATTATTAGAAGGGGCGGGTAGGGTGGGGTGTTAAGGGGGGGGCTATGGGGCAAAAACAAATAGAAATACAGTTAGGCCGTTCAAAATTCGTACAGATAGGTTTAAGAGGCCTGCAAGTCGAATGGGGGTAATTTCGATTGTGTAAAGTTATTAGGAGGGGCAAGAAGGGGGAGGGGAGGGGGGGTGCAAAAAAATAAAAATAGTGTCAGGTCGTTCAAAATTGGTACGTAGAGGTTTTCGATACTTACAAATCGATTGCGGATATTTTTGAATTTGTAAAATTATTAGGAGGGGCGAGTAGGGGGTGGGGCGGTAAGGGGGGGGCTATGGGGCAAAAACAAATAGAAATACAGTTAGGCCGTTCAAAATATATACAGATAGGTTTAAGAGGCCTGCAAGTCAAATGGAGATATTTTCGATTGTGTAAAGTTATTAGAAGGGCCGGGAAGGGTGGGGGGCAGAGGGGCAAAAAAAAAATATATCAATCAAGATCATTCAAAATTGGTACATCGAGGTTTTCGATACCGACAAATCGATTGCGGATATTTTTGAATTTTTAAAATTATTGGGAGGGGCGGGAAGGGAGGAGGAAGCGGAGGGGCAAAAAAATAAAAATAGAGATAGATCGTTCAAAACTGGCGCATAGAGGTTTTTGATACTTTCAAATCGATTGCGGATATTTTCGAATTTCTAAAATTATTAGGGCGCTCATATATATGCAATCGCGCGCGGGTCTACGCTGCCGAAGGCAGTGGGGACCCGTTGCGACATTTTTCCCGATCAGAGTTTTTTTTTTTTTTTTTCCACATGATAAAAATTAATGCAATTTTGAGAATTCATTAATTATAATGATTCATTTAAAAATAGTGACCAGCGAAGCGGGCGTAGCCTGCTAGTCTATTTATATGTATTTTAATAACGTAGCCCGACCCGACGAAGTATTTTATTCTATATTCAGCCCGTTTTAGGCTTTCAGTAGTTATATCGGCGAATTCTGTAACAATGAAATTTAACAAAAGAAAATATTTTTATGATTAAACTTGCGGTTTGATATAATTAATTTAACTAAAAAATAACAAAGATATATAACATTATAACATTACTGATATATAGAGATGGGTTTTCTGCACTCTGGAGCTCAGACTACTGAACGCAGAGCTGGACGGGGTGTGCGACAGGTCGTGACCTTCGGGATCGTATTTCGAAGATCACGGACAGGTGCGGTCGCACAAGTCCTCCAGCTCTGTTTTCTAAAGAAAGTGTACTTGTGTTGTTATTTATACGTGTTTCTTTATACAAGTCAAATTTTTTATAAGTAGTATAATATATAAATAGTGTTGAATTATAGTGCCTACATTTATTTAAAAATCTGGTGTGAAACAACCACACGACTTCCATTACCCACTATTACACGTATTATATGCATTTTTTGAAGATAATGTTAACAGAAGACATGGAATTGTCCTAATGAAATAGACACCTAAAAATTTTCCGGTAAGGGAAAGTTAATACACGTGTAAAAACATAAAACAGAGTTTGCACAGCGATTTTTTTTTTTAAAGAAAGGGGAAGAAAATTGGCAGAGTTTATTTATTTATTTGAAACACCAAGTTTCGAGATGTAAAACTGATCTGTCTGATCAGGATGACTATTAATTTTCCTGTGATAACCAATTAAAGCATGAGAAAGGATATCTAAAATGGGTTTATGTAACAATTTTCAAGAAAATCGTTAGAGCCGTTTTTGAGATACCGATTTTTACCAAAGCTTGACAAAATTAATTGTTGGCCAGAAAACAGCAATTATGTGTAAAAGGATATTTAAAAGAGGGTCAATATGGCAAGTTTGAAAAAAAAAAAACATACAGCCGTTTTGACAGGAAAGCATTTGCAGGACCTGAAATTCAGCTATTTGTACAGGGCGCCTATCAATTTTCCTGAACTAACCAACTATATCCTTCGAAAGGATATATAATAGAGTGTTTATACAGCAATTTTAAAGAAAATCGTTAGAGCCGTTTTTGAGATATGGACTTATGGCCTCACTTCCGGTTTCAGATGTCCCACTTTTGGTTTTCCAATTTTCACCTAAAATTTGAAAGGTTTATCTGTACACAGAACAGTTTCAATTCTAAAGTTTCGTAGTTCTGTCTTTATTAGTTTCCGACATATAATAGCTAGAATATTTTCCACATACATACATACACACAGAGACCAATTGCTAAAAACCACTTTTTTGAACTCAGGAGACCTTAAAACATGTAAATCAGGTGAAATCTCGATATCGAATTTTTGGACCAAATACAATACTTCCATTACCTATGGTAGTCGGGTAATGGAAGTAAAAATAAATCAAATACAAGACTCTTAGTGTCTTGAAACTTGCCAGTTTTGATCAACTTTACAAGTAGCAGCCACATATCAATTTCAAAATACCAAATTTGAATTTCCTGAAGTTATTTAAGTTATGTTGATACAGGGTTGTTCGGTTTTTTTCCATAATCGAAAAAACCTGGTTAAAACCGTCCCAGATAAAATACCATTTCGTCCACTTTTATTCACTATTAATTATTTGCGAGTAGTAAATTAAAAGTTATCTTTATTCTTTCAATTTATATAAAAAAAAAAAAAAAAAAAAAAAAAAAAAAAATCCTACCATTACCCTACTACAGTATGTAATGGAAGTATTTGTATTCGGTCTGAAAATTCGATATCGAGATTTCACCTGATTTACACGTTTTAAGGTCCTCTGAGTCCAAAAAAGTGGTTTTTGGCAATTGGTCAGTGTGTGTATGGGGGGGGGGCGGAGAGGATCTTCTGGCTATTATGTATCGGAAACTAATAAAGATAGAACTACGAAACTTTAGAATTGAAACAAGTCTGGTGTACAAATGAATTTTCCATATTTTGGAGAAAATTGAAAAACCGGAAGTGGGACATCAGAAACCGTAAGTGGGACCGTAAGTCCGTATCTCAAAAACGGCTCTAACGATTTTCTTCAAATTTGTTACATAAACACTCTATTAGATGTCCTTTCGAATGATATAGCTGGTTAGTTCAGAAAAATTGACAGGCGGTCTGTATAAATAGCTCAATTTCAGGTCTCGGAAGTGCGTTCCTTTAAAACCAGCTGTACGGATTTTTTTTTCAAACTCGCCATATTAACTCACTTTTAAATATGCTTTTGTATGTAATTATTGTTTTCCTGTCAATGATTGAGTTTTGGTAAAATTTGGTATCTCAAAAACGGCTTTAACGATTTTCTTGAAAATTGTTATATAAATCCATTTCTTTCTTATGTATCATGTAATTATTAGAGGAAAATTAACTGCTACCCTGTTTAGGTAGGTCAGAAGTTTAGGTAGATCTCGAAAATTGGTGTTTCAAAAAAATAACTCTACTACATATATATATATATATATATATATATATATATATATATTTTTTATTTTTACCTCGCTTTATGTACGCTTCGTTTTATATGTCTTTACATGTGTATAAAGTTTATCTTACCAGAAAAATGTTAGGTTTCTACTTCTTTAGGTCACTTTTATATCTTGTGATCACATTATCTCCAAAAAATGCATATAATATGTGTAATAGTTTGTAATGGAAGTCGTGTGGTTGTTTCACACCAGATATTTTATTAATATGTTTGTATAATCAATTTGAATTTTTCAAAATAGACATGGAATAAGCAAAATTTACAATATTTAATAAATGAAATATTTGTATTTTTCTAAGGGTGGATGTAAAGGTATATTTTATATCTTGAATTTCAATCCTCCACCTTTTCCCTCCATTGTTTACAACTGCATTGTCATTTCCTCTCTCATAGACACATATACCTTTTAAAAATTAGTTATTAAGCATGATGAAATTAAATGATTCACATACCTTTCATGCAGTTTTTTGCTTTCCGAAAATACATACGTAAGGAAATCATTGTAATCGTGACAAAATTCTGGCTTTGCGATGTTGGCGTATCTACATGTTTTGAGGTCCCATGAGTTCATTTTTACTATTTTCATGATGATGATGATGATGATGATGATGATGTATGTGTATGTATGTCAGTGATCACAATATCATCCAAATGCTTTTTTTCGAAGGGTTGGCAAAAAAACAGGTTTTTTTTTAGGGAAAAAAAAAAAAAAACTTTTTAGGATGATTTTTTTTAAATCGTCCTATTGCAACCACTTCGTTTATCTATATATTTATCTGTCTATTTATAATGAAATTTTTCATCACGATAACTCCCGAAATAATACTCCAAATCGAACCAAATTTGCATTGCTAACTGATCTTATAAATATCTTGGATGAGTAGGGTAACCAAGTTGCTCTGACATTTTGTTTTCAAGTGACGGCCACTTGAAAATTTCAAACCCACATTGTGAAAAGTGTATTTAAAGCCAGATTTGTTTGTATTTTAATGTAAATATACATAACATAAGGGTCTCGATGAACTTTATTAATGAACTTTTTACAAGCATAACTTTTTAAATTTTGATTCAATTCGAACCAAAGTTGGACAGTGATCTTATCATATAATTATCTTGGATGAGGTCACTGGGCAACTTATTCCAACGTCTTATTTTCAAGTTGCAGCCACTTGAAATCACACTGTCAAAAAAAAATGTGTTTTGAAAATGTCTTAAAGAAGACCCATGGCTGTTTTCAACATCTTTTTTCCATTTTTGTTAAAATTTTACTAAAAATCTGGAATTTGAACAATTTTCCGCCAAAAGTTGATTTCCCTCTTCCTTTCCCTTAAAAATCGAAATTTCCTAAATCGCAATGTTTTATTTATTCCAATAAATCCCATTACTTTAGGTGTCGGATAGATACATATAATCCGAGCACCGAAATTCGTGACCGCAGCTTCCATAGATTTCTCAGGAAAAATTTAGCGCTAAAAGGGTTGTCTCGATTTTGACCCTTCGTAACCCCCTCCTCACAAAAACATCGGAAATTAGGAAAAAAAAAAATGTGTTTTTGGAAATTTTCTAAGGAAGTCTCGTAGCTTTTTTTAACGTCTTTGTTCCATTTTTTTGTAGAGTTCTTTAAAAAATTTCGAAAATTGCGAAATTTCTCGCCACCGGAATTTACGAACAAAATTTAAATAAAAGAAATTTTAAATTTTCAGGTTAAAAAAAAGGGCCTTTTCTAATATGTTATAAACGTAAATTTTTGCTAAAAAATTTACGGGATGAGTTTTTGCACTTGAGAATTAAAATTAGGTGTTCCATCAGCGGGAACACTGCGGCTGAAAGGGTTAATAATCGAAAATTTCTAAATTGCAGATAACGTTTTATTTATACTCATGTCTATTCTTTATATGTTCAATTTCTTTACAGTGAAGTAATTTGGAGCGGTGTTATGCTTACAAACATGTTTTTAACTTTTGTTCCCCCCATCCCGGCGATAACTGGGGAGGGAATTTCGAAAAAGTTGGCAGATTTTAGTTGCGTAAAGACCTACATTTCTGCCAAGCGCCGTTGAATTCCATCCAGCCATTCTCACGTGATACCTGGACAATAATAGCGTTACAGACATACAGACACGATGACACACACACAGTCAAAATTTTCTGAAGTAATTTTCGAATTTTATGGTGTGTGGAAAGTGAAGATATCGCTTTTTTTTTTTTTTTTTTTTCCTGAAAAATTTACAGAGAAAAGTCTGATTTTATTAATATCGATACACAGCTTGATATACAGTTACTGTAATTCTAAAAGAACGTATAGAAACAGCGTTCATGTTCAGGTACCATACTTAAAATTTCAGCTGTGCTTTTATGTTAGGCGTGAAAATAAAAGCGCAAAATCTTTGAAAATAATAGTGTGATTTCGTCGTTTATAAATAATTTCATAAACACTTGACTCCCATTTCTTGCAAACTTTAATTAGTTTTAGTTTCTTCAGTTATAAAATCAACTTGCTTATGTCCTTAAAAATATTTGTTTCACTCAATTCCTAGACTTCAATATTAATACAACTTATTTTGCTCAGGAATGTAAATTAATTCTTCATACCTAAGAGTAAATAAAATATTTAGTTTAATTTGAAGTCTCGTTTTTTTTTTTTTTTTTTTTTTTTTACTTTCTCTTACCCATAAGGTAGAGAAAGTATTGTTTTTGGGTCAAATTTTCGAACTCGAGATTTTGTTATATTTACACGTTTTGAGGTCCCCTGAATACGAAAATCATGTTTTTAGCAAATGGTCTGTGTGTCTGTCTGTCATGAGCATATCTCAAAAACAAATTATGGCAGAAAGTTCAAACTTGGTATTCTAAATGTGTATCATATAGGGATGCTACACTAAGCTTTTCGTTAATATCAAGCAAATGGTTCGTGTACAGGGACAATCAAGATAATTCTAATACATTACGTCTATGGGGGAAATTGCAGGAAAATAGAGTTTAACGTCTATAGACTGCACTAAACCAAATGAAACAAATATAGGTATTTTGTAATAGAGACAGTTAACTGGGGAAAAAAATTGTGTATGTAGGAGCCTCGACTCCCCCCCTGGGGGGGAAGTCCCCCCTCGAGGGGAGTAAATTTTCATGATGGGTATTTTTCAAAAGAGCTCGCCAATACCTTTAAAACGAATGGTTGAACCATCGATCTGCGATAATTTAAAACAAAGTTATCGATTTTTTTACTTTTAACGAAAAAAAAGCTTTTTTTTTTTTTTTTTTTTTTTGAGAATAAAATGGATTTTTTTGGATATTTGGTGTTATACTACTTCTCTAATATGGAAATCGTCTGCCTTATCATAAAAGACAATTTTTTTAAATAATAATTTTAATGAATTATTTTTTAATAACCAAATAAAATTCTATATAAATGTAGGTGCATTAATGAAACGGGGGGTTGAGGGGGGGGCTACCGCCCTTCTCACACCGAACTAATTATCATATAAAACTCTTCAGAAGCTTAATATGAATTGTTTAACATAGGTTTACATAACAGTACTCGTTATCTTACCTATTAATCTGCTACCTGTATTTATAGTATTAAATTTCAGGGTAAGAGAAAGTCGTGTGAGTGACACACCGGATTATTTTAAATAACTACGTATTTTGAGATTCCGTGAATAATTAAACAAAGTTTTTAACAGTTGTTCTTTGTGAGTCTGTTATCAGTGTAACTTTAAAAACTAAATACCGGCAGGGAACTCAAGCGTTACATTTTAAAGTTCATATGAAATTCATACTTGAACAGTTTGATCAATATTGATAAATTTCAACGAGTGATACGGATTAAAGTTGTCAATAAATGTGATTGAAAGTTATTGTTGAACATAATTATAAATTTAATATTAGTCGTGAATTCTATAGAAATGTAGATATTAGTTTCAAATGTGGGTTGAGAAGGGTGGTACTCCCCTCCGCCCTTCCCACAGAAAATTATTTGTCAAATTAAATTATTCGTAAAGCTAGCTTAAATTCTTTTTACTATAGAATTTTATACAGTACTTGATATTTTATTCCTCAATCTGAATTTCTCTTTATAAAATTTAAATGTAGGGTAATAAAAAGTCGTGTGGGTGCCACACCAGATTATATACTTTAAAGTAAAATTTATTATTGAAAATCTGCTTAATTTAGTAAAAAGTTTTATATAACTTGTTAAAAAAAATTTTTGTATATTGTCAATCGTGGCATTATCAGTAAAATATCAGATTTATGTACAGAGTATTCATATAATATTAGTATTACGCGCAAGCGATGTTATGACGCGATACCCTTATATCGGCCTGTCGTGTGTTCCGTTTATTCCAAAGGAGAGACGAAGTGTTGCGCTTGAGCTATGCCAAATCGGGGAGAAAAGAAAATACGATTTTAGATGATTCATAATTGTTCTAAATTTTTAACTTCTTGTGGTTTTATGGAGACTCCAATTTGTTTGCTAAGTACTGTTTTCTTTCTTTTTATAATAAATAATTATTTTCGGCAATTACAGTATGCATTGTTGTAATAAATATTAACATAAATATATAAATTTTTGTCATTCAATTAAATCGAAAATAAATTTATTTTTTACAATATTTAAGAATTAAATAAATCACGATAAAAATAGTCTCATAATATAATACGACATATCTGTTTGCCATTTATTATTTATTCAATTATTTGACTTTTTCAGACTTTTTTATTATTAGTATTTTGTAAGAGGGGGGGGGGATTGTTAAAGAATGTACGCAAGAATTTTTAATGGTGCTGCTTATTACGTACGTACTTTTTATTACACTCTTTATAAAACCATTAATAAACTTCAAATATTACTTTACTGAAGTTAATAAAATCTACAATGTTTATTTATACTTAAAAATACTATTAAAAAGAAACAGAGTTTCAAAAAATTTCCTTCATTTAAAATTAAATATCTTTTTTCAAACTTTGCTACATATTTCCTTTAATGAATTTGTCTTGATTTTTTTTTTTTTTTTTGCCAGAATGAATTGTGGTTCATTTATCGGCAGATTGGATATTAACCGCCAGAATATAACGTATTTCGGCATATGACACAAGAAAAGCAGAAATTTTTGTTAATTTTTCGTAAAATGACAAAAAAATTTTGGAATCAGCTTTCAAGAATTTTTTACTAAATTATTACTCAACTGGACAGTTGGTTAAAAAGTATCGCGTAGAGTTTATCAGCCGACTTGAAAAAAAATTTTTTTTACAGAAAGCGGAAATTTAATTAACTGACTGTGGTAAAAGGCAAATTTTATAAATCAAAATAAAAAGTTCAACATACCATCATATATGAGGAACACATACAAAAAGGGTTAGACAGTTAAAAAAAAAAAAAAAAAAAGGATCCTATAAAAACTAACAATAACAAAAGTGCATCAGAGGACTAGAGTTGAAAAGTAATTCGCTAAAAACTTTAAATAAACACCATAAAATGCAAAAACTAGCAACAATTGTTTCGAGTCTAAATAAAACACAATAATTCGTCAAACGGACAAAGTATGCACAAATGCTGCAAAAAAAGCGGCAACGCACACTGCGAAAACTGTTGTGCCACATCAAAAACTCTCTTTAATATCAATATTTCTGTACTGATAAGTATAAAGGATTTAAGTCCAAAAATGTCGATTTTGAGTTAAGTACACAGTCAGACCCAGAAAAAAATTCTCTATCGATTGGTATAAAGGATTT
Organism: Salticus scenicus; assembly: GCA_963930645.1. Classification (NCBI taxonomy): domain Eukaryota; kingdom Metazoa; phylum Arthropoda; class Arachnida; order Araneae; family Salticidae; genus Salticus; species Salticus scenicus. The sequence continues at coordinate 209,763,030 of OZ005661.1, forward strand.
AATTTCTCGTCATTTAGTCTTTGAGAAAATCCATTGGTAAAAAAAGATTCAAGTCAGAAATATAGCATTAATCTTTGGTATAAAATATTTAATTCAATTTTTTCCCTTTATTCAATGAAGATTGACAATCACTGAATGGTATAAAGCGTATAAACCAACATAATCCCTTTTTCCTAATCGATTCTGCTGATTAGTTTTTAGTGAGTTTAACTTTATTTTTCGTCTCCTGAAAAATCAAGAATATGGACTTAAATCCTTTATACTTATCAGTACAGATTTATAACGAAGCCTCCTAATGTTAATCATTCAGAAATGTTTAATCCACTTAACTTTTCTTAATAAAAATTTTACATATCTAGTTTGGCGCAATTTTAAAATAGGTGCTGAATTATAGCCATATTGAAAATTGCAGAAAATGAACAATAGCAGCGTCACTTCATTATTGATTGAAAGAGTTGTGTATGTAAGAGGGGATAGGGAGGAGATACTTCCTAAATCAGTGTTAAATCGATTTATAGAATTGCTACTTACATCGCCCATTACTTGTCCATGCATTCGATTTCGTTTTTTTATATGAAGCAGCAGCTTTGATATAAAATTAGTGGTGTTCGAAAACAAAATTGTAATGTTCACGAGGAAAACTTGCACCCGCGTTGAATGAGACTTTACTGTAGTACGGAATGTTAAATAAGCAGTTTGCAGTTATGTCAAAACAGTGCGTTTTATGATGACTACGTCTTACTTTTCATTTATGTAGGACGTGTTTTGCATGGACCATCCTGTATCTTTCAGTTATGAAAGGCTGTCAGAGTGATAAGAGGCTACATTTTTCCATGAAATTTTAATCATTCCCTGATTTTTCTCAAAATATAATAGCAAGTTTGCAGACTTAATTAAGTAATAAATTATCATATAATTATATTGGTGGAAGAATAAGGGAAAAAAAGGCGAGTTTGTAGCCACATCGTGTAGCCAAAATCACGTTTTGACCCGCTCCTTGGGTTGGATGTGAGCAATTTTCTAAAATTGTTTGGAAGCGATTGTAGAAATTTCTTGGTTGTTGTGTACTTAAGCTGCACAATCTACTTTGATTCTACAAATTCAATGGTGAATACTAGAAAATAGTTCCCAAATCACCCCTAATGGCGGCTTTTCGTATTAATTTTCTTCTCCGCGAAAATCATCTCCATATGTGTTTTACTGTCTCTAAGCAGAATTTTATTCTTTTCCTTCGATTTTGCTGTAGATGCCACCAAATAGTGAACGTTATTTTATGGTGTCCTGTATATTTATTTTATTTCGTTAGGGACATAGTCTAAAGATGTTAAAATATACGAACAAGAATTTTTGCATGTCAATGTAATATATTTAAAAAATTTTTTATGTCAATACACGCAAACTATTTATTCGATTTATTTTAAAAGGATATAAGTACCATCGTATATGGTACAGATTTCGATAATCGAGTTTGGACTTCTTCCCAATATTCTAGAGCTCGATGTCGCCGCCCTTTTTTCAGGACACTTTCAGAAATGAGAAATGTCCCCCTTTTCTTTGCTACAACTATTTTTAAACAAAATATTTACCATAAATGTACCGTGATTAAATAGGATAGATATTATTGTATAAAATTTATGTTAGCAATAAAGGCAAAAATTTTTCAGTCCTAATAGTGTCCTGAAAAAAAAAAAAAAAAAAAAAAAAAAAAGGCGGAGACTTCGAGGTCTGATATTTGTTCATACTTGCCAACATGCTCATTAATATTCCGTAGTATTATTAGCTCCGCCTTCTTTTTCACACCGGAATCATTTTAGAATATTTTTCCTCTTATTTAATCGTAATTGCATATGGAGAATATTACTCTAAAAATTTATTGGTGTAAGCAAAAGGGCGGGACTAACAAGACTACGGAATATTAATTAGGATGTTGGCAAATATGTTTGTTTTGAAGTTATGCTGATTGTGGAATTACACACATGAACCAACCGTTAAAAATCCAACTTTATTATGCAGGTGTAACTTAAAACGGGAAAATTTATTAAAAATTTTAAAATCGCTTCCTAGCAATTTTAGAAATTTCTGAGGGGATGTGTACATAAGTTGCAGAATCTACTTCGATTCTACAAATTAAATAGTACTTACATAAGAACTGCGCTCAAATTATGTCTGTCAGAGGCTTTTTTTCCTAATTTTCTTTTTTGCAGAAATAATCGCTATATGTCTTTTACTGTCTCGATGATCCACATTTATGCATGTTTAAAATAATTAATAATATGTTAAAATGAATAAAAAAAACCTGTAATAATCAATCAGCATTTAATGGGGAAATAACGTCTGTGTTAAAGTTGAATAAAGACAATATTAAATGGTAAAATGTTGCATTTTCGGATGAAAAACGTTTTATTCTTGATTACCCAAATGATTTTAATAGTTACTGGCACGATCTGAAGATAGCGAAAGACAGAGCAAATTTTTTAAAGGCAGATACAATCGGGCATTTTAAAGGCGGATCTATGGTGCTCTTGGGAGCTGCTTCTACTGAAGGCAGAATGAATTTAGTAATTTTTTCTATTATTATGAACATCAAGAGAATATCCGCAAATTTTAAACGTGGAATTATCAGGTTTTTGTTAGATTTTTTTTTTTTTTTTTTTTTTTTTTTTTTTTTTTTGGGGGGGGGGGGGGTAATAATATTTTTTTCAACAAGACTTACATTTTTACTCTACTTCTAGAGCAATAGGAAATAGTTTGAAGAAAGAAACTTCTGTATTATTGCCTTTCCCATGGTTTAAAAGTTGAAGAAATGATGATGTTAGAAAAGTGCATGCAAGCGGAAAGCAATTTTAAATAGTTTAAATGTATTAAGAATATCGTATATGCTATACGAAATGGTATTGAAACTGAATATAAAAAAAAAAAAAAATGTATATATATATACCAGAGAGAATGTCTGACTGTTTCACCCTAAAAAGAGACCCCCATTAAAATATTAATTTAAAGAATAACTGAAAAAAAATTACTAAAATTCGAGCTGTCCTTATAATTGTGAACACCTGAAAAATCATCTTTTTACCATATTTCAAGTTTTTTAAGATAGAAAAACGATAAAACTTTTAAAAAATAGTCTATTAATGAAATTCAGATTAATTAAATATATATTTGTTTAAATAATAGTGTTCAGTGTTTAGTTAATATAGAAAAACGGGTGTCCTTATAATTATGAGAAGGAGTGTACACAAACAATTATTCATTTTTAATAAAAGGTTTTAAGTATCATCGTATATGGTACATATTAAGATTATTGAGTTTGGATTTCTTCCCAGTATTTTAAAGCTCGAAGTCTCCGCCCTTTATCAATGGGAAACCTTTAGAAATGGGAAATTTCCACCTTAAGGTGGAAATTTTCTAAAGGTTTCCCATCTAATGGTTTCCCATTGATAAAGGGGCGGAGACTTCGAGCTTTTTTATTGCTTTAACAATTTTTGTACAAAAATATTAACCTTATTTTCATAGTAATGCACCGTGATTAAATAAGATAGAGATTACTGTATAAAAAGAGCGGAAACAATAAAGGCGAAAACTTTTCAGTCCTGATAGTGTTTTGAAAAAAAGGCGGAGACTTCCAGGTCTGATGTGTGTTTTGAGTTATTCTGATTATGGACTGACTCATACGGACCAACCGCTAAAAATTTGTCTTTAATATAACGTAAAACTTAAAATGTGCAGATATATTAAAAATTTAGCTGGAAAATTTAAAGTTTTCTTCTATACGTAAGAGAAAATTAATTTTAGAAAGTTTTATAATAACAGACACTGAAATAATAAAAGAACTTTCCTTTTAAGAAAGATATTTAAATTTAATTTATAAATTTATATGAAAATATATACAAATGTATGTAGCAATATACTTATATAGATGTATAAATGTTTTAATTTTGTTTATTTTATGGGTATTATATATGTTATAGTATATGTATACGCAAAATAATATATGTTTTTTTAGAGAAACGCTTTATGATGGGACTCATTTTCTTTCGAAAGCGAATTTTTACACAATACGCCTCTCTTATATCTTTATGCGTAAAATTCATCGTGATCGTTGCAATCTATTGAACAATTTATATTAATACTTATTCGTAATATTGTTTTATTCACACCGTTTATTATTTTTAGGTGACTCTAAATGAATTTTGAAGTAAATTGTAAATTGGTATGTTAATGTGATTTTTGGAATCGTTGAGTCGCTTGCGTCTTTCGAGACAGCGGGCGATGGATGACGCAATTGAAATAAACCTGTGTAAAGCTTCCTTCAGATACTAGCAACATGCAGCGCGTCAAAACTCATAAATTATCCATTGTCCGAAAGCGACCCTTGACATTTTGCACACATTTACAATGAAGGACATTACTTTTTATTGCTCTTTCACAAAAGAGACCCCCCTTCTCATGCAATTATCGCACCAGGAGGTTTGGGATCTTCTATTGCAGCCAGCGTCGATCGAGGAGATCGACGCTGACCGCATCAAAGAAATATCAATAGAGCCAAGTTGCCAGTCTCTGAAGGGTCCTTAAAGGTAAAAATTGTAACAGCCTTCTCAGTTCGGGGGAAAATTTTTTCCATTTTAGTGAAATTTAAGGTCTCCCCGAAAAAAAAGAGGGAAGTGAAATAATGAGGGAAAAAATTCCCTCGGTGTTCTCAAATTGGCTCTCTATGAAGCGGTCGAGTTTATTATACGTGCAGTTGGTATCGGAGAAAATTAGGCCTGGGAGGAGGGGAAGCCAAAGAACTATACTGTCGGTAGTAAAGTTCTTTGGGGGAGCTGCAATGAGTTAGTTTTGCTTTCGCGGTTAGTTTAGTTGCAGCTCGTTACTGTTTTGATTACGACTAAAAGACTCGTTATACATTATTATCGTTATCTTGTTATATATTATTGCACTTGTTATATTATTATCGTTATCTTGTTATATACTATTACACTTGTTATATTCATAGATATAGTAATAAAACATAGATTGATCATTGACGAGGAAAAAGTGATGCCTTTTCATTTGGAAAAAGACGGCCATTTTACTCTCTTATGGATGTTTTTTCCCGAGTGAATATACACGGGAATACCCATAGATAATTTAGCAAATAAAATTTATGAATAATTTATGAACTAAAAGAGAAGGAACAATTCCAAATACCCATTTTCCTTTCTTCCCTTCTTTTCTTTTTTTACTATACTTTAGTATATTGATATCTGCACAAAACTAACTTTATTTTGGCATTTGTTATTATACTTATTTGAGATAATATTGTCTGCATTCATCATGAAAATAATTTTAATAAGTTATAATTTAATAAATAATTTGTATCCGCGTTTGTAATGATCGATAGATGGCGTTTTTTGAGCTTTTGTTGTTAGTAAATAAAGTAGCCACGTGTATTTATTATTGTTCTTTTTGTTATTCTACTTAATATTTGTACTATAATTTCTCCGCCATTACATCATGGAAAATGGATTGCTTTTGGAAAAAATATTTCAATTTATTCAAAGTTCGATCGGAAGTAGATTTTTAACCCGTTAGTAGTCGCTAGTTGGTCGATTTGCCGCCCATCCTTAAGTTTTTCCAGATTTTTTTATTCAATAGCCACCAAAAATTTTTAGAAGTGGAATTTGATATACATAAAACGCGAATAAAATCGATTTAACGTCGATCATGTCACTTCGTAAAATAGGGCAGTTGCAAACAGCTGATAACCGCATGGCAACGTGGACAGCGTACCCGCCATCATTGGTTGCTATGCGCGGTTGCCATGGTGCTGTGAGCTGTTTTCAACTGCCATTTGCTTACTGTTCTAAAAATGGCGTCTATTTATTTTCACGTGGAGTTGATAGCCCTCCATCTACGTCACTATGACGTCATATGAAACTGCTCTATTATTGGTGACAGTTAAGTAAAAAGTTCGCAATCTGTAATAGGTGGCGCTGTCGATAGCCACTACTAACGGGTTAACTGAAGTTGAACAAATATTAGTTTCAAATCACCTGATTAATTCTTTACTTCCATTAGCCGAAGCAACTGAAATTTTAAATTTGTCATTTGGAAATAAATGGAAGCTTAATTCTGGATTTCTTGATCCTTTGGAGTTACACTGTAGCACGCAACAGTATGTGTTATCTTTTTTACCGGATTTATTCATTTTTATTCAATAAATATATGTGAAACTAAACATCGGCAAGAAATGGCGGCTTGATGGAAGCCGAATTAAAGCATGGTTATTGTAATTTCACCTTAGACCACCAGAGGGCGAGCATTTCATTACAATCGCGAATTGCGTAAAATTGTATAGGATTATATATAGAAGAGAGTCTTGTGGTGGCCACAACATACTAATTATATATTAATACTTCTGCGGCTGCTAATTAAATTTAAAATAATTTTGAAAATTCCATATTACTTACTAATATAAAATATTAAAAAAATATTAAAGCTATGAAAAAGTATTCCATTAAATATGATGACAGTAATTATACCATAATAGTAACAAAGCAACTGATTATAAAATTTATATTTTTCATAAATTACTTGACTATAACTTATTTATGAAAACTTCTTCCATTCCTTTTCATATATTTCTTAGAACACTTAAAAACCGCGCAATATTTCGACATTTTCAAAATTCATTACCATTCTATTCCATTACTATTTTTGAATTTTAACTCTCTAATGGCTGATGCCAAAAAAACTATTTCGGCATCAAAAATCTTTGCTCGTTAACATGGGGATGATAGATCTATATAAATTACTATATCTATGGTTATATTACCGTATTAACTTGATACATAAACATATTGTATCGTTATGGATGGAAATTCTTCAACATCTAATTTGTCGGGAGATCCTTCGGTATCTGCGCTAAATGTAATATTTTTCTTTGCACAATTCATAACGAAGAAATCTGTAATAATAATAATAATAATAAAATTATGATAAAAATTTGTAAATTCATTTGGTTTGAATCCATTAATATAATATATACATTATTATTGTTACATTCTATAAATTTATTATAATAATTTTAATTACTTTTTTGTAATTGCTTCTACTTTAGTTAAATGTTTTAGACACATATTTAGACAGTTTATTACAGATCCATGAAATAAACTTGCTAGATTGGGAAATATCAGTTCTCGTACAGAAAAAATACCCAATCAGATTTTGTAATGATACACATGTATACAAAATTTAGTTGATCTCAGTCTCCCCTTTCTATACAACAATATGACAAAACAAACTGACTTGCATACACACAGGTATAAAGTAGCCAGGGAATAGCTATATAAGTAGCCAGGGAAAGGACAGGACACAGTCAAGGCGGGCAACTCACCTTTCGGTTTAGAGTTATACACTGAAAGTGTACCCGCCCAGCAAAACCAAAATCTAGCTCTCCAGCGACCCCGCGGACAAGGGCACGGGACCGGAGGAGCCCGCGGGAAGGGAAGACCACAAAAATCGCTCGAGCAAACTAGCTGCTCTCCGGCGGGTGTGCTAGGCCAGGTGCTGGAACTCACTTGAGCCTGTTAGAGGAACAAGGCCAGCGGTGAAGAGTAGGTGACTATTACAAGTAGGACCATCCAGGCGCCTCGTGCCACCGACACAGCCTGCAACATAACACATCACCTATTACTTTACGAGCGACGAGTGGTTTTAGCCTTCAGGCCACAAAGGCATAGAGCACAGTGGACGCGGAGGAACTACATATCCACCCGCCAAGTTTCTCGGCCATACCACCTCGTTAGTTCACCGCCGTTCGGCGGCTATCCAGGGGCACCAACTTGGAGGTGAGGCAGCTGCCGCAAGTAGGACCGCTACCTGAGTGGCAGAGCGTCCCACGGCCCCCTAGCCAGGGAAAGGAGGGGGATTTTTGCAGATTTGTGAAAATTTTGAGTTATATATCTTTTTTAATACTCAATATTCTATACTGAAGCTTCAGTCTCCGCCAAAATTTTTTTCTAGCTGCAGCCCAGTTTATATTATAATAGGTTTAAAATGTTCCAAAATTCTTATTAATCTGGTGTCCACTTACACTTATTCAGAGTTTTGAAGTACTAGGTTTTAAATAATATAGTATTACTTTCCAAGTTGCACATATAAGCTAGCAGGCACATTGAAATGCAAACAGGAATTTGGGGTTAACTGTTTAACTTAATAATGAAACTTAGAAAGGAAACTTGTGATATATGCTTATCTTATTAAGCACTTTCAATTTTAATTGAGATCAAAGATTTAATAGCAAGAAATTAAAACTTCTTCACACACTATAAATTTTAAATCAGCACAACCGGTTTCGAAAGGACGTAGCCTTTCTTCATCAGGTGCAAACACGTGCAACTGCCTTGGAGGCAAAAGCAAGATTGAAAGCAGGACAAAATACAGAGGGGGAGGAGCAACACAAACAACCAATAGGAAGCAACATGAAGGGCAGGACCAATCAGAGAGGAACACACGTACACACACCACAAAAAGAGGAGGGAGGAAAGGCATAAACTATTTTTTTTTTCAATAATATTAAACTAATAAGTAAATTTAATAGAATTTATCCATTAATTATTATTTTTCTTTAATTTTAATTAGAATTATTTTATTATAACTAATATGATATAAACATAATGAAGGAAATTACTTAATTGAATTAAACAAAGTTTTCCAGGCTGTAGATAGCAAAGTGGAATCAGATTTTTCATTGACAATTTTATCACGATTAAGGTAAATAGCTAAATTTTCCAAAAAATCCAGTTCGGAAACGCGTTTGGCATGAAAGATAATTTTGGCACTCTTGAAATTAAAACTATGATCAAATTCCCAACTGTGCTTCGCAATAGAAGATTTAGAAATTTCTTGATTAACAACATACCGAGAATGTTCACGTAAACGACATTCAAGATTTCTTTTAGTTTGACCAATATAAGATAAATCACAGTTATTACAAGGGACATTATGTTGTAGATACCCCATTTTTGAAGCTCAGGAACAGGGGATTTGTTGAAGGAAATTGGAATTTATTGACAGGTTTAAAAATAACGTGAAAATTGAAACGCTTCAAAACTTTGGCTAATTTAAAACTTAAGGGGGGCTAAAAAGGTAAGACAACAAGATTATCAGGTTTAATTTTATCATCAATGGAAAGAGTAGAATTATAAGTTGGCCTACTGAACTTTTTGAGAGCTTTATCAATTATAGAGGGTCTAAAACCTCTTTTAATAGCAACAGACTTTAAATAATTCAGTTCTTCTTTAAGAGAAGAAGTGTCAGAACAAATTTTAAGGGCACGATACACGTAAGTGTAAAAGGTTCCAATTTTTTATTTAGCCGGATGATTAGAGAGAGCATGGGGAGGGTTAGAAACAGAGAAAGGTTTCCTGTACACAGAGGTTTTAAAAGAGGAATCGTACTCGTAACTAAAACATCAAGAAAGGGAAGTTGATTACAATTATCTAACTCGAAGGTAAACTGAATATGGGGATCAATAGCATTAGCAATATTAAGAATGGCAGAAACATCAAACGGATTTTCAACAAGAATGAAAGTGTCATCTACGTAACGTAACCAGCATTTTAAATTTAACATCTTTAATAATTTTTCCTCAAAATAATGCATATAGATATCGGCAAGAATAGGAGATAGAGCATTACCCATACTTAAACCATCACACTGTTTATAAAATTTGTTATTAAATTCAAAAGTAGTTTGGGAAACACAGAGCTTAGTTAGATTGACAAATTCTTTGATTTCAATGTCAGAATAATGAAATTCGCGTAACCTTTTTTCTAAACAATTAAGAGGGTGCACTGAAGGTGCGCTTAATTGTTTCTGCCTTTCTTAATATTGCTAATGCTATTGATCCCCATATTCAGTTTACCTTCGAGTTAGAAAATTGTAATCAACTTCCCTTTCTTGATGTTTTAGTTACAAGGTACGATTCCTCTTTTAAAACCTCTGTGTACAGGAAACTTTTCTCTGTTTCTAACCCTCCCCATGCTCTCTCTAATCATCCGGCTAAACAAAAAATTGGAACCTTTTACACTTACGTGTATCGTACCCTTAAAATTTGTTCTGACACTTCATCTCTTAAAGAAGAACTGAATTATTTAAAGTCTGTTGCTATTAAAAGAGGTTTTAGACCCTCTATAATTGATAAAGCTCTCAAAAAGTTCAGTAGGCCAACTTATAATTCTACTCTTTCCATTGATGATAAAATTAAACCTGATAATCTTGTTGTCTTACCTTTTTATCCCCCCTTAAGTTTTAAATTAGCCAAAGTTTTGAAGCGTTTCAATTTTCACGTTATTTTTAAACCTGTCAATAAATTCCAAATCCCTTCAACCAAATCCCCTGTTCCTGAGCTTCAAAAATGGGGTATCTATAATGTCCCTTGTAATAACTGTGATTTATCTTATATTGGTCAAACTAAAAGAAATCTTGAATGTCGTTTACGTGAACATTCTCGGTATGTTGTTAATCAAGAAATTTCTAAATCTTCTATTGCGAAGCACAGTTTCGAATTTGATCATAGTTTTAATTTCAAGAGCGCCAAAATTATCTTTCATGCCAAACGCGTTTTCGAACTGGATTTTTTGGAAAATTTAGCTATTTACCTTAATCGTGATAAAATTGTCAATGAAAAATCTGATTCCACTTTGCTATCTACAGCCTGGAAAAATTTGTTTAATTCAATTAAGTAATTTCCTTCATTATGATTATATCATATTAGTTATAATAAAATAATTCTAATTAAAAAAAATAATAATTAATGGATAAATTTTATTAAATTTACTTATTTGTTTAATATTATTGAAAAAAAAAAAAAAAAAGTTTATGCCTTTCCTCCTTCCTCTTTTTGTGGTGTGTGTACGTGTGTTCCTCTTTGATTGGTCCTGCCCTGCATGTTGCTTCCTATTGGTTGTTTGTGTTGCTCCTCCCCATCTGTATTTTGTCCTGCTTTCAGTCTTGCTTTTGCCTCCAAGGCAGTTGCACGTGTTTGCACCTGATGAAGAAAGGCTACGTCCTTTCGAAACCGGTTGCGCTGATTTAAAATTTATGGTGTGTGAAGAAGTTTTAATTTCTTGCTATTGTCTGTACGCCAGTTTTTGAATTTATTTTTGGCAAAGATTTAATACAAAGAAATTTAATCTGGTGTGTCACTCACACGACTTTCTCTTACTCTGAAATTTAATACCATAAATACAGGTTGGAGTTTAAGAGGTAAGATAACGAGTACTGTTATGTAAACCTATGTTAAACAATTCAACTTAGGCTTCGGAAGAGTTTTATATGATAATTAGTTCTGTGTGAGGGAGGCTACCGCCCCCCTTAACCCCCTGTTTCATTAATGCACCTGCATTTATATAGAATTTAATTCGGTTATTGAAAAATAATTCTGTTTTTAAAAAGTAATTTATTAAAATTATTATTTAAACAAATTATCTTTTATGATAATGCAGACGATTTCCATATTAGAGAAGTAGTATAACGCTAAATATTCCAAAAATGTTGAATTTATTCTCAATATTACACTATTATTATTATTATTATTATTATTATTATTATTATTTTGTTAAAAATGAAAAAATTCGATAACTTTATTTTAAATTATCACAGATCGATAGTTCAACCATTCGTTTTAAAGGTATTGGCGAGCTCTTTTGAAAGATACCCATCATGAAAATTGACTTCTCTCGAGGGGGGAAGGCGAGGCTCCTACATACACAAAAAAATTTTTCCCAGTTGACTATCTCTATTACAAAAAATATATATTCGTTTCATTTGGTTTAGTGCAGTCTATAGATGTTAAACTCTACTTACCTGCAATTTCCCCCATAGACGTAATGTATTTGAATACTTTTGAGTGTACCTGTACACGAACCATTTGCTTCATCTCAACGAAAAGCTTACTGTAGCTTCCCTGTATGATACACATTACCGAGTTTGGAATTTCCTCTACAATTTGTTGAGATATGCTGATAACAGACAGACACACAGACCATTCGCTGAAAACATGACTTTCGTATTCAGGGGACCTCAGAACATGTAAATATAACAAAAACTCGCTTCGAAAATTCGACTCTAAACAATACTTTATGGACCCTATGGGTAAGAGAAAGTAAAAAAAAGAAAGTGAAAATATAATATTAAAGAAATAGTGCTTAGTAGCAATTTTAAAAGATATTTTAATTGAATTAAAAATTATCTTTAAAATATGTACTTAAGAAAAAATAAATTAAATTTCTGTATACATATTCCTTATTTATTTAAAAAATTATTTCACATATATATTAAAATAAAATAAAATTACTGTATATGCTGATATTTTAAAACACACGCGACATTTATTGATAAGTTTTTAAATGTAAAAATTATGAGGATGATTATTTAAAACGATTATCCGCAATATTTTATTGAAGTTTCAATAATAAATTAGTTAATCTTATAATTTTCTAAATATTTGCGTGATTAACAACGTTTGTTGCTGTCAGAAAGAAAAAAAAATTAGCAAATTAAGCTATTTCTTTCAGCACAGGCAGCACGGATTAAAAATTGTTAATCCGCAACATGCATAGAACAACCGGATTCCCTCATTCCACATTTTCCGGGCTCGCTGCAGACATGCAAGTCAATCCATCATACACCCCCATGTGAAAATAGTAGACCAGTCTCACGCATGCTCAAGGAGGCTTAATAGCATTCTTTCATAATCCATTATTAGCGTAGAACCGTAGCCTCCTAAACTAGATGCCTGTCGCGTGACTCGTAAACTTGTTAACAGTTGAAGCGGTAGACAGCGCCACCTGGTACAGATTGCACGATTTTTTTATTCAACAGCCACCAAAAGTTTTTAAAAGTGAGATATGATATACATAAAAGGCAGATAGAATCGAAGAAACGTCGATTATATATATCATATATCACTTCTTTGAATTAATGGTGACAATTAAATAAAAAATTCGAGCAATCTGTACCAGATGGCGCAGGCGCTGTCTACCGTTTCAACTGTTGCCAAGTTTACAAGCCACGCGACAGGCATCTAGTTTAAGAGGCTATGGTAGAAAGTGCAATTTCTTGTTAATTTAGTTTGGCGAATTTAGTACTCAACTAAATTCGCCATTTCGTTTCAAAATGATAGACACTTGGAAAATTTTAACTCACATAAAAAATTCATTTATGAAGTTGAAATTTTTTCCCAGGTTCTTACACCAGTATATTTATAGGATAATTTTTTACTTAATTAATCATGACTGAACTACTGTTACTACTGAACATTCCGAAAGAAAAATACTGGTAGCAGAATCAGGGAAAAAGTTTCGACTGTCGACATTTTGAATTAGAATGAAACTTATTATTTACATAGCCCCTATTAAGGTTTCAATTATGTTTATTAATCAACTTAATCTGCGATTTTGTTTCAAAATGCTGGCCGCTTGGTAAAAAAAGAAATCAACCTACTCTTCTGACTAAGTACGAAGGTTTTGTTCCAAAGATATAAATCAGATTTAAAACAGAAGTATATTTTTACAAATTTAGTGAGCATATGTAAAAACGTAATGATAACGTATTGGAACACCCAAAAAGTTTCCGTAAATCACGTTGGGTAGTGCAGATTATGACAGATTTTATTTTTATTAGCTTATTTCTTAGAATCAGGACATTCATTTTGATTTTTTAGCGTAATTATAATCATATGCATGTTTAATAATCTATAAATATTAACTATAAAATTTTTCGGAATGTGTTACTTTTTAATGTTTAATAAATTTCATTTTTTATGATTAGACAGCATAAAAATATTCAAAGTTTATATATATATATGCGCGTGTATGCGGAGGGGAGGGGGTGTTAAATGTCTGTTTTAAATATAAAACAATTTATTTTGATGAAATTTGAAATGCAAGTTGGTCTTGTGGTGTACAGGCTGTATATTATATTTTTATGTTCGTGAGAGAAAATTAAAAAAAAATTTAAAACTGCAATCTTTAATCCCACTTCAAAAATTAGTATGTTGTGGCCACCACATGACTTTCTTTTATATTTTCCTATACAAATTCACACAGTAAAAATTGTTTATTAAAACTATTATTTAAAAAAATTATCTTCCATGATAATACAAACGATTGCCATATTAGAGAAGTAGCATAACACTAAATATAAAAAAAAAAAAGAAAAGTCAGTTTTATTGTCAATATTACATTTAAGAAAAAAAAAAAAAAAAAAAAAAAAAAACTTTGGCTAAAAATGAAAGAAATCGAAAACTTTATTTTAGATTATCGCAGATCAATGGTTTAACCATTCGTTTTAAAGGTATTGGCGAGCTCTTTTGAAAGATACCCATCATGAAAATTTACTCCCCATGGGGGGGGGGGGGGGAGGGCTAGGCTCCTACACATACAAAAAAAAATTCCCAGTTGACTATCTCTATTATAAATAATTCTTGAAAATTTCATAATGATTATTAAAAAATATTTCTCTTTATGCACATTTATACAAAATTTTGTCCTATACCATCATGTTAATAATTTAGAGAAAGCGGGATGGCAGCGCAACCTGTTAGACAATTTTTACCAAAAGTTGATAGGCACTAATTTATGTCAAGGTGCACATACCAATTTGTATGAAATTATGTGCAGTAGTTCCTGAGATACAGTTTCCACAAAATTTTGTCACACACACACAGACAGACAGACCGACATTTTCTAAAAATGGTCAAATCGTGTTCTACAGCTCTCAAAACGTGTAAATCCATCAAAAACCCGAGGTCGAAAAATTTTACGAATCCAATACTTTCTTCTATTGAATATAGAAGAAAGTAACATGTGACTTAATGTGAAGCAGATTTTTTTTTTTCCTCCTAACGGTTTACATACAACCTTCTGCTGTTGCCATCTAAAATTCATACTTTAGTTAATTTAAAAAAAATCTATCTTTCTGATCGATAAGCTGTTTAATCCATCGGATTCACAAAGATTTTCCCTTTCATTTGGTACCTTATTTGTAACGATACGACTGACATTTCTAATTTATTTTCTAATTTTTCTAATTTATTTTCCTCATTTTAAATAAATGTACAGTTTTTTCCGCCCCACGAAAAAAAAAAAAAAAGGTAATTAAATTATGGATAAAATTTAAATGGCTTATTTATCAGAAATTAGAAGGTTATTATTTTCACGTTTTAATTAATTAAGAAAAAACTAATCAAAAATTCGAAAATTGGGCTTCGAGGCGCATCAGGAGAGGTCATTACGAACCTCCATGCAAATGTATGTAGCTCTGCGATCAGCCGTTTTCCTAAAAGGCTCTGGATATACATACACAATGACACACACGCGCACACACACACGAACATCTTATTTTATTATATGTATAGATAGTTGATGAGGTATTATTTGTTGTTAAATTTAGCTCTTTTAAAAGTTTAATTTTTCTTTATAAATACTTTTAAACTTTGTTGGGAAATGCTGAAAAAAAAAAAAAAAAGTATTTTATTTTTTATTATAATGGGAAATATGGGAAAAATTATTTAAAAAATTATTTATTTTGGTAGTAGAACTGTTGTATTACCTAATAATAATAATAATTTGGCGAATTGAAATTTTAAATGCCAAAATAGCGATAAACGGCCAAACATAGTACTCTATTGGTTCATATCACGTGATTCATGTTGAGCCATGGAAAGCTAATCCTTTATCCATTGAACCAACTCTCTAATTTATTTATCTCGTTGGTAGAGATTACAGCTTGGCGAAAAAAATTCATTGTTGACTACTTTGGCTTACTGCTGTTCTAATAGTCACGAGATTTATTATGAATTCTCTTTGCCACACGAAGGTTACCATTCTCCCGTCTACTGTAATAATAGGTCTATGGCCACCAACTACAGTTCAAAATTTCTTTTCTTTGAATTTTAAACTGATTCCTATTATCCGACTGAGCTGAAGATTTTCATACATTTTTATCATCCACATCTGGTGGAATGGAGTTTTTAGTACATTTTGAAATAAAACCATGCATTTTTACTTATTTATTTATATACTAGCTTATAGCCCGTCAAATATGACGGAAGTGAGGGGTATGCCAGCAAAAATCATGGTGCTTCTTGACTGCATTATTGCCCCCCCCCTTTTTTTTTTGCATGCAAAAAAGGAGGCTTTTATGAAGCAGAAAAAATGAACTTCAAGCAAAATACATCGTATATACAAATCATGTTCATAAACAAAAAATTGGGTAAAAAAGAATAAATTACGATTAACTTTTGATTTTTCTATAGATAATTTATATAGATTTATCATCCCATTGTTATCATTCAAAAATTTTGGATGCCGAAAGTTTTTTTTTGCCATCAGCCATATAGTGGTATTGAAACCATTGAAACTCGGCAATTGTAATAGAATAGAATAAAATGTGGATGAATTTTCAAAATAACGAAATATTCGTCTTTTAATTCTTCTGATAAATTTATGAAAAGAAATAGATAAGTTATCATGAAAGTAAATTATATTTGACTAAATTATGAAAAATATAATTTTTATAATCAGTTGCTTTGTTATTATTATGAAATAAAAACTGGTTTGATTTTTAGTGGAATACTTTTTTTAAAGTTTGATATTTTTTAAGATTTTATATTAGTAATTAATGTAGAATTTTCAAAATTCTTTTAAATATAGTTAGCAGCGGCGTAGGTAAAGAACGTTAGTTTTAATATATAAAAAGGGATTAACTTTAAATATTAACTAAATTAATAAATATATAAAAGGAAAAGAAAACGGAATTTGAAATTGTATCTGCAGTTTTTCATTCACCTTTAGTACACAAATTATTTATAAATTTTATTTTCTAAATTATCTGTGTGTATTCACTCGGAGAAAGACGGCCATATTGTGGATTTTTCTCCGAGTAAAAAGGAATCCTTTTCCCCTCCCAATGATCAGTCTATGTCTCATTACTATATCTATGGCTTTTTCACATACTTTAAATTTCTACATTCAAACATACATATGGAAATGCACAGGTGTACGAATGTATGAAGTAATGAATAGTCAAAAATAAGCCCGCCAGAGAGTGTAAATATTGAGATTAGTTGTTTCAAGCTAATGAATCATTCGCAATGAATTGTGTCGGTTGCAATGAATTGCGTCATTCGCAAGTATGCTGTGGCTAGCCATTAACCCCTTCAGGGGCAATGAATTTAAGTTCATTTAAAATCAAATGCCACCAGAGTTTGAGATCAAGATTAGAAGAAAAGTAATAAATGAATGTTTTCGGGTAAGGTAAAAATGTAAAATTTTATATAAAATTTCTGGGATGAATTTTTGCAGTTGAGAACTGAAATTAGGTGGTTAAAATATATACCACCGCCCCTGAAAGGGTTCAATAAATTAAATATTGTTATCGTATTTATTATAATTTATTAAATTTAACTAAATACTTATTTCGCTTCCTTCTTCGACTCGAAAGTGAACGACTTTGAATCACTGACGTCAGAGGTAACATGACATAGATAAACAAAGTGCAGACGAAGTCCTCTATATCTATAGCGATTGCTGAAATAATACATTTTCTGTTCTTATTTTTGATCAATCCGATTTAATCTGTTATTTTTTTTATACATCATCATTTTTTATCCATTTTATATCATTATTTACCACCTTTTGTTTGCTGTGTACATTTACAATCATCATTTAGTTTATATTTGTTATTGATGTTCATGGAGAACATGTTAAGTACTCTGATATTTGGTACTTAAATCATTGACAGTGCAACATTGTATGGTGTAAAGTCATTTAGGCCAGTAGCTTAGTTAATTAACTTGTTGTAACATCTTTATGGGATTAAATTTAACTGAAAACATTTTAAAATTTCAAATTATAGTCCATAAACATTCCACAAGAACAAGCTATTATTTATTGCTAGATCAGTTAATGTAACAGTTACAATACAACATACAAAAATCGATTCTTACAGATGAAAATAAATAAACATATAAAGTGTTTTTTGAAAATTATTAAACTTACAAATACAATTATTCGATTGTTTACAAATACACAATATTACTTTTATTTTATTTTATATTAAATATTAACTCTTTTGTTCTTAAGAACAATATTTAATTGAATGGACTCTTCCCTGTTTCATCTGCTCAGTCATGTGATAGAGGAAAACGAATAATCGAATTCTGAGAATCGAATTCAATTAAATATTATTCTTAAGAACAAAATGTTAATATTTAATACAAAATGAAATAAAAGTAATGTTGTGCATTTGTAAACAATAGAATAGTTGTATTTGTAAATTTAAGAATTTTTTAAAAACACTTTATGCGCTTATTTATTTTCAACTGTAAGAATCGATTTTTGTATGTTCCAGAGTAAATGTTACATTAACTGATCTAGCAATAAATAATAGCTTGTTCTGGTGGAATGTTTATGGATTATAATTGGAAATTTTAAAATGTTTTCATTTAATTTAATTGCATAAAGGTGTTACAACAAGTTAATTAACTTAGTTATTGGTCTAAATGGATTTACGCAGTACGATATTGCACCGTCACTGATTTAAGTACCAAAAATCAGAGTATTTAACATGTTCTTCACGAACATCAATAACAAATATAAACTAAATGATGATTGTAAATGTATACGGCAAACAAAAGATGATGAATAATGTAATAAAATGGATTAAAAATGATGATGTATGAAACTAGTTGGCATAGGTGGACTCTGCTCAGTTCCCCATCATATTTATGTTCTCAGAAATTTCTAGTCCGAGACATATTATAATCATGTTAAAAGAAATGAATTTCACCAAAGCTTGATACAGTGACAGAATGAAATCCCCGCCTAATAGGCTATCCACCGTTCACTTGGATATAATTATCTTATTCTAATTTATTAATTTATTTTATCAGGGTCAATTCTGTTGTTTAGTTTTCATGCTACTATTTCCAATGCAACAAACCTCAAAATTCATATTTGTATGAAAAATTTACAATTTCGCTATGTTGATAAAATCGTAAATTACGAATAATTTACGAAAATTTCCTAGTAGAATAGTATTCAATCATGTTCAAACAAATATCAAAAACTTAATTTTGAAGTTGTCTAATGTACTTAGGATCCTCAAAATGGAAGTTTATGATCAATTTTGCCTTATTCTGACATGTTAAGTAAATCGTAAATTCGAAATAACTTACGAATTTTTTTAATTGGAAAAATCATAGTCTATGATATTCGTGCCAGTATCCTAAATATTTAGAAAGTGGTTTGACATCTTTACGCTGAAAATATCCCTCAAGATTGACGTTTATGTGAAATTTTGCTCTATTCTGACATGTTAAGAAATTCGTAAATTTCCAATAACTTACAAAATCTTTATATTGGAAAATTCATAGTCATTAATATTCATACCAGTGTCCTAAATAATATTTCAAAAGTACTCTGACATCTTTACGATGAAATTATCTCTCAAAATTGACGTTTATGCGAAATTTTGCCCTATACTGCCATGTTAAGAAATTCGTAAATTTCCAGTAACGTGCGAAATTTTCAAAGTAGCATATTTATAGTTACTGATGTTCATTCCGGCATCAAAACTGATATTTTAAAACTGGCCTGACATTTTTACAGTAAAAAGTTTCCATTTAATGCACGTTTAAGTGAATTTTTGTCCTATTCTCCCATGTTAAGAAAATCGTAAATTTCTAATAACTTACGAAGTTTTTAAAATCGAATGTTGCAAATGAATAGGGTTCTTGCCAGTGTCGAAAGTAATATTTTAAAACTGATCTGACCTCTCTGCGACAATTTGTTCTTGAGATATCGTGTACACAGACTAACAAACTAACGGACTGACCCACTAACCCACTAACAGACTAACAGACACCCTACAGACAGACACCATAGAAATTTTGTCATTTTCGGATTCCTCACACCTGAAAACGTGTAGAAAAGTCAAAAAACCGAGGTCGAAAATTTTCACGATTACCTAAGTTTCCCATACCTATAGTATGATGGGGAACTAAAAATAACACAGATTAAATACGATTGATCAAAAATAAGAATAGAAAATATGTTATTTCAGCAATCGCTCTAGATAAACAAGACTTCGTCTGCTATTTGTTTTTCCTCTATCATGTGACCTCTGACGTCAGGTCACGGGAAGAACCCATTCGATTCTTTGTTTTTCTATATCACGTGATTGAGCAGAAGAGCCCATTAAAAATTTGAAAACTGGGCTTTGAGCTGCATCTGGAGACGCTTAAACGGACTTCAGTGTAAAATTTTGTAGCTCATGCAATTAGTCGTCTGCTTACAAAGCGACCAATACACACAAACACACACATGTATATAAACACACACACACACATATATTTCTAATCATATGTAGAGATATAAAAATTGTCAGTAACATCCCGAATTTAACCCAAATTTAAAACAGTGTAAGTGCTACACTTTTATTTTAAAACATCGCCATCACATTTTGAAACTACTGTTTTTAGCAGAACCTTTGACCCTCTTACACCATGCACGCTAAATTAAAATTGTGATTTTCTATTTTTGCCCTGGGACTAGCATTAGAATTTTGAACTGATAAGTATAAAGGATTTAAGTCCAAAAATGTCGATTTTGAGTTAAGTACACAATCAGACCCACAAAAAAATTCTCTATCGATTGGTATAAAGGATTTAAGTTCATGTCATTTCGTCTTTGAGAAAATCCATTGGTAAAACAAGGTTCAAGTCAGAAATTTACCATTCATGTATGGCATAAAATATTTAATTCAATTTTTCCCGTTATTAAATGAAGGTTGACAACCACTGAATGGTATAAAGGGTATAAGTCAACACAGTCCCTTTTTCCTAATCGATTCTTCTGATTTGTTTTTAGCTAGTTTAACTTTATTTTTCGTCTCCTGAAAAATCAAGAATATGGACTTAAATCCTTTATACTTATCAGTACAGAATTTTACCTAGGAAAAAGAAAATTAGTTCCGCTCTGCTTTTAGAAGCTCAGGCAGGCCTTCTCCGCCCGAAATGACGAAAATAAAAGCAAAAGATTTTTAATAAATTATTTGCAACTTGAAGTTTTCTTAATCTTTCAGAAGCCGTAACAAAAACAAGTGTTATGATAAGCTTATTCGTTTATTAAAGATGTCGGACTAGTTTTAAAATATCATTTATGATATTGGACAGAACATTACTGAATATACACCCCGCGACAAAAAGATAGGAACAAAGGGTTTTTTTAATTTTTCATAAAATAACATTATCTAAATTGTGCTTATCGTTTATTATTATCATAAAATAACACTATTCCCGGACTCATTTTTGTTTTAAGACTAATTTAGAAAAGTTTTAAGACTAAAATATTTCTAATTTATGACTACACACCGCGACAAAAAGATAGGAACAAAGGTTTTTTTTTTTTTTAAATTTTTGAATATGATTATTTTGAATATGAATATTTTGAATAGGATTCAAATATTTAATATGTTTTTGATATGATAATAAATGATCAGCACAATTTAGATAATGTTATTTTATGAAAAATTAAAAAAAAAAACTTTTGTTCCTATCTTTTTTGTCGCGGAGTGTAGTCTTAAATTAGAAAAATTTTAGTCTTCAAACTTTTCTAAATGAGTCTTAAAATAAAAATGAGTCCGGGAATAGTATTGTTTTATGATAATAATAAATGATAAGCACAATTTAGATAATGTTATTTTATGAAAAATCAAAGAAAAAACCCTCTGTACCTATCTTTTTGTCGCGGGTGTACTTATTCTACCTAGAAAACTTCGAAATTATTCGAAATAAAAAATGTTAAGAACATATGATAGAATAGGGCAAAATTAATCATTAACATGTATTATGAGGATTATTTTTCACCTTTATTATAAAAGTCGAACTAGTTTTAAAACATAAACATCATCTATGATACTGGTATGATCATTAAAGATTATCAACATTCTACTTAAAAAACTTTGTAAGTTTTTCGAAAATTACAGTTTTTTTCGTAACATTTGCAGAATAGGGCAGTATTTCATCTAGATGATGACATTGTAAATTAGCTCAGGAATGCCCGAAAAATAATATACGAAATTGGAATCAATATGATTGCGTACCAAATTGTAATAAGGAAAATGCATCGAAGTGGAAGAAACGGGAAGGGTAGCTTAATGGGTGAGGCATTTCCTTTTCTGATAGCACCTGACCATCACACGACTTCATTGCTTTTATCATATATGCATACCTGGTAATATTTATAATTTATTCCGGTGAGTTTTATTCCTCAGTATTGTTAGAACCGCCCTGTTTTCACATCACTTTGATTTTAGTGAAGTTTTTTCCAGTATGTAATTACGATGAAATAAAAAGGACTATAAGATAAAAAACTTTTTATATACCATGTTTTTAAAATTTTCTGTTGAATCATAGCTATATAACTACATTAGCACTTTATGAATGCGTATAAAATTTTTAAAGTGATAATGACGTCCATTGTTGAAAGATGCATAATTTAATTTTTTACAATTTCTTAACGTTCACGTTTAATTAAATGTATTTATTTTTATGTCGAAAGAAAATGAACACGTAATTTTTTTTCGGCAACAATTAAATTATAGCTAATATTTTATGGCTATTTTTAAAGCTATTAAGAGGTCATTATTTTCATATTTTAATTAATTAAAAGAAAACTAATCAAAAATTCGAAAATCGGGTTATGAAGTATTGTGTTGTCTCGGGTTCTGAGCTATTCTGAAAGTTTCAAATGTCTAGCTAGTAGGGAAGTTAGTTAAAAATCGATTGCAATTTTTGTACCGGACAAACAAACAAGAATTGAAGTTAACAAAAATATGGTAAAAAAAGCTTTAAAAAAATACTAGTGTAAAAAAAGGGCGGTTCTAACAATACTACGGAATAAATTATAAATCTTACCAGGTATGATATATGTAATTTAATCGGTGTTGCCAATTCGTAAGGATATAATTTTTATTGTAAAACCCATTATTTTTCAAGAATGATATTTGCTATGTCTGGCAATAGACAAAAATTGCAAATAAAAATTAGTGGTGGCTGTTAAATATAAAAATCCCTAGAAATTGGCATTTATTGAATATATTATGACCTACAAAAGAAATTTGCGAGAGCAAGTACTATATGACGGGAAATTGAGCAGAGTCCACCTATGCCAACTAATTACACTGCACTGCACTGCACTGAAAAAAAAAAAAGAAAATTCAAGCCCTGATACCATTTTTGCTGATTTTCATGTAAAATAAACTCCTGAATCCGAATATAACTCCCATTTTGCCCAGTCACCCACCGTTTTCTAGGAATTCCACCCCTCCCCACTTTTTATCACTGTTCGGTAATTTTATGGCCATGAATTTGATTTGGTGAGTGAAAAAGAATTAATTTAACTCTTAAAAAGAAAAATGTATAATGTTTAATAAATAACATTAATAATAGATAAAAAAATATATATATATATATATATAAGAAATGTAATACATAATTTCAGTGGCAAATCCCCCCCCCCCCCTCAAATTTTCCCCTTGCCGCAAATGTTCATGTTTTAGAATTTTCCAACTCTGTAGCCCCTCAGAAGATATTTAACAGTTAAAAAATAATCCTCCCTCTCCCCTAAAAATCAAATTTATAGCCATAAAATGATCGAATAGTGATAAAAGTAAGGGGCCGCCCCTAAATCACGGTGGTTGATAGGGTAAAATGGGCATCCTATTCAGATTCAGGAGGTCATTTTATATAAAAATTTGCAAAAGTGGTGTCGGGGTCAATTTTCATGCAAAGCAGTGTTATAAAACAGCATCTAAATTAAAATCTGTAGTTTTAAGCATAACATCTGACCCTCTTACATCAAATAAGACAACACATGTTAAATTTTAGATTTTTGTTCTACTGCGCCTAATATTAGATTTAAAATTTTATCCAGGGGAAAGAAAATGAATTTCGCTTTGATGTTATGAGTTCCGGCAGGCCTCGTCAGCCTGAAATGACGAAAATAAAAGCGGGACATAACTGACAGGTACTTTCTTTGGATTAGAAATGTGTTTCAAAAGTGGTTATTTCAAAGTCAGTATTAAGCGACTTCAAGCTGTCACCTTTCTTGATGCGTTCTGTTGATAGAACGTTTAATCATTCATTGTTGTTCACGGTTTGACCGCAAAGTAAAAACACAAATTTTATCGAAACAAGAAAGAAAAAAACATAAGCTTTGCATTGATTAAAAAACATTTTCACCTACATTTTTTTTTTTTTTTTTTTTTTTTTTAAAATATACGTGGACACGGACAGAAAAAAAATTTATTGAGTGCCAAAATACTTTTAGAATATTGCTCTCAACCAATTGCCTTTGTAATGATTGGACAGAGAGGAGTATACATTGATAAAACATGATGTTTCTCTCGTAATATTTAATTGTTTAAATTAACTTTCTAATTTTTTTTTTTTTTTTTTTTTTTTTTACTTTCTTCTGTATATATGGAGAGGAAATATTGTATTCATGAAAATTTTCGAACTCCAGTTTTCGATGCATTTACACGGTTTGGGACGTCCTGAACACGAGTTGACTGTTTTTAGAAAATGTCTGTCTGTCTGCGTGTGTGTATCACAATTTTTGTGGACGCTGTATCTCACGAACTAATGAATGAAATTTAACCAAACTTGGTAATAAGTTGAACCTGACATAAACGGGTGTTGATTAGATTTGGAGATCAATCTCTCAACAGGTGGCGCTGTGATCCCTTTTTCCTAAATTTTTAACATGGCAGTATAGGACAAAATTTCGTATAAATGTACTGCATAATGAGAGATATTCTTAACGTGTGACTGTAAAATTAATATGAATTATTTATAATAGTAATAGTAAACTAGTAAAAAAGTTTCTGCTTGTGGGAGTACTGCTCCCTAGTGATTCACTCCTCCGGGAGATGTAATTTTCCAATATGGGTATCTTTCGATAGAGTTCGTCAATACGTTTAAAGCGAATGATTGAACCACAGATCTGTGATAATTTTTCTTCTGATGTTAGTACAAAATTGACTTTTTTTCGGCATTTAGTGTTATAATCCAGTCAAATAAAAACTGTCTGCATTTATCATGGAAAATAATTTACATAAATAATAATTTAATAAATAATTTGTAGTGCGTGAATTTGCATAAAATCATATAGAAGAAGTAGCTACATCATACCAGTTTTTTAACACTTTCCAACAAGGTTGAAAAGTGTTTATGACTTGGGTTTGTCTGTCTGTCTGTCTGTCTGTCTGTCTGTCCGTCTGTCTGTCTGTCTGTCCGCGCTCTAACTCCCGTAAATATTTATGGAATTTATTGAAACTGATATATGTTATTCAAGTTCACCATCGGATGTTCCCTATTGAAAATGGAGTTTATACCTCTACTGGTTTGTGTACAGGGACCCCCGAAAATATTTAAAAGCATTGTGTTCTATGAGAGGCATTTCTACAAACCATATTTTCATACCCTTACTGTACAAAAATCTTAATGAAATTGAAATATGTTATACAAGGTCACTATCGGATGTTCCCTATTGAAAATGGAGTTTATACTCTACTGGTTTGTGTACAGGGACCCCCGAAAATATTTCAAAACATTGTGTTCTATGAGAGGCATTTCTATAAACCATATTTTCATACCCTTACTGTACAAAATTTTAATGAAATTGAAATATGTTATTCAAGTTCACTATCGGATGTTTCCTGTATAAAATGGAGTAAATACCGCCACTGATTTGTGTACAGGGACACACAAAAGTATTTCAAAGCATTTTGTTCTATGAGAGGCATTTCTATAAACCATATTTCCATACCCTTACTGTACACAAATCTTAATGAAATTGAAATATGTTATTCAAGTTCATTATCGGATGTTTCCTGTAGAAAATGGAGCAAATACCACCACTGATTTGTGTACAGGGACACACAAAAGTATTCCAAAGCATTGCGTTTTATGGAGATATTTCTATAAACTATGTTTTAATAACTCTACTTTGCACGAGGATTAATGAAATTGAAATGTGTTATTTATAAGCACAAAAGAAAATGCTTTGCATAGTATATAGCATGATTAGCATTAGATTTACAGGGTGAAACAAAAATAATCAGTTATATAAAGAGCTATTCATAAATATTTGCTAAAAGTGTACTATCGTTTACATTAAGCGTTTTTAACACTTTCTAACATTTTTAACACTTCCCAACAAGGTTGAAAAGTGTTAATGACTTCGGTTTGTCTATCTGTCTGTCTCTCCGCGCTCTAATTTCCGTAAGTATTTGTGGAATTTCTTGAAACTGATATATGTTATTCAAGCTCACTCTCGGATGTTCCCTGTTGAAAATGGAGTTTATATCTCTACTGGTTTGTGTACAGGGGCACCCGAAAGTATTTCAAAGCATTGTTTTCTATGACAGGTATTTCTATAAATCATATTTCCATACCTTTACTGTACACATATCTTAATGAAATTGAAATATATTATTTAAGTTTACTATTGGATTTTTCCTGTAAAAAATGGATTAAATACTAACTCCGTTTTACATACAAGGACACTCAAAAGTATTCTAAAGCATTGCGTTCTATGAGAGATATTTCTATAAATCAAATTTTAACAACTTTACTTTCCACGAAGTTTTAGGAAATTGAAATATGTTATTTATATTCACAAAAGAATGCTTTACATAGAATATAGCATGATTAGCATTAGATTTACAGGGTGAAACAAAAATATTCTGTTATATTACGAGCTATTATTAAAAATTTGCAATAATTCTACTTTCGTTTACATTAAGCGTTTTTAACACTTCCTAACATCTTTTTTAAGTGTGAATATGATATATATTTGTGTATCTGGCCGTCTGTCTGTCTGCCCGCGCTCTAACTCCCGTAAATATTTATGGAATTATTTTAAACTGATATATGTTATTCAAGTTCACTATCGGATGTTTCCTATTGAAAATGGAGTTTATACCTCTACTGGTTTGTGTACAGGGACACCCGAAAGTATTTCAAAGAATTGTTTTCTATGAGAGGTATTTCTATAAACCATATTTTCATACCTTTACTGTACAATATCTTCATGAATTGAAATATTTTATTTAAGTTTAGTATTGGATGTTTCCTATATAGAATAGATTACATACCAACTCTGTTTTATATACAGGGACACTCAAAAGTACTCCAAAGCATTACGTTCTTTGTGAGATATTTCTATAAATCAAATTTTAATAACTGTGCTTTCCACGAAGTTTTAGGAAATTGAAATATGTTATTTATATGCACAAAAAAATGCTTTGCATAGAATATAGCATGGTTACCATTAGATTTACAGGGTGACACAAAAATATTCACTTATATTAAGAGCTATTAATAAAAGATTGCTAGAATTATACTTTCGTTTACATTAAGCGTTTTTGACACTTTCTATCATTTTTTTAATGTGAATATAATTTCAATTTGTGTATCTGTCTGACTGTTCTTCTGTCCGTCTGTCTGTCTCTCTGTCTGTTTTTCTGCGCTCTGATTCCGTATACATTTATGGAATTTCTTTAAACCGATATATTTTATTCATGTTCACTATCGGATGTTCCCTATTGAAAATGGAATGGATACCTCTTGTGGTTTGTGTACAGGAACACCCAAAAGTATTCGAAAGCATTGTGTTCTATGAGAGGATTTTCTATAAATCATATTTTAATACCTTTAATGTATAGAAACTTTAATGAAATTTTAATATGTTATTCAATTCGCTATAGGATGTTTCTTATGTAGAATAGAGTACATTTCAAACTGGTTTGTGTACAGAAGCACTTAAAAGTACTCCAAAGGATTGTGTTGTATGAGAGTTATTTTTGTAAACCAAATTTTAATAATTTTATTTTCCACAAAGCTTAATGCAATTGAAATATATTATTCATATGCACAAAAGAATGTGCCTTCTATGTAATATAGTATGGTTAGCATTATACTTACAGGGCCACACAAAAATAATCAGTTACATAAAGAGGTATTAATAAAAATTTGCTGGAATTGCACTTTTGTTTTCATGAGCGTTTTAACACTTTCTTATAATTTTAATGGGAATATGATTTCAATTTGTGCATCTGTCTGTCCGATTGTCTACCTTTCTATCTGTTTGTCTCCGGCTTTTATCATCCTTGAATATTTTGAGAATTTTATAAAAATGATACACTCAAGTTCCCTATGGAATGTTCCCTATTTAAAATGCCATTAATAGGTCCTGTACAACTAGTTTGTTTACAGGGGCAACAACAGCAACAACAATAAAAAAAGATAATGCATTACGTTTTAGGACAGAATTTTTTTAAAGTTATATTTAAAAAATTTTCTACTACAAAAATCTTAAAAACATTGGCATGTATTATTAATATTCTAAAATATATTTTTGTATAGAATATGATATGATTATCTTTCATATTTACAGGGCTACAGTAAAATATTCAGAGAGTTTAAATGCTGTAATTAAATCTAACGGCTGCATTTTCTTTTGCGTTAAGCCTTTTTAACCCTTTCCAAAATGCCTAAGAGTAATTTTAAAATCAATTA
Organism: Salticus scenicus; assembly: GCA_963930645.1. Lineage (NCBI taxonomy): Eukaryota > Metazoa > Arthropoda > Arachnida > Araneae > Salticidae > Salticus > Salticus scenicus. The sequence goes on from OZ005661.1 coordinate 209,791,663, forward strand.
GTCTATCTGTATGTTTTTCAGTCCTTCTGTCTGTTGTGCGATAACGTAGGCAAAGAATATTAATAGTTATTCGATACAACAATTGCATACAGTTGGAAAGTGTTAATAATCAATGCGTACTGCATGATTTTTCTTTCTTGTTTTTTTTAAAAATCAAAATTAGGAAAGATAAGAACAGTTTAGATTGAACCTCAAAAAATAGGGTAGAACTGTGCTCTTGCCCCCCTTGCCCATACCCGCCGGCACCCATGAAAATGTATCTTATTTTTAGGAATGGTGGAATAAATCATACAAATAATGTCTATATAGCTTTAGTTTTAAAGAAAAAGCATAAAATGGGATCTCTCTGAATATTTTAACATGTAAACCAATCATCGAATAATCTGACCCCATTTTGTGAAATAACATTTTATCTATACTTTTGAGCATTTGAGTATTGTAGGCTAATTTTATTAGGTTTTATGTGTCATAAAATTTTTTGAAGAAATACTCTTAAATACCTTAATGGATCAGAATTCTTTTGTGAGACTCTGTAGGGAAACAAGTTGTGCTATTTATACTACATTCAATGAGATATATGCTATCGTGAATATAAGCTTCAATGTATTTGAAAAATATTCATAGATATACAACAGCGGACAGACAGAAGGGGGAAAAAATGATAGTCTTAAAGCATTTTAAACTTTATTGGAAAGTATTAAAAGAAATGAACATGTTTTTGTTTTCTAAGTAAGAGATGTAAAATTCTGTACAAAAGAGAATTTATTTTAGTATGACAGGACTTTTTTTTTAGTCTATTCTTCCATGTAAAAGCATGCTGCAACAATGTTGCCTTCCTTAGCAACGGTGACTAATAATTTCTTTAAATTTCTTTGCTACAACTTTAATATAGGAACACTTAGACAACTTTTAAATTTCTGTTCATATTTTGGCTATAAATTAAAATGACTATAAGAACGAAAGTAAAGACCTTGGCAAGATAGTACGAAATACTTCGCTGACAAAATGTCGCTAATTGGGACTTACGCTAAGCTGTTCCCTTTTCTTAAGAAGATTTTTCTTAATTTCATTTTATTTATTTATTTATTTAATTTTATTACCATATTTTTACTGACTTCTATTCTTGTTTGTTTGTGTGTTTGTTTGTCCGGTACAAATCTTGCAATCGAATTTTAACTAACTTCCCTACTAGCTAGACATTTGAAACTTTCACAGTAGCTCAGAACCCGATGACAACACAATACTTCGAAGTCCGATTTTCAAATTTTTGATCAGTTTTCTTATAATTAATTAAAATAGGAAAATAATAAGCTCCTAATAGCGTTAAAATAGTCACTGAAATATTAGCTATAATTTAATTGTTGCCAGAAAAAGTTTACGAGTTCTTTTTCTTTCGACATAAAAATAAATGCATTTCATTAAACGTGAACGTAAAAAAATTATTAAAAGTTAAATTATGCATCTCACAAAAGTTGACGTCATTATCACTTTAAAAATTTTATGCTCATTGATAAGAGCTCTACGATTCATCAGAAAATTTAAAACATGGTATATAAAAAGTTTTTTATCTTATAATTATGTTATAATTATTTTACTTAATGTGAGAGTGAAAAAAAAAAAATAATAATTGGTCTAAATATACAAAAAGCGTAATAAATAAATAAATGAAATAATTCATTTTTAGGCTTAAAATATGAGGTTGCTTTCCTTAACAATGGTTATTACATTCATTATTTATTTATTTTTATTTCTTGTTTTACTTATTTATTTTTTTGCATTTTTATGTTAATTTAAATATTTTTTAACAGGTTGGCAAAGGGAAAGGCACTTTGACAGATTCAAGGTAAAACATAGCAAATGATGACGACCCGAAAATTTTGACTGAAAGTAATAGTGAATGAAAAAACCTGAAAACACTGGATTCTAAAAGTTAAATAATAACCTCTATCTTTGCTTTTATCTTTTGTGCATAGCTTTTAAACAAATGGACTTTATATTCATTTGACATGGTTGTTATCAAATAATTAATCGAAAAAAAAAAAAAATATCGCTATGAAATTTCAACAATTACTAACAATTGCTTTGAATTATCGTTATCATATCGTTTGTTATCAAATAAATTATCTCATGCGTTAAATTATTTCCGAACTTTAATATCGGGAACAATTTTTAAATTGAAATTCAATTTTTCTGAAAACTACTCTCTAAATAAATTAATAAATAAATAAATAAATTAATTAGTAATCAATTTTAGAAAAGAAAACTTAAGAAGAAGAAAACTATTATGAATCAATTACAGATAATTAAAGGTGCATATAGTTTCAGAAACAAAATTAAAACTGGTTCTACTTCTTCTTTCTTTTACTTAATTTTTTTCTTCTACTTCTCCTATTTCTTTCTTTCTTCTTCTTTTTTTTTTTTTTTTTTTTAGTACGTCAGAAGGTCCATACTATTTCTTTCAGACGTGCAGACGTTTTTGTTTTTATCTAAATAGATAAAGCCGAAAGCTTGTCATTGTATCTATCCGGATTTTCAGTCCGGATTATTAGATTTGGACAAAAATCGAAAATCTAGCTATCGCCGTACTTTTTAGTTCAATCGGATATCTGGTTCAAAAGATAGTAAATGAAATCCCCATTTTACTTTAGAATAATTAAATAGGAAAGAAACATATTGATGCCAAAAATATATAAGTTATATTTCTTTTTATATCGGGGGGAAAAAATGAACACGAAACACGAATAAAGAACGAAAAATTCGCACGGGTTTGCTAGCAAATGAATTATTTGATGTGAGAAATAAATAATATGAAATGATCATTCTTCCACGGGCGCCTTAGTCGCCTTAAAACTAACTAGTTAGAAAAGATTTACGTTAAAAGCAGTGAGAATGAAAATTTTGAGCAATTACTGCTGATGTATCTGGGAGAAGTTAGAAAGTTGGCCCCTTGGCGCTACGCATATCTGACCTCATTCCACAGTCCCCATGAAACCCCCAACTAACCCAGGCAGTTGCATTTTCATATTTTTTCCATTAGTATATGTAGAACATGTAGTTTTGTTTGTTTAATTGCTGTATCAGGTGAAACAAATATTGGAGGTTAGATGAATTTGAATCTAAATTAACTTGTTCCAAACTCGGAACTATCTGTCTGATTTCAGCATAAACTAAGAAGTGTAAAGCTAGCTTTAAATAAAAACTTCGACCTTGAATTTAATTAAACATTATTACTTTCTTCTATTTCCAATAGAAGAAAGTATTGGATTCGTAAAAATTTTCGACCTAGGGTTTTTGATGGATTTACACGTTTTGAGAGCTGTAGAACACGATTTGACCATTTTTAGAAATGTTTGTCTGTCTGTCTGTGTGTGTGTGACAAAATTTTGTGACGACTGTATCTCAGGAACTACTGCACAGAATTTCATACAAATTGGTATGTAGTTACACACTGACATAAATGAGTGCCTGTCAACTTTTGGTAAAAATTGTTCAACAGCTTTCTTTGCCATCCCGCTTTTTCTAAATTTTTAACAGGGTGGTATAGCACAAAATTTTGTATAAATGTGCATAAAGAGAATTATTTTTTAATAACCATTAGGAAATTAAAAAAAAAAAAAAATATTTATAATAGAGATAGTCAACTGGGGAAAAAAATTGTACATGTAGGAGCCTCGCCTCCCCCACCTCCTGAGGGGGAAGTCCCCCCTCGAGGGGAGTAAATTTCCATGATGGGTGTCTGACAAAAGATCTCGGTAATACCTTTAAAACGAATGGTTGAACCATCGATCTGCGATATTTAAAAATAAAGTTATCGATTTTTTTTTTCCTTTCATTTAAAAAAAAAAAAAATAGTATCGAGAATAAAATTGATTTTTTTTTTTTTTTTTTTTTTTTTTTGGATAATTAGTGTTATACAAGTACTACTTCTCTAATTTGGAAATTGTCTGCATTATCATGGAAGATAATTTTTACTTTCCGAACACTATAGTGAGGAAAGTATTGCAATCATGTTAAAAATCCGAATTTCAGATTTTGATGTTTCTATACGTTTCGAGGTCTCCTGAGTCTGTTTTCACTGTTTTTAAAATGATGTACGTATGTATGTATGTATGTGTGTGTGTATGTGTGTGAGTAAACACGCTAGCGTCTAAACGCTTTGCTCGAATGCGCTGTAAGTTGGTACGCATGTTGCAAGTCACCGTAGCACGAACCCTATTGATTTTGATGAATCTAGCACTTACAGTTTTTTTTACAGGGACACAAAGAAAAATTCTTTATCATTATGGCCTATGGGACCAAAATCTTAAAAGTGCGATAGCATCTAAACGCCTTATTCAATTGAGCAAAAAATCTATACACATATTATAGGTTACAGATACTCAATCTGTATTGAGTTTGGAGAATCTAGCACTTATAGTTTTTTTTACAGGGACACAAAGAAAAATTCTTTATCATTATGGCCTATGGGGCCAAATTTTTAAAAGTGCGATAGCGTCTAAACGCCTTACTCAATTGAGCAAAAAATTTGTACACATGTTATAGGTCACAGTTGCACCAACTGTATAGATTTTGGTGAATTAAGCACTTACATTTTTTTGCAGGGACACAAAGAAACATTCTTTATGATTATGGCCTATGGGACCCAATTTTTAAAAGTGCGATAGCATCTAAACGCCTTATTCAGTTGAGCTGAAAATTTATATGAATATTATAAATCACTGTTGCACTAACTATAAGCATTTTGGTGAATCTAGCATTTATAGGATTTTACAGGGACACAACGAAAAATTCTTTATCATTATGATCTATGGGCTCAAAGTTCAGTAGCGTTCAATGAAACATCGTGTAATATATGGAGAAAAATACTCAAACACTCTATTATGTTTTTTTTCTCTTTTGTTTGTTTAACAACTCCTCTTTCTTTACTTTATCTACAAAACTGTTAATTACTCAATCTTCGGAAAGACGAGTGGAGTCACTCCAGATTTTTTAAAAAATAATAATTTTAATAAATTATTTTTACTGAGTGAATTTGTATAGGAAAATATAGAAGAAAGTCATGTGGTGGCAACAACATACTAGTTTTTCTCTAAAATTTGTAATTCTCAGTTGTAAAAAAGCTAGCTTGCAATATATAAAATATAAACACACGGCTCCCTTTGAATTTAATTAACTTTAAATTTTTTTCCCTTTAAAATTTTTCAATTATCAATCGAATTTAGCGATTTTTTTTTTTTTTGTTACTTTCTTTTATATTCAGTAGAAGAAAGTATTGGATTCGTGAAAATTTTCCACATTCCAGTTTTCGACTGATTTACACGTTTTGAGATATCCAGAACACGATTTGAGCGGAAAATATCTGTTCGTTTATCTGTGTGTGTATGTGATAAAAGTTTTGTGGTGACTGTATCAAAAGAGCAACTAAGGGACTGAATCGAAAAAAAAAAAAAAAAAAAAAAGCACTATTCACCATGATTTGGAAGTAGGAAATTGCCTGTTCTTAACCCTTAAATGCATGAATTTCTATTTTTAATAAATAACATTTGAAATTAACCGAGAAATGAATGCAGTTAAAGGGAAAAAAAACAAAACAAAAAAAAACTAGTTGGCATAGGTGGACTCTGCTCAGTTCCACATCATATTTATGTTCTCATAAATTTCTACTGCAAAACATATTATATTCATGTTAAGAGAATTAAATTTGATCAAACGCTTGACAAAATGATAAAATGAAATTTCCGCCTAATAGACTACCCACTGTTCAGTTCGATATATTTATCTTATTCAAATCTATTAATTTATTTTATTGGGGCTAATTTCGTAGTTTAGTTTTCATGCTACTATTTCCAATGCAACAATCCGCAAAATGCATATTTATATGGAATATATATATATATATATATATTTTCATGCATGTTTAAGTGAAATTTTGCCCTATTCTCCCACGTTAAGAAAATCGTAATTGCATTTTCCTTGCATAAATTTATCAGTATATGCAAAAATAGACATATTATTAGTTACAAACAATTTTTCCTGTTTTTTAGTTTTTCCATCATACAATAGGTATGGGGGACTTAGGTAATTGTGAAAATTTTTAGTTCCCCATCATACTGTATGGGGAACTTAGGTAATCGTAAAAATTTTCGATTTCGATTTCGTTTTTTTTTTTTTTTTTTTTTTTTTTAACTTTTTTACACGTTTTGAGGTGTGAGGAATCCGAAAATATCAAAATAAGTATGGTGTCTGTCAGTAGGGGGCCTGTTAGTTCGTTAGTCCGTTAGTCAGTTAGTGTGTTAGTTTGTTAGTCTGTGTACACGATATCTCACGAACAATATATCGCAAAGAGGTCGGACCAGTTTTAAAATATTATTCATGACACTGGCAAGAACCCTATTCATTTGCAACATTCGAATTAAAAACTTCGTAAGTTATTATAAATTTACAATTTTCTTATCATGGTAGAATAGGGCAAAATTTCACTTAAACGCCCATTAAATAGAAAATTTTAACGGTAAAAATGTCAGAACAGTTTTAAAATATCAGTTTTGTTGCTGGAATGAACATCATTAACTATAAATATGCTACTTTGAAAATTTCGCAAGTTATTGGAAATTTACGAGTTTCTTAACATGGCAGAATAAGGCAAAATTTCACATAAACGTCAATTTTGAGGGATATTTTCATCTTAAAAATATCAGACCACTTTTGAAATATTATTTAGGATACTGGCATGAACATAATTGACTGCGAATTTTCCAATATAAAAATTTCATACGTTATTGAAAATTTACGAATTTCTTAACATGGCAGAATAGGGCAAAATTTTACATAAACATCAATCTTGAAGAATATTTTCATCGTAAGGGTGTAAGACCACTTTTGAAATATTTTTTTAGAATACTGGCATGAATATCGTATACTATGAATTTTCCAATTTAAAAAATTTGCAAGTTTTTTCTCATTTACGATTTACTTAACATGTCAAAATAGGGCAAAATGGATCAAAAACGTTCAATTTGAGGATCATAAATATATCAGACAACTTCAAAATAACATTTACGATACTTGTTTGAACAAGATCGACTACAAATATTCTAATAGAAAAATTTCGTAAGTTATTCTTAATTTAAAATTTTAGCAACATAGCAAAATATAAAATTTTCCTTATAAATATGCATTTTGAGTATTGTTGCATTGGAAATAGTAGTATGAAAACTAAACTACGAAATTGACGCTAATAAAATAAATTAATAGATTAGATCAATAACATAAATATAGTGAAGTGAACGGTGGATATCCTGTGTCCGGGGATTTCATTCTGTCACTGTGCCAAGCGTTTGGTCAAATTCATTTCTCTTAACATGATTATAATATGTCCTGCACTAGAAATTTATGAGAACATATATATGATGGAGAACTGGGCACAGTCCACCTATGCGAAGTAGTTTATATAAATAATTGTAATTCTTGACACCAGCCAGTGCATATTTTAACATACAAAGTAGGTTTGCTTTAGTGATAGGCAGTGAAAAGATTGTGCCATGTAGTGATAATAATCATTGCCATTTAGTGCCACCCAGACCCAGTCCCAGTCATTACTCACGTAGAGCGGCAATCTTAAGCAAAACTTAATTTTATTATTTAAATAAGATTAATCGAAATGCTAAGATTAATCACTTTGATCCAATTTCTACATTTTGCGATTTCTTTTTTTTTTATTCCTTTCCTAATACTATTTCTAATTATTTTCTCTGTCTTGATGCGTTAAAATAACAAGGTTCTAATTGATATAACCACTAATTTTAGAAAAATTAGATTAAAATTTAATTAGTCAATAGTTTTATTTTGTTGTTAATACACATGCACACACACACACACATACGTACACATACATATACATACACAAACATGTATGTATCAAGAATTGCATAGGATGAAATGAAACAAGAATCGAAGTTAATAAAATCGTGGTAAAGTGGAGGAAAAAAAGTTTCTTTCTTTTTTTTTTTTTGAAAAAATGAGAATTCAAATGATATATTTTAAGTTAAATTATGCACTCAAAATAATACTTGAAAGAAGTTTTTGAATTTCATTTTAAATTGAAGGTAAGACAGACTACCAGAAAATAACAAAGTTTCATTTTAACCTATTTTGTCATTTAGAATCTTACTAATACAATGATGTATTGATTAGAAGTAAATAACAATACATAACATAAGGTAAATAACAATTTAAAAATAATTGTGAGAAAATCTATGGAATCAAAATGCATCTTAGGCATTCAGATAATATTTTGAGGTTAACAAGGTTTGTTGATTTAAATTAGATGAATGAAAATCACGATTTTAATCAATGATTAAAAAACATTCACTAAAGTCTCCCCCCCTTAAAATAATTGATTAAAATCAATTTTCTTTTTAAAACATTTTATATTTGTTCTGCTTCTTCAATTTTTGTAAGAATGTGTTTCAAATATAAAATGTTACATTTTACGACCTTCAGTAAGCAGGCAGTATGCTATATCAGTCAGGTCTAGTTTACGCTATGGTTTTCTGATAATGAGTAACAATAAACAAACAACGTATCATTCCTATTGTGATATAGCTTGTGAAAAAGACGGTATTTTTATCTCAATTCTAAAGCGAATGAAATTGAGAAAATTGAAGAAACTAGTTGGCATAGGTGGACTCTGCTAGACTCTGAATCCCTCCATATACAGGGTGTTTCAAAGTCACCCCCCCCAACTCGAAAATAAGTCGCAATTTGAAAAATGGTGAAACATGTATTTAATGAATTCGAGAACCTCTTTTGGTGAAAAAAGTTTGGGTCCGGGGGTCTAGGGGGGCCGCTAGGGAGGGCAACTTTAAAATTTCAAATAGGAAGGTATGTCTTGTGATTAATTCTGGAAACGTCTCTTCAAGAAAATGAATTTGGTATAAATAGTTTTGTTCTGCAGTGATTATTAAACGGGATACATAAGTATAAAATCTACATTTCAAAAGTCTAAAAACTCATGTATCTCATTTAATAATCATCGTAGGGAGAAACTACTTATACCAAATTCATTATCTTGAAGAGATGTTTAAAAAGATGTATCACAAGACATACCTTCCTATTTGAAATTTTAAAGTTGCCCTCCCGAGCGGCCCTCCTAGCCCTCCGGGACCCAAACTTTTTTCACCAAAAGTATGAATGAATTTGAGAACGAAATCTTTAAAGTGCACATATTTAAAATGGGATTCAAAAACTTCTTTCAAGTATTATTTTGAGTGCATAATTTAATTTAAAATACAGGGTAAGTCAAAATGAATATAGCGATTACAAACGGCTATAACAATTTAATGAAAAAGAGAATTTATCGATAAGATTAGTACAGAATGTAGACGGAACTTCAAAATTTTGTATGCATACATCATAGATGCTCCATGTGACTTCCCTTGGTCACACGGACAACATTTAGGCGGTAGTCCATTTCACGCCATACATTCTGAAACATTTGTTCAGTCACCGACGCAAGCGCATTACAAATGCGTACTTTGAGTTCTTCAGTTGTTTTGGGCATGGAAAGCACATACATCCTGTCTTTCACATAAACCCATAGACAAAAATCGCAGGGTCTCAAAGAACGCATTTGTAATGCGTTTGCGTCGGTGACTGCAGACATGCTTCAGAATGTATGCGTGAAATGGACAACCGTCTAGATGTTGTCCGTGTGACCAAGGGAAGTCACATAGAACATCTATGACGAATGTATACAAAATTGTGGAGTTCCGTCTACATTCTGTGTTAATCTTATCGATAAATTCTTTTCCATTAAATAGTTATAGCCGTTTGTAATCGCTATATTCATTTTGACTTACCCTGTATATCATTTGAATTCTCATTTTTTCAAAAAATAAAAAATAAATAAAATAAAATAAAAAGAAAGAAAGAAAAGAAACTTTTTTCCACTTCTTTATGTGATATTTTACCATGATTTTATTAACTTCTATTCTTGTTTCATTTCCTCCTATCCCTCTCAAATTCATTAAATACGTGTTTCGCCATTTTTCAAAATTCCGACACATTTTCGAGTTAGGAGGGGGTGTGGGACTTTTGGAATACCCTGTATATGTCATTATAAATATCTAGCACAAGACATACTATATTCATGTTAAGAGAAACGAATTTAACCTATCTCTCGGCACGGTGACAGACCTTCTAACAGCCCCATCTAATAGCCCACCTACTGTTCAGTTCGATACATTTACCTTATCCTAATTTGATTATTTTATTGGGGTCAGTTTCATAGTTTAGTTTTCATTCAATTCCATGTTATTTCCAATGCAATGATCCCCTTATGCAAATTTATATAAAATCTTGCTCTGTTCTGCTATGTTTAGAAAATCTTAAATTTTGAAAAAATTACGAAATTTTCAAATTAGAATATTTGTAGTCAATAATATTACTGCTCTGCAAAAGAAAAAAAAAAAAAAAAAAAAAATATCGAGATCTGATGCCATTTTTACTGATTCTAATGTAAAATGATCTCCTGAATCCGAATATGACTCCCATTTTGCCCAGTCACCCACCATTTTCTGGATACACCACACCCTCCTCAATGTCTTCCCCTGTTCGATCATTTTATGACTATGAATTAATTTGAAGAATGAAAAATAATTAATTTAACACCTAAAAACAAAAAAATACAAAGTTTAAAAAATAACATTAATAACAGATTAAAAAATACATAAGATATGTAATGCATAATTTCTGTGGCATATCCCCCCCTCTCCCCCCAACCAAAAAAAAAAAAAAAAGAAAATCCCTTGTCACAAATGTCCATGTTTTAGAATTTTGGAACGCTGAAGCCCCTCAGAAGATATTTAACGGTTAAAATAATCCTCCGCCCTTCCTAAAAATCAAATTTACAACCATAAAATCACCGAAAAATTATAAAAATAGGGGGCCATTCCTAAAAAACGGTGGGTGGTAGGGCAATGGGCGTCCTATTCAGATTCAGGAGTTCATTTTGCATAAGAAAATGCTGAAATGGTGTCAGAGGCAATTTTCATGCCGAGCAGTGTATTCAAGCTGGTAACATTGTAAAGACGTCGGACAAGACTCCACTACACCACCACCTTTACGAAAATCATCTCCATCTTATACCACTTTCCATCAATTTCCCTTCTCTTCATTTCAACCAAACTTTTAGAATCGCTTCCTGTTCCCATACTTGCCAACATCCTCCTTAATATTCCGTAGTGCTGCTAGTCCCGCCCTTTTTCTCACACCAATAAATTTTTAGAGTAATATTCTGTAAATGTAATTGCGATTGAACAAGAAGAAAAATACTCTAAAAATATACTGGTGTGAAAAAAAAGGCGTGGTTAACAATACTACGGAATATTAATTAGGATGTTGGCAAGTATGTGTTCCTATTCGTGTACACCTCGCAACTTAATTCCTTCGTTGCAGCACCATGTCGACACAAAACTAATCCGACCTAAAATTTCGCCGAGTCACTGGCGCCGAAGCGATTTAACCATCCCAACAAAATACTTTGCTGGATCCAGCTTAATTTTAAACAAACTGTGGTGACTTACCGTCACGACTTCACAACATTAATGATATTTTGAAAGTGGTCTTACCTCTTTACGATGAAAATATCCCTTAAAATGGATGTTTATGCCAATTTTTGCCCTATTCTGCTATGTTAAGAAATTCATAACTTTCAAATAACTAACGAAATTTTTAAAGTTGTATTTTCATAGCTAATTATGTCATACCAGTTTAATAACTGATATTTTATCTAGGATTTTTATAGTAAGAATATTCTTTTTAACGCATGCTTAAGGGAAAATTTTCCCTATCTCCCATGTTAAGAAAATTGAAAATTTCAAATAACTTAAGAAGTTTTTTAATTAGAATGTTGCAAATCAATAGGTTTCTTGACAGTGCCATAAATGATATTTTAAAACAGACTTCTCTGTGATCAGTTGTTCTTGGGATATGATATGGCGTATACAGACTAACAAACTAACACGCCAGATACCCTACAAACGGACACCACTAATTCTGTTATTTTCGGATTCCTCACACCTCAAAACATATAAAAAAAAATTAAAAATTAATAATAATCCGGTGTGTCACTCACACGACTTTCTCTTACCCTGAAATTTAATACTATAAATACAGGTTGGAGATAAAGAGGTAAGATAACGAGTACTGTTATGTAAACCTGAGTTAAACAATTCAAATTAGGCTTAGGAAGAGTTTTATATGATAATCAGTTCTGTGTGAGGAGGGGGGGGGGGGTCATTAATGCACCTACATTTATATAGAATTTAATTCGGTTATTAAAAAATAATTCTGTTTTTTTAAAATAATTTATTAAAATTATTATTTAAAAAAATTATTTTTTATGATAATGCAGACGATTTACATATTAGAGAAGTAGTATAACACTATATCCAAAAAAAGTCCATTTTATTCTCAAGGGAAAAAAAAAAAAAAAAAAGTTTTTTTTTCCAAGATTTTTTTTGTTAAAAGTAAAAAAAAATCGATAACTTTGTTTTAAATTAAATTAACTTGTTTTAAATTTCCCCCATAGACGTAATGTATTTGAATACTTTTGAGTGTCCCTGTACACGAACCATTTGCTTCATCTGAACGAAAAGCTTAGAGTAGCATCCCTATATGATACACATTTAGAATACCGAGTTTGGAATTTCTGCTACTATTTGTTCTTGAGATATGCTGATAACAGACAGACACACAGACCATTCGCTAAAAACATGTTTTTCGTATTCAGGGGACCTTAGAACATGTAAATATAGCAAAAACTCATGTGCGAAAATTTGACCCTAAAACAATACTTTCTCGACCCTATGGGTAAGAGAAAAGTAAAAAGAAATACAATATCTTTTTTTTTTCATTATTCATTTTAAATTTGTTAAAACATTTGTAGTAGAAAAATTTTAAATCGCTGAACTTTCAGGAATAAATGTAGAAATAAATAATTATTTATCTACAAATAATCTTCTTAAAGCATTCTGCATGTATAACAAGCAGTTTTGTGCATTACAAGGCAGTTGTAATAAAAATAATTCGATAAATTGTCAGAAAGCTTCGTGTGCAAGTAAGTACATATCGGAAATAAGAGACGTGTAATTAGCGCACCAAGCGGAGAAGAGTGTAACTATGCCTTGTACGGTGTTTCTACTGTTCAAGTTCGCGTCTCAGTGATGCCAGATTGGGGATTTTTTAGGCTTCTGGGGACAATTTTGGGGACCAAATGATTGTGGGGACATTTTTGGGGAATTCTAAATTTGTTGGGGACAAATATGGGGAGTTCTTCAACTTTCTGTCAATGTTGGCAACGTAATGATTTATCCCTACGACCAGGGATTTTCAATAGCTTTATTGTTATTTGGGGATTTTTTTCAAAAATTGCCTTCATTTGGGGAAAAATCTGAGCTTAAATCCATTTTAATGTACTTGAAAAAAATTTTTGAAAAAATTTTTATTTTCCCTTTTTAGTAGAAATCAAGTTGGGGATTTTTTCGAAAAAAAAAAAAAAAAAAAAAAAACCCTGATTTGGGGAAATTTTAAGACCTGTTTGGGGAAATAATTTTCGACCATCTGACATCACTGCGCGTCTGGACAGCCGCTATTGAATCGCAGGGAGGCATGGCTAAAGTTATGCAAAAGAAATTTTAAGAAATGTATATAGCAACTGATGCTAGAGAAAGAAATTCAGTTACTACATGCCTTTATGTGGAAGAATAGATTAAAAATAAGTCCTGTAGTATTATTAAATTAAATTATGTTTGGTGCTGAATTTTATATCTAGGTATTACTTAGAAACAAAAATAGTCTGCCCCCTCCCCCCCTATATATTTAAACAGAAACATCGAATAAGCAAGTTATTTTTTTACGGTAGACTATAGCTATATCCGCAAAAATGTTGTTTCGAAATATATTATGTAACTTTAAGAAAATGAATTTTGGTCAGTAAAATTATAGTATTACATTGTTATTATTTTTATCAGAAACAAAAGATATAAATTTAATTTAATCAGTCAATTTTCCTTTTCCTAAAGTTTTTAGAAACCGCTTCCCTGTTTAAATTGGCTTTTTTCAATAAATCGGAGGAAAATAATGTTATTTTTTCATTTTCCTTTTTTTTTCTTTTTTTTACTTTCATTATATAACACAAAGACTTTTGTTAGCGATGCTTATAAGTAATTTAGTTGCACTATTAAAAGTTCGTTTTTACTTTCTTCTATATTCAATAAAAGAAAGTATTGGATTCGTAAAAATTTTCGACCTCGGGTTTTTAATGGATTTACACGTTTTGAGAGCTGTAGAACACGATTTGACCATTTTTAAAAAATGTCTGTCTGTCTGTGCGTGTGTGTGACAAAATTTTTGGACGACTGTACCTCAGGTACTACTTCACAGAATTTCATACAAATTGGTATGTAGTTACACATTGACATAAATTAGTGCCTATCAACTTTTGGTAAAAAATTGTCTAACAGCTTGCGTTGCCATCCCGCTTTTTCTAAATTTTTAACATGGTGGTATAGGACAAAATTTTGTATAAATGTGCATAAAGAAAATTATTTTTTAATAATTATTATAGAAATTTAAAAGAATTTTTTGTAATAGAGGTAGTCAACTGAAAAAAAAAAAAAAAAGAAAAAAGTGTATGTAGGAGCCTCGCCTCTCCCTGGGGGGAAGTCCCCCAACGAGGGGAGTAAATTTTCATGATGGATATCTTTCAAAAGAGCTCGCCAATATCTTCAAAGCTAATGGTTGAACCATCGAACTCCGATGATTTAAAATAAAGTTATCTATTTTTTTTCATTTTATTATATATGTATATATATACGTATTAATGTAATATTGAGAATAAATTGACTTTTTTTTTCGATGCTTAGTGATATACTACTTCTCTAATATGGAAGTCGTACTGCACTATCATGGAAGATATATTTTTTTTAATAATAATTTTAATAAATTATTTTTACTGAGTGAATTTGTATAGGAAAATATAGAAGAAAGTCTTGTGGTGACCACAACATACTAGTTCCGTAATGAATTCCGTTGATTAATATAACGAATTAGATGTAATAAATTATACGAAATTACTGAATGTTAAATTTTTCAGTATCATTTTTGCGAGTGATAAAACTGTTAAAATAAACTTGTTGAAAACCCAGTCAGAGTTTAATTAATCAATGCTGTCTAAATTTTTGAAAACATGATTAAAGAAAAAACTATTGTGGTTTATTGCGAATAAGGTATTCTAAAATGATGTTAATTATATGTGAAAATCTAATTACTTTAACTACACAAAACAAATTAGAATACTGATCTGGCAGCAGGAAAATCACACTGAGGAAAAAAATATACCGCTTTCCTCTAGAACGAATAGGTGGTCTTTTTCTAAATCCCTAAACTAGAAATATAGATTTCCGAGCTATGAGTATAAGGCACGCCAATACACTAAAAGAAAAAAGAGAGAAAAAATTACACTAGAGGAATAATTCTATAACTGACATCTAGAATCTAAATTGTGGCTGCAGAAAAAATAGTTCCATGTCATCCTTATAAATTTTTTATATAATTTTTTCTAGTCCCCTTCGAAAGCGAATTCTAGAGACCTCTACTAGAATTCTTGAGCGTTTGCCTATACCGAGGATAAACCTATTTGAAAATATCTCCAAATAAATGTAAATACAAGAGGCGGGGTTCAGCAGCTATAATCTTGGTTTATGACCCAATTCTAGAAAAACAAGCGAGAATTTCTCATAATACAACAGATTCAGAATATTCAGAATATTGTTTCACCATCTAGAATTGTGTAGATTAGAAATTCTCGACCATTTCATCCATTCAGTTTATTGGCGTGCCTTATGCGCATAGCTCGGAAATCTATATTTCTAGTTTAAGGATTTAGAAAATGACCCTTTAATCATTCTAGATGAAAGCGATATATTTTTTTTCTCAATGCATAGTTAAAAATTAAATATATATTTATATATATACACACATATACACATACTGTGTGATGGGTAAATTATAATAACCACCTGAGACTTTCAGACGATTTGTCGAATATCTCAAAAAGTGCTGAACGAACCATCTTGAAACTTCAGGTGTATACTGAACATGCTATATCTCATATATTTCACCGAAAGTTTTGTCCCGAATGCAAAAGGGGAGGACCAGTAAAAATTAAAGAAAAATCAATATGTTTGGAGTCACCCTGTAAAAACTAATGCTTGAAAAGCGTTTTGCTTACAGCATATGATTGAGAGGTTTCTTATTATCTGTATAAATTTTAATGAGGCTACCACATATATTCATGGCGATATAGCGCTTTCTCTAAAAAATTGCCACCTTTTAAATTATAACACTCGGGGTGACAATGCAAAATCGCTGTCTAAAACAAATAGTACAACTTGTCGTAAGAATAAGAGATTACTTAAAATGTAGGTATGTTTTTTATTAAAATAATGGAAGATGAGTAATGAAATGTAATTTAAATTTAATTATTTATAAAAATAAACGTCACAGCGCAAATTCAGATAAATCGTCGTTAGTTTACTTGTCGACGGGATAATAGTACCTAAGTACCCCCTCCTCTCTCTCTCTCTCTCTCTCTCTCTCTGTATATATATATATATTATTAAATTTCAGGGTAAGAGAAAGTCGTGTGAGTGACACACCAGATTATTCTTATTATGAGGAATTTAAATAGAGCACTTAGCGGAACACTGGGATGTGTTGTTGTTGTTCTGTTGTCGGGCCTATATTTTTTGTCAGCGAGCAGTTTTTTTATTGTCATTCATATTTATTGATCGGGTAGAATTTTTTTAATTTCAGAACGAAAATTAGAAAATATCGAAACACATTTGATTTATAAACAAAAACTGAAAATACATTTGAATGATCACGTGGTAATCTTCATGATCTAAACATTGTTTACAAGATTTATCGTTCACATTCCGTCATTTTTGACGGGGTTACATACTAGTATATATATATATATATATATATATATATATATATATTTCTTTTCGTATGCCAGTTTAGATTGTTTGTCATCGATTTACATGATATAGTTTTTAATAATTACGAGTTCTTTTATTAGTAATAAATCTGCTTAGAACTACGTAACATGTTTATTTGAACCGTCTTTCTCTCTTTGCTAATTATTATAATTATTATAATTATTATTTTTTTAAATTTAAAATCACGAATAGAATTTTAATTAATTAATTATTTATTTCATTCCTTTTCTTTCTTTCTTTTTTTTTTTTTTTTTTTATCAGAACATTATTGCAGATGTGACGTCATCTTTTCTGTTAAATTAATTTTTATTATTATTATAGTTTATTTAATCTTTTGAAAACATGGATAATTTTTTATTTATTTATTTATTTATTTTTTATTTGAATGCATTATTTCAATTTCCAGCAACAATGACATCATTTTCGAGCGTTAGTTTCCAGGAACTTGGGCTTTTATTATTAAGATGATATTATTTAATCTGAAAATAAAGCTGAAAGAGCGTATACGAGCAAAATAATTGTTGAATTAATGAAACCGATTTCAGGGAAAATAAAGCATTCTGATACACAATTCAACATTAATGTTTATTTATTTATTTTCTAGATTTAAGTAATTTTGACAATGATAAACGACTTTTTTCTTTACGTGACTGCTTATGTCCTTTTAAATGATGAATCTATGCCATCCTCTATCTTCTGAAACAAGATTTTTTTAAAAATCTAAAATGAAATTATAAGGAAAAATTCAACTATTATTGCATTGGAGAAAGAATTCGTCTTACTCTTGCAAACTTGACATCACCTATTGACCTTCAAAGACATGCGCTTTTCACAATACACATTTTCCTTCAAAGAGTTAAAAGAGAGAGTTCAGAGAAAGAGTTTAAAGTGTTTTCAGTACAGTAAACTCCCGACTATCCGCGAACGGATAATCCGCTTGCATAGAAAAAAGTGTGGGACTGCGCTTTATGTGATTTTTTACTTTTCACTATAGTGAGGAAAGTATTGTATCATGTCAAAAATCCGAATTTGAGATTTTGATGTTTCTATACGTTTCGAGGTCCCCTGAGTCCGTTTTCACTATTTTTACGATGATGTATGTATGTGTGTGTGTGTGTATGTGAGTGTGTGTGTATGTCTGTGAGTGAACACGCTAGCTCCTAAACGCTTTGTTCGAATAAGCTGAAAGTTGGTACGTCTATTGTAAGTCACCATAGTACGAAACCCTACTGATTTTGGTGAATCTAGCACTTATAATATTTTTACTTTCTTCTATATGTAATATAGAGAAAGTATTGGATTCGCGAAAATTTTCGAAGTCCACTTTTTGATGGATTTACATGTTTTGGGATATGGAGAACACGAATTAATAGTTTTTAGAAAATGTCTGTCTGTCTGTCTGTATCATTTTTATTGTGGACGCTGTATCTCACGAACCAATGAATGAAATTTAACCAAACTTGGTATTTAGTTGCACCCTGACATAAACTGGTGCTGATTAGATTTTGGGATCACTCGCTCAATAGGTGGCGTTGTGATCGCATTTTATGCAAATTTTTAACATGGCAGCATAGGACAAAATTCCGTATAAATGGGCATAAAGAGAGTTATTTTACACTTGTGATTATAAAATTAATAGGAATTATTGATAATAGTAGTAGTTAGCTAGGAAAAAAATTTTGTGCATGGGGGGGCATCGGTTCCCCCCTGGGGGGGAAAATCCCCCCCCGGGGAAGTAAATTTTCAAGATGGGTATCTTTCGAAAGGTCTCGTTGATAATAGTAATAGTTAACTTGGAAAAAATTTTTGTGCATGTGGGGGCATCGGTTGCCCCCCCACCGGGGGGGGAAGTTCCCAACCGGGGGGGCAAAATTTCAAGATGGGTATCTTTCGAAAGATCTCGTCAATACCTTTAAAACGAATGGTTGAACGATAAATCTGTGATAATTTAAACCAAAGTTATCGATTTTTTTTACTTTTAACAAAAAAAAACTTAGAAAAATATCGCAATTTTTTTTTTTTTTTTTTTTTTTTAACGAAATTTAACCAAACTTGGTATTTAGTTGGTCCCCGACATAAACTGGTGCTGATTATGTTTGGGGATCAATAGCTCAACAGGTGGCGCTGTGATAGCATTTTATCTAAATTTTTAACATGGCAGCATAGGACAAAAATTCGTATAAATGTGCATAATTAGAGTTGTTTTAAACTTGTGATTGTAAAATTAATATGAATTATTGATAATAGTAGTATGTAACTAGGAAAAAAATTTTCTGCATGGGGGGGCATCGCTTCCCCCCCTAGGGGAAAAATACCCCCCAGGGGGGGTAAATTTTCACATTGGGTATCTTTCGAAAGATCAGGTTGATAATAGTAGTAGTTAACTAGGAAAAAATTTTTGTGCATGTGGGGGCATCGGTTGCCCCCCCACCGGGGGGGGGAAGTTCCCACCCGGGGGGGCAAAATTTCAAGATGGGTATCTTTCGAAAGATCTCGTCAATACCTTTAAAACGAATGGTTGAACGATAAATCTGTGATAATTTAAACCAAAGTTATCGATTTTTTTTTACTTTTAACAAAAAAAAACAGAAAAATATCGCAATTTTTTTTTTTTTTTTTTTTTTTTTTAACGAAATTTAACCAAACTTGGTATTTAGTTGGTCCCCGACATAAACTGGTGCTGATTATGTTTGGGGATCAATAGCTCAACAGGTGGCGCTGTGATAGCATTTTATCTAAATTTTTAACATGGCAGCATAGGACAAAAATTCGTATAAATGTGCATAATTAGAGTTGTTTTAAACTTGTGATTGTAAAATTAATATGAATTATTGATAATAGTAGTATGTAACTAGGAAAAAAAATTTCTGCATGGGGGGGCATCGCTTCCCCCCCTGGGGGGGAAGTACCCCCCGGGGGGGATAAATTTTCAAGATGGGTATCTTTCGAAAGGTCTCGTCAATACCTTTAAAACGAATGGTTGAACTATAAATCTGTGATAATTTAAAACAAAGTTATCGATTTTTTTCACTTTTAACAAAAAAAAAAAAAAAAAAAAAAAAAAAACTTAGAAAAAAAAAAAAATCGTACTTTTTTTTTTTTTTTTTTTTTTTTTTTTTTAATATTGTTATTCATTATATATTTATAAAATTACATTGAATAATTTTTCAGCGATTCTTATTTTATTTTATTTTTAAATTTATTTTTAAGAAAGGAAATTTAATTTCTTTACTCGAACTTGTGTGTTTCCTTTTACTTGCAATGCATTTTTTAATTTTTTTTTTTTTTTTTTTTTAAATTACACTACGCTGCAAAAAAAAAAAAAAAAAAAAAAAAAAAAAAAATCGATCCCTGATAGCATTCTTGGTGATTCTTATGTAAAATGACCTCCTGAATCCGAATATGACCCACATTTTGCTCCAACACCCACCGTTTTCTCGGGACGTCACCTACTCACCCAATGTTTATCACTCTTCGTTAATTTTATGTACATGAATTTGATTCGGAGAATGGAAAATAATTATTTTAACTCTTAAAAAAAAATGTAATGTATAATAAGTGATAATATTAATTGATTAATAAAATATAATAGATGTAACTTTTAATTTCAGTGGTAAATCCCCCCCCCCCTACCCCAAACACACACAACTAAACCTTCATGTAATGGAATTTTTCATCTCTTTAAGCCCTCAGATAATATTTAACAGTTAAAATATTTCTTTTCTCTACTATAAATCAAATTTCTAGCCTTGAAATTACCGAAAAGTGGTAAAAATAGGGGGGGGGGTGTCCCCCAAAAACGGTGGGTGATAGGGTAATATGGGCGTCATAATTGGATTCAGGAGGTCATTTTACATAAGAATTTGTAAAAATCGTGTTTGGGACAATTTTAATGCCGAGCAGTGTTAACTTTTAATTCATCTCGATATATAGATATACGTACGTTTTTTGCAGTAAAAAATTCCATACACTTCAGCACAAACATATTTGCGTTTTTTATTTATTACTTTCTTCTATATTCAATAGAAGACAGTATTGGATTCGAAAAAATTTTCGACCTCGGGTTTTTGATGGATTTACACGTTTTGAGATCTGCAGAACACGATTTGACCATTTTTAGAAAATGTCTGTCTGTTTGTGTGTGTGTGACAAAATTTTGTGGCAACTGT
This sequence comes from Salticus scenicus, assembly GCA_963930645.1. Taxonomy (NCBI): domain Eukaryota; kingdom Metazoa; phylum Arthropoda; class Arachnida; order Araneae; family Salticidae; genus Salticus; species Salticus scenicus. The sequence continues at coordinate 209,812,898 of OZ005661.1, forward strand.
ATCTCAGGAACTACTGCACAGAATTTCATACAAATTGGTATGTAGTTGCACCTTGACAGTCTTACAGGTTGCGTTGCCATTCCGCTTTATCTAAATTTTTAGCATGGTGATATAGGACAAAATTTTGTATAAATGAGCATAAAGAGAATTATTTTTTAGTAATCATTATGAAATTTACAAAAAATTATTTATAATAGAGATAGTTAACTGCGAAAATTTTTTTGTATGTGTAGGAGCCTCGCCACCCCCATTGGGGGGGAAGTCCCCCCCCCCTTCGTGGGGAGTAAATTTTCATGATGGGTATCTTTCAAAAGCGCTCGCCAATACCTTTAAAACGATTGGTTGAACCATCGATCTGCGATAATTTAAAAAAAAGTTATCGATATTTTTCATTTTTAACAAAAAAAAAAAAAAAAAAAAAAAAAAAAATGTAATATTGACAATAAAATTTACTTTTTTGGATACTTAGTGTTATACTACTTCTTTAATATGGAAATCGTCTGCATTGTCATGGAAGATAATTTTTTTAAATAATCATTTTAATAAATTATTTTTCCTGAGTGAATTTGTATAGGAAAATATAGAAGAAAGTCATGTGGTGGCCACAACATACTAGTTTAAAGGGACACCAGGAAAAATTCTTTATCATTATGGTTTATCGGGCCAAATTTTTTAAAGTTCGATAGCATCTAAACGCTTTAGTAATCTGAGCAAAAAAATTGTACACATGTTATAGGTCACAGTTGCACCAACTGTATAGATTTTGGTGAATTTAGCACTTACAGTTTATTTACAGGGACACAAAGAAAAATTCTTTATCATTATGGCCTACGGGACCCAATTTTTAAAAGTGCGATAGCATCTAAACGCCTTATTTAATTGAGCTGAAAATATATATGAATATTATAAGTCACTGTTGCTCTAACTGTAAGCATTTTGGTGAATCTAGCCTTTATAGGTTTTTACAGGGACACAGCGAAAAGTTCTTTATCATTATGATCTATGGGCTCAAAGTTCAGTAGCGTTAAATTAAACATCGTGTAATATGTGGAGAAGAATACTCACACACTCTATTATGGTTTTCTCTCTTTTGTTTGTTGAACAACTCCTCTTTCTTTACTTTATCTTAAAACTGTTAATTACTCAATGTTTGGAAAGTCGAGTGAAGTCACTCCAGATTTTTTTTTTTTTTTTTTTTTTTTTTTGACTGTTCCAGAACACTTGTCGAATAATGACTTTTGTAGTACGAGTGACAGATTCATCGGACTGGTTTCGAGAATATTTGTTGTAATCAATGTTTATTGTACAGATTCGAGAAGTTACGCGGAATAGAATGAATTCATTGACTAGAACCTGCCTGTTTCTTTACGAACTGCTTTCTCACACCAAAAAAGTCGACAAATTTTTCGTAACAGTATAATAAAATTTAAATTTATCATCTGGAAGATTATTAAACTGTCTAGCCAAATAGTCATAATCTGCAAGTAAATTTCCGTAGATTGAAACTAATAGTACTACGTACTAAAAGTAAAAATTTATTAACAAACAAGCTAGATAAAAAGAGACGAATTCCTTTTGTTAATATTGAAGAAGAAACACTAGAATATTCATAATATTAGTAAGCAAAATTTCGAAAATTGTAAACAAATGACATAATATAGATGATCGTTAATATAAAATTCTATAATTAATTATTCTATATAGAATAATTAATTATAGAATTTCATATTAACGATCATCTATATTATAAACTTGTTTCAGATATGAAAATATTTTTCCAAATGTTTTATTTTTCTGACATTTTATTTGATTCCTCAAACAGGACAACTGTATATCACTGATAAACCCATAACCTTCGCTGTGATACCGTAATGAATCAAAGAACCTTGATATATTTTTTTAAAGATTATCTGTGAATTTAAAGTTGTTTAATTGAACAAAATATCGCCAGCAATGATTGCATTAAAACAGCCATAAATTACATCATATAAGACAAAACAAGATAAAAAGAATTAAAAGCGGTTTTGCAATTTTACCGAGCAGATAAAATTCATTATCCATTTTATTCACGTACCGAAGAATTCAAGCACATGTTTTAAAAACGGTCGAATCGATAACTGCTTCATTTGAATTTTTCCTATTTTAAATCATTCTTTTATGCAGTGTCATTTGTTTACAATTTTCGAAATTTTGCTTACTAATATTATGAATATTCTGGTGTTTATTCATCAAAATTAAATAAAGAAATTCGCCTTTTTTTATCCAGCTTGTTTGTTAATAAATTTTTACTTTCTTCTATATGTAATATGAAGAAAGTATTGGATTCGTGAAAATTTTAGAGCTCCGTTTTTTGATGGATTTACTCGTTTTGGGATGTTCTGAACACGAATTGATAGTTTTTAGAAAATGTCTGTCTGTCTGTATCGCGTTTATTGTGGACGCTGTATCTCACGAACCAATGAATGAAATTTAACCAAACTTGGTATTTAGTTTCACCCTGACATAAACTGGTGCTGATTAGATTTAGGGATCCATCGCTCAAAAGGTGGCGCTGTGATCGCATTTTTTGTAAACTTTTAACATGGCAGTATAGAACAAAATTTCGTATAAATGTGCATAATGAGTGTTGATCTCTAAATTATACATCCAACTCCCTTCTTTGAGGAAAAAGTACAGTACACTGTAAGAAATTTAGTAAAATTTGGAGAGTTCATGGTCACAATGTAAAAAATTTTGTGTAATATTACACAACAATATTGAGGCAGCTTTCCATGTAGAGAAATACAACAACCCTGAAGAGATATGTTACCAACTGTAACATTAAGTACACTGTAAGAAATTTCAGTAAAATTTGGAGAGTTCACCGTCACACTGTAAAACATTTTGTGTAATATTACACAACAATATTGAGGCAGCTTACTATGTACAGAAATACAACAACCCTAAAGAGTAATGTTACCAACTGTAACACTAAGTACACTGTAAGAAATTTCAGCAAAATTTGGAAGAGTTCACCGTTACACTGTAAAACATTTTGTGTAATATTACACAACAATATTGAGGCAGCTTACCATGTAGAGAAATACAACAACCCTGAAGAGAAATGTTACCAACTGTAACATTAAGTAAACTGTAAGAAATTTCAGCAAAATTTGGAAGAGTTCACCGTTACACTGTAAAACATTTTGTGTAATATTACACAACAATATTGAGGCAGCTTACACCATGAGAAATGTTTCCAACTGTAATATTAAGTACACTATAAGAAATTTCAGTAAAATTTTGAGAATTCACCGACATATTGTAAAACATTTTGTGTAATATTACACAACAATATTGAGACAGCTTGCACCATGTAGAGAAATACAACAACCCTGAAGAGAAATGTTACCAACTGTAACAGTATGTACACTGTAAGAAATTTCAATAAAATTTGGAGAGTTCACCGACACATTGTAAAACATTTTGTGTAATATTACACAAGAATATTGAGACAGCTTACACCATGTAGAGAAATACAACAACCCTGAAGAGTAATGTTACCAACTGTACCTGTGTAACCTCTGCATAACGTGTAACGTTATACAGTTACAACTGATAACAATATTTCTCTTCATAGTTGCGGCAAGTAGGCTTTCTCAATATTGTTATGTAATATAACTAATTTTTTTTTTTTTTTTTTACAGTGCAAATAATACATCTAACACTCTTGGAGAAAAAAAAAAAAAAAATACAGTTCTTGTATTTGAAACAAATTGGCTGCAAAATTCAGAGCGTTGACCATTTGTTAAAGTCCACTTCGCTTCTTAAAGAAAAATATCATTACAACTTTACGAACATGACTTTATTTTACCATGTTTTTTTATTAACTTCGATTCTTGTTTGTTTGTTTGTCCGGTACAAATCTTGCAACTTTCACAGTAGCTCAGAACCCGGTGACAACACAATACTTCGAAGTCCGATTTTCGAATAGTTTTCTTATATATAATTAAAATATTAAAATAATAAGCTCTTAATAGTAATAAAATAGCCATTAAAGTATCGGCTATAATTTAATTGTTGCCAAAATAAAATTAAGAGTTCATTTTCTTTCGACATAAAAATAAATAAATTTAATTCAACGTGAGCGTTAAAAAATTATAAAAAGTTAAATTATGCATCTAACAAAAATGGACGTCATTATCACTTTAAAAATTTTATACACATTGATAAGTGCTAATGTCGCTTTTGTCACGATGCTAATATACGTTGTTCTAAAAGGAGTAATATTTTATTTTTAAAACCAATTTTTTTTTTTTTTTTTTGGTCACTATTATTATTATTTTACTGAGCTGAGTCTGCGTGCTTAAATATTGCTTAAATATTATTTTTTATCCTCGCGTATTTTATTAATGATTCATCAAAAAATTTAAAAACATGGTATATAAAAAGTTTTTTTTTTTTTTTTTTTTTTTTAATCTTATAATTATTTACCGTCAGTAACTGGAACACTTTTTTCTGGTCACTGACTGCAATTTAGTGTGCCAAATTTTTTACATTGTACACGTATTTGTAACTAAGAGCGTAAAATTCAGAGTGTTGATCGTTTATAAAAAGTTACTACCTTTCTTCGAGAAAAATTCATGAGAGATTTAAAAGCATAACTTTATTGTTACTGTCAGTGACTGGAAAACTTATTGACGGTCATTGACCGACAAAAAGTATTAATATTTTTTAAAGTACGCTGTAATTCAGATATCTTCATGAAAAAGGATAGATATACATAATTCACAGTATTGGGATGTTTGAGTCACCTCTAAAATGGTATGTTGTGACCATCACAAAACTTTTTTCTATATATATGTCATTCTATAGAACAACGCAACCTACAGGTTAACAAGTGCAAAAATTCGATTATAGTTTCTCATAATAAAGATTTCGCTTATGCAGTTTGCAATTAACAAACGCTGAGATGTAATCTTATGGAAAATCTACGAAGATGAATAACATCAGCGCCACCTGTCTGTCGATATACACCTAAATTAAGTCAGAATTCTTTTTCAAACTGGACATCTGCCTTACCAAGTTTGGCAAAATAACTCGCTATGGAAGCTAAGTTACAGCATTTCCCCTCACACAGGGAACATTGCTGACAGGGGGAGAGTAGCACCACCTGTGGGACTATATGCACCCAAATTGGATAAGCATACTTTTTCATATCTGCCCTCTCACATATCAAGTTTTCTGCACTTGTAAATTTAGAAGATGAATGGGGGGGGGGGGATATGACACAACTATGTCAGGTCCGGTGTTCTGGACTGCACCAATATGCAATCCGCCATATACGGATAAGAGAAAGCAAAAAAGACAATAACATAGGTTGCTGACCGCTAATTTTAAGTAAATTGCTGGTTACGTAAAGGAAAAATCCCATTGTGTAACTGAATCACATGAAATAAAAGAAATTTACCTATACGATATAAAGATATGCCTACAAAAAGGCGATTTGTGATATACGCCGATAATTTACGAAAACGTCAATGAAAAATGAATTGTTTATACTGCATTTACGAAAGTCTGCGGAGATATTAAAATGATTTGATCTCATGATGTGGCATCACGTGAATTTCATTTTCCTTCAAATGACTTTCCATGTAGGAACTAAAGGAAACATGAGTGAATTGGACGAAAATGGTTTCGACCTTGTCATTTATATATAAAAAAAATAAAAGAAAAGAAAATAAAAGAAAAGAAAGAAAATAAATGTTTAAGTCATCGTTTAAAACTGATCTCAGTTAAGTTTGCTGTGGTCATCACAAAACTTTCTTCGATAATATTTTGTATAATGACGTCACTTATTCGTTAACAGGGACAAATATTAAATTAATAGAGCTTTACGCAATAAAGATTTTACATATACAGTTTGGTGTAATAATAATAATAATAATAATTAATAGTTACTGAGATATATCCAACTGAAAAATCCCATAAAATGAATTACAGCAACATCACCTGTTCAGGGCCCGACTATGATTTTTGGAGACCCGGGGCACTGATGCTAGTTGGAGGTCCCTTACCCTACTCTTTAGATTTCCCCAAAAGGACCAGTTCATAAAAACAAAAATAAATAAATAAAAATAGTGCATTTTTAAAATTTTTCCTTCAATTATACCTTCAGTTTTCTCAGTTTTTTAGCAACCTATAACAAAATCATTAGTTTTATGTTCAAGACAAATGAAAAACTGAAGTTGCCAATGTTTAGGAAATTAAACACAAAATTTAATAATTGTTCATGCTCTCTAGTAAAACATAAAAATTTAATCAATTTTTGTTTATAATAGACATATAATAAAAAAAATTGTACTATTACTTCTCAGTTTTTGGAAATGAGGCCGCGCAAATTTGGAGGCCCTGGACCAGTGCCCCGTGTGCCCGTGCCATAATCTGGCCTTCAATATTCGCCCAAATTGAATCAACACAATTTTCCATAATACATATTTCATATACCAAGTTTGGTGCATTTCTATATCATAGAAGCTGAGATATTATCTTTCCGTAAACGGCGCTAAATTGCAGCGTTTTCTGTCGTCCGATATTAAACCAACATGGTCTTACTTTATCAGTGACATACGCAAAGTTTGGTACATTTTTATATTTCAGAAGGGGAAATTTTGCCTTCTTGTAAAAGGAATCAAATTGAAGTATAGTAGCACCACCATAAATTTCCAGATGTACTGAGATATAGCCTTCTTTTAAATGGATATAAATCGCAGCCTAATAGTGCCATCTTTTAGACGATATATCCCAAATATTAATCAGCATCATCTTAAGTAATGTTTCAACCAAATATAAGCTTATGCTGAATTTCGTCGATTAATTCATGAGATACGGGGACCACAAAGTTTTAAAAACACATACAGATATTTTCTACAAATGACCAAATTATACTCAGGATATCTCAAAACGTGTAATTTTCAATCTAATAAAAGTAACAATAACATCTGTATGAAGCGCATTATCGCTTATTTATTTGCTTTAATATGATTTTTTAAACATTGAGAAAAAATTCTGTAACTGACATCTAGAATCTGAATTGTGGATCTAGAAAAAAAAAGTTCCATGTCATCCTTATAAATTCTAGTCCCATTTGAAAGCGAGTTCTAGAAACCCCTATTAGAATTCTAGAACGTTTGCCTATATTATCAAGGGCAAAGTTATTTAAAAATCTCTACAAATAAATGCGAATACAAGAGGCGGGTTTCAGCAACTATAATCTTGGTTTATGACCCAATTCTAGAAAATCAAGCAAGAATTTCTCGTAACAAAAAAGATCCAGAATATTCAAAATGTTGTTTCATCATCTAGAAATGTGTAGACTGGAAATTCTCAATCATTTCGTCTATTCAGTTTATTTGCGTGCCTTATGCGCATAGCTCGGAAATCTATATTACTAGTTAAAGGATTTAGAAAATGACCACTTATTCATTCTAGATGAAGGCGGTATATTTTCTTTTCTCAGTGAAATTAGCACGCTGTGACCATTACAGAACTGTCCCCCACATTATTAATATATTAAATGGTCAGAAAACTGTGTAAATCTGGTAAAAAGGCTGTGAAACAGTACCACCTATTATCGATATAGACCCAAAGCACCATAAATTTTCATAACAGCTATGACACGTGATAAGTTTGGTGCACCTGTTTAAATGTAGCCTTTCCATAAATGGGAATATTTATAGCATAGCAGCACAAAAAATGACAAGATATAATCCGATCAATAGTAATTTATGTCATGGTACAATCAGATATAAAGTTGCTTGGATTTCCGTACATTTTTTCTTTAGATAGAACGCAAACAAAATTTTAGTAACAGACCAGCAGACATTTTCTAAAAATAGTCAAATGGTGTCCGAGGCATCTGAAAACATACAAATCTATGCAAAATCGGAGGTCTAAAATTTTCACGAATCGAATTGTTTCCTCATACGTATACAGAAAAAAAAAAAAAAAACTTCTTGAATTTCTGCTATCTTTACGAAAATCGTCTGAATTACAATATTTTAGAAATTCTTATTTTAAGGTGAGTGGCAGTAGTAATTAGTAATTAAAAAGGAAATTCCTTTTTCCTTTAAGTGCAATCGTTAATTACTTATACTTAAAGAGACGAAAAAGATTTATTTAAAAAATAATAAGGATGCATTACACATACAGTCGGTAACAAAAGTGTCCGAACACTTGCAAAAATTCCTATGTAAAAAATGTACACTTCATACGGTTTTGTTAAATAAATCCTTATCGAATCCTGTTCTTACACTGACTATGAACAGGATTCGACAAGGATTTATTTAACAAAACCGTATGCAGTGCACTTTTTTTACATAGGAATTTTTGCTAGTGTTCGGACACTATTGTTACCGACTGTAGGTGAAAATGCACATGCATCCATGTGTTAGATTAAAACCGGATCGTTTACCCTGTATTCACTTTTCTATTTCTTTTTTTTTTTTTTTCTTTTTTTCGCATGTGAATAATTTTTTAAAAAATATAGATACAAACATGAAAATTGGCTAAGATGTTCATTATAAAACTACATATCGACATTTTTATCATTCTGGTGATGCTCATAGTTTACAAATTATCAATTATATATTTTATTTTAAAAAGTCTATTATAAAAGTAAAAGAAAAATTAATACAGAAAGAAAATTTGAGATTTAGAGTAATATTTCAAGGCATATGCTTCTTTAACTATCTCTAATGCATCCTTAACACCACTTTTCATTAAGTTTTCTTTTCTAAAATTGTTGAAGTTTTTCCTTTTTTAGAAAGCATACTTTTGAGAAAAGAAAAAGAAAGAAGAAGAATTATTGGTTTAAAAATTATTACTCATGCTAAAATTATATAAAATTCGATTAATGGTATGATAACGAACAGGCCATCTAAATTTTATGTTCATATATTTATTTGTTTAAAAATTATGCGCAAAAGAAGACAACGAGAAAACAGGTTGTTGCTTAAATTTTGAACATCAGTGTAATAATAATAAACTAGAAAAAAAATTGAATGCATATAGGAAAATTATTTCCCCTTCCCCGGGAGGTGTAAATTTTTAGTATGGGTATATTTCAAAAGAATATGTCACTACCTTAAAAATGAATGGTTGGATCATAAATCTGTGATAATTTAAAACAAATTTATTAAATTTTTTTTTCTTAAAAAAAAAAAAAAAAATCCTCAGACGATGGCACGAAATCGATTTTCATTGGACATTTTTTAGTGGTATAGGTATTGTTCTGAGATGAAAATCATCTGCATTGATCATGGAAAATATTTTTAATAAATAATTATTTCAATAAATAATTTGTTCAAGTTTACTTTGTATAGGAATATATGGAAGAAAGTTTTGTGGGGGGTCACAGCATATTAGTTTCTTATGTTCTAGAAATTAAAAGCATGAAACAAAAAGTGAAAAACAATAGAAAAATACCGGGAAAAAAAAAAATAAATAAATAAATATAGTTTAAAAAAACTAAAAAACACGCTTTTAAAGCACATCAAACTAAAAAGTGAAAAATAATTCTTAATATAGTAAGCTGAAAACAATAATGAACGAAAAATACTAGTATAATTGTGAAAAAAGCGTGAGTTGCTCGATGTACGAAAAATATGGCACAAAGCACCCCACGCTTTTTTCACAATTATACTAGTATTTTTCGTTCATTATTGTTTTCAGCTTACTATATTAAGAATTATTTTTCACTTTTTAGTTTGATGTGCTTTAAAAGCGTGTTTTTTAGTTTTTTTAAACTATATTTATTTTTCACTTTTTAGTTCGATGTGCTATGAAAGCATGCTTTTTAAACTATATTTTAAACTATATTTATTATTTTATTATTTATCAAATAAATAGCTACAGTATGTAAGTTTTTGGTTAAAATATTTACACACAATCGAAAATATCCTCATTCGACTTGCAGGTCTCTTAAATCTATCTGTACCAATTTTGAATGGCCTAACTGTATTTCTATTTGTTTTTGCCTCATAGCCCCCCCTTACCCCCTCACCCCCTCACCCCTCTACCCACCCCTCCTAATAATTTCACAAATTCAAAAATATCCGCAATTGATTTGTAAGTATCGAAAACCTCTATGTATCAATTTTGAACGATCTGACACTATTTTTATTTTTTTGCCCCCCCCCCCTCCCTCCCCCCCCCTTTTGCCCCTCCTAATAACTTTACACAATCGAAAATATCCTCATTCGACTTGCAGAAATTTAAAACCTATCTGTACCAATTTTCAACGGCATAACTGTATTTCTATTTGTTTTTGCTCCATAGCCCCCCCCCCCTTGCTGCCCCACCTGGGGGCTGAATTTCTAAAATTCCAGAAATTTTTTTTTAGATAGTTGCCTTAGCTATATTTTAGAGCAAAAATTTCACGTATATCTATTATTTTTTTGTTTGGGATATATAGGATTATGCGAAATCACGTTTTACGCATGTGAAATCACGTTTTGCCCCCCTCCCCCTGCCCCCCTTGGGGACCGAATTTCAAAAATTCCAGAAACCGATTTTTACACATTTGTATTAGCTATATTTTAAAGCAAAAATTTTACGGATTTCTGTTTTTTTGTTTGAGATATGAAGGATTTTGTGCAATCACGTTTTGCTCCCAGAGAAGTTACAAACAAACATACATACATACAGGTGAAGATAATATAAGCGCGTTAAAAAAGAAACTTTTCTAGAAAATGTTTCTGTAATTATTAATACTCGGTGTGGCTTTTATTACAAATAACGTTCCTTTAACGATAGGCGTTAGCATTTTATTACAAACAATAAATATTTAAACGTTTAAAGAAAAATTGGATTTAAACCATATAACAATATGTAAACAAATAGCCATGCTCTAGTCATTACTAGGGATGAAACGGACAGTGATTTTGCCAGATACCGGATATCGGATATCCGGAGCTCATCTGCCTGCCGGATACGGATATCCGGTATTAGTTTTGTTTTTTGTTGTGTTGTATATTTCTTTTCTTTTTCTTTATTTTAAAACAATAAAATATAAACATATTTCATATGCTACTCTTTAAAAAAATTTTAAATATAATTTATTTAAACATATTTATTTAATATTCTATTTATTTGTGCAATATTGCCATAAAGAATAAAATTTTAAGCCTAACATACTCATTCCTACACTTGCAATTTTTGGTGAAAAGCACTATCACTAAAAGATAGGTTTTGTTCAGAATTATAAAACTAAAACTTATTATTTACATATTTTTTACAATACTATTATTAAAAAAATGGAATAAAATATTTTACTAATATAATCACAGTTGAAGGGTTTTTTTTCACATGAAAACTAATATGTTGTGGCCATCACAAAACTTTCTTCTACATAATTCTATATAACAGCACCACTTAAGGTTTAAATCGTATAAAAGTTTAACCAGAGCTTCTCACAATAAATATTTTACAAAAGGAGTTTATGCAATTTTAATCAACAGATGCTGAGATATACGATTGTGAAAAATCATAATAGAAGCTCCACCTGTCGGCTGATATTCACATAAATAAGGTCAACATTTGCTTTCATAATGGTTGTCTTATATATCAAGTTTCATGCACATATGTCATAGAAGTTGGGATTAACTTAGCCTATTCATTGAGTAAATTGTAGTACTGTATTGCCACCTGTTGGCTGATATACACCTAAAATAAATCGCAATAGTGTTTCACAATGGCTGGTTCTCTCACATATCAAGTTCTATGCAATTATACACAATAGAATAAGAGATATAGCCTTCCGCTTTTGGGGGGAAATTTCTGTATTGCAGAGCCACCTACTGGCCAACATGCACCTAAACTGAACCAGCATAATTTCTCATGCCTTTCCAACATGAAGTTTTGTGTAGTTACATGAAATAGAACCTAAAATATAGCCTTCCCTAAATTGCAGAAAGCACTGTATAAACAGCACCACCTGTAGAGCGATTGGCACCAAAATTTGATAGGCACTAATATATGCCAAGTTACATGTACATATATATTTATATGAAATTATGTGCAGTAGTTTCTGAGATATAGCCTTCCTCTAACTTGCAGAAATCGCAGTATGGCAGCACCACCTGTTCAGCCATTTGTACCAAAAGTTGGTAGGCACTGATTTATGTCATGGTGCAACTACACATAAATTTATATGTAATTGTAGTACGCAGTAGTTCCGGAGGTACAGTTGAACAGAATTTTTCTCACACACAGACATTTTTTAAAAATTGGTCAAACCAAGTTCTGGACTTCTTATAATGTGTAAATCCATCAAAAACCAGAAGTTGAAAATTTTTATGAATCCAATACTTTCTTTTGAGACATTTATAAGAAAACATAAAAGAAAGAAGAAAAAATAAAATAAAAGCTTCAAACTAGTATGTTATGGCCATCACAAAACTTTCTTCTATATCTCTCTATATAACAACGCTACATGCTGTTTAACATGCAGAAGAAACATAATCATAGCTGCTTACAATAAAGATTTTAGATATTGAGTTTAGTGCAATTAATCAAAAAAATTTCAGATGTAGCCATGTGGAGAATCACAAGGTGAGGAACAGCTGCGCCACCTGTTGGTCGATATACACCCAAATTAAGCCAACTTTTATTCTCATATTATTTTTATCTTGTTTATCTCTTAAGAGCGGACAATACCTAATCTCGCCGGCAGCCTTTGCCCATGTTATTCTATGGGAAAATTTGTTTACATAATTACTCATTACCTAATTAATATTTTTCAATTCTGTTTTCACATTTAGAAAATTCATAAGCGTTAAATTAGTACTTGTTTTCCAAAAATTGATTTTTTAAAATTTTAGTATTTCATTTTGAGATTAGAAAATGAGAAAAATGCATTTTGTGAAAAATCGCATTTTTGAATTCCAAATTAAAATGTAAAAATTTAAAAAAATGAATTTTTCAAAAATGAGTACTCATTTAACGGTTATGAATTTTCTGACTGCGAAAACAGGATTTAAAAATATTCATTAGGTAATGTGTAATTGTAGCAACAAATTTTCCCATAGAATAACATGGGCGAAGGCTGCCGGCGAGATTAGGTATTGTCCCTTCTTAAATTTTATAGATGTTGAGATTTAGCCTTCCTATTCACAGAGTAAATTGCAACATAATATAGCCACCTATCGACCAATATGCACCAAAATTGAATCAACATGATGTTTTATAAAAATGACCCTTTCCCATACCAAATTTTTAGCAATTATACACGAATGAATCTGAGATATAACTTCCCCATTCACGGGAAAATTGCAGCATAGCAGCATCACCTATTGGCCGTTATGCACAGAAATTGAATGAACATATTTCATAATAGCAATCCGTGTGACACACTTAGTTTATTTTTTTAATTATACACAGTATAAGCTGAGATATAGTCTTCCTTTAAATGGGAGAAATCACAGTAAAGTAGCGCCATCTGTTGAGTGATTTGCACCGAAAGTTGATGGGCACTTTTTTTTTGGTAAGATGCAACTATGTATAAATTTATATGAAATTCTGTGCATTAACTCTTGAACTGCACAAAATTTTTGTCAGATAGACATTTTCCAAAAATGGTCAAATTGTATTTTGGTTCCCTCAAAATGCACAAATCCAGAGAAAACTGGAAGTTTAAAATTTTCACGAATCCAATACTTCCTTCTATTTAATAAGAAAGTAATAATTCAAAATGAATTTATACTTTTTACTTATTTTATATTTTTATATTCTGTACAGATAAGAAAGAAAATTTTACATTAGTTATTAAAATTCTTTACGTAAGTGAAGTTTTTCTGCAGTACAAAATCAAAAACTTTAAATAACTGATTTTTTTTTTTTTCTTATGAACAATGTGAAAGTGAAAGTACAGGCTTTCTGAAAATTTAAATATGTACTTTTATTTGAAGTAACTTTAATTTTTTGGGATATGTCTATGCAACGCAACAGGGAATTCTAAATTCAGGTGCTTTAGTAAGATATTCCATTAAAAATGCAAATTTATATAAATTGGAGGGTTTAAAAAAAAATCCAAATTGAATAGGTAGATGGCGCAAGTAATGCCAGGTTTCTACTAGTATAAATATATGGTCACAAAAACAACAGCTTTATTGTGTACGGAAAACTGGATTGTAAATAAACAGGTTCTAATCAATAAATGCACATTATTTGACTCATTCTCGAAACAATCTAACAACTTCAACATCCAAGACTAACAATATTACTAAACAATCTAACAACATATTAGCAAAAGACATGAAAACAGAGTTATATATACACTGCAACTGTAGAGAATAAATATCATTTGTTCAGGAACAACAATGAACAGCTCTTTTTATTGTTATGGGGAAGATTAGGGGGAATGTTATAGATCACTCTGGAAGAAAAACCTAGCTAACTCTGTACAAAATTAAAATAGGGCTTCTATATTTCTTAGACCTGAAGCTACTTTTGGCTAAATTTGTTTGCTAATGAGTCCAAAATCGATTTTCGCAGAAGCCAACTTAAAAAAAAAAAAAAAAAAATCCTTTACAAGCTACAACTGTTCTAAAAAAATAAAAAAATGTCGCAAAATTTTCATCTGATGGGAGTTTAAGCTTGAATTTTCTCCTTCGGATATCCGGCTTGAAATTGCCGGATATCCGTATCCGGTGTGCTGATATCCGGTACCCCGCCGGATATTTAAAAACTCAGCCGGATAGGCCGGATACCGGATAGTTACCGGATATCCGTTTCATCCCTAGTCATTACCCATAGCGCAGCACTAGGGCCAGGACCCGATTAAGCTTTGAAGCTAGGGGAAGCTCAATATAATTTCTGGGCCCCCCTTTCATTTCGGATTTTTTTTTTTTTTTTTTTTCCATTCATATGCATGGGTGGTTTCTACACTCTACATTAAAATCGTATAACTTATAAATTAAGAACATTCAGATTTTTGAGGCTAAATAACAGATTTTTCCAGAAATAGTGAGTATTTTACCTTGATTTAGGTGAACTTTCTCAGAAAAAATTCAATCTGAGGGTGAAAATATGAAACAGAAAATCTAAGAACCTGTTTTTAGTCACTTTGGGGCCACCTCTTAAATTTCAGAGGGGAGGCTTGTGCTTTCTGAGCCTTTTGGGTAATCAGGCCCTGACTAGGGCGACGTAAAAAGTCTAACCAAGCAGTTATGTTTCTCCTGGGATTCGTACTCGGGACCTGGTGTTCCAGATATCAGATCCCTGCGAACTGGATCAACAGATCAGTACTTTCACAGCATAAATTTCAATTCCATACAAGTAAATAGAATTTATAAATAAGAAATAAGTTCTGTTGTAAGTCATTCTCTGTTTGTGTGTGTCTGCCAGTGGCACTGTAGCTCTCAGCGCTTCAATTTCAATTTCTTCATCTCCTTATTTATTTATTTATTTTTTAATTAAAATGATGATTTAACCGGAAGTGATCTTCACTATGCTTCGTGAAAAACTGTTTAATAGACTTTTTAAATTAATTAAAGAAATATTATTATACCATTTTGCCTTGCAATTTTAAAATTTGCGAGGCCATTATTATTCCAATTTCCACTTTGTGTTCGATGATAAGTCACGTGGTTTTAATATTATATATATATATATATATATGTATAAGACTATTCTTATTGTGATTATGATTCATAAAAAAAGTCCCGAATTTTCAATCGATTTTGACGAAAATTAAAAATTGGCAGCAATTAACGGTAATGAGTTTACAGTTCAAAAATCTCTGAATTCAGTTGGAAATTGGAGATTTTATTTAAATTAATAATAATAATAATAATATTTTACAAAATTCAAGAAAATTATGGATTTCAAAGGGGAAAAAAAATTAATTTTACTTAAAAATCAATTGAGGTAGTGAATCAACGAAAGCTTTGCCAGCTTCGCTGGTCACTATATTTAAAGGGGACTAATGTGCAAGTTATACCTGACGGGCTAAAGTGAAAGTTGTATCTCAAAGGACTAATGTGAAAGTTGTACCTCACGGGAATAACGTGCAAGTTGCACCGAACGAACAAACTATTTCTTTCAACGAAAATGCCTACTAACCCTAGACGATAAGTCTAATATATCGTATCCTATTATATATCGTATTTATCGTAATATAACTCAATACTTATTTCGCTTCCTTCTTCGACTCGTTTTAATACGCATTTTTTATATGCATGAGCAGCCCCCGAAAAACAAAAACATTAAATCATTAAATTCATTTTTTTACTTATTTGTATTTCATATTATTTCACGCGCACTTTTTATTTCCTAATTCAAAATTATTAAAAAAAAAACCTTTTTCGACATCGCTTGTAACGATACTGATTATTATTAATTTTCTTTTCTTTTTCTTTCAATAATAATAATAATCAAAAAAGATTTTGATGAAATTCTGGTAAAAGCAGAATTTAGTTTAGGACGGAGGACTATTAGTTTTTTTTTTTTCTTTTTTTCTTTTTTCAAATTATAACATCGCTTTCAAATTATTCAATTATATTTTCTATAAATTTTAGATTTCGACAAATGTCCAACTATTGAAATCGACAACGCAAAAATCCCAGATTGAGACAAATAGGCCCTCAGTCCTAAATATATATATATAATTGAATTTTTATCATTTTTTTTTTTCTTTTTATAAAGCTAGTGTTTCAGGCATATTTAAGATTCCCGTTTTAAATATGACACGATAAGTTGTACATAAAGAATTAGCGCCCATTGCTTATGAAAGGAAAGACAAAACGTTGAGGAAGATTAGAGCTTGAAGATGTTTGAGAAAGGCTGTTTTTCTTTCACTTGATATTCATGGTCACGGTTATCGTATAAGCATGAAGTATGTATAAAAAAGAATAATTGCTCACAAGTGGTATTATTTCCTCTTACGTTGAACTTTACGTCAAAGTTACGTTGTAAAAGTTTCTGTAATGTCCTTTTGTCAATGAAATGCGAGAAGTATTATTAGTAAGTAGATACAGAAAAAGTATGTCGCAAATGGTGGGCGTAAAATAAAAGGAAGTGATTAAATGATTTGGGCATAAATTTTTCCCGACGGAAAATTTTGTATCCGAATTATGTTTTAATCCGCACTATAGAACTGGAAAACAGTATGTAAAATGCATAAAGGAGCATGGGGAAAAAAAAAAACCTCACACCAATAAATTTATGCAGCAAATTAGGATAAGGCAAAAATATAGAATTGCACAAAATATCTCGCAGTGTAGTTTTAACATGTGGTACGTATAGTACATTACTCTGAAAGAAGCATAGCCCCTCCCCCTAAAAAAAACTAGTTGGCATAGGTGGACTCTGCTCAGTTCCCCATCATATTTATGTTCTCATAAATTTCTAGTGCGAGACATATTATAATCATGTTAAAAGAAATGAATATGACCAAAGCTTGACACAGTGACAGCATGAAATCCCCGCCTAATAGGCTATCCACCGTTCACTTCGATATATATATCTTATTCTAATCTATTAATTTATTTTATCAGGGTCAATTGCGTTGTTTAGTTTTCATGCTATTATTTACAATGCAATAATCCTCACAATTCCTATTTATATGAAAAAATTTCAAATTCGCTATGTTGATAAAATCTTAAATTACGAATAACTTACGAAATTTTCCTATTAGAATATTTGTAGTCAATCATGTTCAAACAAGCATCATAAATGTTATTTTAAATTTGTCTGATACATCTATGATCCTCAAAATGGACGTTTATGCTCAATTTTGCCCTATTCTGCCATTTTAAGACAATCGTAAATTCGAAATAACTTACAAGTTTTTTAAATTAGAAAATTCATAGTCCATGATATTCATGCCAGTATCCTAAATAATATTTCAAAAGTGGTCTGACATCTTTACGATGAAGATATCCCTCAAGATTGACGTTTATGTGAAATTTTGCCCTATTCTGCCCTGTTAAGAAATTCGTAAATTTCTAATAACTTACGAATTTTTATATTGGTAAATTCACAGTTAATGATATTCATGCCATTGTCCTAAATAATATTTCAAAAGTAGTCTGACATCTTTACGATGAAAATATCTCTAAAAATTGGCGTTTGTGTGAAATTTTGCCCTATACTGCCATGTTAAGAAATTCGTAAATTTTCAATAACTTGCGAAATTTTCAATGTAGCATATTTATAGTTACTGATGTTCATTTCGGCATCAAAACTGACATTTTAAAACTGGTCTGACATTTTTACAGTAAAAAGTTTCCATTTAATGCGCGTTTAAGTGAATTTTTGTCCTATTCTCCCATGTTAAGAAAATCGTAAATTTCTAATAACTTACAAAGCTTTTTAATTCGAATGTTGCAAATAAATAGGGTTCTTGTCAGCGTCGAAAGTAATATTTTAAAACTGATTTGACCTCTCTGCGACAATTTGTTCTTGAGATATCGTGTACACAGTCTAACAAACTAACGGACTAACGGACTAACACACTAACAGACACCCTACAGACAGACACCATACAAATTTTGTCATTTTCGGATTCCTCGCACCTGAAAACGTGTAAAAAAGTCAAAAAACCGAGGTCGAAAATTTTCACGATTACCTAAGTTCCCCATACCTATAGTATGATGGGGAACTAATAAATATAAAATAAAATAAATAAATAAATAAATAAAAGATAAGATTAATAAAATTCGTAGAAATGTGAAAGCATAACAATAATCAATACTGCATCAGGGGCATATGTTGAATAATTGTATGCAAAAATTTAGGTAATTTCTGTAACAAAATATCATTCCATTTGCAAATTACGCTAAATTAAAAATCGTTACAGTAAACAAACTTAAAATATTCCGGCAGGGATAGGGTACAATGAGTAACATTTACAATTGATACATTACTCATTTTTTTTTTTTTTTTTTTTTTTTTTTTTTTTAAAGTAATCTCAGTATATCTAAAAGCGTAATGAAAAGGTTATATATATATACATTTGTGGGTGTGTTTGTGTATTAATTTTTATTTTAATCCTATAGGCTATTATTATTGGTTTCCTAGTTACTATAGATATTGTTAAAATTATCATATTTCATTTATTCTGTATGAATAAGGAAAAGTGACTAGTTGTTGTTTGCCATTATTTCTTACAATTGCTTTAAAATGATAATAAATAAATTTAGAAAAATTTCTTTTAAAATTAATAGTCCCATAAAAAATTATATAATCCTCATAATCACATGCTACAGACAAAACGTATTTCAATAAGTACTCTTTACAGGGTGATCCAAATTTTTTTGATTTTGTTTAATTTTTACCATATTTTTATTAACTTCTATTTTTGTTTGTTTGTTTGTATGTTTGTTCGTTTGTTTGTTTGTCCGGTACAAATCTTGCAATCGAATTTTAACCAACTTCCCTACTAGCGAGACATTTGAAACTTTCACAAGAGCTCACAACCCGGTGACAACACAATACTTCGAAGTTCCATTTTTGAATTTTCGAATAGATTTCTTATAATTAATTAAAATATGAAAATAATAACCTCCTAATACCTTATAAATAGCCATTAAAATATTAGCTATAATTTAATTGTTGCCAAAAAAAAAAAAAAAAAAAAAATACGAGTTCATTTTTTTCGACATAAAATTAAATACATTTAATTAAACGTGAGCTTTAAAATGTTATAAAAAGTTAAACTATGCATCTCTCAAAATTTAACGTCATTATCGCTTTAAAGATTTCATACGCATTGATAAAGTGTTCATGTAGTTAGTTCTATAGCTATGATTTAACAGAAAAGAAAAATTTAAAAACATGGTTTATAAAAAGTTTTTTATCGTATAAATTTTTACTTGTCATCTTTTTCCCTTCAAGACAAAACTTTTGCTGAAATATATGCGATAAAACATGCTCTTTATACTCCTAAAGTTTCAAGATATTTCCTACAGAATTTTTCTAGATTTGTCAAAGCGTCTAAATTTGAAAGTATCCAAGTAGATAGTGTATGCCTTTTTCTGTTTAAAACAAACGAATTCCACTTGATAGAAGAATAAATAAATAAATGAAAGGAAAAACCATTTTCTTCACAGCTTAGTCCTCATTCTACTTGCAGACCTCTAAAATATTTGTGTGTTGTTCTGAGGACGAGAGTACATATAGAACGTGAAGTGGAAAATGGCTGGAATAAGAGCTCCGGAGATTCGGTGATAAAATCAAATGTCTAATTATCGCATTTAATCTTATTTTAGTGCAGATACTTTTTTTTTTTTTTTAAAGATTTCTATTTGTTTATTGTGTATAGTTCAAGCGTTCTTGTTAAAGTAAATTAATTTGCAAGTCAGCATAATGAATTATTCCAGTAACGCATACTATCAATGGGGATTCCTCCTGTATATCTAAATAGATAGTTTAACCCTTTAACGTTCACTACTTAATTTATTTTAAAAATTATTAAACAAATTTTAAAAATGGCTTTTAAACACATAGCTGATCATAAACATCTTAAAAATAAAAAAATAGCATTGTTCCTTTTCGAGAAATTTTTAATTTGAAACGTCTATAAGTTAACTTTATTCAATTTAAATAATATTTAATTTAATAAATAAAACACTTTGTAAGTAAACATTATCGACTTCAGAAGCTCGTAAAAGTTGTTACAGGGAAAAATTATAGTCCAACTCTTCAGTAAATGAAAAAAAACTAGACATGAGTGCATCATTAAACTAGCAATTCGCACTCGCGTCCACTAAGAAACTTCAAGTGACTTATGTATTTAGCTTCCTTTGAAGCATTATTTGTTAAATTTTGGAATAGTGCTGCTATCTATCGAAAAGAGAAGTTTAAAAATTGATTACAAAAGTTTAAAAATTGATTAAAACAAGGGGGAAATGTTTAAAAAAATGCTTCATAAAAATTATTAAAGGATGGTTTCGCTGGATTAATATTTGGTTTCGCTGCGAAACCAATGAACGTTAAAGGGTTAAGCGAACCGTCCGCTAAAGATTAGATGGAGAATTTACACTGCCATAATTTGTATTCGCATTATATATGTATATATATATATATATATATATATATAAACTTTAACTAACTTAAAATTAAAATTTCACTAACTCAATAAATAATTACTCAGTGAGTTTAATCGTTAATGAAACAGCTCAAACGTTATTTCTTTATCAATTAATAGACGTTTGCAATGCTTTTATTTTTAATTTCAATAATTTGTTGGCATCTTCCTACTCTCCAGTTTGTGTAAAAGTTTTACATGTGGCTACTCTGCTATTTTCTATTTTTCTCTATGGATTCCTTGATGATTTGATTTAATAATTGATTTAATTTCTCATTCAAATTGGTTTTGCTGCCTCGATCGGGGCTGGAACAATATAAATTGCTATGATTAGCTATATTGTTTAACGAAATCGATGCAGCTTTCACAGCTTTATGAAGTACATGCCCCCTGACGAGTTTTTACCTCAAATTTTAAGCATTTTTATCCAATTATTATTTCTGTGGTCCTTTAGTTATTTTCTCTGTCATTAAGTTTAATGGTCCGTTTTTACTTTTCGAACACTATAGTGAGGAAAGTATTGTAATCATGTCTAAAATCCGAATTTCAGATTTTGATATTTCTATACGTTTCGAGGTCCCCTGAGTGCTTCTTAACTATTTTTACGATGATGTATGTATGCGTGTGTGTATGTATGTGAGTGAACACGCTAGCGTCTAAGCTGTAAGTTGGTACGCATGTTGCAAGTCACCGTAGCACGAACCCTATTGATTTTGATGAATCTAGCACTTATAGTTTTTTTACAGGGACACAAAGAAAAATTCTTTATCGTTATGGCCTATGGGACCCAATTTTTAAAATTGCGGTAGCATCTAAACGCCTTATTCAATTGAGCTGAAAATTTATATGAATATTATAAATCACTGTTGCTCTAACTGTAAGCATTTTGGTGAATCTAGCATTTATAGGTTTTTACAGGGACACGACGAAAAATTCTTTATCATTATGATCTATGGGCTCAAAGTTCAGTAGCGTTAAATTAAACATCGTGTAATATGTGGAGAAGAATACTCACACACTCTATTATGGTTTTCTCTCTTTTGTTTGTTGAACAACTCCTCTTTCTTTACTTTATATTAAAACTGTTAATTACTCAATGTTTGGAAAGTCGAGTGGAGTCACTCCAGATTTTTTATTATTATTTTTCATGTCGGCGTAAGTAATTTAAAATGTTTTTGTCTCTTATTGGTTCTTAATCTGTATAGCAACATTTTTGTGTCAGTCTTACCTATAAGTTAAAATCAGTTCAATGTTTTTGTGTTGATATTGTTTTGTATCTATTAATTGCTAAATTTTATGGTTAAATTTTATTACGATATCTATCATTTATATATATATGTAAAAAAAAAAAATCCAGTTCTTTATGTAGCATATAATTTCCTTCCGTGCAATGCTTAAAAGGTTTAGATAATGTATGTATTCTGAAGGACAATATCTTTACATCGACTTTTATGAAAACGGAAACAGTCGTAAATTCTTATTTAGCGAAGCGTTTCATGATTTGGGAGCATGAAACCGAAAGAAATATCTTCATCAGAGCTGAAAAGTAAAGTATTATTCGAATCAGGGAAAAATGTAAAAAACGCCTGCTTTTTTAGAGTGAATGCCAAATGTTGAAAAATGAAATAAGTTGAAATAAAACATGTACTTTATATCTATAAAACGCAATTAATGAAAATTTAGTGGTTCAAAAAGATTACCATAATGGGTAGTCTAAATATCCGCAGACCGCGAATATTCGGAGAGAAGTTCAGAGAGATTTCGATGGAATTTTCACTTTCTTCTACATATAATATAGTGAAAGTATTGGATTCGCGAAAATTTTCGACCTCCGTTTTTTGACGGATCTACACGTTTTGGGAGGTCCTAAACACGAATTGATAGATTTTAGAAAATGTCTGTCTGTGTGTATCATGATTTTTGTGGACACTGTATCTCACGAACCATTGAATGAAATTTAACCAAATTTGGTATTCAGTTGGACCCTGACATAAACTGGAGCTGATTAGCTTTGGAGATCAATCACTCAACAGGTGGCGCTGTGATCGCCTTTTTCTAAGTTTACAACATGACAGTATAGTACAAAATTTCGTATAAATGTACATAATGAGAGTTATTTTTAACTTGTGATTGTAAAATTAATATGAATTATTGATAATAGTAGTAGTTAACTAGGAAAGAATTCTGTGCATGTGGGGGCATCGCTTCCCCCCGGAAGGGGTAAATTTTCAAGATGGGTATCTTTCGAAAGGTCTCGTCAATACCTGTAAAACGAATGATTGAACTATAAATCTGTGATAATTTAAAACAAAGTTATCGATTTTTTTTTCTTTTAACGAAAAAAAACTTAGAAAAAAATCGTATTATTATTTTTATTATTTTTTAATATTGTTACTGAGTGAATTTATATAGGAAAATATAGATGAAAGTCTTGTGGTGGCCACAACATACTAGTTTTTTAAGTTTTTTTTTAGAAAATGATATTTAAGTGGGGGGGGGGGGTGGAATAGAAAGTCAATATTTTTGAAAATAATTTAATATGTAGTTTGTACTGCATGAATTTGTATAAAATAACATTGAGGAAAGTTCTCAATCAAAAAAAAAAAAAAAAAAAACTGAAAGTCAAGCTGAAGGAGGTCTCTTCATACTTTTATCCACTTTTTTTTTTTTTTCCCAATACATATTATTTAGTAGTTTATGTTCCCATTTATGAATCTGAGCGGTTAATTATATGAAAATTTTCATAATACCTTTAAAAATGCCATACGTGCAAAGATACAAGTATCAGAATTACAATTTGTAAACGTGTCTCTTATACTACAGTAAAGCACCGTTTATATGTCTTTCTCAAGGGACTGACGTAAAAAGACGTATAAACGAAAAGATGTATAATCGAAATTAAAAAAATTAAAACAAAATTTATGTCTCAATGCTAACTAATAAAGTTTTTTTTTTAAATAGTAATTTAATAAATTACTTTATAGTAGAATTTATATTAGAAGATAATAGTCAAATAAATAAATAAATAAAAAAAATATTGAAATTTAAAATGATTTATTATAAAGAGTGATAAAAATCATGTCATTAATTCATGACTTGAGTACTAATTATATTTTTCATATTTTTCATATCTTGAATATTATATGAATACATCTTGAGTGTTAATTTTATATATATATATATATATTTTCTATTTTCGTTAAACCTACATTCTTGTAGATTTCTTTTAAAATTCCGATTTTTATCTTTCAATGAAAGTGTTCTATGCTTTCACGAAATTTTAAGTTTTTAAATAATAAACAGAACAAAACAACATTCATGTCCAGTTACGATAAGGATTTTCGACTCTTGGAAAAAAAAAAAAAAAAATCACTGATCCAGAAATTTTGCAAATTTTAGAAAAGTAGAAAACACATATAACCGATAATGAGCGGCGTATAAACGAAAAAAAAAAAAAAAAAAAAAAAAAAAATCTGGTGTGTCACACACACGACTTTCTCTTACCCTGAAATTTAATACTATAAATACAGGTTGGAGATTAAGAGGTAAGAGAACAGTACTGTTATGTAAACCTATGTTAAACAATTCAAAGTAGGCTCCAGATGAGTTTTACACGATAATTAGTTCTGTGTGAGGGGGGCTACTGTCCCCCTCAAAACCCGTTTCATTAATGCACCTACATTTATATAGAATTTAATTCGGTTATTAAAAAATAATTCTGTTTTTAAAAAATAATTTATTAAAAGTATTATTTAAAAAAATTATCTTTTATGATAATGAAGACGATTTCCATATTAGAGAAGTAATATAACACTAAATATAAAAAAAAAAAAAAAACGTCCATTTTATTCTCAGTATTTAAAAAAATAAAAAAATACGATTTTTAAGTTTTTTTTTTCGTTAAAAGTAAAAAAAAAATCGATAACTTTGTTTTAAATTATCGCAGATCGATGCTTCAACTATTCGTTTTAAAGGTATTGGCGAGCTCTTTTGAAAGATACCCATCATGAAAATTTACTTCCCTCGAGGGGGGGGACTTCCTCCCCAGGGGGGAGGCGAGGCTCCTACATACACAATTTTTTTTTCCTGTTGACTATCTCTATTACAAAAAATATATATTCGTTTCATTTGGTTTAGTGCAGTCTATAGATGTTAAACTCTACTCACCTGCAATTTCCCCCATAGACGTAATGTATTTGAATACTTTTGAGTGTCCCTGTACACGAACTATTTGCTTGATCATAACGAAAAGTTTAGTGTAGCATCCTTATATGATACACATTTAGAATACCAAGTTTGAACTTTCTGCCCTAATTTGTTTTTGAGATATACTGATAACAGACAGACACACACACACACAGACATACACACAGACCATTTGCTAAAAACATGATTTTCGTATTCAGGGGACCTCAGAACATGTAAATATAACAAAAACTCGCGTTCGAAAATTTGACCCAAAAACAATACTTTCTCTACCTTATGGGTAAGAGAAAGTAAAAAAAAAAAAAAAAAATATATATATATATATGTATATATATATATATATATATATATGTACATTAAAATGAATAGAAATGAATCGGCACTTAACGAAAAGGACGTATAAACGAGATATGTACAAACGGTGCTTTATTGTAATTAATTCTTCGGAAAAATATTTAAATTGTCATCATTTCAGTGCAACAATTACGGCTTGCATGTCAAAAATGACGCCCGACTGTCAATCGGTCAGTTTACATCCGGATAATGAGGATATCCCACACCCTATCAACGTCACGCTAAGGTCGTCAGTAGATGTTACGACAGAGGGAAGTATTTGCATTTGTGAAAACAAAACCGGATATTTTTAAAGGGGCTTTTTCCCCCTAGATTTAAAAATAATGTGGCAATCAATATAACAGCTTATTGCATTGCTCTGCATGAAAATTGGCCCCGACACCATTTTTGCAAATTCTTATTTAAAATGACATGGTGAATCCGAATTGGATGCCCATTTTGCCCTATCACCCACCGTTTTTTACGGACGGCCACCTATTTTTATCACTTTTCGATAATTTTATGGCTATAAATTTGATTTTTTTTTTTTTTTTTTTTTTTTTTTTTTTGTGTGTGTGTGGGGGGGGGGGAGATTATATTGCCACAAAGTCAGCTTTTTTTTACAGCCGCCGTGGCGTAGAGGTATGTCTCTGGACTGTCACCCAGACGGCCTCAGTTCGATTCCAGCCGGGGGCAAGTAAATTTAAAGACTAAAAATTATTTCTAAATTCTTATAAGTATCTTTGCATATTTAATTTCCTATTCTAGCAGTTTCTGGAATATTCTAATTTATGTTAATCTTGTATTCTGGAATATTCGAATATTGTATATAAGCGACTTGTTCCTCAGTTTGAGGATGTTCTCAGCCGAGTGTAGCTGTGTTAGAAGTTTGTTCTACTAATAAACTACGTTTGTTACTTAACTTCGAGTGTTCACTTTGACTCTTCACGACATCTGTGTGACAATATTACCTGTCAAATATCTTCTGAAGGGCTACAGGGTTGGAAAATTCTAAAACAAAACATTTGTGGCATGGGGGAAATTTACGGGGGGGGGGGGATTTGCCACTGAAATTATGTATTACATTTCTTATATTTTTTCAATCTATTATTAATGTCAATTATTAAACAATGTATATTTTTTGTTTTTAAGTGTTGTTGACGCATGCGCGCCACCCCGTCGTTGATCACCTGTCATAAGAGGAGAGGAAGTGTGTTCTCTCTTAGGTAGAACGGTACGAGTGCTGATAGCCCCATGACTTGACTTGGATGCGTTGTATAATTACTATTACAAACTACTTTACTAGAAATATAACCATAAAAAAATAAAGATAATTACTAACCTCATAAAGAACTCCACAATACTTCAATTGTTAATGGATAATCACTAAAAATATGTCGAAATCCAAACTTCATTTAAGTGTTTTATATCTGTACATATGTAAATATTATTATTTAGTTTATATTAAATAATATTAAAAAGGTCCGTCGTAAAATAATCTTTTGTAGTAAAGTTCCTACAAGTGTTAAATTAATTCCTTTTCATTCTCCATATCAAATTTATGGCCATAAAATTACCGAACTGTGATAAAAATTGGGGGGGGGAAGGGGTGGTGTCCCGAGAAAACGGTGGGTGACTGGGCAAAATGGGAGTCCTATTCGGATTCAGGAGGTCATTTTACATAAGAATCAGCAAGAATGGTATCAGGGCTCGAAAACATTTTTTTTTTTGCTGCGCAGTGTTATCTATCCTGGAAAAAATCGCTTTACACATGTCTGTTGTTATACAATCATAAAATTCTAGCAACAGTAAAATACAGTTTTCCTTTTTTCTTACAGTATTTAGAAGTTGTAAAATATATATAATAGAATCCGGATTTTACAGCAATGGCAAAAATTGTTTTATTTATTTTTTATATAAATGAAGAGTGTTGTCTGTATGTCTGTGTAGATGTGTGCTTTCTGGAGCTCAGGTCACTGATCACTGAGCAATACAATACCTGCTTTAAGGGTAGCTTGTACCGTACAGGCAGGGACACACTTCTCGAGATTTTACTTGCAAGCTACAGTACCAGAGACAGACACATATAAGACACACAGACAGACAGAGGTTTCGAGCCTTAAAAATAATAAAATCATAATATTGTTTCAACCATCATCTTCATATTTTTATATGACGTCAATTTTGATTTTAAAAAAAATCTGATTTTACAGGGTTCGTACGGGCCTTATTTTTTCCCTGAGTCTCACACCAGTATTCTGAAACAATAAAATTCATCTTAATTGGAAAGACTTATTTTATAACGAAAATCGTTCTAAAACATTTTCTGGTATAAGACTCAGGGAAAAAATAAGGACCGTACGAACCCTGTTTTAATAAAAAAAAAAGTAAAAATTCTGTCAAAGACTTAGAATTTAGTTTAGTACGGAGAACTATTAATTTCAATCTGTAAAATTTTTATTTTTATTTTTCGATTTTTAATTTTTACTTTAAATTTTTTATCTCATTTTTTGACCGTAAAACTGGGCCACATACTTTTTAAAATGAGTGAAAGTAAATAAAATGAAGTGTTTCCACCTACATTTCATACTTTATTTGATTTTAAGAAATCTAATGGTCGTGTCGAAAAACTGTTTGCACCCGTGGATTCAGAAAAATCGCCCCTTCCATTGGGTGCCGAATTTGTAACCAGCCACGTACTTTTTTAAAATGACTGAAATGAATTAAAATGAAGTGTTGCCACCTACATTTCATACTTTAGTTAATTTAAAAAATCTAATTGTCGTGTCGAAAAACTGTTTGCACTTCTGGATTCAGAAAAATTGCCCCTTACATTCGGTACCGATTTGTAATGAGCCGCATACTTTTTAAAATGACTGAAGTGAATTAAAATGAAGTGTTGCCACCCACATTTCATACTTTAGTTAATTTTAAATATCTAACGGTCGTGTCGAAAAACTGTTGCACCCCTGGATTCAGAAAAATCGCCAACTTCATTGGGTACAGAATTTGTAACCAACCACGCATTTTTTAAAATGACTGAAATGGATTAAAGTGAAGTGTTGCCACCTACATTTCATACTTTAGTTAATTTAAAAATATCTAATTGCCGAGTCGAAAAACTGTTTGCACCCTTGGATTCAGAAAAATTGTCCCTTTCATTTGGAACTAGATTTTTAACGATAGGACTGATATTTCTAATTTATATTTGTGTTACACAAAACTGGTCTACCAAAACTTGCGATGACGTTTTTATCCAGATTGAAACTAATAGTTCTCCTAGTCCTAGTAAATAGATATAAAAATAAAATTTAACCAGCATTTTAATAATTTTCGCAGTAATTAAAGTTGCTAATCTGCATTACATTTTACTGATATTTATATATATATATATATATATATACTAGCAGACCCGGCCACGCGATGCTGTGACTAAGTTATACGTTGAATTATACGGCTGTAAACTATTTAGTACAGTCAAATTATTATTTACGAACAAAGACGAAAACGTTGTAGCCAATGTAAAAACCCACAGGGTTGAGATTTGAAACTTAGGTCAAAATTTGGAAGCGATTGATAAAAATTTTCGTAGTGTTGATATTAAGCACAAATTAATTTTATTGTAGGGTCCTATAAATTTTAATGGAGAAGTGATATATATTATTTCTAATGCTACTTTGGATAAAATTGCTAAAATGACTAATATATAAATTAAATTCTATTAAAATTCTATTAAAATAAAAATATAAAAGAAACAGACGATTTTAAAATCAATTTTTATGGAGGAGTGAAATATAATATATGCTATAATGGATAATTTTACTATAAAATGACCTCATCATTTTAAATATTTTAAAGAGGGCAACAGCTGTAGTTATAAAAAGGAAAACAATAAGGCTAAACCAGAAAAATAAGTAAATTTGATAAATATTTTAAAACTTTAAAATTGAAAATCTTATGAAATATTGGACATTTAAAGTAAATACATGTATCATTTTAAATAGAAAAAGATTTTGGAAAAGTTTAGTGTATTTTAACGAAGTGATGAGAAGTTTTTGAGTATGTTAAAATTTTAATAGTAAATTCAAGTTAATAAAGATGGGAAACATTGAGGATTAAGATAAGAATAATTATAAGATTAAAAAAAAAAAAAAAAACTTTTTATATACCATGCTTTTAAATTTTAATATACTAATAATATACTAATTAAAAGGAAAATGATAAATATTCTATCATAGTTTGAAGTCAAATTTGTTTTCAAATGTCTAAATAAAATATCTGATGTAAGATACTAATATTTTGCAGCGGAATAGATTTCATTTCTGTCATCCTTGGCGAAAAAAAAAAGAATATCGCCAAATTATCTGGCGAAAATATTTAATTCCTTTCAAAAATCATGGTTATTTTAACAACTTATATTAAAAGAGTAATGAATAATATGAAACAATATTTCGTACAATACATATTACATGTCATACATACGTACAATGAATAATACATATTACATTTCGTACAATGCATACATCTGGCATGTATATTTTCGTGTTATGCTTTTGATCGCCAAATAATAATAATAATAATAAAAAAAGCCAAGGGCGACAGAGTTTTGAAATTTAAAATTAAAATTTTGTCAATTTGACAGCAAAATAATTCAATCTAACACCCGCGATAACTAATACATATCTATACCCAAATATAAGGATTAAAATCGGGAAAGAAATTTCCTCGATTTTTAATAATTTCTTACAAAAAGACCAGTGGGCAATTAACATAGGAAATCTTTTTCTTGGCTGCACAGACTGTCAGTGAGTCACACTTCGCTTGCGTATAGAACTCATAGATATAGTATAGCATATATAGAATAGAGTGATCATTGGGGAGAAAAAAAGTTATTCCTTTTCATTTGGGAAAAGACGACGTTTTTACCAAAATATGGCCGTCTTTCCCCTAGTGAATACACACGGGAATACATACTAATATTTTAGCAAATAAAATTTATGAATAATTTATTTGCTAAAGGGGAATGGAAGACTCCAGATACAGTTTCAAATTCATATTTCTTTCTTTCTTTCTTTCTTTTTTTTTTTTTTTTTCAATACCACTTAATGGCTGTTTCCAAAGCTTTTTTTTTTTTTTTTTTTTTTTTCGGCATCAAAAATCTTTGTACGATAACATGGGGATGAGAGATCTATATATATTACTATATCTATGATAGAACTACATTAGCACTTTATCAATGTGTATAAAATCTTTAAATTGATTATGACGTCAATTTTCGTGAGATGCATAATTTAACTTTTTATAATTTTTTAACGTTCACGTTTGATTAAATGTATTTATTTTTATGTCGAAAGAAAATGAATTCGTATTTTTTTTTTTTTTTTTTTTTTGGCAACAATTAAATTAATGGAACTCACAGATATTTTGGAGCAACTTTAATAAAGGTCTATAATTAACAAATAATTGCAATAAAACAATATTGTGACAATAAATTGAGATAAAAACTATCCTATCTCTCAAGTTGGACCAAACTGCACACAGTGTGCAAAATTTCATTAAAATCGGTTCCTTAGTTTAGGAGTTTACCCCGGACAAACATCGTGACACGTAATTATATATATATATATATATATATATATATATACAGATATCTATGATAGAACTACATTAGCACTTTATCAATGTGTATAAAATCTTTAAATTGATTATGACGTCAATTTTCGTGAGATGCATAATTTAACTTTTTATAATTTTTTAACGTTCACGTTTGATTAAATGTATTTATTTTTATGTCGAAAGAAAATGAACTCGTATTTTTTTTTTTTTTTTTTTTTTTTTGGCAACAATTAAATTAATGGAACTCACAGATATTTTGGAGCAACTTTAATAAAGGTCTATAATTAACAAATAATTGCAATAAAACAATATTGTGACAATAAATTGAGATAAAAAACTATCCTATCTCTCAAGTTGGACCAAACCTCACACAGTGTGCAAAATTTCATTAAAATCGGTTCCTTAGTTTAGGAGTTTACCCCGGACAAACATCGTGACACGTAATTTATATATATATACAGATATATAAATGATAGATATCGTAATAAAATTTAATCTTAAAATTTAGCAATTAATAGATACAAAACAATACCAACACAAAATAATAGAACTGATTTTAACTATTAGGAAAGACTGACACAAAATTGTTGCGCAAGATTAAGAACCAATAAGAGACAAAAACAATTTAAATTACTTACGCCGACATGAATGATAATAATTTAAAAAAAAGACCATTAAACTTAATGACAGAGAAAACATATAAATGACCACAGAAATAATTGGGTAAAAATGCTTAAAATTAGAAGTAAATACACATCAGGGGGCATGTACTTAATAAAGCTGTGAAAGCTGCATCGATTTCGTAAAACAATATAGCTAATCATAGCAATTTATATTGTTCCAGCCCCGATCGAAGCAGCAAAAGCATATTGAATGAGAAATTAATTAAAATATTAAATTAAATCTTCATGGAATTCAGAGAGAAAACTAGAAAAAATCATAGTAGCCACATATAAAACTTTTAATACAAACTAAAGAGTAGGATGATGCTAAAAAAAAAAAAATGAAATTAAAAATAAAAGCTTTGCAAACGTCGATTAATCGATAAAGAATGAACGACTGAGCATTTTCATTAACGATAAATACACAGAGTAATTATTTATTGAGTTAGTGAAAGTATTTTAAAGTTAATTAAAGTTTAAGCTAGTTAATTGTTAATTTAAATTGTACGTAAATCAAGAAACATTAAAAATTTCAAAGAAAGGATTAAAGAAAGAAGACATTAAGTCAGCAGTGAGCAAGCACCATCTAGCGTTTAGCTAGATAAACAATAAGTCAGTTAAATTAATTCAGGTTCAAACATACCAATGCTATAAGTGTTAGAACATTATAGACTCCGAAATTCATATTTAATATTAACCTAGAAACTTTTTCATTTAAAGAACTCTAATTTTCAGTATGCGATATGTAGATGTATTAAACTTAATTGTTCCGCGTTCTCGTCACACCCTGCGGTTTTTAATGTAGATGTATCTTCTCCTGTATCTTTAGCTTTTGAAAAAGGATGTTCAGTGTGTTGTAGATGTATATGTATGTAAGTGCCTCTGTTGAAAGGACGAGCTTCGGGCTCGCTCCAAAACACGATATATATTTTAATAAATTATCCAAGATGAAATACAGTTAACAACTTATTCATTCCTCAATATTAAATCCACAGTGTATAATCAGGAAATATTCTAGATTCTTTTTCAGAATAACCACCATGCTAAATTCTAATGAATGGAAAGATGGAAAGATTAGAGAAATACCAGAAATGATAGATTACTCGGAGTAAGAAAAACATTTTCTTTATGTAAGAAGATTTACAGGTAAGCGAATTTTACTTACCTATATTATCTACTCTGAAGGTATCATAAAATATTGAATTTTGAAATACATGATATATTTTAAAAAGGATAAATAGTAGGAGTTAAAATCGTACTCACGCTATATACATATATATAAAAGAATATTTTATTTAAATTAAAAGATTATGAAAGACTGATTTCAAAATAGAATCATAAAAAAGAAATAGTTGATAAACTGTTTTTCTAATAAACTATTCTTGGTGAAATAAATTATGAACACTGATGAACTATTTTAGAAAAAATAGCTGTCTATTTATATACCTATATATTAACGAATTAAAACAAACTGTTTTTATTTTCAAATAGACTATTTTTGGAGAAATAAATTAAATAAATAAAATGAACTTATTTAAGGAAACTAATATTGAGCCGCTAAACGCAAATAACTTTGATGTCTGGAAATTTAAAGTAGAAAATTTGTTACAAAAAGATGATTTATTCATAGTTATAAGTGATGAGCCTCCAACGCCGATAACTGATACATGGAGGTCTAAAGAACGTAGAGCGAGTGCAATTATCAACTTATTAGTTGACAATGATCAAATAATATACGTAAAAAATCTCTCAACCACGCGCGAATGCTGGGAAGCTCTTAAAAAATACTTGAAAGGTCATCGCTCTCAAGCAAACTCTTTCTCCTACGCAAACTGTATTCTATCAAACTAGTTGAAGGAGGCGACATGACAGAACATATTACAAAAATGTATTAAACGCGAGATAAATTAATTGCGATCGGAGAAAATATAAGTGATGAGCATCTGTCAGCTCTATTACTATGTTCGTTGCCTCCATCCTACGACGTGCTAATTACCGCTTTGGAGAGTAGAGACGAAGCAGACCTCTCTCCGGAATTTATCCGAACAAAACTAATTGATGAACATTTAAAAAGAGAAGAAAATAAACAACAAAACAATATGTCAGCTTTAAAGATAATAACTAAAACAAAAAATGAAAATGTGAAATTTTGTAAACGTAATAATCACAATATTGAGGAGTGTTGGATTCTAAAAAAGAAAAATAATGTCAGGTCTAGACAGAACGCTAGATATAATAACAACCGACAGCCCTTTAGATCTGCAATGTGCTCCCATGATAGAGATAACGCAGACAAAACACAGACTTCGGCAACTGATAAAAATAAATCAAATAAGGTATTTACATTATATATGGGTATGAAATCAGATAATTGGTATATTGATTCAGGCTGTTCGACACATGTCTGCAACGATAAAAGTAAATTTTATGAATTCTATCTTAGCTCCTCGTGTGTCACAATCGCAAATGGGCAGGAAATAAAATCATTTGGCAATGGGTCTGTAAAATTACATACCATAAATTCAAATAATACACAAAACACCATACTATTAAAAAATGTCTTGTATGTACCGGATATTGAGACAAATCTCATATCTGTGAAAGGGGCAACAGAAAGTGGGTGTATAGCAGTATTTAAAGATAGATCATGCAAAATAATGCATGAAGGCGAAACATGTATTGAAGGGTATATCAACAATAATTTATATGAATGTAAAATACATTCTGATACAACACACACCATAAACATTGTGAAAACATGCGAAAATAAAAACTGCATAGACAAATGGCATGTTAAATTGGGTCATAGAAATATTAATCACATAAAACAGTTAGTAAACAAAAACATGGCAACCGGGATAAAACTAGATGATTGCAAACACGATAATGTATGCGAAACTTGCATATTATCTAAATTAACCGACAATCCTTATCCCAAAAAGGCTCAATTTAGGGCAATAAAAGTTTTAGAGTTGGTTCACAGCGATTTATGCGGGCCGATGAAAACCCCCACGGTCGGTGGAAAGTATTATTTTTTGACGTTCATAGATGACTTTAGTCGATTTACCGTTATATACCTATTAAGAAATAAGGACGAAGTTTTATCAAAATTGAAACATTACATAGCAATGACTTCAAATAAGTTCGGGAGAATTTTGCAGGCAATCCGCTTAGATAATGGAGGGGAATACACGGGAAAAGAATTCGATGAATATTTAGGAAAATTAGGCATAGACCATCAATTCACAATCCCCTATTCGGCTCCTCAGAATGGCGTTTCTGAGCGTAAAAATCGAACTTTGGTTGAGATGGCACGTTGCTTATTAAAAGATGGAAATTTACCGAATTCTTTCTGGGGTGAGGCAATTAATACCGCTGTTTACTTACAGAATAGACTCCCGACTTCCGCGTGTGAATCGACACCCTATGAATTATGGGCGGGTCGAAAACCTGACCTGTCAAAATTAAAACCCTTCGGTTGTCGTGCCTATGCTTATGTACAAAAAGTACACAGGGGAAAATTAGATGATACCGCCCAGCAAGGTATATTTGTAGGGTATGATAATAGAAGTAAAGGGTATAGAATCTGTACGAATGGTAAAAACATAATTATAAGTCGTACTGTAAAATTTGTAGAACATGAAAATAAAGAAATATTAAATAATGAAACATTAAAAAATAATGATGAAAGACCTGATAACACAAATTATCACCAAAACTGCAGATAATAGATTCGGAAGCAGAAAACACAGATGATAGTAGTTTGTCAGATAATTCACAAAACATACCGCGAAGATCGCAAAGATCTAATAGGGGGGTAACCACCTGATAGATTTACGTTCACAGTAAACAATAAAAGAATTGAAGAACCGAAATGTTGGGACGATATAATGAGTATGAAAAATCCCATAGAGAAAGAAAATTGGATTAAAGCCACGTTAGAGGAAATAAACTCACTTAAGGTTGGTTGGTTGTAGGATTTTTTAAGGCCGATTGACTCCTGATGTGTCCTAGGCCTAGGGGGGGAATGCCCTCCGTGGGGGTCTTTCTAAGGGGTCCTAGCCCGTATTTACGCGAGTTTCGGAGGAAACCACGGAAAACTCCGAACGGCTAGGTCGATGAGCGCGACCTGGGATCGAACCCGGCACCTCCCATCTACCAGCTTTGAGCGCAGAACCGCTCGGCCGCTGGTGGGCCCTAAACTCACTTAAGGAAAATGACGCATGGGAATTAGTAGAAGCCTTGCCAGGAACTAAAGTAATAGGTAGTAAATGGGCATTTAAAGCAAAATTCAATAGTCAGGGTCTAGTGGAAAAATATAAAGCAAGATTGGTCGCTAAAGGTTTTCCCCAAAAATATGGCATTGATTATGATGAAACCTTTGCACCTGTTGCTTCACACACAACATTAAGAAGTTTTCTAGCAATGTCCCTGTACAAAAATTTAAGTTTAAGACATGTTGACATTAAGACAGCTTTCTTACATGGGGAATTACAGGAGGATGTATATATGCAGCAACCAGAGGGTTATGCTGCACCAGGCGAAGAGCATAAGGTTTGTAAGTTGAAAAAGGCCATCTATGGCTTAAAGCAGGCCGCGAGGACTTGGAATCAGAAATTAAATAATACGTTATGCAAATTAGGTTTCAATCAAAGCCAGTACGATAAATGTCTTTATAAAAGAAAACAAAATAATTCAACAACATATGTTCTAGTATATGTTGACGATTTATTAATTGCGGGTGAAAATAAATTTATAAACATGTTAATAGACAAATTAAAAGAAGAATATCCGTTGACAGACTTAGGCGAAGCTAAGTATTATTTAGGTATAAATTTAGAAAGACCAAATAAAGGCACGATAAAGCGCTACTCTACATAGCCACGATATCGCGACCGGATATTAGCGCTGCAGTGGGGATTCTAAGCCGAAGGAATGAGTGTCCCAGATCAAAGGATTGGGAAGCGGTTAAGAGGGTCATACGCTATCTAAAAACAACAATTAACCTCAAATTAACATTTAGCAATAAAGAGGAACCTATCCTGAGGGCATATGCAGATTCAGATTGGGCAAATGATGCATCCGATAGAAGATCAATCGCAGGAAATCTGTTTATGCTCGGAAAAAATCCCATCCAATGGAACTCAAAGAAACAGAACTGTATAGCTATGTCGTCAGCTGAAGCAGAATATGTTTCGGCAGCAAATGCTGCACAAGAAATAATATACATTAAGAATTTATTGCACGAACTAGATTTAAATCAAGAGGAACCAATAACTTTGTACGAGGATAATTTGTCCTGTATGAAATTGGCAGAAAGCGACAAACACCATCATAAAACAAAACACATCGATCTACGATACCATTTGCTTCGTGAAAACATTAAAGAGAAAAGAATTCAAATGATTTATAAATCTACAGAAACTATGATTGCTGATATCCTCACGAAGGCTCTGCCGAAAACTATTTTCATTAAACACAGAAATGAACTATTAAATTAAAAATAGACTTTCAGAGTCTAAGTGGGGATGTTAGAACATTATTGACTCCGAAATTCATATTTAATAATAATCTAGAAACTTTTTCATTTAAAGAACTCTAATTTTCAGTATGCGATATGTAGATGTATTAAACTTAATTGTTCCGCGTTCTCGTCACACCCTGCGGTTTTTAATGTAGATGTATCTTCTCCTGTATCTTTAGCTTTTGAAAAAGGATGTTCAGTGTGTTGTAGATGTATATGTATGTAAGTGCCTCTGTTGAAAGGACGAGCTTCGGGCTCGCTCCAAAACACGATATATATTTTAATAAATTATCCAAGATGAAATACAGTTAACAACTTATTCATTCCTCAATATTAAATCCACAGTGTATAATCAGGAAATATTCTAGATTCTTTTTCAGAATAACCACCATGCTAAATTCTAATGAATGGAAAGATGGAAAGATTAGAGAAATACCAGAAATGATAGATTACTCGGAGTAAGAAAAACATTTTCTTTATGTAAGAAGATTTACAGGTAAGCGAATTTTACTTACCTATATTATCTACTCTGAAGGTATCATAAAATATTGAATTTTGAAATACATGATATATTTTAAAAAGGATAAATAGTA
Source organism: Salticus scenicus (assembly GCA_963930645.1). Classification (NCBI taxonomy): domain Eukaryota; kingdom Metazoa; phylum Arthropoda; class Arachnida; order Araneae; family Salticidae; genus Salticus; species Salticus scenicus. The sequence continues at coordinate 209,850,899 of OZ005661.1, forward strand.
GGAGTTAAAATCGTACTCACGCTATATACATATATATAAAAGAATATTTTATTTAAATTAAAAATAAGGAGTGTATTTAAGAAGTTTTAACTGCATGATTAAGAGGATAAATGGCAGCAATCAAATAATTAGAGTGATGTTTAGTGGATCATGTTAATGTTAAACATAAAATAATTAAACTAACAGTTGAACTTAATTTATTAAACCTAAATTAATTAAACTTAAAGTCAAAGTATTAAGAAGAATTAAATGTTAAGTTGTAAAAAGGCTCAATCACAAGCAATAATCCTAAAAAGCACACATGTAAAGGATAAGCAATACAAGGCAGTCTTCAATAATTAAAGTTATTATTTTAAACGTGATGATTTTTTTTTTTTTTTTTTTTTTTTTTTTTAATAAATATATATATATATAACTGGAATGATTCCACCCGACTTTCCGAATATTAAGTAATTACCGGTTGTTTAAATAAAATAGAGTAAGAGAAGTCTTTAAATAAATAAAAGAGAAAATTATAATAAGGGAATTTGAGTATTTTTCCGAAAATAGCATGTTGTTTAATTTAACATTATTGCACTTCTAATAATTTCAGACCACAGACCATAAAGATAAAGGGTTTTGCTTTGCGTATCTGTAAAAAAAAAAAAGAAAAAAGTTAATGCTAGATTTACCAAATTATATTCAGTTCGTACTACGATAACCTATAACATACGTACCACATTTCGGCCTCATTCGAACAAAGCGTTTAGATGCTATCGTGTTCACACATACACATATATGCAACACCGCACAAATAGCGAAAATAAAATCAGGGGGTCTCACAACGTATAGAAGTACAAAAACCTCAAAATTGAATTTTCTTCATGGTTACAATACACTGAGAAAAAATTCTGTAACTGACACCTAGAATCGAGTTTGCGGCTCTAGTAAAAATAGTTCCATGTCATCCTTTTAAATTCTAGTCCCCTTTGCAAGCGAGTTCTAGAAACCCCTATTAGAATTCTAGAGCGTTTGCTTATGTTATCTAGGTCAAACTTATTTACAAAATCTCTGCAAATAGATGTGTATACAAGAGGCGAGTTTGCGGCAACTATAATCTTAGTATATGAACCAATTCTAGAATATTAAGCGAGAATTTTTCGCAATGCAAAGGACAAAATATTCAGAATATTGTTTCACCATCTAGAAATGTATACACTAGAAATTCTCGATCATTTCGTTTATTCAGGTTATTTGTTTATCTTATACATATAACTCGGAAATCTATATTTCTAGTTTAGGGATTTAGAAACTGACCCCTTATTCGTTCTAGATAAAAGCAGTATATATTTTTTCTTTCTCAGTGTACTTTTCTTGCGTATGTGTGTTCGGAAAGTAAAAAGCGTAATAATTGTTTTATTTTTATTAACTTCTATTCTTGTTTGTTTGTTTGTTTGTTTGTCCAGTACAAATCTTGCAATCGAATTTTAACTAACTTCCCGACTAGATAGAAATTTGAAACTTTCAGGATTGCTCAGAACCCGGTGACAACAATACTTCGAAGTCTGATTTTCGAATTTTCGAATAGTTTCCTTTTAATTAATTAAAATATGAAAATAATAACCTCCTAATAGCCATTAAAAGACAGTGGAACCTGTCTAAAGTGACCACCCTAGAGACCGGCTAAAATGGTCACTATACGCAGGTGGTCACTTTATAAAGTCTCTTTAAAATTGGAAAATGGTCACTTTAGTCAGGAAAATGGTCACTTTAGTCAGGTGGTCACTTTACAAGGTGGTCACTTTTACAGGTTCCACAGTATTAGCTATAATTTAATTGTCGCCAAAAAAATATTTACAAATTCATTTTCTTTCGCCATAAAAATGAATACTTTTAATTCAACGTGATCGTTAAAAAATTATAAAAAAATAAATTATGCATCTCCCAAAACTTGACATCATTATCACTTTAAAAATTTTATGCACATTGATAAGAGCTCTATGATTCACCAGAAAATTTAAAACATTGTATATAAAAAGTTTTTTTAATCTTATAATTGTTTTTGCTCGTATTACCAAACTCGTATTTAGTTGACCTAAAGTGGTGCTGATTACAATTGGGAATCAATTGCTCAACAGATGGCGCTGTCATCGCATTTCTTTTTAAATTATTTTTAATATGGCAGTATAGGACAAAATTTTGTATAAATGTACGCAATGAGAGTTATTTTTAACGAATGATTGTAAAAGTAATATTAATTATTGGTAGTTGTAGTGAACTAGGAAACAAATTGTATGCATGTAGGAGCGTTCTCCTCCCCTGGGGGGAAGTCCCCCCCCCAAGTTTTCAATATGGGTATCTTTTAAAACAGATCGTCATTACCTTTAAAACGAATGATTGAATCATTTTTTTTTTTTTATTTCCAATGGCTAGGCAAAAGTTACAGAGGACTATAAAGATACAAAACAAATTATAGACAATATAATTTGTTTTGTATGTTTATAGTCCTCTGTAACTTTTGCCTAGCCATTGGAAATAAAAAAAAAAATGATTCAACCATTCGTTTTAAAGGTAATGACGATCTGTTTTAAAAGATACCCATATTGAAAACTTGGGGGGGGGGGGAACTTCCCCCCAGGGGAGGAGAAATAAAAAAAAAAGAAATAGAAATAAATATAAATAAAAAAAAATTTAAATCTGTGATAATTTAAAACATAGTTGTCTTTTTTTTTTTTTTTTTTTTTTTTTAATTTTTAACAATTATCTCCTTTCCAAAAATAAATAAATAAATAAATAAATAAATAAAAATAAATAAATAAATAAATAAATTAAATAAATAAGTAAAACATATTAATAAATTGCATGAGTGTGAATTCAAAGACTTGTACGTATCGCTTCCAAAGCCACTTGTTTGTCACTCTGCCAGCATATTATACGTCACTTTCGTACCAACAATAAATACAAAATCAAGGTTTCGTCATCGTTGCTATTTGAAGAGGACAAATAATCACAAACTGCGATTCAGCTTCCAAGGTTGCGAATCGTCTGGCCAACAAAAGGGTTACATGTTGGACTCCGTAATCGTCGCGTCGCCGAAACCGAAATCGCCACAAGTCATTGTAACAGTAAAATAACACTTACTTAAAATAAAATTATACTTTTAAGAAATTAAAGAACACGCTTTTATCGAAATGTTAACTAAAAAGCACAAAATATCTATTTTTACAGTATTAAAATGCAGGGTAATAAAAAATTGTGTGAGTGACACACCCTATTACAGGGTGATTATAAAATAACTTAGAATTAAACAAAAAACATTTTTAAAAAATCTCCCCTGACTGGGCTCGAACGTTAGACCTTTAGGTTCGTAGCCCGGAGCTTTACCTCACAGCCACAGCGTTCACGTAGGGAAAGTCTTTTTTTTTTACAATATAGATTTTTTGTTTGCTCCTAGAGCGGTTACAAACATACATACAAACACGCATACAGGTGAAACTAATAAAAGCGTGTTAAAAAAAAAAAAAAAAAAAAAAAAGTCCCTTTTCTTAATGCACTAAAAGGAACAAAATAACTTTTTCAGCTCAGTACCGCCGATCTGAACACTTGCATTTTACCACTATTCCAATAAAATTGCACCTCAAACGAAGAAAAGGACGGCTCAAACCATTTTATATCAAAAATTCCCAATCTGGCTAATTTCAGCTCATATTTTCATAAATCCATAATAATTTAAAAAATTCACGAAATTTTCGTATAAAATGGTTTGAGCCGCCCTTTTCTTCGTTTGAGGAGCAATTTTATTGGAATAGTAGTAAAATGCAAGTGTTCAGATCGGCGGTAACTGAGCTGAAAAAGTTATTTTGTTCTTTTTAGTGCATTAAGATAAAAGCATTTTATTTTTTTTAAATAAGTGTTATTATTTTTTTATTTTTGTAATATTTTACAATTTTTATATTTTTGATGCGCTATCCAGATTAAAATTGTTGTTGCTAAATTAAACTTCTTGGTGAAAATGTTCGGTGTACTTCAACTCAAAAATTTAAAAAAATCACCCAGGAGGATGTATAAATAAAACTGATTTTAGCTTCGTAAACTATATTAGAATTTTATCAATGTGTAAAAAAAATTTTAAAGTGATAATGGCGTCAATTTTTATGAGATGCGTAATTTATTTTTTTGTAATTTTTTATTCGTCACGTTTAGATAAATGTATTTATTTTCCTGTCGGAAAAAAAAAAAAAAATAAATAACTCGTAAATTTTTTTGGCAACAAATTAAATTATGGATAAAATTTAAATAGTTTATTTTTTGCTATTATTAGCTTATTATTTTCATATTTTTATTAATTAGAAGAAAACTAATCAAAAATTCGGAAATCTGACTGTGTTAAATTATAGTGTCAGACATGACTAATATTTTAGTGAAAACCCGAAGTCTTTAGGTGGTCTGATTGCTGAGATATAAGCAAAAAGATGGGGCACATTCGGACAAACGCCGGTGAAAGACAGAGCGGGTATAATAAAAGGTCTTAATAAAGCCCTAATAATTGAAATTGAAACAATAGATTAATTTCTTATAATAAAAATGTCTCTTTGTATTGAACAATTAATTTTGCTTCGTCTGCACGCAAAATAGCGCAGTCAGCATATAAAAAAACAATGTTACAATTTCTCACAAAAATCAATCATTAACAATATGTAAAAGGTGTGTCTTTTAGAAATGCATAGTTATTTCCTAAGAAATTTCGTTCAAGAAATTGTAAATACCGTAATTTCTGGCAGATAACCCGCAGGTAAGATGTGTCATTTCTCAACCAGAAATTTTATTTAATAGAGAAATCAATAGGTTTTCGAAGAATATATTAATTCGAAAAAAAATAAATAAATAAATAAAATAAATTAAAAATGAATAAATTAAATAAATAAAAAATTAAATAAATAAATTAAAAAAAATTGATTTGTTTATAATAATAAAACTTTGGCAAAGACTTAGACAGTTCAGGTTTAAGTGATTTCAAAATTGGCTTTCTCACCCCCGTTGAATGCTTTTTATATCACAAACAGATATACATATTTTTTTTTAATTGGATGTTTGTTTCTTTATTGATAACACATGTACATCAGATTTGTATGCTTGGCTCGTAGTCCGCTTGTAAATCTTCGTCGGATAAATACAGATAGAACATGAAAGAATTACAATACGGAGAATTGGAGAAAACACCCAGGGCCAGCACGGGAATCGAACCCGCTCTGCTACGTTCGAAAGCGATTAGCAGTGTGGTGACATAACCACACGGCCACGGAGGGCCCGTTTACAGTGAATCAACATGAATTTATAGATAAAATATAAACATTTCGACCTTCTCACCTCCTCCACCCCTCTCAAAAAAAAAAAAAAAAAAAAACCTTTTTCGAAATTGTTCGTTTTGATACTGATTATTAATTATTAATTATATCTTTTTTTTTTTTCAAAAAAAAAAAAAAAAAAAAAAAAAAAACTTTTTCGATATTGTTCGTTTTGATACTGATTATTAATTATTAATTATATCTTTTTCTTTCAAAAAAAAAAAAAAAAAAAAAAACCTTTTTCGATATTGTTCGTTTTGATACTGATTATTAATTATTAATTATATCTTTTTCTTTCCAAAAAAAAAAAAAAAAAAAACCTTTTTCGATATTGTTCGTTTTGATACTGATTATTAATTATTAATTATCTCTTTTTCTTTCAAAAAAAAAAAAAAAACCTTTTTCGATATTGTTCGTTTTGATACTGATTATTAATTATTAATTATCTCTTTTTCTTTCAAAAAAAAAAAAAAACCTTTTTCGATATTGTTCGTTTTGATACTGATTATTAATTATTAATTATCTCTTTTTCTTTCAAAAAAATTTTTTTTTTTTGAAATTCTGGCAAAAGCAGAATTTAGTTTAGTATGGAAGACTACTAGTTTTTTTTTTTTTTTTCAAATTATAACGTCGCTGTAAAATTATTCATTTACATTTTCTATTTCGATAAATGTCCAACTATCGTAAAACTGGTATCGTAAAAATCCGCAGATTGAGACTAATAGTCTTCCGTACTAAAAAAAAAAAAAAGGCGGCGGACGCATTTTTGTCTGATGTTAAAATGACTTTCAAGGTTTAGTGTTATATTATTTCCCTGAGATGAAACATATGCATTCATCGTCGAAAATAATTTTTATAAATAAAATTTAATAAATAATCTCCAGTGCGTGAATTTGTGTCAGATAATATAGAAGAAAGTGTTGTGGCGCTCATAATATACTAGCTCTGATTGGAAATATCTTTATGCTGAAGCTATAGGGCTAATAACACTGTCTGGCATGAAAATTACCTTTGACACCATTTCAGCATACTCTTATGTAAAATGACCTCCTGAATCCGAATAGGACGCCCATTTTGCCCTATCACCCACCGTTTTTTAGGAATGGCCCCCTATTTTTATCACTTTTCGGTGATTTTATGGCTATAAATTTGATTTTTAGGAGGGAGGGGAGGATTATTTTAACCGTTAAATATCTTCTGAGAGGCTACAGAGTTGGGAAATTCTTAAACATGGACATTTGCGAAAAAGGAAAAAGTTTTGGGGGGATTTGTCACTGAAATTATGCATTACATATCTTATATCTTTTTAATCTGTTTATAAAGTTATTTTTTAAACTATATATATTTTTTTGTTTTTAGGTGTTAAATTATTTCTTTTCCATTCTTCAAATCAAATTCATGGTCATAAAATTATCGAACAGGGAAAGAAATTGAGGGAGGGGATGATGTTTCTAGAAAACGGCGAGTGACTGGGCAAAATGGGATTCATATTCGGATTCAGGAGGTCATTTTACATAAGAATCAGCAAGAATGGTATCAGAACTCGAATTTTTTTTTTTTTTTTTTTGGGCAGAGCAGTGTAATTGTAAATCACATCCATGATGGGATCCATCTTCTAAAGCAAACTTTGTAATAACAATCTATTTGTTACTCCAGCTTCGAAGATCACAGATTTAATTTAGCTTATTATCTTTTGCTATATCTTTGTGAAGTCACAATGCCATATACTCTTTAATTACATTTCTTGCGACCATGGAAGCCTCTGCGCAAGTGCGGATTCAACGAGTTCACTAGTAAAATAGGGGAGGCTTTTCGTTGAGAGAAAATAAGCGATAAGGGAATACCGAATGACTGGATGTTTACTAAATTCAAACCTGTTGGTCAACTTGGAAACCCTCCAAGATTTTCGACTCGTCCTCACTGCTAGGCGTAGGAAACGTGGTTATACTATATTTTACATTCTCTTGTCCATATAGGATAGAAAAAGTGTTGTTTTTGGGTCGAATTCCTGAAATTAAATTTTTAATTGAAAAGTAGTATAAGTGCTTAAAAATTATTTTATTTACAAAATTTCCACAATTTTTTTTTTTTTTTTTTTTTTTTTTTTTAACATTCTTCTACATTTAATACGGGTAGATAATTATTATTACTATTATCAGTATAAATTTTGGGTTAGAAAAGAATTTCGACTGCCACTTTTCGACGTATTTACACGTTTTAAAAGATCCAGAACACAATTTGAATATTTTTAGAAAATGTCTGTTTGCCTGTGCGTCTGCGATGTATGTGACAAAAAATTGTGGGAGCTCTAGGTCAAGGACTAATGCACAGAATTTCATACAAATTTATATGCAGTTGCATAGTGACATAAATTAGTGCTTATGAACTTTTGGTGAAAATCGCGCAATAAGTAGCATTGCCACCTCGTATTTCCTAATTTTCAATGTGCAGCAAAATACAAAATTTCTTACATATGTACACAATGAGAGAAATTTTTAACGAATCACTAATAAATTAGAAAGAATTTTTTTTATAATAGTAAAAGTGAAATAGGAAAAAAATTGTATATGCACAAGTACTTTTCAAAAAAACTCGTCAATACCTTTATGTGTTCCGGTAAACGACACCGTCACTGCGATAATGAAAAAGAAAGTTATTCATTTTTACAATAAATAAATAAATAAATAATATATTTGAAAAAATAAAAGCAAAATGTGTGCCGATATGTCGTCTTTAGGGTATAAAATTGACTTTCGCTCGATATTTAGTGTTATATCTTTCTGAGAGGAAAATCGTCTGCTTCCCAACGATCAGGACAATGAGTTCGATCCTGATACCACCTGCCTGCCAGCTTAGAGAAAGAATTTATCGCCCTCTGATCATATTTACATGTGTATATAATACGAATGTATTTATGTTCCATTCCAATCTAAAATTATAAGTAATAAAACCTTTAAACTGTATCAAGTAGCTTAATAACATTTAGAAGAGTAAAATGGAAAGGGAATTACAATGTTGCCTGTGCGTCTGCGTGTATGTGACAAAAATTTGTGGGAGCTCTAGGTCAAGGACTAATGCACAGAATTTCATACAAATTTATATGCAGTTGCATAGTGACATAAATTAGTGCTTATGAACTTTTGGTGAAAATCGCGCAATAAGTAGCATTACCACCTCGTATTTCCTAATTTTCAATGTGCAGCAAAATACAAAATTTCTTACATATGTACACAATGAGAGAAATTTTTAACGAATCACTAATAAATTAGAAAGAATTTTTTTTATAATAGTAAAAGTGAAATAGGAAAAAAATTGTATATGCACAAGTACTTTTCAAAAAAACTCGTCAATACCTTTATGTGTTCCGGTAAACGACACCGTCACTGCGATAATGAAAAAGAAAGTTATTCATTTTTACAATAAATAAATAAATAAATAATATATTTGAAAAAATAAAAGCAAAATGTGTGCCGATATGTCGTCTTTAGGGTATAAAATTGACTTTCGCTCGATATTTAGTGTTATATCTTTCTGAGAGGAAAATCGTCTGCTTCCCAACGATCAGGACAATGAGTTCGATCCTGATACCACCTGCCTGCCAGCTTAGAGAAAGAATTTATCGCCCTCTGATCATATTTACATGTGTATATAATACGAATGTATTTATGTTCCATTCCAATCTAAAATTATAAGTAATAAAACCTTTAAACTGTATCAAGTAGCTTAATAACATTTAGAAGAGTAAAATGGAAAGGGAATTACAATGGCCGCTACATAACTTTCTTCTATATATTCCTGTTCAAATTCAGCAGAACAAGTATTTATTTAAATTATTACTTATTAAAATTATTTTCCTGATGAATGCAGACGATTTTCATTTCAAAAAAGTATAACAGTTAGTGTCCAAAAAAGTCAGTTTTATGCTATACAGAAGACATCTTAAGAAATGCCTCCCTGTTTATTTATTTATTTTTTTATGAAAAAAAAAAAACTTTGATCTGTGGTTTAACCAGTCATTTTACGTATTAATGAGTTCTTTTGAAAGATGCTCATACTCTCATTATGTGCATTTTTATGAAATTCCCCCCCCCCTCACACTGTCATGTTAAAAATTATGAAAAACATGGGATGGCAGAGCCATCTCTCGAACAATTTCAAAGACGGAAGGAGGCCGCTCACCACTATGCAGCGGTTTTGAGCGATTTTAACCCCCAGAGAGATACTCTGACTTAGATAAATAATGAATACGATATAGTGTATGTCTTTTGCTTTTGGTTTGTTAAATCAAGGAATGCCGGGTATTGGGGTTGTAACAACGCTGCAATCTGATTGGTTGGTGACTTGTTGGCAAGACTTTGAACCATCTCGTTTCCCTGACTGTCTGTCATTCAATCAGCGAGGCAACACCCACAACAAACAGCGACAAATGCACATAAGATGGATACCCTACATCAAGAAAGTTAGAAGCTTAGATAGATATAGATGCAAGAGCTGGCAATTCCAAGGCAGTAATCACGGATAGACTCTTAATCCGTGAGACTCTTAATCCGGGGTAACCGGTGCAGTGCCCCAGGGCTCCCATGAGACGTAAAAATTTCTGTATCTTTTTTTTTTTTCTTCTTTTTATAATCCATTTTCTTTTTTAAAATAAAATAAATTAAACTTCTGAATAAGAACTTCTATAAATAAATTAAACTTCTGTATACAAAAGATATTTTAAGAAATATCTCCCTGCTTATTTATTTATTTATTTATTTATTTAGGAAAAAAAATCGATACTTTTGTTTAAAATTATTATAGATCTATGGTTCAACCATTCATGTTATAGGTATTGATGAGTTCTTTTGAAAGATGGTCATACTAAAAATTTGTTACGATTACTATTATAAATATATTTTTATACTTATTGAAAAATTAAACAGAATTCTTATTATGTAGACTTTTATGAAATTTAGCCCCAAAGTGCCATATTAAAAATTATGAAAAACATGAGATGACAGAGCCATCTCTCGAGCGATTGATCCTCAAAGGCAATCAGCACTAATTAAATTAAAATCATAAACTTCGAGAGATGACTGAGTGAAGGGTAGGTACTAAATTTTTACAGATTACTTATTAGAAAGTTGGCAGCTATGCAAAGCTTAACTAGAACTAAATACCAAGTTTGGTTAAATTTCGCTTATTGGTTTGTGAGATGCAGTGCCCACATTTGTCATACCCGCTAACACACTCAACAAACGGGCAGACGGCAGATAAACATTTTTTAAAACGGTCAAGCCGTGTTCAGTCAGGTCATCTCAGAAAGTGTGAATTCATCTTAAACCAGAATTCGAAAATTTTCACGAATATGGCAAGTTTAGTTTAGTCATGTATGAAGAATAAATAAAACAAATTAAACATTCATTTTTCTGCACTAACATTCCAGTATACTTTTTATTCCAGTTAATATTCAAGAGATGGCAGCACCTTATTTTCTTTCTTTAAAAATCCCATCTGCAGAAAAGCGGTAGAAATTTGTGAAGTAATACGGAAAAACTGAATGATGAACAATATTGGAATTAGAAATTTTGCTTTAATTGACACATTTTTTTACAAAATTAAAAAAAATAAAAATAAATAAATAAATAAATATTTTTGCTGGCATAAAAATTACATTTTTTTTTTAAACCAAGAAGAATAAATCAAAAGAATCAAACATCACACTTTTATAAAGAAATAATTATAATAAGAAAATAATAAAAGCTATGTAAACTTATCATATATAGTGTATCAATCTTTTGTGTCTTCATGATTAAAATAACAAACAACTTCACTGTGGACATTTCTACCAGGCCTGAGCCCTGATTACCTCGCATAGAATATCGTTTTAATTTACGTACCAAATAATGCCGAATTAAATTAATTAACTAAGAATTAAATAAAATAACTCCTTTAGACGACATCGTGTCCACTCATACACAGACATATGTACACATATTAATAAATTACCAAATAAAATAGAAAAAATAAATTATGTTTTGAAAGTTATTTCAAAACATAAAATTATACCAAAATCTCATTATTATCATTATTACTATTATTATTATTATTATTTGCTTTCCTTAAATAGTGTGTGTTTGTTTAGAAAGTAATAAATAATTTCTTTGTTTCGGTTAACTAAAAACTCCAATGCTTTCACAAGTGTAAATGGTATTTTATTTTATTTTTTAAATACAGATATCACGAATTTGAATTTTTAAAAGTAAATTCTTCTTTCAATAACAGGGTGAAATTGATGTTATTCTCATTTTCAGGTACTTTTCTTCGTCACAGCTATAAAATAAAGGACCAGTAAGAATAAAGTTAAATATTGTATCAAGTTGAATAAAAAGTTATTGAATATGATTATAAATGTATTTGTGCAAGTTAATGAAGTTGGTGAATCATTTTACATAACACAACAATTGTAACACAACAATTGTAACACAACAATAACAATTGTTCAACTTCCATACGAGTTCAATTGCTTTTGAAAAAGTTTAGTGCTGCCATCTATACGCATTATTGAACACTATTCTGAAATTTTAATTCCAAATCAAGTAATAGTATTATACAATGTGGAGTATTAGTTAAGAGTGGACAATACCGTCAGCTACAGTATATATGGGGAAATTTGTTTCCACAATTAGTCATTACCAAACGTGTTCATTTTTTCCCCCCAAATTTCGTTTTCACATTCAAAAAATTCGCAAACGTTAAATAATTACTCATTTTCCCCCAAAAAATTAAAATTTCTTACTTCCATTACCCTACTACCGTAGGATATGGAAGTATTGTATTCGGCCCAAAAATTCTGTATCGAGTTTTCACTTGATTTACATGTTTTAAGTCCTCCTGTGTCCAAAAAAGTAGTTTTAGGCAATTGGTCAGTGTGTGTGTGTATGTGTGGAATCTTCTGGCTATCATATCTCCGAAACTAATAAAGATAGAAATACGAAACTTCAGAATTGATACAGGTCTAGCTTGTAGATAAATTTTCTAAATTTTGGTGAAAATTTGAAAACCGGAAGTGGGTCATCGTAAACAGGAAGTGGGACCGTAAATTCGTATCTCAATAACGGCTCTAACGATTTTCTTCAAATTTGCTACATAAATATTCTGTTAGATGTCCTTTCGAATGATATAGTTGGTTAGCTCAGGAAAATTGATAGGCGTCCTGTATAAATAGCTCAATTTTAGGTCTCGCAATCGCAAGTGCGTTTCTTTAAAATTGGCTGCACGGATTTTTTTCAAATACGTCGTGTTAATTCCCTTTTAAATATTCTTTTGTATGTAATGATTGTTTTCCGGTCAATAATTGAGTATGCCAAGTTTTGGTAAAAGCTGGTATTCCAAAAACGGCTCTAACGATTTTCTTGAAAATTGTTACATAAATCCATTTTAGATATCCTTTCTCATGTATTACGTGGTTATTACAGAAAATTTAACAGTCATCCTGCTTAGGTAGGTTAATTTTAGATCTCGGAAATTGGTGTTTCTAAAAATAACTCTACCATTTATTATTATTATTATTATTTTTTTTTTTTTAACTTGCCATGTAAATTTTGTTTTATATATCTCTACATGTGTATTAAACTTCTCTTATTGCAAAAATTTTACTTTTCTACTTCCTTATGTCAATTTTATGTCTTCTGAATACATTATCTCCAGAAAAAAAAAAAAAAAAAAAAAAAAAAAACATATAATACGTGTAATAGTGGGCAATGGAAGTCGTGTGGTTGTTTCACACCAGATTTTCCTTTGATTTTCCTTCTTATTTTATTTTTGAGGTAAAAAAATTTGAAAAATTAACTAAGAATTTGAAGTAGATTTATGAGTTTTTCCCACAGTAATAAGTTTAAGTGCACCATCTGGTGTGCATATAACTTATAGATAATATACAGGGCTCCCCCAAATTAAGCTAAAGCATTTTTCTTCTCTTGACTATAATAGAGGAAAGTATTTTACTAAATTTCATGAAGAATAGGAAAATCGCTTTGGAATGATAATTACTTTATCATACCTATATATGACAAACAAAATGTTTTTTGAAATCCAATTTTCAGCGCTATACTTTTCCTCTATGATAACACGTTTTGAGGCACACTGAATTTGAGAGTTCAGCTTTTAATAGATAATATGCGTGTATGTCAGAGTTATCAACATAAATTAAAAACAAATAATCGCAGGAAATTCAAATTGAGTATTTTAAATATTACATGAGTGTCACACTTAAAAGGTTTGACCAAGATTGATAAGTTTCAAAAAGTGATAGGGCTGAAATTTGTCTGAAGAACTTGAAATATTTTTAATTTTAAAACAGATTTAATTTTCTTTATGAATGTAGCAATAAATTCAAACGAGGGGTTGAATTTTGTGCCTCATCAACACCCCATGATAGGGCAAAATCCCCTAATACAAAATGTAGCAAAATATATATCAAATAGAACCGTTTCTAAAACTTTTTAAACTATTTTTAAAAGTACAGTCATGCGCAGTGCATCTTATTTCTTAACTGTTTTCTTCTTTCGAATCATTTACTAAGACTTCCTGTTGAAACTTAAAAAGTTCTTGTTATCTGTACAGTCGGTAACAAAAGTATCCGAGCACTAGCAAAAATTCCTATGTAAAAAAAATACACTTAATACTGTTTTGTTAAATAAATCCTTGTCGAATCATGTTCTTAGACTGGGTAAGAACAGGATTCGACAAGGATTTATTTAACAAAACTGTATTGAGTGTACTTTTTTTATATAGAAATTTTCGCTAGTGCTCGGATACTTTTGCTACCGACTGTATATATATCTGATGTAAATCATCTGATAGATGAGAAATAGAGTTCCATAGAATTTTTTTTATAGCTTTTTAAGTATATAGCATTTGATTTCATTTACAGGATCACACAAGGAATTCTGATACATTACAGTGTGTGGGCGGCATTTCTTCAATGCGTATTTTAACATTCTCACGCTGCATTCAATATAATGAAATCAGCATACGTGATTACAATGCTTATAAGAATAGTTCCTAAAGAAAACGGTGTGCAAAGAATTGACAATTAATATACACAAAAGAATTCCAGTACGTTATATATTATGCGTAACGTCTATTTTTGGTAGAGTTACACTCGTGTCAAGTACGAAAAACATTTTTACTTTTTTCCATTTGTCTATAAAAATTTCCTTTTGCATAATATATTCTTGAAACTTTTTTAACTTAGTTTTCGAAGGATTTGAACGTTTCGATATATTCCGAACATGATTTGGTCATTTTTAGGAAATATCTGTATGTGTGAATCAAAAATTTTGTGTACACCGTATCTCACGAACCAATAGACGGAATTTAACCAAATTTCAATATATGTATATATTAAGTATGTGTAGCATGAAATTGATTATATAGATATTTGGTGTTGCATTCACACGACTTTCTTTTATATTGCATTTAATTCTATAAGTACAAAAAACAGATTTAGGGATGCGATAACAATTATTGTACTTGAATTCAGTTTTGCTTTAACACTCCATTTTAAAAACAAAATAATTATAGAATCAGTTTTATGTGACATATATTTTTTGGTGAGCCTTCCCCTCTCCTCTCCCCCGTGATGAGCCCTCACACAGAAGTATGCCAAATAAAATTGCCAGCTCACAACCCCCTCAGCTCCCATTCAAACATAGCAATGTTGTTATTACATAGTCCTGACATCAATTAGAAAGGTCCAATTAGTATGAAAAATGAAACAGAGTTTAAATTTTGCATACATTTTACTTATTACTTACTAGCAGGCTGTAACAGGATTTTTCGAGACAGAGATTTAAAGCTTTTTGTGTACGTTGAATCAACACATTTTTCATTGATATAAACTCAAAATTATCCTTTTTTTGAATCGTATCACTTTTCTAGCAGGGGTGCGATATATGAGTAAAAGAAAATAATATAACCCATTATTAAACAAGTTAATATAATATACATATATGTCAATCGGCTGAGGTCATCCCACTCTCCTGAATCTGTCATTTAACGCACGAACCGATAAGATTTGTCGCTCCAGAGTGGCAGCTCAATTCCATTACAAGATTTGTCTGCTAAAAGTGGCAACAGCGAGAAATATAGAAAAACGTGCACTGAAAAACAAGGAGACCACCCGTGCTTCTCAGATGAGAGGAACCGGCGCAAGTTAGCGCCCTGAGTAAAAAATATCTGAGCCTCCGAGCTAATAAATAATAATGATTTTGAGTTTAACCCCCTGTAAATAACCTTTCTTAAATTTACTAAATATGATGTTTAGCTTAAAGCTTCTGATTTCATTCTGTTTCTCTCTTACATGTATGTATATTCATATATAGAATAATTAAAAATGAATTCTTCTCTAATGGTAATATAAATTAAACGTCCCGTCTCCTGGTCTGTCGATCAAATAGCTAGTTTATATAATGTGCAATTATTCGCTCGATTATTTACTTCAAGGTAAGGAATCATAAGACATCACAAAAGGTTTAATAAAGGTAGAAAAATGGAAACAATAAAAATTGTCTTTATTTTAGAAAAACACAATAATAGGTAACCTTCAGAATCATTATTCAAATGACATACATTGCATGATTATCATAGAAACACGAAAACGTCAACTTCTTGCAAAATTTTGCATTATAAATCGATCTGCGTTTATGAATGTTGAATCTTCTCTTCCCTCCCCCTCCCTCTTTATTTTCTTCTATGCAGAAGAAGCTAATTTGTCTACAATCACAAAAAATGTCAAATATATTTTTACTTTTTTCTTACTCACATATAATAGAGAAATTATAATTATAATTATTTTTTTTTTAGTCCAAATTTTGAAATTCAGTTTTTTGATAAATTTGTTTTGAGGTGCTCAGAATATGAAATCATGTTTTTAGCCGTGGTGTCTTTCTGTGTGTTACGATAATGCTATCTGTATAACTCTTTCTCAAAAACAGATGCTAGCAAAAAGTTCAAATTCGGTATTGTAAATCATTGGTTGATAATATTCTGTAGAGTGATATTCCGTTTATTTACTGGCTCATCAGAGGCCGATCCGTTCTGCGCTCAAAGCTGGTAGACGGGACGTGCCAGGTTCGATCCCAGGTCGTGTTTGTCCACCTAGCTGTTTGAAGTTTTAAGTGTTTTTCTCCAAAACTCGCGTGAATACGGGTTAGGACCTCTTAAAAAGACTCCCTCCAACACAGGGCATCCCACCTTAGCCCCAAGGCCCTCTAGTGCTGAAAATTGGCCTTAAACAACGATTTTTTTTTTTTTTTTTTTTTTTTTTTTTAATAAGATTTGTGAATTTATAAGAGTTTTTCATAAAAAAATATTTTTTCAATGGGGCTGGAATAATTCGATCTCCAAATTAAATACGTGATATGCGAAGAACCCTTTATGAAATAATTTGAACTTTATCTAAAATCTAGCTCATTCTTTTGCCTATAATTGGCTTAATTTTTAATGCATTTAAAGAAAATTTTGACATAAGTTGCCCAATATATCTAGTTTCCATCATATGTAATAAAATATTTTCGTGTGTGCACTGTAAAAAAAAAAAAAAAAAAAAATAGGCCCCTGTGCAATGGTCTAACTAACCTTGTAACGCAATTTTAAATTTTTATGAGTTTAAAAAATTATACCGAAAGTACTTCAATAAACAAACATGCTCTGCCATAACCTAGAACAATTATCTTACTAAATTCTATTTAGCAAAATCTAAAATATAATCTACAAACAAATAAAAAACGATTATTTATAAGCGAAAAAATTTACTCGTCTTACAAGGAAACATTCAAAAGGTGTCATCTTCAAAAAGTATTGAAAAAAATATATGTGATTCTACTCTTCATAAAACACCAGAAAATGAAAAAATTATCGGCTGAAATGAATTACAGCGACCACCAAAAATTATCAAATTTAAGCATATTTGGCGATTTAGCACTGTTAGGCGATACGTTTGCTAGCACCGAAATTGCCACAGAACCGTGTTTTGCTTTTTCGCCAAGTACTCAAAATCAATCGCCTAGAAGTGTGAAATCGCCAAATATGATTAATTTTGATAATTTTTTGTGGTCGCTATATTTCATTTCAGACGATATTTTTTTCATTTTCTGGTGTTTTATGAAGAGTAGGATCACATATATCTTTTTTTCAATACTTTTTGAAGATGACACCTTTTGAATGTTTCCTTGTTAGTAAAATTTTCTCAGGTAATAATTTTAAATGGATGCCCTTTCTTCAATGACATTTATGCGTAAGAAAGAGGACGAAATAGTGGAAATGACATCCGACAGAAAGCCTGAATATGAAAATCATGTTTTTAGCGGTTGGTCTGTGTGTCTGTGTGTGTGTGTGTGTGTGTGTCTGTCTGTTATCAGCATATCTCAAAAACAAATAGTAGCAGAAATTCCAAACTTGGTATTCTAAATGTGTATCATAGGGATGCTACACTAAATTTTTTGTTGAGATCAAGCAAATGGTTCGTGAACAGAGACACCCAAGAGAATTCAAATACATTACTATTCAAATATGTCTATTGGAGAAATTACAGGTAAAGTAGAGTTTAACATCAATAGACTGCACTAAACCAAATAAAACGAATGTATATTTTGTATATGCGTAAAAACATGTTTCATGCAGAATATGTTATAGAAATCAATCACTGTTCGTTTACAGGGCTGCTACGCAAAAGAACTAGATTATAGCGCGACAATGCTTGAAGATTGATGAAAGTGTATATCAGGTTGTTCCGTGTGTTATTAATATAGGATTATACTTATGTGCACCATGTGGTGTGTACATAACCTTCAGACGATATACAGGGTTGCCAGTATTTAAGCAATAACATTCTTTTTTAATGTTAGTATAAGTGCTTTACTATAATATTTGACCATGTCCAGGAAAGTTGCTCAGGAATTGAAATTGATTCCCAATATCCATATGGTAAATAATGTATTTTTTTAAGCTAAACATTCATCACTTGGTTTTTTGTATATATTTACACGTTTTGAGGCTTCCTGAACACCGAAGTCAAATTTTTAGCGTTTGGTCTTTATCTGTGTCTCTTAGAGTAAATTAAAAACAAATAATTTCAGGCGATCCAAATTATGTATTTTGAAGTTAATGCGTTTGTTACTAGGAAAGTTTGATCAAGATTGATAAGTTTCAAGGAATGTTGCGTGTAAAAGTTGTCTGGATAATTTTAAATGAACTTTTGAATCGAATAACAGATTTGAATTCCATATAAATGTAGGAGCAATAATGAAACGGGGCGTTGAGGGGAACGGTAGCCGTCCCCTTAGAATTAAGTGTCAAATAATGCTGTTCCGAAGCCTAATTTGAATGGTTTTAAAGGTTTATATTACTGAACTCGTTATCTTACCCCTTTATCTCCAATCTGCATTTATGGTATTAAATTTCAGCGTAAGAGAAAGTCGTGAGAGTGAGTCACCAGATTATTTCATTACTTTTCAAAAATTGTTTTTTCACTCTAGGTGGTGGTTCATTGCCTACATCCAATAATGCCACTTGATTCCCAAAGTTCTCATGTTGGATTTTTACTTGATTTATGGATACATAAATATTAGCATGCGATTATCCAACTGCTTTGTTTGAGGTGTGATGCCAACTTTAGTAGATTCGTAGTGCAGACACCGAAGTTACCAAGCTGGTTCCATACTTATGGCGTAAAAGAGCCTGAAAATTATAATATTTATGATCCTTTTTGTATGTAGGTATGTAAATAAATTATGCAAATTTAGAATTACCGCAATTAATACTTATTATAATGTATATTTTGATTGATTGTTGAAATTTATAAAATTAAAATTTGAATTTGAAAACGTTTGAAACTCCTTACATTCCAACAATGTGCTGACGAAGTAATCAAGAAACTCTTGACATTTTTGATATGCCGGAAGTTCAGGTGGAGGTATATCTGCAGCAACTATTAACCATGCATCATCAATATTTTCTGTTCTAATTAAAACTATTGCGGAACAAGACTGATACAACTTCATTACTCTAGAATTATTTGTAAGCACAGATAATCCTAGTTTCCTAAAATTACGAGGGTAAGTCATTAAGTAAGTCACAAATGCATAAGGCATGATTTAAAGTAGAAACAGATATCTCCAAAGAAGGTTGATAGATGGCAGCATCATATAGCTTTATGATATTCCATTCATATTGAGTAGGTAGCATTCACACGCATGCGTAATGCAATTTCAAAAATGGCGATGGTACTGAATGATTGTACGATAGAAGAGCAGTGTGCTGTGGTCCGATTTTTATGGTCGAAAAGGCTTGCATTAAAAAATATTCATAAAGAAATTTTACCTGTTTATGAATGCTACAGCATCCACATAAAAGCCCAGAGTTAGCCCCAAGCGATTTTTATTTGTTTGGAACACTGAAAGAACATCTTGGAGGCAAACAATTTGCAGATGACGACGATGTCCCGCATGAAGTCTGTATGTGTCTGTATGAAGTCTGTCTGAATGTGTATGAGACATCAACCCAAAGAATTTTATGCAGCTGGAATTGGGGCTCTAATAAAACGATGGGATAAGTGCATCAACATTACTGAAGATTATGTGGAAAAATAAAAATTGTTTCCAAGTGATTATCATGTAAATTATTTTTTTTATTATCTTTTGTGACTTACTTAATGACTTTCCCCCGTACATTATAATGGAAAAAGCAGCCTTTTACGGTAACATGTAGAAAACCTTTTCGTGAAGCATTCATTACAGTTATTTTGTAATTCACCATTATAGTTGTTGGGTTAAAATCCAACCGTCCAATCTTGTTGCAGATTTGCCAACTACAGCTGAAAATTCAGGATTCGGACTTACGGGTATTCGGGCTTCCGGTAGGTAACCCCAAAAATATCGCTAGGGCCAATGTGCCTCTATGGCTTATTTGCCCCGGTCTACCCTACATTACTTATTATCTTGTTATTAATCTGTAATAAGTGTCTATAGTATTCAAAAGCTGGGTAAGAGAAATTTCATTGAGTTCCAACGCCAGATTATTTTGATTCAAACAAGCCAAATTTTAAAGTAGACCTAAATGTAAAGCGCTTTTAGCAGGGAATATATTTCATATTTATGTGATTATGAAAGCATTTTTTTTTTCAGATAGGTATTTATTTTCTGTTAATAGAAGATTTTTTTTCTTTTTTCCTTTCTTCATCCTTTAACACGAAGCGTTTGCGTCACATGAACACTATTACTAATTCCAAACTGCAAAAATTCTTTCCGGAATTTTTTTTACTAAAATTTTACTTTCATTACTTAGCAGGGGGGGGGGGCTGCTTTATTTCTTTTCTCATAATTTCGTTCCTTTTTTTTTCCTGGTGCCTGTACAATTAAGTGAGTGCAAATTACCTTGTCCTCAAAGAGGTAATCGAGGTGCACTTAAATTTTATAATTACAAGATAAAAAGAAATTTTTATATACCATGTTTTTAAATTTTCTGTTGAATCATGTAAACGCTAATGAAGGCAGCGGAG
Organism: Salticus scenicus; assembly: GCA_963930645.1. NCBI lineage: Eukaryota > Metazoa > Arthropoda > Arachnida > Araneae > Salticidae > Salticus > Salticus scenicus. The sequence goes on from OZ005661.1 coordinate 209,871,764, forward strand.
GCCTGAAACAATTGGCTAAAAGTATTAAAAAAAATGCATTGCCATCGTGTTCTGAGTCATTTTAAAAGTTTAAAATGTCTAACTAGTCGGGAAGTTAGTTAAAAATCGATTGCAAGATTTATACTGGACAAACAAACAAGAAAGCGAGTTAATTAAAACATGGTCAAAACATACATCACTACTGGTTGGGCAAAAACGCCATTACACAATTGGTGACAAAAGATCGATAGGCTTCAATGTCAGTATGACGGTTTAAGGGCCCGCTTCACTCACCACCGTAGGAAGCCGAAGCTAATGTTATTCTATGGGAAACTTTTCTTTACAAATAACTTATTAACTAATACATATTTCTAAATTCTGTTTTCCCATTCCAAAAATTCCCACCTGTTAAATGAACGGACCTTTGTTAAAAAATTATTTTTTCAATTTTTTATATTTTATTTTGAAGCTGCAAAATACGAATTTTCAATGTGTGAAATTTTTTCATTTTGCAATTTCAAAATAATATATTAAAAATTAAAAAAATACATTTTTAAAAAAGGTCCGTCCATTTAACAATTGGGAATTTTCTGAATGGGAAAGCAGAATTTAAAAATATGCATTAGTTAATAAGTTATCTGTAAAGAAAATTTCCTCATAGAATAACATTGGTTCGGGCTTCCGGCGAAGGTAAGTGAAGAGGGCCGTTAAGTCTCTTAAATGCCAACTGTGATTATGATTATTAATAGGGTGACCAAACGTTTAGGCAGTTTTTTTTCCCTACCCCATGAACTAGTTTTTTAAGTAAAGGTTTCATCGCAATTTATAATTTAAAATTAATGATTTTGCACCTTTATTAAATACTGCTTTTGCTCTTATTTCTTATTTTGAAATTGGGGAGACCACTCTCATTTTTCCTTACTTTTTCTTTAGAAAAATTGAGTCGCCTTATTATAAACTATTATACTTTATTAAAACTATTCATATCTTAAATATTTCTACCAAAATTTAGAGGAAAAATAATCTCACAATTGTCGTGCTCAGGTCTACAGTCGGTAACAAAAGTGTCCTAACAGTAGCAAAAATTCCTATGTAAAAAAAAGTACACTTCATACAGTTTTGTTAAATAAATCCTTATCGAATCATGTTCTTACACTGACTAAGAACAGGATTCGACAAGGATTTATGTAACAAAACCGTATAAAGTGTACTTTTTTTATATAGGAATTTTTTATAGTGTTCGGACACTTTTGTTACCGACTGTACGTCTGCTCGGCATGAAAATTGTCCCCAACACCATTTTTGGAAATTCTTATGTAAAATGACCTTCTGATTTCCAATATGACGCACATTTTGCCCTATTACCCACCGTTTTTTAGAGATGGCCCGCTATTTTTATCACTTTTCGTTGATTTTATGGCTATAAATTTGATTTTTAGGAGAAGAAAAGATTATTTTAACTGTTAAATATCTTCCGAGGGGGCTACAGAACTGGAAAACTCTAAAACATCAACATTTGCGGTAAGGGGAAAATTAAAGGGGGGGGGATTTGCCACTGAAATTATGTATTACATTTCTTATATTTTTTTAATCTATTATTAATATTATTTATTAAACATTATAATTTTTTGTTTTTAGGTGTTAAATTAATTCTTTTTCATTCTCCAAATCAAATTCATGGTCATAAAATTAAAACCGCACAAAGATACAAATTGAGGGAGGAGGTGGTGTTCCTAGAAAACGGTGGTGACAGGGCAAAATGGGAGTCCTATTAGTCCAGGAGGGCATTTTACATAAGAATCAGGAAGAATGGTATCAGAGCTCGATTTTTTTTCCTTGCTGCGCTGCGTAATCAACGTTAAAAACTCTACACTACCCAAAAATTAAAATTATGCATTATGTAAAAAATATACATATATTTTCTACTATTTTTACCATTTAAAAGTCTATTTATTTGCTTTTTTATATTTTATCTTTCTTAAATCGTCATATTTCCTTAAGACAATTTTTTTTTCATACATGAAAAAATAAAGAAAGAAAATGTGAACATGCAATTTTACTGTTAGCACGCTACAAAAACAGTTGATCAAAGTATGATTTTTTTTATTTACCTGAAGTAAAAAAATATTCTAATTTCTGTTGTATTGACTAAATGACCTTTCTCAAAGACAAAATTTTAAAGAAAATTATTATTATTAGTTTTTCTTTTTTAAGGAAAGAAATTTTTTCAATGCCGTTTTTTCCCCTTTGATTTTACATATTTATATGTGATTGACAAACGATTTTCTAAAAAATTCTCATTCATTTTTATTGTAGCAGAGAGAAAGAATTTCTAGCTCAAAAATGAAGTTTTTTATGATAGTTGTTTTAACTGTAGCCTTTTTAGGAACTTCGAGTGCTGATGAGGACAAAAAGACTAAGATTATGAACTTCTATAAATGCATCAATTGCCGTAAGAAAAATTTTTATTTGTTACAGATTATTTAATGATTTTTTTTTTTTTTTTAAGACATTTATATTTTATTATTATTAACCTTTGTTTTAACAATTATTTTCATTTTTAAATAATACTATAGTTTTAAAAAATTAAAGAACACGCTTTTATAGAAATGTGAACTAAAAAGCACAAAATATCTATCTTAGTATTAAAATGCAGGGCAAGAGAAAATCGTGTGAGTGACACACCATACTATTTACATACATTTAAATCTTTGATTAAAATAATTTAGAATTAAACAAAAACCATTTTTAAAAAATCTCCCCTGACTGGGATCGAACGTTAGACCATTAGGTTCGTAGCGCGGAGCTTTACCTCACAGCCACAGCGTTCACGTAGAGAAAGTCTTTTTTTTACAATATAGATTTTTTGTTTGTTCCCAGAGCGGTTACAAACATACATTGATACAAACAAACATACATCAAACAAATAAACATACATACAGGTGAAGCTTATAAAAGCGTGTTAAAAATGAAACCATACTTTTTTTTTTTTTTTTTTTTTTTTTGAAACAAAGAAATTTTTTTCTTTTTTGCTATTTTGTTGTTACTTTATATTGATAATGGAAGTTAACATACTTTACTTTATATTACTACTTTATATTGTTTACTTTGTATTACTACTTTATATTGGTAATGGCAACTACTTTAATTGGCAATGGTGTTGCTTTAATTAATATTGAAGTTAAAATGCACTGCGAAAAACAATATACCGCCTTCATCTAGAATGATTAAAGGGTCATTTTCTAAATCCTTAAACTAGAAATATAGATTTTCGAGCTATGCGCATAAGGGACGCCAATAAACTGAAATTGTCGAGAATTTCTAGTCTACACATTTCTAGATGGTGAAACAATATTCTGAATCTTTTGCATTACGAAAAATTCTCGCTTAATTTTCTAGAATTGGGACATAAACCAAGATTATAGCTGCTGAAACCCGCCTCTTGTATTCACATTTATTTGGAGATATTTTCAAATAGGTTTGTCCTCGATTGTATAGGCAAACGCTCAAGAATTCTAATAGAGGCCTCTAGAATTCGCTTTCGAAGGGAACTAAAAAATTTTTTTATAAGAAATTTATAAGGATGATATGGAACTATTTTTTCTAGAGCCACAATTTAGATTCTAGATGTCAGTTATAGAATTTTTTCTCAGTGTATTGGCGTGCCTTATACTCAAAGCTCAGAAATCTATATTTCTAGTTTAGGGATTTAGAAAGGACCACCATTCGTTCTAGTTGAAAGCGGTATATTTTTTTTCTCAGTATAATATTCTGAAAATTTAATAATACATATTTTGTTATGAAAAATGTATTTAAATTGTGCTCAAAATGACTACATCGCTATAAATATAAAATGAATATAAATTAATATAAAATTGAATATAAAATGAATGCACCGCTTACGAAATGAATAATTTTCCTTTGTAACGGAAACATTATAATGAGCTTTTACAAAACATATGTATTTTATCTCAACGCAGTGTTTTTGAGGTACTATTTTATTTTATAAAAATGAAATACCTTTGGTACAGTCAGTAACAAAAGTCTCCGAACATTAGCAAAAATTCCTACATAAAAAAAGTACACTTAATACAGTTTTGTTAAATAAATCCTTGTCGAATTTTGATTTTAGACTGACTAAGAACAGGATTCGACAAGGATTTATTTAACAGAACTGTATTAAGTGTACTTTTTTTATATAGGAATTTTTGCTAGTGTTCGGAGACTTTTGTTACCGACTGTACTTTATTATCATCATTACCTTATTATTAATTAACAAGAAAAGCCCCTGTTCGAGAACGAACCGAATTCCGAATGCAGAGAACTATTTTTTCTAGAGCCACAATTTAGATTCTAGATGTCAGTTATAGAATTTTTTCTCAGTTTACTGGCGTGCTATATATACTCATAGCTCGGAAATCTCTATTTCTAGTTTATGGATTTAGAAAAGGACCACCTATTCGTTCTAGATGAAAGCGATATATAATTTTTGCTAGTGTTCGGAGACTTTTGTTACCAACTGTCTTTTATTATCATCATTACCTTATTATTAATTAACAAGAAAAGCCCCTGTTCGAGAACGAACCGAATTCCGAATGCAGGGAACTATTTTTTCTAGAGCCACAATTTAGATTCTAGATGTCAGTTATACACTTAATGCAGTTTTGTTAAATAAATCCTTGTCGAATTTTGTTTTTAGACTGACTAAGAACAGGATTCGACAAGGATTTATTTAACAGAACTGTATTAAGTGTACTTTTTTTATATAGGAATTTTTGCTAGTGTTCGGAGACTTTTGTTACCGACTGTACTTTATTATCATCATTACCTTATTATTAATTAACAAGAAAAGCCCCTGTTCGAGAACGAACCGAATTCCGAATGCAGAGAACTATTTTTTCTAGAGCCACAATTTAGATTCTAGATGTCAGTTATAGAATTTTTTCTCAGTTTACTGGCGTGCTATATATACTCATAGCTCGGAAATCTCTATTTCTAGTTTATGGATTTAGAAAAGGACCACCTATTCGTTCTAGATGAAAGCGGTATATAATTTTTGCTAGTGTTCGGAGACTTTTGTTACCAACTGTACTTTATTATCATCATTACCTTATTATTAATTAACAAGAAAAGCCCCTGTTCGAGAACGAACCGAATTCCGAATGCAGGGAACTATTTTTTCTAGAGCCACAATTTAGATTCTAGATGTCAGTTATACACTTAATGCAGTTTTGTTAAATAAATCCTTGTCGAATTTTGATTTTAGACTGACTAAGAACAGGATTCGACAAGGATTTATTTAACAGAACTGTATTAAGTGTACTTTTTTTATATAGGAATTTTTGCTAGTGTTCGGAGACTTTTGTTACCGACTGTACTTTATTATCATCATTACCTTATTATTAATTAACAAGAAAAGCCCCTGTTCGAGAACGAACCGAATTCCGAATGCAGAGAACTATTTTTTCTAGAGCCACAATTTAGATTCTAGATGTCAGTTATAGAATTTTTTCTCAGTTTACTGGCGTGCTATATATACTCATAGCTCGGAAATCTCTATTTCTAGTTTATGGATTTAGAAAAGGACCACCTATTCGTTCTAGATGAAAGCGGTATATAATTTTTGCTAGTGTTCGGAGACTTTTGTTACCAACTGTACTTTATTATCATCATTACCTTATTATTAATTAACAAGAAAAGCCCCTGTTCGAGAACGAACCGAATTCCGAATGCAGGGAACTATTTTTTCTAGAGCCACAATTTAGATTCTAGATGTCAGTTATACACTTAATGCAGTTTTGTTAAATAAATCCTTGTCGAATTTTGTTTTTAGACTGACTAAGACCAGGATTCGACAAGGATTTATTTAACAGAACTGTATTAAGTGTACTTTTTTTATATAGGAATTTTTGCTAGTGTTCGGAGACTTTTGTTACCGACTGTACTTTATTATCATCATTACCTTATTATTAATTAACAAGAAAAGCCCCTGTTCGAGAACGAACCGAATTCCGAATGCAGAGAACTATTTTTTCTAGAGCCACAATTTAGATTCTAGATGTCAGTTATAGAATTTTTTCTCAGTTTACTGGCGTGCTATATATACTCATAGCTCGGAAATCTCTATTTCTAGTTTATGGATTTAGAAAAGGATCACCTATTCGTTCTAGATGAAAGCGGTATATAATTTTTGCTAGTGTTCGGAGACTTTTGTTACCAACTGTACTTTATTATCATCATTACCTTATTATTAATTAACAAGAAAAGCCCCTGTTCGAGAACGAACCGAATTCCGAATGCAGGGAACTATTTTTTCTAGAGCCACAATTTAGATTCTAGATGTCAGTTATACACTTAATGCAGTTTTGTTAAATAAATCCTTGTCGAATTTTGTTTTTAGACTGACTAAGAACAGGATTCGACAAGGATTTATTTAACAGAACTGTATTAAGTGTACTTTTTTTATATAGGAATTTTTGCTAGTGTTCGGAGACTTTTGTTACCGACTGTACTTTATTATCATCATTACCTTATTATTAATTAACAAGAAAAGCCCCTGTTCGAGAACGAACCGAATTCCGAATGCAGAGAACTATTTTTTCTAGAGCCACAATTTAGATTCTAGATGTCAGTTATAGAATTTTTTCTCAGTTTACTGGCGTGCTATATATACTCATAGCTCGGAAATCTCTATTTCTAGTTTATGGATTTAGAAAAGGACCACCTATTCGTTCTAGATGAAAGCGGTATATAATTTTTGCTAGTGTTCGGAGACTTTTGTTACCAACTGTACTTTATTATCATCATTACCTTATTATTAATTAACAAGAAAAGCCCCTGTTCGAGAACGAACCGAATTCCGAATGCAGGGAACTATTTTTTCTAGAGCCACAATTTAGATTCTAGATGTCAGTTATACACTTAATGCAGTTTTGTTAAATAAATCCTTGTCGAATTTTGTTTTTAGACTGACTAAGAACAGGATTCGACAAGGATTTATTTAACAGAACTGTATTAAGTGTACTTTTTTTATATAGGAATTTTTTCTAGTGTTCGGAGACTTTTGTTACCGACTGTACTTTATTATCATCATTACCTTATTATTAATTAACAAGAAAAGCCCCGGTTGAAGAACGAACCAAATTCCAAATGCGGTAAAAATTCCAAAACCAAACTCGAAATGTACAAAACTCGGCTCGATGCTGTTTGCATGCCAATCCATCTGATCCAAGATAGGGTATGAGAGAGCAAACAAAAGAGATCCACACTTTAAAAATAATAAATTAGCATCAATCTGTGCTTGCATAAAAATGTGATTATTCCTAAGGCAGATATTACTTAAAATTCAAAAGCTCAAGCTGTAAAACAAAATGTAACTAACATAGTTGCTTCTCTTTAAACATTCTCTTACAACATTCTTACAACATTTAAACATTCTCTTATTTCTTTATTTTTTTTTTTTAATTCTATTTCTTAAATTCTATTTTTTATAAACATTTTATACAGATGCAACATGCATCACATAAACTCTTAATTTTTACACTCTTTTACAGATAGCACGTGATTACATTTTTACATAAAAATGAAAATATTAAATTCATTTAACCATTTTTTTTTTCTGTTACTTTTTGTTCAGCATGTCGTCTTATAGTCGGTGCGTCCACACACATAGTGCGTTTATATAAATATATAAATAATACATATATATAAATAATTAGCCATTTATATAAATATATATATAGATAATACGACTTATAGTCAAGATTCTGGTAATATAATAATACATTATTATTATTATTTAATAAAGAATATATATATACAGGGTGCCAACAGTCCAAAACTTTTCCCTGATTCTTTTACTAGCTTTATTTTTTATTTATTTTTTTTTCCGGAATTTTTAGTAATAAGTTTGCATGATTAATTAAGTAAAAAATTATTATATAAATATACTGATGGAAGAATCAGGGGAAAAATTTCGACTGTCGACATCCTGATATATATACAGTCGGTAACAAAAGTGTCCGAACTCTATCAAAAATTCCTATGTAAAAAAAGTACACTTAATACAGTTTTGTTAAATAAATCCTTGTCAAATCCTGTTCTTAGTCAGTCTAAAAACAGGATTCGACAAGGATTTGTTTAGCAAAACTCTATTAAGTGTACTTTTTTTACATAAGAATTTTTGCTCGTGTTCGGAGACTTTTGTTACCGACTGTACAAATATCAAAAAGTATTGTCAAAGTTTTGCAATTAAAGAATTTAATAATAATAATAATAATAATAATAATAATAATAATAATAATAATAAATGTTATTATTACTATTATTAAACACAGTAATATTTTTTTTTTCTTTTTGAAAAATATATCAGTTTTAAATAATATTTTAATCAACATACGTTAAAACTTTTTTTTAAAGTTTTTCTATCAAAAATTTATTATTATTACACGGATTTTAATTATTTACCAATTGTAGATAAATATTTATTGTTAATTAATTTATAATACTTGTAAAATGTAATCTGCATTTAAAAATTTTTGTTGAATTTATTTCTCTTTTGAATTGATTGTTTTTCAAACGTATTTTTTGACAAACTACATCTTTCAAACTGTTCTTCGTAATTTGATAATACTACACAAAAAGTCTAATATTTACAACATATAAATTCAGACAAAACAATTGATATGAGTGCAGCATATTTTACACTTTATGATATTTGTTTAAAAAAATTATTTTTCAAAAATCCTTACTTTTAGAATTTTATCTGTTACAATTTCTTTTTTATGTAAAATTTTCTTTAAAAAAATTAATCGTTAAAAATGCAGGCAGAATGACATATGAGTATAAAATCTGTTTAACATATCACATAAAATAAAAATGTTTTTATATGAAAATATTAAAAATAATCTGGTGCGTCACTCACACGACTTTCTCTTAAAATGATATTTAAATGTATAATAACCTCTTTGTTGTTCTTTTTAGATGAAAATCCGGCTGTTTCAGAAGATTACAATAAATGTACTGAACTGAGACCCGAAAAGGTGAAACTCTATTTTGTATTATGCGTTTCGTCAACGTATTCGCTTAACCCTTCAACTTTCACTACTTAATTTATTTTAAAAATCACTAAACTAATTTTAAAAATGGCTTTTAGACACATAGCTGATCATAAATATTTAAAAAATAAAAAATTAGCATTGTTCCTTTTCGAGAAATTTTCGGTTTGAAACATCTGTAAGTAAACCTTATTAAATTCAAATAATATTTAATTTAATAAATAAATCACTTTATAAATAAACATTATCGACAACAAAAACTCGTAAAAGTTGCATAGATCCCAACATTTCAATTTATTCCGGAGTATTTTAACCCTTTGCGGCGCAAGGTAATTCGGATCATTTAAGTTACACTGCTACCGGAATTTACGAACATAATTAAAATAGAAGAAATTTTAAATTTTCAGGTTAAAAAAAAGGGCCTTTTCTGCTATGTTATAAATGTAAATTTTTGCTAAAAAATTTCCGGGATGAGTTTTTGCACTTGAGAATTAAAATTTGGTGTTCCATCAGCGGGAACACTGCAACTGAAAGGGTTAAAAGAATACAATACCTATCGCTATTCTCGCCGCTACCAAACCCCATGTTAGTGTATGGGGCAATTTGTTTACAGAATTACTCATTACCTTATACCATACCATTAAAATCCGATTGTATTGCAACAGATTAAACGTATTTTCTGCCTCAATTGTGCTGCTGCAGTAAAAGTAAATTTACAGTCTAATTAGACTAGGCACGTTTTCAAAAAAGAGCAGTGCAGTGATGCCAGATGGTCGAAAATTATTTCCCCAAACAGGTCTTCAAATTTCCCCAAATCAGGTGTTTTTTTTTTTCGAAAAAATCCCCAACTTGATTTAAAAAGGAAAATAAAATTTTCCTCAAAAAAAAAAAAAAAAATATATATATATATATCAAGCAGATTTTTCTATGATTTAAGCTCAGATTTTTCCCCAAATGAAGGCAATTTTTGAAAAAAATCCCCAAATAAAAATAAAGCTATTGAAAGTCTCTAGTCGTAGGGATAAATCATTACGTTGCCAACATTGACAGAAAGTTGAAGAACTCCCCAGATTTGTCCCCAAAAATTTTAGAATTCCCCAAAAAATCCCCACAAACATTTGGTCCCCAAAATTGTCCCCAGAAGCCTAAAAAACATAAAAAAATCCCCAAAATGAGAACAAAATCCCCAATCTGGCATCACTGGAGCAGTGCCAGAAGCATTTCGTATAACACTTAGGAAAACAATGTTTTTGGGGTATGTTGACCCGCTGAATACGAATCTGCCTGTTTCCAAAGTGAAATTTAGACCAGAAGTCCGGTATCCACACTGTAAAAAATTTGTGCAAGGATACACAACATTCTAGAGGGAACTTATTTTCCTCAACCATGTTGAGAAATGTTATCAGCTGTAGTTGTGTAACAGAGGCATATAGTGGAATGTTACGCAATTACAACTGGTAACATTTCTCAACATGGTTGTGGCCAACGAGACAAATAAAGTAGAGTGATAAATGGTAACCCTGACATGGTCCAACATGAGTCATGTGACATGAACCATCTATGCGTTGGTTTCCTTGGTAACAGCTTATTTTCAATAAATGTCTATGGCAATGGTCTGGAGATTGTTCTTGGCAAAAGTCATAACCGCCAATGTTTTTGTTTACTCATGTAGTTTAATATTCTTTTGTTCTAAATCATTTTGGTTTTGATTTTACTCCTGTTTTATTTCGTGTAGTCGAAATTTAACCGACAAAATGCTTAAATATAGTTGAAAAATTATTATTTGTTGTTAAATTTAGCTCTTTAAAAGTTTAACTTTTCTTTTATAGTCCCTTTTAAACTGGGAAGCGATGAAAAAAAAGGTATTTTATTATTTATTAAAATGTGAAATATTATTAAAAAAAAAAAAAATATTTCGGTAATAGGACTGTCATGTTACCTAACAATAATGATAATTTGCCGAACTGAAATTTTAAATGTCAAAATAGCGGTAAAGGGCCAAACATAGCAACCTATTGGTTCATGTCACGTGATTCATCTTGAACCAAGGAAAGCTAATCCTTCATTCATTGAATCAGCACTCTAATTTATTTTCGTTGGTTGTGGCAAGAAAGCTGCCTCAATAGTTCACTTGCCGCAACCATGCAGAGAAATGTTACCAGTTTTAATGCATGATATTCCATTGTATGCCTCTGTTTCCTGATAACAATTATCACCATACTTGAGGAAAATAAGTTCCCCCAATAATGTTCTGTATTCTTACACAAAATTTTTTACAGTGCAAGATAGTGGCCAAGCATTGTTGTCCTGTATCTCCCTTACCCGTTGGCTTAGAAAAGTGATAACACACTGCAATGCTAAAACGTTACTTATCTTAAAGGGGACTCTCTACCTATCTATCGTCTCCGAAAGCCGAAGCCAATGTTATTCAATGGAAAATTTCGCCCCATTATAACTTATTAACTAATGTATATTTTTAAATTTCGATTTCACATTCAGAAACTTCACAACTATTAAACAATTTATCGCTTTCTAAAGATTATTTTTTTTTTAATTTTTAATATTTTATTTTGAGGTTGTAAAATACGAATTTTCACAATGGGAAATTTTGCATTGTTGAGCTTAAAAATGAAATCTTAAAAATAAAAAAATCAATTTTTAGAAAGCGATAAATTGTTTAATAGTTGTGAATTTTTGGAAAGTGAAAACGGAATTTAAAAATAGGTATTAGTTAATGAATTATAATGGGGCAAAATTTCCTATAGAATAACATTGGCTTCGGCTTTCGGAGACGATCACGGGCTCCAAGATGGCGTCCGGTTTTGGCCGATGAGAGCTTTTTACTCGGAAGTAAGCAAGGATTGTTGTTGGGAATGGGGATTAAGGCCGATTGACTGCTCTAGGAAGTGAGCAAGGAAGATGAGAAAATGATCATTTCAGTGATTAAACTTTTTTTATTGCAAGATTGCAAATATTAGAAAACACTCATTAAATAGTTTTAATTCCTCATAATACTGTAGTGTAGGTATGGGGGAACTCGGGGTAATCGTGAAAATTTTTGACATCAATTTTTTGAGTTTTTTTACATGCTTTAAAATGTGAGGAATCTGAAAATAACAAAATTGGCATGTGTGTGTCTTTAGGTGCCTTTTAGATTGTTAGAGTGTTAGCTTGTTAGTTTGTGTATACGATATCTCAAGAGCAAATGATCGCAGAAAGGCCGAACCAGTTTTAAAACATTATTTATGACAACAGCAAGAAATCCTATTGATTTGCAAAGTTCTAATGTAAAAACTTCTTAAGTTATTCGAAAATTACGATTTTCTTTTTATGGGAGAATAGAGTAGGTGCTCCAGTGATTGGCATGCTCCAGTAATTGACATCTATCCCTAAATAATTAATAAATAAGAAAAATAGTAAAATCATATATTTTACATATAAGAATTTTAACATTTCATGTCAAACACTAGAGCATAGGGTGCTAATAACTGGTAAAATGAATAACTAGCTGTGTCAAACTCTCGAACATAGGGTGCCAATGACTGATAAAATGAAAAACTGGCAGTGTCCATTACTGGAACATTGAGTGGGTGTCCAATAAAAATTCATAAAAAAAAAAAAAAAAAAAAAAATTGTTATCAAATGTATATATTTTAACATATATGGAGTTCTGAATGTCTTTCATACCATCATAAAAAACGACCGTTTTTTGAGTGACGCAGCAAAGCTCAAACAAAGCTTAGTAGCGACACTCTATTATACAGCTAGTTTTACATAAGAAGAATTTGGAAACGCCGACATTTAATATCTCAGTAAATAGGAGATATTTTGATCTGATGTTTTCAGAATAATATTTTATCTTCTGCATGATGCTATCCTGAAAGTTTCACACTTCCACATTCTATATATTTTGAGATCTGAAATTGCAATTTAAGACTTCAAAGGAAAAATGGTAATTGTGTGAGTTTTTTTTCTCGAAAACGGCTCGAAGAAATTTTATGAAATTGATATATGATATTAATTTATTTTGTCTAAGAATCGTGACGTGCTTCGTTTTTCCCAAAAAACTCTTGTTTTTTATATATTTCACTTTAAAAATGGAACTATATTACCTCGCGGATTACACTATTTTCTTTCGCATCGCTCAAAAGAAAAGATTGTAATCCGGTTTGGAATGTTCGCGGACGTATACAGTTTTCGTTTCCATTTGAAATATTCAATCTCAGATAGGTAATTTGGCTCCATCTATCGGCAGTTAGTGTCAAAAACAAACTTACAAAATAAAATAGTTTTCTTTCTTTAATATATATATTAAATGTGTTATTTATTTGGAGATTTGTATTTTATATAATATTTTTTTTAATCAAAATATTCATTCAATTCCATTGTTTTCAAGTTGATACGTTGTTAACTTTCAAAATTGGTTTTATTTTAAAAAGTGATTGAAACAACAAAAACCTTTTTCTTTACTTTCATAAAAATGATAGAAAATATCATAATCATATTTGTAATTTTTTTTTAAACTAAGTGATAAATCACTTAAACTATGGATAAAAAAAATCCTGAATAATAATAATAATAATAATAATAATAATAAATTGATTAATTTGCTCATTAAATTTCTATAATATAGTATGTAAATGAAATATTTTACAAAGATTGTAATAATTATAATATATCAAATCCAAATCTAAAATTGCATGTTTTCCGTTATTATTATTATTTTTTAATTTTATAAAATAATAGTGTAATGGAAAAAAAAAAAAAAAACTCGGTTACCAAACACTTAAATGCATTGGAAAAACTCTGAAAATAGAATTAAAATTAGTAAAATAAGTAATAAAATAAAATTAAGTAAAATACATCTTTATTTGACTTTAATTTAAACCCATAATATATTTTTAAAAATATTAATTAATTTTGTTTTTCGCATTGTGATACTTAATTTTACGAAATAATATATTTCTGCAAAGCATACTGATAAAATAATTATACAGTGTATTAATTATAATAAAGAATTATAATAATTATAATAATTATAATAAAGAATTATACAGTGTATTATTTTATAAATTACTTTGTTCATTAAATTTCCAGTAAAAAACTATACTAATTAAATATTTATCAGTATAAAAGTTTCACATTTTAAAGATTGTTCTATTTTTATTTATTTTTCTCTTTTAAATTAAATCTATACTTCAAAAATAATAATTATTTCTTTCTTAAATTTAACAGTAGGGAGCAGGCATGAATATAACAATAAAAGCTACTCTAGAAAAAAAGAAAACAAAATCCTCCTTCACTTGTACAGACTTATTTCTTACATATAATATTGATATAAAATGAAATTACCATGCATCTGCAACCTTTAAATTAGAAATTAATAATACATTTCAAATTTTGTATTATTTTGCAAATTTTGTTTATTGCCTTTATTCAGATATTGCAGTTTATTGTCTTCCCTTAGTCGTTTCCGATAGATTTGGGGAGGAAGATGGGACTTTTAGAAAAAAAAAATATATATATTTATATAAGTTCCTTAAAAATGCCCCACCAGCGGCCGAGCGGTGGATGAGAGGTGCCGGATTCGATCCCATCCTGCACTCTTTCACTTAGCCGTTTATTCAGTGTTTTTCTCCGAAACTCGCTTAAATACGGACCTCGACCCCTTAGAAAGACCTCATGGAGGTCATTCTACCTATATGCCTAGGACCTAGGACCCTAGCGTAGTCAGTTGGCCTTAAAACCTACTACCAACCAACCTTAAAAAAGTATCGTTGAAGTGATTGCATTTAGAAGATTTCTCAAAGTGCTAAAAAATCCTTATCATTTAAAATTTTAATGTTAGATCTCTTAGTATACTTTTTACCCCCATAACCCAATTTTAGAAATGAGGCAATGTCCAAAATCCCTTCACCACGTTTTAGAAAATTTTCAGGAATTCTAGCCAGGAAAAATGTGGGAACTAGGTACAGTATATTTAACCAGATAGGAATAAAACTACATTCAACAAAACATTTTCTAAAAAAACGTTTTCCCGATTAAAATTTCAAAGTGGTCTAACTGATTGCCCCCCTCCTATTTTCCCCATCTGAATTAATTTTAAACCAAACAAAATATCCCTCAGATTGATTAAGCATCTTTTTTAGAATTATCAGAGTTTCCAAAGGAGGATCTGATCCCCACCCCCATGGTGTTAGGTATTTTGGAAAATTACTGTCAAATCCTTACAACATTTTACTTTAAACATCTCCAATTAAAAATATAACAAAATATTAATATTTTGTTCATTCAATTGGACCATTTAAAAACTTGTGTTTAATTTTTTTTAATCTAACCAAAATCTATGCGGTGAATGGAGCTCTTTAAAAACTTATTCATAACACTTTTTTACAAAAACTTTCGTAAACAAATTATTTTTTGAACATTCATTTTAAATATTCTGTTGAACTATTTAAGAAACAGATGAACCGTTGAACCAAAGAAATTGAATATTAAATAAAATAATATAAATCTCTCTCTCTCTTTTTTTTTTTTTTTTGTAGAAATTGTTTGTTATTTTTAAAATATACTATATTATGCCTTTGTAATGTTGCGTGTTTCCATCACACAACAAATATTCTTTCTTAAAGTTTTTTATTTATCACTTTTCATAAATTTTTAAAATTTCATTTAGTTTGTTATTTTGTTCGAGGTAAAATTTAATGTGGTATGAACTATGAAACTGCACTTTTTAAGGGTTACAAACTCATTGCCATGCTCCTTTAATTTTACATTTTAATCATTAACCCCTAAAAAGTAATGATATCAATACAAAAAACCCTTAATGGGTTAAAGGTTTGTGACGCAGCACTGCACTTTATGGCTATAAGAATTAGAAATACAGGTCTTAAAAATAATGATATCGAATTTTCAGTGACGCTTTGCTATTAATTAAAAAATGCAGAGATTTTCTTATTTGAATTTGTTTTTTTCTTCTATTTCTTTTTACAGTGTAAACGTTATTTTCAACATAAAATAATATATAACATTTACTTACCGATATACCTTTTCATTCACATCTCTTATAATATCAAAATATGTGTTTTAAAAGAAATGATATAAAATTCCAGCAACGCAGTGATGTTACACTAAATGATTTGTTTTTAAATTCCACTGCAATTATTTTGTTTTGCATATTAAAGTATATTTGCACATTGAAATATTGATTTTAATTTTCAAATACGCAGTCAAATATATCACTTTCATTAAGTTTATATTATGTACTGAAATGTACTTATTTCAATGAATTATTTTATCTTTTGCGTCACGCTATCTAAAACTGTAAATAAAATTTATGGAATTGTTTATTTTGTGCCATCTTATCCAAATTAATTGAAAAAAGCGAAATTTTTAGTTGTAGTTTTGGATAGCGTGACGCAGAAGATAAAATAATTCATTGAAATAAGTACATTTCAGTACATAATATAAACTTAATGAAAGTGATATATTTGACTGCGTATTTGAAAATTAAAATCAATATTTCAATGTGCAAATATACTTTAATATGCAAAACAAAATAATTGCAGTGGAATTTAAAAACAAATCATTTAGTGTAACATCACAGCGTTGCTGGAATTTTATATCATTTCTTTTAAAACACATATTTTGATATTATAAGAGATGTGAATGAAAAGGTATATCGGTAAGTAAATGTTATATATTATTTTATGTTGAAAATAACGTTCACACTGTAAAAAGAAATAGAAGAAAAAAACAAATTCAAATAAGAAAATCTCTGCATTTTTTAATTAATAGCAAAGCGTCACTGAAAATTTGATATCATTATTTTTAAGACCCGTATTTCTAATTCTTATAGCCATAAAGTGCAGTGCTGCGTCACAAACCTTTAACCCATTAAGGGTTTTTTGTATTGATATGTACTAACTTAAGATTTCTAAAAATATTTTCTGATGATTAGAACATTAAAAACATCAGAGATTGCTCTAAAAGTGCCAATCACCGGTGTATTTACTCTAGTACAAAATTTTCGCTAATCGTGTATTAAAAGACATATTTTTACAAAATATCAGCTATGATGCTGGAATGAACATAATTAACTATATGAAAATTCAACTTTGAAAATTTAGTAAATTGTTTGAAATTTAAGAATTTCTTAACATGGCAGAATAGGGCAAATTTCCTCATAAATTAGGGCAAATTTAAGAGGCAAATTTCCTCCATTCATAGCAAGGGGCAAATTTCCTTCTTTCATTTTCCTCCATTCATAGGGCAAATTTCCTCCATTTTGAGTGATATTCTAATAGAAAAGATGTTAGACCACTTTTAAAATACCATTTAGGATACAGTTATGAATATCATTAACAGTGAATTTTATAATTTAAAAAATTCGCAAGTTATCGGAAATGTTTCCTTAACATTGCAGAATGGGACAAAATTTCACATAAATGCCTATTTTGAAGGATATTTATTCCACCATAAAGTTGTCAGACCAATTTTAAAATATCATTTAGGATTCCGGCTTGAACGTTATTGACTGCAAATATTCTAATTTTAAAATTTCGTAAGTTATTCCAAATTTAAGTTTTTATCAACATATATATAGCAGAACAGAGCTGAATCTTCCACATGAATTTGATTTTTCTGATCGTTACACTGAAAATAGTATGAAATTGTATGGAAACTGACTTAGTATCACTTCCGCAATTCCCATTTGCGCGAAGGCGTAAAATATTCCGATTTGCGCGTTCGGAAATTGCAGGACCGGGCGTGCAGGGGATTTCTTCCTTTTTAATTTGATAATCTGAGAACACCCGTAACTCGGTTCCGCGGCAATTGCTACTACGCACGTAAAAAAAAAAAAAAAAAAAAAAAAAAAAAAAAAAACATCACCGATTACCCTTACCTCGCTGTGCATAAATCTGAGAACGCCCGTATCTCGGTTCCGTATCTAAAACTGTAAATAAAATTTATGGAATTGTTTATTTTGTGCCATCTTATCCAAATTAATTGAAAAAAGCGAAATTTTTAGTTGTAGTTTTGGATAGCGTGACGCAGAAGATAAAATAATTCATTGAAATAAGTACATTTCAGTACATAATATAAACTTAATGAAAGTGATATATTTGACTGCGTATTTGAAAATTAAAATCAATATTTCAATGTGCAAATATACTTTAATATGCAAAACAAAATAATTGCAGTGGAATTTAAAAACAAATCATTTAGTGTAACATCACAGCGTTGCTGGAATTTTATATCATTTCTTTTAAAACACATATTTTGATATTATAAGAGATGTGAATGAAAAGGTATATCGGTAAGTAAATGTTATATATTATTTTATGTTGAAAATAACGTTCACACTGTAAAAAGAAATAGAAGAAAAAAACAAATTCAAATAAGAAAATCTCTGCATTTTTTAATTAATAGCAAAGCGTCACTGAAAATTTGATATCATTATTTTTAAGACCCGTATTTCTAATTCTTATAGCCATAAAGTGCAGTGCTGCGTCACAAACCTTTAACCCATTAAGGGTTTTTTGTATTGATATGTACTAACTTAAGATTTCTAAAAATATTTTCTGATGATTAGAACATTAAAAACATCAGAGATTGCTCTAAAAGTGCCAATCACTGGTGTATTTACTCTAGTACAAAATTTTCGCTAATCGTGTATTAAAAGACATATTTTTACAAAATATCAGCTATGATGCTGGAATGAACATAATTAACTATATGAAAATTCAACTTTGAAAGTTTAGTAAATTGTTTGAAATTTAAGAATTTCTTAACATGGCAGAATAGGGCAAATTTCCTCATAAATTAGGGCAAATTTAAGAGGCAAATTTCCTCCATTCATAGCAAGGGGCAAATTTCCTTCTTTCATTTTCCTCCATTCATAGGGCAAATTTCCTCCATTTTGAGTGATATTCTAATAGAAAAGATGTTAGACCACTTTTAAAATACCATTTAGGATACAGTTATGAATATCATTAACAGTGAATTTTATAATTTAAAAAATTCGCAAGTTATCGGAAATGTTTCCTTAACATTGCAGAATGGGACAAAATTTCACATAAATGCCTATTTTGAAGGATATTTATTCCACCATAAAGTTGTCAGACCAATTTTAAAATATCATTTAGGATTCCGGCTTGAACGTTATTGACTGCAAATATTCTAATTTTAAAATTTCGTAAGTTATTCCAAATTTAAGTTTTTATCAACATATATATAGCAGAACAGAGCTGAATCTTCCACATGAATTTGATTTTTCTGATCGTTACACTGAAAATAGTATGAAATTGTATGGAAACTGACTTAGTATCACTTCCGCAATTCCCATTTGCGCGAAGGCGTAAAATATTCCGATTTGCGCGTTCGGAAATTGCAGGACCGGGCGTGCAGGGGATTTCTTCCTTTTTAATTTGATAATCTGAGAACACCCGTAACTCGGTTCCGCGGCAATTGCTACTACGCACGTAAAAAAAAAAAAAAAAAAAAAAAAAAAACATCACCGATTACCCTTACCTCGCTGTGCATAAATCTGAGAACGCTCGTATCTCGGTTCCGCGGCAATCACTACCACGCACATAAAAAAAAAAAAAAAAAAAATATATATATATATATATATATATATATATATATTACTGGACACCTCTACCCCGCTGTGCATGAATCTAAAAACGCTGGTAACTCGTTTTCGCAGCAATCAGTATCACGCACGCATATACGCTTTGCGCACATTAAAAAAAAAAAATGGACACCCCAACTTGGTGTGTATAAATCTGAGAACGCATGCAACTCGTACTATTCTTGCATTTTTACTTTGTTCTCGCAAATGGGAAGAAAAATCGCGCAATTGGGAATTTTTCGCCACTTCGCGCAGATGGAAATCGCGCATATGAGAAGACACCATGAAGACGGAACTGACTCTAATAAAACAAATTAACCCTTTGAGTACTGAATAATTTTAAGATTTTTATGCCCATGGGACGGATTTAATTTGTCGCTAACACTTTCGCGATCGCATGATTTTGAATTTTTGACAGTAAGATCCGCCTGTGGGCGTTATTCTACCATGTTACACTATTTCAGAACAAAATTTTCTGTATTCACATTTATATTACAAATGGATATACATTATAATTTTATTCTTTCTAATCAAAGTATTTGTATCCATTGTATATTTCATTGTAAAATTGTGAATATTTATTATATATTTAAGAAAAAAATAGCATACAAATTAGAAATGAAACGCCCACTGGTGGAGTTACAGATTTTCAAATGGAGTGAATCTATGTCAGCGGTCGCGAAAGTGTTAATATGTAAAAGTAATACATTTTCTTTGGAATATACTTATATTGATGATATAAGTACATACTTGCCAACCATCTCATTATGAACCGTACAATTTTTAGTACCCGTTTTTTTTTCCCCACCAATAATTTTTTATAGTAATTTTAGTCTTATTTAATCGTAACAACATTTGGACAGAATAACTCTAAAAATATAGTGGTGTGAGAAAAGGGGCGTTTTTTCAGGGGGTGTTAACAATTGTACGGTTATTAATGAGATGGTTGGCAAGTATGTAAGTATGGTTGTACGATATCATAAACAAACGTCAGGCAATTGTTTGCGATCAACGCCCACTGGCGGGGGTGCCGCAAACATCAACGCCTACTTCCTAAATTCAGATGACGAGTCAGACTCGTCCACCGTAACTTCACCCAAGTAAGCAGATGACGAGTCTCACTCGTCAAATGTACCCAAAGGGTTAACAATTAGGATAAGATAAATGTAAATGTGTCGAACGGAAAAATGGTAGCCCTTATTCTTCAGATCTGACAATTTGTTCTTCGAACACTTTCTCTTCTGGCAGGTTATGCATTGCTTAGACGTTCGAGCCGTTTCAATTAAAGAGCGCACCGTTAATGTCTTATCCTGAAAAAAAAAAAAAAAAAAAAAAAAAACGGCAGTATAATACAAAAATGACTAAACTACAAAAAGTGACTACCTTCAGTTACACAATTTTATTACCAAATTGTATTTCGTAAGGTGTAAAACATTACTTAAAAACACAATACATAGTACACATATTCTTTTATACGGTCTTGTAAATAAAGTATTATTTAGTCTATATAGGCTAAGTGCACCAGTGATTGACACTTTTAGAGCAATCTCTGATGTTTTTAATGTTCTAGTCATCAGAAGATATTTTTAGAAATCTTAAGTTAGTGCATAGGGCATGAAAGACATTCAGAACCACATCTATGTTAAAATATATACATTTGATAACAATTATTATTTTTTTTAATGATTTTTTATCGGATACCCACTCAATGTTCCAGTAATTGACACTGCCAGTTTTTCATTTTATCAGTCATTGGTACCCTATGTTCCAGTGTTTGACACTGCTAGTTATTCATTTTACCTGTTAATAGCACCCTAGGCTACAGTGTTTGACATAAAATGTTAAAATTCTTATATGTAAAATATATGCTTTTATTATTTTTCTTATCTATTAATTATTTCAGGATACATATCAATTACTAGAGCATGCCAATCACTGGAGCACCTACCTATACTTTTTTTTTTATTAGAAAAAATATGCTTTTAAGCATCTTAATAACGTTTGTTAATTCTATTATGTGTAATGCATCATAAATGCGTTAAAATGCGCTTAAAAAAAAAAAAAAAAACTGCCCATAAGCTCCTTTACAAAATTCTTTTCTATGTCCCTGTAAAGGAGACATAAACATTATATACACCGGTAAAAACTATATAACTTACTCTATGTAAACTCACGAATAATTGCTCGAAATTTCACTTAATTTGGATGATTACGTGACAATTTCGGAAATTTTTCGTAAGATCCTGTATATTAATTATTAAGTCTAAGCTTACACTTTCTGCAGAAAACATGTTTTTAAGAATCTCAATAATGCATGTTAATTGCATTTTTTTTTAATGCAGTGTAACTACAATAAAATGCGTTTAAACAAAATTCTTCTCATAGGTCGTAATGATAAAAAATACTTTAGTGTGTCCCTGTACACGAACGATAAACAATATACACGCCAAAAACTATAGAGCTATTCTTTAACCACATTTCTTGCGACCGTGGAAGACTCTGCGCAAGTGCGGATTGAACGGGTCCAGTGTTAAAATAGGGTTGACTGAGAGAAAACAAGCGATAAGGGAACACCGAATAACTGGATGTTTGCCAAATAACTATCTCTCGGCCAATTTTGCATCACTCCAAACTTTTGATACTCGGCCTCACTGCTAGTCGTAGGAAACGTGGTCGCACTATATTTCTGTATGGCGTGTGAACATGTGTATCAATTTGCATGCCAAATGGGTGTTTATTGAGGGTGAGGCCGCTTTCGCGGTACAGAAAAATTCTCTTTATAGGCCATAATGATAAGAAAAACTTTGGTGCTTCTCTGTGCATGAACCGCAAACAGAACACACACACAAAGCTATACAGCAAATTACTTGTGGATCGTGAACATGTGTACCAATTTTCATGTTAATCGGGTGACTTTGACGACCGCTGTCGCAAGACTTACAGACAGACAGATCCCAAAATATTTTTTTTAAGTCACCTGCATGGAGGCCTCCGCTGACGTTTCGGTAATTTAGCACGTTTAGAAAGTAATAAACGTTTATATTTGTATTATTAAATAAATAAATCTACATAAAACTCAAAAATTCTTTTAATATATTTCTTAAGTAATATCTGAAATATATATGTAAAAAAAAGTAAGTAAAAAAGAAAGGATTAATAACAAAATTTAGTTGAATATTTTTTATTTATTTATTTATTTATTTATTTATTTATTTTTTATCATCTTAAGATAAATTTCGAAATTAAAACTGGCAATGTGTAAAATAAAATGTATATGAAAAAAATTCTTACAAATAATACTTTACAAATGTAATTTACTGTAATACTTTTTATAATGAACACAATATTAATTTCAGTGCACGAAAGTTGTCAAAGATTGCTTAAATGAGGTTCTGCCAGGCATAGACACCGAAGAGGAAAAGAGTCAAGCATTTTGCAAAAGCGAAAGTGGTGAAGACGAAAAGGTAAATTTATTATTATTATATTATTATTATTATTGTCTTTAATATAAACTGTAAGCCTCAAATATATGAAGCGACATGACTGCCACCCCTTTAAGCGATTCCATGTTGAAATATTGGGGGGTGGGGGGATTTTCCGAAAAACTTTCAGTAACTTTTCCTTGCTTAAGCGGTCGTTGCCACAGTATCCTCCATATTCCCATCCAAATTATAGCTGTGGGAGTCACCGAAACAGGGGAGCCATCCCCTTCGTGGAGGATCAAAATTGTGATGGCATGTCCCCGGACCATTTTCAGAAGTGCCTCCCAGACCATCGACAGTTACCTATAGTACAATACTAGTGCGACGTTAAACCCAACCAACCAACTTCATTGAATGGTTGGTTGGTTGGGTTTTACGTTGCACAAGTGCTGCGCAGTTGGGCAGTTGGCGATGGTCTGGGACACACCCCTAGGTCCGAAGACATGCCATCACAATTTTGATCCTCCACGGAAGGGATGGCTCCCCCGCTTCGGTGACCCCCAGAGGTATAATTTTTTATGGGAACATGGAGGACATTGCAGCCACGACAGATTTTACGTGCACCATCCATCATTACTGTACACGACGGTCTTTGGCCGGCTCGAGTACCGAACCCGCAATTTTCCAATTACGAGGCCGGCGCTCTATCGACTGGGCTACCGCGGCCCACCAACTTCATTGAAGCGACATCGTCGGCAGAAAACTCTGAGTTGCCTCTATGAATCAATCAAATGCTTCGAGTGTTGACATCATTCGAATGTTATTCTTCTTGGGCCTTCCGTGGCCGAGTGGTTATGTCACCACACTGCTAATCGTCTTTGAGCGTAGGAGAGCGGGTTCGATTCCAGTGCTGGTCCTGGGTGTTTTTTTCAATTCTTCGTATTGTAATTCTATCATTTGCTATCTGTCTTTATCTAACGAAGATTTACAAGCGGACTACGAGCCAAGCATACAAATCTGATCTATACGGATGGATGGATGGTTGGGTTTTACGTAGCACTAGTGCTGCGCATATGGACGATTGGCGACGGTCTGGGACACACCCCTAGAGGTGGTCCGGAGACATGCCATCACAATTTTGATCCTCCACGGAAGGGATGGCTCTCCCGCTTCAGTGCAACACCACCTGTAATAATGCCTCCCTGCTGAGCTCTACGTCACGTAAGATCGGCCGATTTCATCCAATCCCCAAGATCCAACATGTATCATATGAAGTGTTTATTGGATAAAAACGGCCGATCTTCCATGGCGTAGAGCTCAGATTGGAGGCATTATTACAGGAGGTGTTGTTCAGTGAACTCCAGAGGTATAATTTTTGATGGGAACATGGAGGACATTGCGGCCACGACAGATTTTACGTGCACCAGCCACCATTAGTACAGCGTCTAGAATAAACAGTGTGGAAAGCGGCGAATAAAATTGTACTAAAAAAATTAAGCCTGTTACCAGATGTCATTGTAATCGAAGCTAGTGCCACGACAACAAAACCGCGACTCCCTATTGGTTAATTATATGCTTAGATCACGTGATTAAACTGACGAAACTGGGAAAAGGTAATCAGGTCTTCTATTTGAGCAATAGCTTCGATCACAGCGACATCTGGGTAAGCTTAATTCTTGTAGCATCATTTTAACATCACGGTTATAGGCGATTGCCATACTGTTTCTTCTAGACGCTGTACCATTAGTGTACACAATGGTCTTTGGCCTGCTCGAGTACCGAACCCGCAATCTTCCAGCTACGAGGCCGGCGCTTTACCGACTGGGCTACCGCGCTGATGTATATGTGTTATGTGTTATTCTTTTGGCTCATTTCAACACAAAGCAAGGAGTGTTGCCCTCTCAATTCTGTGTCTCCTGGAATTGCTGCGATATTTGCTGCTTCGTGTAACAGCGGTTTTAGGGAGGCATACTATTGTAAAAATTCTTATGTAAAAAAAGGTACACTTAATACTGTTTTGTTAAATAAATCCTTGTCGAATCATGTTCTTACACTGACTAAGAACATGAATCAACAAGGATTTATTTAGCAAAGCAGTATTAAGTGTACTTTTTTAAGACGGGGATTATTGCTAGTGCTCGGAGACTTTTGCTGCGGAGTGCACGATCCGACTTGTGATCTACGATAGCTGCGATTATTACAATAGTATGCCTCCCTATATCATTTGAAATTCATGGAAATTGTAACTATTTTTATCGGATAGTAAAAATCGTCGGATAAACAAATGACAAATTTTAAATGAACGATGATTAATTAGAGATTTCATAGAGATACTTCCTCTGAAATAACACTGCTTTCTGATATATAATCTGACCGACTTGCAATTACCCAATTGCGTAGTACTAGTGCGACGTTAAACTCAACCAGCCAACTAACCTGACAGACTTGCAGGTAAAGTATGAATATGGAAAGGGTTGTTGTGTTGTTACCAGGATTATCTTCTTAATTTCAATCCTAATATAAAAATTCTCAAGAAGACTTTTATAATATATTTAAACTGAAATGTGTAAATACTAATATTTAATGTAAATGTAACTTATAAATAACATGGTGTTTCAGAAAAAAAAAAAAAAAAAAAAAAAAAAAAAAAAAAAAACTGCAGAAAAAGTGATTATGAAATAAACTAGTATAATAAAATTCTTCTACGTAAATAACAGAAATACATTTTGTAAAGCTTTAAGGGGTTATATAAGTTTCAAAGGCTTAATAAAGCACATTTTCTCGTTTCTTTCTTTCTTTCTTTCTTTTTCTTTCTTTTTTTTTTTTCTTATATATAATAAATAATTTTTTTCATTCAAAATTTTGAGCTTATGAAAGAGCAGCATTTAGACTATATTGAAATTTTATTTTTCCGACTGAGTGAAAATAATGCCTGGACCGGGAGTCGAACCCCGGAACTTTGACTTACAAGGTCAAGGCTCTACCAATTGAGCTATCCAGGCCGACACCCCGGTCAGCATTACTCACTCAGACAACCTTTAGGCAGAAACATCTCTGGTCTATCATGTAGATAGCTCAACAGAAATAAGCCGCAGGAAATGGAAAACACCATTAGATAATGGGAGAAAGAAATACAATTTTTATTAAAATCACACAATCAACTGTGGAAGAAAATCATATTTATTGAAATTTTATTTTCACTCAGTCGGAAAAATAAAATTTCAATAAATATGATTTTCTTCCACAGTTGATTGTGTGATTTTAATAAAAATTGTATTTAGAATATATTTCATAAAATTTTCATTAAAAATTTTGAAAAATTCAGCAGGTAGTTTTTAGTTTCCGCAGACCCTTAAAAAAAATAGTGAATGCGATTTCTCAAAATCCAATGCACCGATTTTATTGAAATATTGCACACTTCTTCAAAATACAATTGACTAGTGCTTGTGAAAAACGGAGGATTTGAAAAGAAAAATGTGAAATTTGAATTTTTGGCATGGTTGTATGGAAAAACAGTACAATTTTCGGCACCTTTTACCTCACGCCTTGTAAAATTAATTGTAATCGAAAGGAAAAAAAAATATTTTTTTTTCAAGCATTAATTAATTCTATTTAGAAAAAAGTGTGCAAAATTTTAATAAGAACGGTGCATTGGTTTTAAAAAATTGTGTTCTACCCTTTTTCTGAAAAGCCTCCGGAACCAGGACTCAGCGGTTGAATTTGCCAAAATTTTGAATGAAAATTTTTATCATAAATATACATATGTGTATGTATATATATATATATAAAATTTGCATTTATATATATATTTTTTTACAGTGTATGCAGGGTGTTCCTAAAGTCCCCCCCCCCTCCTAACTCGAAAATGATTCGGAATAAGGAAAAATGTTGAAACACGTTCAATGAATTCGTGAGGGGCCTCTTTTGGTGTAAAAAGTTTAGGCCCGGAGGGGGGGGGGGGGAGGGGCTAGAAGGGCAACTTTAAAATTTTTAGTAGGAAGATATATCTTTTGATACATCACTGGAAACGTCTCTTCAAAACAATGAGTTTGATTTAAATAGTTTCGCCTTACGATGATTATTAAAGGAGATACTTGAGTTTTTAGACTTTTGAAATGTGGATTTTATACTTATGTATACCCTTTAATAATCATTGCAGTACAAAACTATTTATATCAAATTCCTTGTCTTGAAGAGACATTTCCAGGGATGCATGACAAGACATATTTTCCAGTTTGAAATTTTAAATTTACCCTCCCTAGCAAAATTCACATTTCAAAAGTCTAAAAACTCATATATCTCCCTTAATAATCATCGTAGAACAAAAATATTTATATGAAAGTCATTGTTTTGAAGAGACGTTTCCCCTAACAGCACAGTTAGGCTTAACTTATCCACAGTACATCTTAAGGACGTTTCTAGGATGTCTTTTCACCCAGAAGACATCTTGAAGATATCCTGGGGAAGCGATGTGCTGTCTGGGATAGGGATGTATCACAAGACATACCTTCCTATTTGAAATTTTAAAGTCCTCCTCCCTAGCGGCCCCCCTAGCCTCCCAGTCAGAAACTTTTTTCATCAAAAGAGGTCTCATTTTTCTCAATTCCGACTTATTTTCGAGCAAGGAGGAGAGTGTGGGACTTTTGGAACGCCCTGTATGTATTTAATTTACATATTAAAAAAGGCGTCAAAGGCAGCACTAAAAATTATACAAAAATTATTTTGTTTTGAATTTTCTGAAACCTGTTAGGGCTTTTTAATTTTCTTAATAATTGTCTGTTCTGCTGCTCCCACCCAGTGCAGAGGAAGCGAAAGGGTACTTTTCACATGAAGAGTTATTTTTACAAATGCTTTTTCGTTACTTTTATTAGTTGTTTTTGTATTTATTAATTTTTTTTTCTTTTTGTTGACCTCGCCCACTTAAAGTCTTAAACCTATTTATTATTTTATATTCAAAACTGTATATATATATATTTACAATTTGTTTTACTATATACTTTTTTCATGTTTATTTCACAAAGTTCTTACTTTTAAATTTCATATAGGCTTACAATTCAATGAAAATAAACTTTTACAATTGTTTAGTGATAACATTAATCATCATCATCGTCATCATCAGTATTATTAATATTATTATTAATTTCAAGTTAGTTCTAATTATATTTATTGAAATTTTATTTTTCCGACTGAGTGACAATAATGCCAGGACCGGGAGTCGAACCCCGGATCTTTTACTTACAAGGTCAAGGCTCTACCAATTGAGCTATCCATGCCGACAACCGGTCAGCATTACTCACTCAGACAACCTTTAGGCTGACCGGTTGTCGGCCTGGATAGCTCAATCGGTAGAGCCTTGACCTTGTAAGTCAAAAATCATGGGTTCGACTCCCGGTCCAGGCATTATTTTCACTCCGTCGGAAAAATAAAGTTTCAATAAATATGATTTTCTTCCAATCAGTTGATTGTGTGATTTTAATAAAAATTGTAGTTCTAATTAATTTTGAATACAGCTAAAATCTGCTGCTGTTTTTTTTTTTTTTTTTTTTTTAACTGAAAAATATTTTCATTAAAATGTTTTATAGGAGTTCTAATATATGTTTTCAAAAGTTTTTATAATTTGTTTTTCTTTTCTTTATCAACAGATGTATGAATGCGTCGTGAGCCACAAAGATAAGATAGAAGTAAGTATAATTTTAAGGGAATCAGTTATTTGAACCATTTCGTAACATTTCTTCTAAGTACCGGGTGCCCCATAAATCTGTAGACATTACACAAGTTTATAAACATTGAAGGAATTGGTAAAATAAACGTGATTTGCGAAAAAGTATTTCTAGTGAAGGGATATATATATTGTAAAGAAAAAATATGAGTTAAAAATTTAGTCTCTGTATGAGAACAAATCACACGTTTCCGTGAAAAGTAATATTTATTTACATATAAATGTTTCTGGCATATAAATTATATTCTGTATGTCCGCCATCACCATGAATTACAGTTTGCAAACGAGTTACAACACCGATAACTACGGCTTCAGGCGGCGATTGTTATTTGAGGAAAAACAACTTTAACCAGTAACGCTTTATCCACGTTGTCAGCATCACAATTAAAACTTCATGTATGCACAAGTAGGGAAGAAAATAAGACATAAGGTGTTTTAATCGTAAAATCGTGAAAATTAGAATATTCTGATTTGCATATTTCTCGTTTCGCATGCGTATATCGCCCTCTATCGACAAAAAAATTAACTATTTTTTTTTCTTTACAAAAAAAAAAAAAAAAAAAAAAAAAAATCCTCCTTCACGAGAATAACTTTTCGTAAACCGCGTTCATTCCTGCCAAATCCTTAATTTTTTATTAATTTTTAAAATGTCTGCAGATTTATGGACATCCGGTATAATAGTCTTCTCTCAATGCAAGTACCCTTAAAGGAAGATATAGGTCATTGATATAGTAATTTATATGGATCTATCATCCCCATGTTATCATGCAAAGATTTTTGGTGCCAAAAAATTTTTTTGGCATCAGCAATTTACCGGTATTGAAACTCGACAATTGTTGTAGAATAGAATGTTGATAAATTTTTAAAATGCCGATGTATTGCGCGGCTTTCAACTGTACTAATAAATGGATGAAAGGAAAGGTAATAGGTTTTCATAAGTAAGTTATATTTGACTAATTTACGAAAATCATATATCTTGAAAATTTATTTTTCCAACTGAGTGAAAATAATGCCCGGACTCGGGCATTATTTTCACTCAGTTGGAAAAATAAATTTTCAAGATATATGATTTTCTGCCCAATCTGCCGATTGTGTGGAACGCCGTTCGTGTACTTGAAATGACATTTCCTTGTTTTGCCCGAGCGGCACTCGGGCAACTTTTTTTCTACTCTAATCCATTGATTTTCCGTATTTTTTTTATTGTGTAGTGTATAATGTTTCTAACAGATGACTCTAGTAGTTCCAGTAAAGTTAGAATTGCAAAACAAGTCGAAAGCGGTTTAAAGGTTACATTTTATTGCATTCTTGTATGCGAGTAAAGTCGCGAATTTTCAACAAGGCAATGTTTTGTGTCTCGCTCGAAAAGAAACGATTTTGGAAAACGGATGAGGAAAGAAACGGGATATTTTTTGTCCAGATTGTGATGTTGGACTACGCTTAACTCCCATAACTTAAGTTAAAATCTCCCCCCCCCCCCCCTTAACTTAAAATTTACCATACAAAAACTGAATTTTAAAAGGATAATTACTGTAAGTACAATAAAACATTTTCGATTCTAACATCCATTTTTATAAATGTTCTTTCCAGTTTGCCTTTTTCTTCTGAGAGAAACCATTTTTAAGGAAAAATGTATTTTTTCCAACGAAAATAAAAATTAGCATAATTCCTTAAATTCAATACTTGTAAATTATTCTGACTGCTAATTTGAGTTTATGTAACCGATTTCACCATAAAATTGTATATCAAAAATATGCTTATTTTTTTACATAATATGACGGAAAAAAAGAAACAGTTAAGTGGTTAATAAATGTAATTTATGAAAAATATAATTTTTAAAATCAGCCTCTTTGTTAGTATTATGATTTAATTAGCGTCTTCATATTTAATAGCATACTTTTCTTAAATTTTAATATTTTACATTAGTAAGTAATATGGAATTTTTAAAATTGCTTTAAATGTATAGTTAGAAGCGGCGTTGGTAAAGCTTGCTAGTATTGACGTATAAAAAAAGTTTAACTTAAAAGAAAAGAATAATAAAATTAAGTATTTTTGATTATTTTATTAAAATAATAATAATAAAATAAAATAAATAAATAAATAAATAAAGAAGAGAGAGAAAGAAAAGTGAATATCGGTGTTTTTCATTCACCTTTAGTACATAAATTATTCATATATTTTATTTGCTAAATTATTCGTGTGTATTCACTCGGCCATTAACGGGTAAAAATGGCCGTCATTCTTGGTGTAAAAAGGAATCACTTTTTCTTCCTCCATAATCAATCTATGTCTTATTACTATATCTATGACATAAGTGGTATACGGCACATCTGCATGCAGGGCAAATGATGATAACTCTTTTCTATTCAAGATGGCTGCTGCAGGAGCCTTATTGAATCTACCAAAACATTAGCTGGTGTGTTATTTCATTTATTTGGCAATTTTGAAACTTACAGTTACATGACTTTCGTCTCGAATGATTCATATTACATAATTTCGCAATAACAATACAGAATTTCTTAGATAATTCAGGAGTTGATCCAGATTTTAAATTTCGGGTTAATATTTTTTTTTTTTTTTTTTTTTTTTTTTTTTTGTGAAAAACAAAACATTTTTGTGAATTTTTATTTATTTATTTATTTATTTAATTTTTTTTTTTTTTTTTTTTGTGAAAAAAACAAAAAAAAGTATATAGGGTAAGTGCACCAGTGATTGACACTTTTATAGCAATATCTGATGTTTTCAATGCTCTAGTCATGAGAAAATATTTTTAGAAATCTTAAATTAGTACATATGGTATGAAAGACATTCAGAACCACATATGTGTTAAAATATATGCATTTGATAACATTTTTTTTTTTAATGAATTTTTATTTGACACCCACTTAGTGTTCCAGTAATTGACACTGCCAGTTTTTCATTTTATCAGTCATTGGCACCCTATGTTCCACTGTTTGACACTGCTAATTATTCATTTTACCTGTTATTAGCACCCCATGCTCCAGTGTTTGACATAAAATGTTAAAATTCTAATATGCAAAATATGTGATTTTCTAATTTTTCTTATTTATGAATTATTTCGGGATAGATGTCAATTACTGGAGCATGCTAATCACTGGAGCACCGACCCTATTATGTAAAACCATTCACTTTAAACCATTCTACATAATGTTTAATATCAAATTAATAAAATTTCGTCGAAACGATTAACCCTT
Organism: Salticus scenicus; assembly: GCA_963930645.1. NCBI lineage: Eukaryota > Metazoa > Arthropoda > Arachnida > Araneae > Salticidae > Salticus > Salticus scenicus. The sequence goes on from OZ005661.1 coordinate 209,903,788, forward strand.
TGCCGGTGATATTTCATTTCACACCTCTGATCAGTGTTGCCAAATTTGGGGACTTTTTTAATTCAATATCCACCACTAATTTTGAACTGTAATGTTTGCCTAATCTCTTCGAAGGTGATTCGTCCATTATGCACACCAAATACCACTCCTCAAAATCATTGGTGACAACCGAATATAAGAATCCCTAAATTTGGTTCTTCCGTGGAGATTCAAAATTGTGGTGGCATGTCTCCGGACCACCTCTAGGGGTGTGTCCTAGATCGTCACAGATTACCCATAGCGCAGTACTAATGTGACGTTAAAAACCCAACCAACCAACCAACCCCTAAATTTTGAAACACTGTTTAGAGCGCTTTAGAGCATTAGGGAAGGTAAGAGATTAATGAAAAATAATACAGAAAGCCTGGTAAATTTTTATAAAAGGATCAATTTTAATAAACAAAATATTGTGAATATAAACTTATTTCATAAATTTGAATTTTTGTAATCAAGTTCATGAAATACTTATTTTGGTAAAAGGTAATAAGGCTAAATAAGTTATTTAGGTATTTAGGTAATAGTACTTTTATATGGTAAAATTACCATAAAGGGTCCCTTTTTATGTATTTGTATTTAGTGAAGGATCCCATTTTATGAAGTGTAATTTTGTGAAGGGAACCGTTTTATAATGTGGAATTTTTTGAAGGGGCAGCAAAAGGGACTGAATTTTCGCCTGGATTAACCAGTGTAACTGTGTGACTTACATGGAAACATTCAAAAGGTGTAATCTTCAAAAAGTATTGAAAAAAATCTATGTGATTCTACTCTTCGTAAAACACCAGAAAATGAAAAAATTATCGGCTGAAATGAATTACAGCGACCAAAAAAAATTATCAAAATTAAGCATATTTGGCGATTTCACACTGCTAGGCGATTAATTTTGAGTACTTGGCGGAAAAGCAAAACACGGTTCTGTTCGTACACGGCAATCTCGGTGCTAGCAAACATATCGCCTAACAGCGCTAAATCGCCAAATATGCTTAATTTCGATAATTTTTTGTGGTCTCTGTAAATATTTTCAGCCGATAATTTTTTCATTTTCTGGTGTTTTATGAAGAGTAGAATCACATATATTTTTTTTCAATACTTTTTGAAGATGACACCTTTTGAATGTTTCCTCGTTAGTGGCATCTGCGATTAGGATTTTGGCTTTGTGTTTTCCCGGACATGTCATACCCCTTATATCATTCCTCTAAGATACAAATACTTATAGCCTGATTTTAAATATTAATCCTTTAAGTCTAATGACGTAACTAAGTATACGTCATTAATTTCTCCATATGGAACATCCGGGTGTACATTCCCATGAGAAATGATTTATCTCACGAATTTAAAATTCTAAGAATTTATCTTTTTATTTCTATCACTTTTATATGGTAAACAGTAAGAAATTGCAATGATAGATTAGACTGAAAAAAAATTCTCTAACTGACATCTAGAATCTAAATTGTGGCTCTACAAAAATAGTTCCATGTCATCCTTATAAATCCTAGTGCCCTTTGAATACGAGTTCTAGAAACCCCTATTAGAATTTCAGAGCGTTTGCCTAAATTCTCGAGGGCAAAGTTATTTAAAAATCTCTGCCAATAAATGAGACTACAAAAGGCGGGTTTCAGCAACTATAATCTTGGTTTATTATCGAATTCTAGAAAATCAAGCGAGAATTTCTCGCAATACAAAAGGTTCAGAATATTGTTTCACCATCTAGAAATGTGTAGACTAGAAATTCTTGATCATTTCGTCTATTCAATTTATTGGCGTGCCTTATGCACGTAGCTTAGAAATCTATATTTCTAGTTAAGGGATTTAGAAAATGATCACTTATTCGTTCTAGATGAAGGCGGTATATATATATATATATTTCTCAGTGTAGAATTACAGCTAGTAACCGGCAAAAGTGTTCCAGTACAGTAACTGACCATAAGAAATAAGTTATGGCCGTTAAAGTTAAATACTTTTTTCTCGAAGAAAAAAATAAGCCTTTAATAAACGGTCAACTTTCTGAATTTTACTGCTCTTTGTTACAAATACAGATAGTAGATTTTTTTTTTTCGAATAAGGGAGCTGGCTGTATAATTTATCGGTCAACGCTCCGAATTTTTCTAAAATTTACTAGAGTATAAAGGAAGGATTAAATTTGGATTAAATTTTCTAAACCGAATTTCTTATTTGAAATACTCTGAATGCAAAAATCAGCTTTGTTAGTTGCTGATGACACCTGCTGACACTGTGGCACCCTGAAGACGAACTCAAAATCTTTTACAAAGAAATCATTGAAGGGTTGGCAAAACGAGTAGCTCTCGGCAAAGGCCAGAGGAGAACATACTAGATATTAAATTATTATTTTGAAGGTTTTTTTTTTTTTTTTTTTTTTTTTTTTAGTTTATGTACAAAATATCAACATATAGTAATGCCTAAATAAGTAACTTTGCATTAAAAATGTATCTTTTCGTAAAAATATAAACAAATTTTAAAAAATCACTAATAATTTGGTAAGGGCTGATTTAAAATCAGTGTAAAATAATTCCTACTATATATATATGCATATATATGTATACATATATATATACTCTAACCAATCAGAAATTAGCACTTAAGTTTTCGTATTAGTTACAAGTGTATAGTGTAACCACGTTTCCTACGCCTAGCAGTGAGGACGAGTCGAAAATCTTGGAGGGTTTCCAAGTTGACCAACAGGTTTGAATTTAGTAAACATCCAGTCATTCGGTATTCCCTTATCGCTTATTTTCTCTCAACGAAAAGCTTGTCTCCCCTATTTTACTAGTGGACTCGTTGAATCCGCACTTGCGCAGAGGCTTCCATGGTCGCAAGAAATGTAGTTAAAAAGTAAATAGTATATGTTTTTAAATGCATTTATTCCCTCTTGTCCCTCTAAATAATCCTGTTTCCTCTAATTATTTCTTTAAAAAATTTTATACTCATTAAATCATGGAATTCCGAAAAAATGAGTCATACATATTTCTTTGTTCCTTTCCAGCTGAATGATGATGAGAAGGTACAGATGAAAGAATTTCTTGTAAGTTGTTTTTCATTATACATGTATAATATTAAAATTCATTTTTAATGGATAAATTTACTCAGTTTTCTGCACAAATTGTGAAATCATAACTTTGATTTAATTTAAAAATACAGATGTGTTTGTTTAGATTTATAAATATCACATACGATTCGATATGCATTGATTATAATAGTAAGAAACAAAAATGACTATAGTCGGCACTCGGCAGCAAAATTATTGAAACACATATCCACACTTTTCATATAATTTTTTTTTTATAATTTGATCGCCAGTTTTTATCGTCAACTTATTTTTTTATAAACAGCATAAGACCAAGATCCTGACTCGACAAATACTTATTTAACATAACAGTATTAGGGGTACATCTTTTAAGTAGGAATTATTGCTAGTGCTTCAATAACTTGCTGCCGACTGCTGCATGCATTAAGCCGGCCAGACGGCGTAGTGGTTAGCGTTCCCAACTCCTATGTGGTTGGGCCTGGGTTAGAACCACGAACAAGTCATGGATGTGTCGTCCCTGCTAGGGTAGTGATGACCGCCCAATGGGTGATCCTACACAAATGACCATCAATTCGGCGACCCCCCCCCCCTCTTTCCCGGCCAACACAAGTACCGCGCCATTGAGGAAAAATATATATATAAGTATTAAAAGTGAAAGTTTTATACTATTCCAAAAATATTCGTTTAAACATTTCAAAATGTTAAGGGGTCATATGAATTTTAAAGACTGAAAAAATAATACACATTTTCTATCTATATAATTTTTTATACAATAAATAAAAATTTTGAGCATGTAAATAAAGAGCAAGATTTAAACAGAATTATATAAAATTGTTATTAACAATATTTTAAAATTCAGCCGATGCGCCCTGGTTTTAGGAGACACCTTCAGAAAAGCGCTGGACACGTTTTCTCAAAAACAAAAAAAAAAAAAAAAAAAAAAAAGGAAAGAAAGAAAGAAAAACTGTTACACCGAATTTATTAAACATAGAAATGACTTGTACATAAACGAAAGATTTTCTTTTTTTTCGCTTACAACTATTTTTACAAGGCTAAACGTGCGATATAATGTACCAAAAATTGCACTGTTTCTGCATCAATGCCAAAATTTCAATTTATTTTTAAATCTCTTAGCTGCCAACTTTTATTTATTTATTTATTTTTTATTTTTTCGAAAATTTTGAATAGTAATTTTTAATGATATTTTTAGCAGTTTTCTTCAATTAAACGTGATGAACTTCTTTACAAAGATATAGTGGTGTTAAAAACTCGTACTAGTGGGCACCTATGAAATCCTTCTTTCAAGAGCTAATCCATTCTGTTTTGAAGAAATGTGCAAAATTTGAATATGGTCGGTACATTAGTTTTTGAGAAATCGTGTGTGCCGCTTTTCTGGAAGATATCCGGAAACTAGTATCTACCCGCAGAATTAATCAAAGTTTTTAATGTAAATTTTATAAAATATTGATTAAATTTTGCTCTTTTAAATGCTCAAACTTCTGGATATTTCATTTATTATATATAAAAATCTGATTTGAAACATTCACACGAATTCAATTACTCACTATTATACGTATTATACGCATTTTTTAGAGATAATGTGACCAGAAGACATAAAATTGGCCTAACGAAGTACAAATCTAAAATTTTTCCGGTAAGAGAAATTTGGTACATGTGTACAGACTTATAAAACTTGACTTACGTTCCCACTTCCGGTTTCCGATGTCCCACTTCTGTTTTTCCAATTTTCCCCAAAATTTGGAAAATTCATCTGTACACCAGACTTAACTCAATTCTGGAGTTTTGTGTTTGTGGTTCTATCTTTATTAGTTTTGGAGGTATGATGGCTAGAAGATTCCCTACATACATACACACACTGACCAATTGCCAAAATCTACTTTTTTGGACCCAGGTGACCTTAAGACCTGTAAATCAGACGAAAACTTGATATCTAAATTTTGGACCGAATACAATACTTCCATTGTCTAGTATCTACGGTATTCAGGTAATGAAAGTAAAAATAAAATAAAATAAAATAAAGATGACAATAATCTTCTGATAGAGAGAAATATTTATTTTATTTTATTTTTTCGGAGGGGGGGATTATTGCAGGACATTTTTTGTTTCATATTTAAGAAAGACTGTTAAATATTTGTTGCAAATGCTGATTTGTATTTTCACATACTCATTATGTGCAAAATAGTATATATATACAATAATTTACGTATATTTGATACACGGAATGATTTCTCTTGTAAAATAAATCTATTTGTAAATTTAAAAATGAGTTTACATTAATCTGTTTTTAATAATATTTTTATTAATTTTATTTTTAGAACAAAAATATTGGCATCATCAAAAAAAAAAAAAAAAAAAAAAACTGGAGTGACTCCACTCAACTTTCCAAACATTAATGGTTGCATAAATGAATTAAAAAAGTAAGACAAGTCGTTAAATAAACAAAAGGGAAAATTATAATAGGGGGTTTGAGTATTTTTATACATTGTTTATTTTACGCTATTGCGCTTCAAAGATTTTGAGCCCATAGATCATAATGATAAACAAGGTTTCACTGTGTTCCTGTAAAGAAGGTATAAGTGCTAGATTCACCAAAATCAATATAGTTGTGCGACTGTGGCCTATAATATGTGCATAAATTTTCAGTTCAATCGAATAAGGCGTTCAGATGCGATCGCACTTTTAAAAAATTTTGGCAAATAGACCATAACGATAAAGAATTTTTCTTTGCGTCCCCGTAAAAAGACTATAAGTGCTAGTACTCACCAACATCAATCAATAGGGTTATGCTATGGTGACTAACATACGTAACAACTTTCAGCTCATTTGAACAAAGCGTTTAAGCACCACACATATGTAAACGCACACACATACATACACCACCTTAAAAACAGCAAAAATGAACTGAGAGGATCTCAAAACGTATAGAAACATCAAAATTTCAAAGTCAGATTACAATATTTTTCTTACACATGTATATTCGGAAGGTTAAAAATTCCATAAGAAATTTAGCTTTATATAAAGACTATCTATATTTATACCGATAATATTAAAAAAAATTGCACATTGTAATACCTAATGTCTTTCATTATTATTATTATTATTATTGGCCACGAAGTAAGCTTTTTTTATAGATTGTTTAAAAATTTCGGATGTTTTATTACATTTATGTGGTATAGAATTTAATAACAAATATCTAATAACACACTGCTCTGCATGCAAATCGGCCCCAACACCATTTTTGCAAATTCTTATATGAAATGACCTCCTGAATCCAAATAGGATGCCCATTTTGCCCTATCACCCATCGTTTTTCGAGGACGCCCCTCAATTTTTATCATTTTCGGTCATTTAATGGCTATAAATTTGATTTGTAGGGGAGGAAAGGATTATTTTAACTGTTAAATATCTTCTGAGGGGCTATAGAATTGAAAAATTCTAAAACATAAACATTTGCAGCAAGGGGAAAATTTAGGGAGGGTTTTTCCACTGAAATTATAAATAATATTTATTATATTTAATTAATGAATTATTAATATCATTTATTATACATTATATTTTTCTGTTTTTAAGTGTTAAAATAATTCGTTTCTACTCTAAAAATCAAATTCATGGCCATAAAATCACCGAATAGTGATAAAAATTGGGGTAGAGGGTGGCGCCTAGAGAAAACGGTGCGTGATTGGGCAAAATAAGGGTCATATTCAGATTCAGGAGGTCATCAGTATACATATAGTTACGCTCATCACTGACTGACTCTGTCACGCTTAAAAGGGCTAAGAGGTTTCCTTGGACTCTGTCTGTGTGTGAACGCAAGTTGCCACCTCATTTTCATACTTTAGTTAATTTAAAAAAATCTAATTGTCCGATCGATAAGCTGTTTAATCCGACGGATTCGGGAAAAATTTCCCGTTTCGTTTGGTACCTTATACCGCCACTTCAAAATGTAGAAAAAGAGGGGGGGGGGGGAAGGCTAAAAAACCCATAGAAATAGCATGGGAAAAAAAGCAAAAAAAAAAAACTCACAATGTCAAGTGTGTTAAAAAAAAAGTAATAAGGGGACAAAATTGACTAGAAATTAATAACGAATAAATAACGAATTTTTGATTAGATTTTTTAAAATTAATTAAAATATGAAAATAGACATAGCTTTAAAATAGACACTTAAATTTTTAATTGTAGCCAGTTTTTCCCCCCTGCATAAAATGAAATATGCTTTCACGTGAAAAAAAAAAGTATATATATATATATATATATATATATATATATATATAATTATTATTATTATTATTATTATTAAATTTGCTCATGCATATGAAAAAATGACGACTATAAAATAATAATAATAATAATTTTAAATTTTAAAGGTAACGAAGAGATAAACAAAGTGAGAAAATTTCGCCCTGGCTTGCTAGCAAATGAATTATTTGAAGTGAGAAATAAATAAAATGAAATGATCATTCTTCAACGGGCGCCTTAGTTAGTCGCCCTACAACTAACTAGTTTTACATAAGAAACAGCAGGAATGGTGTGAAGGCTCGAAAATAATTTTTTTTTTCCCCCAGCGAAGTGTAATGGGCTTAAGTATAATTAAAGCCTGTTTTACAGACATCAGGGTTTAAAATATTTCCCTTCTTTTCATTTCCTGTTGTTTTTAATTAATTAGAATAATTTCATTTTTACAGCAATGCCTCAAGAAAATGGGCAAGAAGTACTGTGAATCCCACTGAATGGACGTGTTTATGGAAAGAAAACTTATTCCTGGAGATATTAACATATCTATTTACACGATGTTTACAGTACGCAAAAGGATGCATATTCTTTTATGAGAAATATTAAAAAATAAAAGAGCAATTGTTTTCAAACGTTTCTTTTTATTGTCTTCTTCTTCTTTTTTTTTTTTTTTTTTTTTTTTTTTTTTTTTATAAAATAAACAAGAACGAAAAATAATGCAGTTTGCATACATTATTAACACATTATAACTTAACCTAGCAACACACTTGTCCACAGAACATCTTGAGGAGGTCCATAGGATTTCCCTTTTATCCCTAGGACCTCCTGAAGATGTTTTTCGGAGAAGATGTGCTGCTAGGGATACACCCCGTGACAAAGGGTTTTTTCATTGATTTTTCATAAAATAACATTATCTAAATTGTGCTTATCATTTATTATTATCATAAAATAACACTACTCCCGGACTCATTTTTGTTTTAAGACTCATTTAGAAAAATTTTAAGACTAAACATTTTCTAATTTAAGACTACACTCCGCGAGAAAAAGATAGGAACAAAGGGTTTTTTTAAATTTTTCATAAAATAACATTATCTAAATTGTGCTGATCATTTAATTTCATAACAAAATATTATCATATCAAAAACATATTAAATACTTGAATCATATTCAAAATATTCATATTTAAAAATTATCATATTCAAAAATTAAAAAAAAAAAAAAAAATTCTTTGTTCCTATCTTTTTGTCGCGGTGTGTAGTCTTCAATTAGAAAAAATTTTAGTCTTAAAACTTTTCTAAATGAGTCTTAAAACAAAAATGAGTCCGGGAATAGTGTCATTTTATGATAATAATAAATGATTTAGATAATGTTATTTTATGAAAAATCAAAGAATAAACCCTTTGTACCTATCTTTTTGTCGCGGGGTGTACGTACTCGTTGCATCATTTAACACTTAACCCCTTACCTAGCGGCAAAAAATTACGCGATTCACTTCACATTGCCAACAATTTTCACACAGGCGCGCGTAGTTATGCGTTCACTGTTCCAGAAACATTACCTTTCTAATTCCTCCCACACCCTCATCGTCTCCGAAATAAGTAAATCTTCCAAAAACACTGCCACGGTCATTTATTGGTAACGAAAGTAATTTAGTTTTTCTCAGCAGAGGACTTAATCGTATTTTTTTCACACCCTCTTCACAATTAAGCTGCATTAACATTATATATATTGTGACAGCTGATATAACAAGGCTTGTTTGGAAAAAATTATATAGAGATATTTTATGAAATACTCCAATTTTATCTTTTTAGCTAAATTCTTATTCACATATTTTAGTAATATACGGTATCTTTTAGCAAAATGCTAAAAAAAAAAAAAAAAAAACTAATGGCAGTTTAAATCCTGTTCCAAATAATTTAATGAACTTCATATAATTAACCCCAATAAGATGTGATATGAATAAATTATTACGCACCTCATTTACCACAATAGACATACATTAGCAAAGCCATGTAACATGTAAAAGTTTTTGTTAAGTTTTAATCTACTTAATATTATTAAAAAGAAGTTCAATTAATCGCAGTCCATAGACCACAATGTATAAAATTCTGTAAACATTTTCTCAAAAAAAAGAAAAAGAAAATCTGTAAAAAATACGTAATAATAAGTTAAAAATCAAGTTAACACAAGTAGATTTAAAAATGTCTTTATCTATAAGCAAAAAAATTTTAAATATTACGTTCAGAGTTACAAACTTCATAAAATGTAACATTATAGGTCACTAAGCTTTTATAAACAATAGCTATAAAGTAAAACAATTTGGATTTAAGTTCATAGAGGAAGGAATGAACCTCCTGCGCTTCAATTCAATCCACACTGATTTTCTTCATAGCTGCAGCACAATTCCCATTCGACAAAACTTTTATTCATATATTCATTAACTGTTTAGTCATGTATAATTTCATCTGAATACACTATTGTCTGTAATAGTGAAAAGCTTATTGACCTATATTGTTATATTTTATAAATTTTGTATATCTAATTGTAATAGTTTTAATTTTCTGCTTTTATATAAAGACATTTCTTAATCTATGTGTGTTAAAATGATTGTTAACCTATCATTTATAAAAATCCTATTTCGTATACATGTGAGAAATTATAATTGCTACACCCATAAGAAAGTTTATATAGTTCTTGCGACGATGATCATTAACATGCCTACCTAATTTTATCTTACTCTAGAGTTTATACGCTAGCGCATTTCAAATAAGTTGAGTCCATAGAGAAACACTCATTAACCAGTTTTTAATAAAACCTTGTATGAAAAATTTATTTCCTAATTTAAAAAAGCAAATCATTTTGTCTGTGAAAGCAAAATATGTATTTATAATATTTGTAGTTGTAGGTAATGGAAGTCGTGTGGTTGTTACATGTCAAAATTTTATTTTATTTATTTATTTGTTTTATGTGAAAAATGCCCACTTGATGAAATTTTCTTTAATTTTTGAGATATACGAAACACAATCGTTTTCAGTGAAGATTCTTTTACGACTCAGTTACGACTGTAATCAGGCGTTCGATAACAAATTGTGAAAAAGCAAAAAATAATGTTTGCGATCATAGTATATTACCAAGAGAGTGAAATGGTCTGTAACTATAGAAAATGTTATTATACACCATATGCAATTTTCTTTATACATCTGTGTACAAATAGCATGTCGTACACTGTAAAAGAAAAAAAAAAAAAAATAATAATCTGTGTGTCACTCACATGACTTTCTCTTACCTTGAAATTTAATACTGTAAGTACGGATTGGAGATTAAGGGTTAAGATAACGAGTATTGTTATTTAAACCTACGTTAAAACAATTCGAATTAGGCTTCGGAACAGTTTTATATGATAATTAGTTCTGTGTGAGGGGGGGGGGGGTGCTGCCCCCCTCAATCCCCCGTTTCATTACTGCACCTACATTTATAGAGAATTCAAATCTGCTATTAAGCTTAAAAGTTCACTTAAAATTATTTAGACAACTTTCACACGCATTATTCCTTGACATTTATCAATCTTGAACAAACTTTTCTAGTAACAAACGTATTCACTTCAAAATACATCATTTCGATCGGCTGAAATTATTTGTTTTTAATTTACTCTAACAGACGCAGGCAAAGATCAAACTGTAAAACTTGACTCCAGTATTCAGGAAGCCTCTAAGCGTGTAAATATACAAGAAGCCAATCAATGAATATTTAGCTAAAAAAAAAAAAAAAAAAAAAAAAAAACATTATTTACCATGTGGCTTTGAGGAATTAATTTCAATTCTTGAGCAGCTTTCCTGGACATGGTAAAATAGTATATGATATAGTATATTACAGTAAAGCACTTCCACTAACAAATAAAAAACATGTTCTGGCTTAAACATTGGCAGCCCTGTATAGCTTCTGTAAGTTATGTATACATCACATGGTGCACATAAATATAATCCTATATTAATAACACACGGCACAACCTAAAATACACTTCCATCCATTTTCAAGTACTGTCGCATCATAATCTAGCTCTTTTGTGTAGCCCTGTAAACGAATAGTGAATGATTTCTATACCATATTCTACATGAGACATGTTTTTACGGATACAAATATATATATATATAAACGTTTCATTTGGTTTAATGCAGTCTATAGATGTTAAACTCTACTTACCTGCCATTTCCCCCATGGACGCAATGTATTTGAATTCTCTTGGGTCTCTACACGAACCATTTGCTTGATCTTAACGAAAAGCTTAGTGCAGCATCCTTATATGATAAACATTTAGAATACCATGTTTGGAGTTCCTGCTATAATTTGTTTTTGAGATATGCTGATAACAGACAGACAGACACACACACATACCAACCGCTAAAAACTTAATATTTAGATTCAGGTGACCTCAAAACGTGTAAATATAACAAAAACTCAATTTCGAAAATTTGACCCAACAACAATACTTTCTCTGTCATATGGGTAAGAGAAAGTAAAAGCCCAGTATAAGTAAGCAGTCATAGCCTGTAAATTGATGTCATGCACTTATAATTTTGGAATACAGGCTTTTTTTATTTTTATTTATTTATTTATTTATTTATTCATTATTATTATTACTATTATTATTTATTATTTTTTTTTACGGGCAAAAGCTGTTAATCTACACAATTTTCTCAAATGTGCCATAAAAATGTACTTTTACCTTCGAATCCCTTTAAACGTAAAGTATTAGCTTTTCAGTGACGTTATATAAAAATCACTTCCTACTTGAAATTGAAAATATAGTTGCATTTTTATTGTTTGAGAGAATTTATTTATACATTCACACAAATAGCGATTGGTATAACAGAGATATCGTTTTCTTATTTAATTCAAAAAATTTAAAATTGTTTGCTTGTCACAACGTAAAATTACGGAGAATACATCATTTATGGTCCAAATGTTTTTTTTTACGGGCTTTCACTAAGAAAAAATTCTGTAACTGACATCTAGAATCTAAATTGTGGCTCTAGAAAAAATAGTTCCACGTCATCCATATAAATTCTAGTCCTCTTTGAAAGCGAGTTCAAGAAACCCATATTGATATTCTAGAGAGTTTGTCTATATTAGCGAGGTCAAACCTGTTTGAAAATGTCTCCAAATAAATACGAACCAAGAGGCGGGTTTCAGCAACTATCATCTCTGTTTATGATCCAGTTCTAGATAATCAAGGGCGAATTTATCGCCATACAAATAATTCAGATTATTCAGAATATTGTTTCACCCTCTAGAAATGTGTACACTAGAAATTCTCGATCATTTCGTCTATTCAGTTTATTAGCGTGTCTTATGCGCATAGCTCGGAAATCTATATTTCTTTTTAAAGGATATAGAAAATGGCCACTTATTCATTCGAGATGAAGGCGGTATATATTTTTTTTCTTAGTATTGCATAGAATCTCTGCAGCTGGGCTTTGCCCGTAATTTTGCTTGCATTTTTCTAATAGTGTATATAAAACAAATATAAGCATTTTTTTTTTTTTTTTTTTTTTTTTTTTAGATCTTCATTCAAAATTTCAGAGTGTTTTTTGTTAACACATTCTAACGAAATTGCAAAGCGTTTATGACTTTAGTTTGTCTGTCTGTGGAGGGTTCTCACTCCCGTAAATATTCATCAAATTTCTTGACACGAATACATGTTATTCAAGTTCACTATGGAATATTCTTTAATGAAAATAGGGGCAAATATTTCCAATGGTTTGTATACAGGGACACTTGAAATAATTCCAAAACATTGCGTACTATAAAGAGGTACTCAAATCTATTTTACACACTGCAAAAAAAAATAAATAAATAAATAAACCTGTAAAAGTACAGGAAAAATCTGGCAGCTGGGGTGCCAGTATTTCTCCGTCAAATATACAGTTTAAAACCGCAAAATTGTATCACTTACATATATTTTACGCAGAAATCCTGTACATCAAACAGGTTTTTTGTTAAAAGTACAGTTTTGTTCTGTATATTTGACGGAGAAATACTGCCACCCCAGCTGCCAGATTTTTCCTGTACTTTTAACAGATATTTTTTACAGTGTATAAATTACATTTGAGTACCTGTATTTTGCACAAATCACAATGAAATTATGACATTTATTATTCATATGCACAAAAAATATTTTTTATTATAGAATATAGTACAATTAATATTATAATTCACAGGGTCACACAAAAATGTTTTGTTATACATTATGGGATGTGATTTGAAAATTTCTGGAATTGAAATTTCGTAATATAAATTTCGTAAATTTCGAAAAATAGTTTAAACTTTTTTATTATATTTCTTTGCTGCATGAGAAACATCTCATATTAAATTTAGCTTAAACTATAGCTTAACTATAGGGAAAGCTTAAACTACTGGGACTTTGAAGTTCCAGTGTAATCCTGCAGTAAATTTAGGCTATACTGTGGAATTTTTTGGATGGGACTTTAAAGTCCCGGTGGGATACAAAGGGTTAAAGGTATTGAGGAGTTCTTATGAAAAATACTCACATAGAAAATTTATACGCCACGTGTGTGGGAGAGAAAGTGTTACTCCTACAAATACAAATTTTTTATCCTCATCGACTGTTATTAATATAAATATGGATATATATATATATATATATATATATATATATATATATATATATATACATCCCACGACAAAAAGATAGGTACAAAGAGTTTTTCTTTGATTTTTCATAAAATAACATTATCTAAATTGTGCTTATCATTTTTTATTATCATAAAATAACACTATTCCTGGATTAATTTTTGTTTTAAGACTAAAATGTTTCTAATTTAAGACTACAGTGCGACAAAAAAGATAGCAGAGCTGCCAACGAAATCCGGCAAATTGTTAGTACCGCCCCTTTTCCTACACCACTTAATTTTTAGAGTAATTCTCTTCAAATATATTTGCGATGAATGAAGAAAACAAATACTACGATAATATTTTGTTATGATAATAAATGATCAGCACAATTTAGATAATGCTATTTTATGAAAAACTAGAAAAAAAAAAAAACTTTGTTCCTATCTTTTTGTCGCGGAGTGTAGTTTTAAATTAAAAAAATTTTAGTCTTAAAATTTTTCTAAATGAGTCTTAAAACAAAAATGAGTCCGGGAGTAGTGTTATTTTATGATAATAATAAATGATAAGCACAATTTAGATAATGTTATTTTATGAAAAATCAAAGAAAAAACCCTTTGTATCTATCTTTTTGTCGCGGTGTGTGTGTGTGTGTATATATATATGTATATATATATATACATACATTTGGTCATCGCAAATCACTCTCCTATATTTTCCTTTACAAATTCACTCAGTACAAATAATTTATTAAAATTATTAATTATTAATTTTTTTTCCCATGATGAATGCAGACGATTTTTTTTTTTTTTTTTTTTTTTTTTTTAAGAAATATAAATGTCTAAAGAATTTCGTTTTTTTTTGCGCTACTAATATCTCACAGCCTCACACAATGCTCTTTTTACTTTCTCTTATTCATATAGATAGAAAAGGTGTTGTGTTTTGGGTCAAATTTTCGAAAATGCGTTTTTGTTCTATTTGCACGTTTTGAGGTTCCCTGAATCAAAAAATGATGCTCGTCTGTGTGTGTGTGTGTAACTGTTATCAGCATATCTCAAGAACAAATGATAGCAGAAAGTCCAAACTTGGTATTCTAAATGTGCATCATGTAGGGATGCTACACTGAACTTTTCATTGAGATTAAGCAAAGGGTCCGTGTACAGGGACATCCAAGATAATTCAAATACTTTGTTGATAGGAAAATTTCTGAAAAGTGCAGAGTAACATCTCTAGGCTGACTTAAACTAAACGGAATGAATAGAATTTAGTATGCTCATAAAAGCATGTTTTGCGTAATGGTATGGAAATCATTCACCATTCATTTACAGGGCTATCCAAAGTTTTTGGGTATATTGGGGCTATACTTGGAAATTGTAGGAATCGTAATTCCTTTTGTGTTAAATGCTTTTCAAGTAAAACTACTTTTAGATACAAAGTCTTCTTAATAGAGCATATTGAGTATAGACAATATACAGGGCTGCCCAGAATTAAGCAAAACGTTCTTTTCTATTGAATGTAATTAATGGAAGTACTTTGTACATTTTACCCTATCGACGAACACCACAAAACTAATTTTTCATACCCAAACTGTAATTAAAGTATTTTTTGATGCTCTATTTTCAACTCTGTTTTCTTTCTTTCTTTTTCTTTTTTTTTTTTTTTTTTTTTAATAATACAAAATTCTGAGGTGGCCTAATTAGGAAAGTCTAATTACTTTCTCTTACCCATAGGGTCGAGAAAGTATTGTTTTAGGGTCAAATTTTAGAACGTGAGTTTTTGTTATATTTACATGTTCTGAGGTCCCCTGAATACGAAAATCATGTTTTTTAGCGAATGGTCTGTGTGTCTGTTATCAGCATATCTCAAGAACAAGTAGTAGCAGAAATTCCAAACTTGGTATTCTAAATGTGTATCATATAAGGATGCAACAGTAAGCTTTTTGTTGAGATGAAGCAAATGGTTCGTGTACAGGGACACTCAAAAGTATTCAAATACATTTATTTCATCTATGGGGGAAATTGCAGGTAAGTAGAGTTTAACACCTATAGACTGCACTAAGCCAAATGAAACGAATATATATTTTTTGGAATACAGATAATCAACTGGGGAAAAATAAATTGTGTATGTAGGAACCTTGCCTCTCCCACCTGGGAGGAAGTCCCCTCTTGAGGGGAGTAAATTTTCATGATGGGTATCCTTAAAAAGAGCTCGCCAATACCTTTAAAACGAATGGTTGAACCATCGATCTGCGATAATTAAAAATAAAGCTATCGATTTTTTTTCATTTTCAATAACAACAACAACAAAAAAAAAATAATAAAAATAATAAAAATAAATAAATAAATAAAATAAATAAATAATTTTTTATTTTTATTTATTTATTTGTTTATTTATTTTTTTTTTTTTTAATGTAATATTGAGAATAAATTCAACTTTTTATTTATTTATTTATTTATTTTTTTTTTTAGTGTTATACTACTTCTCTAATATGAAAATCGTCTGCATTATCATAAAAGATAATTTTTTAAAATAATGATTTTAATAACTTATTTTTCAAAAACAGAATTATTTTTTAATAACCGAATTAAATTCTACATAAATGTAGGTGCATTAACGAAACGGGGGGTTGAGGGGGGCGGTAGCCCACCTCACACAGAACTAATTGTCATATAAAACTCTTCCGAAGCCTAATTTGAATTGTTTAACACATGTTTACATAACAGTACTCGTTACCTTACCTCTTAATCAGCAACCTGTATTTATAGTATTAAATTTCAGGGAAAGAGAAAGTCGTGTGAGTGACACACCAGATTATTTTTAGAGGTTAATCTGTACGTATATTTGTTATCAGCATAACTTAAAAATAAACAACTGCAGGAAATTCAAATTTGGTATTTTGAATTTCATATTAGGTTACCACTTAAAAATGTATTCAAGACTGGCAAGCTTGAAAGCAAATTAATAACAACCTAGATTTTTTCCTTTAAAAAAAAAAATAATAATAATAATTCTATGCACTGTAATTGAGCGGTGGGTTGAGAGGGACGGTACCCCCCCCCCCTCGCAAACACACATAATTACATGTAAATAAAACTGTTCCTATTTTAAGAGTACTTTTAACTTTATTATATTATGCTATTGATCTTAAAATTTAATATGCAATCTATCATTATAATATCGAAATGCAGGGTAAGAGAAAGTTGTGTGAGTGACACACCAGATTATTTTTATTAAAAATGAAAAATATTGATAGCTTTGTTTTAAATTATCACATATCAATTGTTCAAACATTCGTTTTAAAGGTATTGGCGAGTTCATCCCAATTATACCCAAATAGAAATTTTGCCCCCTCGGGGGTAAGCTTTGCTCACCATGCGTCCAAACGTTTTCCTATTTGGTAATTACTATAACAATTAATTCATTTTAATTTCATATTGGTTCGTTAAAAATAATTCTCGTTGTTCACATTTATTGTAAATTTTGTCTTGTACACCGCCATCCTAAAATTAAAATAAATAAGTAAATAAATAAATAACATTTCAACCTTCTCAACCCTTACCCCACCAAAAAAAAAAAAACTTTTCCGATACTATCCGTTTTGATAGTGATTATTATTAATTTTCTTCTTCTTTTTTTTTTTTTTTTTTTTTCCTTTTTCTTTTTCGGGCCGCGGTAGCCCAGTTGTTAGAGCGCCGGCCTCGTAATTGGAAGATTGCGGGTTCGGTACTCGAGCCGGCCAAAGACCGTCGTGTACACTAATGGTGGCTGGTGCACGTAAAATCTGTCGTGGCAGCAATGTCCTCTATGTTCCCATCAAAAATTATACCTCTGGAACTCACCGAAGCGGGAGAGCCATCCCTTACGTGGAAGATCAAAATTGCGATGGCTTGTCTCCGGACCACTTCTAGGGGTGTGTCCCAGACCGTCGCCAGTTGTCCATCTGCGCAGCACTAGTGCGACGTAAAACCCATCCATCCATCCATTCTTTTTCTTTCAAAAAAAAAAAAATAATAATAATAATGAAATTCTGGCAAGAGCAGAATTTAGTAGGACTATTAGTTTTTTTTTTCCTTCAAATTATAACATCGCTTTCAAATTATTCAATTATATTTTCGATAAATGTCCAACTATCGTAAAACTAAGTATCGTAAAAATCCGTAGATTGAGACTAATAGTCCTCCGTCCTAAAAAAAAAAAAAAAAAAAAAAAAAGAAGTCCTCCAAAAAATTTTTAGGCACTAGTTTATGTCAAAGGGCAACTACATATTAATTCGTGCGAAATTCTGTGCAGTAATTCCTGAGATAACAGATGCCACAAAATGTTTGTCACACACACAGAGAGATAGGCAGAAATTTTCTAAAAATGGTCAAATCTTGTTCTAAACCTTTCAAAACATGTAAATCTATCGAACACCCGGAGTTGAAAATAATCAACTGAAACCAATATCTTCTTCTATTGAATATAGAAGAAAGTAATAATCTTAAATGTGTACATTTATACGACATTTTGTCCAATACTGCCTTTAATGGTGTCAGTTGCTGATGGATAAGCACCAAAAGTTGATAAACAAGGTGCAACAGAATATAGCTTTTTCTAAAATTCTCTTCGTTAATTCTGTACTGATAAGTATAAAGGATTTAAGTCCAAAAATGTCGATTTTGAGTTAAGTACGTAGTCAGACTCAGAAAAAAATTCTCTATCGATTGGTATAAAGGATTTAAGTCTATGTCATTTAGTCTCTGAGAAAATCCATTAGTAAAAAAAGATTCAAGTCAGAAATTTAGCATTCATGTATGGTATGAAATATTTAATTCAATTTTTTCCCCGATATTAAATGAAGGTTGACAATCATTGAATGGTATAAAGGGTATAAGTCAACGAAATCCCTTTTTCCTAATCGATTCTTCTGATTAGATTTTAATTAGTATAACTTTATTTTTCGTGTCCTGAAAAATCAAGAATATGGACTTAAATCCTTTATACTTATCAGAACAGAATTCTCGAGCTAGAGTTAGCAGAATGTTTTTGGTGCGCACACAGACTGACAGACAGAGAGATAATTTCTAAAAATGGTCAACTCTAGTTTAGGATATCTAAAAACGTGTAAATCCATCAGGAACCGGAAGTCGAGTTTTTTTTTTTTTTTTTTTTTTTTAAGGATCTAGCATTTTCTTACTTTCTACTGAATATAAAAGAAAGTAAAAATATACTATTGATGTAAATGTGCAATTATGAACAAAAGATTAACATGCTTCAATGTCAATTGCCATAAATCTTTCTAATCTTAAACAATGAATATAACTTCAAACTAATATATATTATTAAACACTGTACTTAATATATCTAACGTATTTCCCCCAAATTTTACAATCATTCATTGTGTAAGACGTATTCATATAAAAACTCATTTATTTTAACCATTATCTAAAATGTCCATTTATTTGCGTTTTTGAGTTTTCTCCATTGAATCGTCAAATTTCCTTGAGATGGAACTTTTTTTTTTTCTTTTTAAGAAATGAAGAAAAAAGAAAAGCGGACATGCAATTTTGCAGTTAGCATTATAAGCATGTTACAAAAACAGCAGAATAAAAGATTCTTTTTTATTTGTTTAAAGTGAGAAGGACTGAAGTATTCTTATGTCCGTCGTATCCATAAATGACCTTCTTCAAAGACAAAAGATTAAAGAAATTGTTATTTGTTTAGTAAAATAAAGTGAACATCAATCACGAAAAGTCAATTTATTTCTCCTCTCATGTATTGTTCCGGAATTATTTTCTAAATTTACAATGATTGCAATATTTTGTAATAAAGTTTGAGAAAAAGAATATTTTCTTCTGTTTTTCTTTTTTTTAGAGGAATATTTAAATATAAATTACTTTCAATGACGATTATTTTTTTTTTCTTTGATTTTGGATATTTATATGCGATCGGCAGACGATTTTCAAATTATTTCTCTTTCATTTCAGTTTTAGCTGAAGCAAGAAGTTTTTTAGCTGAAACATGAAGGTATTTATAATTTTTGCTGTAACTGTAGCCTTTTTGGGAGTTTCTAATGCTGAAGAGGACAAAAAGACTAGAGTTATGAAATTCTGGAAATGCATCACTTGCAGTAAGGAAAATTTTCATTTGTTATAAAAGTGTTTTATATAGATGTTTTTTAAACTAATTTTATTTCATTATAAATGCCTTTTTTAAAACATCAATTTCCTTTTCGAATAATAACATTGAATGTTTTCTTAAATAAAAAAAATAATTTTTGTACTTATTATTATAATTATTTATTATTATTATTATTATTACTAGTATATAATACCGTCAAAAATGACGGAATGTGAAATCAGTTAAGGTAGTGAATCAACGAATGCTTTGCCAGTTTCGCTGGACACTATATTTAAAGGGGTCTAATGTGCAAGTTGTACCTGACGGGACTAATGTGCAAGTTGCACCGAACGAACAAACTATTTCTTTTAACGAAAATACCTACTAACCCTGGACGATAGGTCTAATATAACGTATCATATTATCTATCGTATTTATCGTAATATAACTCAGTACTTTTTTCGCTTCCTTCTTCGACTCATTTTAATAAGTATTTTTTATATGCATGGGCAAATTTAATATTTTTTAATTTTTCGCGTGAAAACATTATTTTATCTTATGCCCCCCCCCCCCCCCAAAAAAAAAAAAAAAAAAAAAAAATACATATATATATATATAACAATAACTGGTAAATGTTTTTGGCAACAATCATAAATTTAAATGTCCAGTTTTGAAATTATTTTCATATTTTAATTAATTCAAAAGTATCTAATCAAAACTACGTTACAAATAAGGTACTATATTTGTAACGAAGTAACCTTAGGTACCTTATTTGTAACCTTATTTATTTTAACTAATTTGATAAATATGACGTCACAAACAACTGTTTGTTTATATCAGATAAGTACATTATCATAATTGCAAGAAAATGATGCAATTACTATTAGCCCATAATTTTTGAGATTGAATTTTATGTTACCTTTTAATTTTATCCTCCATGGGTATTTTAGAATTGCAATGGTAGTTACAAACTTTCGTTGAAATCTTTTTACATATTGAGATTAAGGGAAAAGTGCAAGCACAAAAGATGTTCAGTTTTGAAAGACCTTTCTAATGATGTAACATTTATGCAGATTAATTAAAAAAATAATAATAAATAAAAATACATAGCATTTCTAAGAAAAAAAAAGGCTACCAAAAGTCTCTGTTTTGAAGCGGTTTATCGGAATTGTTCCTGACAGAAGATGGTCATTATTATTATTATTTATTATAACTGTTTTCAAATAATTACTTGGTCAGCGCCTGCTTGGTATTTACACATGTTTTTCCAAATTTATTTAGCCTCGCTTGTTTGGCTCGCATGCCAGTTTAAATTACTAAACACATAATATTTCAGAAACAATAGCATCACCTTTTACATCATAACATTCACATGTTTCAAAGTCCAGAAGTCTCCCAAGAAATTAAAAATGACATATTACCTAATATTTAAATTCAAGTTTTATAACAATTAAAATTTATTTAGTTATTTTATGATTTTTTTTTTTTTTTTTTTTCTCGTGGCATAAAATTCCGCATGGGAACGGAAAAAATTTCTTCTTATATATATATATATATATACAGTCGGTAACAAAAGTGTCCGAACACTAGCAAAAATTCCTATGTAAAAAAAGTACACTTCAAACGATTTTGTTAAATAAATCCTTATCGAATCCTGTTTTTAGTCAATTCATGATTCGATAAGAATTTATTTAACAAAATCGTATGAAGCGTACTTTTTCTACATAGGAATTTTTGCTAGTTGTCGGAGACTTTTGTTACCGACTGTACGTATAAGAAGAAATTACTTAAACATTACTTTCTGGGTGACTAAATTCAGGAAAATTATCTGTTTATTCAAGATTTGTTTTCTGCGATCGTAATAACTACATTCTACGTATTTATATACCATACTGATTTTTTATTTTTTATTTTTATTTTTTATTTATTTATTTATTTATTTTTTTGGTAACGTGGTTATCCTTTTTAAACGAACCATTGAATTTTTTAAAGTTTAATTTATTCTCTAAATCAATAAATAAATCTCCCAAAGTCGTGTAACTCATGTAATAATTAATAATAATCGTAATAATAATCATGTAATAATAATTGTGTAATAATTTCTTTTTCCCATTACATTGTTGCAGCTGTATTGTAATATTTTTCTGTTAAATTATCCCTTTCATTATTATTAATATTATTTCATTCGTTTGGAATCACGGATAAAATTTTGCTTTGTTTATTTCAATACATTGTTCTGTATTGTTATGACGTTACTTTTAAGTGTGAACTCTGGAACACAAAGGTTAACTTTATAGTGAAAAATAATGTAAATTACAATTAATAATCCAAATTCCGAAGAAATAGTAACTCATTATTTTATGAAAAAATATTTTAAATTATTTTTCTCCCTTTACATTTAAAAAATATTCTTGGAGTTTTCCTATCAAAGAGTTAATATTATTTACTTACTTTAATTTAATTTGCTAAGACTATTGCTGCATAATAAGTTTATAAATTAACAAATATTGAAAATAATTAATTAATATTAACAAATTAAGTCATTTTCAAAATTTGAATAATATGACTATGCGTTTTTTAAACTGTTATTATTATTGCTGTTATTATTATTATTATTATTTTTCACTGAAAAATTCTTTCAGCGTAATTTTTGATACAAAACATCGGCTCAGAAATAGAAATATATATCCATGTATAAAGTCTAATGTTATAATAACTTATAATATTAGACTATTATAATAACTACGATGATATAATAACTACGATTTCTATTATAATAACTTATGAAAGTTTTACTAAATATAACCAGACTTTTTACTAAAACACATTGCATTTATTTTCTTTTGATCATATTCAGTAAGCAAATTAAATTTCTCCCAAGTTCAGAATTTTCCCAAAACTGTATAGAAATTTCAGTGTCAAAAACTGTTTCTCAAATAGTGTCCAAAGATTCCCATCCATCTCATAAAACTATAAGGGCCGCGGTAGCCCAGTCGGTAGAGCGCCGGCCTCGTAACTGGAAGATTGCGGGTTCGGTACGCGAGCCGGCCAAAGACCATCGTGTACACTAATGGTGGATGGTGCATAGGCTGACCATATGTCCTCGAATCTCGAGAACAAAACTACCTTCGTCCCCAAAAAATTACAAAACATTTGGGGACGCCGGTTATAAAGTTATTAATGTTTTAATATAGTAATTTATTTTATGTGTAATAAGTTCTTTTAGGTGCTTTATACATAAAAATTACTAAAATTTTACAATTTAAGGTGAATTAATTATTTTTTTGTCCTCGAAATTCGAGGACACCGCCATCTTTGTCCCCAAATTCAATGAAAAAAATATGGTCACTCTACTGGTGCACGTAAAATCTGTCGTGTCCGCAATGTCCTCCATGTTCCCATCAAAAATTATACCTCTGGGGGTCACCAAAGCGGGAGAGCCATCCCTTCCGTGAGGGATCAAAATTGGGATGGCATGTCTCCGGACCACCTCTAGGGGTGTGTCCCAGACCGTCGCCAGTTTCCCATCTGCGCAGCACTATTGCGACGTAAAAACCCAACCATCCATTCATAAAACTTTAATCATAAATAAAAGAGTTTTATTCTATTTTTTAAAAAGTATAAATTAAACTAGAAAATTGGAATTTTCTGTTACACTAATATATCTTTTAAATTAACTCGCCAATCTTAGCAACTTTTTCGGCGATTTCTAAAGAAATCCTTTTTTTAAAAAATAATAATACAGTAGAACTTGTATAATTCGAAGTTGAAGGGACCAGAGAAAAATTCGAAATATCCAAATATTCGAATTACACATACTATTTTGTCAAAAAGAAGAGATAAATAATAATAATAATAATAATAATAATAAAATAAGTTAAACTCTACCATCAAATTTAACACCTAACCTTTATATCTAAGAATACTGCTACATTCACCTCCCTCCCCCCCCCCCTTCCCGCATTAAATCAATATTTTTTTACGAGCTTAATTATTCAACATTTTTTAAAAAATAGTCAGATATTTTTGATTGCTTCTTTAAGTACAGTCTTTTTGTCGTAGCATATGACATGCAACCTATCAATTGATACAAAAATAGAATCTTCTAAATTAGACATGACTTTCAATAAAAAAAAAAAAAAATACCTCGAAGTTCATTATATGGACCATATTTTCTCATGCACTAGGTAGGAAATAATCTTGTATTACCTTCAGGGCCCGCTTTACCATTAGGCGAGCCTAAGCGGTTGCTTAGGGCCGCCAAAAAATTTAAAACACTGCACAAAAACATTAAAAAAAAAAAAAAAAAGCGTAAATCATTAACTGATTTTTGGCTTTTCTTTTTTAAGGCATATATGCATATTAAATTGTAAATTAAAAGTAGCATTCTTTGATGATTTTAACATAGCATAAAAAATACCATAAATTACTAAAATATTGACTTTTAATAAATATACGCTTTGGATTGTATTGTGATAATGAATGAAGACCAGATCTTTTTTTAAATTACGTGGAAAAGAGGAGGAGGGGGGGAGAAGTAATTTGAAATTGCAACATGATAATAAAATAGCGCCCTTCGATTACGATTTAATGATGATGATTGATGATAAACACAGACAGATACATTTAAAAATCTTTCAGTGCTAAGGCAATCCTTTATTGGCGCCAGAAGTAAAAAAGTGAAAAATAAATTATTATTATAAATGTTATTTTGAAATTGTCTGATATATTTATGATCCTCAAAATAGACGTTTATGCTCAATTTTGTCTTATTCTACCACGTTAAGTAAATCGTAAATTACTAATAAATTACGATTTTTTTAAATTAGAAAATTCATAATCTATGTTATTCATGCCAGTATTCTAAATAATATTTCAAATGTAGTCTGACATCCTTACGTTTAAACTATCTCTCGATATGGAAGTTTATGTGAAATTTTGCCTTATTTTGCCCTGTTAAGAAATTCGTAAATTTCCAAGAACTAGCGAAATTTTCAAAGTAGCATGTTTGTAGTTGATGATGTCCTTTCCGGCATCAAAACTGATATTTTAAAACTGGTCTTATAATTTTACAGTAAAAATTTTCCATTTAATGCACTTTAAAGTGAATCTTTGACCTGTTCTCCCATGTTAAGAAAATCGTAAATTTCTAATTAACTTACGAAGTTTTTCAATTCGAATGTTGCAAATGAATAGGATTCTTGCCAGTGTCATAAGTAATATTTCAAAACTTGTCTGACCTCTCTGCGATCATTTGTTCGTGAGATATCGTGTACACAGACTAACATACTAACGAACTAACGGACTAATAAACTAACAGACACTATGCAAATTTTGTTATTTTTGTGTCCCTCACACCAGAAAACGTGTAAAAAATCAAAAAACCGAGGTCCAAAATTTTAACGGTTACCTAAGTTCACCATACCTATAGTATGATGGGGAACTAACAATATAAAACGCAAGAACTCGCAACAATTGTTTCAGGTCGAATGAAGACCCGACCCTTCGTCAAGCGAACAAGTATGCACAAGTAATAATTACAAAACTTTGAATAAATACCATAAAATACAATAAACTCTGAACAATTGTTTCGGTTAGAAAGAACACACGACCCTTCGTCAGGTGAACAAAGTAGGCACGAGTGCTGCAAACAAAGCATGATTGGTGCGAGTTCTTCCACTTAATGATGTTTATTCAAAGTTTTGTGCTTATTACCTTTAAACGCCAATTCTATGGTGTTTTTTATATAATACAGCTCTTATAAAACGGAAATAACAAACCTATAGAAACAGCTCTTAGTTTATTGTTTCAGTAGATTTGTTATTTCCGTTTTCATAATATTTTCTCCTGAGAAAATATACACTAAGCGACAAAAAAAAAAAAAAAAAAAAAAAAAAAAGCCGCACAGCAGAAAAAATGACTTACACCTTTTTTATTTGTAATAACTTTAAAATTAATGTTTGAAACAAATAAAACTGTCTTCTTTGCATAATACCAAAGGTATGAAATGATACCTATGTACATTTTCGATTTAATAATTCGCTTTATTTCATTCTACGAAGTACTTTTTAAAAATCTGCATATATATTTTTTTTTAACATAATGTAATGGCCATACACTTTGTATTCTATTGTGATTTATTATATGAAATAAACAAGTTATATTTTAATATATGAAATAAAACTATTTATTCGTTAGATCTAAGCAATTTTTTATTAAAAATATGTATTCTGCATTGGGTTAATTCCGCCTTTATATGGAATTACTGCTTTAATGCACAATGGCATAGTTTTATACAGTGTTTTAATATAAATATCAGAAATTTCAATGTGCCAAATATCACAAATAATGTTTTCTAGTTCTTTCAGTTATAGGCTGCAAATTTCTAATCCTCTCCCCTCTCCCCCACCTTTTTATAGATGAAACATTTTCGAGTTGATCCCGATTAGGACAATTTCCATGTCTGGTAAAGAAGAAATCTTTTTTCACTTTAAGTTAAATACTTTGTGGGATTTAACTTAAAGTGAAAAAAGACATGATTACTTACAGAATTATAGGTTCTTTTGGGAATGGATAGGAAATTTTGACAATTTGAAGTGAATAAACTATTACCACAGACGCCGTGTAGTAAGGTGCATTATCCTGAAATGCTGTTTGCGGAAATGTCCAAGATACCTCCAAAATAGTCGGTCAGGCACCACTTTTATGAAGATTGTGTTTTATTTCGAGTTAATTGATCCCTTGAGCATAAAAAATTGCCCGATTGTTTGAAAAGTTATGCACCTCCGTATCATAATGTGCGGTGAACGTGTCACTGTTTTAAAAGTGGAATTTTCATTAAGTAAGTCATATTTTCGTTTTCAAATCTGCTTGTTTTCTTCAGCTAGAAATAAGTTAAACTTGACTCATCAAAGAGAACCAGTTCAGCCCAATAATTAACTAATCATTTTTTAATTTTTTTAGCCATCTGAGGTCTTGCTTTCCTAATTCTCTTCACTAAGAATGGAATTTTTTAAAATTTTCTTCCATTTAAACCTGCTTCGTTTAATAGCTGCTGTACTGTAGTTAAAGAAATTATCCTACTAAGCACTTTTTCTGAATCTCTTATGTTCTAAATGGAATAACCGATTTTATAAGCAATGGCTTTTTAACTTACGGTCATCTTGGATGAGCAAAATGGCCGCTTAAAACCAAATTTCCAGTTTAAATGGCTAAAAAATTTTATATCTTGCTAAATATCCTTTTACCAATATTCCGTTAACATTTAATTATTTTGCCATCTCACGTATTAAAATATTTTTTGATTTCCCTTCAAAAAATAATACTTTTTGTGGCATCGTTAACTGCCTTATCCTTACCATTTTTGAAATAATTTCAAAATGACAATTTTCCTGACAATTGCATTTTGTTTTTAACACTGGACTCAAAGCTAAAGTGTATGTGGAGGACAACATAATAAAATCTGTTCGAAAATTTCCTTTTTAAACTATAAAATTGGCGGTTGTAGAAGGCAAAAAGGAAAATATCCAAGTGCTGCTTTTTTTTTTTTTTTTTTGCCGCTTAGTGTACATTCAAAATTTTCCCAATCGGCCAAAATTTCACCCGAACTTCGTTCGTGCGTCCGAATATATACTGCACCTGCACCTCTGCGCTAAAACGTCGGCCAAACTGCCTGTGATGCAATGTCTTGTAGAGAATGGGGGTTTGTATATATGGAAATTTTCAGTCAGTTTCTACTAACAGCACACTTATCCACAGTACAACTTCGGGATGTTTCTGGGATGTCTTTTCATCCTGAAGATATCACGAAGAAATCCTGGGTAGAAGATGTTCCGTTAGGGTTCCAAATCAATCGCTTAGCACTTACAGGTGGAAAATCTAAAGTTTGATTCAGCCTGTTTATTTTTGTTATTCATAAATATGGCCCGTCCAACCGAATTTTTACAAAAACTATGAATGTTTTCTATTTATGTTCATTTTAATTTTTATTATAAGTTAAGTCTTCTTTGTGTAGTTACTCATAATTAAGACATTTTTCTAGTGTGATTTCTTTTTTGTGGAGAGAGGTGGGGGGGGGGGATGAAGACCGAGGTCTCAGAAAATTTGCGTGTGGTCACATGAAATATATAAGCTGCCCTGGCGCAGAGGGGGCCGCCAAATTTCTATTGCCTAGGGCCGCCAAAAGGGTAAAGCGGGCCCTGATTACCTTATCCTTCTTTTGAAAGACTATTAAAATAATAATAATAATAATAATAATAATAATAATAATAATGCAACTTTAGCTGAGAAAAATCTCGAGAACACATTTTACTGTAATATTTTAAAAGTAATCGTATGAAATATTTGAATTATCCAAAATAGAATTCGAATTATCCATGATTTTTTAACATTATTTTAATATAAAATTCAAGGGACCGAGTAAACAATTCGAATTATCCAGAATTTTGAATTAAACAAGTTCGAATTATTCAAGTTTCACTGTAGTTATTCAACAATTTATATTTTATATTAAAACATTCCAAACAAAGGCATTTTATCTAGTGCAACCCAGCATTGAGGACGATTCCAAACGCTTGTAGGGCCACCAAATTGACCGACATGTAAGGATTTGGAAAACATTCAGTGTATCATGATTCTAATTTGTTTAAAAACTATGATTGGAGAACAATGTGTGTGCATCGGCTTATAGTGATAAGGTGGGGGACCTGTCCCCTCGTGGAAATATTAATTTTTTAACTTACATTTAAAGTTTTAGAACTCTGTCACTAGAATTTCGATAATTATATAAATTAATGAATAAAATTTACGGGATCCGGACATAATATCGTGGGACAAGATCTCACCGGACAAAATCTCGCTTCAAAAAAATAGTATGATCGATTTGAAAATTTTATTTTGTGTCACGCGTGATCTCTGGCGGGGGCCACATGGTTTTATAAATATTAATTGATTAATTAAAGCAATTAATTAATTAAATGATAGAGTTGAAATCTATGTTTTTTTTTTATTTTTTAAGTTATTTTATCTTTTGCTTTTCACTATTCAAAATACATTTTAAAAATCGTGTAAATCACTGCTGACATTAAAGCTGAACACTGTTCACAAACTTGAATTAAAAATTTTAAAATTGATAAGAACGATTGAATTCATTATGACTAATCTTGACAAAAGTTAATAAATATGGTCTTTAAACTATTTTAAGTAAAATTTATAAAATTTTTTGTTGAAGGTTTGTCAGATTGTCAGTGCTCTGATCTGACTAAGGTATGTGTTGTCATGAAATTTTATACAACATTACTAATAATTACCAACTCATTACTTTCTTCTATATGTAATATAGAGAAAGTATTGGATTCGTAAAAATTTTCGACCTCGGGTTTTTGATGAATTTACACGTTTTGAGAGCTGTAGAACACGATTTGACTATTTTTAGAAAATGTCTGTCTGTGTGTGTGTGTGTGTGTGTGTGTGTGTGTGTGTGACAAAATTTTGTGGCAACTGTATCTCAAGAACTACTGCACAGAATTTCATACAAATTGGTATGTAGTTATACCTTGACATAAATTAGTGCCTATCAACTTTTGGTAAAAATTGTCTTACAGGTTGTGTTGCCATCCCGCTTTTTCTAAATTTTTAACATGGTGATATAGGACAAAATTTTGTATAAATGTGCATAAAGAGAATTATTTATTAGTAATCATTATGAAATTTACAAGAATTATTTAAAATAGAGATAGTCAACTGGGAAAAAAATTTTGTATGTGTAGGAGCCTCGCCACCCCCCGTGGGGGGGGGGAGTAAATTTTCAAGATCGGTATCTTTCGAAAGGTCTCGTGAATACCTTTAAAACGAATGGTTGAACTATAAATATGTGGTAATTTAAAACAAAGTTATTGATTTTTGTTTTTTACTTTTAACGAAAAAAAAAAATGAAAAAAATAGTTTTTTTTTTTTTTTTTTTTTTTTTTTTTTTAATATTGTTACTGCGTGAATTTGTATAGGAAAATATAGAAGAAAGTCTTGTGGTGGCCACAACATACTAGTTTTTGCTTTGTATTCATATACGTCGGCGATATTTTGTCCTCGCGAAATTTTGTCTCCAACCCAAAATTTACATTACAGTGTCAATTAAAGCCAAACCGAACCGACGCGGGAAAAAAATTGGCTCTAAATTTTCCTGCGAGTTCGAGTTAACTTGACAATATGTTTTCCAAATTCGGAT
Source organism: Salticus scenicus (assembly GCA_963930645.1). Taxonomy (NCBI): domain Eukaryota; kingdom Metazoa; phylum Arthropoda; class Arachnida; order Araneae; family Salticidae; genus Salticus; species Salticus scenicus. The sequence continues at coordinate 209,934,069 of OZ005661.1, forward strand.
TGGTTTTGAACAAGCTATAATTTCTATAATCAAAATGCTATAGCTTAAATTTCTTGCACAAAAATGTGTTGTGGCGAATACTTATACAAAGACAAAGGTTTGCTTAGTTATCTCAACCGACCAATCAAACCTTTGAGTCTAACAGAAATTCTAAAAATTCCTGATTTTTTTGTAATTTTAAGTCTGTTCCCTCCTGCAAAGTTTATTGGCAGCACTACTGGACGAATTCAGGAACAATTGGGAACAATCTTGGGTGATAACAGAAAGGGGTTTTACTCAATGCCTCAATATGCTAAACTTTAACTGGATTCATTTGTTTATTTATTTATTCATTTTTTACATTGTTCTTATTAATTTCAATTGTTGGTGCGTTTAACTTTTCGGTTATCTCCATTTGAAAAGTGAAAGACCCCGCTCTCTTCTTCCTCTTTTGCACGGTTTGAAATTTATTTATTTATTTACTTTTTATAGGGAAAGCGTTTCTCTCGATCCCTATATAAAAGCATGAAAGTTGCCTCCCTTTTCATTGCTCCAATATACATACATACCTGCCAACATCCTAATTAATATTCTATAGTGTTGTTTGTCCCACCCTGTTTCCTCACACCGTTAAATTTGTACAGTAATATTCTCCAATTCAATTACGATTAAATAAGGAAAAATATATATATATACTGATGTAAAAAAGAAGGCGAAACTAACGATATTACAAAATATTAATTAGGATGTTGGCAAGTATATATATATATGGGCTTTTGTGGATTATGGTGGTATTTTATTATCTGTTTTGTTTTTGTATTCTATTTCTTTTGTTTCAATATAACATAACAAAGCTATTCTTCGACCACATTTTATGAAACCATGGAAGCATCTGTGCAAGCGCTAACTCAACGAGTCCAATGCTAAAATAAGGGTGACAGTCATCTGACTCAGAGAAAATGGGCAAAAACACAGAGTGCGGAATTACTGGATGTTTTCCAAATTTCAAACTGTCGGTCAAGCTGGCATACCTCCAACATTTTGGACGCGTCCTCACTGTTAGTTTTAAGATATGTGGCTGCACTGTAAATTAGTTACAAAAAGCAAAAAACAACATTATCCCGTTAGTAGTCGCTAGTTGGTCGATTTGCCGCCCAACCTTCAGTGTTGCCAGATTTTTTTATTCAATAGCCACCAAAAATTTTCAGAAGTAGCATTTGATATACATAAAACTCGAATAAAATGGAAGAAACGTCGAACACATCACTTCTAAAAATTATTGGTGACAGTTAAATAAAAAGTGTGCAATCTGTAATAGGTGGCGCTGTGTATAGCGACTACTAACGGGTTAAAAAAAATAATAAATAAATAAATAATATATATATATATATATATATATATATATATATATATATATATATTTACGTACTGAATATGCAATAAAATGCAGATAAACAAATCATGGAAAGTAAAATATTTATTAGGTAACAAACAACAGGGGGAATGTAGGGAGAACAAATGAGCCTCTTAGCTTCCAAGTGGTGTAAGTCCAAAATTTACGAAATTGAGTTAGAGTATAATATTGTTCCTCGAGGGGACCTCTATTCATTCATTTGCCAAGTGGTGTAAGTCCTAGTTTATATTTATGCCACTGAGAGCAATTAGAATTAATTGTGATACATTAGAATTAATTGTAAGCATAAACACAAAAGTCCTTTTTTCCAAAAATGGTATTTTTGGACTTATACCACTTGGCAGCTAAAGGGCTCGAACCTTAATGACAGTTACCAATGTTTATTTAATACTTATCAAGTATAATTTGAAATGTCTTTAAATGTACATTTCTTTTCTTTTCTTTTTTTTTTTTTAAAGGCGAAAATCCAGTTGTTTTGGAAGATTATAAGAAATGCGCTGAGCTAAAACCCGAAAAGGTGAGAAAATCTGTATATGAAGTCTTTTTTGTCCGTTGTTCAATTAAAATTTTTACATGCATATTCTTTATATAATACTCTACAATCTCAGGTGTAAATAATTTATTTTATTTTATTTTATTTTAGTAGTATAGATACACTGTTAAAAATTTCAACAGAAAACTCTGTGTAATCTATTATCTTAAGACTTCCGTAAAATTACAGAGAAAAATAAGCAGAGATGTTGAAAAACTTACTTTGTACATTCATTGTAATAACTAATATTAATTTAATTAATTATTGGCGAGACTATATTTCGGACTTGGAATGCTTTTTCTAAAGTAGAAAGACATTTTTTATTTTAATTAAAAAATTAAATTATAAAATTAGTTAAAAATACATAATAAAGATTGAGAATCTCGATTATTCACTTTTAACTAAGAATTGCTGTAAATTTACAGAGACTCTGGATAAATATCTACATTAAATTTACAGAAATTTTTAACAGTGTAGTACGTATTCTAAGACATGAATGACTCAGCAGTAGATAATCCAAACACAGCCTCCTAAACTAGATGCCTGTCGCGTGGCTCGGAAACTTGGCAACAGTTCAAGCGATAGGCAGCGCCGCCTGGTACAGATTGCGTGACTTTTTTATTCAACAGCCACCAAAATTTTTTTAAAGTGGGATTTGATGTACATAAAAAGCGATTAAAATCGAAGAAAAGTCGATTATATATATCATATATCACTTCTTAAAATTATTGGTGACAGTTGAATAAAAGGTCACGCAATCTGTGCCAGGTGGCGCTGTCTACCGCTTGAACTGTTGCCAAGTTCCCGAGCCACGCGACAGGCATCTAGTTTAGGAGGCTATGATCCAAAAAGTGTTTGATGTCAAATGCAACTAATTAGTACCGTATTTCCTAGCCTATAATCCGCAAGTCACGTAAATCAGTTTCACGTCAGACAATTTATTTTATAAAATTTATTTGACAAAAGCTTGTTTAAAAATAGCTTTGTCTGTTTATTAAAATTTACGGTATGAAACTGATTTAATAAACCTGCGGATTATAGATTGGAAAATACGGGAATTCTGTTAATCTCACAGAATCAGTGATGCCAGATGGTCGAAAATTATTTCCCCAAACAGGTCTTCAAATTTCCCCAAATCAGGGTTTTTTTTTTTTTTTTTTTTTTTTTTTCGAAAAAATCCCCAACTTGATTTCTACTAAAAAGAGAAAATAAAATATTTTTCAAAATAAATATCAAGCAAATTTTTCTATGAATTAAACTCAGATTTTTCCTTGCATGAAGGCAAATTTTGAAAAAAATCCCCAAATAACAATAAAGCTATGGAAAGTCTCTAGCCGTTGGGATAAATCATTACGTTGCCAACATTGATAAAAAGTTGAAGAACTCCCCAGATTTGTCCCCAAAAATTTTAGAACTCTCCAAAAAAAGTCCCCATAAACATTTGGTCCCCAAAATTGTCCCCAGAAGCCTCAAAATTTCCCGAAATGGGGACAAAATCCCCAATCTGACATCACTGCACAGAATGAATAGCTTCGATAATCATGGAAATATTTTAACACTTTCTAATATAGATGATCTTAGGAAATATGGGATTTTCTCGAGTACTGATATAATTACATGAAGTTTTTCACAACAAATATGTTCTAAATATTTAATAATTGTTTTCGGACCTCAGAAAGCGTATATAGCAGCTTTAGGAATAGTGTAAAATTTTTGAGAAAATTTTATTAATTTTATTTCTTTGAGGCATGGTGGTAAATATTATATATCATCAATTTTTATAAGATTTCCTTCGGATTTTTTTTTTTTTTTTTTTTTTTTACAAAATTTTGCCTTTAAAACTAAGCAGTAAAAAATTCATTTATTTCTTTTCTTTTAACTTTGATTGTAACTTTTGGGGGTAGTCGCAAAGCTTCCTAGATCTACTATCAAGCCTGAAGCACGGATTAATCCTAATCCGTGGCCTGAAGGTATCACTTCAGACTGCGTGTGACGTCACAACCCGGGTCCCTTATCTGTAAGAAACTGATGTCCATCGGACTATGTCAAAATGGACTAGTCACAAAGTTAAAAAAAAAAAAAAAAAAATGTTTTTTTTTTTTTTCCAAAGTTAAAAAAGTATATTAATTATATATCATTATGAATATCATTGGTGAATAAATTTTAGTTTACAGTCGGTAACAAAAGTCTCCGAACACTAGCAAAAATTCCTATGTAAAAAAAGTACACTTAATACAGTTTTGTCAAATAAATCCTTGTCGAATCCTGTTCTTACACTGACTAAGAACATGATTAGATAAGGATTTATTTAACAAAACCGTATGAAGTGTACTTTTTTTACATAGGAATTTTTGCTAGTGTTCGGACACTTTTGTTACCGACTGTATATTGAAGGTGATAATAACTAAATATGTATAAATTTAAAATAAAATGTTTTACAGCAATAGTCTCGTTATTTAATAGCCACACCTCATATCTATAAAAATTGCTTCTAAGAAACTGAAACAAAATATTTTAATTTAATAAAATTAAACATAATTTATACGTCTCATTAATATATTAAAACCAATGTAACATTTAAAATGAGATAATGAATATAAAAATTTTAAAACTTTAAAAATACATTTTAATTAAATTCATTCTCTCATTTTAAATGTTACATTGGTTTTAAAATATTTGAAATACATTTCTTTGTTTATTTTATAATGTGATAAAAGGGTTAAATTTTAAACTATCTCTTATATACTCTTATTGTATTATAAACGAGGTTTTATCGTAATACTTTTCTATAATGCAAAAAATCTCAATTTCAGTGCAGAAAAATTGCTGAGGACTGCAAGAATGAAATTCTGCCTGGTATGGAGAAAATGGAGGAAAGACTGCAAGCCCTCTGTAAAAGTGAAAAGGGAGAAATGGAACAGGTGAAATTTTCTTTTGGCTTATATGTAGGTTTCCAACTACCTGACATTCATGAGACAATTACAACTGCTCATATTCGACAGTAAAAATTGTCGGATAAACAAGTAACATAATCTTACCTTAATGTAAATAAAAGTCATTGTACAGTCGGTAACAAAAGTGTCCGAACACTAGCAAAAATTCCTATGTAAAAAAAGTACACTTCATACGGTTTTGTTAAATAAATCCTTATCGAACTATGTTCTTAGACTGACTAAGAACAGAATTCGACAAGGATTTATTTAACAAAACCGTATGAACTGTACTTTTTTTACATAGGAATTTTTGCTATTGTTCGGACACTTTTGTTACCGACTGTATGTGGGTATACCTTACATATTCTGCCAAACCACTAAACCGATTTCAACCAAACTTGACGCGGCTATTGCTTGTATCCAGGGTTGAAGTTCTGTGGGTATTTGACAGGTCTAGCGCATGCGCAACGGGAGTGGGGTGAGAAAAATCTCTTTCGAAAATCTTATTTTAGCATGATTTTTACCGTAATAATTCGGCTAGAAAATTCAAATTTGATATGTAGGTTACTTTTAATGTATATATTCTCCCTTAAGTAGAGGTTTTTTTTTTTTTAATTCGAAATTAAAAAGAGGAGAAACAGTTAAAAATAGGTTCTAAAAATTACGTTTTCGCGAATTCCATGCGTGCTGTTTAAACATTTTACTGTGAATACGTGGAAATGACTTAGTATCTAAATATAATTAAAATATTTTTTGTAATATGTTAAAATTAGAAAGTTTTTCAAATGTAGAGTAGAGTCCCTTAAATAAATTCTATGTAGGAGCTTTGCCCAAATTAATTATTGTTATCTTTGAAAATGACGCCAATTCATAGAAGTTATAGATGGGAAACAGGTATTTTCATATAGAAAACTTCTAAACTTTACTATGATTGTGTGGGGCATTTCTTTATTATACATAAAATAAGTTAGTAAGAAACGTAAGAAATAGCTTTTTTCTAGAACAGTTGCGTCTGGAGTTAGACTGTTAAAAAAATGCAGAAAAAATACAGAAATTCTCTGTAATTTCAGAAAAAAAGGCGTAAATTACGGAAAAATTACGTAGACAAAACGTATTTTACGACTTTTTTTCTGAAATTACAGAGAATTTCTGTATTTTTTCTGCATTTTTTTAACAGTGTACTTAACCGAGAATTTCCTCCCTAGATTATATTTTCCCCTAAATCGAACGAACCGTCGCCAATCGCAGACTGCGCAGCACTAGTGCAACGCTAAACCCAACCAACCCTAAATCGAACGAAAAGTTCCTCCTGTGTTGGCTACCTAGCATGAGGCTTAACACGTTCGCTGCCGGTTTCACGTGACTAAAATTTGAAATGACGTTTTTTTCCTTTAACCCGCCGAATGTGTTTGACGTGTTGCACAAGAGCGCTACATCGCCAGGTGTTATAGGCTTTGTGTTTACCTTTGCTTGTTTGCGTCATGTGTTACGTCAATACGCTGTATTACGTCAAACGTGTAAAAATTCATCTGCTCGTTACAAGCAAACTCTGGAGTTAATGAGTAATAAGTTAAATTTCCATAGCAAATAGTTTCGTTTGTACTGAACAGATAAAATATCTCGCTGACGCCATCACTTCGGTTGCATATTGATGATACGTGTTTTATTAGAGAGAAAGTATTCTATTTTGAAATACCCCATGGAGGATCAAATTTTTGATCACATGTTTCCGGACCACTTCTAGGGCTGAGTCCCCTACCGTTGCCAATCGCCCATTGCGCAGCACTAGTGTGACGTAAAACCCAACCAACCAACTATTTTGAAATATGAATATTTGTGATGTTTGCGTTAGTACTGTTTGGCTGGTTGAATAGAGTTGGAATTTAAGAGGTACTTTTGAATTTAAGAGGTTGGTTTGTTGATTGTGTTTTACGTTACACTAGTGCTGCGCAATGGACAATTGGCGATGGTCTGGGTCTCACCCCTAGAGTTGTCCAGGGACATGCCATCACAATTTTGATCTTCCACGGAAGGGATGACTCTCTCGCTTCGTAGACACCCAGAGGTATAATTAATATGGGAACATGGAAAACATTGCGGGCACGAAAGATTTTATGAGCACCAGCCACCATTAGTATACACAATGGTTTTTGGCAGGCTCGAGTACCGAACCCGCAATCTTCCAATTCCGAGCCCGGCGCTCTACCGACTGGGCAACCACGGTCCTGAATTTTAGAGGCATATTTTTGAATTTCATGCCAATACTGGTTGCTACAGTACAAAATTTTGTATACTTTTTAATTTCATGCATTTTGAGATAGGGGTATAGTGAACAGATCAGAGTACCATTATAATAGAGAATCGTTAAAATTTGCTATAATTATCCAGTTGCGGATTTATTTTTTCATTCCTAATGAATGAGGACTATAAATAAAATATTAAAGATAAATAATTTACTTTATACAACTTTTGAAAACTTTTAAATTTAAAATTCCTAAGTAAAAAAGTATACTTCATACTTTTTTGTTAAACAAATCCTTGTCGAATCCTGTTCTTAGTCAGTGTAAGAACATGATTCGATAAGGATTTATTTAACAAAACCTTATGAAGTGTACTTTTTTTACATAGGAATTTTTGCTAGTGTTCGGACACTTTTGTTACCGACTATACTTATAGCTGTTAAATTATTGGAAATGAAAAAACTATCATCTAAACACTTATCATCAATTAATAAAGCAACACACTTTTCAGGGACATTTGGTGTGATTGTATAATCTAAGTTTTATTTTTGTATTTGTGATTAGTTATAAATTCGTAATTATTTTTTTTTTCTTTTAACTCTATTTTATGAAAATTTTCCGTTTGTCCTATGTATTATTATTATTCGGATTTTTTTTTCATGACGCGTTTTCTTTTTAGGTTAGATCGCCGAAAAGCTCGCTTTCGTATACCGCCGCTGTAAGGTTGCTATTCGGAACACGATGCGAAATGGCGCCGTCTTCGCGATTTTCGAAATTTCGCCAAGCGGCAGCCTAAAGTAAACTTGTACCTTCAAAGCAATACGTCACATCCCGCGCTAGCGCGGGATCGGCAGCGAACGTGTTAATTACTGAACTTTAGTTCCAGTCGCGAGTGTCCACCTTCCTTCTAGGGAAATACTTCATTTATTGTAAGCATTTTTCAAAATGTTCAACTGCCGGAACATTTTTAAAAATTATTATTTGGTATTTTTTTATTAAGTTTATTTATTTTTCATGATTTGTAAGCTCAGGCTTAGACAGATTTCCTTAATTCGAATTCTGGTTAGTCGGAATCTCAAATTCTGATGGGTAGATTGGATTTGGACATAATCCTCTCTAGTTTTTCAGGTAGAAAATTCTGTGAAAATTTTAAAATTAGATTTTGAATTCTGATTGGGTCTTCTGGGAACCTCTCAGAGCAAGATTCCGGTTGATTCTACGAATCCGGTCAAAATTCAGTGTTTAATTTTCTTTAGGAATTTCCTTTTTTTGAAACTGAAAAATATATGCCCCCCGTTTATTTTTTACTTATTGTGGAAAATTTCTTAGCACTTTACTGTCATTCTTGGGACGCCCTGCTTAGGGTTAATCCCTATTCGCCGTCTAGACTCGTCTCGTCAACACATGCAACAGATTCTCTGTTGCACTTAGGATTTCTCAAGGAGTCTCCCCCCCCCCCTTTCTATTTTTTTTTTTTTTTTTTTTTTTTTCAAGGGGAAAAAAAAAGCTTCTGGTGCTTCAATTTGAAAAATCTCTGCTCACGTAAGGAATTTTTCAGGGCTAAATTCTAAATTACCTTTCCCCCTTCTTTTCCCCCCCAGAAGAATTAGCTTTTTGTTTTTAATTATTTCGATAGAGGTAAGTATTGGTTGCGACCAAATGCAGGTACTCCGAAGCACTCACGTTGACATTTTCTAAAAAAAAAAAAATGTTAAAAATGAAAAATATTGATATTTTTATTTTAAATTATCGCAGATCGATGGTTCAACCATTCGTTTTAAAGGTATTGGCGAGCTCTTTTGAAAGATACCCATCATGAAAATGTACTCCCCTCGAGAGGGGACTCCTACATACGCAAAAATTTTTTCCCAGTTGACTATCTCTGTTACAAAAAATATATATTCGTTTCATTTGGTTTAGTGCAGTATATAGATGTTAAACCCTACTTAACTGCAATTTCCCCCATAGACGTAATGTATTTGAATACTTTTGAGTGTCTTTGTACACGAACCATTTGCTTCATCTCAACGAAAACCTTACTGTAGCATCCCTATAGGATACACATTTAGAATACCGAGTTTGGAATTTCTGCTACTGTTTGTTCTTGAGATATGCTGATAACAGACACACAGACCGTTCGCTAAAAACATGATTTTCGTATTCAGGGGACCTCAGAACATGTAAATATAAGAAAAACTCTCGTTCCAAAATTTGACCTTAAAACAATATTTTCTCGACCCTATGGGTAAGAGAAAGTAATAATTAAAAAGAAGAAAAAAACTATTTTATTTTTTAACTAATAGATAAATTATTCTGTACAAAACAGAATTTAATTTAGTGCGCCGACAGGTCTTTTCTTTTAATCCATTCTTCCATATAAAGACATGCGGTAACTGTGTTTTTTTCCTCAGCAACGTTTACTGTATTCATTTTTAAACATTTCTTTGGGACAGCTTTATTATAGGACTCCCTTGGCGGCTTTTCAATTTTGGTTGTCATTTTGGTAATCAATTAAAATGGTTGCGTAAGTAAAGATCTTGGCTAGAAACGTCTGAGCTATTCTGGGGCCGAATTTCAAATTTCACCAAGGGACCCCAGAGCTGTTACATTTCTTTAGAATGATTTTTCTCAATGTTATTAAGAATATTTTTTAACTTGTTGCGAGAGGGAAAAATATGGAAATAATAAATATCCAATTCAGAGTTCAATTTTAAAGATTTTCCGTTGCTTCCAAGCCAGATTTTCCGTTGTTATTATATTATTCCAAAATAAAAATGGCTAAAAAAGACTATATCATCCTTAAACTACCCACTGAACTCAATTATTTTGTTCTATTTTATTTTGCACGCGCGCTTTTTATTTCCTGAATTCAAAATTATTAAAATAAATAAATAAATAAAATAATAATAATAATAAAAAGAAGTTTACACGTTCATTTTTTTTTTTTTTTTAGCACCATAAAAGGAAATATAGTTACTTATTTATTAATTTTTTTATATTTATTTATTTGGTTATTTATATTTGGTTTTCACAGACTTCACATTTTATTTTAAGATAGTTTAGAAAACTAAAGAGTAAAATTGGATATTGGCAGGTATCCTGGCACTTTAAGCTGGAATAAAAAAAAGGGCGACAACTAAAAATCACGGATTGAAAAAAATAGTACAACCTGTACATACCTGCCAACCCTCTCATTAATAATCGAAATATTCTTAGTACCCGCCTTATTTTTCACACAAGTCTTTTTTTTTTTTTTTTTTTTTTTTTTTTAAATAGCGATTTTATACTTCGTCGTAACTACATTGCTCTAAAAATAAAGTGGTGTGAAAAAAGGGACGTGTAGTGAACTAAAAATCTTCCGATTTATAATTAAGGATATTGACAGGTGTTCCTGCCGTACTAATGTACTTGAAATTAACTGTAAACAGCTGTAAAAAAAATATTTTAATTTATTTATATGTAAATTTTAAGGTTTATATTTTTAGTGCTAAAAATGTATTTTTATTTTTATTCATTTTCTTTTTTATTCATTTTCTTTTTTCTTTAACAGATGTACGACTGCATCATGAATCACGAGGGAAGAAAAGACGTAAGTATGAAAAAAAAAAAAGTCTAAACTCTTTTTAAACATTTATATATATATATATATATTAATTACTTATTATATCTAAATGTACAGAATTTACATTGATAGCCTTTTAAATTCTGAATGTAACAAAACAAAAGTTAGGATTTTTACCTCATATCATATAAATCTTCTAATATTTATTAATATAAAATAGACTTAGCTTCAATATTAAAGATTGATTTTGGTTTAAAAAAACTTTTGAGTTTTATAATCCAAAACTTTCCCCTTGAAAATGCTGTTATTTTTCCTCCATTAAAGAATCATTCATATTTGTACAGTCGGCAGCAAAATCATTGAAGCACGCTTCCACACTTTTCACACACACACACACACACACACACACATATATATATATATATATATATATATATATATTAGGTTTATCTCTAATTTTTATCAACGTACCTTTTTATAAACAGTATAAGACTAAGATCATGACTCGACAAATGCTTACTTAACAAAACAGTGGCAGTTGCTGTGATGTCGATAATCACATATTCTAAAAAATACATTATTATATTAAAAATAAAATAAAATATGTAACGAACACATTTTCATAACCTCTAAATTGCAACTTGAATTCTCATGCGGTGTGTTCTTTCGATTTTTCGTCCTCCCTCTTCCCACATATTACGAGTATGTATCTTTTGCTAATTGCAACTCTATCAAAAACTTTGATCATGTATTATTCGTTCTTTAACGTTAATGTAGATCTATAATAGCTTGTTATGCCTTTTCCTAATTCAATTTCTTTTTATCTTACAAATAAATGCAGTTTTGTCGCCAAGGGTGCCTCCCTTGTCTTATAACATGGTACATTAATTAAAGTTCCGGGTTCTCATGGCTAATTTTTGGCGATTAGTGAGGACCGTTTGAATAGTAATTATGTGGTAACCTTTTCAAAATTGTATGTGTTTATACGGAACACAATTACAACCATTTTTGAAGTGAAAACTTTTTTAGGCGCGTTGAGTGAACAAAAATCATGAAACTCGCGTCATCGTCAGCGAAAGCTTACCATCAGAAGAAACATATTTTTTACCAATTTATATTATCGAAAGTGGAATTCAAGATTTCAGCTGATTTACACGTTTTAAGGTATCCTGAATGGGTTTTCTTTTGTATCTCAGCTACTAATTAAAATAATTTCATAAGTAATACATCATTTGAAAGCTTTGTTGAGTTGGAATCGAACAGTATCTTACAGAAATTTCTACCGCCAGATGCCGCTGTAATATTTTAAAATTTCAATATTTCAATTTCTAATTATGATTAAATTATTTTTAATACATCATTCGAAAGATATTTTAAAGTTCTTTTATATTATCGAAAGTGGAATTCGAGATTTCACCTGATTTACACGTTTTGAGGTGTCCTGAATCGGTTTTCTTTTGTATCTCAGCTACTAATTAAAATAATTTCATAAGTAATAAATATTTTTACCTAATATAAGTCTTAGTTCATTTAATTTGGGTAGCTACAAATATTGTGCCGAATCATATAATACAGATCATAAACACTTCTTTACAAACCAAAAATAATTCGAAAATAATAATTTAATAGCTCTACGATACAATTCACAAGTTACTTAGTTTTCGCTTCTATCGGCAGTCCCCAAAGACTGCTTTGATTTTTTTCTCTACTAATTTGAATTTGGCATCGATTAGAGTTCTGGCGAAATTAATGCAGATATCGGAGCGTCATTTCATCATCATGACTTAACCAGTGAAGTCATTGTTTTGGGCTACCACTCCAAATTATTTAATTACCCCAATTATACCTACCATTTTATAGCAATATCGCAAGAATTATAATGCTGTTTTTTTTAATTCAACTTCAATAATCGACGGCCATCTAAATAAACACTGCAGTTGCCCATCTTTTAAGTAGTAGGAATTATTGCTAGTGCTACAAAAAAATTTCTGTCGACTGCATATCTTTCTTAAGAGGTCATATTTTATTAGCGGGCCGAGGTAGCCCAGTCGGAAGAGCGCCGGCCTCGTAATTGGAAGATTGCGGGTTCGGTACTCGAGCCGGCCAAAGACCATCGTGTACACTAATGGTGGCTGGTGCACGTAAAATCTGTCGTGGCCGCAATGTCCTCCATGTTCCCGTCAAAAATTATACCTCTGGAGGTCAACGAAGAGGGAGAACCATCCCTTCCATGGAGGATCAAAATTGTGATGGCATGTCTCCGGACCACCTCTAGGGGTGTGTCCCAGACTGTCGTCAATTGCCCATCTGCGCAGCACTAGTGCGACGTAAAACCCAACCACCACCAAAACAACAACATATTTTATTAGAGAAGATAACACTGCGCTGCAATATATATATATATATTGAAGCCTTATACCATTCTGCTAATTCTTACGTAAAATGATTTATATAATAAGGCTGCCATTTTGCCCAATCACCAACTGCTTTCTCGAAACGCCATTCCCTCCCAAATTTCTGTCACTTTCGGTATTTTTATGGCCATGAATTTGATCTGGAGAGTGGAAAAGAAATATTGTAACACTTAAAAACAAAAAGTAAAATGTATAAAAAATATTAATAATAATAGATTAATAAAAGTAATAAATGTAATTTATAATTTAAGTGGCAACCCTTCCCCGTAAATTTTCTTCTTGATACAAATGTTCCTGTTTTAGAATTTTTAACCCCTGTAGCCCCTCAGAAGATATTTAGCAGTTAAAATAACCCTTCCCCTCCCATTCCAAATCAAATTTATAGCCATAAAATTACAGAACAGTGATAAAAATAAGGAAGCGTCCCTAAAGTATGGCGGGTGATCGGGCAAAATGGGCGCCCTATTCGGATTCAAGAGGTTATATTGCATAAGGATTTCCAGGAATGGTATTGGAACCGATTTCCATGCAGAGCAGTGCAATTTTACTCTTTCCTTAATTTAAACTGTCTACTGACCACGTTATGTCTGAGATTAATCACCATGTGTGCATAATAAGTTGACCAATTGTTACTTTCCAAACACTATAGTGAAGAAAATATTGTAATCATGTCAAAAATCCGAATTTGAGATTTCAATGTTTCTTTACGTTTCGAGGTCCCCCGAGTCCGTTTTCACTATTTTTACGATGTATGTATGCGTGTGTGTATGTATGAGTGTATGTATGTGTGTATGTCTGTGAGTGAACACGCTAGCGTCTAAACGCTTTGTTCGAATAAACTGAAAGTTGGTACGTATATTGTAAGTCACCATAGTACGAACCCTATAGATTTTGGTGAATCTAGCACTTATAGTTTTTTTACAGGGACACCAGGAAAGTTCTTTATCATTATGGCTTATGGGGCCAAATTTTTAAAAGTGCGATAGCGTCTAAAGGCTTTATTAATCGGGGCAAAATTTTGTACTCATGTTATAGGTCACAGTTGCACAAACTGTATAGATTTTGGTGAATTTAGCACTTGAATTTTTTTTGCAGGGACACAAAGAAAAATTCTTTATCATTATGGCCTATGGGACCCAATTTTTAAAAGTGCGATAGCATCTAAACGCCTTATTCTCAATTGAGCTGAAAATTTATATGAATATTATAAATCACTGTTGCACTAACTATAAGCATTTTGTAGAATCTAGCATTTATAGGTTTTTACAGGGACACAACGAAAAATTCTTTATCATTATGATCTATGGGCTCAAAGTTCAGTAGCGTCAAATAAAACATCGTGTAATATATGGAGAAAAATACTCAAACACTCTATTATGTTTTTCTCTCTTTTGTTTGTTTAACAACTCCTCTTTCTTTACTTTATCTACAAAATTACTCAATGTTCGGAAAGTCGAGTGGAGTCACTCCAGATATTTTTAAATTAATTTGAAGAGGGGGGGGGGGTGGTATATCCCTGAATTTCGAAGACAAAATAAATAAATCGCCTTAAATTGTATAAATTTGGTAATTTTTATGTATGAAGTGCACATGAAAGCACTAATTTTTAAGATTTTTTTATTATTCATGTAATAAATTATTATCATAAAACACTAATCATTTTATAACGGGCGTCCTCAAATGTGTTTTAATTTTTTGGGGACGAAGGGTAGTTTTAGAGGACTGTCCTCGGGATTCGAAAACGTTTGGTCACCCTAGTGTATAGCAATTTGTGCAGAGAGAAAATAAGAAAGTGAGATAACGTGAAAGTTTAAAGTTTCATATTTGTGCGCCTATTTAGAAATGATGTTTAAGATTGGTAAACGGAATTCTGTTTTATATCATAACTTAGCTAATAAACTTGAATTCAATGGCTAGTAAATGGGTGAGATTCACTTCAAATGTAAAAATAAAAAATACTTAAACCTAGATAATATTAAAAATTAAAAGGTAAAATTAGTGATTCATAGCAGGAAGGTTTAATAAAAAATTATTGAATAATGTTTTTTTTTTTTTTTAGGACGGAGGACTATTAGTTTCAACTTGGATTTTTTGTAAACCAGTTTTGTGTAACACCAAAATAAATCAGAAATATCAATCCTATCGTGACAAATTCGGTATCCAATGAAGGGGCATATTTTCTTAATCCAGGGGTGCAAACAGTTTTTCGATACGACCATTAGATTTTTTTTTTTTTTTTTTTTTTTTTTTTTATTAACTAAAGTATGAAATTGAGGTGGCAAAACTTCATTTTAATTCATTTCAATTATTTTAAAAAGTATGTAGTCCAGTTTTACGGTCAAATAATGAGATAAAAATATATTAAAAATTAAAAAAAATTAAAATTAAAATTTCACAGATTGAAATTAATAGTCCTTCGTACCTGTCCTAAATCCTGTGTTCAACAGAACTTTTAATTTTTTTTCTCTCTTCAGAAATGATACAAAACCAGTTTGTCCCAGTTTATAAAAGTTCTTGGAAATAAAAATTATTCATAAAAAGTTTTAAAATACAAACAAATATTAATGATTATTAAAAACCTATATATAAAGACAAATAATATATATTTAAGTAATTAAAAACCTTTAACTTGTAAAATTCGTAACCCAAATAAAGATTATCTGAGCAACCTCTATTAGAAGGCCACCTCTCTGAAGGGCCAATCTTCTATAGCACGGTGAGGGGACTTTTTAGGGTTGTTTTTACTATATATTAGATGTATGGCAAAATTGAAGATTTAAAGAGTATTTCAAAAGTTCTAATTATATGAAATCAATGATAAAAGAAAAGAACTTTTTAAAAGCGCCATCGAGAATTAAGAAAGCAGAAAACGTTTCGAAAAACTATATCTTTCTTCATCAGCCATTAAAAAAAAGGAGAGAAAAGAAATGAATCGCAATACTTCAACAAAAGTGAAAATTATACTGAAAGGAAAGAGAGGTAAGAACAAGACAAGACCAAAATAAACCAATGCGCGAAGAGATGTACAAACTACAAAGATAAAACTAGAGAAGAGAAGATTAAAAAAATGCAGACAAGAGAGAAAGACCAGAGAAAAAAAGAAAAGTAATCAGAGATAAATATACAAGATGAACAAAAACAAATGTAGAACATAAAACAAATGAATAAATTATAAGAGGTAAACCATAAATGAGAAAATATAGAATTATTACTATGGTCGATAAAAAGTAAGAAAGTATTAAAGAAAGGAAACAACAGAAGTTGTTTCTTTTTGTTTCTGTTATCCCTTTTCTCTTACTCTCATTTTACCTTTCAGTCTGTTCTATGCTTTTCTCTAGGTTAGATGTGTTTTTGTAATTCTGATGAAGAAAGATATAGAGTTTCGAAACGCATTCTGTCTTCTTAATTTATTGTACTTGACATTATTTTAACTTTAACTACTACGCATTAATTAAGTAAATAAATAAAAGTAGTTGGCAAAATTTACCAAATACGCAGAAAGCAACATATCTGTTCGTTACCTACTCAGCTATTAATCCCCCCCCCCCCCACCGAAATTTTAACAGATAAACAATATTAAAATAAAATTTTAAAATTTAGCAAAGAAGATTACAATTTTCTGTTGCCGTTAAGGCAGAATTAAATTAATTATTTGTAACCCCCCCCCCCACTTCTTTCTTTATAGTAAATTGTCATTGTTTGCTTGCTTTTGTAAAAGACATTAAAATACAGAGGCTGTTCGCACATTTTTTAGACGATTTTGATGGAGTGTACTGAAGCAATTTCACTCATATTTCGAGTTTTATTTGTTCAGTTTGATAGCCCTTGTTCTTAACTAACATTCTGCATCATAATTTCTATGATAATAATGCTTTTTATAATATCGGAAGAGGTATATTTTTCTGCTCCTCTTGAACGGCTTTCCAGAGTCCACAAAGCGTTGTAGGTCGGTGTTTGGATGATGTTGATTTTAAGAGTCGAAAAACACAAAAATCCTACATTGATACATCAGAAGATTTAGCAGGAATGTCAGTGAAGGGTATGGTTTTAATTCCCGTTTTTGTTACATTTTTTCCAGAAAAGCAATTGCGGATTGCGATGTGTGGCTGCTTGTTTTGTCTTGATACAGTTCAAAGGATTGATAGCATTGTGGATAAAGATCTGGATTTTCATTTTTAAAAATTGGAATTAAAATATGTTCTTGAGAGTATTTAGAGTTGATTTTGACATTTTTGTCACATTTTTTTTTTGCTTTTATCTTGCGCTTGTATGAAAAACCATGTGGCAATCATAAATCCTTTAGAAAAACTTTCTTTTGATGCTTTGAGCCAGGTAGCAAATTTTTTTTTTCTCCACTTTTGTGATAATAAATAGACCTTTTTTTATTGCAACCACTTAAATAGACCCAAGATTCATCTGTTGTTGCAACATTTTTCCGTTTTTCTCCTGATAACTGCTTTTCATAAAGATATTACCAAAAACTATCTTTGGAAAGAGCGGAAACCTATCCTTCCATCCACTGCCATTTTAAAAGCGCATTTTTGCATCTAAACAAAAATTCTAAATATCAGAAGATAAATAAAACTTCCAAAAATATAACTGTTGTGAAAATGAAATTCTCCATGCAAACGATTTTTTCTTACTGCGAAATAAAATCGTCTAAAAAATGAGCGAACAACCTCTGTATTTACTTATTTATTCTTAAATGCTCATTGGATTATAAATTTACAAAAATGTAAACCTTAATCATTTTTCCCTTTCCAGCTTAATGATGAGGAGAAGACGCAGATGAAAGAATTTATCGTAAGTTATTGTAACATATCTTTTCATTAAAATATATTTTTAATTGCATTAAATTTATTTAATTTTTAGTTCCCCATCGTACTATAGGTATGGGGAACTTAGGTAATCGTGAAAATTTTCGACCTCGGTTTTTTCAAGTTTTTACACGTTTTGAGATGTGAGGATTCCGAAAATGACAAAATTTCTGTGATGTCCGTCTGTAGGGTGTCTGTTAGTTTGTTAGTCCGTTAGTGTGTTAGTCCGTTAATCCGTTGGTGCGTTAGTATGTTAGTCTGCGTACACGATATCTCAAGAATAAATTGTCGCAGAGAAGTCAGATCAGTTTTAAAATATTACTGTCTACACTGGCAAGAACCCTATTCATTTGCAACATTCGACTTACAAATTTCGTAGGTTATTAGAAATTTACGATTTTCTTAACGTGAGAGAATAGGGCAAAATTTCTCTTAAACGTGCATTCTGTAAAAATGTCAGACAAGTTTTAAAATACCAGTTTTGATGTCGAAATGAACACCAGTAACTATAAACGCGCTAATTTGAAAATTTCGCAAGTTATCGGAATTTTACGAATTTTTTAACATGGCAGAATGGGGCAAAATTTCACATAGACGTCAATCTTGAGGGTTATCTTCCTCGTAAAGATGTCAGACCACTTTCGAAATATTATTTAGGATACTGGCATGAATATCATAGACTATGAATTTTCCAATTTAAAAAATTCGTAAGTTATTTGGAAGTTACGATTTACTTAAAATGGCAGAATAGAGCAAAATTGAGCATAAACGTCCATTTTGAGGATCATAGATGTATCAGACAACTTCAAAAAAACATTTATGATACTTGTTTGAACATGATTGACTACAAATATTCTAATAGGAAATCTTCGTAAGTTATTTATAATTTAAGATTTTATCAACATAGCAAAATTGAAAATTTTCCATATAATAGGAATTTTGAGGATTATTGCATTGGAAATAGTAGCATGAAAACTGAACTGTGAAACTGACTCGAATAAAATAAATTAATAGATTAGAATAAGATAAATCGAAGTGAAAGGTGGATAGTCTGTTAGGCGGGGATTTCATTCTGTCACTGTGATAAGCGTTTAGTCAAATTTATTTCTCTTAACATGATAATAATGTTAAGAGAATGTCCTGTACTAGAAATTTATGAGAATATATATATGATGGGGAACTGAACAGAGCCCACCTGTGCCAACAATTCTTTTTTTTTTTTTTTTTTTTTTTTGAGAGAGATAGAGGAGGAGAGAGAGAAAGAACTTTTTAAAATTTTTGTTCTAGATGTCATTTGTAGTTTTCATTCTACAGTAGAAAGTACAAAAAAAGCATCGATAATCAGTGTTAAATAATGATAAACTTAGAACTTTTTAAATACACACCGACATAAACTACAAAACCACACTGCTAAAAATTTCTGTGCTAGGTTGAATGGAAATGTGGTACTACTATTAGCTGCCATATGCTAAGTTGAATCAATTCTTGGTACAACAGTAGCTGTAAACATGCATGTGCGGAAAATATCTACACTGTTAAAAAAAATGCAGAAAAAATACAGAAATTCTCTGTAATTTCAGAAAAAAAGGCGTAAATTACGGAAAAATTACGTGGACAAAACGTATTTTACGACTTTTTTTCTGAAATTACAGAGAATTTCTGTATTTTTTCTGCATTTTTTTAACAGTGTACCACGGTTTGGTGCTTTTTGTGGAAAAAAAAAAAAAACACCAAATCATGGTAAAAGATTTTCCCATCTTAAGGTTGTAGCTACCATAGTACCAAGTTTTGTTTGAACCAAGCATCTAATGATGAAAAAAAATTCCACCATCTTAAGGTTGCAGCTGCTATAGTCTCAAGTTTTAGTTAAACCAAGCAATCAATCATGGTAAATTATTTCACTATTTCATGGTTGTAGATACTATAGTTCCAAGTTTTGGTTAAACCAAGCACCAATCATAATAAAAGGTTTCGCCACCAAATGGTTCCAGCTATTGTGTATCATGTTTTGATTCATCGTAGTACAAAATGTTTAGAAGTTCGTGCTAATGCTACAGTTACATAGGGTCATTATGTAAATTTAAGTATTTATCTTGAATTGCGGCAATTTGTCTTACGTTGTTGCTTGTAAAACGAAATACTGACGCGGATCCAAGATATACTGTACTATTTAGAAAATAATAGTAATAATTTTCGTTATTGTTTTAACTAACAAGAATAATCTGTTATTACAGCAATGCGCCAAGAAGATTGACAAGAAGCACTGTGATTCCCGTTAAATGGAACACCTTTATGTCAAGCACTTATTTCTAAAGAGATTTAGATGTATATCGACCTAATGATCAAAGATTATACAAAACATTGTTATTATTTTATAAAATGTATAAGAAAAATAAAGAGCAATTATTTTCACACGTTTCTTATTTCTTTCTCATCTTTTTAGAAATAAAATTAAACAGATTGTTTTTTTACTTACCCATGCAAGCCTATCCAGCTCAGAAGAATTTGTTGTCCGTTTGGAAAATAGATTTTATTCCGGTGGGCCACATTGTGTGTGTTTATACATATATATATAGGGCATACCTGCCAACCATCTCATTATGAATCGTAGCATTTTTAATACCCGCCTTTATTTTTTCACGCAAGTCTTTTCTCAGAGAAATTTTGTTCTTATTTAATCGTAACTACATTTAAAGAAATTTACTCTAAAAATAAAGTGATGTGGAAAAAGCGGCATAATAAAGTTACGATTATTAACACTTAACAGACGGGTTGTATTTTCTCTCTGTGTTCCTGTTTCCGGAATTTTTCAAAAGAATTAAATAATCTTGTTTATATGGGCGTTGTAGTTTTATTGAAGAAGTACTATTTTTGACTAAAGTTGCATAATGTTTTTATTTTCATGTCTAGTAGTCCTTATGAATGTGATAAAATATCCACTCTTACGAAGTGGAACTTGCATAATTGGCATATCCTAGTCAATGACTTTTCCACGTAACCCCGCCCTTTCAAACAGCAAACGTAAATCTACGTTGCCCGTCTTAGGCAGTCATAACGTAAAGACGTAGATTTAACTGGCCTGTCAGTTAAGTACTAATGAGATGGTTGTCATGTATGATATAGGATGGTTACAATTAAAGTTACGATTTGAAAACTGTCTAACTTTAAAACTGCTAGTCAAAATGACTTGATATTTTACCAAAATAATCGTAAGGCGATGGATTATTATTTTTTTTTTCTTTTTCTTCTTTTCTTTTTTTTTGAGGGGGGGGGGGAGGGAAAAAATTGTTCAGAATTCTTCCGATAGATGGCGTTGTCAGGGCAGTGTCTCTAGAGACCCTGTATTATAAGCACGGAAGAATATTGTATAGAAATAAAAACGAGATAGCGCAGCGATCGCGGGAACCGGAACTTTCTTTTCCGCATTAATTTAGCCGACTGTAGGAAAGCGATTCGATCGCCGCCTGGTGTAGTATCTTTGAAATTTATCGGAAGAAATTGAAAGCCCGCCTTCGGCTTCAGTCATTATCTGATTTCCGCGAATGAACAGCCAGAAATGTAAACAAACTCGCTGATTGGTGAATTTTTGAGATCCCTCTATCTGTAAGAGGAAAATTACTACTTTTCCGTAACATTCATAATACATCCTATACTCTTTCAATCCGTGATTATAAGCGACTGGACATTGACACGCCAGTCGATCCGCCATGTTTATTCAGGTTATTACATATGATACCATTTCGTTATGAAAATGTCTTGAATGACTCTGTAAATGGTTCTCTTAAATAAATAAAACCATTTTCAGGTGATTTTATTTAATAGAAAACTGTCAGACTCTGGTAAAAGCATATTATGTTCTACGGCGATCGAGTGGTCATCGAACGAAAGTCCGCCATTTTTGTTCAATGTCCAGTCTCTCTCTATAGAGGGTCGCTAAGTGTCTCTAAATGTCAGGGGAAAAAAAACCTAAGTGGATTCGTTAAACGCAAGAATGTTGTTGGCCGAAAGGAAATAATAGACTTCAAGGATTTACGACAAATTATCTAAAAGACAAGATTATGTGTTTACAGCGAAAACAGCGATAGTGACCAGAGAAAAAGAGGAGCTTCATGAAACAGACACCTTACGAATGATTAACGGAAGATTTTGGAACTATTTCTTTTCTTTCACCAAACAAAATTCCAGGAATGCTCTGGTAAAATATCAAGTCATTCTCACTGGTAGTTTTAAAGTAAGAGCATTTTGAAATCGTAACTTTAACTGTAATCGCCCTGTGTGTATATATATATATATTTATATATTAGGCCCGGAATAATCCATTCGCATGGCAATTCAAAAATAAATAAATAAATAAATAAAATAAAGAGAGAGAGAGACAGAATAAAAGAATAAATAAAGAAATTGGCAAACTAAATTAATTAAACAACTTACCATTTTCTCCCTTCCCGTAACAATTATAAAAACGGACATCATTAATTAACAACCTAAAAACTGCATATTTCTGCAATGAAACATAAATTAACTCAAATATCGGCAAAATGATCCGCATTTCATAAATAATTTCTAAAAAATATGACATGTACAAAAAACACGAATTTTATTAATTTGTAGCAAAATATAATTATTTATTTTAGAAATCAGTTTAAAAAAATATTGTAAATTTTATCGATTAGCGTTAAAATACTCCTCTACTTCCGCAAATATCAGTAAAAAAAAATTATTATGTTACAGTCATCACAAAATTTTCTTCTGTACCATACTGTAAAACAGGCAACATCACCGCTAATTATCTATCATGCACAAACGTTAAGTCATAGCTAATCAAAATAAAGATTTTGCATTTGAAAATTGGTGCAATTTTAATCAACTAATGCTGAGATATAGCCATAAGAAAGATCACAGAATGGGAGGATAGCAGGTGGGTGGACATACACCCAAATTAAATTAATATTCGTTAACATAATGGTTAACTGAAGTATCAAGTTTAGTGCATTCTTATATCATAGTAGTTGAAAATTAGCCTTTCTGTTCAGGGGGTAAATAGCAGTACAACAACATCACCTGTTTGCCGATATTCACCCAAATTGAAACAGCATAGTGTTTTATAGAGGCCCCCTAATATTTCATGTTTTGTGTAATTATATGCAATAGAATCTGGAGCATAACCTTTCCGCATATGCAGAAAATTGCAGCACAGCAGCGCTGCAAATCGAATGCTACATATCAAAATGAATCAGCATGTTTCATAATGGCCCTCTCACATATCAAGTTTTTTTCGAATATGCATTAAAAAACCTTAGATATAGCCTTAAATGAAAGAAATCACAGTATAGCAGCGCCAACTGTTTATCAATTTGCAACAAAAGATGATAAACTCTAATTTATGTGAAAAGGTAATGATATAAAATTTATATGAAATTCTGTGCAGTAGTTTCTCAGATCATAGCCTCCTAAACTAAATGCCTACCGCGTGGCTCGGAAATTTAGCAACAGTTCAAGCGGTAGACAGAACCACCTCGTACGGAACTTTTTTATTTGAATTTCACCAATAATTTTAAGAAGTGATATATGATATATATAAACGATGTTTCTTCGTTTCTATTCGCCTTTTATGTATATTAAATCCAACTTTTAAAAATTTAAGTGGCCTTTGAATAAAAATGTCGCGCAATCTGTACCATGTTTCGTAGTCTACCGCCAAGTTTCCGAGCCACGCGGAAAGTCTAGTTTAGGAGGGTATGCTCAGATACAAATGCCAGTAAATTTTTGTCAGGCACACACATAAAGATATTTTCTAAAAATAGTCGAACCGTGTTTTGGAACTCTCAAAATGTGTAAATTAATCGGAAACGGAAAGATGAAAACTTTTATGAATCCAATACTGTTTTGTATTATATATAGAAGAAATTAATAACTATTAATAGATTTCATCAATTGCTATATTTTTATTCAATTTATTGAAATCAGTGATTTACTTTTTTCTATATTGAATAGAAGAAAATATTGGTTTTACAAAATTTTTCGATTTCGGTTTTCGAAGTATTTTTACGTTTTGAGAGCCCCAGAACGCGATTTCGCCATTTTTAGAAAATACCCGTCTGTGCGGCCAAATTCTGTGGCGATTGTAACCGGATGTTTTGGGGTATATTTTAACAGATGTGGGCGGTACAAACGTTGAGTTGCAAACATTAAGCTGACGTCGATAACAGCTGAAAATATAAGGAATACATAGTAATACATGACCGTAAATATCCCGACCATACCATATTTGCCGACATCTTAATTAATATTCAGTAGTATCGTTAACCTCACCTTCTTTTTCACACCAGTATTCCTTTTAGAGTATTTTTCTTCTTATTCAATCGTAATTACCTTTAAAAAATATTACTGTACAAATTTACTGGGGCGAGAAATATGGTGAGCCTAACAAAATTACGGAATACTAATTAGGATGTGTGCAGGTATGATAAACACCATATTATCCCTTTAAGGAGCAGATGCATTCTGGTATTTTTTAACACTTTCCACCATGCGCTAGTACTATCAACTACTCATGTGAATTCTGTTTTTCCAGTTTTTGTAACTCCTCCTTCCTGTAAAATTTAAAAACATGTAACTATGTAGAATCCATCATTTCATAAGATCATACCCAATATTCTTATTAATACAATCAATGTTTTAAATACACCGATTATAAGCACAATTATTACTGTGTATATCTATTTATGCATTCATTTGTACGAAAAATGTTTGTTAGAAATTTAAATTTAATAACCACGCCCACAGTTGTTAAAAAAAAAAGAAAACAGTAAATAAATGAACACGCCGTTCTTAAATGTTTGAGATGACATTTGAGGACATCGATTACCATGTAATCATGAATTCTTATGTTTGCCCTATCTCCTTTTAAAGTTTGCCACTGTATTTTTGGGGCACCCTATTATATATGGTGATTCATTATTGCACTGATAAACTCAGGGGTAATCGAAAAGCACGTATGCAGAATAAATCAGTATATTGTTGCGTAAGTTGTCCAAGAATGAGAGGCGAAACTTGCAAAAATTCAGGAGCTTTATTTCCAGAAATTTCCAGAAAAATACTGGTCTATAAACCAAGTATCAACTTCAATTCCACCAGTAAACACAGCTTAAATAACAGCAGTCAACAGCAAATCCACAGTACAAAATGTATAGCAATAACACATAAAGCAAGACTCATTCAAAGAGGCTCTGAACTCCTTCCATAGCAATGCAAGCGTTCGGCGAAACTCACTGACACTGACTTTGATTTTGCGCGATGCAGCTCCTTGAATACCCCTCTATTGAACCCAGAATGTTCCGGAAATTCCTAGTATATCGTTAACCAATCACATTGGAGCGTCCATCTTTGGTATATCGATGATAAGCATTTTCTCGCCAAAAAACTCGCCAAATTTGCTATCAAATTCATTACCAGCCTAATTGGAGCGTTTTAATGAGTTTTTAAGGGAAAATTGAGATATTTTAACGCTAAAACAAACTAGAAATGCAGAAAATTAACATTTTATCAACTTATTAAGCCTCTTCGAAATAATTTCAACAAAAATATATAGAATTATTAACAAACTCGCAACAATATCAACCCTGTCCTATCTCAAACCGTTGTCAAGTTATTGCAAAATGAATGAAAAAGCTAACTGCACTGAAGACGGTAAGCTTAAGGCTACCGAAACAGCTGTATGCATCTCAAATATTTTTCTTTGGAGTTTCTGACGTAGTAGTTTTTTCGGGTTTTAATATTCCAACACCAAGTCTCCTGTTATTATTGTTAAAAATCTTAATAAATCCTTCATATCTGAAGTTTCTAAGCAAGCTACACAAACATCAAGCACACGTTTAGAAAGAGCAGTAAAAGTGCTACAAAATGACATCAATTGTTATAGAATATCTGGATATAATGACGATTTCAAAAAGAGTGCGCAGAAAGAGTGAAAAAAGGCAAAATTAAATATACTCTCAAATATTTAACCATTAATTTCGGAAAAAATTTTCACGCTACAATTAATAAAATCTTCTGAAAATTTGTCTATTCCAACAGCTTTCGAAGAAGCTTACAAAAAACCACAGTAAAGGACTAGTGCAGGAGAAATTTGGCTATATATATATTTTTTTATACACCATTCATTTTTACATTCTCAAAAAGTGAAACTTTCTCCTTCACGTTTTGAAACTACTCTTCTTAGTAATTCACTTTTGATCATACTTATATGTTTAATTTGCAGTTTGTTTATTACGTGAACAATAATTGTATGAGTATCTGCATCATAACAATATGATATGCATTTATTTGTATTTGTATTAAAAGAATATTAATACAGAAATTATTGTCCTTAAACACAAGTGTAGTTTACCCTTTAACCCTTTGGGTACATTTGACGAGTAAGACTCGTCATCTGTTTACTTGGGCGAAGTTACGGTGGACGAGTCTGACTCGTCACCTGAATTTAAGAAGTAGGCGTGAATGTTTGCGGCACCCCCGCCAGTGGTTGTTGATCGCAAACACTTTCCTGACGTTTTTATGATATCTTACAACCATACTTATATCATCAATATAAGCATATTCCAAATAAAATGTATTACTTTTACGTATTAACACTTTCGCGACCGCTGACGTAGATTCACATCATTTGAAAAACTGTAAATCCACCAGTGGGCGTTTCTTTTCCAATTTGTATGCTATTTTTTTCTTAAATATATAATTAATATTCACAATTTTAGAATAAAATATACTATAGATGCAAATCCTTTGATTAGAAAGAATAAAACTATAATGTATATCCATTTGTAATATAAATGTGAATACAGAAAATTTTGTTCTGAAATATTGTAACATGGAAGAATAACGCCCACAGGCGGACCTTTTTGTCAAACATTCAAAATCATGCGGTCGCGAAAGTGCTATTTCATATGACGACAAATTAAATCCGTCCCATGGGCATAAAAATCTTCAAATTATTCAGTACTCAAAGGGTTAAAATACGTAAAACAAAGTATCAAAAGTACTAATTTTACAAGACAATGAAAAAAAAAAAAAAAAAGTCCAAAGCATTTTTTGCCCCGCCTCTCTTTCATTCTACTTTTTATAAGAGTAAATTTTTCCAAATTCTATCATTCACACTCGCCATCATCCTAATTAGTAAACAATCTGGACGATTATTAGTCTTTTTTTTATATATATATAGTTCCCCATCATACTATAGGTATGGGGAACTTGGATAATCGTGAAAATTTTTGACCTCGGTTTTTTGACTTTTTTATACGTTTTCAGATGTGAGGAGTCCGAAAATGACAAAATTTGTATGGTGTCTGTCTGTAGGGTGTGTGTTAGTGTGTTAGTCCGTTAGTTTGTTAGTCTTTTTACACTATATCTCATGAACAAATGATCGCAGAGAGGTCAGATAAGTTTTAAAATATTATTTATGACTCTGACAAGAACCCTATTCATTTGCAACATTCGAATTAAAAAACTTCGTAAGTTTTTAGAAATTTACGATTTTCTTAACATGGGAGAATAGGAAAAAAATTCACTTAAACGTGCATTAAATGGAAACTTTTTACTGTAAAAATGTCATACCAGTTTTAAAATATCAGTTTTGATGCCGGAATGAACATCAGTAACTATAAATATGCTATTTTGAAAAATTCGCAAGTTATTGGAAACTTACGAATTCCGTAACATAGCAGTATAGGTCAAAATTTCACATAAACGTCAATTTTTAGAGATATTTTCATCGTAAAGATGTCAGACAACTTTTGAAATATTATTTAGAACATTGGCGCATGAATATTAATGACTATGAATTTTTCAACATAAAAACAAACAACGGAATTGACCCTGATATAATAAATTAATAGATTAGAATAAGATAAATATATCGAAGTGAACGGTGAATAGCCTGTTAGGCGGGGATTTCATTCTGTCACTCTATCAAGCTTTGGTCAGATTCATTTCTTTTAGGGGGAGGGGGTACTTTTCTTCTATTTATTCGTAAATACATTTAAATAAAGAGAGCAATTAAAGAGAATTTCTATAAAAATTAAGTGGTGTTGAAAAAGGGGCGGGTGCTAACTATTCTCCGGATTAGGTTTGCAGCTGAGATCAGTTACAGGTTGGAAGAAATGGGGAAGTTGCACTCGGGAGAAAAACACTTTTTTTTAAATTGTAATCGATAAACTCAATCTTGAGAATCTGAAAAATCCAATTAAAATCGTAAAATTAATTCAAATTAACTTTTAATGAACGTTTTACAATCGCTAAAAACCAAAACAAAACCACGTGATCTGAAAACGCTCCGTGAGATGGGGTTGACGTCATAGTTCACGAAGTGCGAATGTTTACAATCTTTTACCTATTGCTTTTTCTTGTTCGCTCTGTTCTAATTTGTATTTTATGTTTTTTTTTTTTTTCTTTTTCTTTTCTTTTCTTTTTTTTTTTTTTTAAGTTTTACCTTTTGTAAGAAATAACTTAAACCTTCCATAACTATACAAAAATCTTATATGTATTTTTTTTTTTACTTTCTCTTACACATAAGGTAGAGAAAGTATTGTTTTTGGGTCAAATTTTCGAATGCGAGATTTTGTTATATTTACATGTTTTGAGGTCCCATGAATACGAAAATCATGTTTTTAGCAAATGGTCTGTGTGTATGTCTGTGTGTGTGTGTGTGTCTGTGTGTGTGTGTTTCTGTTATCAGCATATCTCAAAAACAAATTATGGCAGAAAGTTCAAACTTGGTGTTCTAAATGTGTATCATATACGGATGCTACAGTAAGCTTTTCGTTAAGATCAAGCAAATGGTTCGTGTACAGGGTCAATAAAGAGAATTCTAATACATTACGTCTATGGGGGAAATTGCAGGTAAGTAGAGTTTAACGTCTATAGACTGCACTAAACCAAATGAAACAAATATATATTTTTTGTAATAGAGATAGTTAACTGGGAAAAAAAATATGCATGCAGGAGCCTCGCTCCCCCATCGAGGGGAGTAAATTTTCATGATGGGTATCTTTCAAAAGAGCTCGCCAATACCTTTAAAACGAATGATTGAACCATCGATATGCGATAATTTATAAGAAAGTTATGGATTTTTTTTTACTTTTAACGAAAAAAAAAAACTTAGAAAAAAAATCGTTTTTTTTTTTTTTTTTTTTTTTAATATTGATAATAAAATGGACTTTTTTTTAAATATTTGCTGTTATACTACATCTCTAATATGGAAATCGTCTGCATTATCATAAAAGGTAATTTTTTTAAATAACAATTTAAATAAATTATTTTTTAAAAACAGAATTATTTTTTAATAACCGAATTAAATTCTATATAAATGTAGGTGCATTAATGAAACGGGGGGTTGAGGGGAGCGGTAGCCCCCCTCACACAGAACTAATTATCATATAAAACTGTTCCGAAGCCTCATTTGAATTGTTTAATATAGGTTTGCATTGCAGTACTCGTTACCTTACCTCTTAAACTCCAACCTGCATTTATAGTATTAATTTTCAGGGTAAGAGGAAGTCGTGTGAGTGACACACCAGATTTTTTTTTTTTTTTTTCTATTTTTATTTGTATAATGTAGATTTTGGATTTGTAAAAAAAAAAAAAAAAAAAAAAAAAATCGGATAATTCGCCGAAAATAGATGCACTTTTCATATTCTCATTTTGAGAAGAAACCTCGATTTTTGTTGGCGCAGAAATAAGAGGAGCTAAAGTTAAAAGATAAAGATTTATTCTGTATTTATATTTAGAAAATTATAAACGTCTTCATAATAGAATTTTAGCATTGTATTAATATTATAGTAGTATTTTTTCACATTTCTCTAATTTTTTAGACGCTTGTATGTGAGAATTTTTCTTTTTTCATAATGTGTGCTTAAAGATTTAATTATAATTAAAATATTTATTAAAATTTTATAGTGCATAAAAATATATTTTACTGATTTACTTATATTATTATTTATTATTATTTTGTTTTTAACCAGAATTTTTTAATTATGTTATATTACAAGGTATATATTATTATTTTAAAGAACAGTCATTAATTATTAAAGACTATGTTATGAATTCAGTCGCATTTAATATTTACTTCCTGTTTTTGCAAACGAAAAAATTTCATTTTCAAAATACATTATTTATTTATTATTTATTTTATTTATTTATTTGAAAACAGGAAGTTTACTTTTCATAATGTTTTCAGTATTTTTTCTTTAAAAAATATATATATAGAAAGATAGATTTCAATTTTATCCATTTATTTTTCTATTTTTTTTTCTTAAATTTATTCTTTCATTTAATTTGAATTATACTGTTCTTCGCCGTTTACATTAGCAAAGGCTGTTACACAATTGTTTATTTATTTGAAAAGGAAAATAAAATTAAATGTTTTTATCGGGAAAATGTTAATATCGGAGAAAGGATTACTCTTATTAAAATTGGAGTTTAATAAAAACTTATTTATTTATTATTTATTTAATTCCTTTGAAAGGAAAATCTTTTGTTATTTACTTATTTATTGTATTGATCGAAATCAAATGGTAATATAGCAGAAAGAGCGAATGCAATAAAGTACATGGTGCATAAACCAAAATATATTTAATAGATGCTGAGATACAGCTATCCTTAAAATTTTAGTTCTTGAGTAATAGCAGCTTTTGCCGTCTGATAAGTACCTAAATTGAAGTGCCAAGGAAAGACGTTGCTGCAGAAAGAAGAACCCAGACCAATAGAGCAGGGTACACTGGAGGGGAAGAGGCTGCCTTAGACAGCGGATACCCGAAACGGTGTTAAGGGCAATTTCAATGAATTTATTTTTTTAATTATCTATTAAAAAATTATTAAAACAATTTGATTCTATAAAAGAAATAAGGATTTTTTTTTTTTTTAATTTAAATTTAGGGACCAGCGAAGCAGGCGAAGAACGTCAGTTACAATATATACAAGGGTTGATCCAGGTTTATTTTTGGTGCCCGTTTTTGAGAATAACAAAATAATTGTGTGAAAATTTATTTCTTTTTGGGATAAAAAGAATTATCACACGAAACCTTTCACTTTAGCAGTTACGCTATCTAATGTTCATTATCAAGTTAACAGTATATTATTGAACCAAGTACAGACACTCATTTAAAATAATACTGTTAACGTGTAAAATTTTTACAAAATCATCATTTTTTTTTTTTTTTTTTTTTTTTAATAAATCTTGTGAAAGGGCTGTTGTTATGAATCTGAATTTTGTGAAGGGACCCATTTTATGGATTTGAATTTTGTGAAGGGGCCCATTTTAAAGATTTGAATTTTGTGAAGGGGCAGCAAATGGGTCCCAATTTTTACCTGGGTCGATCCCTGGTATATTCTAAACGTATTTGGATTTTACATTAAAGCTTCATTGATAAATGAATTTAATATATATATATATATATATTATGTTTGATTGCTGAAATTTACTGCAAATTTTTAATTAATGATTTAATACCATTCATATTTATTACTAGATCACGTATAACGTATAAGGTATTATTACATTTAACGTATGGTTCATATGTTTATTTTATTTTATTTTAAAGTACTTTTTTTTCTATTGTTAATAATAATAATAATAATTATTATTATTTTCTATTTCTATTAATCTTTTCTTTCTATTTTTCAGTTTTTCCAAATAAAAAAGTGATTACATTTTCCTTAAATACTTTTCAATTTCTCAAATTGCATCACTATAATGTTTTTAATTATTCACAATCTTCAGCTTCTATTTTCATAGAAATATTGTTAAGTTATATAATATTGAAATGTATTAAAAAAGTTATTTCTAGCTTAAAGTACTTTATCTTCGATTGCAGACTCTGGCAAGGTTGCCTGAAGCATAAATATTTATTATTATTGTTGTTTATTGATTTTTTTAGTCTCAATCTAATTTAGGTTAATTCGGCATATACTGTTGTAGATTATTTAAGCAATGAAAATATACATATTATTCAGTTAAATATTATTACCCAATACCAATATTTTATTTCTGTACTCAGTCTAGTACAGGGATGGAACACGGGCGCAGGATTCATACCGGATCTGTTTAAGAAATTTTACTACATATAATACCGTTAATTTAAGAAGTAAAAAAATTTCTTACATTGATAGTGGTATGAATATTGCTCCCGTGTTCCATCCCTGCTAGTATAAAAATAATAAATCTATAAAACATAATAAAATGAAAAAAAAAAAAAAAAAAAAAAAAAAAAACAAGTATTTAAAATATACATTTTTGGAATACTAAAGAAAGTATTTGAGAAAATTCTATTGATCAACTATTATTTCGATTATAGCTTAATTTGAATTAATAACAGTAGGCGAGTAAAAAAAATCCCATTGAAACTTGGTGCCATTTATAGAATGAAGTGATGTTTAATGAGTTCAAATTGTTTTAATAATTTTTTTTAGAGAAAGAATAGAAAATTTTGCTGAATGCGCGAATTTTCTTTACAATACTATAGGGAGAAATTCAGCTAGCAGTTCATTTCGTGAATAGTGACGTCACGATAGGTTTCATCACGTGACGCAGCATTTTCCCGCCAACATGAAAACTACATCTTTTAAAGTTAATTTATTAAAGCATCCGGTTTTCAAATATGCATAAAAATGGCATAAAAATGTTTGTATTTTCATGCTCTATCATTTACAAGTTAAAATGAAAAATGTGCAATTTCCCATTTGGCTCTAAAGATAAAGTCGTTTGAAATAAAGGTGGGACAAAAATTTTTCCAGAATAAAACAAAATATTGGCATATATGCTTAATCCTTGGCATAAGGCGTGGAGTACATAACTATCAGTTCATTTTAATAATTAATTTTGTTTACCACGGAGTAATATAGATTAATATTACTCCGTGTTGTTTACATAGCATTGTAAACGTGACGCATCTTATATGGGCGCTTTACGCATTTTGAAGAATAACTTTCTCCGATGATTAATTGCAATAATTTCTGTATTATCACTTTCGCGACTGCTGACGTAGAATCACGTCATTTGGAAATCTGTAGCTACGGCAGTGGGCGTTTCTTTTGCGTTTTGAAAGTTACTGAATTTCTTCAGGATATTCCTGATATTCATATTTGAACAAAGAAAATACTATGGATACAAATAAATACTTTAATTAGAAGGAATATAATTATGGTGTATATTCATTTGTAACATAAATATGGATACAGAAAACCTCGTTCTGAAATAACGTACCTTAAAAGAATGACGCCCACGGGCGAAATTTACTATACTATCAGAGAGACAAAAACATGCGACCACTTTCGCGACCATATGCTTCTGTCTCTTTGACAGTAAATCCCGCCTGTGGGCGTTATCCTCAAAGGTTTCAACATTTCAGGAAAAAAATTTCTGTATTCACATTTATATTATAAATGGATATACATAATAATTATACTCTTTTAAATCAAAGTATTTGTATCCATAGTATATAGATTGTACAAATATGAATATTAGATATATTCTTCAGAAATAAATAACATATAAACTGCGAAAGAAACGCCCACTGGCGCAGTTACAGATTTTCAAATGACGTTAATCTATGTCAGCGATCGCGAACGGGTTAAAATTTTTTTAATCAAAATCAAATAAATATATATCATATTCTTTTGATGCAGATACTCATGCAATTATTGCCTATTTAATAAATAAACGGTAAATTAATCATATAAATATGATCAAAAGGGAATCACTAAGAAGAGTTGGTAAGATAAGTTTCAAAACGTGATGGGCGGGGTCTCGCTTTTTGGAAACGTACAATTGAATGGTGTATAAAAAATAAACAGCCATATTTCTTCTGCATTAGTCAACCAATGTCGTCCGTTGTAAGGTTATTAGAAAACTATTGAATTTGGCCGATATTCAGAATATTTTATTAATGGACGACTAGAACGAGGCGGAGTTTCCCTTTGTTTGTGGGGAAAAGCTGCGCTATGACTAGCTATAGTCCTTTATTTGTGGGCTAAATGAAGACTCCTATAGGTTAAATTTCATAATGACGTCGAATGATAACAGAAGGGCAAGTCGTCAATTGTAGCTTAAACGGTTTTTGCGAAATTATTGATTGAATATTTGGGCGTATATTTTGTTTTAGTTTTTTTCACTGTTTCAGCGTTTGTAACTCTTCGTTATATCTAGCTATTGGAACACAATTGATGTCATTTTGTTGCACTTTTTCTGCTCTTTATAAATATGTTGTTGTTTGTGTAGCATGCTTAGAAACTACAAATATAAAAGATTTTTTTAAGATTTTTAGTTTTTTCGTTCTTTTTGCAGTAACTTCAAAACGATTTGAGTTAGGTCAAAGTTGACGTACTGATTTATATCCCATTTGAGCTCTCCTATTATCCCTGGGCTAATCGTACAATAAATTATCAACCTGTAACTATATACATACATATACGATATAAGAAATGAATACATATAATTAATATTATAAATGAAAACTATGCTTTTTGTTTTTATAATTTTATGTATATCGCGTATGTTAAAGTTTTAACAAACTACTTTAATCTAAAACTAGATATCCTGTATTTGAGCTTTTTTTCAACCAACACCGTGAAATATTTTCAATGTAATTGAAATGAATTTAACACATAGAAAGTCTTGTATCGTCAGACTAGTTTCGCATTCTCGTTATATTCGCTTGCGTCTGCGTAGACTGCAGGCGAAAAAGTGCTTATTAACACCAACATGAGCGTACTTTCAAACGGTGCCAAACTTTCTTTGAAATAGAGCCAAACTTTAACAGAATACGGCCAAAGAAGAGCGAACGCCAATGTTGCCAACTCTAGGGATTTATCCCTACCCATAGGTAATTTAAGAAGTTTTCTACAAATGAAGGGACGCAATAGGGACTTTTTGGTGGTGCCCATTTTCCTCAGGATATCCTGAGAAGGCAAATTCTTTGTACACACATCCTGAGCACTAAAGTAGGGATATTTATCATGAATGTAGGGGCATTTTATGCTGTCCTTGGGAACATTTCAAAATTTAAGTTGGCAACATCGGTTTACACATGAACACATGACTTGAAGATCCCCAGTACAGTAGGAAAATATTGTGTTCTTGGATTATGAACTGAACTTCAGTTGTTCTTATAGTGCACCATTAAAGAAAAAAAAAATCGGTTTACTGTTTTTTATAAAATTTTTTAACATTATATATTTTGAAGACTTCGAAATCATTGTGTTTTACCAGAGCCTCCTTAAGTAGATGCCTTCCACGCGCAGCGAATCCCAATGTTAAATTAGGCAACATTTGAAAAACAAAACTAACGCTAGGTGACAGCACCTACGCAGAGCAACAAATTTCTTCTGTTTCATAGATAAGTTATATTTTTCATCTAAAAATCTAGCTATTATATTCAATTTAAAGTCCAAAATTCTATTTTTTTTTTTTTTTTTTTTTTAATTTGAAAAAATGATGTGAAAGTGCTTTATCGTAAATATTTTCAATAAAATATTCAAATATTTATATTTAAAAAAGTACAGGGTTCAATTTTCTTCGAAAGTGGACAAGACCTATTTTAGCTTTTCAATAATTGAATTACAACGTATCAAATAAATAACACCTTTTTTTAAAAAAAAATATATTATTAATTAAATAATTCTTAATATAGTAAGCTGAAAACAATAATGAACGAAAAATACTAGTATAATTGTGAAAAAAGCGTGAGTTGCTCGATGTACGAAAAATATGGCACAAAGCACCCCACGCTTTTTTCACAATTATACTAGTATTTTTCGTTCATTATTGTTTTCAGCTTACTATATTAAGAATTATTTTTCACTTTTTAGTTTGATGTGCTTTAAAAGCGTGTTTTTTAGTTTTTTTAAACTATATTTATTTTTCACTTTTTAGTTCGATGTGCTATGAAAGCATGCTTTTTAACACGCTTTTATTAGCTTCACCTGTATGTATGTATGTTTGTAACCGCTCTGGGAGCAAACAAAAAATCTATATTGTAAAAAAAGTCTTTCACTGCGTGACCGTCGTGGCGTTGAGGTATAGCTCCCCGCTATGAACCTAAAGGGCGTATCAGATTCAGCAACTTTAGAAACAACCAATTTTTGAGCCGACTTTAGCGCCTATTTTTCCTCCACGAAAGCACCGTAGAGGTTACAATAGTCGGGTGAAAAGTTGGATGAAAGAAGACTAACTTCTGACGCTTATCCCTTTTTTTGGCGCGAATAAAATACGCAATGATTAGCGTTAAAATTCTCTTTCATTTGTGTAAAATATCGCATTATTATTTCTATTTTGATCTTTTTTACAACTATTGTCATAACGACATACGAAAATAAAAACGATTAATTGAAAATTCTTATCATTTAACGGTAAAATAAACGTGCTTAACGATAATATTTCTTCTTCAAATCTCCACTTGAAGCGATTCCTGTGTTCCGCCATCTTGGAAATATGACGTATCAAAATAGCGCATCGTGATTGGACGAATTCGAGGAGAAATTGAGTATACGGACAATTTTATCAAGACAGCTCTGAAAAAGTTGGGCAACTTCGGTCTGCGCTATCACACTGGGAGTAGAGACAATTTTTTCCGAAAAATCGGCGCTAATCAGTGGTTGGCTCTAAAATCGGCTGTAAAGTCGTCGAGTCTGATACGCCCTTTAAGGTCTAGCGTTC
Organism: Salticus scenicus; assembly: GCA_963930645.1. Lineage (NCBI taxonomy): Eukaryota > Metazoa > Arthropoda > Arachnida > Araneae > Salticidae > Salticus > Salticus scenicus. The sequence continues at coordinate 209,970,666 of OZ005661.1, forward strand.
GATCCCAGTCAGGGGAGAATTTTTAAAAATGGTTTTTATTTAATTCTAAATTATTTTAATGAAATATTTAAATGTATGTAAATATTACGGTGTGTCACTCACACGATTTTCTCTTACCCTGCATTTTAATACTAAGATAGACATTTTGTGCTTTTTAGTTCACATTTCTATAAAAGCGTGTTCTTTAATTTTTTTAAACTATAATATTATTATTAAACTATATTTTAAACTATATTTATTATTTTATTATTTATCAAATAAATAGCTACAGTATGTAAGTTTTTGGTTAAAATATTTACACACAATCGAAAATATCCTCATTCGACTTGTAGGCCTCTTAAATCTATCTGTACCAATTTTGAATGGCCTAACTGTATTTCTATTTGTTTTTGCCCCATAGCCACCCCCTTACCCCCTCACCCCCTACCCGCCCCTCCTAATAATTTTACAAATTCAAAAATATCCGCAATCGATTTGCAAGTATCGAAAACCTCTATGTACCAATTTTGAACGATCTGACACTATTTTTATTTTTTTGCCCCCCCCATCCCTTCCCCCCCTTCTTGCCTCTCCTAATAACTTTACACAATCGAAAATATCCCCTTTCGACTTGCAGACCTTTAAAACCTATCTGTACCAATTTTCAACGGCCTAACTGTATTTCTATTTGTTTTTGCTCCATAGCCCCCCCTTACCGCCCCACCCCCTACCCGCCCCTACTAATAATTTTACAAATTAAAAAATATCCGCAATCGATTTGTAAGTATCAAAAACCTCTATGTACCAATTTTGAACGATCAGACACTATTTTTATTTTTATGCCCCCCCTCCCCTCCCCCACTTCTTGCCCCTCCTAATAACTTTGCACAATCGAAAATATCCCCATTCGACTTGCAGGCCTCTTAAATCTATCTGTACCAATTTTGAACGGCCTAACTGCATTTCTATTTGTTTTTGCCCCATAGCCCCCCTTACCCCCTCACCCCCTACCCGCCCCTCCTAATAATTTTAAAATTCAAAAATATCCGCAATCGATTTGTAAGTATCGAAAACCTCTATGTACCAATTTTGAACTATCTGATACTATTTTTATTTTTTGCCCCCTCTTCCCCCCCCTTCTTGCCCCTCCTAATAACTTTACACAATCGAAAATATCCCCATTCGACTTGCAGGCCTCTTAAATCTGTCTGTACCAATTTTGAACGGCCTAACTGCATTTCTATTTGTTTTTGCTCCATAGCCCCCCCTTACCGCCCCACCCCCTACCCACCCCTCCTAATAATTTTACAAATTCAAAAATATCCGCAATCGATTTGTAAGTATTGAAAACCTCTATGTACCAATTTTGAACTATCTGACACTATTTTAATTTTTTTGCCCCCTCTTTCCTCCCCCCCCCCCTCTTCTTGCCCCTCCTAATAACTTTACACAATCGAAAATATCCCCATTCGACTTGCAGACCTTTAAAACGTATCTGTACCAATTTTGAACGGCCTAACTGTATTTCTATTTGTTTTTGCCTCATAGCCCCCCTTACCCCCCTACCCACCCCTCCTAATAATTTCACAAATTCAAAAATATCCGCAATCGATTTGTAAGTATCAAAAACCTCTATGTACCAATTTTGAACGATCAGACACTATTTTTATTTTTATGCCCCCCCCCTCCCCTCCCCCACTTCTTGCCCCTCCTAATAACTTTACACAATCGAAAATATCCCCATTCGACTTGCAGGCCTCTTAAAATCTGTCTGTACCAATTTTGAACGGCCTAACTGCATTTCTATTTGTTTTTGCCCCATAGCCCCCCTTACCCCCTCACCCCCCTACCCACCGCTCCTAATAATTTTACAAATTCAAAAATATCCGCAATCGATTTGTAAGTATTGAAAACCTCTATGTACCAATTTTGAACTATCTGACACTATTTTTATTTTTTTGCCCCCTCTTTCCCCCCCCCCTTCTTGCCCCTCCCCTTTAACTTTACACAATCGAAAATATCCCCATTCGACTTGCAGGCCTCTTAAATCTATCTGTACCAATTTTGAACGGCCTAACTGCATTTCTATTTGTTTTTGCCCCATAGCTCCCCTTACACCCTCACCCCCCTACCCGCCCCTCCTAATAATTTTACAAATTCAAAAATATCCGCAATCGATTTGTAAGTATCGAAAACCTCTATGTACCAATTTTGAACTATCTGACACTATTTTTATTTTTTTGCCCCCTCTGCCCCCCCCCCTTCTTGCCCCTCCTAATAACTTTACACAATCGAAAATATCCCCATTCGACTTGCAGGCCTCTTAAATCTGTCTGTACCAATTTTGAACGGTCTAACTGCATTTTTATTTGTTTTTGCCCCATAGCCCCCCCTTATCCCCTCACCCCCCTACCAAACCCTCCTAATAATTTTACAAATTAAAAAATATCCGCAATCGATTTGTAAGTATTGAAAACCTCTATGTACCAATTTTGAACTATCTGACACTATTTTTTTTTTTTTGCCCCCTCTTCTTGCCCCTCCTAATAACTTTACACAATCGAAAATATCCCCATTCGACTTGCAGACCTTTAAAACGTATCTGTACCAATTTTGAACGGCCTAACTGTATTTCTATTTGTTTTTGCCTCATAGCCCCCCCTTACCCCCTCACCCCCCTACCCACCCCTCCTAATAATTTCACAAATTCAAAAATATCCGCAATCGATTTGTAAGTATCGAAAACCTCTATGTACCAATTTTGAACGATCTGACACTATTTTTATTTTTTTGCCCCCCCCCCTCTCTTCCCCCCCTTTTGCCCCTCCTAATAACTTTACACAATCGAAAATATCCCCATTCGACTTGCAGAACTTTAAAACCTATCTGTACCAATTTTCAACGGCATAACTGTATTTCTATTTGTTTTTGCTCCATAGCCCCCCCCCCTTGCTGCCCCACCTGGGGGCTGAATTTCTAAAATTCCAGAAATTTTTTTTTAGATAGTTGCCTTAGCTATATTTTAGAGCAAAAACTTCACGTATATCTATTATTTTTTTGTTTGGGATATATAGGATTATGCGAAATCACGTTTTACGCATGTGAAATCACGTTTTGCCCCCCTCCCCCTGCCCCCCTTGGGGACCGAATTTCAAAAATTCCAGAAACCGATTTTTAGACATTTGCATTAGCTATATTTTAAAGCAAAAATTTTACGGATTTCTGTTTTTTTGTTTGAGATATGAAGGATTTTGTGCAATCACGTTTTGCTCCCAGAGAAGTTACAAACATACATACATACAGGTGAAGCTAATATAAGCGTGTTAAAAACGAAATTTAAAATTAAATAAACAAAAACATGCCATGTCTAACACGCGATTAAATTATTTTTTATATATTTATTCAATAAAAATTTCAATTTTTTTTTTTTTTTTTAATTTAGATATCAGATGAAAGTTTCGTTCATATAAATTAAAATCTCTGAACTTTAAATGAGTTTCAGTTTAGAATGAATAATTTATAATGATAAATTATTAAAATCATGTCTTTTTTTTTTTTTTCATGTCCTTTACGTTACATTTTTACCTTATTAGATGTGAATTATTTTTCTTAAATTGAAAATTTTATATTATTTATAAGAAAAGTAGACCAGCACATTACCGATATAAGTTAACATTCAGTAATAAAAATTGGAGAAGAAAACAATCTGTTGTCTAGTCCGTCACAATAAATAAATAAATAAATAACCTTTAAGATTTAAATTTTTAAAATTGAGGATTTCTTGAGTATAAGTTTTCTCTCGCACCAAGTTTTTATTTATTTATTTATTTTTTATTCAAGATTTTATTAGCTCCACCAGTTCCGAGAAGGTATGCTTTCGAAACTGATAGACATTTTCGAAATAAAGTTGTGTTATATTTACATGTTTTGAGGTTTCCTGAAGCGAAAAATAATGTTTTTAGCGGTTGGTCTGTGCGCGTCGGTTTGTCTATCTCGGATATACTTGCAGGGATGGAACACGGGCGCAGAATTCATACCGGAATCTGTTTAAGAAATATTTCTACCAATAATATCGTTGATTTAAGAGGTAGAAAATTTTCTTACATTGATAGTGGTATGAATTCTGCGCCCGTGTTCCATCCCTGTACTTGGAAAATGCCGAAAGTGTATTTCATTTTGTGTTAGGTGTTTCTCATATAAGACTAAATTTAAATGCACAATCTGATGTGCACATAGTTTATTGAAAACATGCAGGGCTATCCAAAAGTAAGCTAAACGTTCTTTTCTGTAGAATGTAATTGACGGAAGTGCTTTGCTACACTTTTTTTTATGTCGACGAATACTGTTGAAGTAGGAAAATTAATTTTTCGAACCTATAATGTAAACAAAGTATTTTTTGAAGTTCTATTTTCAACTCAGGTGTTTGAATAAAGTCACGTTTTGAGGTTCCCTGAATACAAAAACATTTTTTTTTAGTTTTTAGCGACTGATTTATATGCATATTTAAATCAGTACTCGTGATATTTAATTTTTACATGAATTTTTAATTCCATATTCCATTTGTGTGGTAAAAGGTTAATAAAAGTAATGTTTTGAATCTTAAAACTTAATATTTTTAAAAAGAACAAAAGTAGAAATAAAAATTTTCCATTTTTTCTTTTCAAGATTCCCAACACTTTTGTTTCGATTTAACTGAAATAATCAAATTTTTATACGCATTTACACAAGTCTTTAAAAAACAGTGGTATTAAAAAAATATAAATCAATCTTGTTCCTATATTGGAGTATTTTATAGTTTTATTCATAAGTTACTAATGTAATTTATGAATAAAACTATAAAATACTCCAATATAGAGTTACTTCAAAGTAACTAAGAACACGTTATTTTTCTGTATTCCTACATCAATAAATAAAAATTTCATTTCATTTTGTAATAAGCATAACTATTTTATTTGTTAAATCTAACTTACTAACATAGGTGTCAACTCTTCGAATTTTTATATCATAATTTCTTTTAAATTTATCTTCGTCTTAATCACAGAATTTACGATAATAAATAAAAATAATGTTTTTTGTGAAAAATACTATTGATATTCAAAAATCCGGAGGGTTGGTAATTTTGCATTAATTATTTATGCAGTTTACATACCTTGTCTTGAAATATTTGCAAACCATTTTTTAGGCTGAATTGCATTGCTTGGTATTTCGTGAAAACTTATATTTTCACGGCGACTGTCCGATTTAAAAAATGGAACGACGCAATACACCATTAAAAAAAAAAAAAAAAAAAAAAAAAAAAAAAAAAAAAAACCTCTCACATTTGTTAAATTAATATAACATAAACCATAAAGAACTCAATTGAATGGCGGGAGATAAACAGAACTTTACGTACGGTATCAAGCGCCATCTACTGGCTATGTTCTTCTTGTACTGTTGCCAAGTTTTCGAGCGACTCGCTAGGCATCTACTTAAGGAGGCTCTGGTTTTACTATGTTTTTTAACTTCGATTCTTGTTTGTTTGTCCAGTACAAATCTTGTCATTGATTTTTAACAAACTTTCCGACTAGCTACACAATTGAAACTTTCAGAATAGTTCAGAACACGGTGAAAATGTATTTTTTTAATACTTTTAGCCAACTGTTTCGGGTTCCTGCTGCCTTGGGCAGTGTTACCAGTACAAAGTTTGCAATCGATTTTTAACTAACTTCCCGGCTAGCTAAACTTTCCGGCAATTTGAAACTTGTATAATAGCTCAAAACACGATAACAATGAATTTTTCTAATACTTTTATCCAATTGTTCCGGGTTCCCGCTGCCTTCGGTAGCGTTTATATGATTCAACAGAAAATTTAAAAACATGGCATAAAAAGTAATTATTTTTAGTTCAAGTAATTATTTTCTTGTAATTATTTTTAGTTCAAGAGGCTTGTTATGCTGAGCTTCAAATTTCAAAATTCGAAGTGAATACCAAATCTAAAAAAAAGGCGGCGTTCCATGCATTAATTTAATTTAAACGTCAAAAGTAAAGTGTATACAATAAACCAATAAATATATATATATATATATATAAAGTTTTAAAATATAATGTATATTATTTAATATAGTTTCACCAATCATATAATGTCGTCTTTCAACTAAATATGCCCCACGGAGATCCCTCCCCCTCAGAACTAGGACCCCAGTGCGCAACCATTCGGTCTTACTTCCAAAGTCCGAAATACCAAGATATTCAACTAAATATGCAAACACACATACAAACTTACAATCAAAATATTTCTTATTTTAATGAAAAATATTGTTTACTGATTAAGTTCTGATATATATATATATATATATATATATAAATCTCATAGCCACTGACTGAATACTGAATATCTATGCATAATGGGATCATGAAAAACATACGTAGAAGGAAGAATACCGTTCTGGAAAGATTTTTACACAAATTTTGATGAAAGTATAGTAATTTATTCAGTAAAAAATAAAAAGGAAAACATTGAAGATATGACCATCCCAATATTTCTCTTTTCTTTTTATTTAATATCATAATTTTTCTAAATTTACTCGAGAACTGTATCAACACTGGTAAATATTTTAGTAGAAAAGTAATATTTTTTCCCAAAATAAACTTACAAAAAATGGAGCCAGATTTGGAGCCAAATGCTTTCCGAGGCCAAACACAAAATTAGCCAACCAGCTCGATTTGGAGCCAGTTTGGCTCCAAGGAGGCCAAACTGCCAAACCTGTACCTATGTCGTGGTTAAGTCACTGATCGATGACAAAGTCATCTCATGTTGGAGGTACATGAACTATTCAGACTAAAACTGCGCTTGCTCGAATAGAATTTCTTTACTCGCGCCATGCTCCATATTTAAAATTAAAATAGAACTGTTTTCAACGAATGCACATCTAAACGAAGAAATTGATGTATTTTTAGAATATTCATATTTCGCATGTTTTCCAGTATTTTAAGATAAGTAATATATTTTAAATCAATTCTTAAAAATTATTTTTTGAATACTTCTTACAATTTATGAAATTATTGAGATCTTAATCTCTTGAATTTTCATTCATTACGGACAGGGGGTGAAAGTGATTATCGTCTTCGGCACCACTATTTTTATTTAGAAAAACTGGGTGTATTTTTATACCAATATACTCCGATTAAATAGGATTGTGATTTTTGCTAAAAATACCGGTGGAAGAGTTTCGTAAAAAGACGGGAAACTTTCACCCCTGATTACGGATCAAGAGATAATTTATGGAATTTTTAATTCGGTTGTTTGGTTTGTTATGAGGTTAGAAAAAGTTAGTATTTATTATATTTGTTCATTCCTAAATGTTATTTTATCATACCTAAATGTTATTTTAGTTACAGATTTGGTTATAAAGCGATTACAAATATATTTTGTTTAGAAGATAAAATTTTTGCGAATGGTTTCGTCTGCGTCTGATTGATTTTATGGAACATGATATAATGCTTTTTTTAATAAAAGAGATAATGATAAAGTCATCTTTTATAAGCGATTTCTTTTCCAAAATTAAAATTCTTTTTACCAAAATTTTAATTTTGAAAATATCACACGTTAACATTTTCTTCTTGAATTACTAATACGTGAATTTTTTCGTATTTAAAAAATTATATTTTACATTAATTAATTATAACTGTAATTGAACACTATAGATGTGATTATTTACTTGAAGTTATTAGCGTGCATTTGACTTTAAATACAAAATATGTTAGATGTTAACTAATAATAATGTGATTGTTTATTCTCTAACATCTAACATATTTTATATTTAAAGTCAAATGTACGCTAATAATTACATCTGTAATGTTCATTTAGTGCTAGAATTAATTCTTGTTTATATTAAAACCATAAGAGATAACATTTTTAAAGAAAGCACAATAGGGGCGAGTTTTTCAAAGCTTTTATTTGGGTACCGCAGCCACTGCACGAGGAGACGCGCTAACATCGAGTTTATTTTCTGACATTTTTTAACATTATGTGAACGAGCTTAATTTGTAAAGCTTTGGTTAACATTGTCTGCTCTATGGGTATAGTAATAATATATAGATTGATCATTAGGAAGAAAAAAGTGATTCCTTTTAACTTGGGAAAAGATGGCGATTTTACAAAAATATGGCCGTCTTTCCCCGAGTGGATACACGCGGGAATACACAGAAATATTTTAGCAAATGAAATTTATGAATAATTTATTTACTAAAGGTGAATGATAAACTCCAGATACAATTTCAAATTCATTTTTTTTTTTTTTCAATACCACTTAATGTCTGATTCCAAAGCTTTTCTTTCGGCATCAAAAATCTCTGCACGATAACATGGAGATGATAGATATATATATATTACTATATCTAAGGTCTGCTAGAGCCAGAATAACCGGCGGTAGCCTGACCCCTTGAATGTGTGACTAGCGTCTACCACAAGCCCTTGCAGCATCAAAGATCGGAAATTATTCTTGACATTCGTTCTGTGCATCTCGTCACCGATTTGCTTACGTCATGGAATATTTACACCACAGAACTAAAGTTCCTTAAATAAAATATAAAGGCCGGCGCATCACCGCCATTTTGTTGTCTCAGATGAGGGCAGCATTCCTCTTGGCGTCCTTATCGCTTAACTAGCGATTTTAAGAAATCTTGATCTGAAGCTACAATCGGCCAAGACGGTCAAGAGCAATAAGCAACATATCCCTAACAACACATTTATACACAGTACATTCTTGGTATGTTTTTTCATCCTCAGGATATTGTGTGGATGTATTGAGATAAGATGTGTTGTTAGCACTATTTCTGTCTGTTTCAAATAGAAATAATAACTTTTTTTTGGGGGAAAAAATGACCTTACTGTTTAAAAGTAGAAAATCTTTATTTACTTACATACTTTTCTGCTATTTCTACCACATGCTATTCATTTAAAAAACCAACATTTTTACGAACCAACGAAAAAAAAAAAAAAAAAAAATAATCCCATTTACGACATGGAAACGAAACAACTTTAGCGAGCCCAGAAAATGTCGCCAAAACTTAAACACACAGTAATAAAAAATCTTCTTTAATTAATTTATGGTTATTAACATAAATATTTTAATTAAAATAGCACATTCTTTTATTTTTACATTTAAACATTTGAAAAACACAGAGAAAAATATAAGGAAATTAGGAAATAAAAGTAAAATTATTTTATTCTTCTTAAATTATCTTGTGGAAATCTGAACATTTTATGTTCTTTTCTTGAGTGATTATAGCAATTTATTATCATTAAACAATCTCTAATATGATAATTTACCGAGCTGAAATTATGAAAATAATTAAAAAGGTAATACAAGACGATATAAACTCCAAAGTACTACAAGACGATAGAAAGAATGGCTGTCGTTTGTTTATGTACGGAAAATACTGGGTACATGTGGCAGCCCTAAGACAACAAAATGGCTGATGCGCCAGCTGGTATATATCTGTACTGATAAGTATAAAGGATTTAAGTCCATATTCTTGATTTTTCAGGAGACGAAAAATAAAGTTAAACTAACTAAAAACTAATGAGCAGAGTCGATTAGGGAAAAGGGATTATGTTGGTTTATACGCTTTATACCATTCAGTGATTGTCAATCTTCATTTAATAAAGGGAAAAATTGAATTAAATATTTTATACCAAAGATTAATGCTAAATTTCTGACTTGAGTCTTTTTTTACCAATGGATTTTCTCAAAGACTAAATGACATGGATTTAAATCCTTTATACCAATCGATAGAGAATTTTTTTCTGAGACAGACTATGTACTTAACTCAAAATCGACATATTTGGACATAAATCCTTTATACTTATGAGTACAGATATATAGGAGCCATACACGTTACCAATCAGCTTCAACTTTGCTATTTGCTCACTGTTTACGATAGTTTAGTAGAAAATATTTCGTTGGAGATGGAGAACGTGCAAAAATAGAGTGCATTTTGTTTTTTAATTTACTCTTTTTAATTAATATCGTTTCAATCATAAAAGAAATAATAAAAAAAAAGTTGATGAAAGCATTTATCATCTTTAGAAGTATAATTATTTAATTTTCTCGAAATATTTTGGTATCAATTTAGAACAACTTAGAAAATATAATTAGTTTAGAAGAAATTAGTTTTGCATTGTTAAATAATAATCATATTTTTATTATTAAGATGTGTTGTGTCAAGTCTTTATCAATCGCCTTCACATATAAAATAAAATACAAAATACTGATGAGATTTTAGATTGATGATTGAATTGAGTGCAAAATATTTGTGTTTAAATATGTAATTTTATTTAGTCCTTTAATACGTCTGTATCTAAAGATGATAAAATTATTATTATGTATTATCTTATAAACGCTATTATTTTTTTTTAACTTCTTTTTATTGATGAATATGAAAATACTTAATATTTAAAGATGTTGAGCAAACAAAAAAAAAAAAAGTATAGATTTACACATTACAGTAGGTTACTCAATAAATTGTAAAATGTTATTTTGATTCATAGTTTTTTACATTTTCAGTAGGAATTCTCAGTTCGATTTAAAAAGAGAAAAGAACATTTGTGGCAATAAATATTTTACTTTGTATAAATCCATAAAACCTGCAAAAAAAACGTTTACAAAGTTTTTTATGTAGTCATTATGAAAATAATTCCGATTATTTCAAGTCGAAAAGTAGTGTGGAGAACACTTTGGATTCCCAAAAGGACACCTGCCAGTGGTGCGAGACGAGCATGCACTAGCTACGAGAGAAAAAATAAAGTTAGTTTACGTTCTGACTTCAACGAGACAAACGGTAGCTATGAGCTAAGTAAATGTTCTCAAAAGCATGTTCATATTAATAGAGAAATATTACGATTTGGGATTATTCCCTTTACTGAATCTACGAATTATTGTATTATATGTATATAGCTTGCTAATTTAGCCATATAATTACACTATTTGTAAATATAAAGAATTCGAAAATGTAAGTAAGAGCCCTGTTTTCAGTGTTGTGCACCAACGCGTTCATGAGTTTAGCTCAAAAAGTTTTGAATTGTGAGTTGGATTTTTAAATTATGAACTTGAGTTGAGCGTAGTTCGTTTTTTACACGAAGTTGAGCGTGAGAAAGCAATTCAGACTCATATTGAATATTTCTGTCTGAAATATGAAAAGGAAAGTAGGAGAAGAAAAGGAAAGAAAAGAAAATAACTGCGTAAAATGGAACCCGGAAAAAAAGGGCATTTGGAAAAAAAAAAAAAAAAAAAAAAGGCACTGGTAAAAAGGGCACCAGAAAAAGGGGCTCCCGGGAAAAAGGGCACTTTTGCAATTCGCAAAACCAATAAACATCAAATAATGAATTTAAAGCGGGATTTTTCATAATACGTTTTTAGAAATTTCAATCAATTAAATTGGTACCACTTTTACTTAGTACATACTTGGGGAAAGGAAGGGGGGGTCTAGGAGCAGATTGAAAGTGAATAATTGTTTTTATATCACTTTCTTATTGATTTTAATGAAACTTTGTCTAATAGTCACTTGCTGTTTAAGAAAAAATACAGTGTCACACATACTTCGGGGGCTGAAGGGGGGGGGGGGGAGGAAGTTTTTTCATATATCATCGACCTGGGATCGAACCCAGCTCTTCCTGCCTGGCAGCTCTGAAGGCATTTGCACATATATTAATTTGCAATTTCAATAAAATATTATAGTGATATTTAATTACATTTAAAGTTTTATGGAAATTATGTTATCAAAATCAAAGAGTGGCAAAATCGCGTTCTGCATTTTACCAAATATTCATAAATTGCCTGTATTTTATGGAATGACTCTTTTTTTTTTTATATATTTACGAGTTTGAAAATATTTTTTATAGATTCAGTAAATTTTTAGTTACGAGAAACGATAACCAAATAATATAAATAACTTTTTGAAATACTTAAGGCAGCGTTTACTGGAATAATCATCATTTTTATAAAATTTTAGTTTTAGAAGCTATCTAAGATGAAAATCGTAATAAAAATTCCCCGCTTTCATATATTTGAATAGTTATTTCTTAAAACAAATAAATAAATAAATAATAGTCATTTGTTTAATAAAACAAACAAATAAATAAATAAATAAGTAAAATTTCAAACCATATAAATATTATGGTCCGCATTATTAATAGAGCATTTCCCTCCCGTTCTTGAGCTTTGTATGCCCTAACTAAAATATGAAGGAAAGGAATCTAGAATCAGTGATGCCAGTTTGGGGATTTTGTCCCCATTTTGGGATGTTTGAGGATTCTGGGAACACTTTTGGGGACCAAATGTTTGTGGGGACTTTTTTGGGGAATTCTAAAATTTATCGGGACAAATCTGGGGAGTTCTTCAACTTTCTGTCAATGTTGGCAACGTAATGATTTATCCCTAGGACTAGAGACTTTCAATAGCTTTATTGTTATTTGGGGATTTTTTTCAAAAATTGTGTTCATTTGCGGAAAAATCTGAGCTTAAATCATAGAAAAATCTGCTTGATATTTTTTTTTTCTTGAAAAAAAATTATTATTTTTTTTTTTTTAGTAGAGATCAAGTTAGGGATTTTTTCGAAAAAAAACCCTGATTTAGGGAAATTTGAAGACCTGTTTGGTGAAATAATTTTCGACCATCTGACATCACTGTCTAGAATCTACTTTCGTTCTTCTTGGTCAAGATGTTTTTAACATCACGCGGTTTTCCTGGAACTAAGCCGAATCCAATGTATTGAGAATTGTGACTGGTACACGCCAATTTGTCTGCATAAGGAAATCGTGCTGGAGATTTTTTGTGTGGACAGTTCTGGTACACAAAAGCAATTGCCTAAAGCCCTTTCTTTTTTCATTGATAAGAAGAATTGTTAATGGTTAAAATGAGCGTTGTCGCATGGGAATAAATATCACACAGAAGTCGTTTGCAACGATGTAGGTCTTGTATAAGATAAAAATAAACTGAATTTAATAATTTAATAGAAATAAAGATATAAGATAGTAGCAATAAAGTCATATATATATTGAAAACCTTTTCAAACATTGCATTAGATGAAAACAAGCGTCACATGAAGTACTAGAAAAATTATGAATAAGTCCATGAGGCAATTAATAAATTTTATTGAAATGCTAAAAATTTTATGATGTTACATAATAATAATAATAATTGAAATTAATTTTTATTTTCCCCCATTTTCGGCTTTTACAATCAAATACATTTTTTTTTTTTTTTTTTAATGATATCGCGATATATATTGAATCTCAGGGTACTATGCATTTAGAATTGCTCAAATGCATTAATACATAACATTGAAACATATGCTATTTTTATTACCCGAGAAAGTACAGTGCAGCAATATAAAAAAGTGACTTATCATTCGTGTTAAATTATTTTTACTTTTCTATAAAGAAGTTGAAAAAAAAAAAAAAAAAAAAAAACAGCCTTTGTAGTTTTCTTTTTTAAAGTGAAGACGCATTTAGAGAAATATATAAAGTAGCCTACTTTGTGTAAGATAGAAGACAGTGCAGAATTTTTTACCCCTTCAATTGTTTCAAATTATGAGCAAGAAATATGACTAATATATACAAATTGTGATTGGGTTTAGTTTCGGTAAATCCAAAATACATAAAATTCATACATTTTAATATAGTGAAAACAAATTTCAGTGATAGGAATTAATTAAATAAATTTCCTTTTCTTTTTATTGTTTAACTGTATGTGTGTGTATTTGCATATCTCTCAAAAGACGTGCATACTTAGTATTAAGTCATACTGACTGATTGAATTTTATTACAGCAATTTGTTTGAAAATACACATTAGAAGAATTTCTTCTTATCAAAATAGTTTTGTAAAATAATAAATAAACAAATAAGAGTATAATTCATAATTTCTATTAATTATTAAAACTTACATAGCTTTACTTGTCCGCGTATTGAAATTTTTTTCATTATCTAATGAAAATATATAAATGTGAAAATTATAATAACGCCTTGTAATAAAATATTACATCATCATAATTATTATTATTGTAATTACTAAAAGGAAATTTTGTGACAAATAATTACTAAATAGTTACTTATTTTTTCCCCTTAATTCTGTGTCGTATTTATAAAAAAAAAAATTCATATGAAACAGGCTGTGTTCTATATAAAATTTAATAGGATTATGACTGTGGGAAAATGTATTTTTTAAAGAACAAAAAATGCAATCAATATTAATTTAATCATGTTTTTAATTTTACAATTTATAAAATAGTAAAAAGTAACCATTGTATTATTTATCTCTGTGTTATGTTTTTAATTCGGCATGCTTATTACTTTCTCTTACTCGTGTATGGAAGAGAAGGTATTGTTTGGGCTAGAATTTTTGAGATTGAGTTTGATATATTTACGCGTTTTTAGGTTCCCTAAAACCGACAAATAGGTTTTTAGCTGTTTGTTCCAAAGTATATGTGGGTGTCTATTATCAATATAACTCAAGAACAAATATTAGCAAAAAGTTTAAACTCTGCATTCTAATTCTTTTTAGTACGAAAATGTTACTTGGGAACTTGTACTGAAGTAGGACAAATGCGGTATGCACAAGGACATTCAAAATTAATCGAATACGTCTATGGGTGAAATTTCATTTAAGTACAGATTAACATGTGTTTAGACTGCACTAAACAAAATAAAATAATTATCTTTAAAATGGATGGCTGAACCATAGATCTGCGATAATCTACATAAATAAAGAGAAGTGTCTGTGTGTCTGCGCTCTGGTGCTCACACTACTGGTCACAGAGCTTCCAAATTTGGCATATAGGTACCTGGGACGCTGCAGGCATGCATCTCATCAAGATTTTTTCGAATTTCGAATTTGAATTTTTAAAATTAATGTTTTTTCGATTTTAATATTGGTTTTACGGTTTCATTTTTCATGAATTTATTCTTCGAATGTAATCGTCTGCGTATCTTAGCAACGGCTATTATGCAATACATTTTTATTCACTAAATTCATTTGAAGGAGATTTTCTTTTTTTTTTTCTCTTTTTATTATTATTATTATATTTATTGAAAATCAAATGGTAATGCAATCCGCGTTTGCAATGATCGATAGATGGCGCTCTCTGAACTGCAGTTGTTAGTAAATATATTAGCCACGTGGATTAATAATTGTTCTTTCTCCGCCATTACATCATGGAAAATCGATTGCATAATATGATGGTATGCAGTGATGTGATAATTTCACCTTAGCCCACCAGAGGGCGAGCATTTCATTACAATCGCGGATAGAAATAAATTGTTACGTTTATGTATAAATTTTATACTATAGCAACTTTTTATTTTTCATTTTTTTAATTAATTCCTTTAAAAGAAAAATCTTTATTATTATTATTATTATTATTATTATTATTTATAATATTTATTGGGTTAAAAAAAATGGTAGTTTATAGTAGAAAGGATAAACTGATTAAAATTCGTTTTTCATGTATTTAGTTCCTTTTAAAAGAAAATTCACTTTTTCATTTTATTTTATTGCACTGGTCGGAATCAAATCGTAATATAGTGTAAATAACGGGGGCTATAAAACACACGGTTCAAAAACTAAAATATATAATAGATGCTGAGATACAGTCATCTTTAAAATCGCAGTTCTTAAATAACAGAAAATCCAGAAGTCGTCGATAAATACCCAGATTGAAGTGCCGGGAATAACCTTTCTGTAGACAGTGAGAAACTGGACCCGATGCAGCACGGGTAGAAGAAAGAGCTGCCTTAGGCAACGGGTAACCGAAGAAGCGATATTTAAAGCGATTTCAGTGTTTTTTTTTTTTTTTTAGTTTTTATTTGTATTGTGATGTATAAAATAAATACTGATCCAATTCTTTTGAAAATTCATTTAAATATAGTGACCAGCGAAGCGGGCGTAGCCTGCTAGTTTAAAATAAATTTATCGATTTTTTCATTTTTAACATTTTTTTTTTTTTTTTTTTTTTTTTTAATGCAATATTGGTAATAAAATTGACTTCTTTCTCTTTGGATATTTAACGTTATACTACTTCTCTAATATGGAAACCGTCAGCATTATCATGGAAGATAATTTTTTTTAATAATAAACTTAATAAATTATTTTTACAGAGTGAATTTGTATAGAAAAATATAGAAGAAAGTCATGTGGTGACTACAACATACTAGTTTATTTAAGAAATCAGTTTAAAAAAAAAAATGTAAATTTTCCTACTTCCGCAAATATTAGTAGGAAAAAAAAAATTATTATGTTGCAGTCATCACAAAATTTTCTTCTATATCATACTGTAACACGGGCAACAGCGTCGCTAATTATCTAACGTGCAGAAACGTTTACTCATAGCTAATCAAAATAAAGATTTTACATATTGAAATTGGTGCAATTTTAATCAGCCGATGCTGAGATATAGCCATGTGGAAGATCACAGAATGGGAAAATAGCAGCGCCATCTGTCGGTTGACATACACCCAAATTAAATTGATATTCGTTTTCATAATGGTTAACTGAGGTATCAAGTTTAGCGCATTTTTATATCATAGTAGCTGAAATTTAACCTTTCTGTTCAGGGGGTAAATAGCAGTACAATAACATCACCTTTTGCCGGTATTCACCCAAATTGAAACAGCATAGTGTTTTATAGTGGCCATATTCCAAGTTTTGTGTAATTATATGCAATATAATCTGGAATATAACCTTCCCGCATATGCAGAAAATTGCAGCATAGCAGCGCCACTAATCGAATGCTACATATCAAAATGAATCAGCATGTTTCCTAATGGCCCTCTCACATATCAAGTTTTTTTCGATTATACATAATAGAACCTTAGATATAGCCTTAAATGGAAGAAATCACAGTATAGCAGCGCCAACTGTTTATCAATTTGCAACAAAAGTTGATAAACACTAATTTATGTCAAAAAGTAATGATATATAAATTTATATGAAATTCTCTGCAG
This sequence comes from Salticus scenicus, assembly GCA_963930645.1. Classification (NCBI taxonomy): domain Eukaryota; kingdom Metazoa; phylum Arthropoda; class Arachnida; order Araneae; family Salticidae; genus Salticus; species Salticus scenicus. Next base: position 209,987,624 of record OZ005661.1, read on the forward strand.
TAGTTTCTCAGCTCATAGCCTCCTAAACTAAATGCCTACCGCGTGGCTCGGAAACTCGGCAACAGTTCAAGCGGTAGACATAACCACCTGGTTTCGGGACTTTTTTATTTGACTCCTCCAATAATTTTAAGAAGTGATATATGATATATATAAACGATGTTTCTTCGATTCTATTCGCCTTTCATGTATATTAAATCCAACTTTTAAAAATTTAGGTGCCTGTTGAATAAAAATGTCGCGCAATCTGTACCATGTGGCGTTGTGTAACGCCAAGTTAAAGAGCCACGCGGAAGGTCTAGTTTACGAGGGTATACTCAGATACAATTGCCAGTACATTTTTGTCAGACACACACATAAAGATATTTTCTAAAAATAGTCAAACCGTGTTTTTAACTCAAAATGTGTAAATTAAAGATGAAAACTTTTATGAATCCAATACTTTTTTGTATTATATATAGAAGAAATTAATAACTAGTATCAGATTTCATCATTTGCTATAGAATTTTAGTCAATTTCTTGACATCAGTGATTTTCTTTCTTCTATATTCAATAGAAGAAAATATTGTTTTCACACAATCTTTCGATTTCGGTTTTCGAAGGATTTTTAAGTTTTGAGAGCCCCAGAACACGATTACGCCATTTTTAGAAAATATCTGTCTGTGTAGCAAAATTCTGTGGCAATTGTAACCGGATGTTTTGGGGTATGTTTAAAAAATGTGGGCGGTGCAAACGTTGAGTTACAAACTTTAAGTGGACGTCGATAACAGCTGAAAGTATAAGGGTTACATAGCAATACATGACCGTAAATATCCCGATATATAGCCTTTTTTTTACACCAGTATATTTTTTAGAGTATTTTTCTTCTTATTCAATCGTAATTAAATTAAAAAATATTACTGTACAAATTTACTGGTGTGAGAAATATGGTGAGACTAACAACATTACGGAATATTAATTAGGATGTTTCCAGGTATGATAAACACCACATTAACCCTTTAAGGAGAAATTTTATTCTGATATTTTTTAACACTTTCCACCATGCGCTAGTACTATCAACTACTCATGTGAAGTCTATTTTTCTAGTTTTTGTAACTCCTCCTGCCATGTAAAATTTAAAAACATGTAGACATGCAGAATCCCTCACTTCATAAAATAATACCCAATATTCCAATTAATACAATCAATGTTTTAAATGCACTGATTATAAATGCAAATAGTAATGCATATATCTATTTATTCATTCATTTGCACGAAAAATGCTTGTTAAAAATGTTGAAAATTCAAACTTAAAAACCACGCCCATAACTGTCAAAAAAAAAAAAAAAAAAGAACTAAATAAATGGACACGCAAAGGTTTGAGATTACATTTTCGGACATCGATTCCTATTTAATTCTGAATTCTTATGTTTGCCCTATCTCCTCTTAAAGTTTGCCACTGTATTTTTGGGGCACCCTAGTATACACGGTAATTCATTATTGCACTGATAAACTCAGGGGTAATCGAAAAGCACGTATGCAGCATAAAGCAGTATATTCTTGCGTACTTTGAGGTTCGTAAGTTGTCCGAGATTAAGAGGCGAAACTTGCAAAAATTCAGGAGTTTTATTTCCAGAAATTTTCAGAAAAATACGGTCTATAAACCAAGTATCAACTTCAATTCCACCAGTGGACACAGCTTAAATAACAGCAGTCAACAGCAAATCCACAGTACAAACTGTATAGCAATAGCACATAAAGCAAGACTAATTGAAAGAGGCTCAGAACTCCTTCAATAGCAATGCAAGCGTTTGGCGAAACTCACTGAGACTGACTGGGATTTTGCGCGATGAAGCTCTTTGGATACCCCTCTATCGAACCCAGAATGTTCCGGAAATTCCTAGTATCTCGTTAACCAATCACATCAGGGCCTCCATCTTTGGTATATCGATGATAAGGATTTTCTCGCCAAAAAAGTCACCAAGGTAAAAACTCGCCAAATTTGCTATCAAATTCATTACCTGCCTTATTGGAGCTTTTTAATGAGTTTTTAAGGGAAAATTGAGCTATTTTAACGCTAAAACAAACTAGAAATGCAGAAAATTAACATTTTATCAACTTATTAAGCCTCTTCGAAATAATTTCAACAAAGATAAATAGAATTATTAACAAACTCGCAACAATATCAACCCTGTCCTATCTCAAACAGTTGTCAAGTTACTGCAAAATGAACGAAAAAGCTAAAAATCTTAATAAATCCTTCATTTCTGAAATTTCTAAGCAAGCTACACAAACATCAAGCACACATTTAGAAAGAGCCGAAAAAGTGCTACAAAATGACATCAATTGTTTTAGAATATCTGGATATAATAACGATTTACAAGCGCAGGAACAGTGAAAAAAGGCAAAATTAAATATACTCTCAAATATTTAACCATTAATTTCGAGAAATACTTTCAAGATACAATTAAGAAAATCTTTTGAAAATTGGCCTATTCCAATAGCGTTCGAAAAGCTTACAACAAACCACAATGGTGGACTAATGCAGGAGAAATTTGGATTTTTTTTTTTTTTTCCCTTTTCACACCATTCATTTTTACGTTCTCAAAAAGTAAAACTTTCTCCTTCATATTTTGAGACTACTCCTCTCAGTAATTCACTTTTGATCAAACTTATATACTTAATTTGCAGTTTATTTATTACCTAAAAAATATTTGTATGAGTAACAATATGATATGCATTTATTTGTATTTTGATTAAAAGAACGTTAATACAGAAATTATTGTAGTTGAACATGGGTGTAGTTTATATTTTAAAATACGTAAAACATAGTATCAAAAGAACTAATTTTACAAGGCAACGGAAAAAAAAGAAAACCTTTATGCATACATAGCTTAATCAAGAATTCCCAGTATTTTAATTTATTCCGAAGAACTTTTAGTTCCGCATCTATTTCATACTACTTTTTACAATAGTAAATTTTTTCATATTCTATCATACACACATTTGCCATCATCCTAATTAGTAATCAATCCGGACGATTATTAGACTTTTTTTTTCTTTTCTTCTTCTTCTTCCTCAAACTTTTTTTTTTTTTTTTTTTTTTTTTGTAAGAGTACTTTTCTACTATTTATCTGTAAATACATTTAATGAAGAGAGCAATTAAAGAGTATTTCTTTAAAAAATAAGTGGTGTTGAAAAAGCTGCGGGTACTCCGGATTAGGTTTGCAGCTAAGATCAGTTATATGTTGGAAGAAATTGGTTCAAAAGATAAAGCCGTTTTAAACAAAGGTGGAACTAAAAATTTTCCGGAAAAAAATAAATATTGGCAACTATGCGTAATCCTAGGCATAAGGCTTGGAGTACATAGCAATCAATTCATTTTGACAATTTATTTTGTTTACATAGCATTGTAAACGTGACGCATCTTATGTGGGCGCTTTACGCATTTTGAAGAAAAACTTTATCTCATGATTAAATACCATAACAGAGCTGCCAACCTAATCCGGCAAATTGTTAGCACCGCCCCTTTTTCTACACCACTTAATTTTTAGAGTAATTGTTTTCTTCATTCATCGGAAATATATTTGAAGAGTATTTATTACTCTAAAAATTAAGTGGTGTAGAAAAAGGGGCGGTACTAACAATTTGCCGGATTTGGTTGACAGCTCTGCAATAATTTCTGTATTATCACTTTCGCGACCGCTGACGTAGATTCACGTCATTTGGAAATCTGTAACTACGCCATCGGGCTTTTGCGATTTGAAAGTTACTATATTTCTTAAGGATATTCCTGATATTCATATTTGAACAAAGAAAACACTATGGATACAAATACTTTAATTAGAAGGACTATGATTATGATGTATATTCATTTGTAACATAAATATGAATACAGAAAACCTCGTTCTGAAATAACGTACCTTAAAATAATAACGCACACAGGCGGAATTTACTATCAGAGAAACAAAAACATGGGACCACATGCTTCTGTCTCTTTGACAGTAAGGCCCGCCTGTGGGCTATATCCTCTCAAGTTTCAACATTTCAGGAAAAAAATTTCTGTATTCACATTTATATTATAAATGGATATACATCATAACTATACTCTTTTAAATCAAAGTGTTTGTATCCGTAGTATATAGATTGTACAAATATGAATATTAGATATATTCTTAAGAAATAAATAACATATAAACTGCGAAAGAAACGCCCACTGGCGGAGTTACAGATTTTCAAATGACGTTAATGTATATCATCGGTTGCGAAAGGGTTAAAATGTTTTTAATCAAAATCAAATAAATATATATCATATTTATTTGATGCAGATACTCATACAATTATTGCCTATTTAATAAATAAACGGTAAATTAATCATATAAATATGATCAAAAGTGAATCACTAAGAAGAGTTGGTAAGAGTTGTTTCAAAACGTGATGGGCGGGGTCTCGCTTTTTAGAAACGTACAAATGAATGGTGTATAAAAAATAAACAGCCGTATTTCTCCTGCACTAGTCAACCAATGTCGTCCGTTGTAAGGTTATTCGAAAACTGTTGGATTTGGCCGATATTCAGAAGATTTTATTAATTGTAGCTTAAACGGTTTTTGCGAAATTATTGGATAAATATTTGGGCGTATATTTTGTTTTAATTTTTTTCACTGTTTCTGCGTTTGTAACTCTTCGTTATATCTAGCTATAAGAACACAATTGATATCATTTTGTTGCACTTTTTCTGCTCTTTATAAATATGTTGTTGTTTGTGTAGCATGCTTAGAAACTTCAAATATGAAAGATTTTTTTTAAGATTTTTAGTTTTTTCGTTCTTTTTGCAGTAACTTGAAAACGATTTGTGATAGGTCAAAGTTATTGTACTGATTTATGTCCCAAATAGCTCTTCTATTATCCCTGGGCTAATCGGTACAATAAATTTTCAACCTGTAACTATATATATACATATACGAAATAAGAAATGAATACATATATTTAATATTATAAATGAAATCTACGCTTTTTGTTTTTATAATTTTATGTATATCGCGCAGGTTAAAGTTTTAACAAACTCAGGGATGGAACACGGGCGCAACATTCATACCACTATCAATGTAAGAAAATTTTTTGCGTCTTAAATCAACGATATTATAGGTAGAGAAATTTCTTAAACATATTCCGGTGTGGATTCTGCGCCCGTGTTCCATCCCTGCAAACTACTTAATCTAAAACTAGATATCCTGTATTTAAGCTTTTTTTTCAATCAACACCGTGAAATATTTATAATTTAAATGTAACGAATTTAACACATAGATGAGAAGATTACGGTTGTAAACTAGGTTCTTGTTCTCGTTATAACCGCTTGCGTCTGTGACTCCATGGGCAGCAGGCGGAAAAGTGTTATTCAAGACCAAATGAGCGTCAGCGTATTTGCTATGCCGTTGTTAAGTCATTGGTCGATTGTGCTGGGCGATATTGTCATTTCTTAAATCGATATATCGTTCGTCTAAAATACCGATATAAGGATATATCGATATAATGCAGCGTTACCAATTGTAGGGTATAATCCCTACACGTAAGGACTTTTACCAGTTTTCTTTAGAATGTAGAGACGGTTTATAGTTAGTTGTTTGGATTTAACGTCTCAGTAGTACAGCGTTATAATATAAAAAATTTGGTGTTAATTTGAACCAAAACTTGGTACTGAAATAGCTGCAACCACCTGATGGTTTAACTTTTTACTATGATTTGTTAATTTTAGATTAACCAAATATTAGTATTATGGGGAAAAAAAAAAAAAAAATCAAAATTTGCCGAGACGGGGATTGAACTGAAGATCTTCTTGTCTCAAGTCAAACACTCTGACACGCTTTCTTGCCCACTTATTATATTTCGTTGATTTTTCATGAAAGGGATTTATTTTTCTAAGGTCTTATCTTAACCCATAAGTGAATTGTTGCTCAAAATTTGCGCCTATGTTTTCGACCACTCTTTTAATTTAATCCTGGTTTGGTTTCAATAGGAATTTTACTGATTTATATTTCCCTTGTGAGTGGATGCATGGTAGCTTCAATTTTGGTGAAACTTAAATTCAATCGCTGGAAGTAGAAAACTTAAAAATGAGGTTGAACCATATAATGGTATTGCTTATAACATTACTCCATATATAGTCGGAAGTAAAATTATTCGAGCGCTAACAATACTTTCTATATAAAAAATTTACGCTTAATACTGCTCTGTAAAATAAGTTCTTGGCAAGTCCAGGGATGGAACACGGGCGCAGAATTCATACCACAATCGATGTAAGAAAATACTCTACTTGTTAAATCAACGATATTATAAGTAGAGAAATTTCTTAAACAGATTCCGGTATGAATTCTGCGCCCGTGTTCCATCCCTGCAAGTCCGTCTAAGAAACATCCTTCTGATAAAGGTCTAATGCTTTAATACCAATTATTATAAAATTATTCATTATTTTTCACAGTTCAAAATTTATACATCACTATAATTAATATAGCGCAGTTTTGTTTTATCACAAATTATATTATATGGACTCGAGACGTGATATTTCGTGAGTAACATTCAGAACATTTAAAACACCTCAATTTTTTATTATTATTTTAACTAATTGATAAATTCAGAATTTTATTATTTCGTACTACTTTGTAATGCATTAAAATATTTATATTCCCCACTTACATGCGAATAAATTGCAAAATGGCTAGTATCAGCAGAAAATTGCTAATTAAGAGGCTTCACGCATGTTATTAAATTTCTATAGTGCCTTGAATCTCCTAATAAATATAATTCTTAATTAAAATTTTCTAAAATATAATTATTTTTAAAAAGTTTACGAAATTTACTTTTTTTATTGAAATTTTAAAATATTTACTTATTTTAGATTAAATTACATCAAATATTACAAAAGACAAAAAGACTTAAATTGCTAACTCAGTATAGGGAAATAAATTTGATAGAAAGAACAATTTGGTGCATTTGAAGGGGGGAAAAAATCAATTTTCACAGCATTTAAAATTATTTTTAAATACTCATACTGTTCGAAATACCCATACCTTCGAGTACCCATACCCTTTAAATATGCATACCTTCCAAATAAATAAAAAATAGATATTAAAATATTAAAATAATCATATCTAAAATAACGCCGTTGTTTGAATTAATTTATTTTTGACAATATGACAATGTCGTATTCAGTACTAATATTAATGAATTTAATGAAGAAATATTATTAATTACATAAAATATTTATAAAGAATAGTTAATTCATTTATCTAATAAAAACTGGGATTTCTTATTTATAGATTTTAGGAACTGGCAAAAAATAGCAGAAGAAAATACTAATATTAATAAAATAAATCTCTTGTAATCAAACGAATTTTGAATGAATGAATAAAATCCCATTTCAAGTATCAGAAATCAGAATCGATTTTCAGTTTGCTTCTGCACAAGCGTTAAAACCGCAATCATGGCTCGTCGAAAGAATGCATCTTTTAAACCGATATTCTCTTTTTCCCAGTGCGCCTGCGTAACACTAAATCGAAACGGCATTTCGAATAAATATTATTTGCTTGATTTGTTGCGGTTTCATTCATTCAGTCAAGATTTTTATGATTTAACTGTCTATGAGTGCGCATGCTTGACTAAATCGTTATCCCGTTGAATGAATATGAATAGCTATCTGGCATTATTACAGCATTGAACCGGTTTAGCTTGGAATCAGATTTTAATGTGCTTTGATGTTTCTGCATCGATATTTTACGGAAGATGAAATTTTTAAATCGGATAAACGATATTAGCGTTAAATCGATATTTTATTTTACATCGATATAAAGCCCAGTCCTATTGGTCGATGACAAAGTCACCTCATGTTGGAGGTACATGAATTATTCAGTCTAAAACTGCGCTTGCTCGAATAGAATATGTTTACTCGCGCGATGCTCCATATTTAAAATTAAATTTAACTGTTTTGAACGAATGCACATCTAAACGAAGAAATTCATGTATTTTTAGAATATTCATATTTCGCATGTTTTCCTGTATTTTAAGATAAGTAATATATTTTTAATCAATTCTTAAAAATTATTTTTTGAATACTTCTTACAATTTATAAAATTATTGAAATCTTAATCTCTTGAATTTTCATTCATTACGGACAGGGGTGAAAGTGATTATCGTCATCGGCACTACTATTTTTATTTAGAAAAACTGAGTGTATTTTTAAACTAAATACACTCCGATTAAATAGGATTGTGATTTTTGCTAAAAAATACCGGTGGAAGAGTTTCGTAAAAAGACGGGAAACTTTCACCCCTGATTACGGATCAAGAGATAATCTATGGAATTTTGAATTCGGTTGTTTGATTTGTTATGAGGTTAGAAAAAGTTAGTTTTTATTATATTTGTTCATTCCTAAATGTTATTTTAGTTATAGGTTTGGTTATAAAGCGATTACAAATATATTTTGTTTAGAAGATAAAATTTTTGCGAATGGTTTCGTCTGCGTCTGATTGATTTTATGGAACATGACATAATGCTTTTTTTAATAAAAGAGATAAAGTCATCTTTTATAAGCGATTTCTTTTCCTAAATTTAATTTTGAAAATTGCACAGGTTAACATTTTCTTCTTCAATTACTAATACGTGAATTTTTTCGTATTTACAATACAATTTACAACATTAGAAGATTGATTTAAAAAATTACATTTTACATTAATTAATTATAGCTGTAATTAACACTATAGATGTGATTATTTACATGAGGTTATTAGCGTACATTTGACTTTAAATACAAAATATGTTAGATGTTAACAAATAATAATGTGATTGTTTATTAGCTAAAATCTAACATATTTTGTATTTAAAGTCAAATGTACGCTAATAATTCCATCTGTAATGTTCATTTAGTGCTAGAATTAATTCTTGTTTATATTAAAACCAATAGAGATAACATTTTTAAAGAAAGCACAATAGGGGAGGGTTTTTCACAGCTTTATTTGGGTACCGCAGCTACAGCACGAGGAGACGCGCTAACATCCAGTTTACTTTGTGACATTTTTTAACATTATGTGAACGAGCTTAATTGTAAAGATTAACACTGTCTGCTCCATAGATATAATAATAATATACAGATTGATCATTGGGAAGAAAAAAGTGATTCCTTTTCACTTGGGAAAAGATGGTGACTTTACAAAAATATGGCCGTCTTTCCCCGAGTGAATACACACGGGAATACACAGGAATATTTTAGCAAATTAAATTAATGAATAATTTATTTACTGAAGGTGAATGATTAACTCCAGATACAATTTCAAATTCATTTTTCTTTTTTTTTTTAATACCACTTATTGTCTGATTCCAAAGCTTCTTTTTCGGCATCAAAAATCTCTGCACGATAACATGGGGATGATAGATCTATACATATTACTTTATCTAAGGTCTGCTCGAGCCAGAATAACCGGCAGTAGCCTGACCCCTTGAATCTGAGACTAGCGTCTACCAAAAGCCCTTGCAGGATCAAAGATCAGAAAAAATTCTTGACATTCGTTCTGCGCATCTCGTCACCGATTTGCTTACGTCATGGAATATTTACACCAAGCTATTAGAGCCCCTTAAATAAAATATATAGGCCAGCGCAACACCGCTATTTTGTTGTCTCGGATGAGGGCAGCATTCCTCTTGGCGTCTTTGTGGCTTAACTAGCGATTTTAAGAAATCGGCCTTCGATCGGCCAAGACGGTCAAGAGCAATAAGCAACGAGTAATATCCCTGACAACACATTTATACACAGTACATTCTTGGTATGTTTTTTCATCCTCAGGATATTGTGTGGATGTATTGGGGATAAGATGTGTTGTTAGCACTATTTCTGTCTGTTTCAAATACAAATTATTACTTTTTGGAAAAAATAAATAAATAAATAAATAAAAAATAGCTTACTCTTTAAAAGTGGAAAATCTTTATTTATTTACTTACTTTTTTCTATTTCTAGCACATACTATTCATTTAACAAAACAAACCTTTTTTTTAAAAAAAAAAAAAAAAAAAAAATGCAATTACGACATGGAAACGAAATAACTTTGGCGACCCCAGAAAATGTCGCCAAAACTTAAACACACAGTAATAAAAAATCTTCTTTAATTAATGTATTGTTATTAACATAAATATTATGATTAAAATAGCACTTCTTTTATTTTTACATTATAATATTTGAAAAACACAGAGAAAAATATAAGCAAATAAAAGTTAAATTATTTTATTTTTCCTAAATTATCTTATGGAAATCTGAACATTTTATGTTCTTTTCTTGATTGATTATAGCAATTTATTATCACTGAACAATCTCCCATATCATAATTTACCGAGCTAAAATTATGAAAATGATTAAAAAGACAATACAAGACGATATAAACTCCAAAGTACTACAAGACGATAGAAATAATGGCTGTCGTTTGTTTATGTGCGGAAAATACTGGGTACATGTGGCAACCCTAAGGCAACAAAATGGCTGATGCGCCAGCTGGTATATACAGGAGCCTTACACTGAACCAATCAGCTACAACTTTGCTGTTTGCTCACTGTTTACGATAGTTTAGCAGAAAATATTTCGTTGGAGATGGAGAACGTGCAAAAATAGAGAGCATTTTATTTTTTAATGTATTCTTTTTAATTAATATCGTTTCAATCAAATAAGAAATAATTAAAAAAAGTTGATGAAATCATTTATCATCATTAGAAGTATGATTATTTACTTTTCTCGAAATATTTTGGTATCAATTTAGAACAACTTAGAAAATATAATTAGTTTAGAAGAAATTAGTTTTGCATTTGTTAAATAATAATGATATTTTTATTATTAAGATGTGTTGCGCCAAGTCTTTATGAATTACTTTCACATATAAAATAAAATACAAAAAACTGATGAGATATTAGATTGATGATTGAATTGAGTGCAAAATATTTGTGTGTTAAATATGTAATTTTATTTAGTCCTTTAATACGTCTGTCTCTAAAGATGTTAAAATTATTATTATTATCTTATAAAAGCTATTTTTTTTTTTTAACTTCTTTTTATTGATGAATTTGAAAGTACTTAATATTTAAAGATGTTTAACAAAGAAAAAAAAGTATAGATTTACACATTACAGCAGGTTACTCAATAAATTGTAAAATATTATTTTGATTCGTTGTTTTTAGCATTTTCAGTAGGAATCCTCAGTTCGATTTTAAAAGAGCAAAGCACATTTGTGGCGATGAATATTTTACTTTGTAAAAATCCATAAAACCTGCGAAAAACGTTTACAAAGTTTTTTATGTAGTCATTATGAAAATAATTCAGATTACTTCTAGTCGAAAAGTAGTGTGGAGAACACTTTGGATTCCCAAAAGGACATCTGCCAGTGGTGCGAGACGCGCATGCACTCGCTACAAGAGAGAAAACAAAAGTTAATTTACGTTCTGACTTCAACGAGGAAGAAAGACATATGGTAGCTATGTGCTAAGTAGATGTTCTGAAAAGCATGTTCATATAAATAGAGAAATGTTACGATTTGGAATTATTCCCTTTACTGAATCTACGAATTATTGTATTATACGTTAATGTAGCCATGTAATTACACTATTTGTAAATATAGAAAATTCGAAAATGTAAGTAAGAGCCCTGTTTTATTCGAGATCCTGGCTCCCTGATTTTTAATTATTTTAAGTAATGTTTTATTTAAGTATTAAGACATTTTTATTGTACGCAACAATTTTTTGGCGAACCAGCCAACCAGGATTCCTAAAATACGAAATTTTAAAAGGTCTTCTTTAAGCTAAAAGAAGTTTTTACATTTTCATCAAAAGCTAAGAACAGAAAGTATTTGAGTCAAGTTTTGCTTTCGAATGAAAGCATGAAAGACCAGCTTACGATTCTCAGGTAAGCTCTCTCTCCCCTTTTTTAAAACATTGAATAAAAATATATTTCATTATGATATTTATTTATGAATATAGTGTTACTCCAAATTATTGTTTAAGAATCATTATTAAGAGTTACAGTATTACATAGCACCCGAATGTAGGGTGCCAATTCATGTTCTTTTTATTAGTTAAGAAGATTTATTCACTTAAATTACTGAATAAATTATAAGGATATTATTACTATTATTTTGAATATTATGTGAAGGTAATGGAAAAAAAAAAAAAAAAAAAAAAAAAAAAAAAACAAGACCTTCCGGCTTTTTCGGAAGGGTAGGTTGATTTCTTTTTCCTTATCAAGTAGCCGTCATTTTGTTTCAAAATGGCGGCTACAAATTATTAATGCACTTGGTAGAAATATTGATGTAGGCTATGCACATATGGAGTTTTAAGCAAATCGGTTCATAAATACACTTTTATATGAATTTAAAATTTTAAAGTGGCCGGCGCTAGGAAAAAAAATGGTGGGTTAAGTTGACAAATATATGAAATGCGTTTGTGAGATAAGTCTACTGTACACACATAGTTCGAATTAATTCAAAATCTCAAAAGTCATTGTGTTGAAAAATTAAGTGGCTCCCACTTCGATAAAAATGGCAGAGAAAGTTGCTCATCTAAGATATCGTTGCAAATTTGAAAATATATATATATATATTTTTTTTTGTAGAAATTCTTTCAAAGAGGCTTAGTAAGTTGATAAAATATTAGTTTCCTGCATTTCTAGTTTGTTTTAGCATTAAAATAGTCTAATTTTACCTTAAAAACGGATTAAAAAGATCCAGTAACGCATGTAATGGATTTGGCGCCAAATTTGGCGACTTTTCCCTTATGGCGACTTTTTTGGCGACTTTTGGCGCGAAAATACTTATTATCGATATACCAAAGATGGACGCAATAACGTGATTGGTTCATGAGTTACGTGAATTTTCTAAATTTTTGTTGTTTGAATGATAAATCCATTTTTCAACTTTGATTTGAATTGATTAAGTATTTCTAAAGTTCCAGCAAACACATCGAAGATATTTGAAACATAGGTTACCGTCCAACTGTGGTTTAAATCAGTGCCGTGTTTCAAAAGTTATTATTATGGCAAATTTTCAAGTGGCAGTGTAAGTGGCTGCGACTTGTAAAACAAAATAGCAAAACAACTTGCCCATCGAAATCATCCAGTACATTTGTACGATAAGTTCATTGTCCAGTTCTAGTTTAAATTAAATCAGAATTTCAAAAATTATAATCATAAGAAATTTTCAGGTGGCACCACTTGTAAAAAAAATGGAGTGAGATGCCTAGCGAACTTATCTGAGATATTTGAATGATAAATCCACTACCCAAACTTGAAGCGAATTGATTCTGTCTTACTAAAGTTACCATAATGACAAATTTTCAAGTGGCCGCCACTTGAAAATAAAATTGCGGATCAAGTCATCAAGAGAACTTATCCTAGATTTTTGAACCAAAAGTTCACTAACCAAATTTTATTTGAATCAGTTTAGTATTTTAAAAGTTATCGTGATGGCATATTTTCAAGTGGCAGTGTTATTTCAAGTGACTAGAACTTAGACACAAGATGTCGGGACAAGTTGCCTAGTGAAAACATTCAAGATAATTATATGATAATATCACTGTCAAAATTTGGTTCGATTTGAAGTATTATTTCAAATTTATCGTGATTTTAAATTTTCAAGTATGAGCCTGATTTCAAGTGACCGCGCTTAACTTAAGATATCTGCCACTTTATTAAAAGTGGCGGATATAGTTTATTATTAAACTTCATTAAGATCCTTATGTGGTCTGTATTTACATCACAATCCAAACAATTTCGGAATACGCTTTTTACAATTTAAATTTGAAATTTTCAAGTTGTCTCCACTTGAAAACAAAATGGCGGAGCAACTTGGTTAACAAACTCATCTAAGATATTTATAACATAAGTTAAGACACTGTTCAAATTTGGTTCCATTTGGAGTATTATTTCGGAAGTTATCATGGTTTTAAATTTTCAAGTGGTGGCCTGATTTCAAGTGGTCCCGCTTAACTTAAGATATCCACCACTTTATTAAAAATGGCGGATAAAGTTCATTAATAAAGTTATTTGAGACACTTGTGTAATGTATGTATACATCAAAATTAAAAGAAATTCGCAATACGCTTTTTACAATTTGAATTTGAAATTTTCAAGTGGTCTCCACTTGAAAACAAAATAGCGGAGCAACTTGGTTAACAAACTCATCCAAGATATTTATAAGATAAGTTAACACACTATTCAAATTTGGTTCGATTTGGAGTATTCTTTCGGAAGTTATAGGGATTTAAAATTTTCAAGTGGTAGCCTCATTTCAAGTGGTCCCGCTTAACTTAAGATATCTGCCACTTTATTAAAAATGGCGGATATAGTTTATTAATAAACTTCATTGAGATCCTTATGTGGTCTGTATTTACATCAAAATTCAAACAATTTCGGAATACGCTTTTTACAATTTGAATTTGAAATTTTCAAGTGGTCTCCACTTGAAAACAAAATAGCGGAGCAACTTGGTTAACAAACTCATCCAAGATATTTATAAGATAAGTTAACACACTATTCAAATTTGGTTCGATTTGGAGTATTATTTCGGAAGTTATAGGGATTTTAAATTTTCAAGTGGTAGCCTGATTTCAAGTGGTCCCGTTTAACTTAAAATATCTGCCACTTTATTGAAAATGGCGGATAAACTTCATTAATAAACATCATTGAGACCCTCATGTGACCTGTATTTACAACAAAATTCAAGCAAATCTTGCTTTAAATATGCTTTTTACAATGTCTGTTTGAAATTTTCAAGTGGCTGCCACTTGAAAACAAAACGTCGGAGCAACTTGGTTAACGAACTCATCCAATATATTTATAAGATTAGTTCACTGTCCAAATTTGGTTCGATTTCGAGTATTATTTCGGGAGTTATCGTGATGACAAAATTTTCATTATAGATAGATAGATAGATAAACGAAGTGATTGCAATAGGTCGATTTCTAAAGAAATCAACCTAAAAGAAGAAGAAGTTTATTTAAATCGAGATTTCACAACAATAAAATAAGATTAAAAGTAAAAGGACAATATAAAATTTTGTATTTTGTTAAAAATTGTTAACAAGAGTAAATTAAACATGGCAGAGCTGGAAAAGTTAAAAAGAAAAAGGGCAGTCATTAGAAGTTCAACTACGAAGTTTATAACTAATTGCGAGTAGTACATGGACTCAAATGAAATGGAAAAATCTGTTCTAAAAGAACATTTAGACCAATTAACAGTGAAATACGATAATCTAAATAATCTCGATGAACAGATACAAAATCGTATGAAAAATGAATACGATTTAGCGTCAGAATTCGAAACTGCAGAAACTTACACAGAGAAAATTATCTCAGTTAAACCAAAAATCACTTCGGTTTTAAAAAGAAAGGACAGCCCGAATGCACAAATACTAAAAAAGATGATATCATAAGCGAACAGTCATATTCTTTAATTTCTTGTTCACGTTCTACAATAAAGCTCCCTCGTCTTGTAATTGAAGAATTTGGCGGAAATCCCGCTAACTGACTCCAATTTTAGAGTCTATACAAGAATGCAATTCGCAATAACAGTCACCTAACAGACATAGATAAATTTAATTATTTACATTCTTTGTTAACAAAATCTGCTGCTCATGCTATAAGAGGCTTTTCGTTATCCAGCGATAATTATCAAGCTGCTATTAAAGTGCTAAAAAATCGATTTGGTCGTAATGACATAATAATTAATGCACACATCGGAAAAATATTAAATTTGGAACCGGTAAAAAATCCAAGTAACATATGTGCGCTGCGCAAGCTCTACGATAATATTACGATTCAAATTAGAAATCTCAGATCTTTGAACGTAACATCAGGCACATACGGTACTCTGCTTACATCAATTTTACTTAAATTGATTCCGACTGAACTTAATTTAACTTATCAAAGAAAAAGAAAAAATCTTGATAATTTTGACATAGATGAACTGTTAGACTTTTTAAAAGCTGAAATTGAGTGTCGTGAAACGAGCGATACAAATACAAGAACTATCTACTCAAAATCCAACTGTCGTAAAATAAAAACAAAAAAAAATTCCTGAATCTAAAACTTTACTCCCAACAGCGTGTAAATTGATGAACACTAATGAAAATAATAAGGAAATCAATTCAAAATTTAAAAAGGTAGATATTGTGTGTGTTTTTTGCAATAAATCTCATGCATAGGAGAGTTGCAATGACGTCTCGAAGTTAAAGTTGGAAGCCAAAAAGAATGTACTGAAAGAAAAAATGGTTTGTTTTGTTTGTTTGAAGAAAAATCACAGAGCAAACCAATGTAGATCAGGGCATAGATGTCTTATTTGTAAAAGACGACACTACGCTATATTATGCCCGGATTTACCCTAGAACAAATCAGATATTCCAGATAAAATTAATGATGGAGTAAAAATAAGTACATTATATAATCATGTACAGCTCTCTAATGTATTTCTTCAATTTTTAATTGTTAGACCGCACAATAATAAAAAGAAGTGCTCATAAGAGCAGTTTTAGATTCGGGCAGTATGAAATCTTATATATTTAGCGATATTATTGATGAAATGAAGTATATTTCTAGCAATGAAATAAACTTGCGTCAATCACTTTTCGAGGTACTGAGACAAATGAAAATGTTTAGAAAAATTATATAATTGAATTAAGCAGTATGGACAGAAGTTATAAATGTAAATTTCATGCACTGGCGGAAAAAAGTTTTTGTTCTCAGATTGACCAAATCCTATCTGGTCCGTGGTTAAATGAACTTAAGAAACATCGTATACATCTTACGGACTTGAAAAATAAATATAAAGTGGATAAGGAAATAAAATTGTTAACAGGGCCTGATATTATGGTTAAATTGTTAACGGGAAAAATAGTACCCCTTAAATCAAATTTAACCGCTATACAGACTAAATTGGGATGGACTGTTCTCGGAAAATATTTTGGCACCAAGAGCTACACACCTAGTAATCATTCTCCCGTTATCTCTTCCCTTTTGGTTAAAAAGCAGTGTGTAAGCGATCTGTGGAAATTAGACGTATTGGGAATTAAAGATCCTGCACACCGTAAAACTAAGCTGGAGCTAGAAGAAGAGACTAACAAGTATTTTAAGGAGACTCTTCGGATAAATCCAGACGGCAGATACGAGGTAGTGTTACCATGGGTATCAGATAATTTTGTCTTACCTGACAATAAAAAACTTGCTAAATAAGTTTATTTAGTACGAAAAGAAAATTAGTGAATTTCGGGAAATTAGACGTTCTTACAGATTTCAATACGAGAAAAATATCGCGACTTTTCAGGTTTTCTGTGGTTTGGTACAGATAATTCGGAACAGATCGAGGAGTATCGGCATCAAAGGTTTGTTTTTGGTTTAACATGTAGTCCCTATTTATTAGCCGCTACCTTACAGGATCATTTATGTAAAGTACCCGAAAATTTAAGCAATACTGCAGAAATTCTTAAGACATCATTTTACGTTGATAATTGCGTAACTAGTTTGAACTCTGAGTTAGAAAGGAAAAAGTTTATGGGAGTCACAGATAACAATGTCTACAGGTAATTTTAATTTACGAGGGTGGAAATCTAATTTGCATAGTGTCACACCAGAGAAGGAATCGATTGCTGAAGAAAACTTATCCACCTTGGGTCTTACTTGGTGTACAGGCATGATACTTTATCATGCAAAGTGTCGTCAATTGATGAGCCCAACAAACCAATTACGAAAAGTTTAATTTTAGCCATTGCTAATCAAGTCTTTGATCCAGTTTGATTTACGGCTCCCATGACGTTGATTCCAAAGTTAAATTTGCATTAAACATGGAATTTAAGACTTAAGTGGGACGAAATTCTTCCAGATCATTTAATACGAAAATTTATAACATGTACCAACAACTGAATTTACTATCAAAAGTAAGGATACCAAGATGGCTTAATATCATTTCCACAGACGAATCATTAAGTTTGCATGTATTTTTTGACGTGAGTCAAAAGTCTTACGCGGCGCGTGTGTTTTTAAGAGTTTGTCCAGTGCTTGCTTGATCGGCGCTCGGTTGCTTTCGTCTGTGGTAGAAGATATGCAATTTCCCAGTATTCATATTCATTGTTGGACGGATTCTACTACTACATTATGCTGGATCCAAAGAAATCAAAATTCGGGGATTTTTTCTTCCAAATACTTGTACGTGGAATAATTTCCTTGATATCTCCCACCGTGTGGCGCCACGTTCCGGATGCACTTAACCCTTCCGATATAGCTTCTAGAGGATGTTCAGCAGAAAAATTGTCACAACTAAGATGGTGGGAGGGTCTCGAACGGTTACGCAATAAAGAAGAGAGTTCGCCAAATTCATACGATTCTCCGGATGAGGATTTGGTTAACTCAGAAATACGAAAAACTGTAATAATTGCCTTAAGTAAAAACGACAATAACAACGATTGGTATTACAAGTATTTTTCACCTATAAGAAAAATTATTCGCATGATAGCATGGATATGCAGATTTTATTTTAAGCTAAGAAAATCTGCAAGTGTCACCTCAAAAATTTCTGTAAACGAATGATAAATGATTTCATACGACAATCGACAAAAAAGATGGTTTTATGCATATAAAAAAAAAAAATATTTTTAAGGCAGCTTGTTGAGGTTAAACTACTGACCAGAAATTTCTACCGTTGAATTCTCTTCAATGTCCCTATGCACGGAAACTTTGCTTGATTTCAACGAGAAGTGTAGTGTAGCATCAATGATACAAATTTAGAATACCAAGATTGGACTTTTGACTTTTGCTGCTGTTTGTTTCTGAGATAGGTTGGAGACACACTCAGAGACCAACGCATCTTTTAAGTTCGGTTTTCCTTCAATAGAGAAAGAGTAGTAAAGTTATACTTTGAAATACGTAAAACACAGTGTCAAAAGAACTAATTTTACAAGGCAATGAAAGAAAAAAGCTTCGTTATGCATACATAGCTTAATCCAGAATTCCCAATATTTTAATTTATTCCAAAGCATTTTTAGCCCTGCCACTATTATACACTACTTTTTATAAGAATAAACTTTTTCATATTCTATCATACAAAATTGCCATCATCCTATTTAGAAATTAAACCGTACGATTGTTAGTACACGCCTTTTTTTTTTTTTTTTTTTTTTTTTTTTTTATAATACTTTTCTTCTATTTCATCGTAAATACGTGTAAATAAAGAGAGCAATTATAGAGAATTTCTATAAAAATTAGGTGGTGTTGGAAAAGTGGCGGGTACGAACAATACTCAGGATTAGGTTTGCAGCTTAGATCAGTTATATGTTGAAGAAATTGGTTCTAAAGATAAAGTTGTTTCAAATAAAGGTTTAAGTAAAAATGTTCCGGAATAAAATAAAATATTGGCATCTATGCTTAATTGTAGGCATAAGGAGTGGAGTACATAGCTATCAGTTTATTTTAATAATTTATTTTGTTTACATAGCATTGTAAACGTGGCGCATCTTATGTGGGCGCTTTACGCATTTTGAAGAATAACTTTCTGTCATGTTTAATTATAATAATTTCTGTATTATCACTTTCGCGAACGCTGGCGTAGATTCACGTCATTTGGAAATCTCTAACTACGCTAGTGGGCTTTTGCGATTTAAAAGTTACTATATTTCTTAAGGATATTACTGATATTAATATTTGAACAAAGAAAATACTATGGATACAAATACTTTAATTAGAAGGAATATGATTATGATGTATATTCATTTGTAACATAAATATGGATACAGAAAACCTCGTTCTGAAATAACGTACCTTAAAAGAATAACCCCCACAGGAGGAATTTACTATCAGAGGGACAAAAACATGCGGTCCAGATGCTTTTCTTTTGTTTTCGCAGTAAGGTCGCCTGTGTTCGTTATCCTCCCAAATTTCAACATTTCAGGATAAAATTTTCTGTATTCACATTTATATTATAAATGGATATACATAATAATTATACCCTTTTTAATCAAAGTATTTGTATCCATAGTATATAGAATATAAAAATATGAATATCGGATATATTCTTAAGAAATACATAGCATATAAACTGCGAAAGAAACGCCCACTGGCAGAGTTACAGATTTTCAAATGACATTAATCTACGTCGGCGGTCGCGAAAGGGTTAAAAAATTTTTAATCGAAATCAAATAAATATATATCATATAGTTTTGATGCAGATACTCATACATTTATTGTCTATTTAATAAATAAGCAGTAAATTAATCATACAAATATGATCAAAAGTGAATCACTAAGAAGAGTTGGTAAGAGAAGTTCAAAACGTAATGGGCGGGTTCTCGCTCTTGAAAACGTACAAATGAATAGTGTATAAAAAAAAAAAAAAAAAAAAAAAAAAAAAAACAGCCATATTTCTCCTGCACTAGTCAGCCAATGTCGTCCGTTGTAAGGTTATTCGAAAACTATTGGAATTGGCTGATATTCAGAAGATTTTATTAATTGTAGCTTGAACGGTTTTTGCGAAATTATTGGTTAAATATTTGGGCGTATATTTTATTTAAATTTTTTTCACTGTTTCTGTGCTTGTAACTCTTCGTTATATCTAACTATTAGAACACAATTGATGTCATTTTGTTAGATTTTTTCTGCTCTTTATAAATATGTTATTGTTTGTGTAGCATGCTTAGAAACTTCAAAAATGAAAGATTTTTTTTTTAATTTTTAGTTTTTTCGTTCTTTTCGCAGTAACTTGAAAACGATTTGAGATAGGTCAAAGTTGATGTACCATACTTACCAACCATATCATTATGAACCGTACAATTTTTAATACCCGCCTTTTTTTTTTTTTTTTTTTTCATAACAGTAACTTTTTAGAGAAATTTTAGTCTTATTTAATCGTAACAACATTTGGAGACAATTACCCTAAAAATATAGTGGTGTGAGATAAGGCTTGTTTTTCAGGGGCGTTAACAATTGTACTGATATATGTCCCGTATGAGCTGTTCTATTACCCCCTGGGCTAATCGGTACAATAAATTATCAACCTGTAAATAAATATATATATATACATATACAATATAAGAAACACACACATACAATATAAGAAATGAATACATATATTTAATATTATAAATGAAAACTACGCTTTTTGTTTTTATAATTTTATGTATATCGCGCATGTAAGTTTTAACAAACTACTTTAATCTAACAAGGAGAGGTCACGACATGGAAAATTCAGATCGGGACGAAATTGCGTAGGATTGAAGTATACTATGAAGGTAACAACATATTAAAACTAGGACCCACTATTCACAGAATTTCGAGAAAAAAGCATTAAAAGCTTCAGTAATCTTTAAATACAAGTTGTTTCGCAAGCGAGGCAGCGCCCCAGTGGCCTGAGCATAAAGCACTGGTCTTCCACTCAAACAACATGGGTTCGAGACTACCTACGGAACAAATTTTTTTCTTTAATTTTTTACGTAATCTAAATTTTTTATTTATTTTTACTTTATTTTATAAATAAATTCAAAATTTTAA
This sequence comes from Salticus scenicus, assembly GCA_963930645.1. Lineage (NCBI taxonomy): Eukaryota > Metazoa > Arthropoda > Arachnida > Araneae > Salticidae > Salticus > Salticus scenicus. The sequence continues at coordinate 210,009,143 of OZ005661.1, forward strand.
AAATTTATAAAAGATTATTTAATTTTCTTGGATATAAAATAAATATTAAAAAAAAAAAAAAAAAAAATATTTATAACTTAAAAATACAATACATTTTTATAACTTAAAAAATAAATTTTAATTTTACAAAACGCTAAATAACAAATATAAAGAAAAACAGATAAAAATTTTAAATAACTAAAAAATAAGCAAGATGTAAAACAAAGAGTAAAAAATAGTTAGCAAGTGTACTTAAATCTTGGTTTGAGCTTCCTGTTTTCCTTTTAATGTCTATAAATTACGTAAACCCTTTTAGCTTGTTGATAATAGAGAGCAGGTGAAGTGAAATATTTTATTTCATTCACAGAAGGATTTAAAAAAAAAAAAAAAAAAAAAAAAAATGTCGTTGTCGAATAAGAAAGTATGTCGATTAACATTTAAAATCTACATTTAAGGATAATATTTCTTTGTCTGTAATAATTTAATAGTATAGTAATCCTATACATTAATTTTTCAAGAAGTTGTATTGATAGATTGGAGAAGTAATTATTTAATTTGGGTAATAATTATATATGCAATTAAAATCATCATTTCTCTGTGATTTTTTTATGTTTTAAATTTTTGTAATTTAAAAACAAAATTTAATATTGTTTTGGATATACCTAAAATAAAATAAAATACTTAGAAAAATAATTTAAAACATTTTCTTTGGTTTTTACCTTATTTTATAGTTTTAAAAAAACTAAAATTTATTTTTTAAGTTATAGAAATTTATTGTATTTTTAAGTTATAAATATCAAAAATAGAAAAAATTATTTATTTTATATTCAAGGAAATTAAATAATCTTTATTAAAATTTTCAAATGAATTATAAAATAAAGTAAAATTATATATAACGTTTAAATTACATAAAAAAGTAAAGAAGAAAAAAAAAATAGCCTTGTGTAGCCTTGAACCTATGTCATCTGGGTGGAAGACTAGTGCTTTACGCTCATACCACTGCGGCGCTGCCTCTCTTGCGAAATAACTTGCATTTAAAGATTACTGAAACTTTAAATGCTTTTTTCTAGAAATTTTGTGGATAGTTGGCCCTACTGCTTTAATATGTTGTTACTTTCATAGTATACTATAATCCTGCACAATTTCGTCCCGATATGAATTTGCCATGTTTTGTCCTCTCCTTGTAGAACTAGATATCCTATATTAAAGATTTTTTTCAACCAACACCGTGAAATATTTTCAATATAAATGAAATGAATTTAACACAAAAATTTTATTTACTGGTTCATTCATGATTTGTAATACATTTTGTATTCTCGTTATAATCGCTTACGTCTATACAGACAGCGGGCTAAAGTGTGATACGAGACCTTAGTTCGCGCCCCACAGAAATTTTTCAGCTCCGACGGCCGAACTTGCTCCTTCTAATGCGCATGTGCGCAGTCTTAGGCAGTGTGCCAGATACTGTGAGATAGCATAGCATGCATTCGCAATCTTTATTCTGCATTCATAATATCATTTGCGCTATTAATTTAAATAAACATTTCTATAAGATAAAACAGTTTTTTTTATTCAAAGTTCATTTTTTCATAATGTTAACATTCATTAATTAAAAAATTGGGGGGGGGGGGTTAAGAAATTATTTAAAGAGATATTTACAGGGGTGGAACACGGGCGCAGAATTCATACCGGAATCTGTTTAAGAAATTTTACTACCTAGAATATCGTTGATTTAAAAAGTAGAAAATTTTCTTACATTGATAGTGGTATGAATACTGCGACCGTGTTCCATCCCTGTATTTAAAAAAAAAAATATTTAATATTAAAATTTTTATGGGAAAATGTTTGCCGAAATGTTTATTTAATGATCATATAAAAAACATATTTTTATTTTTCATATATTGTTTTTCCCCAGATATATTTAATATTCTTTTAAGATATATTTTTAAAATAACAGAAATTGATAAGACATGAGGATGAGCTTGAGCTTATAACTTAAACTCAGATTTATTAACATTTGTGTTTTTCTTTATATTATTTTTCCACATGACATATTTAATATGTAGTTTTAAAATTGATAGAAACTAATTGACGAAATAAATTTAAATCACACATGTACATTTTTTATCCTTTTTATTAAAATTGTTTGTTATTGTTACCAGTTTATTTTTACACTAAAAAAGAAATAGTTAATTTTAGAATTGCACTACATTAACTTTGAAATTTTAAAGAAAATAAATCTAAATATTCAGTTATGCATAAATGCATTTTCCTTAGACACAGAAAATTTCAGTATTATCATAATTTTAATATACTGATATTTAATTTTACAAGAATTATTTCGCATACTCATACCAATATTTATCAAAAGTTTATTAGATTTGTAAAGTATTTAAGGTTGTGGGGATTAAGGCTGCTTGACTGCTCTAGGGTCTATGGCTGGAGTACCCTCCATGGGGATCTTTCTGAATGGTTCTAACCCGTATATATACAAATTTCGGGGGGAACTCCGATCGATGAGTGCGACCTGGGATCGAACCCGGCACCTCACGTTAACCAGCTTTGAGCGTAGAACTGCTCGGCCGCTAATGGGCTTGGAAAGTACTCAAGGAAATACTTCACATTATTTAATAGATAATAACCCCAATGTTATTATGTGGAGAAATTCGTCTTGTGAGCTACTCATTGACAAATGTGCTTTTTTATATTAAAAAATTCACAGTTACAAAATACACAACCGTTCAAATGTTCTTATTTTTACAAAAGGTGATTTTTATAATTTTTTTTAATAATTCATTTTGAAGCTATGAAGTGCAAAAAAGGCTTTTAATTTATTTTTCGCTCTTTACAGCTTACAAAATGTTTAAAATATATATTTTGAAAAATGATAAATATTTTGTCAGTTGTGAATTTTCTAAATGTGAAAATGGAATTAAAAAATTGTTACGGATTTGTAAATATTAACGCTTTTTATGTAATTTCATTCAAAGAGGTTTAGTCAGGTTATAAAATATTAATTTTCTGCATTTTTCTAGCTTGTTTTCACATTACAAGAGTTTATTTTTCTATAAAAACCCGTTAAAAAGCTTCACCAGGGCAGGTAATGTCCTTGGTGCTAAATTTGGCAACTTTATCAATCCTTGGTGACCTTCGTTAGAAAATCCCTGATTATCGATATACCGAATATCTAAGCTCTATCTTAATTAGTACAAAAGTTACTAGAAAATTCTCATGTTACACAATGATATATGACGAAATTGCATCGAGGCTATAGACATTTTCTCTCCACGAAGCTTACTGGGATGAACTCCCTGGCTGGGAGGGAGCGCGATGTGCATTAGAAGAAGCAAGTAGGAGCCGTCGGAGCTTGGAGCTGGAGCATTTGTGAGGGGCGCGAACTAAGGTCTTGTAAAAGTGTTTAGTAACATTCTCTGCAGTATAGATTCATCTTTGGGAAGGAAAAAGTGATTCATTTTCACTTGGGAAATATGGCCGTCTTTCCCAAAGTGAATACACACAGGAATATTTTAGCAAATGAAATTTATGAATCATTTATTTACTACAGGTGAATGATAAACTCCAGATGCAGTTTCAAATTTATTTTTCTTTTTTTCAATACCACTCAATGTCTGATTTCAAAGCTTTTTTTTTCGGCATCAAAAATCTTTGCATGATAACATGAGGATGATAGATCTATATATATATTACTATACCTATGGTCTGCTCGAGCCAGAATAACCGGCGTTAGCCTGACCCCTTGAATCGTTGACTAGTGTCTACCACAAGCCCTTGCAGCATCAAAGATCGGAAAATAATCTTGACATTCGTTCTGCGCATCTCGCTACCGATTTGCTAACATCGTGGAATATTTACACCACGGAACCAATCAGCTTCAACATTGCTATTTGATCACTGTTTACGATAGTTTAGCCGAAAATATTTCGTTGGAGATGGAAAACGTGCAAAAATAGAGAGAATTTTGTTTTTTAATGTATTCTTTTAATTAATATCGTTTCAATCAAATAAGAAACAATTTTTAAAAAGTTGATGAAATCATTTATGATCATTAGAAGTACAATTATTTATTTTTCTCGAAATATTTTGGTATCAATTTAGAACAACTTAGAAAATATAATTAGTTTAGAAGAAATTAGTTTTGCATTTGTTAAATAATAATCATACTTTTATTATTAAGATGTGTTGCGTCAAGTCTTTATCAATTACCTTCACATATAAAATAAAATACAAAATACTGATGAGATTTTAGATTGATGATTAATTGAATGCAAAATATTTATGTTTAAATATGTAATTTTATTTAGTCCTTTAAAATGCCTGTCTCTAAAGATGTTAAAATTATTATTATCTTATAAACGCTGTTTTTTTTTTTTTTTAACTTCTTTTTATTGATGAATTTGAAAGTACTTAATATTTAAAGATGCTGAGCAAAGAAAAAAAAAAGTATAGATTTACACATTATAGTAGATTACTCAATAAATTGTAAAATGTTATTTTGAATCATTGTTTTTAACATTTTCAGTAGGAATTCTCAGTTCGATTTTAAAAGAGAAAAGCACATTTGTGGCGATGAATATTTTACTTTCTAAAAATCCATAAAACCTGCGAAAAAACGTTTACAAAGTTTTTTATGTAGTCATTATGAAAATAATTCAGATTATTTCTAGTCGAAAATAATGACCTTCTTATATATATAAAGTTTTGTTTGATTATGCGATATAGAGCCTGAGATATAGCCTCCCATTAAATTGTGGAAATGCTGTATAGCAGCGCCACCTGTTGAGCGTTTGGTACCAAAAGTCGATAGGCACTAATTTAGGCCAAGGTGCATCTACATATAAATTTATAAACAATTCTGAACAGTAGTCCAGGAGATACATTTGCCACAAAATTTTTGTCTCTCACACGCACACACAGACAGACGGACAGACATTCGCAAAAAATTGTAAAATTGTGTTCTAGACGTCTCAAAACGTGAAAATCTGTCGAAAACCAGAAGTCGGAAAGTTTTACGAATCCAATATTTTCTTCTATTGAATAAAGAAGAAAATAAAAAAGGTCAAATCTTGTTCTGGACCCTCAAAACATGTAAATCCATCAAAAACCATTAGTAGAAAATTTTTACGAATCCAATACTTTCTTTCGAAAACATTCGTGAGTTTTTATAAGCAAGTAAAGAGTGAGGTGCCTGAAAAATTACTTAAAACAATCATTTTAACACCTTCTTGTTAAAACTAAATATTTCTTTAACAATCTCAATATTTTCGAAAAGTCAGCTTTATTTGTTAAAAGTATTTAAATTTTTGTGACTATTACTTCTTTTAAGGAAATAAGATAATTTCTCAGTGATTCCTTAACCTTTTTCCAATCATTTTAACAGTAATCTTCATGACAAGTCAATTCATTCAATTCAATTCACTTGTGCTTGTGACATGAAAAACTACCTAACTGATAACAAGACATAACAGATGACACAGTACTTCTTTTCATACATACGTCTTCCTTCACTCTTTTGGAATTGTAGGTACCATATGTAAGCCCCTCATCTCTTAACACTAAACTTCAAAGCAAAACAATTCCTTCAAACACTCGTGTCATGAAAAACTCCCTATCTCACAACTGACTACAACATATGACAAAATACTTAATTTCCTTCATGCATCTTCGTTCACACTTTTGTAATTGTAGTTACCGAATGTAAACCTCAACTTTTAACACTAATCTTCATGACAAAATCACTCTTTCAATTCACGTGGGACATGACAAACAACTTACATCACAACTCACTACAACATATGACATAGTACTTAATTTCATTCATGCATCTTCATTCACTTTTTGAACCTCTCACCTCTTCACACTAATTAATTTTCATGACAAAACAACTCTTTCAATTCACGTGGGACATGACAAACAACCTACCTCAGAACTCACTACAACAGATGACAAAATACTTAACGTCATTCATTCACCTTGCTCTCTTTCTTGCAACACCTCATGTCATTTCAAGCATGACATTGTCCCACTTCAAAATATTTTGAAGCGCCTCAATGTCATGACTAAATATTTTCGTGTCTTACCCATCACTAATGCCAACCTTCTAATTTATTCCGGAGCATTTTTAACCCCACCTTTATTTCCATACCACGTTTTTCTTAAGAGTAATCCTTCCTTATTTTATCGTAGTTATATATTGAAGGAAAATAGTCCGTAAGTAAAGTGGTGTGGATTAAAGGCGGAGATAAAAATGCTTCGAAATAAATTATAATGTTGGCAACTATGCTACGATATGTAGCCGTCTATGATCATGTGTGTACAGCACCGATAATGAGATTTTCGACATCGTTCCTAATTAAAATTATTCCGATTACGTAAATTTTGATGACAAATCTGACAACTAAATCTACAATGCAGTTCCGGTCCCCTCTGCTTCAGAAATGAAGAAAGTAATGAGTATCCGCAGTTATTTAGATGCGCATTCGAATTGTGAGATGAATAAAACAATGGATGATCTCAATCAATTTTTGAACAATATGGTGCTGAAAAAGAGACTTCAATAAAATATACCTGAATTTTTTTCCAAAAAAAATAAAAAAAATAAATAATATTTAAGCTTGATTTTTATCTTAATGGATGCAAGTTAGCAGTAGTTTTACAAAAAATGGAAATAAAAATTGACGACATGGGAAACATTGGCGAATTTTGTACTTTTTGTACGAATCTTTTTACACGATATTCTTTTAACACGAAAAAATATTTCGGTCCCCTTAGTTTCGTGTTAAACGTTTTTCACTGTATATGTATATATATATACAGGTTGATAAGTTATTGTACCGATTAGCCCAGGGGGAAATAGAAGAGCTCATATGGGACATAAATCAGTACATCAACATTGACCTATCTCAAATCGTTTCCAAGTTACTGCGAAAATAACGAAAAAACTAAAAACTTAAAAAAAGAAAAAAAACTTTCATTTTTGAATTTGCTAAGCATGCTACACAAACAACAACATACTTATAAAGAGCAGAAAAAGTGCAACAAAATGACATCATTTGTGTTCTAATAGCTAGATATAACGAAGAGTTACAAGCGCAGAAACAGTGAAAAAAATTAAATTAAAATATACGCCCAAATATTTAACCAATAATTTCGCAAAAACCGTTCAAGCTACAATTAATAAAATCTTCTGAATATCGGCCAATTCCAATAGTTTTCGAATAACTTTACAACGGACGACATTGGTTGACTTGTGCAGGAGAAATATGGCTGTTTATTTTTTATACACCATTCATTTGTAGTACGTTTTCAAAAAGCGAGACCCCGCCCATCACGTTTTGAAACTTCTCTTACCAACACTTCTTAGTGATTCACATTTGATTATATTTATATGATTAATTTACCGTTTATTAATTAAATAGACAATAATTGTATGAGTATCTGCATCAAAACAATATGATATATATTTATTTGATTTTGATTAAAAAATATTTAACCCTTTCGCGAGTGCTGACGTAGATTAAATTCATTTGAATATCTGTAACCCCACCAGTGGGCGTTCCTTTCACAGTTTATATGTTATTTATTTCTTTAGAATGTATCCAATATTCATATTTGTACAATCTATATACTATGGATACAAATACTTTGATTAAAAAGAGTATAATTATTATGTATATCCATTTATAATATAAATGTGAATGCAGAAAATTTTGTTCTGAAATGTTGAAACTTGGGAGGATAACGCCCACAGGCGGACCTTACTGTCAAAAAGACAAAAGCATGTGGCAACCTCATTTTTTTGTCTCTCTGATAGTAAATTCCACCTGTGGGCGTTATTCTTGTAAGGTACGTTTCCTCAGAACGAGATTTTCTGTATCCATATTTATGTTACAAATGAATATACATCATAATTATATTTCTTCTAATTAAAGTTTTTGTATCCATAGTATTTTGTTTGTTCAAATACGAATATCAGGAATATCCTTAAGAAATATAGTAACTTTCAAATCGCAAAAGAAACGCCCACTGGCGTAGCTACAGATTGCCAAATGAAGTGAATCTACGTCAGCAGTCGCTAAAGTGATAATACAGAAATTATTGTAATTAAACATGGGAGAAAGCTATTCTTCAAAATGAGTAAAGCGTCCATCTAAGATGCGTCACGTTTACAATGCTATGTAAACAAAATAAATCATTAAAATGAACTGGTAGTTATGTACTCCACGCCTTATGCCTAGGATTAAGCATAGATGCCAATATTTATTTTATCCCGGAACATTTTTAGTCCCACCTTTATTTCATACGACTTTATCTATAGAACCAATTTCTTCCAACATATTACTGATCTTACCTGCAAACCTGATACAGAATATTGTTACTTGAAAACGATTTGAGATAGGTCAATGTTGATGTACTGATTTGTGTCCCATATGAGTTCTTCTATTTCCCCTGGGCTAATCGGTACAATAACTTATCAACCTGTATATATATATATACACATATACGATATAAGAAATGAATACATATATTTAATATAATAAATGAAAACTACGCTTTTTGTTGTTATAATTTTATGTATATCGCGCATGTTAAAGTTTTAACAAACTACTTTAATCTAAAACTAGATATCCTGTAATTGAGCTTTTTTCAACCAACACCGTGAAACATTTTAACATAAATTTAATGAATTTAACACATAGCTGAAGCGTTGCTGTGGCTGATTATTTTCCGTATTCCCGTTACAATCGCTTGCGTCTATGTCTGTATAGACAGCAGGCGAAAATTGTTCATTAGCGCTGTCTGCTCTACGCTGACATGCTTGCCTACATCCTATTTAGTATTCCCGCCTTTTATTTTTAAACCAGTAAATTTGAATAATACTATTCTCTAAATTCAATTACGATTAAGTAAGAAGAACACTATAAAAAATTATTGGTGTGAACAAAAAGGCGTGGCTAACAATACTACAGAATATTAATTTGTTATGTTGGCAAGTATATCTACAGAGTAATAATATATAGATTGATCACTGGGGAGAAAAAAATTATTCCTTTACACTTAGGAAAAGGTGGCGATTTTAACAAAATATGGGTGTCTTTCCCAGAGTGAATAAACAGGAATATTTTAGTAAATGAAATTTATGAATAATTTATTTACTAAAAGTGAATGGTAAACTCCAGTTAGAGTTTCAAATTAATTTTTTTTTTTTCAATACCACTTAATGTCTGATTCCAAAGCTTTTTTTCGGCATCAAAAATCGTTGCACGATAACATAGGAATGATAGATGTATAATATTACTATATCTACGGTCCTCTCGAGTCAGAATAACCGGCGGTAGCCTGACCCCTTGAATCTGAGACTAGCGTCTACTACAAGCTCTAGCTCACAAGCCCTTGCACTTCCAGCATCAAGGATCGAAAAATGTTCTTGACATTCGTTCTGCGCATCTCGTCACCGATCTGCTTACGTCATGGAATATTTACACCACGGAGCCAATCAGCTTCAACTTTGCTATTTGCTCACTGTTTACGATAGTTTAGCAGAAAATATTTCGTTGGAGATGGAGAACTTGCAAAAATGGAGAGCATTTTGTTTTTTAATAGCATTTTGTTTTTTAATGTATTATTTTTAATTAATATCGTTTCAATCAAATAAGAAATAATAATAAAAAGTTGATGAAATCATTTATCATCATTAGAAGTATGATTATTTACTTTTCTCGAAATATTTTAGTATCAATTTAGAACAACTTAGAAAATATAATTAGTTTAGAAGAAATTAGTTTTGCATTCGTTAAATAATAATCATATTTTTATTATTAAGATGCGTTGTGTCTATCTTTATAATTTACCTTCACATATAAAATAAAATACAAAATAATGACGCGATTTTAGAATCATGATTGAATTGAGTGCAAAATATTTGTGTTTAAATATGTAATTTTATTTAGTCCTTTAATACGTCTGTCTCTAAAGATGTTAAAATTATTATTATTATCTTATAAACGCTATATTTTTTTAATTCCTTTTTATTGATGAATTTGAAAGTACTTAATATTTAAATATGTTGAGCAAAGAAAAAAAAAAGTATAGATTTACACATTACAGTAGGTTACTCAATAAATTGTAAAATGCTATTTTGATTCATTGTTTTTAACATTTTCAGCAGGAATTCTCAGTTCGATTTTAAAAGAGAAAAACACATTTGTGGCGATGAATGTTTTACTTTGTAAAAATCCATAAAACCTGCGAAAAAACGTTTACAAAGTTTTTTATGTTGTCATTATGAAAATAATTCAGATTATTTCTAGTCGAAAAGTAGTGTTCACTTTGGATTCCCAAAAAGACATCTGCCAGTGGTGCGAGACGCGCATGCACTCGCTACGAGAGAGAAAAAAAAAGTTAGTTTACGTTCTGAGTTCCGACTTCAACGAGAAAGAAAAATAAACGGTAGCTATGTGCTAAGTAGATGTTCTCAAAAGCATGTTCATATTAATAGAGAAATATCACGATTTGGGATTATTCCCTTTACTGAATCGATGAATTATTCTATTATATGTATATAGCTTGCTATTGTAACCATGTAATTACACAATTTGTAAATATAAAGAATTCGAAAATGTAAGTAAGAGCCCTGTTTTGTTCGAGTTCCTTGCTTCCTGATTTTTAATTATTTTAAGTAATGTTTTATTTAAGTATTAAGAAATTTTTATTGTACGTAACAATTTTTTGGCGAACCAGCCAACCAGGATTCCTAAAATACGAGATTTTAAAAGGTCTTCTTTAATATAAAGCACGGAGTAATATTAATAGGAGTTGAAGGTACAATGGGAGAAAGCTACGAAACTGTGATCTAAAATTTTGGTAAATATTGAGGGCGCCACTTGTCATTCCTCCCTACCTCGGCGCGGATATACTGTTGTTTTCAATAGAATTTTGCTGAAGTACATTTAAAATTTTTTATTTTAAGCAATTTAATTTCTTTGTAAGTTCTTAATACTGCATAATTCAGGTGTTTCAAATAAATGTTTCGTTCCTAGTTGTAAAACAGGCTATGATAGTGATAAGAAAAACAAAAAAAAGCCCTAGGAGAAAAAGAAAGTCCGAGTTCGTGTTTTCTGCACCTAAAGTAAGTTTATTTTTTTTCTTTACAAAATTTTATCCATTCTCCTTCCTCCCAATTATATGTTTTAGCTAGCTTCGGTTCATAAGAATCGTCATTTTTTAAAAACTTTCTTTCAAAGTAAAATTAGTATAAAATGGCTCTTAAAAAAAACATGTTGGTTAGAATACTCTATTTAATGAAATTTGCTTTCAATCGAAATTTTTTCAGCTTGACATTATTTTTAAAAAAATAATTTAAACGAGACATTTCCCCATTGAATAACATTGCGAAAGCTGGAGAGAAGGAACGATTGCACGCTGGCGCCATCTGTAAACATTAGAAAACAACATCACAAAATTTCAGCGTTACCTTCTTCTCCTGTCTTTTTAATCGAGATTTCACAACAATAAAATAAGATTAAAAGTAAAAGGACAATATAAAATTTTTTATTTTGTTAAAAATTGTTAACAAGAGTAAATTAAACATGGCAGAGCTGGAAAAGTTAAAAAGAAAAAGAGCAGCCATTAGAAGTTCAACTACGAAGTTTATAACTAATTACGAGTAGTACATGGACTCAAATGAAATGGAAAAATCTGTTCTAAAACAACATTTAGACCAATTAACAGTGAAATACGATAATCTAAATAATTTCGATGAACAGATACAAAATCGTATGAAAAATGAAGACGATTTAGAGTCACAATTCAAAACTGCAGAAACTTACGCAGAGAAAATTATCTCAGTTAAACCAAAAATCACTTCGGTTTAAAAAGAAAGTACAGCCCGAGTGCACAAATACTAATAAAGATGATATCATAAGCGAACAGTCATATTCTTTAATTTCTTGTTCACGTTCTAGAATAAAACTCCCTCGTCTTGTAATTGAAGAATTTGGCGGAAATCCCGCTAACTGACTCCCATTTTGTAGTCTATACAAGAATGCAATTCGCAATAACAGTCACCTAACAGACATAGATAAATTTAATTATATACATTCTTTGTTAACAGAACTGCTGATGCCATTAGAGGCTTTTCGTTATCCAGCGATAATTGTGAAACTGCTATTGAATTCCTAAAAACCGATTTGGTCGTAATGACATAATAATTAATGCACACATCGGAAAAATATTAAATTTGGAACTGGTAAAAAAAATCCAAATAACATATGTGCGCTGCACAAGCTCTACGATAATATTACGATTCAAATTAGAAATCTCAGTTCTTTGAACGTAACATCAGGCACATACGGCACACTGCTTACACCAATGTTACTTAAACTGATTCCGACTGAACTTAAATTAACTTATCAAAGAAAAAGAAAAAGGTCTTGATAATTTTGACATAGATGAATTGTTTGACTTTTTAAAAGCTGAAATTGAGTGTTGTGAAACGGCGATACAAATACAAGAACTATCAACTCAAAATCCAACTGTCATAAAATAGAAACAAAGAAAAATTCCTGAATCTAAAACTTTACTCCCTACAGCGTATAAATTGATGAACACTAATGCAAATAATAAGGAAATCAATTCAAAATTTAAAAAGGTAGATATTGTGAGTGTTTTTTGCTATAAATCACATGCACAGGAGAGTTGTAATGAGGCCTCTAAGTTAAATTTGGAAGCCAGAAAGAATATACTGAAAAAAAAAAATGGTTTCTTTAGTTTGTCTGAAGAAAAGTCACAGAGCAAACCAATGTGGATCAGGGCGTACATGTCTTATTTCTAAAAGACGAAACTACGCTATATTATGCCCTGATTTACCGTAGAACAAATCAGATATTCCAGATAAAAATTAATGATGGAGTAAACATTATATAATCATGTACAGCTCTCTTATGTATTTCTTCAAACTTTAATTGTTAGACTGCACAATAATAAAAAAAAGTGCTCCTAAGAGCAGTTTTCGATTCGGGCAGTATGAAATCTTATATGTGTAGCGATATTATTGATGAAATGAAGTATATCAATAGCAATGAAATAAACTTGCGTCAATCACTTTTTGGAGGTATTAAGACAAATGAAAATGTTTATAAAAATTATATAATTTTTTGAGCAGTATGGACAGCAGTTATAAATGCAAATTTGATGCACTGGCTGAAAAACGTATTTGTTCTGAGATTGGCCAAATCCCATCTGGTCCGTGGTTAAATGAACTTAAGAAGCATCGTATACATCTTATGGACTTAGAAAATAAATATAAAGTGGATAAGGAAATAAAATTGTTAACAGGGGCTGATATTATGGTTAAGTTGTTAACGGGAAAAATAGTACCCCTTAAATCATATTTAACCGCTATACAGACTAAATTGGGATGGACTGTTCTCGGAAAATATTTTGGCACCAAGAGCTATACACCTAGTAATCATTCTCTCGTTATCTCTTCTCTTTTGGTTAAAAACTAGTGTGTAAGCGATCTGTGGAAATTAGACGTATTGGGAATTAAAGATCCTGCACACCGTAAAACTAAGCTGGAGTTAGGAGAAGAGACTAACAACAGGGATGGAACACGGGCGCAGAATTCATACCGGAATCCGTTTAAGAAATTTCTCTACTTATAATATCGTTGATTTAAGAAGTAGAAAATTTTCTTACATCGATAGTGGTATGAATTCTGCGCCCGTGTTCCATCCCTGTAACAAGTATTTTAAGGAGACTCTTCGGATAAATCCAGACGGCAGATACGATTTAGTGTTACCATGGGTATCAGATAATTTTGTCTTACCTGATAATAAAAAACTTGCTAAATAATTTTATTTAGTACGAAAAGAAAATTAGTAAATACCGGGAAACTAGAGGATTACTATGGGGTTTTTGATAATTGGTTATCACTTGGCATAATAGAAAAATTATCAGAGACTAAATAAGAAAATGTTCATTATTTACTGCATAGAAACATATTAAGAGAGGGTAGTACTACGAGTTTACGGTCATTGTTTAATGAGAGTTCACATTCTCAGGGTTTTCCTTCATTGAATAATTGTTCGTCTAAGGGACCTAATTTAATAGAAATTATTCCGACAATACTAAATCGATTTCGTAAAAACTATGCGGTTATTACGTCAGATATAGAAAAGACGTTCTTACAGATTTCAATAAGAGAAAAATATCGCGACTTTTTACGTTTTCTGTGGTTTGGTACAGATAATTCGGAACAGATCGAGGAGTATCGGCATCAAAGGGTTGTTTTTGGTTTAACATGTAAACCCTATTTATTAGCCGCTACCTTACAGTATCATTTATGTAAAGTACCCGAAAATTTAATTTATACTGCAGAAATTCTTAAGACATCATTTTACGTTGATAATTGCGTAACTAGTTTGAACTCTGAGTTAGAAAGGAAAAAGTTTATAGGAGTCACAGATAACAATGTCTACAGGTAATTTTAATTTACGAGGTTGGAAATCTAATTTGCATAGTGTCACACCAGAGAAGGAATCGATTGCTGAAGAAAACTTATCCACCTTGGGTCTTACTTGGTGTACAGACATGATACTTTATCATGCAAAGTGTCGTCAATTGATGAGCCCAACAAACCAATTACGAAAAGTTTAATTTTAGCCGTTGCTAATCAAGTCTTTGATCCAGTTTGATTTACGGCTCCCATGACGTTGATTCCAAAGTTAAATTTGCATTAAACATGGAATTTAAGACTTAACTGGAACGAAATTCTTCCAGATCATTTAATACGAAAATTTATAACATGTACCAACAACTGAATTTACTATCAAAAGTAATGATACCAAGATGGCTTAATATCATTTCCACAGACGAATCATTAAGTTTGCATGTATTTTTTGACGTGAATCAAAAGTCTTACGCGGCGCGTGTGTTTTTAAGAGTTTGTCCAGTGCTTGCTTGATCGGCGCTCGGTTGCTTTCGTCTGTGGTAGAAGATATGCAATTTCCCAGTATTCATATTCATTGTTGGACGGATTCTACTACTACATTATGCTGGATCCAAAGAAATCAAAATTCGGGGATTTTTTCTTCCAAAAACTTGTACGTGGAATAATTTCCTTGATATCTCCCACCGTGTGGCGCCACGTTCCGGATGCACTTAACCCTTCCGATATAGCTTCTAGAGGATGTTCAGCAGAAAAATTGTCACAACTAAGATGGTGGGAGGGACCCGAACGGTAACGCAAAAAAGAAGAGAGTTCGCCAAATTCAGACGATTCTCCGGATGAGGATTTGGTTAACTCAGAAATACAAAAAACTGTATTAATTGCCTTAAGTAAAAATGACAATAACAACGATTGGTATTACAAGTATTTTTCGTCTATAAGAAAAATTATTCGCATGATAGCATGGATATACAGATTTTATTTTAAGCTAAGAAAATCTGAAAGTGTCACCTCAAAAACCTCTGTAAACGAATGATAGATAATTTCCATACCACAAACGACAAAAAAGTTGGTTTTAAGCATATAAAAAAAAAAATATTTTTTCATTCCATTTCATTTAAGGCAGCTTATCGATGTTAAACTACTGACCAGAAATTTCTACCATTGAATTCTCTTCAATGTCCCTATGCAAGGAAACTTTGCTTGATTTCAACGTGAAGTTTAGTGTAGCATCAATGATACAGATTTAGAATACCAAGATTGGACTTTTGCTGCTGTTTGTTTCTGAGATAGATTGGAAACACACAGAGACACACTCAGAGACAAACACAACTTTTAAGTTCGGTTTTGCTTTAGTGGAGAAAGAGTAGTAAAGTAATACTTTGTTAAAACGAAAATGCTTAAGTGTCATTATTTATAGGATCATTTTTGTTTAAAATTCGAAAGAAATAAATGATATTTTAATAAAATGAAAATATTTCAGTGTCAATAGTTATAAACTTTTTTAAGACAAAAAAATTTAAAATAAAATTATGTTTTAAACAAGTCCTTTAAGCAAAATGAACGAAAAAGCTAAAAGTCTTAAAAAATCTTTCATTTCTGAAGATTCTAAGCAAGCTACAGCTACACAAACATCAAGCACAAATTTAGAAAGAGCAGAAAAAGTGCTACAAATTGACATCAACAGATACAGAACATCTGTATATAATGACGAGTTACAAACGCAGAAACAGCGGAAAAAGGCAAAATTAAATATACTCTCAAATATTTAACTATTAATTTCTGAAAAATTTTCAAGCTACAAATAATAAAATCTTCTGAAAATTGGCTTATTCCAATTTTTTTCGAAAAAACTTACAACAGGCCACAGCGGTAGACTACTGCAGGAGAAATTTGTCTATTTATTTATTTTATTTTATTTTTTCTTTCTTTATACACCATTCATTTTTACGTTCTCAAAAAGTGAAACTTTCCCCTTCACGTTTTGAAATTACTCCTCTTAGTAAATCACTTTTGATCATACTTATATGCTTAATTTGCAGTTTATTTATTACATGAACAATAATTGTATGAGTATCTGCATCATAACAATATGATATGCATTTATTTGTATTTTGATTAAAATAATGGTAATACAGAAATTATTGTAGATAAACGTTGGTGTTGTTTATCCTTTAAAATACGTAACACACAGTATCAGAAGAACTAATTTTACAAGGCAACGAAAAAAAAAAAGCTTCGTTATGCATACAAAGCTTAATAAAAAATTTGAGATATTTCAACACTTTCGCGACCGTTGACGTAGATTCATGTCATTTGAAAATCTGTAACTCCTCCAGTGGGCGATTCTTTTGCAATTTGTATGTCATTTATTTCTTAAAAATATACACATTATTCATATTTGTACAACCAATATACTATGGATATAAATACTTTGATTAGAAAGAGTATAATTATAATGTATATCCATTTGTAATATGAAACTGAATATAGAAAATTTTCTTCTGAAATATTGTAACTTGGAACAATAACGCCCGCAGGCGGATCTTTCTGTCAAAATGACAAACACATGCAGTCGCGAAAGTGTTAATTTATTCAAAAACATTTTTACCCCCGCCTCTATTTCATACTACTTTCTTAAGAGTAAATTTTTTCATATTTTATCATCCAGATTTACCATGATCCTAATTAGTAATCCGGACGATTGTTAGTACACGCCTTTTTTTTGTTTGTTTGTTTTTCAAGAATTATTTTATTTATTTATTTATTTTTTTTTTTTTTTTAAGAATATTTTTCTTCTATTTCATCCTAAATACATTTAAATAAAGAGAGCAATTAAAATTACCTACTAGCAAAATTAAGTGGTGTTGAAAAAGAGACGGGTACTACCAAAACTTCGGATTAGGTTTGCAGCTAGATCAGTTATATGTTGGAAGAAATTGGTTCTAAAGATAAAGTGATTCGAGATAAAGGTGGGACTAAAAATGCTCTGGAATAAATTAAAATATTGCCATCTATGCTTAATACTAGGCATAAAGCATGGAGTACATAACTAGAAGTTCGTTTAAATAATTTATTTTGTTTGCATTGCTTTGTAAAGTGACGAATCTTATTTGGGCGCTTTACGCATTTTGAAGAATAAATTTTTATTAATTTCAAAAATTCCTGTATTAACATTATTTTTATAAAAATGCAAACAAATGCATATCATATTGTTATGACGCAAATACTCATACAATTATTGTCCATTTAATAAAGAAACTGTATATTAATCATATAAATATGATCAAAAGTGAATCACTAAGAAGAATTTGTAAGAGGAGTTTCAAAACGTGATGGGCGGGGTTTCGCTTTTTGGAAACATACAAATGAATGGTGGATAAAAAATAAACTGCAATATTTCTCCTGCACTAGTCAACCAATGTGATTCGTTGTACGGTTATTCGAAAACTGTCGGAATCGGAACAGACCAATATTGAGAAGATTTTATTAATTGTTGCTTGAACGGTGTTTACGAATTATTGGTTAAATATTTGGGCGTATATTTTATTTTGCATTTTTTTCGCTGTTGTTGCACTTGTAACTCGTCGTTATATTCGACGAGAACACAATTGATGTCATTTTGTTGGTCATTTTTTTTTTTTTTTTTTTTTTTTTTTTTTTATATAAATATGTTCTAGTTGTTTCAGTAGCATGCTTAGTAACTTCAGAAATGAAAGATTTTTTTTTTAGTTTTCTCGTTCTTTTCACAGTAACTTGAAAACGATTTGAAATAGGTCAAGTTGGTGTACTGATTTCTGTCCCATATGAGCTCTTCTATTACCCCCCTGAACTAGTTGGTACAATATATTCTGAACCTGTAATTATATATATATATATATATATACACATATACGATATAAAAAATGAATACATATATTTAATATAATAAATGAAAACTATGCTTTTATGTATTATAATTTTATGTATATCGCGCATGTTAAAGTTTTAACAAACTACTTTAATCGCTAGATATCCTAAATTTGAATTTTTTTCTACCAACACCGGGAAATATTTTCAAAAAAAATTTAAGGAATTTAGCACATAGACGCATATTTAATAATTATAACAATGATTAGAATTCCTATACTCGATTGCGTCTTTAAAGACAGCAGGCGAAGAAGCATTTGTTAAACTTATGACAGTAAATTATTTATGATTTTTGCTCGTAAGAAACGATCTTGGCGAAAAATGTCTGATCTATTCTGGAGCCGAATTTCAAACTTCACCAGGGGCCCCAAAGCTGTTATAAGCACCATAGTTCAAGATATCCATGCTAGAATACTGTTTATTTCAAATTGTTATTATATTACTCCAAAATAAAAATGGATAAAAAAGTTACTCTATATCACTGGCATCCTTAAACTACCAACTGTAACTAAATTATCTTGTTCTATTTTTACTTTCTCTTTCCCACAAGGTAGAGAAAGTATTGTTTTTGAGTCAAATTTTCGAAAGTTAGTTTTTGTTATATTTACACGTTTTGAGGTTCCCTGAATTTAAAAATAATGTTTTTAGCTGTTGGTCTGTCTGCTATCCACATATCTCGAAAAACAAATTATAGCAGAAAGTTCAAACTTGGTATTCTAACTGTGTATTATATTACTATGGATACTACATAAAACTTTTCTTTGAGATCAAGCAAATGGTTCGTGTACAGGGACACCGAAGAAAATTCAAATACATTACGTCTATGGGGGAAATTGCAGGTAAGTAGAATTTAACATCTACAGACTGCACTAAACCAAATGAAACGAATATATTTTTTTTATATGCGTAAAAACATGTTTCATGTAGAATGTGATATAGAAATCATTCACAGTTCGTTTACAGGGCTACACAAAAAGAACGAGACTTATAATACGACAATACTTGTAAATTGATGAAAATGTACGTTAGGTTGTGCCGTGTGTTATTAATATAGCATAATATTTATGTGCACCATGTGATGTGTAGATAATTTTCAGAAGATATACAGGGATGCCAATATTTAAGCCGTAACAGTCTTTTTACTTTCTCTTACCCATAATGTAGAGAAAGTATTGTTCTGGCGTCAAATTTTCGAAAGCGAGTTTTTGTTATATTTACACGTTTTGAGGTCCCCTAAATCCGAAAATAATATTTTTAGCGGTTGGTCTGTGTGTGTTTGTGTGTATTAAGTTGAGAATATATATAAAGAGAGAGAAAGAGATGGATAGATAAGTCGAAAAAAATATTAAATCTGTGCCCCCTCCGCCCTAGACTGTTTGTTTGGATCCGCCCTTTCTTTAAACTTGAGTTAGATTCAGAAATCAACCTTAAATTTGTACATTTGTTTTAAAATTGAGGTTATTATCATCGTATGATCAAACATAAATTTGTTTATGGTAATTAAAACAATTTTTATTTAAGAGTTCGCTTTTAGTTATTGGGACATACTTGCATTAATTTAAAAACATTAAAGTTTTAAATTCAAAAATTTTCAGTAACGAAATTTTATTTAAATTTAAAACTGAAAATGTATGTAACATAAAAGCATATGCTCAAAATTCGATTTATTCCTTATTTCGAATAAAATGAATAAAAGTATTTTCTTTAAAATATAAAACAAAAATATCGAAACATTACACTCCAAATGCAAACAAGTAATACCTTTCTGGGACGATTGAAATACTTTATTAGAAGCACTGATAATTGAGGGGCGTATTCTCCCATACTGACAGTATATTCAATTGTAAGAAGGCTGGGAAGTAAAGAGCTAAACTAATGATAGTAAAATATAAATGATTTTTTACTCTTGTCTTATGATTAGCGTTTGACTGATTTTAACGATCGAATGATTATCAAAGACATAAATGGAATGTTGGCATTTATGCATTCCTATCGATAATTCTAAGTTATAGTAATAACTCATATTTTATTGGCTTAAGAGGTTCATCATAGGCAGACTATGAAGTCTCCGCCCTTTTCTTTTCAGTATAATATTTGAATTGAAAAAATTTCGCCTTCATTGCTACCACTATTTTTAAACAATAATCTCTCTCTTTTTAATCATGGCGCATTAATATGAAAATATAGTAAACATTATGCTCTTTGTAGAAATTTTTGATTTCTGAAAACGGGCGGAGACTTCGAGCTATAATCATAGGTTAGGTTATCATTTGTATCATGTATAACCATATCTGCCAACATCCTAATTAGCACTCCGTAATGTTGTTAGCCCCTCTTTTTTTTCACACTTTTAAATTTGTACAGTAATATTCTTCAAATGCAATTTCGATTAGATAAGCAGAAAAATATTTTCAAAAAGGACTGGTGTGAAATAAAAGGCGGGGCTAAAAATGCTTCGAAATATTAACACTTTCGCGACCGCATGTTTTTGTCTCTCTAATAGTAAGTTCCGCCTGTGGGCGTTATTCTTTTAAGATCAGTTGGTTTTTCCAGGAAAATTGATAGGCGTTCTGATTAGGTTGGTCAAGTTTTAAGTAGTGGAAGAGGCACGGCAAAGGGCAGTTCTACCGATTTACCTCAAATTTTTTGTTAACTATTTTCTAGGTATACTAATGACAAATGTATTAGCTGACTACTAGAAGAAAAACTAATATGTATCTTGGTATGAGTCTTGTATCTTGAGTCACATTTTAAGTTTCAGAAGTGACAGCCTCAAACGACGGCTCTGTAACTTTTGTAACCTATCCGTCACATGACTGACAGCTAGGCCAATTTTCTTCAGATTTTCTTATAGCGTATGTACCTGATTAACTTCGTGTGAGTCCCGAGGCACATGTACTTTCATAGGCCACTTCAACCCCAAAATGACAGAATTTTGCGTTTTATGATACACCTTTTGCCATTTTTTAGGGTCAAAAAAAGGCAAAATGGCATTTTTTTGGACCAGGTTTAGAACCCTTTGTTATTCAGAGCCCAGGCACATGACCCGCATGCCTCTGCGTAAATGAGGTTCTGTATATATTAGTTCGTTGCAAGAGGAAAATTGATAGGAATCATGATTAGGTCGGTTTTACTTGTTCTGACTGCATCACTTCCAAAAACATTTTATAATATAATATAGAGGATAATACAAATTTTGTAGTTCTTAGGCACAAGATTTCTTTTTTTTTTCTTTGGAAAGAGAGAAAGATTTTTTTTTTAATTTTTATTCTAGATGTCATTTGTAGTTTTTATTCTAGAGTAGAGAGTAGAAAAAAAGCATCGGAAAACTGTGTTAAATAATGAAAAACCGAGAACTTTTTATATACACACTTCCATAAACTACATACAAACCAACACTGCTAAAAATGTCTGTGCCAGGTTGAATCGAAATTTGGTACTACATCAGCTGCAATATGCTAGGTTGAATCAATATTTGGTCCAACAATAACTACCACCATGCAATGCGCAAAATTTCTACCACAGTTTGGTACTTTTTGTTAAAAAAAAAAAAAAAAAAAGCACTAAATCATGGTAAAAGGTTTTTCCATCTTAAGGTTGCAGCTTTCATAGTACCAAGTTTTGTTTGAATTAAGCACTAAATCATGGTAAAAACATTCCACCATCTTAAGGTTGTAGCTGATATAGTCTCAAGTTTTAGTTACACCAAGCACTCAATCATGGTAAAACATTTCACTATTTCATGGTTGTAAACACTATAGTTCCAAGTTTTGGTTAAACCAAGCATCAATCGTGGTTATAGGTTTGGCCACATTATGGTTCCAGCTATTGTGTACCATGTTTTGATTCATCCTAGTACAAAATGTTTAGAAGTTCGTGCTAATACTACAGTTACATAGGGTCGAAATAATTAAATTCGAGTATAGTATAAAATCAGCAATAAAATTATGTTTCTATTTTCATCTATTTTTGTTTCACATGAAAGTTTCTGCTTTGCTACTTTCACACTGAAGTCGAACCTATTTTCCTTTCGCTGGTGAAGAAGGGTACTTAATTTTTTTTTACTTAAAATAATTCTTGCATGTTTTTACATGCATGTATATTTGTTTACAAGGTCTTTATTTTGCACGATAGAATGGATTATATATATTTTTTAAAAATACGGTCAAAATTTAATTATTTTTATTATATTGACATTATGTAAATTTAAGTATTTATCTTGAATTGCAGTAATTTGTCTTACGTTATTGCTTGTAGAACGAAATACTGAAGCGGATACAAGATATACTGTACTATTTTAAAAAAAATAATAATAATAATTTTCATTATTGTTTTAACTAACAAGAATAATCTGTCATTACAGCAATGCGCCAAGAAGATTGACAAAAAGCTCTGTGATTCCCGTTAACCCTTTAACGTTCACTACTTAATTTATTTAAACAATTACTAGACTAATTTTAAAAATAGCTTTTAGACACATAGCTGATTATAAATATTTTAAAAATAAAAAATTAGCATTGTTCCTTTTCGAGAAATTTTCGGTTTGAAACATCTGTAAGTAAACCTTATTAAATTCAAATAATATTTAATTTAATAAATAAATCACTTTATAAGTAAACATTATCAACAAAAACTCGTAAAAGTTGCATAGATCCCAACATTTCAATTTATTCCGGAGTATTTTAACCCTTTGCGGCGCAAGGTAATACGGATTATTTAAATTACACTGCCACCGGAATTTACGAAAGTAATTAAAATACAAGAAATTTTAAATTTTCACTTTAAAAAAAGGGACTTTTCTGCTATGTTTTAAATGTAAATTTGTGCTAAAAAATTTCCGGGATGAGTTTTTACACTTGAGAATTAAAATTAGGTGTTCCATCAGCGGGAACACAGCGACTCAAAGGGTTAAATGGAACATCTTTATGTCAAGCACTTATATCTGAAGATATTTACATGTATATCGACCTAATGATCAAAGATTATACAAAACATTGTTATCCTTTTATAAAATGTATTAGAAAAATAAAGAGCAATTATTTTGACACGTTTCTTATTTCTTTCTCATCTTTTTAGAAATAAAGTTACACGGATTGTTTTTTTACTTATCCGTGCAAGCCTATCCAGCCCAAAAGGTTTTGTGGGCCGTTTGGGAAATAGATTTTATTCCGGTGGGCCACACGGGCCACACTGTGTGTGTGTGTGTATATATATATATAGGGCATACCTGCCAACCCTCTCATTATGAATCTCATTATGAATCGTAACATTTTTAACACACGCCTTTTTTTTTCACACCAGTCTGGTTTTTTTTTTTTTTTTTTTTTTTTGTGTGTGTGTAATTTTATTCTTATTTAATCGTAACTATATTTAGGGAAATTTACTTTAAAAATAAAGTGATGTGGAAAAAGCGGCTTAATAATGTTACGGTTATTAACACCTAAAATACGGGTTGTATTTTCACGTCTCTCCTGGTTTCCAAAATTTTTTTAAAAAGAATTAAATAAACATGTAAACATGTGCCTTGTAGTTTTATTGAATAAGTCAATAAATACTATTTTTGACTAAAATTGAATAATGTTTTTTTTTTTTTACATGTCTAGTAGTCCTTACGAATGTGATAAAACATCCACTCTTACGAAGTGGAGCTTGCATAGTTGGCATATCCTAGTCAATAACTTTTCCACGTAACCCGCCCTTTAAAACAGCAAACATAAATTTAATGAGATGGTTGGCAAGTAAGATATAAGTGTCGTTACAATTGAAGTTACAATTTGAAAACTGTCTAACTTTAGAACTACTGGTCAGAATGACTTACTTCATACTTTACCAAAATAATCGTAAAGCAACGGATTTTTTTTTTTTTTTTTTTTTTTTTTTTTTGTGGAGGGAGGGTAAAGGGAAAAAATAGTTCAAAATTGTAGTGATAGATGGCGTTGTCTGGGTAGTGTCTCTAAATGTCAGGGGGGTAAAACTAAATGAATTCGTTAAACCCAAGAATGTTGTTGGCCGAAAGGAAATAATAGATTCCAAGGATTTTTAAGAAATTAGCTAAAAGACAAGAATAGGTGTTTATAGCGAAAACAGCGATAGTGACTAGAGATACCTTACGAATGATTAACGGAAGATTTTGGAACTATTTCTTTTCTTTCACCAAACAAAATTCCAGGAATGCTCTGGTAAAATATCAAGTCATTCTCACTGGTAGTTTTAAAGTAAGAGCATTTTGAAATCGTAACTTTAACTGTAATCGCCCTGTGTGTATATATATATATATTTATATATTAGGCCCGGAATAATCCATTCGCATGGCAATTCAAAAATAAATAAATAAATAAATAAAATAAAGAGAGAGAGAGACAGAATAAAAGAATAAATAAAGAAATTGGCAAACTAAATTAATTAAACAACTTACCATTTTCTCCCTTCCCGTAACAATTATAAAAACGGACATCATTAATTAACAACCTAAAAACTGCATATTTCTGCAATGAAACATAAATTAACTCAAATATCGGCAAAATGATCCGCATTTCATAAATAATTTCTAAAAAATATGACATGTACAAAAAACACGAATTTTATTAATTTGTAGCAAAATATAATTATTTATTTTAGAAATCAGTTTAAAAAAATATTGTAAATTTTATCGATTAGCGTTAAAATACTCCTCTACTTCCGCAAATATCAGTAAAAAAAAAATTAATATGTTACATTCATCACAAAATTTTCTTCTGTACCATACTGTAAAACAGGCAACATCACCGCTAATTATCTAACATGCACAAACGTTTAGTCATAGCTAATCAAAATAAAGATTTTACATTTGAAAATTGGTGCAATTTTAATCAACTAATGCTGAGATATAGCCATAAGAAAGATCACAGAATGGGAGGATAGCAGGTCGGTGGACATACACCCAAATTAAATTAATATTCGTTAACATAATGGTTAACTGAAGTATCAAGTTTAGTGCATTCTTATATCATAGTAGTTGAAAATTAGCCTTTCTGTTCAGGGGGTAAATAGCAGTACAACAACATCACCTGTTTGCCGATATTCACCCAAATTGAAACAGCATAGTGTTTTATAGTGGTCCCCTAATATTTCCTGTTTTGTGTAATTATATGCAATAGAATCTGGAGCATAACCTTTCCGCATATGCAGAAAATTGCAGCACAGCAGCGCTGCAAATCGAATGCTACATATCAAAATGAATCAGCATGTTTCATAATGGCCCTCTCACATATCAAGTTTTTTTCGAATATGCATTAAAGAACCTTAGATATAGCCTTAAATGAAAGAAATCACAGTATAGCAGCGCCAACTGTTTATCAATTTGCAACAAAAGATGATAAACTCTAATTTATGTGAAAAAGTAATGATATAAAATTTATATGAAATTCTGTGCAGTAGTTTCTCAGATCATAGCCTCCTAAACTAAATGCCTACCACGTGGCTCGGAAATTTAGCAACAGTTCAAGCGGTAGACAGAACCACCTCGTACGGAACTTTTTTATTTGAATTTCACCAATAATTTTAAGAAGTGATATATGATATATATAAACGATGTTTCTTCGATTCTATTCGCCTTTTATGTATATTAAATCCAACTTTTAAAAATTTAAGTGGCCTTTGAATAAAAATATCGCGCAATCTGTACCATGTGGCGTAATCTACCGCCAAGTTTCCGAGCCACGCGGAAGGTCTAGTTTAGGAGGGTATGCTCAGATACAAATGCCAGTAAATTTTTGTCAGGCACACACATAATGATATTTTCTAAAAATAGTCGAACCGTGTTTTGGAACTCTCAAAATGTGTAAATTAATCGGAAACGGAAAGATGAAAACTTTTATGAATCCAATACTGTTTTGTATTATATATAGAAGAAATTAATAACTATTAATAGATTTCATCAATTGCTATATTTTTATTCAATTTATTGAAATCAGTGATTTACTTTCTTCTATATTGAATAGAAGAAAATATTGGTTTTACAAAATTTTTCGATTTCGGTTTTCGAAGTATTTTTACGTTTTGAGAGCCCCAGAACGCGATTTCGCCATTTTTAGAAAATACCCGTCTGTGCGGCCAAATTCTGTGGCGATTGTAACCGGATGTTTTGGGGTATATTTTAAAAGATGTGGGCGGTACAAACGTTGAGTTGCAAACATTAAGCTGACATCGATAACAGCTGAAAATATAAGGAATACATAGTAATACATGACCGTAAATATCCCGACCATACCATATTTGCCGACATCTTAATTAATATTCAGTAGTATCGTTAACCTCACCTTCTTTTTCACACCAGTATTCCTTTTAGAGTATTTTTCTTCTTATTCAATCGTAATTACCTTTAAAAAATATTACTGTACAAATTTACTGGGGCGAGAAATATGGTGAGCCTAACAAAATTACGGAATACTAATTAGGATGTTGGCAGGTATGATAAACACCACATTATCCCTTTAAGGAGCAGATGCATTCTGGTATTTTTTAACACTTTCCACCATGCGCTAGTACTATCAACTACTCATGTGAATTCTGTTTTTCCAGTTTTTGTAACTCCTCCTTCCTGTAAAATTTAAAAACATGTAACTATGTAGAATCCATTATTTCATAAGATCATACCCAATATTCTTATTAATACAATCAATGTTTTAAATACACCGATTATAAGCACAATTATTACTGTGTATATCTATTTATGCATTCATTTGTACGAAAAATGTTTGTTTGAAATTTAAAATTAATAACCACGCCCACACTTGTTAAAAAAAAAAAAAGAAAACAGTAAATAAATGAACACGCCGTTCTTAAATGTTTGAGATGACATTTGAGGACATCGATTCCCATGTAATTATGAATTCTTATGTTTGCCCTATCTCCTTTTAAAGTTTGCCACTGTATTTTTGGGGCACCCTATTATATATGGTGATTCATTATTGCACTGATAAACTCAGGGGTAATCGAAAAGCACGTATGCAGAATAAATCAGTATATTGTTGCGTAAGTTGTCCAAGAATGAGAGGCGAAACTTGCAAAAATTCAGGAGCTTTATTTCCAGAAATTTCCAGAAAAATACTGGTCTATAAACCAAGTATCAACTTCAATTCCACCAGTAAACACAGCTTAAATAACAGCAGTCAACAGCAAATCCACAGTACAAACTGTATAGCAATAACACATAAAGCAAGACTCATTCAAAGAGGCTCTGAACTCCTTTCGTAGCAATGCAAGCGTTCGGCGAAACTCACTGACACTGACTGGGATTTTGCGCGATGCAGCTCCTTGAATACCCCTCTATCGAACCCAGAATGTTCCGGAAATTCCTAGTATATCGTTAACCAATCACATTGGAGCGTCCATCTTTGGTATATCGATGATAAGCATTTTCTCGCCAAAAAACTCGCCAAATTTGCTATCAAATTCATTACCAGCCTAATTGGAGCTTTTTAATGAGTTTTTAAGGGAAAATTGAGCTATTTTAACGCTAAAACAAACTAGAAATGCAGAAAATTAACATTTTATCAACTTATTAAGCCTCTTCGAAATAATTTCAACAAAAATATATAGAATTATTAACAAACTCGCAACAATATCAACCCTGTCCTATCTCAAACCGTTGTCAAGTTATTGCAAAATGAATGAAAAAGCTAACTGCACTGAAGACGGTAAGCTTAAGGCTACCGAAACAGCTGTATGCATCTCAAATATTTTTCTTTGGAGTTTCTGACGTAGTAGTTTTTTCGGGTTTTAATATTCCAACCCCAAGTCTCCTGTTGTTATTGTTAAAAATCTTAATAAATCCTTCATTTCTGAAGTTTCTAAGCAAGCTACACAAACATCAAGCACACGTTTAGAAAGAGCAGTAAAAGTGCTACAAAATGACATCAATTGTTATAGAATATCTGGATATAATGACGATTTCCAAGTGCAGAAAGAGTGAAAAAGGCAAAATTAAATATACTCTCAAATATTTAACCATTAATTTCGGAAAAAAATTTCACGCTACAATTAATAAAATCTTCTGAAAATTTGTCTATTCCAACAGCTTTCGAAGAAGCTTACAACAAACCACAATGGTGCACTAGTGCAGGAGAAATTTGACTATATATATATTTTTTTATACACCATTCATTTTTACATTCTCAAAAAGTGAAACTTTCTCCTTCACGTTTTGAAACTACTCTTCTTAGTAATTCACTTTTGATCATACTTATATGTTTAATTTGCAGTTTATTTATTACGTGAACAATAATTGTATGAGTATCTGCATCATAACAATATGATATGCATTTATTTGTATTTGTATTAAAAGAATATTAATACAGAAATTATTGTCCTTAAACACAAGTGTAGTTTATCCTTTAACCCTTTGGGTACATTTGACGAGTGAGACTCGTCATCTGTTTACTTGGGCGAAGTTACGGTGGACGAGTCTGACTCGTCACCTGAATTTAAGAAGTAGGCGTGAATGTTTGCCGCACCCCCGCCAGTGGGTGTTGATCGCAAACACTTTCCTGACTTTTTTATGATATCTTACAACCATAGTTATATCATCAATATAAGCATATTCCAAATAAAATGTATTACTTTTACATATTAACACTTTCGCGACCGCTGACGTAGAGTCACATCATTTGAAAAACTGTAAATCCACCAGTGGGCGTTTCTTTTCCAAGTTGTATGCTATTTTTTTCTTAAATATATAATTAATATTCACAATTTTAGAATGAAATATACTATGGATGCAAATGCTTTCATTAGAAAGAATAAAACTATAATGTATATCCATTTGTAATATAAATGTGAATACAGAAAATTTTGTTCTGAAATATTGTAACATGGGAGAATAACGCCCACAGGCGGACCTTACTGTCAAAAATTCAAAATCATGCGGTCGCGAAAGTGCTATTTCATATGGCGACAAATTAAATCCGTCCCATGGGCATAAAAATCTTCAAATTATTCAGTACTCAAAGGGTTAAAATACGTAAAACAAAGTATCAAAAGTACTAATTTTACAAGGCAATGAAAAAAAAAAAAAAAGTCCAATTTTTTGCCCCGCCTCTCTTTCATTCTACTTTTTATAAGAGTAAATTTTTCCAAATTCTATCATTCACACTCGCCATCATCCTAATTAGTAAACAATCTGGACGATTATTAGTCTTTTTTTTTTTTTTTTTTTTTATAGTTCCCCATCATACTATAGGTATGGGGAACTTGGATAATCGTGAAAATTTTTGACCTCGGTTTTTTGACTTTTTTATACGTTTTCAGATGTGAGGAGTCCGAAATTGACAAAATTTGTATGGTGTCTGTCTGTAGGGTGTGTGTTAGTGTGTTAGTCCGTTAGTTTGTTAGTCTTTTTACACTATATCTCACGAACAAATGATCGCAGAGAGGTCAGATAATTTTTTAAATATTATTTATGACTCTGACAAGAACCCTATTCATTTGCAACATTCGAATTAAAAAACTTAAAAATTTACTTAAACGTGCATTAAATGGAAACTTTTTACTATAAAAATGTCATACCAGTTTTAAAATATCAGTTTTGATGCCGGAATGAACATCAGTAACTATAAATATGCTATTTTGAAAAATTCGCAAGTTATTAGAAACTTACGAATTCCGTAACATAGCAGTATAGGTCAAAATTTCACATAAACGTCAATTTTTAGAGATATTTTCATCGTAAAGATGTCAGACAACTTTTGAAATATTATTTAGAACATTGGCATGAATATTAATGACTATGAATTTTTCAATATAAAAACAAACAACGGAATTGACCCTGATATAATAAATTAATAGATTAGAATAAGATAAATATATCGAAGTGAACGGTGAATAGCCTGTTAGGCGGGGATTTCATTCTGTCACTGTATCAAGCTTTGGTCAGATTCATTTCTTTTAACATGATTATAATATGTATCGCACTAGAAATTTATGAGAACATAAATATGATGGGGAACTGAGCAGAGACCACCTATGCCAACTATTTTTTTTTTCTCTCAAACCATTTTTTTTTTATTTTTTTTCGGCACGGGGGGAGGGGGTACTTTTCTTCTATTTATTCGTAAGTACATTTAAATAAAGAGAGCAATTAAAGAGAATTTCTATAAAAATTAAGTGGTGTTGAAAAAGGGGCGGGTGCTAACTATTCTCCGGATTAGGTTTGCAGCTGAGATCAGTTACAGGTTGGAAGAAATGGGGAAGTTGCACTCGGGAGAAAAACACTTTTTTTTAAATTGTAATCGATGAACTCAATCTTGAGAATCCGAAAAATCCAATTAAAATCGTAAAATTAATTCAAATTAACTTTTAATGAACGTTTTACAATCGCTAAAAACCAAAACAAAACCACGTGATCTGAAAACGCTCCGTGAGATGGGGTTGACGTCATAGTTCACGAAGTGCGAATGTTTACAATCTTTTACCTATTGCTTTTTCTTGTTCGCTCTGTTCTAATCTGTATTTTATGTTTTTTTTTTTTTTTTTTTTTTTTTTTTTAAGTTTTACCTTTTGTAAGAAATAACTTAAACCTTCCATAACTATACAAAAAACTTATATGTATTTTTTTTTTTTTTACTTTCTCTTACCCATAAGGTAGAGAAAGTATTGTTTTTGGGTCAAATTTTCGAATGCGAGATTTTGTTATATTTACATGTTTTGAGGTCCCATGAATACGAAAATCATGTTTTTAGCAAATGGTCTGTGTGTATGTCTGTGTGTGTGTGTCTGTGTGTGTGTGTGTGTGTGTGTGTGTGTGTGTCTGTGTGTGTTTCTGTTATCAGCATATCTGAAAAACAAATTATGGCAGAAAGTTCAAACTTGGTGTTCTAAATGTGTATCATATACGGATGCTACAGTAAGCTTTTCGTTAAGATCAAGCAAATGGTTCGTGTACAGGGTCAATCAAGAGAATTCTAATACATTACGTCTATGGGGGAAATTGCAGGTAAGTAGAGTTTAACGTCTATAGACTGCACTAAACCAAATGAAACAAATATATATTTTTTGTAATAGAGATAGTTAACTGGGGAAAGAAAAATATGCATGCAGGAGCGTCGCTCCCCCCTCGAGGGGAGTAAATTTTCATGATGGGTATCTTTCAAAAGAGCTCGCCAATATCTTTAAAACGAATTGTTGAACCATCGATATGCGATAATTTATAACAAAGTTATGGATTTTTTTTACTTTTAACGAAAAAAAACGTAGAAAAAAAATCGTTTTTTTTTTTTTTTTTTTTTTTTTTTTTTTTTTTTTTAAATATTGATAATAAAATGAACTTTTTTTTTGGATATTTGCTGTTATACTACTTCTCTAATATGGAAATCGTCTGCATTATCATAAAAGATAATTTTTTAAAATAATAATTTAAATAAATTATTTTTTAAAAACAGAATTATTTTTTAATAACCGAATTAAATTCTATATAAATGTAGGTGCATTAATGAAACGGGGGGTTGAGGGGAGCGGTAGCCCCCCTCACACAGAACTAATTATCATATAAAACTGTTCCGAAGCCTCATTTGAATTGTTTAATATAGGTTTGCATTGCAGTACTCGTTATCTTACCTCTTAAACTCCAACCTGCATTTATAGTATTAATTTTCAGGGTAAGAGAAAGTCGTGTGAGTGACACACCAGATTTTTTTTTTTCTATTTTTATTTGTATGATGTAGATTTTGGATTTGTAAAAAAAAAAAAAAAAAAAAAAAAAAAAAAAAAAAAAAATAGGATAATTCGCCGAAAATAGATGCACTTTTCATATTCTCATTTTGAGAAGAAACTTCGATTTTTGTTGGCGCAGAAATTTGAGGAGCTAAAGCTAAAAGATAAAGATTTATTCTGTATTTATATTTAGAAAATTATAAACGTCTTCATAATAGAATTTTAGCATTGTATTAATATTATAGTAGTATTTTTTCACATTTCTCTAATTTTTTAGACGCTTGTATGTGACAATTTTTCTTTTTTCATAATGTATGCTTAAAGATTTAATTATAATTAAAATGTTTATTAAAATTTTATAGTGCATAAAAATATATTTTTCTGATTTACTTATATTATTATTTATTATTATTTTGTTTTTTACCAGAATTTTTTAATTATGTTATTTTACAAGTTATATATTATTATTTTAAAGAACAGTCATTAATTATTAATGACTATGTTATGAATTCAGTCGTATTTAATATTTACTTCCTGTTTTTGCAAACGAAAAAAATTTCATTTTCAAAATACATTATTTATTTATTATTTATTTTATTTATTTATTTAAAAACAGGAAGTTTACTTTTCATAATGTTTTTAGTATTTTTTCTTTAAAATATATATATATAGAAAGATAGATTTCAATTTTATCCATTTATTTTTCTATTTATTTTTCTTAAATTTATTCTTTCATTTAATTTGAATTATATTGTTCTTCGCCGTTTACATAAGCAAAGGCTGTTACACAATTATTTATTTATTTGAAAAGGAAAATAAAATTAAATGTTTTTATCGGGAAAATGTTAATATCGGAGAAAGGATTACTCTTATTAAAATTTGAGTTTAATAAAAACTTATTTATTTATTATTTATTTAATTCCTTTGAAAGGAAAATCTTTTGTTATTTACTTATTTATTGTATTGATCGAAATCAAATGGTAATATAGCAGAAAGAGCGAATGCAATAAAGTACATGGTGCATAAACCAAAATATATTTAATAGATGCTGAGATACAGCTATCCTTAAAATTTTAGTTCTTGAATAATAGCAGCTTTTGCCGTCTGATAAGTACCTCAATTGAAGTGCCAAGGAAAGACGTTGCTGCAGGCAAGAAGAACCCAGACCAAAAGAGCAGGGTACACTGGAGGGGAAGAGGCTGCCTTAGACAGCGGATACCCGAAACGGTGTTAAGGGCAATTTCAATGAATTTATTTTTTTAATTATCTATTGAAAAATTATTAAAACAATTTGATTCTATAAAAGAAATAAGGATTTTTTTTTTTTTTTTTAATTTATTTAAATTTAGGGACCAGCGAAGCAGGCGAAGAACGTCAGTTACAATATATACAAGGGTTGATCCAGGTTTATTTTTGGTGCCCGTTTTTGAGAATAACAAAATAAGTGTGTGAAAATTTATTTCTTTTTGTGATAAAAAGAATTATCACACGAAACCTTTCACTTTAGCAGTTACGCTATCTAATGTTCATTATCAAGTTAACAGTATATTATTGAACCAAGTACAGACACTCATTTAAAATAATACTGTTAACGTGTAAAATTTTTACAAAATCATCTTTTTTTTTTTTTTTTTTTTTTTTTTTAATAAATCTTGTGAAGGGACCCAATTTATGGATTTGAATTTTGTGAAGGGGCCCATTTTAGAGATTTGAATTTTGTGAAGGGGCAGCAAATAGGTCCCAATTTTTACCTGGATCGATCCCTGATATATTCTAAACGTATTTGGATTTTACATTAAAGCTTCATTGATAAATGAATTTAATATATATATATATATATATATATATTATGTTTGATTGCTGAAATTTACTGCAAATTTTTAATTAATGCTTTAATACCATTAATATTTATTACTAGATCACGTACAGGGATGGAACACGGGCGCAGAATTCATACCACTATCAATGTAAGAAAATTCTCTACCTCTTAAATCGACGATATTATAGGCAGAGAAATTTTTTTAAACGCATTCCGGTATGAATTCTGCGCCCGTGATCCATCCCTGCACGTATAACGTATAAGGTATTATTACATTTAACGTATGGTTCATATGTTTATTTTATTTTATTTTAAAGTACTTTTTTTTCTATTGTTAATAATAATAATTATTATTATTATAATTTTCTATTTCTATTAATCTTTTCTTTCTATTTTTCAATTTTTCCAAATAAAAAAGTAATTACATTTTCCTTAAATACTTTTCAATTTCTCAAATTGCATCACTATAATTTTTTAATTATTCACAATCTTCAGCTTCTATTTTCATAGAAATATTGTTAAGTTATATAATATTGAAATGTATTAAAAAAGTTATTTCTAGCTTAAAGTTGGTTGCAGACTCTAGCAAGGTTGCCTGAAGCATAAATATTTATTATTATTGTTGTTTATTAATTTTTTTAGTCTCAATTTTCTACACAGTCGAAGAGGAAATATATATACACAGATATACTGGCATCTCATAATTATAAATGTAATCTAATTTAGGTTAATTCGGCATATACTGTTGTAGATTATTTAAGCAATGAAAATATACATATTATTCAGTTAAATATTATTACCCAATCCCAATATTTTATTTCTGTACTCAGTCTAGAATAAAAATAATAAATCTATAAAACATAATAAAATGAAAAAAAAAAAAAAAAAAAAAAACAAGTATTTAAACTATACATTTTTGGAATACTAAAAAAGTATTTGAGAAAATTCTATTGATCAACTATTATTTCGATTATAGCTTAATTTGAATTAATAACAGTAGGCAAGTAAAAAAAATCCCATTGAAACTTGGTGCCATTTATAGAAGGAAGTGATGTTTAATGAGTTAAAATTGTTTTAAAAATTTTTTTTAGAGAAAGAATAGAAAATTTTGCTGAATGCGCGAATTTTCTTTACAATACTATAGGGAGAAATTCAGCTAGCAGTTCATTTCGTGAATAGTGACGTCACGATAGGTTTCATCACGTGAAGCAGCATTTTCCCGCCAACATGAAAACTACATCTTTTAAACTTAATTTATTAAAGCATCCGGTTTTCAAATATGCATAAAAATGGTATCAAAATGTTTGTATTTTCATGCTCTATCATTTACAAGTTAAAATGAAAAATTTGCAATTTCCCCATTGGCTCTAAAGATAAAGTCGTTTGAAATAAAGGTGGGACAAAAAATTTTCCAGAATAAAACAAAATATTGGCATATATGCTTAATCCTTGGCATAAGGCGTGGAGTACATAACTATCAGTTCATTTTAATAATTAATTTTGTTTACCACGGAGTAATATAGATTAATATTACTCCGTGTTGTTTACATAGCATTGTAAACGTGACGCATCTTATATGGGCGCTTTACGCATTTTGAAGAATAACTTTCTCCCATGATTAATTACAAAAATTTCTGTATTATCACTTTCGCGACTGCTGACGTAGAATCACGTCATTTGGAAATCTGTAGCTACGGCAGTGGGCGTTTCTTTTGCGTTTTGAAAGTTACTACATTTCTTCAGGATATTCCTGATATTCATATTTGAACAAAGAAAATACTATGGATACAAATGAAATACTTTAATTAGAAGGAATATAATTATGATGTATATTCATTTGTAACATAAATATGGATACAGAAAACCTCGTTCTGAAATAACGTACCTTAAAAGAATGACGCCTACGGGCGGAATTTACTATACTATCAGAGAGACAAAAACATGCGACCACTTTCGCGACCACATGCTTCTGTCTCTTTACAGTAAATCCCGCCTGTGGGCGTTATCCTCCCAAGTTTCAACATTTCAGGAAAAAAAATTCTGTATTCACATTTATATTATAAATGGATATACATAATAATTATACTCTTTTAAATCAAAGTATTTGTATCCATAGTATATAGATTGTACAAATATGAATATTAGATATATTCTTCAGAAATAAATAACATATAAACTGCGAAAGAAACGCCCACTGGCGCAGTTACAGATTTTCAAATGACGTTAATCTATGTCAGCTATCGCGAACGGGTTAAATTTTTTTAAATCAAAATCAAATAAATATATACCATATTCTTTTGATGCAGATACTCATACAATTATTGCCTATTTAATAAATAAACGGTAAATTAATCATATAAATATGATCAAAAGGGAATCACTAAGAAGAGTTGGTAAGAGTTGTTTCAAAACGTGATGGGCGGGGTCTCGCTTTTTGGAAACGTACAATTGAATGGTGTATAAAAAATAAACAGCCATATTTCTTCTGCACTAGTCAACCAATGTCGTCCGTTGTAAGGTTATTAGAAAACTATGGAATTTGGCCGATATTCAGAAGATTTTATTAATGGTCGATTAGAAAGAGGCGGAGTTTCCCTTTGTTTGTGGGGAAAAGCTGCGCTATGACTAGCTATAGTCTTTTATTTGTGGGCTAAATGAAGACTCCTATAGGTTAAATTTCATCATGACGTCGAATGATGACAGAAGGGCAAGTCGTCAATTGTAGCTTAAACGGTTTTTGCGAAATTATTGGTTGAATATTTGGGCGTATATTTTGTTTTAGTTTGTTTCACTGTTTCAGCGTTTGTAACTCTTCGTTATATCTAGCTATTAGAACACAATTGATGTCATTTTGTTGCACTTTTTCTGCTCTTTATAAATATGTTGTTGTTTGTGTAGCATGCTTAGAAACTACAAATATGAAAGATTTTTTTAAGATTTTTAGTTTTTTCGTTCTTTTTGCAGTAACTTCAAAACGATTTGAGTTAGGTCAAAGTTGACGTACTGATTTATGTCCCATATGAGCTCTTCTATTATCCCTGGGCTAATCGTACAATAAATTATCAACCTGTAACTATATACATACATATACGATATAAGAAATGAATACATATAATTAATATTATAAATGAAAACTATGCTTTTTGTTTTTATAATTTTATGTATATCGCGTATGTTAAAGTTTTAACTAACTACTTTAATCTAAAACTAGATATCCTGTAATTGAGCTTTTTTTCAACCAAAACCGTGAAATATTTTCATTGTAATAGAAATGAATTTAACACATAGAAATTCATGAATCGTCAGACTAGTTTCGCATTCTCGTTATAATCGCTTGCGTCTGCGTAGACAGCAGGCGAAAAAGTGCTTATTAACACCAAAGTGAGCGTACTATATGGGGTTGCCTGGTCATATCTTTCAAACGGTGCCAAACTTTCTTTGAAGTAGAGCCAAAGAAGAGCGAACGCCAGTGTTGCCAACTCTAGGGATTTATCCCTACGCATAGGTAATTTAAGAAGTTTTCTACAACATGAAGGGACGCAATAGGGACTTTTTGGTGGTGCCCATTTTCCTCAGGATATCCTGAGAAGGCAAATTCTTTGTACACACATCCTGAGCACTAAAGTAGGGATATTTATCATGAATGTAGGGGCATTTTATGCTGTCCTTGGGAACATGGCAAAATTTAAGTTGGCAACATCGGTTTACACATGACTTGAAGATTCCCAGTACAGTAGGAAAATATTGTGTTCTTGGATTATGAACTTCAGTTGTTCTTATAGTGCACCATTAAAGAAAAAAAAAATCGGTTTACTGCTTTTTATAAAAATTTTTAACATTATATATTTTGAAGACTTCGAAATCATTGTGTTTTACCAGAGCCTCCTTAAGTAGATGCCTTCCACGCGCGGCGAATCCCAATGTTAAATTAGGCAACATTTGAAAAACAAAACTAACGCTAGGTGACAGCACCTACGCAGAGCAACAAATTTCTTCTGTTTCATAGATAAGTTATATTTTTCATCTAAAAATCTAGCTATTAATTTCAATTTAAAGTCCAAAATTGTATTTTTTTTTTTTTTTTTTTTTTTTTTTTTTTTTTAATTTGAAAAAATGATGTGAAAGTGCTTTATCGTAAATATTTTCAATAAAATATTCAAATATTTATACTTAAAAAAGTACAGGGTTTAATTTTCTTCGAAAGTGGACAAGACCTATTTTAGCTTTTCAATAATTGAATTACAACGTATCAAATAAATAACATCTTTTTTTTTTTTAAATATATTATTAATTAAAAAACGAAATTTAAAATTAAATAAGCAAAAACATGCCATCTCTAACACGCGATTAAATTATTTTTTAAATATTTATTCAATAAAAATTTCAAATTTTTTTATAATTTAGATATCAGATGTAAGTTTCGTTCATATAAATTAAAATCTCTGAACTTTAAATGAGTTTCAGTTTAGAATGAATAATTTATAATGATAAATTATTAAAATCATGTCTTTTTTTTTTTTTTTTTTTTTCATGTCCTTTATTTTACATTTTTACCTTATTAGGTGTGAATTATTTTTCTTAAATCGAAAATTTTATATTATTTATAAGAAAAGTAGACCAGCACATTACCGAGATAAGTTAACATTCAGTAATAAAAATTGGAGAAGAAAACAATCTGTTGTCTAGTCCGTCACAATAAATAAATAAATAAATAACCATTAAGATTTAAATTTTTAAAATTAAGGATTTCTTGAGTATAAGTTTTCTCTCGCACCAAGTTTTTATTTATTTATTTATTTTTTATTCAAGATTTTATTAGCTCCACCAGTTTCGAGAAGGTATGCTTTCGAAACTGATAGACATTTTCGAAATAAAGTTGTGTTATATTTACATGTTTTGAGGTTTCCTGAAACGAAAAATAATGTTTTTAGCGGTTGGTCTGTGCGCGTCGGTTTGTCTATCTCGGATATACTTGCAGGGATGGAACACGAGCGCAGAATTCATACCGGAATCTGTTTAAGAAATATTTCTACCAATAATATCGTTGATTTAAGAGGTAGAAAATTTTCTTACATTGATAGTGGTATGAATTCTGCGCCCGTGTTCCATCCCTGTACTTGGAAAATGCTGAAAGTGTATTTCAATTTGTGTTAGGTGTTTCTCATATAAGACTAAATTTAAATGCACAATCTGATGTGCACATAGTTTATTGAAAACATGCAGGGCTATCCAAAATTAAGCTAAACGTTCTTTTCTGTAGAATGTAATTGACGGAAGTGCTTTGCTACACTTTTTTTATGTCGACGAATACTGTTGAAGTAGGAAAATTAATTTTTCGAACCTATAATGTAAACAAAGTATTTTTTGAAGTTCTATTTTCAACTCAGGTGTTTGAATAAAGTTACGTTTTGAGGTTCCCTGAATACAAAAACATTTTTTTTTTTTTTAGTTTTTAGCGACTGATTTATATGCATATTTAATATCAAAATAACTTAAAAACAAACAAATGCAGGAAATTCACAATTGTATTTTAAAACTCGTATTAGGTTGTTAACTCATATTAGCCCCTTCCACGGGGATTGAAGGGGTAGTACCTGCCCTCAGAAAAGTGTATGGTTACATAGCGAGTTAATCCTATTTGTATATAATTCAAATAATATGGAATAAATATAAATGATTTATAATTTAATTATAAATGATCAAAAGCCGTACTGAAATGCATTTGAACGATTTTACATAACATTTATTCCGCAACTCTTGAATTAAAAGAAACAATGTATATATATTTAATATTACGATTTATACACACGCACTCACACACACATATATAAAATGAATGAAACTGTGTGTCCCGTGGGACTCATTTTATTATTATTATTCTGCGACCCACCTTCGGTTTAACAAAAGGAAAATTACTAGTTAAAATAGAGGTTGGTCAAGAAAGTATTAAATACTTTTAATAAAACAGGATTTCAACATATATAAACATTTTATCATTGTTAACCTTTTACATGTCGCCTTCAGACCCGGGTGTAATTTAAATTAGATTTTTACATATTTTGCCTTCTAATGCTTTAGTTTAAAGAACTCTATCATTAAAGTGTGTATTTTTTTTTTTTTTTTAATATATATATATATAATTTAAAATTATTAATTCAATATTATTATATTTAATATTATTATATTAAAATATTATTATATTTTAATAATGTAAGTTATTTTAAACATGCCAGCCCATTTTTAGAAGCATTTGCTTAGTTTTCTAAATTATGTGAATTTTTAAACTATGGGGTAGAAGGGAAAATGGTAAAATAGGTCATTTTAAGTTTTTCTGTACATTTTCCCTTTTATGATTGAATTGTAATTTCTATTTCAAAAAATCAAGTCATCTTTCTGTTATATCTGATAATTTTTCAAATCAGTACTCATGATATTTAATTTTTACATGAATTTTTAATTCCATATTCCATTTGTGTGGTAAAAGGTTAATGAAAGTAATCTTTTGAATCTTAAAACT
Source organism: Salticus scenicus (assembly GCA_963930645.1). Classification (NCBI taxonomy): domain Eukaryota; kingdom Metazoa; phylum Arthropoda; class Arachnida; order Araneae; family Salticidae; genus Salticus; species Salticus scenicus. The sequence goes on from OZ005661.1 coordinate 210,049,520, forward strand.
TAATATTTTTAAAAAGAACAAAAGTAGAAATAAAAATTTTCCATTTTTTCTTTTCAAGATTCCCAACACTTTTGTTTCGATTTAACTGAAATAATCAAATTTTTATACGCATTTACACAAGTCTTTAAAAAACAGTGGTATTAAAAAAATATAAATCAATCTTGTTCCTATATTGGAGTATTTTATAGTTTTATTCATAAGTTACTAATGTAATTTATGAATAAAACTATAAAATACTCCAATATAGAGTTACTTCAAAGTAACTAAGAACACGTTATTTTTCTGTATTCCTACATCAATAAATAAAAATTTCATTTCATTTTGTAATAAGCATAACTATTTTATTTGTTAAATCTAACTTACTAACAGAGGTGTCAACTCTTCGAATTTTTATATCATAATTTCTTTTAAATTTATCTTCGTCTTAATCACAGAATTTACGATAATAAATAAAAATAATGTTTTTTGTGAAAAATACTATTTATATTCAAAAATCCGGAGGGTTGGTAATTTTGCATTAATTATTTATGCAGTTTACATACCTTGTCTTGAAATATTTGCAAACCATTTTTTAGGCTGAATTGTATTGCTTGGTATTTCGTGAAAACTTATATTTTCACGGCGACTGTCCGATTTAAAAAATGGAACGACGCAATACACCATAAAAAAAAAAAAAAAAAAAAAAAACCTCTCACATTTGTTAAATTAATATAACATAAACCATAAAGAGCTCAATTGAATGGCGGGAGATGAACAGAACTTTACGTACGGTATCAAGCGCCATCTACTGGCTATGTTCTTCTTGTACTGTTGCCAAGTTTTCGAGCGACTCGCTAGGCATCTACTTAAGGAGGCTCTGGTTTTACTATGTTTTTTAACTTCGATTCTTGTTTGTTTGTCCAGTACAAATCTTGTCATTGATTTTTAACTAACTTTCTGACTAGCTACACAATTGAAACTTTCAGAATAGATCAGAACACGGTGAAAATGTATTTTTTTAATACTTTTAGCCAACTGTTTCGGGTTCCTGCTGCCTTGGGCAGTGTTACAAGTACAAAGTTTGCAATCGATTTTTAACTAACTTCCCGGCTAGCTAAACTTTCCGGCAATTTGAAACTTGTATAATAGCTCAAAACACGATAACAATGAATTTTTTTAATACTTTTAGCCAATTGTTCCGGGTTCCCGCTGCCTTCGGTAGCGTTTATATGATTCAACAGAAAATTTAAAAACATGGCATAAAAAGTTCTTTTTATCTTGTAATTATTTTTAGTTCAAGAGGCTTGTTATGCTGAGCTTCAAATTTCAAAATTCGAAGTGAATACCAAATCTAAAAAAAAAAAGGCGGCGTTCCATGCATTAATTTAATTTAAACGTCAAAAGTAAAGTGTATACAATAAACCAATAAATATATATATATCTATAAAAAGTTTTAAAATATAATGTATATTATTTAATATAGTTTCACCAATCATATAATGTCGTCTTTCAACTAAATATGCCCCACTGAGATCCCACCCCCTCAGAACTAGGACCCCAGTGCGCAACCAATCGGTCTTACTTCCAAAGTCCGAAATACCAAGACATTCAACTAAATATGCAAACACACATACAAACTTACAATTAAAATATTTCTTATTTTAATGAAAAATATTATTTACTGATTAAGTTCTGATATATATATATATAAATCTCATAGCCACTGACTGAATACTGAATATCTATGCATAATGGGATCATGAAAAACATACGTATAAGGAAGAATACCGTTCTGGAAAGATTTTTACACAAATTTTGATGAAAGTATAGTAATTTATTCAGTAAAAAATAAAAAGGAAAACATTGAAGATATGACCATCCCAATATTTCTCTTTTCTTTTTATTTAATATCATAATTTTTCTAAATTTACTCCAGAAGTGTATCAACACTGGTAAATATTTTAGTAGAAAAGTAATATTTTTTCCCAAAATAAACTTACAAAAAATGGAGCCAGATTTGGAGCTTGTCGAGGCCAAACACAAAATTTCGGAGCCAACCAACTCGATTTGGAGCCAGTTTGGCTCCAAGGAGGCGAAACTGGCAACCCTGTTCCTATGTCGTGGTTAAGTCACTGATCGATTACAAAGTCATCTCATGTTGGAGGTACATGAACTATTCAGGCTAAAACTGCGCTTGCTCGAATAGAATTTGTTTACTCGCGCCATGCTCCATATTTAAAATTAAAATAGAACTGTTTTGAACGAATGCACATCTAAACGAAGAAATTCATGTATTTTTAGAATATCCATATTTCGCATGTTTTCCAGTATTTTAAGATAAGTAATATATTTTAAATCAATTCTTAAAAATTATTTTTTGAATACTTCTTACAATTTATAAAATTATTGAGATCTTAATCTCTTGAACTTTCATTCATTACGGACAGTGGTGAAAGTGATTATCGTCATCGGCACCACTATTTTTTTTTAGAAATACTGAGTGTATTTTTATACCAAAATACTCCGATTAAATAGGATTGTGATTTTTGCTAAAAAATACCGGTGGAAGAGTTTCTTCAAAAGACGGAAAACTTTCACCCCTGATTACGGATGAAGAGATAATCTATGAAATTTTTAATTCGGTTGTTTGGTTTGTTATGAGGTTAGAAAAAGTTAGTTTTTATTATATTTGTTCATTCCTAAATGTTATTTTATCATACCTAAATGTTATTTTTATTACAGATTTGGTTATAAAGCGATTACAAATAAATTTTGTTTAGAAGATAAAATTTTTGCGAATGGTTTCGTCTGCGTCTGATTCATGACATAATGCTTTTTTTTTTAATAAAAGAGATAATGATAAAGTCATCTTTTATAAGCGATTTCTATTCCAAAATTAAAATTCTTTTTACCAAAATTTTAATTTTGAAAATATCACACATTAACATTTTCTTCTTGAATTACTAATACGTGAATTTTTTCGTATTTAAAAAATTATATTTTACATTAATTAATTATAACTATAATTGAACACTATAGATGTGATTATTTACTTAGTTATTAGCGTGCATTTGACTTTAAATACAAAATATGTTAGATGTTAACTAATAATAATGTGATTGTTTATTCGCTAACATCTAACATATTTTGTATTTAAAGTCAAATGTACGCTAATAATTACATCTGTAATGTTCATTTAGTGCTAGAATTAATTCTTGTTTATATTACAACCATAAGAGATAACATTTTTAAAGAAAGCACAATAGGGGCGAGTTTTTCACAGCTTTTATTTGGGTACCGCAGCCACTGCACGAGGAGACGCGCTAACATCGAGTTTACTTTCTGACATTTTTTAACATTATGTGAACGAGCTTAATTTGTAAAGCTTTGGTTAACATTGTCTGCTCTATAGGTATAGTAATAATATATAGATTGATCATTAGGAAGAAAAAAGTGATTCCTTTTAACTTGGGAAAAGATGGCGATTTTACAAAAATATGGCCGTCTTTCCCCGAGTGGATACACGCGGGAATACACAGAAATATTTTAGCAAATGAAATTTATGAATAATTTATTTACTAAAGGTGAATGATAAACTCCAGATACAGTTTCAAATTCATTTTTTTTTTTTTTTTTTCCAATACCACTAAATGTCTGATTCCAAAGCATTTCTTTCGGCATCAAAAATCTCTGCACGATAACATGGAGATGATAGATATATATATATTACTATATCTAAGGTCTGCTAGAGCCAGAATAACCGGCGGTAGCCTGACCCCTTGAATGTGTGACTAGCGTCTACCACAAGCCCTTGCAGCATCAAAGATCGGAAATTATTCTTGACATTCGTTCTGTGTATCTCGTCACCGATTTGCTTACGTCATGGAATATTTACACCACAGAACTAGAGCCCCTTAAATAAAATATATAGGCCGGCGCATCACCGCCATTTTGTTGTCTCGGATGAGGGCAGCATTCCTCTTGGCGTCCTTATCGCTTAACTAGGAATTTTAAGAAATTTTGATCTGAAGCTACGATCGGCCAAGACGGTCAAGAGCAATAAGCAACATATCCCTAACAACACATTTATACACAGTACATTCTTGGTATGTATTTTCATCATCAGGGTATTGTGTGGATGTATTGGAGATAAGATGTGTTGTTAGCACTATTTCTGTCTGTTTCAAATACAAATATAACTTTTTGGGGGAGAAAAAAATGAGCTTACTGTTTAAAAGTAGAAAATCTTTATTTACTTACATACTTTTCTGCTATTTCTACCACATACTATTCATTTAAAAAACGAACCTTTTTACGAACCAACGAAAAAAAAAAAAAAAATCGCATTTACGACATGGAAACGAAACAACTTTAGCGAGCCCAGAAAATGTCGCCAAAACTCAAACGCACAGTAATAAAAAATCTTCTTTAATTAATTTATGGTTATTAACATAAATATTTTAATTAAAATAGCACATTCTTTTATTTTACATTTAAACATTTGAAAAACACAGAGAAAAATATAAGGAAATAAAGGTAAAATTATTTTATTCTTCTTAAATTATCTTATGGAAATCTGAACATTTTATGTTCTTTTCTTGAGTGATTATAGCAATTTATTATCACTAAACAATCTCTCATATGATAATTTACCGAGCTAAAATTATGAAGATAATTAAAAAGGTAATACAAGACGATATAAACTCCAAAGTATTACAAGACTATAGAAAGAATGGCTGTCGTTTGTTTATGTACGGAAAATACTGGGTACATGTGGCAGCCCTAAGACAACAAAATGGCTGATGCGCCAGCTGGTATATATCTGTACTGATAAGTATAAAGGATTTAAGTCCATATTCTTGATTTCTCAGGAGACGAAAAATAAAGTTAAACTAACTAAAAACTAATGAGCAGAATCGATTAGGGAAAAGGGATTATGTTGGTTTATACGCTTTATACCATTCAGTGATTGTCAATCTTCATTGAATAAAGGGAAAAATTGAATTAAATATTTTATACCAAAGATTAATGCTAAATTTCTGACTTGAGTCTTTTTTTACCAATGGATTTTCTCAAAGACTAAATGACATGGATTTAAATCCTTTATACCAATCGATAGAGAATTTTTTTCTGAGTCAGACTGTGTACTTAACTCAAAATCGACATATTTGGACATAAATCCTTTATACTTATGAGTACAGATATATAGGAGCCATACACGTTACCAATCAGCTTCAACTTTGCTATTTGCTCACTGTTTACGATAGTTTAGTAGAAAATATTTCGTTGGAGATGGAGAACGTGCAAAAATAGAGTGCATTTTGTTTTTTAATGTATTCTTTTTAATTAATATCGTTTCAATCAAATAAGAAATAATTAAAAAAAGTTGATGAAAGCATTTATCATCATCAGAAGTATAATTATTTAATTTTCTCGAAATATTTTGGTATCAATTTAGAACAACTTAGAAAATATAATTAGTTTAGAAGAAATTAGTTTTGCATTGTTAAATAATAACAGGGATGGAACACGGGCGCAGAATTCATACCGGAATCTTTTTAAGAAATTTTCATACCTATAATATCGTTGATCTAAGAGGTAGAAAATTTTCTTACATTCATAGTGGTATGAATTCTGCGCCCGTGTTCCATCCCTGTAATAATCATATTTTTATTATTAAGATGTGTTGTGTCAAGTCTTTATCAATCGCCTTCACATATAAAATAAAATACAAAATACTGATGAGATTTTAGATTGATGATTGAATTGAGTGCAAAATATTTGTGTTTAAATATGTAATTTTATTTAGTCCTTGAATACGTCTGTATCTAAAGATGTTAAAATTATTATTATTATCTTATAAACGCTATTATTTTTTTTTTTTTTTAACTTCTTTTTATTGATGAATATGAAAATACTTAATATTTAAAGATGTTGAGCAAACAAAAAAAAAAAAAAAAAAAAAAAAAAGTATAGATTTACACATTACAGTAGGTTTCTCAATGAATTGTAAAATGTTATTTTGATTCATAGTTTTTAACATTTTCAGTAGGTATTCTCAGTTCGATTTTAAAAGAGAAAAGAACATTTGTGGCGATAAATATTTTACTTTGTATAAATCCATAAAACCTGCGAAAAAACGTTTACAAAGTTTTTTATGTAGTCATTATGAAAATAATTCCGATTATTTCAAGTCGAAAAGTAGTGTGGAGAACACTTTGGATTCCCAAAAGGACATCTGCCAGTGTTGCGAGACGCGCATGCACTAGCTATAAGAGAGAAAAAATAAAGTTAGTTTACGTTCTGACTTCAACAAGAAAGAAAGACAAACGGTAACTATGAGCTAAGTAGATGTTCTCAAAAGCATGTTCATATTAATAGAGAAATATTACGATTTGGGATTATTCCCTTTACTGAATCTACGAATTACTGTATTATATGTATATAGCTTGCTAATTTAGCCATATAATTACACTATTTGTAAATATAAAGAATTCGAAAATGTAAGTAAGAGCCCTGTTTTCAGTGTTGTGCACGAACGCGTTCATGAGTTTAGCTCAAAAATTTTGAGTTGTGAGTTGGATTTTTAAATTATGAACTTGAGTTGAGCGTAGTTCGTTTTTTACACGAAGTTGAGCGTTAAAAAGCAATTCAGACTGAAACTCATATTGAATATTTCTGTCTCAAATATGAAAAGGAAAGTAGGAGAAGAAAAGAAAATAACTGCGCAAAATGGAGCCCGGAAAAAAAGGGCATTTGGAAAAAAAAAAAAAAAAAAAAAAAAAGGCACTGGTAAGGGCACCAGAAAAAGGGGCACCCGGAAAAAAGGGCACTTTTGCAATTTGCAATTCGCAAAACCAATAAACATCAAATAATGAATTTAAAGCGGGATTTTTCATAATACATTTTTAGAAATTTCAATCAATTAAATTGGTACCACTTTTACTTAGTACATACTTGGGGAAAGGGGGGGGGGGTCTAGGAGCAGATTGAAAGAGAATAATTGTTTTTATATCACTTTCTTATTGATTTTAATGAAACTTTGTCTAATAGTCAATTGCTGTTTAAGGAAAAATACAGTGTCACACATACTTCGGGGGCTGAAGAGGGGGGGGCAGAGGAAGTTTTTTCATATATCATCGACCTGGGATCGAACCCAGCTCTTCCTGCCTGGCAGCTCTGAAGGCATTTGCACACATATTAATTTGCAATTTGAGTATAATATTATAGTGATATTTAATTACATTTAAAGTTTCATGGAAATTATGTTATCAAAATCAAAGAGTGGCAAAATCGCGTTCTGTATTTTACGAAATATTCATAAATTGCCTGTATTTTATGGAATGGCTTTTTTTTTTTTTTTTTTTTTTTAATATTTACGATTTTGAAAATATTTTTTATAGATTCAGTAAATTTTTAGTTACGAGAAACGATAACCATATAATATAAATAACTTTTTGAAATACTTAAGGCAGCGTTTACTGGAATAATCATCATTTTTATAAAATTTTAGTTTTAGGAGCTATCTAAGATGAAAATCGTAATAAAAATTCCCCTCTTTCATATATTTTAATAGTTATTTCTTAAAACAAATAAACAAATAAATAATAATTATTTGTTTAATAAAACAAACAAATAAATAAAAAAATAAGTAAAATTTCAAACCATATAAATATTATGGTCCGCATTATTAATACAGCATTTCTCTCCCGTTCTTGAGCTTGACAACATCACTCACACAGGACTCTTAGACGTACAACGAAGAAGTCGTGCTTTTCTGTCCGTGGGCGTAGCGCCATCTGGTGTCCTCTCCTACCATCAACTTGTTTTTCTCGATTTGATCTGCTCTTATTTTGATTATTCCGACGGGTGGGTGAAGCCCTTTTCAGGGCTAATTTTCGCGCCGCCCGGAAGTTTATCATTTAAGATGCCGACCTTCAACTTCAACGGTCATCCTATTGATCAACCTACGCTGGTAGCTGGAATAGCTGCTGGTAGTATAAAACCCAAGTTCCGTGACTTGTTTCACAAAAAAGTTGATTCAACGCATCATCCTAAATATAATGAACTGCTTGACCTGTTCGCAGACTACGTAGATGAAAGTATAACAAATCTTATACAGAATTTCAAAGACTCTCAAGACATCACCTTGCAAGAAGCGGTGAGTTTTATTTCTGATGAATGTCTTACGTTCTTTTTAGATCCCTACAATCTCCCTATTTCTAACCTACTAACTTTTAAGGATTTTAGTAAAGATAAATTCAATCTACCTCCCTTCGAGGTTCTCTTAAATCATAACCCTATTAATAACGACGGACTGCTTAACTATGTTAGAGATTCTGAAAAAAAAGTACGTAAACGTAAAACTCCTGACACACCTGTCAGTCCTAGTATATCCACTACAAACTCCTTTTCTTCTTTAGAAAACTTTAATGATACCGATATGTCTGATGTTGAAAATATCACTGAAAATAATGAAAATACCAACGCTAACATAACTGATAATGCTGAAGAGTCGGCTAAGTCTAATAATGTAAAACCCTCCCCATTCTTTATTGAATGCTCGGAAAATTGGAACAAAATTGCTAAATCAATCTCCGAACTTTGCCAGGTCAATCCACTAATTAAATTAAATGGCAGACTTATCAAAGTTACTCCAAAAAACTCTGATGATTTTAGACTCATTCAAAATTACCTTGCTGAAAATAATCTAAAATTTACCACTCTAAATCCCGTTGACAAGCGTCCGAAGAAAATATGCCTCAAAGGTATGCCCTGTTATACTGACCAACAAACAATTATAAATAGCTTTGCAGAACATGGCTTTATTGCCACTCGTGCTACCATGCTCAAAAACAGACGCACTGGTCAGCCTATGCCATTATATATGGTTAACATACTTCCACAGAAAGACTTCGAAAAAATTTACGAAATTACCAACATCGCCTGTATCTCAGTTACTATTGAATGTTTCAGATCGGATCCCATTAAGCAATGCAGACGCTGCCAGCTCTTTGGGCATTCCAGCGATACTTGCGGACTTACCCCAAAATGTGTTAAATGTGCCGACGAGCACTTAACATCCGACTGCCCTAAAAATGGGAAATTCACCCCTAAATGCGCTAATTGTGGCGATTCCCATCCTGCCTCATACCGAGGATGTCCTAAGTATCCCCTTAATCCTAATAAAAAAACTATTACTGAAAAATCCAAAAACCACAATAATCTACACAAAGAAAGCCTGCAATTCGCTGAAATTCTCTCCGAATTTAATTACACGCGAAAAAATCATCGTTCTGAAAATCCAAACTTAGACCCGCAAACTACGAACAATATTAATCAAAACGAAATAAGTTCCAATGAAAAGACTGATGAAATTGTTAACCTCGATAATCAATTCCCTAAACTACCAAATTCTGAAAATTCTAGCAATAATGATCGATCTTCTATTCCAGTCGTAAACGAATTAGGAGAAATCTTTAATACTTTCAAAGACCTAAAGGAAATTTTTCAAATTGCCAAATTTATTAATTTTATTAAAAAAATAGCCCAAAAAATTAAAAACCATGACAATCCTCTCGACAAAATTTGTATCATCATTAGCGAATTCGAAAAATTCTCGGATGAAATCCCATCCTTAACTCACAATTAAGTTTACTTCTCTTAGCCGATTTTTCAATTTATCTAGTCCTACCCCATTATTTCATCTTCTTGCCTACAGATGGCGACGCCAAAAATCGTTGAAATCTTTTGATTTCTTTGCTTTTTATCTGAAATTTATTACCGTCAACTTATTTGATTTTATAACTTTTAAAATATTTTTTCGATTACCATTTCTTATTTAAAAAAACTCTCTCCTTTAACGTTTTAGATTATTGTATGGTCACTGAAAGGTGCCTTTTTTTTTCTTTTTTGATCAGAGTTTCCTGCTTTTTGACCGACTTTTCCACGGCATGGTTTTTTTTTTTTTTTTGGCTTTGGATCTGTGAACTATTTGTTATTTATATTTTTTTAGACCCCTCTCTTTAATATTTTTTAATGCAGTCTTTACTGCTTACTAACACTTTATTTTTCCTGGGATCTAATTAAAGACTATATAATGTAGACCGGAGATAAAGAAGCTGACTTCTAGGTGCTCCATTAATGATATAATCCAGTTCCAGTTCCAGTTCTTGAGCTTTGTATGCCCTAACTAAAATATGAAGGAAAGGAATCTAGAATCAGTGATGCCAGTTTGGGGATTTTGTCCCCATTTTGGGATGTTTGAGGCTTCTGGGAACACTTTTGGGGACCAAATGTTTGTGGGGACTTTTTTGGGGAATTCTAAAATTTATGGGGACAAATCTGGGGAGTTCTTCAACTTTCTGTCAATGTTGGCAACGTAATGATTTATCCCTACGACTAGAGACTTTCAATAGCTTTATTGTTATTTGGGGATTTTTTTCAAAAATTGTGTTCATTTGCGGAAAAATCTGAGCTTAAATCATAAAAAAATCTGCTTGATATTTTTTTTTTTTCTTGAAAAAAAATTATTATTTTTTTTTAGTAGAGATCAAGTTAGGGATTTTTTCGAAAAAAAACCCTGATTTAGAGAAATTTGAAGACCTGTTTGGTGAAATAATTTTCGACCATCTGACATCACTGTCTAGAATCTACTTTCGTTCTTCTTGGTCAAGATGTTTTTAACATCACGCGGTTTTCCTGGAACTAAGCCGAATCCAATGTATTGAGAATTGTGACTGGTACACGCCAATTTGTCTGCATAAGGAAATCGTGCTGGAGATTTTTTGTGTGGACAGTTCTGGTACACAAAAGCAATTGCCTAAAGCCCTTTCTTTTTTCATTGATAAGAAGAATAGTTAATGGTTAAAATGAGCGTTGTCGCATGGGAATAAATATCACACAGAAGTCGTTTGCAACGATGTAGGTCTTGTATAAGATAAAAATAAACTTAATTTAATAATTTAATAGAAATAAAGATATAAGATAGTAGAAATAAAGTCATATATATATTGAAAACCTTTTCAAACATTGCATTAGATGAAAACAAGCGTCACATGAAGTACTAGAAAAATTATGAATAAGTCCATGAAGCAATTAATAAATTTTATTGAAATGCTAAAAATTTTATGATGTTACATAATAATAATAATAATTGAAATTAATTTTTATTTTCCCCCATTTTCGGCTTTTACAATCAAATATAATTTTTTTTTTTTTTTTTTTTTTTTTAATGATACTTGCGATATATATTGAATCTCAGGGTACTATGCTTTTAGAATTGCTCAAATGCATTAATACATAACATTGAAACATATGTTATTTTTATTACCCGCGAAAGTACAGTGCAGCAATATAAAAAAGTGACTTATCATTCGTGTTAAATTATTTTTACTTTTTTATAAAGAAGTTAAAAAAAAAAAAAAAGAAAACAGCCTTTGTAGTTTTCCTTTTTTAAAGTGACGACGCATTTAGAGAAATAGCCTACTTTGTGTAAGATAGAAGACAGTGCAGAATTTTTTACCCCTTCAATTGTTTCAAATTATGAGCAAGAAATATGACTAATATATACAAATTGTGAATGGGTTTAGTAGTTTCGGTAAATCCAAAATACATAAAATTCATACATTTTAATATAGTGAAAACAAATTTCAGTGATAGGAATTAATTAAGTAAATTTGCTTTTCTTTTTATTGTTTAACTGTATGTGTGTGTATTTGCATATCTCTCAGAAGACGTGCATACTTAGTATTAAGTCATACTGACTGATTGAATTTTATTACAGCAATTTGTTTGAAAATACACATTAGAAGAATTTCTTCTTATCAAAATAGCTTTGTAAAATAATAAATAAACAAATAAGAGTATAATTCATAATTTCTATTAATTATTAAAACTTACATAGCTTTACTTGTCCGCGTATTGAATTTTTTTTCATTATCTAATGAAAATATATAAATGTGAAAATTATAATAACGCTTTGTAATAAAATATTACATCATCATAATTATTATTATTGTAATTACTAAAAGGAAATTTTGTGACAAATAATTACTAAATAGTTACTTATTTTTTCCCCCTTAATTCTGAGTCGCATTTATAAAAAAAAATTCATATGAAACAGGCTGTGTTCTATATAAAATTTAATAGGATTATGACTGTGGGAAAATGTATTTTTTAAAGAACAAAAAGTGCAATCAATATTAATTTAATCATGTTTTTAATTTTACTATTTATAAAATAATAAAAAGTAACCATTGTATTATTTATCTCTGTGTTATGTTTTTAATTCGGCATGCTTATTACTTTCTCTTATCGTGTATGGAAGAGAAGGTATTGTTTGGGCTAGAATTTTTGAGATTGAGTTTGATATATTTACGCATTTTTAGGTTCCCTAAAACCGACAAATAGGTTTTCAGCTGTTTGTTCCAAAGTATATGTGGGTGTCTATTATCAGTATAACTCAAGAACAAATATTAGCAAAAAGTTTAAACTCTGCATTCTAATTCTTTTTAGTACGAAAATGTTACTTGGAAACTTGTACTGAAGTAGGACAAATGCGGTTGAAAATGCACAAGGACATTCAAAAACAAGGACAATCAAAATACGTCTATGGGTGAAATTTCATTTAAGTACAGATTAACATGTGTTTAGACTGCACTAAACAAAATAAAATAAATATCTTTAAAATGGATGGCTGAACCATAGATCTGCGATAATCTACATATATAAAGAGAAGTATCTGTGTGTCTGCGCTCTGGTGCTCACACTACTGGTCACAGAGCTTCCAAATTTGGCATATAGGTACCTGGGACCCTGCAGGCATGCATCTCATCGAGATTTTTTCGAATTTCGAATTTGAATTTTTAAAATTAATGTTTTTTCGATTTTAATATTGGCTTTACGGTTTCATTTTTCATGAATTTATTCTTCGAATGTAATCGTCTGCGTATCTTAGCAACGGCTATTATGCAATTCATTTTTATTTACTAAATTCATTTGAAGGAGATTTTCTTTTTTTTTCTCTTTTTATTATTATTATTATATTTATTGAAAATCAAATGGTAATGCAATCCGCTTTTGTAATGATCGATAGATGGCGCTCTCTGAACTGCAGTTGTTAGTAAATATATTAGCCACGTGGATTAATAATTGTTCTTTCTCCGCCATTACATCATGGAAAATCGATTGCATAATATGATGGTATGCAGTGGTGTGATAATTTCACCTTAGCTCCCCACAGGGCGAGCATTTCATTACAATCGCGGATAGAAATAAATTGTTACGTTTATGTATAAATTTTATACTATAGCAACTTTTTATTTTTCATTTTTTTAATTAATTCCTTTAAAAGAAAAATCTTTATTATTATTATTATTATTATTATTATTATTTATAATATTTATTGGGTGAAAAAAATGGTAGTTTATAGTAGAAAGGATAAACTGATTAAAATTCGTTTTTCATGTATTTAGTTCCTTTTAAAAGAAAATCCACTTTTTCATTTTATTTTATTGCACTGGTCGGAATCAAATCGTAATATAGTGTAAATAACGGGGGCTATAAAACACACGGTTCAAAAACTAAAATATATAATAGATGCTGAGATACAGTCATCTTTAAAATCGCAGTTCTTAAATAACAGAAAATCCAGAAGTCGTCGATAAATACCCAGATTGAAGTGCCGGGAATAACCTTTCTGTAGACAGTGAGAAACTGGACCCGATGCAGCACGGGTAGAAAAAAGAGCTGCCGTAGGCAACGGGTACCCGAAGAAGCGATATTTAAAGCGATTTCAGTGTTTTTTTTTTTTTTTTAGTTTTTATTTGTATTGTGATGTAAAAAATAAATACTGATCCAATTCTTTTGAAAATTCATTTAAATATAGTGACCAGCGAAGCGGGCGTAGCCTGCTAGTTTAAAATAAATTTATCGATTTTTTCATTTTTAACATTTTTTTTTTTTTTTTTTTTAATGCAATATTGGTAATAAAATTGACTTCTTTCTTTTTGGATATTTAACGTTATACTACTTCTCTAATATAGAAATCGTCTGCATTATCATGGAAGATAATTTTTTTAAATAATAAACTTAATAAATTATTTTCACAGAGTGAATTTGTATAGAAAAATATAGAAGAAAGTCATGTGGTGACCACAACATACTAGTTTATTTAAGAAATCAGTTAAAAAAAAAAAATGTAAATTTTCCTACTTCCGCAAATATTAGTAGGAAAAAAAATTATTATGTTGCAGTCATCACAAAATTTTCTTCTATATCATACTGTAACACGGGCAACAGCGTCGCTAATTATCTAACGTGCAGAAACGTTTACTCGTAGCTAATCAAAATAAAGATTTTACATATGGAAATTGGTGCAATTTGAATCAGCCGATGCTGAGATATAGCCATGTGGAAGATCACAGAATGGGAAAATAGCAGCGCCATCTGTCGGTTGACATACACCAAAATTAAATTAATATTCGTTTTCATAATGGTTAACTGAAGTATCAAGTTTAGCGCATTTTTATATCATAGTAGCTGAAATTTAACCTTTCTGTTCAGGGGGTAAATAGCAGTACAATAACATCACCTTTTGCCGATATTCACCCAAATTGAAACAGCATAGTGTTTTATAGTGGCCATATTCCAAGTTTTGTGTAATTATATGCAATATAATCTGGAATATAACCTTCCCGTATATGCAGAAAATTGCAGCATAGCAGCGCCACTAGTCGAATGCTACATATCAAAATGAATCAGCATGTTTCCTAATGGCCCTCTCACATATCAAGTTTTTTTCGATTATACATAATAGAACCTTAGATATAGCCTTAAATGAAAGAAATCACAGTACAGCAGCGCCAACTGTTTATCAATTTGCAACAAAAGTTGATAAACACTAATTTATGTCAAAAAGTAATGATATATAAATTTATGTGAAATTCTCTGCAGTAGTTTCTCAGCTCATAGCCTCCTAAACTAAATGCCTACCGCGTGGTTCGGAAACTTGGCAACAGTTCAAGCGGTAGACATAACCACCTGGTTTCGGGACTTTTTTATTTGACTCCTCCAATAATTTTAAGAAGTGATATATGATATACATAAACGATGTTTCTTCGATTCTATTCGCCTTTCATGTATATTAAATCCAACTTTTAAAAATTTAGGTGCCTGTTGAATAAAAATGTCGCGCAATCTGTACCATGTGGCGTTGTGTAACGCCAAGTTTCGGAGCCACGCGGAAGGTCTAGTTTAGGAGGGTATACTGAGATACAATTGCCAGTATATTTTTGTCAGACACACACATAAAGATATTTTCTAAAAATAGTCAAACCGTGTTTTTAACTCAAAATGTGTAAATTAAAGATGAAAACTTTTATGAATCCAATACTTTTTTGTATTATATATAGAAGAAATTAATAACTAGTATCAGATTTCATCATTTGCTATAGAATTTTATTCAGTTTCTTGACATCAGTGATTTTCTTTCTTCTATATTCAATAGAAGAAAATATTGTTTTCACAAAATCTTTCGATTTCGGTTTTCGAAGGATTTTTAAGTTTTTAGAGCCCCAGAACACGATTACGCCATTTTTAGAAAATATCTGTCTGTGTGGCAAAATTCTGTGGTAATTGTAACCGGATGTTTTGGGGTATATTTAAAAAATGTGGGCGGTGCAAACGTTGAGTTACAAACTTTAAGTGGACGTCGATAACAGCTGAAAGTATAAGGGTTACATAGCAATACATGACCGTAAATATCTCGATATATAGCCTTTTTTTTACACCAGTATATTTTTTAGAGTATTTTTCTTCTTATTCAATCGTAATTAAATTAAAAAATATTACTGTACAAATTTACTGGTGTGAGAAATATGGTGAGACAAACAACATTACGGAATATTAATTATTATGTTTCCAGGTATGATAAACACCATATTAACCTTTAAGGAGCAGATATATTCTGGTATTTTTTAACACTTTCCACCATGTGCTATACTATCAACTACTCATGTGAAGTCTATTTTTCTAGTTTTTGTAACTCTTTCTGCCATGTAAAATTTAAAAACATGTAGACATGCAGAATCCCTCACTTCATAAAATAATACCCAATATTCTTATTAATACAATCAATGTTTTAAATACACTGATTATAAACGCAATTAGTAATGTATATATCTATTTATTCATTCATTTGCACGAAAAATGCTTGTTAAAAATGTTGAAAATTCAAACTTAAAAACCACGCCCATAACTGTCAAAAAAAAAAAAAAAAAAAAAAAAAAAAAAAAAATGGACACGCAAAGTTTTGAGATTACATTTTCGGACATCGATTCCTATTTAATTCTGAATTCTTATGTTTGCCCTATCTCCTCTTAAAGTTTGCCACTGTATTTTTGGGGCACCCTAGTATACACGGTAATTCATTATTGCACTGATAAACTCAGGGGTAATCGAAAAGCACGTATGCAGCATAAAGCAGTATATTCTTGCGTACTTTGGGGTTCATAAGTTGTCCGAGATTAAGAGGCGAAACTTGCAAAAATTCAGGAGTTTTATTTCCAGAAATTTTCAGAAAAATACAGGTCTATTAATCAAGTATCAACTTTAATTCCACCAGTGGACACAGCTTAAATAACAGCAGTCAACAGCAAATCCACAGTACAAACTGTATAGCAATAGCACATAAAGCAAGACTCATTGAAAGAGGCTCACAACTCCTTCAATAGCAATGCAAGCGTTTGCCGAAACTCACTGAGACTGACTGGGATTTTGCGCGATGAAGCTCCTTGGATACCCCTCTATCGAACCCAGAATGTTCCGGAAATTCCTAGTATCTCGTTAACCAATCACATTAGAGCGTCCATCTTTGGTATATCGATGATAAGGATTTTCTCGCCAAAACAGTCACCAAGGTAAAAACTCGCCAAATTTGCTATGAAATTCATTACCTGCCTTATTGGAGCTTTTTAATGAGTTTTTAAGGGAAAATTGAGCTATTTTAACGCTAAAACAAACTAGAAATGCAGAAAATTAACATTTTATCAACTTATTAAGCCTCTTCGAAATAATTTCAACAAAGATAAATAGAATTATTAAAAAACTCGCAACAATATCAACCCTGTCATATCTCAAACCGTTGTCAAGTTACTGCAAAATGAACGAAAAAGCTAAAAATCTTAATAAATCCTTCATTTCTGAAGTTTCTAAGCAAGCTACGCAAACATCAAGCACACATTTAGAAAGAGCCGAAAAAGTGCTACAAAATGACATAAATTGTTTTAGAATATCTGGATATAATAACGATTTACAAGCGCAGAAACAGTGAAAAAAGGCAAAATTAAATATACTCTCAAATATTTAACCATTAATTTCGCAAAAAACTTTCAATATACAATTAAGAAAATCTTTTGAAAATTGGCCTATTCCAATAGCGTTCGAAGAAGCTTACAACAAACCACAATGGTGGACTAATGCAGGAGAAATTTGGCTTTTTTTTTTTTTTGATTCTTTTTTTTTTTTTTTTTTTTTTGTTCCCTTTTCACACCATTCATTTTTACGTTCTCAAAAAGTGAAACTTTGTCCTTCATATTTTGAAACTACTCCTCTCAGTAATTCACTTTTGATCATACTTATATGCTTAATTTGCAGTTTATTTATTACCTAAAAAATATTTGTATGAGTATCTACATCATAACATAACAATATGATATGCATTTATTTTTATTTTGATTAAAAAAACGTTAATACAGAAATTATTGTAGTTGAACATGGGTGTAGTTTATATTTTAAAATACGTAAAACACAGTATCAAAAGAACTAATTTTGCAAGGCAGCGAAAAAAAAAGAAAACCTTTATGCATACATAACTTAATCAAGAATTCCCAGTATTTTAATTTATTCCGAAGCACTTTTAGTTCCGCCTCTATTTCATACTACTTTTTACAATAGTAAATTTTTTCATATTCTATCATACACACATTTGCCATCATCCTAATTAGTAATCACTCCGGACGATTATTAGACTTTTTTTTTTTTTTTTCTTCTTCTTCTTCTTCCTCAAACTTTTTTTTTTTTTTTTTTTTTTGTAAGAGTACTTTTCTACTATTTGTCCGTAAATACATTTAATGAAGAGAGCAATTAAAGAGTATTTCTTTAAAAATTAAGTGGTGTTGAAAAAGGGGCGGGTACTCCGGATTAGGTTTGCAGCTAAGATCAGTTATATGTTGGAAGAAATTGGTTCTAAAGATAAAGTCGTTTTAAATAAAGGTGGAACTAAAAATTTTCCGGAAAAAAATAAATATTGGCATCTATGCGTAATCCTAGGCATAAGGCGTGGAGTACATAGCAATCAATTCATTTTGTTTACATAGCATTGTAAACGTGACGCATCTTATGTGGGCGCTTTACGCATTTTGAAGAAAAACTTTATCTCATGTTTAAATACAATAACAGAGCTGCCAACCTAATCCGGAAAATTGTTAGTACCGCCCCTTTTTCTACACCACTTAATTTTTAGAGTAATTGTTTTCTTCATTCATCGGAAATATATTTGAAGAGTATTTATTACTCTAAAAATTAAGTGGTGTAGAAAAAGGGGCGGTACTAACAATTTGCCGGATTTGGTTGACAGCTCTGCAATAATTTCTGTATTATCACTTTCGCGACCGCTGACGTAGATTCACGTCATTTGGAAATCTATAACTACGCCATCGGGCTTTTGCGATTTGAAAGTTACTATATTTCTTAAGGATATTCCTGATATTCATATTTGAATAAAGAAAACAATATGGATACAAATACTTTAATTAGAAGGACTATGATTATGATGTATATTCATTTGTAACATAAATATGAATACAGAAAACCTCGTTCTGAAATAACGTACCTTAAAAGAATAACGCAAACAGGCGGAATTTGCTATCAGAGAAACAAAAACATGGGACCACATGCTTCTGTCTCTTTGACAGTAAGGTCCGCCTGTGGGCGATATCCTCTCAAGTTTCAACATTTCAGGAAAAAAATTTCTGTATTCACATTTATATTATAAATGGATATACATCATAACTATACTCTTTTAAATCAAAGTGTTTGTATCCGTAGTATATAGATTGTACAAATATGAATATTAGATATATTCTTAAGAAATAAATAACATATAAACTGCGAAAGAAACGCCCACTGGCGGAGTTACAGATTTTCAAATGACGTTAATCTATGTCAGAGATCGCGAACGGGTTAAAATTTTTTTAATCAAAATCAAATAAATATATATCATATTCTTTTGATACAGATACTCATACAATTATTGCCTATTTAATAAATAAACGGTAAATTAACCATATAAATATGATCAAAAGTGAATCACTAAGAAGAGTTGGTAAGAGAAGTTTCAAAACGTGATGGGCGGGGTCTCGATTTTTGGAAACGTACAAATGAATGGTGTATAAAAAATAAACAGCCATATTTCTCCTGCACTAGTCAACCAATGTCGTCCGTTGTAAGGTTATTCGAAAACTGTTGGATTTGGCCGATATTCAGAAGATTTTATTAATTGTAGCTTAAACGGTTTTTGCGAAATTATTGGGCGTATATTTTGTTTTAATTTTTTTCACTGTTTCTGCGTTTGTAACTCTTCGTTATATCTAGCTATTAGAACACAATTGATGTCATTTTGTTGCACTTTTTCTGCTCTTTATAAATATGTTGTTGTTTGTGTAGCATGCTTAGAAACTTCAAATATGAAAGATTTTTTTAAGATTTTTAGTTTTTTCCTTCTTTTTGCAGTAACTTGAAAACGATTTGAGATAGGTCAAAGTTATTGTACTTATTTATGTCCCAAATAGCTCTTCTATTATCCCTGGGCTAATCGGTACAATAAATGTTCAACCTGTAACTATATATATACATATACGAAATAAGAAATGAATACATATATTTAATATTATAAATGAAATCTACGCTTTTTGTTTTTATAATTTTATGTATATCGCGCATGTTAAAGTTTTAACAAACTCAGGGATGGAACACGGGCGCAACATTCATACCACTATCAATGTAAGAAAATTTTTTGCTTCATATCCCCTTAACGCGCGGTGTCCTCGCTCCGAGGACGCAAAATTTAAGATCCAGCTGCAAAAAGTCATCCCGGAAATGTTTTAGCAAAAATTCACGTTGATAACTTATCAGAAAAGGCCGGTATTTTAAACCTTAAAATTTAAAATTTCTTTTAGTTTAATTTAGTTCATGAATTCCGGTGGCAGTATAATTTAAATGTTTCAAATTGTCTTGCGCCGCCAAGGGTTAAATCAACGATATTACAGGTAGAGAAATTTCTTAAACATATTCCGGTGTGGATTCTGCGCCCGTGTTCCATCCGTGCAAACTACTTAATCTAAAACTAGATATCCTGTATTTGAGCTTTTTTTTCAATCAACACCGTGAAATATTTATAATTTAGATGTAATGAATTTAACACATAGATGAAAAGATTACGGTTGTAAACTAGGTTCTTGTTCTCGTTATATCCGCTTGCGTCTGTGACTCCGTGGACAGCAGGCGGAAAAGTGTTTTTCAAGACCAAATGAGCGTTAGCGTACTTGCTATGCCGTGGTAAGTCATTGGTCGATAGTGCTGGGCGTTATTGTCATTTCTTAAATCGATATATCGTTCGTCTAAAATACCGATATAAGGATATATCGATATAATGCAGCGTTACCAATTGTAGGGTATAATCCCTACACGTAAGGACTTTTACCAGTTTTCTTTAGAATGTAGAGACGGTTTATAGTTAGTTGGTTGGGTCTCAGTAGTACAGCGTTATAATATAAAAAATTTGGTGTTAATTTGAACCAAAACTTGGTACTGAAATAGCTGCAACCACCTGATGGTTTAACTTTTTACCATGATTTGTTAATTTTAGATTTGTTAATTTTAGATTTTTAGAAATATTAGTATTATGGGAAAAAAAAAAATCAAAATCAAAATTTGCCGAGACGGGGATTGACCTGAAGATCTTCTTGTCTCAAGTCAAACACTCTGACACGCTTTCTTGCCCACTTATTATATTTCGTTGATTTTTCATGAAAGGGATTTATTTTTCTCTCGTCTTGTAACTGAAGAATTTGGCGGAAATCTCGCTAACTGGCTCTCATTTTGCAGTCAATACGAGAATGCATTTCGCAATAACAGTGATCTAACAGACATAGATAAATTTAATTATTTTTGTTCTTTGTTAACAGAATCTGCTGTTGATGCCATTAGAGGCGTTTCGTTATCCAGCGATAACTATCAAGCTGCTATTAAAGTGCTAAAAAATCGATTTGGTCGTAATGACCTAATAATTAATGCACAAATCGGAAAAATATTAAATTTGGAACTGGTAAAAAATCCAAATAACATATGTGCGCTGCGCAAGCTCTACGATAATATTACGATTCAAATTAGAAATCTCAGATCTTTGAACGTAACATCAGGCACATACGGCACTCTGCTTACACCAATGTTACTTAAATTGATTCCGACTGAACTTAATTTAACTTATCAAAAAAAAAAAAAAATAAATAAATAAATAAATAAATAAATAAATAAAAAGAAAAGAAAAAAATGATAATTTTGATATAGATGAATTGTTAGACTTTTTAAAAGCTGAAATTGAGTGTCGTGAAACGGCGATACAAATACAAGAACTGTCTACTCAAAATTCAACTGTCGTAAAATAAAAAGAAAGAAAATTCCTGAATCTAAAACTTTACTCCCTATAGCGTATAAATTGATGAACACTCACGAAAATAATAAGGAAATCAATTTAAAATTTAAAAAGGTAGATATTGTGTGTGTTTTTTCCATAAATCTCATGCATAGGAGAGTTATAATGACGTCTCTATGTTAAAGTTGGAAGCCAAAAAGAATATATTGAAAGAAGAAATGGTTTGTTTTGTTTGTTTGAAGAAAAATCACAGAGCAAACCAATGTAGATCAGGGCATAGATGTCTTATTTGTAAAAGACGACACTACGCTATATTATGCCCGGATTTACCCTAGAACAAATCAGATATTCCAGATAAAATTAATGATGGAGTAAAAATAAGTACATTATATAATCATGTACAGCTCTCTAATGTATTTCTTCAATTTTTAATTGTTAGACCGCACAATAATAAAAAGAAGTGCTCGTAAGAGCAGTTTTGGATTCGGGCAGTATGAAATCTTATATGTGTAGCGATATTATTGATGAAATGAAGTATATCCCTAGCAATGAAATAAACTTGCGTCAATCACTTTTTGGAGGTATTGAGACAAATGAAAATGTTTATAAAAATTATATAATTGAATTAAGCAGTATGGGCAGAAGTTATAAATGTAAATTTGATGCACTGGCTGAAAAACGTATTTGTTCTGAAATTGGCCAAATCCGATCTGGTCCGTAGTCAAATGAACTTAAGAAGCATCGTATACATCTTACGCACTTAGAAAATAAATATAAAGTGGATAAGGAAATAAAATTGTTAACAGGGGCTGATATTATGGTTAAATTGTTAACGGGAAAAATAGTACCCTTTAAATCAGATTTAACCGCTATACAGACTAAATTGGGATGGACTGTTCTCGGAAAATATTGTGGCACCAAGAGCTATACACCTAGTAATCATTTTCTCGTTATCTCTTCTCTTTTGGTTTAAAACTAGTGTGTAAGCGATCTGTGGAAATTAGACGTATTCGGAATTAAAGATCCTGCACACCGTAAAACATTCACAATTGAATATTGCAATTGTAAATTTTTTATTCGTCTAGAATAACACTTTGAAAAATCTTAGCCCCCCCCCCCCCCCCCCAAATTCAAGTTCTGGATCCGCCACTGATTTCCACAGACGATTCATTAAGTTTGCATGTATTTTGTGACGCGAGTCAAAAATCTTACGCGGCGTGTGTATTTTTAAGAGTTTGTCCAGATGATCTCGTGAGCGTCAATTTAATGCATGCTAGAAGCAGGATAGCGCCTCTAAAGGCTCTAACAATACCGCGTTTAGAGCTCCTTGCTTGCTTGATCGGCGCTCGGTTGCTTTCGTCTGTGGTAGAAGATACGCAATTTCCCAGTATTCATATTCATTGTTGGACGGATTCTACTACTACTTTATGTTGGATCCAAAGAAATCAAAATTCGGGGATTTTTTCTTCCAAAAACTTGTACGTGAAATTAATTCCTTGACATCTCCCACCGTGTGGCGCCACGTTCCGGATGCACTGAACCCTGCCGATATAGCTTCTACAGGATGTTCAGCAGAAAAACTGTCACAACTAAGATGGTGGGAGGGACTCGAATGGTTACGCAATAAAGAAGAGAGTCGGCCAATTTCAGACGATTCTTCGGATGAGGATTTGGTTAACTCAGAAATACGAAAAACTGTAATAATTGCCTTAAGTAAAAACGACAATAACAACGATTGGTATTACAAGTATTTTTTATCTATAAGAAAAATTATTCGCATGATAGCATGCATATACAGATTTTATTTTAAGCTAAGAAAATCTGCAAGTGTCACATCAAAAATTTCTGTAAACGAATGATAAATGATTTCATACCACAATCGACAAAAAAGTTGGTTTTAAGCATATAAAAAAAAAAATATTTTTTCATTCCATTTCATTTAAGGCAGCTTATCGATGTTAAACTACTGACCAGAAATTTCTACCATTGAATTCTATTCAATGACCCTATGCACGGAAACTTTGCTTGATTTCAACGAGAAGTTTAGTGTAGCATCAATAATACAGATTTAGAATACCAAGATTGGACTTTTGCTGCTGTTTGTTTCTGAGATAGATTGGAGACACACTCAGAGACCAACACATCTTTTAAGTTCGGTTTTGCATCAGTAGAGAAAGAGTAGTAAAGTTATACTTTGTTAAAACGAAAAGGCTTAAATGTAATTATTTATAGGATCATTTTTGTTAAAATTTGAAAGAATTAAATAATATTTTAATAAAATAAAAATATTTCAGTGTCAATAGTTATAAACTTTTTTAAGACAAAAAAAATTTAAATGAAATTATATTTTAAACAAGTCCTTTAAGCAAAATGAACGAAAAAGTTTGAAGCCTTAATAAATCTTTCATTTCTGAAGTTTCTAAGCAAGCTACAGCTACACAAACATCAAGCACACATTTAGAAAGAGCAGAAAAAGTGCTACAAAATGCAGGGATGGAACACGGGCGCAGAATTCATACCACTATCAATATAAGAAAATTTTCTACCTCTTGAATCAACGATATTATAGGTGGAGAAATTTGTTAAGCAGATTCCGGTATGAATTCTGCGCCCGTGTTCCATCCCTGAAAATGACATCAACCGATATAGAATATCTGGATATAATGACGAGTTACCAGCGCAGAAACAGTGGAAAAATGCAAAATTAAATATACTCTCAAATATTTAACTAATAATTTCAGAAAAATTTTCAAGCTGCAAATAATAAAATTTTCCGAAAAATGGCCTATTCCAATAGTTTTCGAAAAAACTTACAACAAGCCACAGTCGTGGACTACTGCAGGAGAAACTTGGCTATTTATTTATTTTATTTTATTTTTTCTTTCTTTATACACCATTCATTTTTACGTTCTCAAAAAGTGAAACTTTCCCCTTCGCGTTTTGAAATTACTCCTCTTAGTAAATCACTTTTGATCATACTTATATGCTTAATTTGCAGTTTATTTATTACATGAACAATAATTGTATGAAGATCTGCATCATAACAATATGATATGCATTTATTTGTGTTTTGATTAAAATAATGTTAATACAGAAATTATTGTAGTTAAACATGGGTGTAGTTTATCCTTTAAAATACGTAACACACAGTATCAGAAGAACTAATTTTACAAGGCAACGAAAAAAAAAAAAAAAAAAAAGCTTCGTTATGCATACAAAGCTTAATAAAAAATTTGAGATATTTTAACTCTTTTGCGACCGTTGTCGTAGATTCATGTCATTTGAAAATCTGTAACTCCTCCAGTGGGCGATTCTTTTGCAATTTGTATGTCATTTATTTCTTAAAAATATACACAGTATTCATATTTGTACAACAAATATACTATGGATATAAATACTTTGATTAGAAAGAGTATAATTATAATGTCTATCCATTTGTAATATGAAACTGAATATAGAAAATTTTGTTCTGAAATAATGTAACTTGGGACAATAACGCCCACAGGTGGAACTTTCTGTCAATATGAGAAACACATGCAGTCGCGAAAGTGTTAATTTATTCAAAAGCATTTTTACCCCCGCCTCTATTTCATACTACTTTCTTAAGAGTAAATTTTTTCATATTTTATCATACAGATTTACCATGATCCTAATTAGTAATCCGGACGCTTATTAGTACACGCCTTTTTTTTGTTTGTTTGTTTTTCAAGAATTATTTTATTTATTTATTTATTTTTTTTTTTAAGAATATTTTTCTTCTATTTCATCCTAAATACATTTAAATAAAGAGAGCAATTAAAATTACCTACTAGCAAAATTAAGTGGTGTTGAAAAAGAGACGGGTACTAACAAAACTTCGGATTAGGTTTGCAGCTAGATCAGTTATATGTTGGAAGAAATTGGTTCTAAAGATAAAGTGATTCGAGATAAAGGTGGGACTAAAAATGGTCTGAAATAAATTAAAATATTGCCATCTATGCTTAATACTAGGCATAAAGCATGGAGTACATAACTAGAAGTTCGTTTAAATAATTTATTTTGTTTGCATTGCTTTGTAAAGTGACGTATCTTATTTGGGCGCTTTACGCATTTTGAAGAATAAATTTTTATTAATTACAAAAATTCCTGTATTAACATTATTTTTATAAAAATGCAAACAAATGCATATCATATTGTTATGACGCAAATACTCATACAATTATTGCCCATTTACTAAAGAAACTGTATATTAATCATATAAATATGATCAAAAGTGAATTACTAACTGGGCCTGATTAAGGGGGAAGCTCGCTCATACCGGAATATTTTTACAATTATTTTTTACTTCATGTCATAGAAATTCCACGCTTTGACGAGGAAATATTTTTTATAAAAAATGAACGGTGTAAAACAATCCAATTTATTCACATTTATTAGACACCGGAATTTTTTTAAAATAATTTTTAATGAAAATTTTCTGTTTATTATACGAGGAAAGTATTTGTTAAAAAATAACGGTGTAAGTATAAATAATGTGTTAATAGCGAGCTTCCCCCTTAATCAGGCCCTGATTACTAAGAAGAATTTGTAAGAGGAGTTTCAAAACGTGATGGGCGGGGTTTCGCTTTTTGGAAACGTACAGTCGGGGAAAAAAAAACGCAACACTCAACGTAACTTCGTTGCTAATCAATGTAGAAAAATGTAATAGGTATCATTCGACGGGGAATTGTGAGTAGTTTCAGAAAATGAACTGAAATTTTGAATTGGGGGTCGTCTTCATATTAAAACGCGCACCAACTTTGAGTTTTTTTCAATGGTTACCCCCTATTTTTATTTTATATTTGAATTCCTGGGGTCGCGACAACGCGAAAAAGTATATTGGTTGTATATTTTACTCATTTTTTCACAGAGTTATAAGCGTTCAAAGTTTGAAGGTGCTAATGTTAAATTCATATTTCTAACTTTTATTAATATCTTCATAAAAAATAACTTGATCGATATAATTTTTTTTTTACGAGATACAGTGAAGAAACCCAAACATAATCCATCATTACTTTTGATTCTGGAAAATATTTTTAATTTTGAAAAATATTAATAAATTCATATTCATAAAAATTATGAATTATGATCTATATTAATTTTTACATAAAATGAATCCTAATGCTGAAAAATATGGGTGTGCAAATTTGCAGCTTATTCCAGTTATTAGTTTTCGAGATATAAATAAATCTTTCTTTTGGAGTGGTTTAGGGGGCCGTCTCTTATATAGTTTTGCATGAGATAATGAATCAAATCTTAAAAAATAACAAAGAAAATTAAACAAAATACTTTTTTTTTTTATTTACGGGTCAAATTATATAACAGCAGCGTCAAACGCAAAGAAATGAAACAAAAATGATGATTTTTAGACATTAGTGTTAGCATCAAGAATTTCTGTTTTCTAAAGAAGACAAGCCCCGCCTTCATCGTTCTTCAAAACAAAACAATACATTAAAGAAAAGTAAATGTGACACTGAGTATTCGTGTTAAACCCCTTATTTTATGTTGACAAAAATATGCAGAAGTGGTATTTACTTCATCGATTAATTAGTGATTAATTTTGAATCTTTTAAACAAACACTAGAAGAAAAAATTTAACTAAATAGGCGGGGTTTACTGTTTTAAATAGAAAAATAGGTTTAATGTGAAATTATCAAATATAAAAAACGAATGGAATTGGAATGCAAGACAGACCTGTAAAATCGTTTCTTAACTACCGGTCATAGTTAAAGGTTTAATTATTTGCTTCATATATTGCTTTATTTTTATTTATTTATTTATTTTGTAGTGAGGAGGATTATTATTTTAAGGATACTTTAGTATTTAAAATTTTAATCATATATTTGAACATTATACATTTTTTAAAATATATTTTTACTTTTATAAATATATTTTAACACTTTTTTGCGACTGCAGGATTTTGTAATTTTGACAGTAAGATCCGCTTAAAGAGGTTATTCTCTCAAAATAAAATATTTTAGAACAAATTTTCTGTATTCACAATTATATTACAAATGGATATGCATCATAATTATATTCTTTCTAATCAATACATTTCTATCCATAGTATATTTTATTGCAAAAATATGAACACTGGGTACACACTTAAGAAATATGTAACACACAAATTACGAAAGAAACGCCCACTGACAGAGTTACAGATTTTCAAATGGCGTGAATCTACGTAAGCGGTCGCGAAAGGGTTAATTAAGAAATTATATTTTCACAGAATTTATAAAACGAATCGTACAGTTCCAAAGATTTCAACTGATCCAAAACTGGTAAGTGCGACAGTGGCGGATTTAAGGGGGGGGCTAGGGGGCTAAAGACCCCCCCCCCCTAAAAAAAAAAAAAAAAAAAAAAAAAACACTGACATTCAAAATTGAATATTGCAATTGTAAATTTTTTATTGGTCTAGAATAACACTTTGAAAAATCTTAGCCCCCCCCCCCCCCCAAAAAAAAAAAGTCAAGTTCTGGATCCGCCACTAAAGTGCGATTAAAATTGTTTAATATTTGCTTCATGAACACTTACAATAATTTATCCGAAAAGATTTAGTTTATGCGTTGTTATATATATATATATTATTTCATTTCGTATATTATGTTACATCTACGAAAGAAAATTTAAGCCTTATTGGTGATCAGTACAGCCATAATAGACACTTTTACTTGAAAAATATTGCGCTTTTATCACAGAGTACTGTATGGAGTAATCGCAAGTGTAATGTATTTAAATAGACCTAAAATTATCTAAAAAAGTACTGAAGTATATATAAATCTAAAAAATTGAATTCAGGATAATTAAAAAACTGAAAACGAGGCAACGTTTTATTGATATAAATATTTTTTTTTCCTGAAAGATTTCCGGTGTGAAACATCAAAATTTTCTCTATTTCTTATAGGATCTTAATTTTATTTTTCTACATTTATAGATAACCCCCTAACACATTTTTCATTATAACTCTATAAATACTAAAGATAAAGTATACAAACAATATACTTTTCCGCACTGCCAGACTCTCAGACATTCGAAAATGAAGTCAAAATTGGGTGTTGCTATTGAAAAAATCAAAGTTGGCGCTCATTTCAATATGTTGATGACCCCTAATTCAAAATTTGACGACATATTCAGAAAGTGCTTTGAATTTCCTGTTGAATGATGTGTATTAGATGTTTCTGCGTCAATTAATAACAAAATTACAGCGGGTGTTGCGTTTTTTTTTTTCCCCGACTGTACAAATGAATGGTGGATAAAAAATAAACTGCAATATTTCTCCTGCACTAGTCAACCAATGTGATTCGTTGTACGGTTATTTGAAAACTGTCGGAACAGGCCAATATTGAGAAGATTTTATTAATTGTTGCTTGAACGGTGTTTACGAATTATTGGTTAAATATTTGGGCGTATATTTTATTTTGCATTTTTTTCGCTGTTGCTGCACTTGTAACTCGTCGTTATATTCGACGAGAACACAATTGATGTCATTTTGTTGCCTTTTTTTTTTTTTTTTTTTTTTTTTGTTATAAATATGTTCTAGTTGTTTCAGTAGCATGTTTAGAAACTTCAGAAATGAAAGATTTTTTTTTAGTTTTCTCGTTCTTTTCGCAGTAACTTGAAAACGATTTGAAATAGGTCAAGTTGGTGTACTGATTTCTGTCCCATATGAGCTCTTCTATTACCCCCCTGAACTAGTTGGTACAATATATTCTGAACCTGTAATTATATATATATATATGTATACACATATACGATATAAAAAATGAATACATAGATTTAATATAATAAATGAAAACTATGCTTTTATGTATTATAATTTTATGTATATCGCGCATGTTAAAGTTTTAACAAACTACTTTAATCGCTAGATATCCTAAATATGAGTTTTTTTCTACCAACACCGTGAAATATTTTCCAAAAAAATTTAAGGAATTTAGCACATAGACGATAGTTTAATTATTATAACAATAACTGGATTTCCTATACTCGCTTGCGTCTTTGCAGACAGCAGGCGAAGAAGCATTTGTTAAACTTGTGATAGTAAATTATTTATGATTTTTGCTCGTAAGAAACGATCTTGGCAAAAAATGTCTGATCTATTCTGGAGCCGAATTTCAAGGGGCCCCAAAGCTATTCCATTTCATTAGCATGATTTTTTTCAATGTTATTTAAAATATTTTTTAACTTGATAGGAGAAGGGAAATAATAAGCACCATAGTTCAATTTGAAAGATCTCCAAGCTAGAATACTGTTTATTTCAAATTGTTATTATATTACTCCAAAATAAAAATGGATAAAAAAGTTACTGTATATCACTGGCATCCTTAAACTACCGACTGTAACTAAATTATCTTGTTCTATTTTTACTTTCTCTTTCCCACAAGGTAGAGAAAGTATTGTTTTTGAGTCAAATTTTCGAAAGTGAGTTTTTGTTATATTTACACGTTTTGAGGTTCCCTGAATTTAAAAATAATGTTTTTAGCTGTTGGTCTGTCTGCTATCCACATATCTCGAAAAACAAATTATAGCAGAAAGTTCAAACTTGGTATTCTAACTGTGTATTATATTACTATGGATACTACATAAAACCTTTCTTTGAGATCAAGCAAATGGTTCGTGTACAGCGACACCGAAGAAAATTCAAATACATTACGTCTATGGGGGAAATTGCAGGTAAGTAGAATTTAACATCTACAGACTGCACTAAACCAAATGAAACGAATATATATTTTTTATATGCGTAAAAACATGTTTCACGTAGAATGTGATATAGAAATCATTCACAGTTCGTTTACAGGGCTACACAAAAAGAACGAGACTTATAATACGACAATACTTGTAAATTGATGAAAATGTACGTTAGGTTGTGCCGTGTGTTATTAATATAGCATTATATTTATGTGCACCATGTGATGTGTAGATAATTTTCAGAAGATATACAGGGATGTCAATATTTAAGCCGTAACATTCTTTTTACTTTCTCTTACCCATAATGTAGAGAAAGTATTGTTCTGGCGTCAAATTTTCGAAAGCGAGTTTTTGTTATATTTACACGTTTTGAGGTCCCCTAAATCCGAAAATAATATTTTTAGCGGTTGGTCTGTGTGTGTTTGTGTGTATAAAGTTGATAATATATATAAAGAGAGAGAAAGAGATGGATAGATAAGTCGAAAAAAATATTAAATCTGTGCCCCCTCCGCCCTAGACTGTTTGTTTGGATCCGCCCTTTCTTTAAACTGGAGTTAGATTCAGAAATCAACCTTAAATTTGTACATTTGTTTTAAAATTGAGGTTATTATCATCGTATGATCAAACAAAAATTTGTTTATGGTAATTAAAACAATTTTTATTTAAGAGTTCGCTTTTAGTTATTGGGACATACTTGCATTAATTTAAAAACATTAAAGTTTTAAATTCAAAAATTTTCAGTAACGAAATTTTATTTAAATTTAAAACTGAAAATGTATGTAACATAAAAGCATATGCTCAAAATTCGATTTATTCCTTATTTCGAATAAAATGAATAAAGTATTTTCTTTAAAATATAAAACAAAAATATCGAAACATTACACTCCAAATGCAAACAAGTAATACCTTTCTGGGACGATTGAAATACTTTCTTAGAAGCACTCATAATTGAGGGGCGTATTCTCCCATACTGACAGTATATTCAATTGTAAGAAGGCTGGGAAGTAAAGAGCTAAACTAATGATAGTAAAATATAAATGATTTTTTACTCTTGTCTTATGATTAGCGTTTGACTGAATAAATGGAATGTTGGCATTAATGCATTCCAATCGATAATTCTAAGTTATAGTAATAACTCATATTTTATTGGCTTAAGAGGTTCATCATAGGCAGACTATGAAGTCTCCGCCCTTTTCTTTTCAGTATAATATTTGAATTCAAAAAATTTCGCCTTCATTGCTACCACTATTTTTAAACAATAATCTCTCTCTTTTTAATTATGGCGCATTAATATGAAAATATAGTAAACATTATGCTCTTTGTAGAAATTTTTTATTTCTGAAAACGGGCGGAGACTTCGAGCTATAATCATAGTTTAGGTTATCATTTGTATCATCTATAACCATATCTGCCAACATCCTAATTAGCACTCCGTAATGTTGTTAGCCCCTCCTTTTTTCACGCCTTTAAATTTGTACAGTAGTATTCTTCAAATGCAATTTCGATTAGATAAGCAGAAAAATATTTTCAAAAAGGACTGGTGTGAAATAAAAGGCGGGGCTAAAAATGCTTCGAAATATTAACACTTTCACGACCGCATGTTTTTCTCTCTCTAATAGTAAGTTCCGCCTGTGGGCGTTATTCTTTTAAGATCAGTTGGTTTTTCCAGGAAAATTGATAGGCGTTCTGATTAGGTTGGTCAAGTTTTAAGTAGTGGAAAAGGCACGGCAAAAGGCAGTTCTACCGATTTACCTCAAGTTTTTTGTTAACTATTTTCTAGGTATACTAATGACAAATGTATTAGCTGACTACTAGAAGAAAAACTGATATGTATCTTGGTATGAGTCTTGTATCTTGAGTCAAATTTTAAGTTTCAGAAGTGACAGCCTCAAACGACGGCTCTGTAACTTTTGTAACCTATCCGTCACATGACTGACAGCTAGGCCAATTTTCTTCAGATTTTCTTATAGCGTATGTACCTGATTAACTTCGTGTGAGTCCCGAGGCACATGTACTTTCATAGGCCACTTCAACCCCAAAATGACAGAATTTTGCGTTTTATGATACACCTTTTGCCATTTTTTAGGGTCAAAAAAAGGCAAAATGGCATTTTTTTGGGCCAGGTTTAGAACCCTTTGTTATTCAGAGCCCAGGCACATGACCCGCATGCCTCTGCGTAAATGAGGTTCTGTATATATTAGTTCGTTACAAGAGGAAAATTGATAGGAATCATGATTAGGTCGGTTTTACTTGTTCTGACTGCATCACTTCCAAAAACATTTTATAATATAATATAGAGGATAATACAAATTTTGTAGTTGTTAGGCACAACATTTCTTTTTTTTTTTTTTTTTCTTTGGAAAGAGAGAAAGATATTTTTTTAATTTTTATTCTAGACGTCATTTGTAGTTTTTATTCTACAGTAGAGAGTAGAAAAAAAGCATCGGAAAACTGTGTTAAATAATGAAAAACCGAGAGCTTTTTATATACATACTTCCATAAACTACATACAAACCAACATTGCTAAAAATGTCTGTGCCAGGTTGAATCGAAATTTGGTACTACATCAGCTGCAATATGCTAGGTTGAATCAATATTTGGTCCAACAATAACTACCACCATGCAATGCGCAAAATTTCTACCACAGTTTGGTACTTTTTGTTTAAAAAAAAAAAAAAAAAAAAAAAAAAAAAAAAAGCACCAAATCATGGTAAAAGTTTTTTCCATCTTAAGGTTGCAGCTTCCATAGTACCAAGTTTTGTTTGAATTAAGCACTAAATCATGGTAAAAACATTCCACCATCTTAAGGTTGTAGCTGATATAGTCTCAAGTTTTAGTTACACCAAGCACTCAATCATGGTAAAACATTTCACTATTTCATGGTTGTAAACACTATAGTTCCAAGTTTTGGTTAAACCAAGCATCAATCATGGTTATAGGTTTCGCCACCTTATGGTTCCAGCTATTGTGTTCCATGTTTTGATTCATCCTAGTACAAAATGTTTAACAGTTCGTGCTAATGTTACAGTTACATAGGGTCGAAATAATTAAACTCGAGTATAGTATAAAAGCAGCAATAAAATGTTTCTATTTTCATCTATTTTTGTTTCACATGAAAGTTTCTGCTCTGCTACTTTCACACTGAAGTCGAGCTTATTTTCCTTTCGCTGATGAAGAAAGGTACTTAATTATTTTAAATTAAAATAATTCTTGCATGTTTTTACATGCATGTATATTTGTTTACAAGGTCTTTATTTTGCACGATAGAATGGATTATATATATTTTTTAAAAATACGGTCAAAAATTAATTATTTTTATTATATTGACATTATGTAAATTTAAGTATTTATCTTGAATTGCAGTAATTTGTCTTACGTTATTGCTCGTAGAACGAAATACTGACGCGGATCCAAGATATACTGTACTATTTAAAAAAAATAATAATAATTTTCATTATTGTTATAACTAACAAGAATAATTTGTTATTACAGCAATGCGCCAAGAAGATTGACAAGAAGCACTGCGATTCCCGTTAAATGGAACATCTTTATGTCAAGCACTTATTTCTAAAGAGTTTTAGATGTATATCGACCTAATGATCAAAGATTATACAAAACATTGTTATTATTTTATAAAATGTATTAGAGAAATAAAGAGCAATTATTTTGACACGTTTCTTATTTCTCTCTCATCTTTTTAGAAATAAAATTACACGGATTGTTTTTTTACTTATCCGTGCAAGCCTATCCAGCCCAAAAGGATTTGTGGGCCGTTTGGAAAATAGATTTTATTCCGGTGGGCCACACGGGCCACACTGTGTGTGTGTATATATATATATATATATATATATATAGGATAGGGCATACCTGCCAACCATCTCATTATGAATCGTAACATTTTTAATACCCGCCTTTTTTTTTTTCACACCAGTCTGTTTTTTTTTTTTTTTTTTTTTTTTATGTGTGTGTGTGTGTGTGTGTATGTGTGATTTTATTCTTTTTTAATCGTAACTATATTTAGGGAATTTACTTTAAAAATAAAGTGTTGTGGAAAAAGCGGTTTAATAATGTTACGATTATTAACACTGTTTTGTATTTTCTTTGTTATATTTTATATTGTATTTTATATTGTATTGGTTGTATTTTCACTGTCTCTCCCGGTTTCCGAAATTTTTTTAAAAGAATTAAATAAGCATGTAAGCATGGACCTTGTAGTTTTATTGAATAAGTCAATAAATACTATTTTTGACTACAATTGAATAATATTTTTATTTACACGTCTAGTAGTCCTTACGAATGTGATAAAACATCCACTCTTACGAAGTGGAACTTGCATAGTTGGCATATCCTAGTCAATAACTTTTCCATGTAACTCCGCCCTTTAAAACAGCAAACATAAATCTACGTTGCTCGTCTTAGGCAATCACAACGTAAAGACGTAGATTGACGTGGCCCGTTAGTTAAGCGTTACTGAGATGGTTGGCAAGTATCATGTAGGGTAGTCAAAGTTATAAATTGAAAACTGTCTAACTTTAAAATTATTGGTCAGAATGATTTACTTGATATTTTAATAAAATAATCGTAAAAGGCGACGGATTTATTTATTTATTTATTTGTTGGTGGGAGGGTGAAGGGAAAAAATAATTCTAAAATGCACCGATAGATAGCGTTGTCAGGGTAAGATGTTTAGAGCGAAAACAGCGATAATGACAATAGAAAAAAAGGAGTTCCATGAAACAGATACCTTACGGATGATTAACGGCACATTTTGGAACTATTTCTTTTCTTTCACCAAACAAAATTTCACGAATGCTCTGGTAAAATATTAAGTCATCTTCACTGGTAGTTTTAAAGTAACAGAATTTTGAAGTCGTAACTTTAATTGTAATCACCCTGTATATATATATATATATATCAGGCCCGAAATAATCCGTTCGCATGGCAATTAAAAAAAAAAAAAAAAGAGAAAGAGAGAGAGAGAAAATGAATAAATAAATTAATTGGCGAATTAAATTAATTAAACAACTTACCATTTTCTCCCTTCCCGTGACAATCATAAGAATGGACATCATTAATTACCCACTTAAAAATTGCGTAATTCTGCAATAAATCATAAATTAAATCAAATATCGGCAAACCGAATAATGGGACATCATTAATTACTAGGGATGTGCGTTTTCCGGAAAATTTATCTAAAATATTCCGGAAAATTTTCACTCTCTAAATTAAAAAGGTTTTGTAAAATAAAACTAAATACATTAAAAGCTACAAGTAAGCAGTAAACAAAACTATTCAAATAAAAGTATGAATAATTATTCAATTCAAAAAAAAAAAATTAATAAACAAAATAGAGAAATTATGATTTAATGGTTTATTAAACCTGTATAAAGCTAGAAAGTTATAATTTTTAATACCAATTTTGCATGCATAATGGTTGAATAATCTATATAAAAAAAGTAACGTTCTGCAGCTGTCAGAGACCCTCACATATCACTGCCAACAGCTGAACCCCATTTTATTATATAGGGAAAAATTTTATGAGAATTAATGATTTTTTTTTTTTTTTTAATTATTCTGT
This sequence comes from Salticus scenicus, assembly GCA_963930645.1. Classification (NCBI taxonomy): domain Eukaryota; kingdom Metazoa; phylum Arthropoda; class Arachnida; order Araneae; family Salticidae; genus Salticus; species Salticus scenicus. The sequence goes on from OZ005661.1 coordinate 210,085,495, forward strand.
TTTCAATATTAAAAAAAAAAAATAAAAAATAAAAAAAAATCTAGAAAAATTAAATATGCCTTTGTTTTTCCTAAAATTTATTTATTTAATTTTTAATACTTCATACTGAAGTTACACAGTGGAAAAAAATTATCAAAGTTCTTTTTTGCACATTATAATTTCAAAAAAAAAAAAAAAAAAAAAAAAAACCGTTTTTGAAACACAAGAACAACTTTAACAATTGTGAATTTTCTGAAAGTAAACAAAATTAAAAAAATAATAATAATAAAGGTAATTATCATAACGAATCTCTGTTTAGAATAACATGGGGTTTGGCTGCTAGTGGCAGAGAAATCATACGGTCGGCAGCAAAATTATTGAAGCACACATCCATATTTTTCTTTTCTTTTCTTTCTTTTATTTTCTATAGTTATTGTACAAGATAATTAGTAAGGTATGGCTCAAACCATGCAAGGGTTCATTTCATCAAAATTCTTTTGACTTTGACTTTTTTCGATTTGTTCTATTTCACCATTCTTTTATTAACTTCGATTCTTGTTTGTTTGTCCAGTACAAATCTAGCAACCGATTGTTAACTAACTTCCCGACTAGCTAGACATTCGAAATTTTTACGATTGATCAGAACACGGTGACAATACATTTTTTAACACTTTTAGACAACTGTTTGAGGTTCCTACTGCCTTCGGCAACGTTTATATGATTCGACAGAAAATTTATTTAACTAACTTCCCGACTAGCTAGACATTTGAAACTTTCAGAATAGTTCAGAACACGGTGAAAATGCATTTTTTAAATACTTTTATCCAACTGTTTCGGGTTCCTGCTGCCTTTGGAAGCATTACCAGTACAAAGCTTGTAATCAATTTTTAACTAACTTCCCGACTAGCTAGACATTTGAAACTTTCAGGATAGCTCAGAACATGGTGGCAATACATTTTTTTAATACTTTTAATCAATTGTTTCAGGCCCCTATTGCCTTCGGCAGCGTTTATATGATTCAACAGAAAATTTATTTAACTAATTTCCCAACTAGCTAGGCATTCGAAACTTTCAGAATAGTTCAGAATACCGTGAAAATGAATTTTTTAAATATTTTTAACCAAATGTTTCGGGTCCCTGCTGCCTTCGGCAGCGTTACCAGTACAAAGCTTGCAATCAATTTTTAACTAACTTCCCACCTAGCTAGAGCCTTTTGAAACTTTTATAATAGCTCAAAACATAATAACAATGAATTTTCTTAATACTTTTAGCCAATTGTTCCGGATTCATGCTGCCTTCGGTAACGTTTATATAATTCGAGAGAAAATTTAAAAACATGGTATATAAAAAGTTCTTTTTATCTTGTAATTATTTAAGCATAGTTTGCGAACACAAAATTATAATTTGTTAATGGTATTGGATAATGGATGTAATCTTCTATTCAAAAGAAAAAATTAATCTGGAAGTTTAAGATTATTATTATTATTATTATTATTATTATTATTTTATTTTTTATTATTATTTTTTTTTTTTAACTTTAAATGTAACACCCACTATGAAATTTTTCAAGTACAATTCAATTTCGGATATTTTAAGCAAATAAAAAAATATTGCTTTCTTTGAACTAAACCTCCAGTTACAAGATATGATGCGATTAATTTTATCTATTTGATTTCCCTAAATTTCAATCAAAATCTTGCTGTTTATTTATTTAGGCAATTAATTGTATTTCCTGTTGCTTGCATTAAAAAAAAAAAAAAACTTTTTTTTTCCCCCACATTAGAAATTAGTTTTAAAAAGTGATTAAAAAATATATAATTATGTTCTTATTTTAGATTTTTCTCAAAAATTTTCAACAATGCCAATTTTGTAATTAAAGAATTTTTTTTTTTTTTTTTTTTTTTTTTTTTAAAGCTTTGCTCTTTTTCTTTTTTTTTTTTTCTTTTTTTTTTTTTTTTTGATTGAATATTTAATGAAGATTATAACAATGCCCTAACTTTCTGAGTCAGTCTCAGAACCAGAGACAGTAAGGTGACTAAGTCAGAATTACTGCCTGAGTTTGAAAAATATTGGCGTATCATCATTTATCAAATGAATATTTTGAAAAATAGATATATATGCTCAGCACTCAGTAGTATAGTAGTGCATTAATTTATAAATATATTTCTTTTTTGTAATGTTGCCAAATGCTTTATAATTAGGTTCTTACAAACTTATTGAATGGACATTTAAAATTCTGATTAGCAAACACAGATCTCTTGTATTATAATAAATAACCTCATTCTCGAGCAAGTTGCTCAAAACATATATCTGGTAACTTTCTAAATGATGACTTTAATCAGAAACTTTTGTTTTTCCCACTGTATATAGCATTACTGTGACTAATATAAGAAAATTTAAATATATCATGCAAACGATTTACTAAAAAAAATTCTTTTCTTGTATGAAAAATTTTCCGGAAAAATATAGTAGAAAATTTTCTGGAAAATTTTCCACCCCACATCACTATTAATAGCCACCTAAAAATTGCGTATTTCTGCAATAAAACATAAATTAACTCAAATATCGGCAAAATATTCCGCATTTCATAAATAACCTCCTAAAAATATGACGTATCGTAAATGGGAAATGTACAAAAAACACAAATTTTATTAATATGTAGCAAAAAATAATTATTTATTTTTGAAATTAGCTTAAAAAAAAAATAAATAAATAAATAAAAAAAAATAAAAAAATGTAAATTTTATCGATTAGCGTTAAAATACTCCCATACTTCCTCATATATCAGTAGAAAAACAAAAACAAAATTAGTATGTGTCAGCTAATTAAAATAAAGATTTTACAAATGGAAATTGGTGCAATTTTAATCAGCGGATGCTGAGATATAGCCATGTGGAAAATCGAAGAATGGGTATATAGCAGCGCCATCTGTCGGTCGACATACACCCAAATTAAATTAATATTCGTTTTCATAATGGTTAACTGAGGTTTCAAGTTTAGCGCATTTTTATATCATAGTAGTTGAAATTCAGCCTTTCTGTTCAAGGGGTAAATAGCAGTACAATAAAATCACCTGTTTGCCGATATTCACCAAAATTGAAACAGCATAATGTTTTATAGTGGCCCCTAATATTCCAAGTTTTATGTAATTATATGCAATAGAATCTGGAATACAACCTTCCCGCATATGCAGAAAATGCAGCATAGCAGAGCCACTATTCGAAGGCTACATATCAAAATGAATCAGCATGTTTCATAATGGCCCTCTCACACATCAAGTTTTTTCGATTATACATAATAGAACCTTAGAAATAGCCTTAAATGGAAGAAATCAGAGTATAGCAGCGCCAACTGTTTATCAATTTGCAACAAAAGTTGATAAACACGAATTTATGTCAAAAAGTAATGATATATAAATTTATATGAAATTCTCTGCAGTAATTTCTCGGATTATAGCCTCCTAAACTAAATGCCTACCGCGTGGCTCGGAAACTTGGCAATAGTTCGAACATCAGTGATTTACTTTCTTCTATATTCAATAAAAGAAAATATTCGTTTTACAAAATTTTTCGATTTCGGTTTTCGAAGCATTTTTGCGTTTTGAGAGCCCCAGTACACGATTTCGCCATTTTAAGAAAATATCAGTCTTTGTGGTAAAATTCTGCGGCGATTGTAACCGAATGTTTTGGGGTATATTTTAACAGATGTGGTGGTACAAAAGTTGAGTTACAAACTTTAAGTGGACGTCGATAACAGCTTAAAGTATAAGGAATACATAGCAATACATGACCGTAAATATCCCGACCATACCATATTTGCCGGCATCCTAATTAATATTCTGTAGTAGTAGTATCGTTAGTCTCGCCTTCTTTTTCACACCAGTATTTTTTTTTTTTTTTTTTTTTTTTTTAGAATATTTTTCGTCTTACTCTATCGTAATTGATTTTAAAAAATTACTGGACAAATTTACTGGTGTGAGAAATCTCGTGAGACTAACAGCATTACGGAACATTAATTAGGATGTTTCCAGGTATGATAAACACCATATTAACCCTTTCAAGGAGCAGATATATTCTGGTATTTTTTAACGCTTTCCACCATGTGCTATACTATCAATTACTCATGTTAAGTCTATTTTTCTAGTTTTTGTAACTCCTCCTGCCTCGTAAAATTTACAAACATGTAGACATGTAGAATCCATCATTTCATAAAATCATACCCAATATTCTTATCAATACAATCAATGTTTTAAATGCACTGATTATAAACGCAATTATTACTGTATATATCTATTTATGCATTTATTTGCACGAAAAATGTTTGTTAAAAATTCAAACTTTTTTACCACGCCTACAACTGTTAAAAAAAAAAAAAAAAAAAAAAGTAAATAAATGAACACGCCTTTCTTAAATGTTTGAAATGACATTTGCGGACATTGATTCCTATGTAATTCTGAATTCTTATGTTTACCCTATCTCCTCTTAAAGTTTGCCACTGTATTTTAGGGGCACCCTGTTATACATGGTGATTCATTATTGCACTGATAAACTCAGGGGTAATCGAAAAGCACTTGTATGGAGCATAAATCAGTACACTGTTGCGTACTTGAGGTTTCGTAAGTTGTGCGAGAAAAAGAGGCGAAACTCACAAAAATTCAGGAGCTTTATTTACAGAAATTTCAAAAAAAAATACAGGTCTATAAACCAAGCATCAACTTCAATTCCACCAGTAAACACAGCTTAAATAACAGCAGTCAACAGCACATCCATGCTACAAACTGTATAGCAATAACACATAAAGCAAGACTCATTCATAGAGGCTCAGAACTCCTTCAATAGCAATGCAAGTGTTTGGCGAGACTCACGGAGACTGACTGGGATTTTGCGCGATGCAGCTCCTTGAATACCCCTCTAGCGAACCCAGACTGTTTTTGAAATTGCTAGTATCTCGTTAACCAATCACATTAGAGGGTCCATCTTTGGTATATCGATAATAAGGATTTTCTCGCCACAAGTCGCCAAAAAAGTCACCAAGGGAAAAAAGTCGGCAAATTTGCTATCAATTTCATTACCTGCCTTATTGGAACTTTTTAATGCGTTTTTAAGGGAAAATTGAGCTATTTAAACGCTAAAACAAACTAGAAATGCAGAAAATTAACATTTTATCAACTTATTAAGCCTCTTTGAAAGAATTCCAACAAAAATAAATAGAATTATTTACAAACTCGCAACAATATCAACCCTGTCCTATCTCGAACCGTTGCCAAGTTACAGCAAAATGAACGAAAAAGCTAAAAATCTTAATAAATCCTTCATTTCTGAAATTTCTAAGCAAGCTACATAAACATCAAGCACACGTTTAGAAAGAACAGAAATGTGCTACAAAATGACATCAATTGTTAAAGAATATCTGGATATAATGACGATTTCCAAGAGCAGAAAATGTGAAAAAAGGCAAAATTAAATGTACTCCCAAATATTTAACTATTAATTTCGGGAAAAATTTTCACGCTACAATTAATAAAATCTTCTGAAAATTAGTCTATACCAATAGCTTTCGAAGAAGCTTGCAACAAACCACAATGGTGGACTAGTGCAGGAGAAATTTGTCTTTTTTTTTTTTTTTTAATACACTATTCATTTTTACGTTCTTAAACAGTGAAACTTTCTTCCTCACGTTTTGAAACTACTTCTCTTAATAATTCACTTTTGATCATACTTATATGCTTAATTTGCAGTTTATTTATTACGTGAACAATAATTGTAAGAGTGTCTGCATCATAACAATATGATATGCATTTATTTATATTTTGATTAAAAGAATATTAATGCAGAAATTATTGTACTTAAACATAGGTGTAATTTATCCTTTAAAATACATAAAACACAGTATCAAAAGAACTAATTTTACAAGGCAACGAAAAAAAAAAAAAACGCTTCTTTATGCATACATAGCTTAATCGAGAATTTCCGATATTTTAATTTATTCCAAAGCATTTTTTGCCCCGCCTCTCTTTCATACTACTTTTTATAAGAGTAAATTTTTCCAAATTCTATCATTCACATTTGCCATCATCCTAATTAGTAAACAATCTGGACGATTATTAGTCTTTTTTTTTTTTAGTTCCCCATCATACTATAGGTATGGGGAACTTGGTAATCGTGAAAAATTTCGAACTCGGATTTTTGACTTTTTTATACATTTTCAGGTGCGAGAAATCCGAAAATGACAAAATTTGTATGGTGTCTGTTAGTGTGTTAGTCCGTTAGTCAGTTATTGTGGTAGTTTGTTAGACTGTGTACACGATATCTCACGAACATTATATATCACAGAGATGTCGGGCCAGTTTTAAAATATTATTTATGACACTGACAAAACCTATTCATTTGCAACTTTCGAATTAAAAAACTTCGTAAGTTATTAGAAATTTTCGATTTTCTTAACATGGGAGAATGGGAGAAAAATTCACTTAAACGTGCATTAAATGGAAACTTTTTACTGCAAAAATTTCAGACCGGTTTTAAAATATCAGTTTTGATGCTGGAATGAACATCAGTAACTATAAATATGCTATTTTGAAAATTTCGCAAGTTATTGGAAATGTACGAATTTCGTAACAAAGCAGTATAGGGCAAATTTTCACATAAACGTAAATTTTTAGAGATATTTTCATCGTAAAGATGTCAGACAAATTTAAAATATTATTTAGAACACTGGCATGAATATTAATGACTATGAATTTTCCAATATAAAAATTTCGTAAGTTATTGGAAACTTACGAATTTCTTAACAGGGCAGAATAGAGCAAAATTTCACATAAACGTCAATCTTGAGGGATATTTTCATCGTAAAGATGTCAAACCACTTTTTAAATATTATTTTTGATACTAGCATGAATATCATAGACAATGATCTTTCCAATTAAAAAAATTCGCAAGTTCTTTGGAATTTACGATTTACTTAAAATATCAGAATAAGGCAAAATTGAACATAAACTTCCATTTTGAGGATCATAAATACATTAGACAACTTCAAAAATACATTTATGATATTTGTTTGAACATGATTGAATACAAATATTCTAATACAAAAATTTCGTAAATTATTCGTAAATTTTACGATTTTATCAACATAGCCAAATTGTAAATTTTTCATATAAATCTGAATTTTGAGGTTTATTGCTTTGGAAACAGTAGCATGAAAACTAAACAACGGAATTGACCCTGATAAAATAAATTAATAGATTAAAATAAGATAAATATATCGAAGTGAACGGTGGATAGCCTATTAGGCGGGGATTTCATTCTGTCACTGTATCAAGCTTTCGTCAAATTCATTTCTTTTAACATGATTACAATATGTCTCGCACTAGAAATTTATTAGAAAATAAATATGATGGGGAACTGAGCAGAGGCCACCTATGCTAACTAGTTTTTATTTTTCTTCCTCAAACCATTTTTTTTATTTTTAGGCGGGGGGGGGGTACTTTTCTTCTATTTATTCGTAAATACATTTAAATAAAGAGAGCAATTAAAGAGAATTTCTATAAAAATTAAGTGGTGTTGAAAAAGAGGCAGGTGCCAACTATACTCCGGATTAGGTTTGCAGCTGAGATCAGTTATAGGTTGGAAGAAATTGGTTGTAAAGTTAAAGTCGTTTGAAATAAAGGTGGGACGAAAAATGTTCCAGAATAAAATAAAATATTGGCATATATGCTTAATCCTTGGTATAAGGAGTGGAGTACATAACTATCAGTTCATTTTAATAATTTATTTTGTTTACCACGGAGTAATATTACTACGTGTAGTTTACGTAGCATTGTAAACGTGACGCATTTTACATGGGCGCTTTACGCATTTTGAGGAATAACTTTCTCCCATGATTAATTACAATAATTTCTGTATTATCACTTTCGCAACCGCTGACGTGGATTCACGTCATTTGGAAACGGCAGTGGGCGTTTCTTTTGCGTTTTCAAAGTTACCATATTTCTGAAGGATATTCCTGATATTCATATTTGAACAAGCAAAATACTATAGATACAAAAACTTTAATTAGAAGGAATATAATTATCATGTATATTCATTTGTAGCATAAATATGGATACAGAAAACCTTGTTCTGAAGTAACGTATCTTAAAAGAATAACGCCCACAGGCGGATTTACTATACTATCAGAGAGACAAAAACATGCGACCACTTTCCGGACCACATGCTTCTGTCTCTTTGACAGTAAGGCCCGCCTGTGGGCGTTATCCTCCCAAGTTTCAACATTACAGGAAAAAAAATTCTGTATTCACATTTATATAATAAATGGATATAAATAATAATTATACTCTTTTAAATCAAAGTGTTTGTATCCAAATATGAATATTAGATATATTCTTAAGAAATAAATAACATATAAACTGAGAAAGAAACGCCCACTGTCAGAGTTACAGATTTTCAAATGACGTTAATCTATGTGAGCGGTCGCGAAAGGGTTAAAATTTTTTTAATCAAAATCAAATAAATATATATCATATTCTTTCGATGCAGATACTCATGCAATTATTGCCTATTTAATAAATAAACGGTAAATTAATCATATAAATATGATCAAAAGTGAATCACAAAGATGATTTGGTAAGATAAGTTTCAAAACTAGATGGGCGGGGTCTCGCTTTTTGGAAACGTACAAATGAATGGTGTATAAAAAATAAACAGCCATATTTCTCCTGCAATAGTCAACCAATGTGGTCCGTTGTAAGGTTATTCGATAACTATTGGATTTGGCCGATATTCAGAAGATTTTATTAATTGTAGCTTAAACGGTTTTTGCGAAATTATTGGTTAAATATTTGGGCGTATATTTTGTTTTAATGTTTTTTCACTGTTTCTGCGTTTGTAACTCTTCGTTATATCTAGCTATTAGAACACAATTGATGTCATTTTGTTGCACTTTTTCTGCTCTTTATAAATATGTTGTTGTTTGTGTAGCATGCTTAGAAACTACAAATATGAAAGATTTTTTTTAAGATTTTTAGTTTTTTCGTTCTTTTCGCAGTAACTTTAAAACGATTTGAGATAGGTCAAAGTTGACGTGCTGATTTATGTCCCATATGAGCTTTTCTGTTATCCCTGGGCTAATCGGTACAATAAATTATCAACCTGTAACTATATATATACATATACGATATAAGAAATGAATACATACATTTAATCTTATAAATGAAAACTACGCTCTTTGTTTTTATAATTTTATGTATATCGCGCATGTTAAAGATTTAACAAACTACTTTAATCTAAAACTAGATATCCTGTATTCGAGCTTTTTTTCAATCAACACCGTGAAATATTTTCAAAGTAAATGAAATGAATTTAATACATAGATTATATCGTAACGATTTTTCGCACTAGCTTCGCGTTCTCGTCATAATCGCTTGCGTCTGTGTCCGCATAGACAGCAGGCGAAAGTGTGGTTATTAACTCCAAATCCAAAGTGAGCGTACTTACTATGTTGTGGGTAAGTCATATTGGAGGTTCATGAACTATTCAGGCTAAAATTGCGCTTGCTCCAATAGAATTTGTTTACTCGTTCGATGCTCCATATTTTAAATTAAAATAGAACTGTTGTGAACGAATGCACATCTAAACGAAGATATTCATGTATTTTTAGAATATTCATATTTCGTATGTTTTCCCGTATTTTAAGATAAGTAATATATTTTAAATCAATTCTTAAAAATTATTTTTTGAATACTTCTTACAATTTATAAAATTATTGAAATCTTAATCTCTTGAATTTTCATATTACGGATCAAGAGATAATCTATGGAATTTTGAATTCGGTTGTTTGGTTTGTTATGAGGTTAGAAAAAGTTAGTTTTTATTATATTTGTTCATTCCTAAATGTTATTTTATCATACCTAAATGTTATTTTAGTTACAGATTTGATTATAAAGCGATTACAAATATATTTTGTTTAGAAGATAAAATTTTTGCGAATGGTTTCGTCTGCGTCTGATTGATTTTATGGAACATGACATAATGCTTTTTTTAATAAAAGAGATAATGATAAAGTCATCTTTTATAAACGATTTCTTTTCCAAAATTAAAATTCTTTTTACCAAAATTTTAATTTTGAAAATATCACACGTTAACATTTTCTTCTTCAATTACTAATACGTGAATTTTTTCGTATTTAAAAAATTATATTTTACATTAATTAATTATAACTGTAATTGAACACTATAGATGTGATTATTTACTTGAAGTTATTAGCGTGCATTTGACTTTAAATACAAAATATGTTAGATGTTAACTAATAATAATGTGATTGTTTATTCTCTAACATCTAACATATTTTATATTTAAAGTCAAATGTACGCTAATAATTCCATCTGTAATGTTCATTTACTGCTAAAATTAATTCTTGTTTATATTAATACCAATAGAGATAACATTTCTAAAGAAAGCACAATGGGGCGGGTTTTTCACAGCTTTTATTTGAGTACCGCAGCCACTGCTCGAGGAGAAGTGCTAACATCCAGTTTACTTTGTGACATTTTTTAACATTATGTGAACGAGCTTAATCTGTAAATATTAACACTGTCTGCTCTATAGATATAGTAATAATATATAGATTGATCATTGGGAAGAAATAAGTGACTCCTTTTCACTTGGAAAAAGATGGCGAATTTACAAAAATATGGCCGTCTTTCCCCCGAGTGAATACACACGGAAATACACATGAATATTTCAGCAAAGGAGATTAATGAATAATTTATTTACTAAAGGTGAATGATAAACTCCAGATACAATTTCAAATTCATTTTTCTTTTTTTTTCAATACCACTTAATGTCTGATTCCAAAGCTTTTCTTTCGGCATCAAAAATCTCTGCACGATAACATGGAGATGATAGATATATATATATTACTATATCTAAGGTCTGCTAGAGCCAGAATAACCGGCGGTAGCCTGACCCCTTGAATGTGTGACTAGCGTCTACCACAAGCCCTTGCAGCATCAAAGATCGGAAAATATTCTTGACATTCTTTCTGTGTATCTCGTCACCGATTTGCTTACGTCATGGAATATTTACATCACGGTATTAGAGCCCCTTAAATAAAATATACAGGCCAGCGCAACACTGCCATTTTGTTGTCCCGGATGAGGGCAGCATTCCTCTTCGCATCCTTATCGCTTAACTAGCGATTTTAAGAAATTTTGATCTGAAGCTACGATCGGCCAAGACGAACAACACATTTATACACAGTACATTCTTGGTATGTTTTTTCATCCTCAAGATATTGTGTGGATGTATTGGGGATAAGATGTGTTGTCAGCACTATTTCTGTCTGTTTCAAATAGAAATAATAACTTTTTTTGGGGGAAAAAAATGAGCTTACTGTTTAAAAAGTAGAAAATCTTTATTTACTTACATACTTTTCTGCTATTTCTACCACATGCTATTCATTTAAAAAACGAACCTTTTTACGAACCAACGAAAAAAAAAAAAAAAAAAATCGCATTTACGACATGGAAACGAAACAACTTTAGCGAGCCCAGAAAATGTCGACAAAACTCAAACGCACAGTAATAAAAAATCTTCTTTAATTAATTTATGGTTATTAACATAAATATTTTAATTAAAATAGCACATTCTTTTATTTTTACATTTAAACATTTGAAAAACACAGAGAAAAATATAAGCAAATAAAAGTAAAATTATCTTATTCTTCTTAAATTATCTTCTGGAAATCTGAACATTTTATATTCTTTTCTTGAGTGATTATAGCAATTTATTATCACTAAACAATCTCTCATATGATAATTTACCGAGCTAAAATTATGAAAATGATTAAAAAGGTAATACAAGACGATATAAACTCCAAAGTACTACAAGACGATAGAAAGAATGGCTGTCGTTTGTTTATGTACGGAAAATACTGGGTACATGTGGCAGCCCTAAGACAACAAAATGGCTGATGCGCCAGCTGGTATATATCTGTACTGATAAGTATAAAGGATTTAAGTCCATATTCTTGATTTTTCAGGAGACGAAAAATAAAGTTAAATTAACTAAAAACTAATGAGCAGAATCGATTAGGTAAAAGGGATTATGTTGGTTTATACGCTTTATACCATTCAGTGATTGTCAATCTTCATTGAATAAAGGGAAAAATTGAATTAAATATTTTATACCAAAGATTAATGCTAAATTTCTGACTTGAGTCTTTTTTTACCAATGGTTTTTCTCAAAAACTAAATGACATGGATTTAAATCCTTTATACCAATCGATAGAGAATTTTTTTCTGAGTCAGACTATGTACTTAACTCTAAATCGACATATTTGGACATAAATCCTTTATACTTATGAGTACAGATATATAGGAGCCATACACGTTACCAATCACAGGGATGGAACACGGGCGCAGAATTCATACCACTATCAATGTAAGAAATTTTTCTACTTCTTGAATCAACGATATTATAGATAGAGAAATTTCTTAAACAGATTCTGGTATGAATTCTGCGCCCGTGTTCCATCCCTGCAATCAGCTTCAACTTTGCTATTTGCTCACTGTTTACGATAGTTTAGTAGAAAATATTTCGTTGGAGATGGAGAACGTGCAAAAATAGAGTGCATTTTGTTTTTTAATGTACTCTTTTTAATTAATATCTTTTCAATCAAAAAAGAAATAATAAAAAAAAAAAGTTGATGAAAGCATTTATCATCATCAGAAGTATAATTATTTAATTTTCTCGAAATATTTTGGTATCAATTTAGAACAACTTAGAAAATATAATTAGTTTAGAAGAAATTAGTTTTGCATTGTTAAATAATAATCATATTTTTATTATTAAGATGTGTTGTGTCAAGTCTTTATCAATCGCCTTCACATATAAAATAAAATACAAAATACAGATGAGATTTTAGATTGATGATTGAATTGAGTGCAAAATATTTGTGTTCAAATATGTAATTTTATTTAGTCCTTTAATACGCCTGTATCTAAAGATGATAGATAAAATTATTATTATTATCTTATAAACGCTATTATTTTTTTTTTTTTTAACTTCTTTTTATTGATGAATATGAAAATACTTAATATTTAAAGATGTTGAGCAAACAAAAAAAAAAAAAAAAAAAAAAAAAAGTATAGATTTACACATTACAGTAGGTTACTCAATAAATTGTAAAATGTTATTTTGATTCATAGTTTTTAACATTTTCAGTAGGAATTCTCAGTTCGATTTTAAAAGAGAAAAGAACATTTGTGGCGATAAATATTTTACTTTGTATAAATCCATAAAACCTGCAAAAAAAACGTTTACAAAGTTTTTTATGTAGTCATTATGAAAATAATTCCGATTATTTCAAGTCGAAAAGTAGTGTGGAGAACACTTTGGATTCCCAAAAGGACATCTGCCAGTGGTGCGAGACGAGCATGCACTAGCTACGAGAGAAAAAATAAAGTTAGTTTACGTTCTGACTTCAACGAGGAAGAAAGACAAACGGTAGCTATGAGCTAAGTAAATGTTCTCAAAAGCATGTTCATATTAATTGAGAAATATTACGATTTGGGATTATTCCCTTTACTGAATCTACGAATTATTGTATTATATGTATATAGCTTGCTAATTTAGCCATATAATTACACTATTTGTAAATATAAAGAATTCGAAAATGTAAGTAAGAGCCCTGTTTTCAGTGTTGTGCACGAACGCGTTCATGAGTTTAGCTCAAAAATTTTGAGTTGTGAGTTGGATTTTTAAATTATGAACTTGAGTTGAGCGTAGTTCGTTTTTTACACGAAGTTGAGCGTTAAAAAGCAATTCAGACTGAAACTCATATTGAATATTTCTGTCTGAAATATGAAAAGGAAAGTAGGAGAAAAAGGAAAGAAAAGAAAATAACTGCGCAAAATGGAACCCGGAAAAAAAGGGCATTTGGAAAAAAAAAAAAGGCACTGGTAAAAAGGGCACCAGAAAAAGGGGCACCCGGAAAAAAGAGCACTTTTGCAATTTGCAATTCGCAAAACCAATAAACATCAAATAATGAATTTAAAGCGGGATTTTTCATAATACATTTTTAGAAATTTCAATCAATTAAATTGGTACCACTTTTACTTAGTACATACTTGGGGAAAGGGGGGGGGGGTCTAGGAACAGATTGAAAGAGAATAATTGTTTTTATATCACTTTCTTATTGATTTTAATGAAACTTTGTCTAATAGTCACTTGCTGTTTAAGAAAAAATACAGTGTCACACATATTTCGGGGGCTGGAGGGGGGGGGGGAGAGGAAGTTTTTTCATATACAAGGATGGAACACGGGCGCAGAATTCATACCGGAATCCGTTTAAGAAATTTCTCTACCTATAATATCGTTGATTTAAGAAGTAGAAAATTTTCTTACATTGAGAGTGGTATGAATTCTGCGCCCGTGTTCCATCCCTGCATATATCATCGACCTAGGATCGAACCCAGCTCTTCCTGCCTGGCAGCTCTGAAGGCATTTGCACATATATTAATTTGCAATTTGAGTATAATATTATAGTGATATTTAATTACATTTAAAGTTTTATGGAAATTATGTTATCAAAATCAAAGAGTGGCAAAATCGCGTTCTGCATTTTACGAAATATTCATAAATTGCCTGTATTTTATGGAATGGCTTTTTTTTTTTTTTAATATTTACGATTTTGAAAATATTTTTTATAGATTCAGTAAATTTTTAGTTACGAGAAACGATAACCATATAATATAAATAACTTTTTGAAATACTTAAGGCAGCGTTTACTGGAATATTCATCATTTTTATAAAATTTTAGTTTTAGAAGCTATCTAAGATGAAAATCGTAATAAAAATTCCCCGCTTTCATATATTTGAATAGTTATTTCTTAAAACAAATAAAGAAATAAATAATAATTATTTGTTTAATAAAACAAACAAATAAATAAATAAGTAAGTAAAATTTCAAACCATATAAATATTATGGTCCGCATTATTAATACAGCATTTCCCTCCCGTTCTTGAGCTTTGTATGCCCTAACTAAAATATGAAGGAAAGGAATCTAGAATCAGTGATTCCAGTTTGGGGATTTTGCCCCATTTTGGGATGTTTGAGGCTTCTGGGAACACTTTTGGGGACCAAATGTTTGTGGGGACTTTTTTGGGGAATTCTAAAATTTATGGGGACAAATCTGGGGAGTTCTTCAACTTTCTGTCAATGTTGGCAACGTAATGATTTATCCCTACGACTAGAGACTTTCAATAGCTTTATTGTTATTTGGGGATTTTTTTCAAAAAGTGTGTTCATTTGCGGAAAAATCTGAGCTTAAATAGTTAGGGATTTTTTCGAAAAAAACCCTGATTTAGGGAAATTTGAAGACCTGTTTGGTGAAATAAATTTCGACCACCTGACATCACTGTCTAGAATCTACTTTCGTTCTTCTTGGTCAAGATGTTTTTAACATCACGCGGTTTTCCTAGAACTAAGGCGAATCCAATGTATTGAGAATTGTGACTGGTACACGCCAATTTGTTTGCATAAGGAAATCGTGCTGGAGATTTTTTGTGTGGACAGTTCTGGTACACAAAAGCAATTGCCTAAAGCCCTTTCTTTTTTCATTGATAAGAAGAATAGTTAATGGTTAAAATGAGCGTTGTCGCATGGGAATAAATATCACACAGAAGTCGTTTGCAACGATGTAGGTCTTGTATAAGATAAAAATAAACTTAATTTAATAATTTAATAGAAATAAAGATATAAGATAGTAGAAATAAAGTCATATATATATATTGAAAACCTTTTCAAACATTGCATTAGATGAAAACAAGCGTCACATGAAGTACTAGAAAAATTATGAATAAGTCCATGAAGCAATTAATAAATTTTATTGAAATGCTAAAAATTTTATGATGTTACATAATAATAATAATAATAATTGAAATTAATTTTTATTTTCCCCTATTTTCGGCTTTTACAATCAAATACATTTTTTTTTTTTTTTTTTTTTTTTTTTTTTTTTAATGATACTTGCGATATATATTGAATCTCAGGGTATTATGCATTTAGAATCGCTCAAATGCATTAATACATAACATTGAAACATATGTTATTTTTATTACCCGAGAAAGTACAGTGCAGCAATATAAAAAAGTGACTTATCATTCGTGTTAAATTATTTTTACTTTTCTATAAAGAAGTTAAAAAAAAAAAAAAAAAAAAAAAACAGCCTTTGTAGTTTTCTTTTTTTTTAAGTGACGACGCATTTAGAGAAATATCTAAAGTAGCCTACTTTGTGTAAGATAGAAGACAGTGCAGAATTTTTTATCCCTTCAATTGTTTCAAATTATGAGCAAGAAATATGACTAATATATACAAATTGTGATTGGGTTTAGTTTCGGTAAATCCAAAATACATAAAATTCATACATTTTAATATAGTGAAAACAAATTTCAGTGATAGGAATTAATTAAGTAAATTTCCTTTTCTTTTTATTGTTTAACTGTATGTGTGTGTATTTGCATATCGCTCAAAAGACGTGCATACTTAGTATTAAGTCATACTGACTGATTGAATTTTATTACAGCAATTTGTTTGAAAATACACAATAGAAGAATTTCTTCTTATCAAAATAGTTTTGTAAAATAATAAATAAACAAATAAGAGTATAATTCATAATTTCTATTAATTATTAAAACTTACATAGCTTTACTTGTCCGCGTATTGAAATTTTTTTCATTATCTAATGAAAATATATAAATGTGAAAATTATAATAACGCTTTGTAATAAAATATTACATCATCATAATTATTATTATTGTAATTACTAAAAGGAAATTTTGTGACAAATAATTATTAAATAGTTACTTATTTTTTCCCCCTTAATTCTGAGTCGTATTTATAAAAAAAATTCATATGAAACAGGCTGTGTTCTATATAAAATTTAATAGGATTATGTCTTTTTTAAAGAACAAAAAATGCAATCAATATTAATTTAATCATGTTTTTAATTTTACTATTTATAAAATAATAAAAAGTAACCATTGTATTATTTATCTCTGTGTTATGTTTTTAATTCGGCATGCTTATTACTTTCTCTTACTCGTGTATGGAAGAGAAGGTATTGTTTGGGCTAGAATTTTTGAGATTGAGTTTGATATATTTACGCATTTTTAGGTTCCCTAAAACCGACAAATAGGTTTTTAGCTGTTTGTTCCAAAGTATATGTGGGTGTCTATTATCAGTATAACTCAAGAACAAATATTAGCAAAAAGTTTAAACTCTGCATTCTAATTCTATTTAGTACGAAAATGTTACTTGGAAACTTGTACTGAAGTAGGACAAATGCGGTATGCACAAGGACATTAAAAATTAATCGAATACGTCTATGGGTGAAATTTCATTTAAGTACAGTTTAACATGTGTTTAGACTGCACTAATCAAAATAAAATAATTATCTTTAAAATGGATGGCTGAACCATAGATCTGCGATAATCTACATAAATAAAGAGAAGTATCTGTGTGTCTGCGCTCTGGTGCTCACACTACTGGTCACAGAGCTTCCAAATTTGGCATATAGGTACCTGGGACCCTGCAGGCATGCATCTCATCGAGATTTTTTCGAATTTCGAATTTGAATTTTTAAAATTATTGTTTTTTCGATTTTAATATTGGCTTTACGGTTTCATTTTTCATGAATTTATTCTTCGAATGTAATCGTCTGCGTATCTTAGCAACGGCTATTATGCAATTCATTTTTATTTACTAAATTCCTTTGAAGGAGATTTTCTTTTTTTTTTTCTCTTTTTATTATTATTATTATATTTATTGAAAATCAAATGGTAATGCAATCCGCGTTTGTAATGATCGATAGATGGCGCTCTCTGAACTGCAGTTGTTAGTAAATATATTAGCCACGTGGATTAATAATTGTTCTTTCTCCGCCATTACATCATGGAAAATCGATTGCATAATATGATGGTATGCAGTGGTGTGATAATTTCACCTTAGCCCACCAGAGGGCGAGCATTTCATTACAATCGCGGATAGAAATAAATTGTTACGTTTATGTATAAATTTTATACTATAGCAACTTTTTATTTTTCATTTCTTTAATTAATTCCTTTAAAAGAAAAATCTTTATTATTATTATTATTATTATTATTATTTATAATATTTATTGAGTGAAAAAAATGGTAGTTTATAGTAGAAAGGATAAACTGATTAAAATTCGTTTTTCATGTATTTAGTTCCTTTTAAAAGAAAATCCACTTTTTCATTTTATTTTATTGCACTGGTCGGAATCAAATCGTAATATAGTGTAAATAACGGGGGCTATAAAACACACGGTTCAAAAACTAAAATATATAATAGATGCTGAGATACAGTCATCTTTAAAATCGCAGTTCTTAAATAACAGAAAATCCAGAAGTCGTCGATAAATACCCAGATTGAAGTGCCGGGAATAACCTTTCTGTAGACAGTGAGAAACTGGACCCGATGCAGCACGGGTAGAAAAAAGAGCTGCCGTAGGCAACGGGTACCCGAAGAAGCGATAAAATAAATTTATCGATTTTTTCATTTTTAACATTTTTTTTTTTTTTTTTTAATGCAATATTAGTGATAAAATTGACTTCTTTCTTTTTGGATATTTAACGTTATACTACTTCTCTAATATGGAAATCGTCTGCATTATCATGGAAGATAATTTTTTTAAATAATAAACTTAATAAATTATTTTTACAGAGTGAATTTGTATAGAAAAATATAGAAGAAAGTCATGTGGTGACCACAACATACTAGTTTATTTAAGAAATCAGTTTAAAAAAAAAAAAAAAAAAAAAATGTAAATTTTCCTACTTCCGCAAATATTAGTAGGAAAAAAAATTATTATGTTGCAGTCATCACAAAGTTTTCTTCTATATCATACTGTAACACGGGTAACAGCGTCGCTAATTATCTAACGTGCAGAAACGTTTACTCGTAGCTAATCAAAATAAAGATTTTACATATGGAAATTGGTGCAATTTTAATCAGCCGATGCTGAGATATAGCCATGTGGAAGATCACAGAATGGGAAACTAGCAGCGCCATCTGTCGGTTGACAGACACCCAAATTAAATTAATATTCGTTTTCATAATGGTTAACTGAGGTATCAAGTTTAGCGCATTTTTATATCATAGTAGCTGAAATTTAACTTTTCTGCTCAGGGGGTAAATAGCAGTACAATAACATCACCTTTTGCCGGTATTCACCCAAATTGAAACAGCATAGTGTTTTATAGTGGCCATATTCCAAGTTTTGTGTAATTATATGCAATATAATCTGGAATATAACCTTTCCGTATATGCAGAAAATTGCAGCATAGCAGCGCCACTAATCGAATGCTACATATCAAAATGAATCAGCATGTTTCCTAATGGCCCTCTCACATATCAAGTTTTTTTCGATTATACATAATAGAACCTTAGATATAGCCTTAAATGGAAGAAATCACAGTATAGCAGCGCCAACTGTTTATCCATTTGCAACAAAAGTTGATAAACACTAATTTATGTCAAAAAGTAATGATATATAAATTTATATGAAATTCTCTGCAGTAGTTTCTCAGCTCATAGCCTCCTAAACTAAATGCCTACCGCGTGGCTCGGAAACTCGGCAACAGTTCAAGCGGTAGACATAACCACCTGGTTTCGGGACTTTTTTATTTGACTCCTCCAATAATTTTAAGAAGTGATATATGATATATATAAACGATGTTTCTTCGATTCTATTCGCCTTTCATGTATATTAAATCCAACTTTTAAAAATTTAGGTGCCTGTTGAATAAAAATGTCGCGCAATCTGTACCATGTGGCGTTGTGTAACCCCAAGTTAAAGAGCCACGCGGAAGGTCTAGTTTAGGAGGGTATACTCAGATACAATTGCCAGTACATTTTTGTCAGACACACACATAAAGATATTTTCTAAAAATAGTCAAACCGTGTTTTTAACTCAAAATGTGTAAATTAAAGATGAAAACTTTTATGAATCCAATACTTTTTTGTATTATATATAGAAGAAATTAATAACTAGTATAAGATTTCATCATTTGCTATAGAATTTTATTCAATTTCTTGACATCAGTGATTTTCTTTCTTCTATATTGAATAGAAGAAAATATTGTTTTCACAAAATCTTTCGATTTCAGTTTTCGAAGGATTTTTAAGTTTTGAGAGCCCCAGAACACGATTACGCCATTTTTAGAAAATATCTGTCTGTGTAGCAAAATTCTGTGGCAATTGTAACCGGATGTTTTGGGGTATGTTTAAAAAATGTGGGCGGTGCAAACGTTGAGTTACAAACTTTAAGTGGACGTCGATAACAGCTGAAAGTATAAGGGTTACATAGCAATACATGACCGTAAATATCCCGATATATAGCCTTTTTTTTACACCAGTATATTTTTTAGAGTATTTTTCTTCTTATTCAATCGTAATTAAATTAAAAAATATTACTGTACAAATTTACTGGTGTGAGAAATATGGTGAGACTAACAACATTACGGAATATTAATTATTATGTTTCCAAGTATGATAAACACCACATTAACCCTTTAAGGAGAAATTTCATTCTGGTATTTTTTAACACTTTCCACCATGTGCTAGTACTATCAACTACTCATGTGAAGTCTATTTTTCTAGTTTTTGTAACTCCTCCTGCCATGTAAAATTTAAAAACATGTAGACATGCAGAATCCCTCGCTTCCTAAAATAATACCCAATATTCTTATTAATACAATCAGTGTTTTAAATACACTGATTATAAACGCAAATAGTAATGCATATATCTATTTATTCATTCATTTGCACGAAAAATGCTTGTTAAAAATGTTGAAAATTCAAACTTAAAAACCACGCCCATAACTGTCAAAAAAAAAAAAAAAAAAAAAAAAACTAAATAAATGGACACGCAAAGGTTTGAGATTACATTTTCGGACATCGATTCCTATTTAATTCTGAATTCTTATGTTTGCCCTATCTCCTCTTAAAGTTTGCCACTGTATTATTGGGGCACCCTATTATACATGGTAATTCATTATTGCACTGATAAACTCAGGGGTAATCGAAAAGCACGTATGCAGCATAAAGCAGTATATTGTTGCGTACTTTGGGGTTCGTAAGTTGTCCGAGATTAAGAGGCGAAACTTGCAAAATTCAGGAGTTTTATTTCCAGAAATTTTCAGAAAAATACAGGTCTATAAATCAAGTATCAACTTTAATTCCACCAGTGGACACAGCTTAAATAACAGCAGTCAACAGAAAATCCACAGTACAAACTGTATAGCAATAGCACATAAAGCAAGACTAATTGAAAGAGGCTCAGAACTCCTTCAATAGCAATGCAAGCGTTTGCCGAAACTCACTGAGACTGACTGGGATTTTGCGCGATGAAGCTCCTTGGATACCCCTCTATCGAACCCAGAATGTTCCGGAAATTCCTAGTATCTCGTTAACCAATCACATCAGAGCGTCCATCTTTGGTATATCGATGATAAGGATTTTCTCGCCAAAAAAGTCACCAAGGTAAAAACTCGCCAAATTTGCTATCAAATTCATTACCTGCCTTATTGGAGCTTTTTAATGAGTTTTTAAGGGAAAATTGAGCTATTTTAACGCTAAAACAAACTAGAAATGCAGAAAATTAACATTTTATCAACTTTTTAAGCCTCTTCGAAATATTTTCAACAAAGATAAATAGAATTATTAACAAACTCGCAACAATATCAACCCTGTCCTATCTCAAACAGTTGTCAAGTTACTGCAAAATGAACGGAAAAGCTAAAAATCTTAATAAATCCTTCATTTCTGAAGTTTCTAAGCAAGCTACACAAACATCAAGCACACATTTAGAAAGAGCCGAAAAAGTGCTACAAAATGACATCAATTGTTTTAGAATATCTGGATATAATAACGATTTACAAGCGCAGAAACAGTGAAAAAAGGCAAAATTAAATATACTCTCCAATATTTAACCATTAATTTCGAGAAATACTTTCAAGATACAATTAAGAAAATCTTTTGAAAATTGGCCTATTCCAATAGCGTTCGAAAAGCTTACAACAAACCACAATGGTGGACTAATGCAGGAGAAATTTGGCTTTTTTTTTTTTTTTTTTTTTTTCCCTTTTCACACCATTCATTTTTACGTTCTCAAAAAGTGAAACTTTCTCCTTCATATTTTGAGACTACACCTCTCAGTAATTCACTTTTGATCATACTTATATGCTTAATTTGCAGTTTATTTATTACCTGAAAAATATTTGTATGAGTAACAATATGATATGCATTTATTTGTATTTTGATTAAAAGAACGTTAATACAGAAATTATTGTAGTTGAACATGGGTGTAGTTTATATTTTAAAATACGTAAAACACAGTATCAAAAGAACTAATTTTACAAGGCAACGAAAAAAAAAAGAAAACCTTTATGCATACATAGCTTAATCAAGAATTCCCAGTATTTTAATTTATTCCGAAGCACTTTTAGTTCCGCCTCTATTTCATACTACTTTTTACAATAGTAAATTTTTTCATATTCTATCATACACACATTTGCCATCATCCTAATTAGTAATCAATCCGGATGATTATTAGACTTTTTTTTTTCTTCTTCTTCTTCCTCAAACTTTTTTTTTTTTTTTTTTTTTTTTTTTTTTTGTAAGAGTACTTTTCTACTATTTGCCCGTAAATACTTTTAATGAAGAGAGCAATTAAAGAGTATTTCTTTAAAAATTAAGTGGTGTTGAAAAAGGGGCGGGTACTCTGGATTAGGTTTGCAGCTAAGATCAGTTATATGTTGGGAGAAATTGGTTCTAAAGATAAAGTCGTTTTAAATAAAGGTGGAACTAAAAATTTTCCGGAAAAAAATAAATATTGGCATCTATGCGTAATCCTAGGCATAAGGCGTGGAGTACATAGCAATCAATTCATTTTGACAATTTATTTTGCTTACATAGCATTGTAAACGTGACGCATCTTATGTGGGCGCTTTACGCATTTTGAAGAAAAACTTTATCTCATGTTTAAATACAATAACAGAGCTGCCAACCTAATCCGGAAAATTGTTAGTACCGCCCCTTTTTCTACACCACTTAATTTTTAGAGTAATTGTTTTCTTTATTCATCGGAAATATATTTGAAGAGTATTTATTACTCTAAAAATTAAGTGGTGTAGAAAAAGGGGCGGTACTAACAATTTGCCGGATTTGGTTGACAGCTCTGCAATAATTTCTGTATTATCACTTTCGCGACCGCTGACGTAGATTCACGTCATTTGGAAATCTGTAACTACGCCATCGGGCTTTTGCGATTTAAAAGTTACTATATTTCTTAAGGATATTCCTGATATTAATATTTGAACAAAGAAAACACTATGGATACAAATACTTTAATTAGAAGGACTATGATTATGATGTATATTCATTTGTAACATAAATATGAATACAGAAAACCTCGTTCTGAAATAACGTACCTTAAAAGAATAACGCCCACAGGCGGAATTTACTATCAGAGAAACAAAAACATGGGACCACATGCTTCTGTCTCTTTGACAGTAAGGCCCGCCTGTGGGCGATATCCTCTCAAGTTTCAACATTTCAGGAAAAAAATTTCTGTATTCACATTTATATTATAAATGGATATACATCATAACTATACTCTTTTAAATCAAAGTGTTTGTATCCGTAGTATATAGATTGTACAAATATGAATATTAGATATATTCTTAAGAAATAAATAACATATAAACTGCGAAAGAAACGCCCACTGGCGGATTTTCAAATGACGTTAATGTATATCATCGGTTGCGAAAGGGTTAAAATGTTTTTAATCAAAATCAAATAAATATACATCATATTTATTTGATGCAGATACTCATACAATTATTGCCTATTTAATAAATAAACGGTAAATTAACCATATAATAAATATGATCAAAAGTGAATCACTAAGAAGAGTTGGTAAGAGAAGTTTCAAAACGTGATGGGCGGGGTCTCGCTTTTTGGAAACGTACAAATGAATGGTGTATAAAAAATAAATAGCTATATTTCTCCTGCACTAGTCAACCAATGTCGTCCGTTGTAAGGTTATTCGAAAACTGTTGCATTTGGCCGATATTCAGAAGATTTTATTAATTGTAGCTTAAACGGTTTTTGCGAAATTATTGGATAAATATTTGGGCGTATATTTTGTTTTAATTTTTTTCACTGTTTCTGCGTTTGTAACTCTTCGTTATATCTAGCTATTAGAACACAATTGATGTCATTTTGTTGCACTTTTTCTGCTCTTTATAAATATGTTGTTGTTTGTGTAGCATGCTTAGAAACTTCAAATATGAAAGATTTTTTTAAGATTTTTAGATTTTTCGTTCTTTTTGCAGTAACTTGAAAACAATTTGAGATAGGTCAAAGTTATTGTACTGATTTATGTCCCAAATAGCTCTTCTATTATCCCTGGGCTAATCGGTACAATAAATTTTCAACCTGTAACTATATATATACATATACGAAATAAGAAACGAATACATGTATTTAATATTATAAATGAAATCTACGCTTTTTGTTTTTATAATTTTATGTATATCGCGCATGTTAAAGTTTTAACAAACTCAGGGATGGAACACGGGCGCAACATTCATACCACTATCAATGTAAGAAAATTTTTTGCTTCTTAAATCAACGATATTATAGGTAGAGAAATTTCTTAAACATATTCCGGTGTGGATTCTGCGCCCGTGTTCCATCCCTGCAAACTACTTAATCTAAAACTAGATATCCTGTATTGGAGCTTTTTTTTCAATCAACACCGTGAAATATTTATAATTTAAATGTAATGAATTTAACACATAGATGAAATATTACGGTTGTAAACTAGGTTCTTGTTCTCGTTAGAACCGCTTGCGTCTGTGACTCCATGGACAGCAGGCGGAAAAGTGTTTTTCAAGACCAAATGAGCGTCAGCGTACTTGCTATGCCGTGTTCAAGCGGGGCCATCGCGAGGATGCTCAGAGCAGTTTTAAAGGGCCTGTTCCTGACCGGTTTTTTACTGCCGATGACGTCAACAATGTGATCTGACTTGAAAGAAGAAGGAAACTTCCTTTGCGTTTGCTTGTCTTATATTGTTTTTGATTATGTTATGTATACTTTTTCGTTAATACTTATTTTGATAAATGTTTTTTTGTGAATTTTAAACACAGTTTTCATTGGGAGAGAATTATGGGAAAGAAGTGTTGTGCTCCTCAGTGCAGATCAAATTATGATACTGAAAAAGAGTATATGTTGCTGTTTTTAAATGGAAGCTGAAAAAAAAAACTAAAAATTTTAAGTGTAATAAGTTTGCACTCAGAAAAACACGGTGATTTTACGTTAAAAGATTTTATATATAATCTGTCTAATGAAGTTAAAGATGATGTAGAAGTTCCAGAAAATTTTTATGATGTTTTCAACAGTATAGGTGATATTGAAATCACAGATAAAGTTATGTCAGTTTCAATATTTATTGCAGGGTATATTACCTTTAAAGTATCAAACAAATTGAATTGCAAAGAATGTATTTCAACAATAGTGAAAGATAAAATTTTAGATGCAGATTGTTCTCCTGGTGTTTATGAATAGTTATTTTTATGTGATAGAGATAGGCTTAAATGGCCACAAGACATATTAATTTTCATGACTGTAAATTGTTTTCAAATTTTTAATAAGTTAATAAGCAGCAAACATGAAAATGATTTTTTAATGTTTTCCGAGCCCAAAAAACTAATTATGCAATTAACAGTTGAAAAAGCAGAAATATTAGGAATAGATTTTTCGAATAGATGCATTTGTGGAAATGATTTGTACTATATTATTAAGCAATGCTTACCTGCAATAGCAAATATTTTGTTGAATAACTATACGAAAATTAAAAATGACCGTAAAAATTTTAGTGGTGCAAAAAGGAATATTCAGTATTAACTAGTACATGGATTCTTATGCAGAACATTGATTCTATTTATCAATTATTTAATATTATTTTTAAGTATCATTTATTTTTTCGATTGTATTATATATTGTACTGTGTGTTGTATTATATGTTTTTTTATTTATTTATATGCATAGAGGTATTGTAACTAGGAACTAACTCCTCGCCTAGTCCTATGGGACAAAAAGAGGGCATGGGCAGGGCTAAAGGGGCAGGTCCTTTGGCACTCAACCATGAAATGAATAAAAGAAAATTTTAGAATTTTAAAGTTTTTCTTTTCTTTTTTCCTCATTATTATTATTTTATTTGACTAAAAGTGCCGTGTTAGAACCCTAATCGTGCTACTCGACCTAGCAATTCAGAATTTTCCCTGGTTTTCTCCGAAACACGCAAGGACCCCTTAAAGATCCTCCTTCCACGTAAATAATTGTCATCAATAGTGTAGAAACTTGTCGTCTGCACTAGAAAAGGTCACACACTGTCTGACTTAAAATTTCTAATGTAAAGTTTTATTATTAGTAGTAGTAATAGTATTGCAATAGCATTTTTTTATTTTTTTATTTATTATTATTATTATTATTATTTTCAAACTTCTACTTTGAACTTCAGATTTGGAAGGACAGAGGACAGTTTTCTGAATTTGTTAATTAATTGTTTACAAAATTTCCAATTTAAAAATAAAAAAGAAAGAAAGAAAATGCATGACGCTGAGAAAGCTGTTTAACTTAGATTCTAAATCTCTTTAACAAAAATTAAAAGCATGATAAAGTGTTACGTTCTAAAATAATTTGTTAGTATTTAGAGTAATCACAATAGTATTGACTTAAAATGTATGTTAATAATAATAACAAAGAATGACAGCTAAAAACCGTTACTCGGATGGTCTGATGTTATATCATTTTTACTTTATTTTATCAGCATTTAAGTACATTAAACTTTTCACTAAAAGTAAAAATTAAAACTATAGTTATATTTTATTATAATAAATGAATATTCATTTTAAATCATCTTTTATACTGAATGAATTTAAGTTCTAACGAGTTAGAAACACTGAAAAAGTAAGATGCCCGATGAAATTTTCTCTCTCCGGGCAGGTGGTCAGATTACTTGTGTGACGTCACTCAGACCTTGGAGCAGGCCCTTTAAAACCACTCTTAGCATCCTCGCGCTGGCCCCGGGTTAAGTCATTGGTCGATAGTGCTGGGCGATATTGTCATTTCTTAAATCGATATATCGTTCGTCTAAAATACCGATATAAGGATATATCGATATAATGCAGCGTTACCAATTGTAGGGTATAATCCCTACACGTAAGGACTTTTACTAGTTTTCTTTAGAATGTAGAGACGGTTTATAGTTAGTTGGTTGGGTTTAACGTCTCAGTAGTACAGCGTTATAATATAAAAAATTTGGTGTTAATTTGAACCAAAACTTGGTACTGAAATAGCTGCAACCACCTGATGGTTTAACTTTTTACCATGATTTGTTAATTTTAGATTAACCAAATATTAGTATTATGGGGAAAAAAAAGAAATCAAAATCAAAATTTGCCGAGACGGGGATTGAACTGAAGATCTTCTTGTCTCAAGTCAAACACTCTGACACGCTTTCTTGCCCACTTATTATATTTCGTTGATTTTTCATGAAAGGGATTTATTTTTCTAAGGTCTTATCTTAACCCATAAGTGAATTGTTGCTCAAAATTTGCGCCTATGTTTTCGACCACTCCTTTAATTTAATCTTGGTTTGGTTTCAATAGGAATTTTACTGATTTATACTTCCCTTGTGAGTGGATGCATGGTAGCTCTAATTTTGGTGAAACTTAAATTCAATCGCTGGAAGTAGAAAACTTAAAAATGAGGTTGAACCATATAATGGTATTGCTTATAACATTACTCCATATATAGTCGGAAGTAAAATTATTCGAGCGCTAACAATACTTTCTATATAAAAAATTTACGCTTAATACTGCTCTGTAAAATAAGTTCTTGGCAAGTCCGTCTAAGAAACAACCTTCTGATAAAGGTCTAATGCTTTAATACCAATTATTATAAAATTATTCATTATTTTTCACAGTTCAAAATTTATACATCACTATAATTAATATAGCGCAGTTTTGTTTTATCACAAATTATATTATATGGACTCGAAACGTGATATTTCGTGAGTAACATTCAGAACATTTAAAACACCTCAATTTATTATTATTATTTTAACTAATTGATAAATTCAGAATTTTATTATTTCGTACTACTTTGTAATGCATTAAAATATTTATATTCCTCACTTACATGCGAATAAATTGCAAAATGGCTAGTATCAGCAGAAAATTGCTAATTAAGAGGCTTCACGCATGTTATTAAATTTCTATAGTGCCTTGAATCTCCTAATAAATATAATTCTTAATTAAAATTTTCTAAAATATAATTCTTTTTAAAAAGTTTACGAAATTTACTTTTTTTATTGAAATTTTAAAATATTTACTTATTTTAGATTAAATTACATCAAATATTACAAAAGACAAAAAGACTTAAATTGCTAACTCAGTATAGGGAAATAAATTTGATAGAAAGAACAATTTGGTGCATTTGAAGGGGGGATTTCACAGCATTTAAAATTATTTTTAAATACTTATACTGTTCGAAATACCCATACCTTCGAGTACCCATACCCTTTAAATATGCATACCTTCCAAATAAATAAAAAATAGATATTAAAATAATCATATCTAAAATAACGCCGTTGTTTGAATTAATTTATTTTTGACAATATGACAATGTCGTATTCTGTACTAATATTAATGAATTTAATGAAGAAATATTATTAATTACATAAAATATTAATAAAGAATAGTTAATTCATTTATCTAATAAAAACTGGGATTTCTTATTTATAGGAACTGGCAAAAAATAGCAGAAGAAAATACTAATATTAATAAAATAAATCTCTTGTAATCAAACGAATTTTGAATGAATGAATAAAATCCCATTTCAAGTATCAGAAATCAGAATCGATTTTCAGTTTGCTTCTGCAGAAGCGTTAAAACCGCAATCATGGCTCGTCGAAAGAATGCATCTTTTAAACCGATATTCTCTTTTTCCCAGTGCGCCTGCGTAACACTAAATCGAAACGGCATTTCGAATAAATATTATTTGCTTGATTTTTTGCGGTTTCATTCATTCAGTCAAGATTTTTATGATTTAACTGTCTATGAGTGCGCATGCTTGACTAAATCGTTATCCCGTTGAATGAATATGAATAGCTATCTGGCATTATTACAGCATTGAATCGGTTTAGCTTGGAATCAGATTTTAACGTGCTTTGATGTTTCTGCGTCGATATTTTACGGAAGATGAAATTTTTAAATCGGATAAACGATATTAGCGTTAAATCGATATATTATTTTACATCGATATAAAGCCCAGTCCTATTGGTCGATGACAAAGTCACCTCATGTTGGAGGTACATGAATTATTCAGTCTAAAACTACGCTTGCTCGAATAGAATATGTTTACTCGCGCGATGCTCCATATTTAAAATTAAAATATAACTGTTTTGAACGAATGCACATCTAAACGAAGAAATTCATGTATTTTTAGAATATTCATATTTCGCATGTTTTCCTGTATTTTAAGATAAGTAATATATTTTAAATCAATTCTTAAAAATTATTTTTTGAATACTTCTTACAATTTATAAAATTATTGAAATCTTAATCTCTTGAATTTTCATTCATTACGGACAGGGCTGAAAGTGATTATCGTCATCGGCACCACTATTTTTATTTAGAAAATCTGAGTGTATTTTTAAACTAATACACTCCGATTAAATAGGATTGTGATTTTTGCTAAAAAATACCGGTGGAAGAGTTTCGTAAAAAGACGGGAAACTTTCACCCCTGATTACGGGTCAAAAATTACGGATCAAATACGGATTCCTAAATGTTATTTTATCATTCCTAAATGTTATTTTAGTTATAGGTTTGGTTATAAAGCGATTACAAATATATACAGAAAATATTCTTGACATTCGTTCTGCGCATCTCGTCACCGATTTGCTTACGTCATGGAATATTTACACCAAGCTATTAGAGCCCCTTAAATAAAATATATAGGCCAGCGCAACACCGTTATTTTGTTGTCTCGGATGAGGGCAGCATTCCTCTTGGCGTCTTTGTGGCTTAACTAGCGATTTTAAGAAATCGGCCTTCGATCGGCCAAGACGGTCAAGAGCAATAAGCAACGAGTAATATCCCTAACAACACATTTATACACAGTACATTCTTGGTATGTTTTTTCATCCTCAGGATATTGTGTGGATGTATTGGGGATACGATGTGTAGTTAGCACTATTTCTGTCTGTTTCAAATACAAATTATTACTCTTTGGAAAAATAAATAAATAAATAAATAAAAAATAGCTTACTCTTTAAAAGTGGAAAATCTTTATTTATTTACTTACTTTTTTCTATTTCTAGCACATACTATTCATTTAACAAAACAAACCTTTAAAAAAAAAAAAAAAAAAAAAAAAAAAAAAACGCAATTACGACATGGAAACGAAATAACTTTGGCGACCCCAGAAAATGTCGCCAAAACTTAAACACACAGTAATAAAAAATCTTCTTTAATTAATGTATTGTTATTAACATAAATATTATGATTAAAATAGCACTTCTTTTATTTTTACATTATAACATTTGAAAAACACAGAGAAAAATATAAGCAAATAAAAGTTAAATTATTTTATTCTTCCTAAATTATCTTATGGAAATCTGAACATTTTATGTTCTTTTCTTGATTGATTATAGCAATTTATTATCACTGAACAATCTCCCATATGATAATTTACCGAGCGAAAATTATGAAAATGATTAAAAAGATAATACAAGACGATATAAACTCCAAAGTACTACAAGACGATAGAAATAATGGCTGTCGTTTGTTTATGTGCGGGAAATACTGGGTACATGTGGCAACCCTAAGGCAACAAAATGGCTGATGCGCCAGCTGGTATATACAGGAGCCTTACACTGAACCAATCAGCTACAACTTTGCTGTTTGCTCACTGTTTACGATAGTTTAGCAGAAAATATTTCGTTGGAGATGGAGAACGTGCAAAAATAGAGAGCATTTTATTTTTTAATGTATTCTTTTTAATTAATATCGTTTCAATCAAATGAGAAATAATTAAAAAAAGTTGATGAAATCATTTATCATCATTAGAAGTATGATTATTTACTTTTTTCGAAATATTTTGGTATCAATTTAGAACAACTTAGAAAAATATAATTAGTTTAGAAGAAATTAGTTTTGCATTTGTTAAATAATAATCATATGTTTATTATTAAGATGTGTTGCGCCAAGTCTTTATCAATTACTTTCACATATAAAATAAAATACAAAAAACTGATGAGATACTAGATTGATGATTGAATTGAGTGCAAAATATTTGTGTGTTAGTCCTTTAATACGTTTGTCTCTAAAGATGTTAAAATTATTATTATTATCTTATAAACGCTATTTTTTTTAACTTCTTTTTATTGATGAATTTGAAAGTACTTAATATTTAAAGATGTTTAACAAAGAAAAAAAAGTATAGATTTACACATTACAGCAGGTTACTCAATAAATTGTAAAATATTATTTTGATTCATTGTTTTTAGCATTTTCAGTAGGAATCCTCAGTTCGATTTTAAAAGAGCAAAGCACATTTGTGGCGATGAATATTTTACTTTCTAAAAATCCATAAAACCTGCGAAAAAACGTTTACAAAGTTTTTTATGTAGTCATTATGAAAATAATTCAGATTACTTCTAGTCGAAAAGTAGGGTGGAGAACACTTTGGATTCCCAAAAGGACATCTGCCAGTGGTGCGAGACGCGCATGCACTCGCTACAAGAGAGAAAAAAAAAGTTAATTTACGTTCTGACTTCAACGAGAAAGAAAGACAAATGGTAGCTATGTGCTAAGTAGATGTTCTGAAAAGCATGTTCATATTAATATTACGATTTATTACGAAATATTACGATTTGGGATTATTCCCTTTACTGAATCTACGAATTATTGCATTATACGTTAATGTAGCCATGTAATTAACACTATTTGTAAATATAGAGAATTCGAAAATGTAAGTAAGAGCCCTGTTTTATTCGAGTTCCTGGCTCCCTGATTCTTAATTATTTTAAGTAATGTTTTATTAAAGTATTAAGAAATTTTTATTGTACGCAACAATTTTTTGGCGAACCAGCCAGCCAGGATTCCTAAAATACGAGATTTTAAAAGCTCTTCTTTAAGATAAAGGAAGTTTTTACGTTTTCATCAAAAGCTAAGAACAGAAAGTATTTGAGTCAAGCTTTGGAATCAAGTTTTGTTTTCGAATGAAAGCATGAAAGACCAGCTTACGATTCTCAAGTAAGCTCTCTCTCCCCTTTTTTAAAACATTGAATAAAAATATATTTCATTATCAGGGACCGGTTTACTTACTTGGAGGCCCAGGGCACTCATGTTCAACGGGCCCCTTTTCCTCGTACTTTAATTATTACAACAAACAAAACAAACGGCACATTTTTGATTCATGCATTAAAAATTCTCTTCACTTCATTTCACATTTTATTGGTAAGAGTATGGCTTAACTAGATCCGATGCTTATCTATCAGATCAATGTACATCACGCCTGTGTATCTGCTCTGCTGTGTGTGCCTCGGATTTAGTTAGCCATAGTAAGTTTGGAATGCAGTATCACTAGTATGCAGTTGTATTTGCGTTTAGCGAAAATATTGCAATTTTTTCGATGATCTGATAGTTTCCTTGAAAGATCATTCTGCCGATTTATAAAACAGGGCAGTAATACCTTCATCCTTTGACGAAAAAACAAAAAACAGCGGTCGTCATAACAAATTTGGAATTTTTTCCTTTTAATTGTTTTTTTAAATGTATGATGGAATTTCTTGGAGGCCCCCTCAGTGTGGGGGCCCAGGGCCCAGGGCACATGCCCCAAATGCCCTGCCTTAAATCAGGCACTGTTCATTATGATATTTATTTATGAATACAGTGTTACTCCAAATTATTGTTTTAAAATCATTATTAAGAGTTACATTATTAAAATAATAATACATAGCATCCGAATGTAGGGTGCCAGTTCACGTTCTTTTTATTAGTTAAGAAGATTTATTCACTTAAATTACTGAATAAATTATAAGGATATTATTATTATTATTATGAATATTATGTGAAGGTATTGGAAAAAAAAAAAAAAAAAAAAAAAAAAAGAAGTTTATTTAAGTCGAGATTTTACAACAATAAAATAAGATTAAAAGTAAAAGGACAATATAAAATTTTGTATTTTGTTAAAAATTGTTAACAAGAGTTAATTAAACATGGCAGAGCTGGAAAAGTTAAAAAGAAAAAGAGCAGTCATTAGAAGTTCAACTACGAAGTTTATAACTAATTGCGAGTAGTACATGGACTCAAATGAAATGGAAAATTCTGTTCTAAAAGAACATTTAGACCAATTAACAGTGAAATACGATAATCTAAATAATCTCGATGAACAGATACAAAATCGCATGAAAAATGAAGACGATTTAGAGTCAGAATTCGAAACTGCAGAAACTTACGCAGAGAAAATTATCTCAGTTAAACCAAAAATCACTTTAGTTTAAAAAAGAAAGAACAGCCCGAGTGCACAAATACTAATAAAGATGATATTATAGGCGAACAGTCATATTCTTTAATTTCTTGTTCACGTTCTAGAATAAAACTCCCTCGTCTTGTAATTGAAGAATTTGGCGGAAATCCCGCTAACTGACTCCCATTTTGGAGTCTATACAAGAATGCAATTCGCAATAACAGTCACCTAACAGACATAGATAAATTTAATTATATACATTCTTTGTTAACAGAACTGCTGATGCCATTAGAGGCTTTTCGTTATCCAGCGATAATTGTGAAACTGCTATTGAATTCCTAAAAACCGATTTGGTCGTAATGATATAATAATTAATGCACACATCGGAAAAATATTAAATTTGGAACTGGTAAAAAAAATCCAAATAACATATGTGCGCTGCGAAAGCTCTACGATAATATTACGATTCAAATTAGAAATCTCAGTTCTTTGAACGTAACATCAGGCACATACGGCACTCTGCTTACACCAACTTTACTTAAACTGATTCCGACTGAACTTAA
This sequence comes from Salticus scenicus, assembly GCA_963930645.1. NCBI lineage: Eukaryota > Metazoa > Arthropoda > Arachnida > Araneae > Salticidae > Salticus > Salticus scenicus. The sequence goes on from OZ005661.1 coordinate 210,119,664, forward strand.
TTTAACTTATCAAAGAAAAAGAAAAAGGTCTTGATAATTTTGACATAGATGAATTGTTTGACTTTTTAAAAGCTGAAATTGAGTGTTGTCAAACGGCGATACAAATACAAGAACTATCAACTCAAAATCCAACTGTCATAAAATAGAAACAAAGAAAAATTCCTGAATCTAAAACTTTACTCCCTACAGCGTATAAATTGATGAACACTAATGCAAATAATAAGGAAATCAATTCAAAATTTAAAAAGGTAGATATTGTGAGTGTTTTTTGCTATAAATCACATGCACAGGAGAGTTGTAATGAGGTCTCTAAGTTAAATTTAGAAGCCAGAAATAATATACTGAAAAAAAAATGGTTTGTTTTGTTTGTCTGAAGAAAAGTGACAGAGCAAACCAATGTAGATCAGGGCGTACATGTCTTATTTGTAAAAGACGAAACTACGCTATATTATGCCCGGATTAACCTAGAACAAATCAGATATTCTAGATAAAATTAATGATGGAGTAAAAATAAGTACATTATATAATCATGTACAGCTCTCTGATGTATTTCTTCAATTTTTAATTGTTAGACCGCACAATAATAAAAAGAAGTGCTCGTAAGAGCAGTTTTGGATTCGGGCAGTAGGAAATCTTATATATGTAGCGATATTATTGATGAAATGATGTATATCCCTATCAATGAAATAAACTTGCGTCAATCACTTTTTGGAGGTATTGAGACAAATGAAAATGTTTATAAAAATTATATAATTGAATTAAGCAGTACGGACAGATGTTATAAATGTAAATTTCATGCGCTGGCTCAAAAACGTATTTGTTCTGAAATTGGCAAAATCCCATCTGGTCCGTGGTTAAATGAACTTAAGAAGCATCGTAAATAAATATAAAGTGGATAAGGAAATAAAATTGTTAACAGGGGCTGATATTATGGTTAAATTGTTAACGGGAAAAATAGTAACCCTTAAATCAAATTTAACCGCTATACAGACTAAATTGGGATGGACTGTTCTCGGAAATTATTTTGGCACCAAGAGCTATACACCTAGTAATCATTCTCTCGTTATCTCTTCTCTTTTGGTTAAAAAGCAGTGTGTAAGCGATCTGTGGAAATTAGACGTATTGGGAATTAAAGATCCTGCACACCGTAAAACTAAGCTGGAGCTAGAAGAAGAGACTAACAAGTATTTTAAGGAGACTCTTCGGATAAATCCAGACGGCAGATACGAGGTAGTGTTACCATGGGTATCAGATAATTTTGTCTTACCTGACAATAAAAAACTTGCTAAATAAGTTTATTTAGTACGAAAAGAAAATTAGTGAATTCCGGGAAGTTAGAGGATTACAATGGGGATTTTGATAATTGGTTATCACTTGGCATAAAAGAGAAAGTAACAGAGACTAAATAAGAAAATGTTCATTATTTACCGCATACAGGGATGGAACACGGGCGCAGAATTCATACCGGAATCCGTTTAAGAAATTTCTCTACTTATAATATCGTTGATTTAAGAAGTAGAAAATTTTCTTACATCGATAGTGGTATGAATTCTGCGCCCGTGTTCCATCCCTGCGGCATAGAAACATATTAAGAGAGGGTAGTACTACGAGTTTACGGTCATTGTTTAATGAGAGTTCACATTCTCAGGGTTTTCCTTCATTGATTAATTGTTCGTCTAAGGGACCTAATTTGATAGAAATTATTCCGACAATACTAAATCGATTTCGTAAAAACTATGTGGTTATTACCTCAGATATAGAAAAGACGTTCTTACAGATTTCAATAAGAGAAAAATATCGCGACTTTTTACGTTTTCTGTGGTTTGGTACAGATAATTCGGAACAGATCGAGGAGTATCGGCATCAAAGGTTTGTTTTTGGTTTAACATGTAGTCCCTATTTATTAGCCGCTACCTTACAGTATCATTTATGTAAAGTACCCGAAAATTTAAGCAATACTGCAAAAATTCTTAAGACATCATTTTACGTTGATAATTGCGTAACTAGTTTGAACTCTGAGTTAGAAAGGAAAAAGTTTATAGGAGTCACAGATAACAATGTCTACAGGTAATTTTAATTTACGAGGGTGGAAATCTAATTTGCATAGTGTCACACCAGAGAAGTAATCGATTGCTGAAGAAAACTTATCCACCTTGGGTCTTACTTGGTGTACAGACATGATACTTTATCATGCAAAGTGTCGTCAATTGATGAGCCCAACAAACCAATTACGAAAAGTTTAATTTTAGCCGTTGCTAATCAAGTCTTTGATCCAGTTGGATTTACGGCTCCCATGACGTTGATTCCAAAGTTAGATTTGCAGGAAACATGGAATTTAAGACTTAAGTGGGACGAAATTCTTCCAGATGATTTAATACGAAAATTTATAACTTGTATCCAACAACTGAATTTACTATCAAAAGTAAGGATACCAAGATGACTTAATATCATTTCCACAGACGATTCATTAAGTTTGCATGTATTTTGTGACGCGAGTCAAAAATTTTTTACGAGTATTTTTACGAGTTTGTCCAGATGATCTCGTGACCGTCAATTTAATGCATGCTAGAAGCAGGGGAGCGCCTCTAAAGGCTCTAACAATACCGCGTTTAGAGCTCCTTGCTTGCTTGATCGGCGCTCGGTTGCTTTCGTCTGTGGTAGAAGATATGAAATTTCCCAGTATTCATATTCATTGTTGGACGGATTCTACTACTACTTTATGTTGGATCCAAAGAAATGAAAATTCGGGGATTTTTTCTTCCAAAAACTTGTACGTGAAATAATTTCCTTGACATCTCCCACCGTGTGGCGCCACGTTCCGGATGCACTTAACCCTGCCGATATAGCTTCTAAAGTATGTTCAGCAGAAAAATTGTCACAACTAAGATGGTGGCAGGGACTCGAACGGTTACGCAATAAAGAAGAGAGTTGACCAAATTCAGACGATTCTCCGGATGAGGATTTGGTTAACTCGGAAATACGAAAAACTGTAATAATTGTCTTAAATAAAAACGACGATAACAACGACTGGTATTACAAGTATTTTTCATCTATAAAAAAAAATTATTCGCATGATAGCATGGACATACAGATTTTATTTTAAGCTAAGAAAATCTGCAAGTGTCACCTCAAAAACCTCTGTAAACGAATGATAGATGATTTCCATACCACAATCGACAAAAAAGTTGGTTTTAAGCATATAAAAAAAAAATATTTTTTCATTCCATTTCATTTAAGGCAGCTTATCGATGTTAAACTACTGACCAGAAATTTCTACCATTGAATTCTCTTCAATGTCCCTATGCACGAAACTTTGCTTGATTTCAACGAGAAGTTTAGTGTAGCATCAGTAGTACAGATTTAGAATACCAAGATTGGACTTTTGACTTTTGCTGCTGTTTGTTTCTGAGATAGGTTGGAGACACACTCAGAGATCAACACATCTTTTAAGTTCGGTTTTGCTTCAGTAGAGAAAGAGTAGTAAAGTTATACTTTGTTAAAACGAAAAGGCTTAAATGTCATTATTTATAGGATCATTTTTGTTTAAAATTCGAAAGAAATAAATGATATTTTAATAAAATGAAAATATTTCAGTGTCAATAGTTATAAACTTTTTTAAAACAAAAAAAAATTTAAATAAAATTATATTTTAAACATGTCCTTTAAGCAAAATGAACGAAAAAGCTTGAAGCCTTAATAAATCTTTCATTTCTGAAGTTTCTAAGCAAGCTACAGCTACACAAACATCAAGCACAAATTTAGAAAGAGCAGAAAAAGTGCTACAAATTGACATCAGCAGATATAGAACATCTGGATATAATGACGAGTTAAAAGCACAGAAACAGTGAAAAAAGGCAAAATTAAATATACTCTCAAATATTTAACCATTAATTTCAGAAAATTTTTCAAGCTACAAATAATAAAATCTTCTGAAAATGGGCTTATTCCAATGGTTTACGAAAAAACTTACAACAAGCCACAGTGGTGGACTACTGCAGGAGAAATTTGGCTATTTATTTATTCAGGGATGGAACACGGGCGCAGAATTCATACCGGAATCCGTTTAAGAAATTTCTCTACCTATAATATCGTTGATTTAAGAAGTAGAGAAATTTCTTACATGGATAGTGGTATGAATTCTGCGCCCGTGTTCCATCCCTGATTTATTTTATTTTATATTTTTCTTTCTTTATACACCATTCATTTTTACGTTCTCATTTCCCCTTCACGTTTTAAAATTACTCCTCTTAGTAAATCACTTTTGATCATACTTATAATATATGCTTAATTTGCAGTTTATTTATTACATGAACAATAATTGTATGAAGATCTGCATCATAACAATATGATATGCATTTATTTGTGTTTTGATTAAAATAATGTTAATACAGAAATTATTGTAGTTAAACATGGGTGTAGTTTATCCTTTAAAATACGTAACACACAGTATCAGAAGAACTAATTTTACAAGGCAACGAAAAAAAAAAAAAAAAAAAAAAAAAAGCTTCGTTATGCATACAAAGCTTAATAAAAAATTTGAGATATTTTAACACTTTCGCGACCGTTGACGTAGATTCATGTCATTTGAAAATCTGTAACTCCTCCAGTGGGCGTTTCTTTTGCAATTTGTATGTCATTTATTTCTTTAAAATATACACAGTATTCATATTTGTACAACCAATATACTATGGATATAAATACTTTGATTAGAAAGAGTATAATTATAATGTATATCCATTTGTAATATGAAACTGAAAATTTTGTTCTGAAATATTGTAACTTGGAACAATAACCCCCGCAGGCGGATCTTTCTGTCAAAATGACAAACACATGCAGTCGCGAAAGTGTTAATTTATTCAAAAACCTTTTTAACCAAGCCTCTATTTCATGCTACTTTTTTAGGAGTAAATTTTTTCATATTTTATCATATAGATTTACGATCATCCTAATTAGTAATCCGGACGATTGTTAGTACACGCCTTTTTTTTTTTTTTTTTTCTTCTTTTCAAACTTTATTTTTTTATTTATTTTTTAAGAATATTTCTCTTCTATTTCATCCTAAATACATTTAAATAAAGACAGCAATTAAAATTACTAGTAAAATTAAGTGGTGTTGAAAAAGAAGCGGGTACTAACAAAACTTCCGATTAGTTTTGCAGCTAAGATGAGTGATATGTTGGAAGAAATTGGTACGAAAGTTAAGTGATTCGAAATAAAGGTGGGACTAAAAATGCTCCTTAATAAATTAAAATATTGGCATCTATGCTTAATCATGTACGTAACTATAAGTTCGTTTAATTAATTTGTTTTATTTGCATTGCTTTGTAAATGTGAGGTATCTTATATGGGCGCTTTACGCATTTTGAAGAATAAATTTTTATTAATTACAAAAATTCCTGTATTAACATTATTTTTATAAAAATGCAAACAAATGCATATCATATTGTTATGAAGCAAATACTCATACAATTATTGTCCATTTAATAAAGAAACTGTATATTAATCATATAAATATGATCAAAAGTGAATCACTAAGAATTTGTAAGAGGAGTTTCAAAACGTGATGGGCGGGGTTTCGCTTTTTGGAAACGTACAAATGAATGATGGATAAAAAATAAACTGCAATATTTCTCCTGCACTAGTCAACCAATGTGATTCGTTGTACGGTTATTCGAAAACTGTCGGAATCGGAACAGGCCAATATTGAGAAGATTTTATTAATTGTTGCTTGAACGGTGTTTACGAATTATTGGTTAAATATTTGGGCGTATATTTTATTTTGCATTTTTTTCGCTGTTGCTGCACTTGTAACTCGTCGTTATATTCGACGAGAACACAATTGATGTCATTTTGTTGCCTTTTTTTTTTTTTTTTTTTTTTTTTTTTTTTTTATATATATATATATATATATATATATATAAATATGTTCTTGTTGTTTCTGTAGCATGCTTAGAAACTTCAGAAATGAAAGATTTTTTTTTTAGTTTTCTCGTTCTTTTCGCAGTAACTTGAAAACGATTTGAAATAGATCAAGTTGGTTTACTGATTTCTGTCCCATATGAGCTCTTCTATTACCCCCCTGAACTAGTTGGTACAATATATTCTGAACCTGTAATTATATATATATATAAAAAATGAAAACTATGCATTTATGTATTATAATTTTATGTATATCGCGCATGTTAAAGTTTCAACAAACTACTTTAATCGCTAGATATCCTAAATATGAGTTTTTTTCTACCAACACCGTGAAATATTTTCAAAAAAAATTTAAGGAATTTAGCACATAGATGCATGTTTAATAATTATAACAGTAACTAGAATTCCTATACTCGCTTGCGTCTTTGTAGACAGCAGGCGAAGAAGCATTTGTTAAACTTGTGACAGTAAATTATTTAAGATTTTTGCACGTAAGAACCGATCTTGGCGAAAAATGTCTGATCTATTCTGGAGCCGAATTTCAAATTTCACCAAGGGGCCCCAAAACTGTTCCATTTCTTTAGCATGATTTCTTTCAATGTTATTTAAAATATTTTTTAACTAGTTAGGAGAAGGGAAATAATAAGCACCATAGTTCAATTTGAAAGATCTCCAAGCTAGAATACTGTTTATTTCAAATTGTTATTATATTACTCCAAAATAAAAATGGATAAAAAAGTTACTGTATATCACTGGCATCCTTAAACTACCGACTGTAACTCAATTATCTTGTTCTATTTTTACTTTCTCTTTCCCACAAGGTAGAGAAAGTATTGTTTTTGAGTCAAATTTTCGAAAGTGAGTTTTTGTTATATTTACACGTTTTGAGGTTCCCTGAATTTAAAAATAATGTTTTTAGCTGTTGGTCTGTCTGCTATCCACATATCTCGAAAAACAAATTATAGCAGAAAGTTCAAACTTGGTATTCTAACTGTGTATTATATTACTATGGATACTACATAAAACCTTTCTTTGAGATCAAGCAAATGGTTCGTGTACAGCGACACCGAAGAAAATTCAAATACATTACGTCTATGGGGGAAATTGCAGGTAAGTAGAATTTAACATCTACAGACTGCACAAAACCAAATGAAACGAATATATATTTTTTATATGCGTAAAAACATGTTTCACGTAGAATGTGATATAGAAATCATTCACAGTTCGTTTACAGGGCTACACAAAAAGAACGAGACTTATAATACGACAATACTTGTAAATTGATGAAAATGTACGTTAGGTTGTGCCGTGTGTTATTAATATAGCATTATATTTATGTGCACCATGTGATGTGTAGATAATTTTCAGAAGATATACAGGGATGCCAATATTTAAGCCGTAACATTCTTTTTACTTTCTCTTACCCATAATGTAGAGAAAGTATTGTTCTGGCGTCAAATTTTCGAAAGCGAGTTTTTGTTATATTTACACGTTCTGAGGTCCCCTAAATCCGAAAATAATATTTTTAGCGGTTGGTCTGTGTGTGTTTGTGTGTATAAAGTTGAGAATATATATAAAGAGAGAGAAAGAGATGGATAGATAAGTCGAAAAAAATATTAAATCTGTGCCCCCTCCGCCCTAGACTGTTTGTTTGGATCCGCCCTTTCTTTAAACTTGAGTTAGATTCAGAAATCAACCTTAAATTTGTACATTTGTTTTAAAATTGAGGTTATTATCATCGTATGATCAAACATAAATTTGTTTATGGTAATTAAAACAATTTTTATTTAAGAGTTCGCTTTTAGTTATTGGGACATACTTGCATTAATTTAAAAACATTAAAGTTTTAAATTCAAAAATTTCAGTAACGAAATTTTATTTAAATTTAAAACTGAAAATGTATGTAACATAAAAGCATATGCTCAAAATTCGATTTATTCCTTATTTCGAATAAAATGAATAAAAGTATTTTCTTTAAAATATAAAACAAAAATATCGAAACATTACACTCCAAATGCAAACAAGTAATACCTTTCTGGGACGATTGAAATACTTTCTTAGAAGCACTGATAATTGAGGGCGTATTCTCCCATACTGACAGTATATTCAATTGTAAGAAGGCTGGGAAGTAAAGAGCTAAACTAATGATAGTAAAATATAAATGATTTTTTCCTCTTGTCTTATGATTAGCGTTTGACTGATTTTAACGATCGAATGATTATCAAAGACATAAATGGAATGTTGGCATTTATGCATTCCTATCGATAATTCTAAGTTATAGTAATAACTCATATTTTATTGGCTTAAGAGGTTCATCATAGGCAAACTATGAAGTCTCCGCCCTTTTCTTTTCAGTATAATATTTGAATTGAAAAAAATTCGCCTTCATTGCTACCACTATTTTTAAACAATAATCTCTCTCTTTTTAATCATGGCGCATTAATATGAAAATATAGTAAACATTATGCTCTTTGTAGAAATTTTTGATTTCTGAAAACGGGCGGAGACTTCGAGCTATAATCATAGGTTAGGTTATCATTTGTATCATATATAACCATATCTGCCAACATCCTAATTAGCACTCCAGCCCCTCCCTTTTTTTCACACCAGTAAATTTGTACAGTAATATTCTTCAAATGCAATTTCGATTAGATAAGCAGAAAAATATTTTCAAAAAGGACTGGTGTGAAATAAAAGGCGGGGCTAAAAATGCTTCGAAATATTAACACTTTCGCGACCGCATGTTTTTGTCTCTCTAATAGTAAGTTCCGACTGTGGGCGTTATTCTTTTAAGATCAGTTGGTTTTTCCAGGAAAATTGATAGGCGTTCTGATTAGGTTGGTCAAGTTTTAAATAGTGGAAGAGGCACGGCAAAGGGCAGTTCTACCGATTTACCTGAAGTTTTTTGTTAACTATTTTCTAGGTATTTTAATGACAAATGTATTAGCTGACTACTAGAAGAAAAACTGATATGTATCTTGGTATGAGTCTTGTATTTTGAGTCAAATTTTAAGTTTCAGAAGTGACAGCCTCAAACGACGGCTCTGTAACTTTTGTAACCTATCCGTCACATGACTGACAGCTAGGCCAATTTTCTTCAGATTTTCTTATAGCGTATGTACCTGATTAACTTCGTGTGAGTCCCGAGGCACATGTACTTTCATGGGCCACTTCAACCCCAAAATGACAGAATTTTGCGTTTTATGATACACCTTTTGCCATTTTTTAGGGTCAAAAAAAGGCAAAATGGCATTTTTTTGGGCCAGGTTTAGAACCCTTTGTTATTCAGAGCCCAGGCACATGACCCGCATGCCTCTGCGTAAATGAGGTTCTGTATATATTAGTTCGTTGCAAGAGGAAAATTGATAGGAATCATGATTAGGTCGGTTTTACTTGTTCTGACTGCATCACTTCCAAAAACATTTTATAATATAATATAGAGGATAATACAAATTTTGTAGTTGTTAGGCACAACATTTCTTTTTTTTTTTTTTTTTTTCTTTGGAAAGAGAGAAAGATATTTTTTAAATTTTTATTCTAGATGTCATTTGTAGTTTTTATTCTACAGTAGAGAGTAGAAAAAAAGCATCGGAAAACTGTGTTAAATAATGAAAAACCGAGAACTTTTTATATACATACTTCCATAAACTACATACAAACCAACACTGCTAAAAATGTCTGTGCCAGGTTGAATCGAAATTTGGTACTACATCAGCTGCAATATGCTAGGTTGAATCAATATTTGGTCCAACAATAACTACCACCATGCAATGCGCAAAATTTCTACCACAGTTTGGTACTTTTTGTTTAAAAAAAAAAAAAAAAAAGCACCAAATCATGGTAAAAGTTTTTTCCATCTTAAGGTTGCAGCTTCCATAGTACCAAGTTTTGTTTGAATTAAGCACTAAATCATGGTAAAAACATTCCACCATCTTAAGGTTGTAGCTGATATAGTCTCAAGTTTTAGTTACACCAAGCACTCAATCATGGTAAAACATTTCACTATTTCATGGTTGTAAACACTATAGTTCCAAGTTTTGGTTAAACCAAGCATCAATCATGGTTATAGGTTTCGCCACCTTATGGTTCCAGCTATTGTGTTCCATGTTTTGATTCATCCTAGTACAAAATGTTTAACAGTTCGTGCTAATGTTACAGTTACATAGGGTCGAAATAATTAAACTCGAGTATAGTATAAAAGCAGCAATAAAATGTTTCTATTTTCATCTATTTTTGTTTCACATGAAAGTTTCTGCTCTGCTACTTTCACACTGAAGTCGAGCTTATTTTCCTTTCGCTGATGAAGAAAGGTACTTAATTATTTTAAATTAAAATAATTCTTGCATGTTTTTACATGCATGTATATTTGTTTACAAGGTCTTTATTTTGCACGATAGAATGGATTATATATATTTTTTAAAAATACGGTCAAAAATTAATTATTTTTATTATATTGACATTATGTAAATTTAAGTATTTATCTTGAATTGCAGTAATTTGTCTTACGTTATTGCTCGTAGAACGAAATACTGACGCGGATCCAAGATGTACTGTACTATTTTAAAAATAATAATAATAATTTTGATTATTGTTATAACTAACAAGAATAATTTGTTATTACAGCAATGCGCCAAGAAGATTGACAAGAAGCACTGCGATTCCCGTTAAATGGAACATCTTTATGTCAAGCACTTATTTCTAAAGAGTTTTAGATGTATATCGACCTAATGATCAAAGATTATACAAAACATTGTTATTATTTTATAAAATGTATTAGAGAAATAAAGAGCAATTATTTTGACACGTTTCTTATTTCTCTCTCATCTTTTTAGAAATAAAATTACACGGATTGTTTTTTTACTTATCCGTGCAAGCCTATCCAGCCCAAAAGGTTTTGTGGGCCGTTTGGAAAATAGATTTTATTCCGGTGGGCCACACGGGCCACACTGTGTGTGTATATATATATATATATATAGGATAGGGCATACCTGCCAACCATCTCATTATGAATCGTAACATTTTTAATACCCGCCTTTTTTTTTTTTCACACCAGTCTGGTTGTTTTTTTTTTTTTTTTTTTTTTTAATGTGTGTGTGTATGTGTGATTTTATTCTTTTTTAATCGTAACTATATTTAGGGAATTTACTTTAAAAATAAAGTGATGTGGAAAAATCGGCTTAATAATGTTACGATTATTAACACTGTATTGTATTTTCTTTGTTATATTTTATATTGTATTTTATATTGTATTGGTTGTATTTTCACTGTCTCTCCCGGTTTCCGAAATTTTTTTAAAAGAATTAAATAAGCATGTAAGCATGGACCTTGTAGTTTTATTGAATAAGTCAATAAATACTATTTTTGACTACAATTGAATAATATTTTTATTTACACGTCTAGTAGTCCTTACGAATGTGATAAAACATCCACTCTTACGAAGTGGAACTTGCATAGTTGGCATATCCTAGTCAATAACTTTTCCATGTAACTCCGCCCTTTAAAACAGCAAACATAAATCTACGTTGCTCGTCTTAGGCAATCACAACGTAAAGACGTAGATTGACGTGGCCCGTTAGTTAAGCGTTAATGAGATGGTTGGCAAGTATCATGTAGGGTAGTCAAAGTTATAAATTGAAAACTGTCTAACTTTAAAATTATTGGTCAGAATGATTTACTTGATATTTTAATAAAATAATCGTAAAAGGCGACGGATTTATTTATTTATTTATTTGTTGGTGGGAGGGTGAAGGGAAAAAATAATTCTAAAATGCACCGATAGATAGCGTTGTCAGGGTAAGATGTTTAGAGCGAAAACAGCGATAATGACAATAGAAAAAAAGGAGTTCCATGAAACAGATACCTTACGGATGATTAACGGCACATTTTGGAACTATTTCTTTTCTTTCACCAAACAAAATTTCACGAATGCTCTGGTAAAATATTAAGTCATCTTCACTGGTAGTTTTAAAGTAACAGAATTTTGAAGTCGTAACTTTAATTGTAATCACCCTGTATATATATATATATATATATATATATATATATATATATATATCAGGCCCGAAATAATCCGTTCGCATGGCAATTAAAAAAAAAAAAAAAAAAGAGAGAGAGAGAGAGAGAGAGAAAATGAATAAATAAATAAATTGGCGAATTAAATTAATTAAACAACTTACCATTTTCTCCCTTCCCGTTAAAATCATAAGAATGGACATCATTAATTACTAGGGATGTGCGTTTTCCGGAAAATTTACCTAAAATATTCCGGAAAATTTTCACTCTCTAAATTAAAAAGGTTTTGTAAAATAAAACTAAATACATTAAAAGCTACAAGTAAACAGTAAACAAAACTATTCAAATAAAAGTATGAATAACTATTCAATTAAAAAAAAAAAATTATTAAACAAAACACAGAAATTATGATTTAATGGTTTATTAAACATGTATAAAGCTAGAAAGTTATAATTTTTAATACCAATTTTGCATGCATAATGGTTGAATAATCTATATAAAAAAGTAACGTTCTGCAGCTGTCAGAGACCCTCACATATCACTGCCAACAGCTGAACCCCATTTTATTATATAGGGAAAAATTTTATGAGAATTAATGATTTTTTTTTTAATTATTCTGTTTTCAATATTTTAAAAAAAAAAAAAAAAAAAAAAAAAAAATTAAATATGCCTTTGTTTTTCCTAAAATTTATTTATTTAATTTTTAATACTTCATACTGAAGTTACACAGTGGAAAAAAATTATCAAAGTTCTTTTTTGCACAATATAATTTCAAAAAAAAAAAAAAAAAAAAAAACTGTTTTTGAAAGACAAGAACAAATTTAACAATTGTGAATTTTCTCAAAGTAAAGAGAATAAAAAAAAAAAAAAAAAAAAAAAAAAGGTAATTATCATAACGAATCTCTGTTTAGAATAACATGGGATTTGGCTGCTAGTGGCAGAGAAATCATACGGTCGGCAGCAAAATTATTGAAGCACACATCCATATTTTTCTTTTCTTTCCTTTCTTTTATTTTCTATACTTATTGTACAAGATAATTAGTAAGGTATGGCTCAAACCATGCAAGGGTTCATTTCATCAAAATTCTTTTGACTTTGACTTTTTTCGATTTGTTCTATTTCACCATTCTTTTATTAACTTCGATTCTTGTTTGTTTGTCCAGTACAAATCTAGCAACCGATTGTTAACTAACTTCCCGACTAGCTAGACATTCGAAATTTTTACGATAGATCAGAACACGGTGACAATACATTTTTTACACTTTTAGACAACTGTTTGAGGTTCCTAGTGCCTTCGGCAACGTTTATATGATTCGACAGAAAATTTATTTAACTAACTTCCCGACTAGCTAGACATTTGAAACTTTCAGAATAGTTCAGAACACGGTGAAAATGCATTTTTTAAATACTTTTATCCAACTGTTTCGGGTTCCTGCTGCCTTTGGAAGCATTACCAGTACAAAGCTTGTAATCAATTTTTAACTAACTTCCCGACTAGCTAGACATTTGAAACTTTCAGGATAGCTCAGAACATGGTGGCAATACATTTTTTTAATACTTTTAATCAATTGTTTCAGGCCCCTACTGCCTTCGGCAGCGTTTATATGATTCAACAGAAAATTTATTTAACTAATTTCCCAACTAGCTAGGCATTCGAAACTTTCAGAATAGTTCAGAATACCGTGAAAATGAATTTTTTAAATATTTTTAACCAAATGTTTCGGGTCCCTGCTGCCTTCGGCAGCGTTACCAGTACAAAGCTTGCAATCAATTTTTAACTAACTTCCCACCTAGCTAGAGCCATTTGAAACTTTTATAATAGCTCAAAACATAATAACAATGAATTTTCTTAATACTTTTAGCCAATTGTTCTGGATTCATGCTGCCTTCGGTAACGTTTATATAATTCGAGAGAAAATTTAAAAACTTGGTATATAAAAAGTTATTTTTATCTTGTTATTATTTAAGCATAGTTTGCGAATACAAAATTATAATTTTTAATAGTTAATGGTATTGGATAATGGATGTAATCTTCTATTCAAAAGAAAAAATTAATCTGGAAGTTTAAGATTATTATTATTATTATTATTATTATTATTATTATTTAACTTTAAATGTAACACCCACTATGAAAATTTTTAAGTACAATTCAATTTCGGACATTTTAAGCAAATAAAAAAATATTGCGTTCTTTGAACTAAACCTCCAGTTACAAGATATGATGCGATAAATTTTATCTATTTGATTTCCCTAAATTTCAATCAAAATCTTGCTGTTTATTTATTTAGGCAATTAACTGTATTTCCTGTTGCTTGCATTAAAAAAAAAAAAAAACTTTTTTTTTCCCCCACATTAGAAATTAGTTTTAAAAAGTGATTAAAAAATATATAATTATGTTCTTATTTTAGATTTTTCTCTAAAATTTTCAACAATGCCAATTTTGTAACTAAAGAATTTTTTTTTTTTTTTTTTTTTTTTTTTTTTAAAGCTTTGCTCTGTTTTTTTTTTTTTTTTTTTTTTTGATTGAATATTTAATGAAGATTATAACAATGCCCTAACTTTCTGAGATAGTCTCAGAACCAGAGACAGTAAGGTGACTAAGTCAGAATTACTGCCTGAGTTTGAAAAACATTGGCGTATCATCATTTATCAAATGAATATTTTGAAAAATAGATATACATGCTCAGCACTCAGCAGTATAGTAGTGCATTAATTTATAAATATATTTCTTTTTTGTAATGTTGCCAAATGCTTTATAATTAGGTTCTTACAAACTTATTGAATGGACATTTAAAATTCTGATTAGCAACCACAGATCTCTTGTATTATAATAAATAACCTCATTCTCGAGTAAGTTGCTCAAAACATATATCTGGTAACTTTCTAAATGATGACTTTAATCAGAAACTTTTGTTTTTCCCACTGCATATAGCATTACTGTGACTAATATAAGAAAATTTAAATATATCATGCAAACGATTTACTAAAAAAAATTCTTTTCTTGGATGAAAAATTTTCCGGAAAAATAAAGTAGAAAATTTTCTGGAAAATTTTCCACCCCACATCACTATTAATAGCCACCTAAAAATTGCGTATTTCTGCAATAAAACATTAATTAACTCAAATATCGGCAAAATATTCCGCATTTCATAAATAACCTCCTAAAAATATGACGTATCGTAAATGGGAAATGTACAAAAAACACAAATTTTATTAATATGTAGCAAAATATAATTATTTATTTTTGAAATTAGCTTAAAAAAAAAAAAAAAAAAAAAAAAAAAAAAAAAAATTAAAAAATGTAAATTTTATCGATTAGCGTTAAAATACTCCCATACTTCCTCATATATCAGTAGAAAAACAAAAACAAAATTAGTATGTGTCAGCTAATTAAAATAAAGATTTTACAAATGGAAATTGGTGCAATTTTAATCAGCGGATGCTGAGATATAGCCATGTGGAAAATCGAAGAATGGGTATATAGCAGCGCCATCTGTCGGTCGACATACACCCAAATTAAATTAATATTCGTTTTCATAATGGTTAACTGAGGTTTCAAGTTTAGCGCATTTTTATATCATAGTAGTTGAAATTCAGCCTTTCTCTTCAAGGGGTAAATAGCAGTACAATAAAATCACCTGTTTGCCGATATTCACCAAAATTGAAACAGCATAATGTTTTATAGTGGCCCCTAATATTCCAAGTTTTATGTAATTATATGCAATTGAATCTGGAATATAACCTTCCCGCATATGCAGAAAATGCAGCATAGCAGAGCCACTATTCGAAGGCTACATATCAAAATGAATCAGCATGTTTCATAATGGCCCTCTCACACATCAAGTTTTTTCGATTATACATAATAGAACCTTAGAAATAGCCTTAAATGGAAGAAATCAGAGTATAGCAGCGCCAACTGTTTATCAATTTGCAACAAAAGTTGATAAACACGAATTTATGTCAAAAAGTAATGATATATAAATTTATATGAAATTCTCTGCAATAATTTCTCGGATTATAGCCTCCTAAACTAAATGCCTACCGCGTGGCTCGGAAACTTGGCAATAGTTCGAACATCAGTGATTTACTTTCTTCTATATTCAATAAAAGAAAATATTCGTTTTACAAAATTTTTCGATTTCGGTTTTCGAAGCATTTTTGCGTTTTGAGAGCCCCAGTACACGATTTCGCCATTTTAAGAAAATATCAGTCTTTGTGGTAAAATTCTGCGGCGATTGTAACCGAATGTTTTGGAGTATATTTTAACAGATGTGGTGGTACAAAAGTTGAGTTACAAACTTTAAGTGGACGTTGATAACAGCTTAAAGTATAAGGAATACATAGCAATACATGACCGTAAATATCCCGACCATACCATATTTGCCGGCATCCTAATTAATATTCTGTAGTAGTAGTATCGTTAGTCTCGCCTTCTTTTTCACACCAGTATTTTTTTTTTTTTTTTTTTTTTTAGAATATTTTTCGTCTTACTCTATCGTAATTGATTTTAAAAAATTACTGGACAAATTTACTGGTGTGAGAAATCTCGTGAGACTAACAGCATTACGGAACATTAATTAGGATGTTTCCAGGTATGATAAACACCATATTAACCCTTTCAAGGAGCAGATATATTCTGGTATTTTTTAACGCTTTCCACCATGTGCTATACTATCAATTACTCATGTTAAGTCTATTTTTCTAGTTTTTGTAACTCCTCCTGCCTCGTAAAATTTACAAACATGTAGACATGTAGAATCCATCATTTCATAAAATCGTACCCAATATTCTTATCAATACAATCAATGTTTTAAATGCACTGATTATAAACGCAATTATTACTGTATATATCTATTTATGCATTTATTTGCACGAAAAATGTTTGTTAAAAATTCAAACTTATTTACCACGCCTACAACTGTTAAAAAAAAAAAAAAAAAAAAAAAAGTAAATAAATGAACACGCCTTTCTTAAATGTTTGAAATGACATTTGCGGACATTGATTCCTATGTAATTCTGAATTCTTATGTTTACCCTATCTCCTCTTAAAGTTTGCCACTGTATTTTAGGGGCACCCTATTATAGATGGTGATTCATTATTGCACTGATAAACTCAGGGGTAATCGAAAAGCACTTGTATGGAGCATAAATCAGTACACTGTTGCGTACTTGAGGTTTCGTAAGTTGTGCGAGAAAAAGAGGCGAAACTCACAAAAATTCAGGAGCTTTATTTACAGAAATTTCAAAAAAAAATACAGGTCTATAAACCAAGCATCAACTTCAATTCCACCAGAAAACACAGCTTAAATAACAGCAGTCAACAGCACATCCATGCTACAAACTGTATAGCAATAACACATAAAGCAAGACTCATTCATAGAGGCTCAGAACTCCTTCAATAGCAATGCAAGTGTTTGGCGAAACTCACGGAGAATGACTGGGATTTTGCGCGATGCAGCTCCTTGAATACCCCTCTAGCGAACCCAGACTGTTTTTGAAATTGCTAGTATCTCGTTAACCAATCACATTAGAGGGTCCATCTTTGGTATATCGATAATAAGGATTTTCTCGCCACAAGTCGCCAAAAAAGTCACCAAGGGAAAAAAGTCGGCAAATTTGCTATCAATTTCATTACCTGCCTTATTCGAACTTTTTAATGCGTTTTTAAGGGAAAATTGAGCTATTTAAACGCTAAAACAAACTAGAAATGCAGAAAATTAACATTTTATCAACTTATTAAGCCTCTTTGAAAGAATTCCAACAAAAATAAATAGAATTATTTACAAACTCGCAACAATATCAATCCTGTCCTATCTCAAACCGTTACCAATTTACAGCAAAATGAACGAAAAAGCTATAAATCTTAATAAATTCTTCATTTCTGAAATTTCTAAGCAAGCTACATAAACATCAAGCACACGTTTAGAAAGAACAGAAATGTGCTAAAAAATGACATCAATTGTTAAAGAATATCTGGATATAATGACGATTTCCAAGAGCAGAAAATGTGAAAAAAGGCAAAATTAAATGTACTCCCAAATATTTAACTATTAATTTCGGGAAAAATTTTCAAGCTACAATTAATAAAATCTTCTGAAAATTAGTCTATACGAATAGCTTTCGAAGAAGCTTGCAACAAACCACAATGGTGGACTAGTGCAGGAGAAATTTGTCTTTTTTTTTTTTTTTTTTTTTTTTTTTTTTAATACACTATTCATTTTTACGTTCTTAAACAGTGAAACTTTCTTCTTCACGTTTTGAAACTACTTCTCTTAATAATTCACTTTTGATCATACTTATATGCTTAATTTGCAGTTTATTTATTATGTGAACAATAATTGTAAGAGTGTCTGCATCATAACAATATGATATGCATTTATTTATATTTTGATTAAAAGAATATTAATGCAGAAATTATTGTACTTAAACATAGGTGTAATTTATCCTTTAAAATACATAAAACACAGTATCAAAAGAACTAATTTTACAAGGCAACGAAAAAAAAAAAAAAAAAAACGCTTCTTTATACATACATAGCTTAATCGAGAATTTCCGATATTTTAATTTATTCCAAAGCATTTTTTGCCCCGCCTCTCTTTCATATTACTTTTTATAAGAGTAAATTTTTCCAAATTCTATCATTCACATTTGCCATCATCCTAATTAGTAAACAATCTGGACGATTATTAGTCTTTTTTTTTTTTTTAGTTCCCCATCATACTATAGGTATGGGGAACTTGGTAATCGTGAAAAAATTCGACCTCGGATTTTTGACTTTTTTATACATTTTCAGGTGCGAGAAATCCGAAAATGACAAAATTTGTATGGTGTCTGTTAGTGTGTTAGTCCGTTAGTCAGTTATTGTGGTAGTTTGTTAGACTGTGTACACGATATCTCACGAACATTATATATCACAGAGATGTCGGGCCAGTTTTAAAATATTATTTATGACACTGACAAAACCTATTCATTTGCAACTTTCGAATTAAAAAACTTCGTAAGTTATTAGAAATTTTCGATTTTCTTAACGTGGGAGAATGGGAGAGAAATTCACTTAAACGTGCATTAAATGGAAACTTTTTACTGCAAAAATTTCAGGCCGGTTTTAAAATATCAGTTTTGATGCTGGAATGAACATCAGTAACTATAAATATGCTATTTTGAAAATTTCGCAAGTTATTGGAAATGTACGAATTTCGTAACATAGCAGTATAGGGCAAATTTTCACATAAACGTAAATTTTTAGAGATATTTTCATCGTAAAGATGTCAGACAAATTTAAAATATTATTTAGAACACTGGCATGAATATTAATGACTATGAATTTTCCAATATAAAAATTTCGTAAGTTATTGGAAACTTACGAATTTCTTAACAGGGCAGAATAGAGCAAAATTTCACATAAACGTCAATCTTGAGGGATATTTTCATCGTAAAGATGTCAAACCACTTTTTAAATATTATTTTTGATACTAGCATGAATATCATAGACAATGATCTTTCCAATTAAAAAAATTCGCAAGTTCTTTGGAATTTACGATTTACTTAAAATATCAGAATAAGGCAAAATTGAACATAAACTTCCATTTTGAGGATCATAAATACATTAGACAACTTCAAAAATACATTTATGATATTTGTTTGAACATGATTGAATACAAATATTCTAATACAAAAATTTCGTAAATTATTCGTAAATTTTACGATTTTATCAACATAGCGAAATTGTAAATTTTTCATATAAATCTGAATTTTGAGGATTATTGCTTTGGAAATAGTAGCATGAAAACTAAACAACGGAATTGACCCTGATAAAATAAATTAATAGATTAAAATAAGATAAATATATCGAAGTGAACGGTGGATAGCCTATTAGGCGGGGATTTCATTCTGTCACTGTATCAAGCTTTCGTCAAATTCATTTCTTTTAACATGATTACAATATGTCTCGCACTAGAAATTTATTAGAAAATAAATATGATGGGGAACGGAGCAGAGGCCACCTATGCTAACTAGTTTTTATTTTTCTTCCTCAAACCATTTTTTTTATTTTTAGGCGGGGGGGTACTTTTCTTCTATTTATTCGTAAATACATTTAAATAAAGAGAGCAATTAAAGAGAATTTCTATAAAAATTAAGTGGTGTTGAAAAAGAGGCAGGTGCCAACTATACTCCGGATTAGGTTTGCAGCTGAGATCAGTTATAGGTTGGAAGAAATTGGTTGTAAAGTTAAAGTCGTTTGAAATAAAGGTGGGACGAAAAATGTTCTAGAATAAAATAAAATATTGGCATATATGCTTAATCCTTGGTATAAGGAGTGGAGTACATAACTATCAGTTCATTTTAATAATTTATTTTGTTTACCACGGAGTAATATTACTCCGTGTTGTTTAAGTAGCATTGTAAACGTGACGCATTTTACATGGCCGCTTTACGCATTTTGAGGAATAACTTTCTCCCATGATTAATTACAATAATTTCTGTATTATCACTTTCGCGACCGCTGACGTGGATTCACGTCATTTGGAAACGGCAGTGGGCAATTCTTTTGCGTTTTCAAAGTTACCATATTTCTGAAGGATATTCCTGATATTCATATTTGAACAAGCAAAATACTATAGATACAAAAACTTTAATTAGAAGGAATATAATTATCATGTATATTCATTTGTAGCATAAATATGGATACAGAAAACCTTGTTCTGAAGTAACGTATCTAAAAAGAATAACGCCCACAGGCGGATTTACTATACTATCAGAGAGACAAAAACATGCGACCACTTTCCGGACCACATGCTTCTGTCTCTTTGACAGTAAGGCCCGCCTGTGGGCGTTATCCTCCCAAGTTTCAACATTACAGGAAAAAAAATTCTGTATTCACATTTATATAATAAATGGATATAAATAATAATTATACTCTTTTAAATCAAAGTGTTTGTATCCATAGCATATAGATTGTACAAATATGAATATTAGATATATTCTTAAGAAATAAATAACATATAAACTGCGAAAGAAACGCCCACTGTCAGAGTTACAGATTTTCAAATGACGTTAATCTATGTGAGCGGTCGCGAAAGGGTCAAAATTTTTTTAATCAAAATCAAATAAATATATATCATATTCTTTCGATGCAGATACTCATGCAATTATTGCCTATTTAATAAATAAACGGTAAATTAATCATATAAATATGATCAAAAGTGAATCACAAAGATGATTAGGTAAGATAAGTTTCAAAACTAGATGGGCGGGGTCTCGCTTTTTGGAAACGTACAAATGAATGGTGTATAAAAAATAAACAGCCATATTTCTCCTGCACTAGTCAACCAATGTGGTCCGTTGTAAGGTTATTCGATAACTATTGGATTTGGCCGATATTCAGAAGATTTTATTAATTGTAGCTTAAACGGTTTTTGCGAAATTATTGGTTAAATATTTGGGCGTATATTTTGTTTTAATGTTTTTTCACTGTTTCTGCGTTTGTAACTCTTCGTTATATCTAGCTATTAGAACACAATTGATGTCATTTTGTTGCACTTTTTCTGCTCTTTATAAATATGTTGTTGTTTGTGTAGCATGCTTAGAAACTACAAATATGAAAGATTTTTTTTAAGATTTTTAGTTTTTTCGTTCTTTTCGCAGTAACTTTAAAACGATTTGAGATAGGTCAAAGTTGACGTGCTGATTTATGTCCCATATGAGCTTTTCTGTTATCCCTGGGCTAATCGGTACAATAAATTATCAACCTGTAACTATATATATACATATACGATATAAGAAATGAATACATACATTTAATCTTATAAATGAAAACTACGCTTTTTGTTTTTATAATTTTATGTATATCGCGCATGTTAAAGATTTAACAAACTACTTTAATCTAAAACTAGATATCCTGTATTCGAGCTTTTTTTCAATCAACACCGTGAAATATTTTCAATGTGAATGAAATGAATTTAACACATAGATTATATTGTAGCCTTTTTTTCGCACTAACTTCGCGTTCTCGTCATAGTCGCTTGCGTCTGTGTCCGCATAGACAGCAGGCGAAAGTGTGGTTATTAACTCCAAATCCAAAGTGAGCGTACATACTATGTTGTGGGTAAGTCATATTGGAGGTTCATGAACTATTCAGGCTAAAACTGCGCTTGCTCCAATAGAATTTGTTTACTCGTTCGATGCTCCATATTTTAAATTAAAATGGAACTGTTGTGAACGAATGCACATCTAAACGAAGATATTCATGTATTTTTAGAATATTCATATTTCGTATGTTTTCCCGCATTTTAAGATAAGTAATATATTTTAAATCAATTCTTAAAAATTATTTTTTGAATACTTCTTACAATTTATAAAATTATTGAAATCTTAATCTCTTGAATTTTCATTCATTACGGACAGGGGGTGAAAGTGATTATCGTCTTCGGCACCACTATTTTTATTTAGAAATACTGAGTGTATTTTTATACCAAAATACTCCGATTAAATAGGATTGTGATTTTTGCTAAAAATACCGGTGGAAGAGTTCCTTCAAAAGGCGGAAAACTTTCATCCCTGATTACGGATCAAGAGATAATCTATGGAATTTTGAATTCGGTTGTTTGGTTTGTTATGAGGTTAGAAAAAGTTAGTTTTTATTATATTTGTTCATTCCTAAATGTTATTTTATCATACCTAAATGTTATTTTAGTTACAGATTTGGTTATAAAGCGATTACAAATATATTTTGTTTAGAAGATAAAATTTTTGCGAATGGTTTCGTCTGCGTCTGATTGATTTTATGGAACATGACATAATGCTTTTTTTAATAATAGAGATAATGATAAAGTCATCTTTTATAAACGATTTCTTTTCCAAAATTAAAATTCTTTTTACCAAAATTTTAATTTTGAAAATATCACACGTTAACATTTTCTTCTTCAATTACTAATACGTGAATTTTTTCGTATTTAAAAAATTATATTTTACATTAATTAATTATAACTGTAATTGAACACTATAGATGTGATTATTTACTTGAAGTTATTAGCGTGCATTTGACTTTAAATACAAAATATGTTAGATGTTAACTAATAATAATGTGATTGTTTATTAGCTAACATCAAACATATTTTGTATTTAAAGTCAAATGTACGCTAATAATTCCATCTGTAATGTTCATTTAGTGCTAAAATTAATTCTTGTTTATATTAATACCAATAGAGATAACATTTCTAAAGAAAGCACAATGGGGCGGGTTTTTCACAGCTTTTATTTGAGTACCGCAGCCACTGCTCGAGGAGAAGTGCTAACATCCAGTTTACTTTGTGACATTTTTTAACATTATGTGAACGAGCTTAATCTGTAAATATTAACACTGTCTGCTCTATAGATATAGTAATAATATATAGATTGATCATTGGGAAGAAATAAGTGATTCCTTTTCACTTGGGAAAAGATGGCGACTTTACAAAAATATGGCCGTCTTTCCCCCGAGTGAATACACACGGAAATACACATGAATATTTCAGCAAAGGAGATTAATGAATAATTTATTTACTAAAGGTGAATGATAAACTCCAGATACAATTTCAAATTCATTTTTCTTTTTTTTCAATACCACTTAATGTCTGATTCCAAAGTTTTTTTTTCGGCATCAAAAATCTCTGCACGATAACATGGGGATGAGATATCTATACATATTACTATATCTAAGGTCTGCTCGAGCCAGAATAACCGGCGGTAGCCTGACCCCTTGAATGTGTGACTAGCGTCTACCACAAGCCCTTGCAGCATCAAAGATCGGAAATTATTCTTGACATTCATTCTGTGCATCTCGTCACCGATTTGCTTACGTCATGGAATATTTACACCACAGAACTACAGTCGGCTGCAAAATTATTCGAGCACTAGCAATAATCCTTGCCAAAAAAAAGTACACTTAATACAGCTTTGTTAAATAGATCCTTGTCGAGTCATGTTCTTAATCAGTCTAAGAACATGATTCGACAAGGATTTACTTAGCAAAACAGTCTTAAGTGTAATTTTTAAATATAGGAATTATTGGCTAGTGTTCGAATAATTTTGCAGCCGACTGTAGAGTTCCTTAAATAAAATATATAGGCCAGCGCAACACCGCCATTTTGTTGTCTCGGATGAGGGCAGCATTCCTCTTGGCGTCCTTATCGCTTAACTAGCGATTTTAAGAAATCTTTATCTGAAGCTGCAATCGGCCAAGACGGTCAAGAGCAATAAGCAACATATCCCTAACAACACATTTATACACAGTACATTCTTGGTATGTTTTTTCATCCTCAGGATATTGTGTGGATGTATTGAGATAAGATGTGTTGTTAGCACTATTTCTGTCTGTTTCAAATAGAAATAATAACTTTTTTTGGGGAAAAAAAATGAGCTTACTGTTTAAAAGTAGAAAATTTTTATTTACTTACATACTTTTCTGCTATTTCAACCACATACTATTCATTTAAAAAACGAACCTTTTTACGAACCAACGAAAAAAAAAAAAAAAAAAAAAAAATCGCATTTACGACATGGAAACGAAACAACTTTAGCGAGTCCAGAAAATGTCGCCAAAACTCAAACGCACAGTAATAAAAAATCTTCTTTAATTAATTTATGGTTATTAACATAAATATTTTAATTAAAATAGCACATTCTTTTATTTTTACATTTAAACATTTGAAAAACACAGAGAAAAATATAAGGAAATAAAAGTAAAATTATTTTATTCTTCTTAAATTATCTTGTGGAAATCTGAACATTTTATGTTCTTTTCTTGAGTGATTATAGCAATTTATTATCACTAAACAATCTCTCATATGATAATTTACCGAGCTAAAATTATGAAAATAATTAAAAAGGTAATACAAGACGATATAAACTCCAAAGTACTACAAGACGATAGAAATAATGGCTGTCGTTTGTTTATGTACGGAAAATACTGGGTACATGTGGATGCCCTAAGACAACAAAATGGCTGATGCGCCAGCTGGTATATATCTGTACTGATAAGTATAAAGGATTTAAGTCCATATTCTTGATTTTTCAGGAGACGAAAAATAAAGTTAAACTAACTAAAAACTAATGAGCAGAGTCGATTAGGGAAAAGGGATTATGTTGGTTTATACGCTTTATACCATTCAGTGATTGTCAATCTTCATTTAATAAAGGGAAAAATTGAATTAAATATTTTATACCAAAGATTAATGCTAAATTTCTGACTTGAGTCTTTTTTTACCAATGGATTTTCTCAAAGACTAAATGACATGGATTTAAATCCTTTATACCAATCGATAGAGAATTTTTTTCTGAGACAGACTATGTACTTAACTCAAAATCGACATATTTGGACATAAATCCTTTATACTTATGAGTACAGATATATAGGAGCCATACACGTTACCAATCAGCTTCAACTTTGCTATTTGCTCACTGTTTACGATAGTTTAGTAGAAAATATTTCGTTGGAGATGGAGAACGTGCAAAAATAGAGTGCATTTTGTTTTTTAATTTACTCTTTTTAATTAATATCGTTTCAATCATAAAAGAAATAATAAAAAAAAAGTTGATGAAAGCATTTATCATCATCAGAAGTATAATTATTTAATTTTCTCGAAATATTTTGGTATCAATTTAGAACAACTTAGAAAATATAACTAGTTTAGAAGAAATTAGTTTTGCATTGTTAAATAATAATCATATTTTTATTATTAAGATGTGTTGTGTCAAGTCTTTATCAATCGCCTTCACATATAAAATAAAATACAAAATACTGATGAGATTTTAGATTGATGATTGAATTGAGTGCAAAATATTTGTGTTTAAATATGTAATTTTATTTTTAATACGTCTGTATCTAAAGATGATAAAATTATTATTATGTATTATCTTATAAACGCTATTATTTTTTTTTTAACTTCTTTTTATTGATGAATATGAAAATACTTAATATTTAAAGATGTTGAGCAAACAAAAAAAAAAAAGTATAGATTTACACATTACAGTAGGTTACTCAATAAATTGTAAAATGTTATTTTGATTCATAGTTTTTTACATTTTCAGTAGGAATTCTCAGTTCGATTTAAAAAGAGAAAAGAACATTTGTGGCAATAAATATTTTACTTTGTATAAATCCATAAAACCTGCAAAAAAAACGTTTACAAAGTTTTTTATGTAGTCATTATGAAAATAATTCCGATTATTTCAAGTCGAAAAGTAGTGTGGAGAACACTTTGGATTCCCAAAAGGACACCTGCCAGTGGTGCGAGACGAGCATGCACTAGCTACGAGAGAAAAAATAAAGTTAGTTTACGTTCTGACTTCAACGAGACAAACGGTAGCTATGAGCTAAGTAAATGTTCTCAAAAGCATGTTCATATTAATAGAGAAATATTACGATTTGGGATTATTCCCTTTACTGAATCTACGAATTATTGTATTATATGTATATAGCTTGCTAATTTAGCCATATAATTACACTATTTGTAAATATAAAGAATTCGAAAATGTAAGTAAGAGCCCTGTTTTCAGTGTTGTGCACCAACGCGTTCATGAGTTTAGCTCAAAAAGTTTTGAATTGTGAGTTGGATTTTTAAATTATGAACTTGAGTTGAGCGTAGTTCGTTTTTTACACGAAGTTGAGCGTGAGAAAGCAATTCAGACTCATATTGAATATTTCTGTCTGAAATATGAAAAGGAAAGTAGGAGAAGAAAAGGAAAGAAAAGAAAATAACTGCGTAAAATGGAACCCGGAAAAAAAGGGCATTTGGAAAAAAAAAAAAAAAAAAAGGCACTGGTAAAAAGGGCACCAGAAAAAGGGGCTCCCGGGAAAAAGGGCACTTTTGCAATTCGCAAAACCAATAAACATCAAATAATGAATTTAAAGCGGGATTTTTCATAATACGTTTTTAGAAATTTCAATCAATTAAATTGGTACCACTTTTACTTAGTACATACTTGGGGAAAGGAAGGGGGGGTCTAGGAGCAGATTGAAAGAGAATAATTGTTTTTATATCACTTTCTTATTGATTTTAATGAAACTTTGTCTAATAGTCACTTGCTGTTTAAGAAAAAATACAGTGTCACACATACTTCGGGGGCTGAAGGGGGGGGGGGAGGAAGTTTTTTCATATATCATCGACCTGGGATCGAACCCAGCTCTTCCTGCCTGGCAGCTCTGAAGGCATTTGCACATATATTAATTTGCAATTTCAATATAATATTATAGTGATATTTAATTACATTTAAAGTTTTATGGAAATTATGTTATAAAAATCAAAGAGTGGCAAAATCGCGTTCTGCATTTTACGAAATATTCATAAATTGCCTGTATTTTATGGAATGACTCTTTTTTTTTTTTTTATATTTACGAGTTTGAAAATATTTTTTATAGATTCAGTAAATTTTTAGTTACGAGAAACGATAACCAAATAATATAAATAACTTTTTGAAATACTTAAGGCAGCGTTTACTGGAATAATCATCATTTTTATAAAATTTTAGTTTTAGAAGCTATCTAAGATGAAAATCGTAATAAAAATTCCCCGCTTTCATATATTTGAATAGTTATTTCTTAAAACAAATAAATAAATAAATAATAGTCATTTGTTTAATAAAACAAACAAATAAATAAATAAATAAGTAAAATTTCAAACCATATAAATATTATGGTCCGCATTATTAATAGAGCATTTCCCTCCCGTTCTTGAGCTTTGTATGCCCTAACTAAAATATGAAGGAAAGGAATCTAGAATCAGTGATGCCAGTTTGGGGATTTTGTCCCCATTTTGGGATGTTTGAGGATTCTGGGAACACTTTTGGGGACCAAATGTTTGTGGGGACTTTTTTGGGGAATTCTAAAATTTATCGGGACAAATCTGGGGAGTTCTTCAACTTTCTGTCAATGTTGGCAACGTAATGATTTATCCCTAGGACTAGAGACTTTCAATAGCTTTATTGTTATTTGGGGATTTTTTTCAAAAATTGTGTTCATTTGCGGAAAAATCTGAGCTTAAATCATAGAAAAATCTGCTTGATATTTTTTTTTTCTTGAAAAAAAATTATTATTATTTTTTTTTTAGTAGAGATCAAGTTAGGGATTTTTTCGAAAAAAAACCCTGATTTAGGGAAATTTGAAGACCTGTTTGGTGAAATAATTTTCGACCATCTGACATCACTGTCTAGAATCTACTTTCGTTCTTCTTGGTCAAGATGTTTTTAACATCACGCGGTTTTCCTGGAACTAAGCCGAATCCAATGTATTGAGAATTGTGACTGGTACACG
This sequence comes from Salticus scenicus, assembly GCA_963930645.1. NCBI lineage: Eukaryota > Metazoa > Arthropoda > Arachnida > Araneae > Salticidae > Salticus > Salticus scenicus. The sequence continues at coordinate 210,147,883 of OZ005661.1, forward strand.
CCAATTTGTCTGCATAAGGAAATCGTGCTGGAGATTTTTTGTGTGGACAGTTCTGGTACACAAAAGCAATTGCCTAAAGCCCTTTCTTTTTTCATTGATAAGAAGAATTGTTAATGGTTAAAATGAGCGTTGTCGCATGGGAATAAATATCACACAGAAGTCGTTTGCAACGATGTAGGTCTTGTATAAGATAAAAATAAACTGAATTTAATAATTTAATAGAAATAAAGATATAAGATAGTAGCAATAAAGTCATATATATATTGAAAACCTTTTCAAACATTGCATTAGATGAAAACAAGCGTCACATGAAGTACTAGAAAAATTATGAATAAGTCCATGAGGCAATTAATAAATTTTATTGAAATGCTAAAAATTTTATGATGTTACATAATAATAATAATAATTGAAATTAATTTTTATTTTCCCCCATTTTCGGCTTTTACAATCAAATACATTTTTTTTTTTTTTTTTTTTTAATGATATCGCGATATATATTGAATCTCAGGGTACTATGCATTTAGAATTGCTCAAATGCATTAATACATAACATTGAAACATATGCTATTTTTATTACCCGAGAAAGTACAGTGCAGCAATATAAAAAAGTGACTTATCATTCGTGTTAAATTATTTTTACTTTTCTATAAAGAAGTTGAAAAAAAAAAAAAAAAAACAGCCTTTGTAGTTTTCTTTTTTAAAGTGAAGACGCATTTAGAGAAATATATAAAGTAGCCTACTTTGTGTAAGATAGAAGACAGTGCAGAATTTTTTACCCCTTCAATTGTTTCAAATTATGAGCAAGAAATATGACTAATATATACAAATTGTGATTGGGTTTAGTTTCGGTAAATCCAAAATACATAAAATTCATACATTTTAATATAGTGAAAACAAATTTCAGTGATAGGAATTAATTAAATAAATTTCCTTTTCTTTTTATTGTTTAACTGTATGTGTGTGTATTTGCATATCTCTCAAAAGACGTGCATACTTAGTATTAAGTCATACTGACTGATTGAATTTTATTACAGCAATTTGTTTGAAAATACACATTAGAAGAATTTCTTCTTATCAAAATAGTTTTGTAAAATAATAAATAAACAAATAAGAGTATAATTCATAATTTCTATTAATTATTAAAACTTACATAGCTTTACTTGTCCGCGTATTGAAATTTTTTTCATTATCTAATGAAAATATATAAATGTGAAAATTATAATAACGCCTTGTAATAAAATATTACATCATCATAATTATTATTATTGTAATTACTAAAAGGAAATTTTGTGACAAATAATTACTAAATAGTTACTTATTTTTTCCCCTTAATTCTGTGTCGTATTTATAAAAAAAAAAATTCATATGAAACAGGCTGTGTTCTATATAAAATTTAATAGGATTATGACTGTGGGAAAATGTATTTTTTAAAGAACAAAAAATGCAATCAATATTAATTTAATCATGTTTTTAATTTTACAATTTATAAAATAGTAAAAAGTAACCATTGTATTATTTATCTCTGTGTTATGTTTTTAATTCGGCATGCTTATTACTTTCTCTTACTCGTGTATGGAAGAGAAGGTATTGTTTGGGCTAGAATTTTTGAGATTGAGTTTGATATATTTACGCGTTTTTAGGTTCCCTAAAACCGACAAATAGGTTTTTAGCTGTTTGTTCCAAAGTATATGTGGGTGTCTATTATCAATATAACTCAAGAACAAATATTAGCAAAAAGTTTAAACTCTGCATTCTAATTCTTTTTAGTACGAAAATGTTACTTGGGAACTTGTACTGAAGTAGGACAAATGCGGTATGCACAAGGACATTCAAAATTAATCGAATACGTCTATGGGTGAAATTTCATTTAAGTACAGATTAACATGTGTTTAGACTGCACTAAACAAAATAAAATAATTATCTTTAAAATGGATGGCTGAACCATAGATCTGCGATAATCTACATAAATAAAGAGAAGTGTCTGTGTGTCTGCGCTCTGGTGCTCACACTACTGGTCACAGAGCTTCCAAATTTGGCATATAGGTACCTGGGACGCTGCAGGCATGCATCTCATCGAGATTTTTTCGAATTTCGAATTTGAATTTTTAAAATTAATGTTTTTTCGATTTTAATATTGGTTTTACGGTTTCATTTTTCATGAATTTATTCTTCGAATGTAATCGTCTGCGTATCTTAGCAACGGCTATTATGCAATACATTTTTATTCACTAAATTCATTTGAAGGAGATTTTCTTTTTTTTTTTCTCTTTTTATTATTATTATTATATTTATTGAAAATCAAATGGTAATGCAATCCGCGTTTGCAATGATCGATAGATGGCGCTCTCTGAACTGCAGTTGTTAGTAAATATATTAGCCACGTGGATTAATAATTGTTCTTTCTCCGCCATTACATCATGGAAAATCGATTGCATAATATGATGGTATGCAGTGATGTGATAATTTCACCTTAGCCCACCAGAGGGCGAGCATTTCATTACAATCGCGGATAGAAATAAATTGTTACGTTTATGTATAAATTTTATACTATAGCAACTTTTTATTTTTCATTTTTTTAATTAATTCCTTTAAAAGAAAAATCTTTATTATTATTATTATTATTATTATTATTATTATTATTATTTATAATATTTATTGGGTTAAAAAAAATGGTAGTTTATAGTAGAAAGGATAAACTGATTAAAATTCGTTTTTCATGTATTTAGTTCCTTTTAAAAGAAAATTCACTTTTTCATTTTATTTTATTGCACTGGTCGGAATCAAATCGTAATATAGTGTAAATAACGGGGGCTATAAAACACACGGTTCAAAAACTAAAATATATAATAGATGCTGAGATACAGTCATCTTTAAAATCGCAGTTCTTAAATAACAGAAAATCCAGAAGTCGTCGATAAATACCCAGATTGAAGTGCCGGGAATAACCTTTCTGTAGACAGTGAGAAACTGGACCCGATGCAGCACGGGTAGAAGAAAGAGCTGCCTTAGGCAACGGGTAACCGAAGAAGCGATATTTAAAGCGATTTCAGTGTTTTTTTTTTTTTTTTTTTAAGTTTTTATTTGTATTGTGATGTAAAAAATAAATACTGATCCAATTCTTTTGAAAATTCATTTAAATATAGTGACCAGCGAAGCGGGCGTAGCCTGCTAGTTTAAAATAAATTTATCGATTTTTTCATTTTTAACATTTTTTTTTTTTTTTTTTTTTTTTTTTTTAATGCAATATTGGTAATAAAATTGACTTCTTTCTCTTTGGATATTTAACGTTATACTACTTCTCTAATATGGAAACCGTCAGCATTATCATGGAAGATAATTTTTTTAAATAATAAACTTAATAAATTATTTTTACAGAGTGAATTTGTATAGAAAAATATAGAAGAAAGTCATGTGGTGACTACAACATACTAGTTTATTTAAGAAATCAGTTTTAAAAAAAAAAATGTAAATTTTCCTACTTCCGCAAATATTAGTAGGAAAAAAAAAATTATTATGTTGCAGTCATCACAAAATTTTCTTCTATATCATACTGTAACACGGGCAACAGCGTCGCTAATTATCTAACGTGCAGAAACGTTTACTCATAGCTAATCAAAATAAAGATTTTACATATTGAAATTGGTGCAATTTTAATCAGCCGATGCTGAGATATAGCCATGTGGAAGATCACAGAATGGGAAAATAGCAGCGCCATCTGTCGGTTGACATACACCCAAATTAAATTAATATTCGTTTTCATAATGGTTAACTGAGGTATCAAGTTTAGCGCATTTTTATATCATAGTAGCTGAAATTTAACCTTTCTGTTCAGGGGGTAAATAGCAGTACAATAACATCACCTTTTGCCGGTATTCACCCAAATTGAAACAGCATAGTGTTTTATAGTGGCCATATTCCAAGTTTTGTGTAATTATATGCAATATAATCTGGAATATAACCTTCCCGCATATGCAGAAAATTGCAGCATAGCAGCGCCACTAATCGAATGCTACATATCAAAATGAATCAGCATGTTTCCTAATGGCCCTCTCACATATCAAGTTTTTTTCGATTATACATAATAGAACCTTAGATATAGCCTTAAATGGAAGAAATCACAGTATAGCAGCGCCAACTGTTTATCAATTTGCAACAAAAGTTGATAAACACTAATTTATGTCAAAAAGTAATGATATATAAATTTATATGAAATTCTCTGCAGTAGTTTCTCAGCTCATAGCCTCCTAAACTAAATGCCTACCGCGTGGCTCGGAAACTCGGCAACAGTTCAAGCGGTAGACATAACCACCTGGTTTCGGGACTTTTTTATTTGACTCCTCCAATAATTTTAAGAAGTGATATATGATATATATAAACGATGTTTCTTCGATTCTATTCGCCTTTCATGTATATTAAATCCAACTTTTAAAAATTTAGGTGCCTGTTGAATAAAAATGTCGCGCAATCTGTACCATGTGGCGTTGTGTAACGCCAAGTTAAAGAGCCACGCGGAAGGTCTAGTTTACGAGGGTATACTCAGATACAATTGCCAGTACATTTTTGTCAGACACACACATAAAGATATTTTCTAAAAATAGTCAAACCGTGTTTTTAACTCAAAATGTGTAAATTAAAGATGAAAACTTTTATGAATCCAATACTTTTTTGTATTATATATAGAAGAAATTAATAACTAGTATCAGATTTCATCATTTGCTATAGAATTTTAGTCAATTTCTTGACATCAGTGATTTTCTTTCTTCTATATTCAATAGAAGAAAATATTGTTTTCACACAATCTTTCGATTTCGGTTTTCGAAGGATTTTTAAGTTTTGAGAGCCCCAGAACACGATTACGCCATTTTTAGAAAATATCTGTCTGTGTAGCAATATTCTGTGGCAATTGCAACCGGATGTTTTGGGGTATGTTTAAAAAATGTGGGCGGTGCAAACGTTGAGTTACAAACTTTAAGTGGACGTCGATAACAGCTGAAAGTATAAGGGTTACATAGCAATACATGACCGTAAATATCCCGATATATAGCCTTTTTTTAACACCAGTATATTTTTTAGAGTATTTTTCTTCTTATTCAATCGTAATTAAATTAAAAAATATTACTGTACAAATTTACTGGTGTGAGAAATATGGTGAGACTAACAACATTACGGAATATTAATTAGGATGTTTCCAGGTATGATAAACACCACATTAACCCTTTAAGGAGAAATTTTATTCTGATATTTTTTAACACTTTCCACCATGCGCTAGTACTATCAACTACACATGTGAAGTCTATTTTTCTAGTTTTTGTAACTCCTCCTGCCATGTAAAATTTAAAAACATGTAGACATGCAGAATCCCTCACTTCATAAAATAATACCCAATATTCCAATTAATACAATCAATGTTTTAAATGCACTGATTATAAATGCAAATAGTAATGCATATATCTATTTATTCATTCATTTGCACGAAAAATGCTTGTTAAAAATGTTGAAAATTCAAACTTAAAAACCACGCCCATAACTGTCAAAAAAAAAAAAAAAAAAAAAAAAACTAAATAAATGGACACGCAAAGGTTTGAGATTACATTTTCGGACATCGATTCCTATTTAATTCTGAATTCTTATGTTTGCCCTATCTCCTCTTAAAGTTTGCCACTGTATTTTTGGGGCACCCTAGTATACACGGTAATTCATTATTGCACTGATAAACTCAGGGGTAATCGAAAAGCACGTATGCAGCATAAAGCAGTATATTCTTGCGTACTTTGAGGTTCGTAAGTTGTCCGAGATTAAGAGGCGAAACTTGCAAAAATTCAGGAGTTTTATTTCCAGAAATTTTCAGAAAAATACGGTCTATAAACCAAGTATCAACTTCAATTCCACCAGTGGACACAGCTTAAATAACAGCAGTCAACAGCAAATCCACAGTACAAACTGTATAGCAATAGCACATAAAGCAAGACTAATTGAAAGAGGCTCAGAACTCCTTCAATAGCAATGCAAGCGTTTGGCGAAACTCACTGAGACTGACTGGGATTTTGCGCGATGAAGCTCTTTGGATACCCCTCTATCGAACCCAGAATGTTCCGGAAATTCCTAGTATCTCGTTAACCAATCACATCAGGGCCTCCATCTTTGGTATATCGATGATAAGGATTTTCTCGCCAAAAAAGTCACCAAGGTAAAAACTCGCCAAATTTGCTATCAAATTCATTACCTGCCTTATTGGAGCTTTTTAATGAGTTTTTAAGGGAAAATTGAGCTATTTTAACGCTAAAACAAACTAGAAATGCAGAAAATTAACATTTTATCAACTTATTAAGCCTCTTCGAAATAATTTCAACAAAGATAAATAGAAATATTAACAAACTCGCAACAATATCAACCCTGTCCTATCTCAAACAGTTGTCAAGTTACTGCAAAATGAACGAAAAAGCTAAAAATCTTAATAAATCCTTCATTTCTGAAATTTCTAAGCAAGCTACACAAACATCAAGCACACATTTAGAAAGAGCCGAAAAAGTGCTACAAAATGACATCAATTGTTTTAGAATATCTGGATATAATAACGATTTACAAGCGCAGGAACAGTGAAAAAAGGCAAAATTAAATATACTCTCAAATATTTAACCATTAATTTCGAGAAATACTTTCAAGATACAATTAAGAAAATCTTTTGAAAATTGGCCTATTCCAATAGCGTTCGAAAAGCTTACAACAAACCACAATGGTGGACTAATGCAGGAGAAATTTGGATTTTTTTTTTTTTTTCCCTTTTCACACCATTCATTTTTACGTTCTCAAAAAGTAAAACTTTCTCCTTCATATTTTGAGACTACTCCTCTCAGTAATTCACTTTTGATCATACTTATATACTTAATTTGCAGTTTATTTATTACCTAAAAAATATTTGTATGAGTAACAATATGATATGCATTTATTTGTATTTTGATTAAAAGAACGTTAATACAGAAATTATTGTAGTTGAACATGGGTGTAGTTTATATTTTAAAATACGTAAAACATAGTATCAAAAGAACTAATTTTACAAGGCAACGGAAAAAAAAGAAAACCTTTATGCATACATAGCTTAATCAAGAATTCCCAGTATTTTAATTTATTCCGAAGAACTTTTAGTTCCGCATCTATTTCATACTACTTTTTACAATAGTAAATTTTTTCATATTCTATCATACACACATTTGCCATCATCCTAATTAGTAATCAATCCGGACGATTATTAGACTTTTTTTTTCTTTTCTTCTTCTTCTTCCTCAAACCTTTTTTTTTTTTGTAAGAGTACTTTTCTACTATTTATCTGTAAATACATTTAATGAAGAGAGCAATTAAAGAGTATTTCTTTAAAAATTAAGTGGTGTTGAAAAAGCTGCGGGTACTCCGGATTAGGTTTGCAGCTAAGATCAGTTATATGTTGGAAGAAATTGGTTCAAAAGATAAAGCCGTTTTAAACAAAGGTGGAACTAAAAATTTTCCAGAAAAAAATAAATATTGGCAACTATGCGTAATCCTAGGCATAAGGCTTGGAGTACATAGCAATCAATTCATTTTGACAATTTATTTTGTTTACATAGCATTGTAAACGTGACGCATCTTATGTGGGCGCTTTACGCATTTTGAAGAAAAACTTTATCTCATGTTTAAATACCATAACAGAGCTGCCAACCTAATCCGGCAAATTGTTAGCACCGCCCCTTTTTCTACACCACTTAATTTTTAGAGTAATTGTTTTCTTCATTCATCGGAAATATATTTGAAGAGTATTTATTACTCTAAAAATTAAGTGGTGTAGAAAAAGGGGCGGTACTAACAATTTGCCGGATTTGGTTGACAGCTCTGCAATAATTTCTGTATTATCACTTTCGCGACCGCTGACGTAGATTCACGTCATTTGGAAATCTGTAACTACGCCATCGGGCTTTTGCGATTTGAAAGTTACTATATTTCTTAAGGATATTCCTGATATTCATATTTGAACAAAGAAAACACTATGGATACAAATACTTTAATTAGAAGGACTATGATTATGATGTATATTCATTTGTAACATAAATATGAATACAGAAAACCTCGTTCTGAAATAACGTACCTTAAAATAATAACGCACACAGGCGGAATTTACTATCAGAGAAACAAAAACATGGGACCACATGCTTCTGTCTCTTTGACAGTAAGGCCCGCCTGTGGGCGATATCCTCTCAAGTTTCAACATTTCAGGAAAAAAATTTCTGTATTCACATTTATATTATAAATGGATATACATCATAACTATACTCTTTTAAATCAAAGTGTTTGTATCCGTAGTATATAGATTGTACAAATATGAATATTAGATATATTCTTAAGAAATAAATAACATATAAACTGCGAAAGAAACGCCCACTGGCGGAGTTACAGATTTTCAAATGACGTTAATGTATATCATCGGTTGCGAAAGGGTTAAAATGTTTTTAATCAAAATCAAATAAATATATATCATATTTATTTGATGCAGATACTCATACAATTATTGCCTATTTAATAAATAAACGGTAAATTAATCATATAAATATGATCAAAAGTGAATCACTAAGAAGAGTTGGTAAGAGTTGTTTCAAAACGTGATGGGCGGGGTCTCGCTTTTTGGAAACGTACAAATGAATGGTGTATAAAAAATAAACAGCCGTATTTCTCCTGCACTAGTCAACCAATGTCGTCCGTTGTAAGGTTATTCGAAAACTGTTGGATTTGGCCGATATTCAGAAGATTTTATTAATTGTAGCTTAAACGGTTTTTGCGAAATTATTGGATAAATATTTGGGCGTATATTTTGTTTTAATTTTTTTCACTGTTTCTGCGTTTGTAACTCTTCGTTATATCTAGCTATTAGAACACAATTGATATCATTTTGTTGCACTTTTTCTGCTCTTTATAAATATGTTGTTGTTTGTGTAGCATGCTTAGAAACTTCAAATATGAAAGATTTTTTTTAAGATTTTTAGTTTTTTCGTTCTTTTTGCAGTAACTTGAAAACGATTTGAGATAGGTCAAAGTTATTGTACTGATTTATGTCCCAAATAGCTCTTCTATTATCCCTGGGCTAATCGGTACAATAAATTTTCAACCTGTAACTATATATATACATATACGAAATAAGAAATGAATACATATATTTAATATTATAAATGAAATCTACGCTTTTTGTTTTTATAATTTTATGTATATCGCGCAGGTTAAAATTTTAACAAACTCAGGGATGGAACACGGGCGCAACATTCATACCACTATCAATGTAAGAAAATTTTTTGCGTCTTAAATCAACGATATTATAGGTAGAGAAATTTCTTAAACATATTCCGGTGTGGATTCTGCGCCCGTGTTCCATCCCTGCAAACTACTTTATCTAAAACTAGATATCCTGTATTTAAGCTTTTTTTTCAATCAACACCGTGAAATATTTATAATTTAAATGTAACGAATTTAACACATAGATGAGAAGATTACGGTTGTAAACTTGGTTCTTGTTCTCGTTATAACCGCTTGCGTCTGTGACTCCATGGGCAGCAAGCGGAAAAGTGTTATTCAAGACCAAATGAGCGACAGCGTATTTGCTATGCCGTTGTTAAGTCATTGGTCGATTGTGCTGGGCGATATTGTCATTTCTTAAATCGATATATCGTTCGTCTAAAATACCGATATAAGGATATATCGACATAATGCAGCGTTACCAATTGTAGGGTATAATCCCTACACGTAAGGACTTTTACCAGTTTTCTTTAGAATGGGTAGAGACGGTTTATAGTTAGTTGTTTGGATTTAACGTCTCAGTAGTACAGCGTTATAATATAAAAAATTTGGTGTTAATTTGAACCAAAACTTGGTACTGAAATAGCTGCAACCACCTGATGGTTTAACTTTTTACTATGATTTGTTAATTTTAGATTAACCAAATATTAGTATTATGGGGAAAAAAAAAAAAAAAATCAAAATTTGCCGAGGCGGGGATTGAACTGAAGATCTTCTTGTCTCAAGTCAAACACTCTGACACGCTTTCTTGCCCACTTATTATATTTCGTTGATTTTTCATGAAAGGGATTTATTTTTCTAAGGTCTTATCTTAACCCATAAGTGAATTGTTGCTCAAAATTTGCGCCTATGTTTTCGACCACTCTTTTAATTTAATCCTGGTTTGGTTTCAATAGGAATTTTACTGATTTATATTTCCCTTGTGAGTGGATGCATGGTAGCTTCAATTTTGGTGAAACTTAAATTCAATCGCTGGAAGTAGAAAACTTAAAAATGAGGTTGAACCATATAATGGTATTGCTTATAACATTACTCCATATATAGTCGGAAGTAAAATTATTCGAGCGCTAACAATACTTTCTATATAAAAAATTTACGCTTAATACTGCTCTGTAAAATAAGTTCTTGGCAAGTCCAGGGATGGAACACGGGCGCAGAATTCATACCACAATCGATGTAAGAAAATACTCTACTTGTTAAATCAACGATATTATAAGTAGAGAAATTTCTTAAACAGATTCCGGTATGAATTCTGCGCCCGTGTTCCATCCCTGCAAGTCCGTCTAAGAAACATCCTTCTGATAAAGGTCTAATGCTTTAATACCAATTATTATAAAATTATTCATTATTTTTCACAGTTCAAAATTTATACATCACTATAATTAATATAGCGCAGTTTTGTTTTATCACAAATTATATTATATGGACTCGAGACGTGATATTTCGTGAGTAACATTCAGAACATTTAAAACACCTCAATTTTTTATTATTATTTTAACTAATTGATAAATTCAGAATTTTATTATTTCGTACTACTTTGTAATGCATAAAAATATTTATATTCCCCACTTACATGCGAATAAATTGCAAAATGGCTAGTATCAGCAGAAAATTGCTAATTAAGAGGCTTCACGCATGTTATTAAATTTCTATAGTGCCTTGAATCTCCTAATAAATATAATTCTTAATTAAAATTTTCTAAAATATAATTATTTTTAAAAAGTTTACGAAATTTACTTTTTTTATTGAAATTTTAAAATATTTACTTATTTTAGATTAAATTACATCAAATATTACAAAAGACAAAAAGACTTAAATTGCTAACTCAGTATAGGGAAATAAATTTGATAGAAAGAACAATTTGGTGCATTTGAAGGGGGGAAAAAAATCAATTTTCACAGCATTTAAAATTATTTTTAAATACTCATACTGTTCGAAATACCCATACCTTCGAGTACCCATACCCTTTAAATATGCATACCTTCCAAATAAATAAAAAATAGATATTAAAATATTAAAATAATCATATCTAAAATAACGCCGTTGTTTGAATTAATTTATTTTTGACAATATGACAATGTCGTATTCAGTACTAATATTAATGAATTTAATGAAGAAATATTATTAATTACATAAAATATTAATAAAGAATAGTTAATTCATTTATCTAATAAAAACTGGGATTTCTTATTTATAGATTTTAGGAACTGGCAAAAAATAGCAGAAGAAAATACTAATATTAATAAAATAAATCTCTTGTAATCAAACGAATTTTGAATGAATGAATAAAATCCCATTTCAAGTATCAGAAATCAGAATCGATTTTCAGTTTGCTTCTGCACAAGCGTTAAAACCGCAATCATGGCTCGTCGAAAGAATGCATCTTTTAAACCGATATTCTCTTTTTCCCAGTGCGCCTGCGTAACACTAAATCGAAACGGCATTTCGAATAAATATTATTTGCTTGATTTGTTGCGGTTTCATTCATTCAGTCAAGATTTTTATGATTTAACTGTCTATGAGTGCGCATGCTTGACTAAATCGTTATCCCGTTGAATGAATATGAATAGCTATCTGGCATTATTACAGCATTGAATCGGTTTAGCTTGGAATCAGATTTTAATGTGCTTTGATGTTTCTGCATCGATATTTTACGGAAGATGAAATTTTTAAATCGGATAAACGATATTAGCGTTAAATCGATATTTTATTTTACATCGATATAAAGCCCAGTCCTATTGGTCGATGACAAAGTCACCTCATGTTGGAGGTACATGAATTATTCAGTCTAAAACTGCGCTTGCTCGAATAGAATATGTTTACTCGCGCGATGCTCCATATTTAAAATTAAATTTAATTGTTTTGAACGAATGCACATCTAAACGAAGAAATTCATGTATTTTTAGAATATTCATATTTCGCATGTTTTCCTGTATTTTAAGATAAGTAATATATTTTTAATCAATTCTTAAAAATTATTTTTTGAATACTTCTTACAATTTATAAAATTATTGAAATCTTAATCTCTTGAATTTTCATTCATTACGGACAGGGGTGAAAGTGATTATCGTCATCGGCACTGCTATTTTTATTTAGAAAAACTGAGTGTATTTTTAAACTAAATACACTCCGATTAAATAGGATTGTGATTTTTGCTAAAAAATACCGGTGGAAGAGTTTCGTAAAAAGACGGGAAACTTTCACCCCTGATTACGGATCAAGAGATAATCTATGGAATTTTGAATTCGGTTGTTTGATTTGTTATGAGGTTAGAAAAAGTTAGTTTTTATTATATTTGTTCATTCCTAAATGTTATTTTAGTTATAGGTTTGGTTATAAAGCGATTACAAATATATTTTGTTTAGAAGATAAAATTTTTGCGAATGGTTTCGTCTGCGTCTGATTGATTTTATGGAACATGACATAATGCTTTTTTTAATAAAAGAGATAAAGTCATCTTTTATAAGCGATTTCTTTTCCTAAATTTAATTTTGAAAATTGCACAGGTTAACATTTTCTTCTTCAATTACTAATACGTGAATTTTTTCGTATTTACAATACAATTTACAACATTAGAAGATTGATTTAAAAAATTACATTTTACATTAATTAATTATAGCTGTAATTAACACTATAGATGTGATTATTTACATGAGGTTATTAGCGTACATTTGACTTTAAATACAAAATATGTTAGATGTTAACAAATAATAATGTGATTGTTTATTAGCTAAAATCTAACATATTTTGTATTTAAAGTCAAATGTACGCTAATAATTCCATCTGTAATGTTCATTTAGTGCTAGAATTAAATCTTGTTTATATTAAAACCAATAGAGATAACATTTTTAAAGAAAGCACAATAGGGGAGGGTTTTTCACAGCTTTATTTGGGTACCGCAGCTACAGCACGAGGAGACGCGCTAACAGCCAGTTTACTTTGTGACATTTTTTAACATTATGTGAACGAGCTTAATTGTAAAGATTAACACTGTCTGCTCCATAGATATAATAATAATATACAGATTGATCATTGGGAAGAAAAAAGTGATTCCTTTTCACTTGGGAAAAGATGGTGACTTTACAAAAATATGGCCGTCTTTCCCCGAGTGAATAAACACGGGAATACACAGGAATATTTTAGCAAATTAAATTAATGAATAATTTATTTACTGAAGGTGAATGATTAACTCCAGATACAATTTCAAATTCATTTTTCTTTTTTTTTTAATACCACTTATTGTCTGATTCCAAAGCTTCTTTTTCGGCATCAAAAATCTCTGCACGATAACATGGGGATGATAGATCTATACATATTACTTTATCTAAGGTCTGCTCGAGCCAGAATAACCGGCAGTAGCCTGACCCCTTGAATCTGAGACTAGCGTCTACCAAAAGCCCTTGCAGGATCAAAGATCAGAAAAAATTCTTGACATTCGTTCTGCGCATCTCGTCACCGATTTGCTTACGTCATGGAATATTTACACCAAGCTATTAGAGCCCCTTAAATAAAATATATAGGCCAGCGCAACACCGCTATTTTGTTGTCTCGGATGAGGGCAGCATTCCTCTTGGCGTCTTTGTGGCTTAACTAGCGATTTTAAGAAATCGGCCTTCGATCGGCCAAGACGGTCAAGAGCAATAAGCAACGAGTAATATCCCTGACAACACATTTATACACAGTACATTCTTGGTATGTTTTTTCATCCTCAGGATATTATGTGGATGTATTGGGGATAAGATGTGTTGTTAGCACTATTTCTGTCTGTTTCAAATACAAATTATTACTTTTTGGAAAAAATAAATAAATAAATAAATAAAAAATAGCTTACTCTTTAAAAGTGGAAAATCTTTATTTATTTACTTACTTTTTTCTATTTCTAGCACATACTATTCATTTAACAAAACAAACCTTTTTTTAAAAAAAAAAAAAAAAAAAAATGCAATTACGACATGGAAACGAAATAACTTTGGCGACCCCAGAAAATGTCGCCAAAACTTAAACACACAGTAATAAAAAATCTTCTTTAATTAATGTATTGTTATTAACATAAATATTATGATTAAAATAGCACTTCTTTTATTTTTACATTATAATATTTGAAAAACACAGAGAAAAATATAAGCAAATAAAAGTTAAATTATTTTATTTTTCCTAAATTATCTTATGGAAATCTGAACATTTTATGTTCTTTTCTTGATTGATTATAGCAATTTATTATCACTGAACAATCTCCCATATGATAATTTACCGAGCTAAAATTATGAAAATGATTAAAAAGACAATACAAGACGATATAAACTCCAAAGTACTACAAGACGATAGAAATAATGGCTGTCGTTTGTTTATGTGCGGAAAATACTGGGTACATGTGGCAACCCTAAGGCAACAAAATGGCTGATGCGCCAGCTGGTATATACAGGAGCCTTACACTGAACCAATCAGCTACAACTTTGCTGTTTGCTCACTGTTTACGATAGTTTAGCAGAAAATATTTCGTTGGAGATGGAGAACGTGCAAAAATAGAGAGCATTTTATTTTTTAATGTATTCTTTTTAATTAATATTGTTTCAATCAAATAAGAAATAATTAAAAAAAGTTGATGAAATCATTTATCATCATTAGAAGTATGATTATTTACTTTTCTCGAAATATTTTGGTATCAATTTAGAACAACTTAGAAAATATAATTAGTTTAGAAGAAATTAGTTTTGCATTTGTTAAATAATAATGATATTTTTATTATTAAGATGTGTTGCGCCAAGTCTTTATGAATTACTTTCACATATAAAATAAAATACAAAAAACTGATGAGATATTAGATTGATGATTGAATTGAGTGCAAAATATTTGTGTGTTAAATATGTAATTTTATTTAGTCCTTTAATACGTCTGTCTCTAAAGATGTTAAAATTATTATTATTATCTTATAAAAGCTTTTTTTTTTTTTTAACTTCTTTTTATTGATGAATTTGAAAGTACTTAATATTTAAAGATGTTTAACAAAGAAAAAAAAGTATAGATTTACACATTACAGCAGGTTACTCAATAAATTGTAAAATATTATTTTGATTCGTTGTTTTTAGCATTTTCAGTAGGAATCCTCAGTTCGATTTTAAAAGAGCAAAGCACATTTGTGGCGATGAATATTTTACTTTGTAAAAATCCATAAAACCTGCGAAAAACGTTTACAAAGTTTTTTATGTAGTCATTATGAAAATAATTCAGATTACTTCTAGTCGAAAAGTAGTGTGGAGAACACTTTGGATTCCCAAAAGGACATCTGCCAGTGGTGCGAGACGCGCATGCACTCGCTACAAGAGAGAAAACAAAAGTTAATTTACGTTCTGACTTCAACGAGGAAGAAAGACATATGGTAGCTATGTGCTAAGTAGATGTTCTGAAAAGCATGTTCATATAAATAGAGAAATGTTACGATTTGGAATTATTCCCTTTACTGAATCTACGAATTATTGTATTATACGTTAATGTAGCCATGTAATTACACTATTTGTAAATATAGAAAATTCGAAAATGTAAGTAAGAGCCCTGTTTTATTCGAGATCCTGGCTCCCTGATTTTTAATTATTTTAAGTAATGTTTTATTTAAGTATTAAGACATTTTTATTGTACGCAACAATTTTTTGGCAAACCAGCCAACCAGGATTCCTAAAATACGAAATTTTAAAAGGTCTTCTTTAAGCTAAAAGAAGTTTTTACATTTTCATCAAAAGCTAAGAACAGAAAGTATTTGAGTCAAGTTTTGCTTTCGAATGAAAGCATGAAAGACCAGCTTACGATTCTCAGGTAAGCTCTCTCTCCCCTTTTTTAAAACATTGAATAAAAATATATTTCATTATGATATTTATTTATGAATATAGTGTTACTCCAAATTATTGTTTAAGAATCATTATTAAGAGTTACAGTATTACATAGCACCCGAATGTAGGGTGCCAATTCATGTTCTTTTATTAGTTAAGAAGATTTATTCACTTAAATTACTGAATAAATTATAAGGATATTATTACTATTATTTTGAATATTATGTGAAGGTAATGGGAAAAAAAAAAAAAAAAAAAAAAAAAAACAAGACCTTCCGGCTTTTTCGGAAGGGTAGGTTGATTTCTTTTTCCTTATCAAGTAGCCGTCATTTTGTTTCAAAATGGCGGCTACAAATTATTAATGCACTTGGTAGAAATATTGATGTAGGCTATGCACATATGGAGTTTTAAGCAAATCGGTTCATAAATACACTTTTATATGAATTTAAAATTTTAAAGTGGCCGGCGCTAGGAAAAAAAATGGTGGGTTAAGTTGACAAATATATGAAATGCGTTTGTGAGATAAGTCTACTGTACACACATAGTTCGAATTAATTCAAAATCTCAAAAGTCATTGTGTTGAAAAATTAAGTGGCTCCCACTTCGATAAAAATGGCAGAGAAAGTTGCTCATCTAAGATATCGTTGCAAATTTGAAAATATATATATATATATTTTTTTTTTGTAGAAATTCTTTCAAAGAGGCTTAGTAAGTTGATAAAATATTAGTTTCCTGCATTTCTAGTTTGTTTTAGCATTAAAATAGTCTAATTTTACCTTAAAAACGGATTAAAAAGATCCAGTAACGCATGTAATGGATTTGGCGCCAAATTTGGCGACTTTTCCCTTATGGCGACTTTTTTGGCGACTTTTGGCGCGAAAATACTTATTATCGATATACCAAAGATGGACGCAATAACGTGATTGGTTCATGAGTTACGTGAATTTTCTAAATTTTTGTTGTTTGAATGATAAATCCATTTTTCAACTTTGATTTGAATTGATTAAGTATTTCTAAAGTTCCAGCAAACACATCGAAGATATTTGAAACATAGGTTACCGTCCAACTGTGGTTTAAATCAGTGCCGTGTTTCAAAAGTTATTATTATGGCAAATTTTCAAGTGGCAGTGTAAGTGGCTGCGACTTGTAAAACAAAATAGCAAAACAACTTGCCCATCGAAATCATCCAGTACATTTGTACGATAAGTTCATTGTCCAGTTCTAGTTTAAATTAAATCAGAATTTCAAAAATTATAATCATAAGAAATTTTCAGGTGGCACCACTTGTAAAAAAAATGGAGTGAGATGCCTAGCGAACTTATCTGAGATATTTGAATGATAAATCCACTACCCAAACTTGAAGCGAATTGATTCTGTCTTACTAAAGTTACCATAATGACAAATTTTCAAGTGGCCGCCACTTGAAAATAAAATTGCGGATCAAGTCATCAAGAGAACTTATCCTAGATTTTTGAACCAAAAGTTCACTAACCAGCTTTTATTTGAATCAGTTTAGTATTTTAAAAGTTATCGTGATGGCATATTTTCAAGTGGCAGTGTTATTTCAAGTGACTAGAACTTAGACACAAGATGTCGGGACAAGTTGCCTAGTGAAAACATTCAAGATAATTATATGATAATATCACTGTCAAAATTTGGTTCGATTTGAAGTATTATTTCAAAAGTTATCGTGATTTTAAATTTTCAAGTATGAGCCTGATTTCAAGTGACCGCGCTTAACTTAAGATATCTGCCACTTTATTAAAAGTGGCGGATATAGTTTATTATTAAACTTCATTAAGATCCTTATGTGGTCTGTATTTACATCACAATCCAAACAATTTCGGAATACGCTTTTTACAATTTAAATTTGAAATTTTCAAGTTGTCTCCACTTGAAAACAAAATGGCGGAGCAACTTGGTTAACAAACTCATCTAAGATATTTATAACATAAGTTAAGACACTGTTCAAATTTGGTTCCATTTGGAGTATTATTTCGGAAGTTATCATGGTTTTAAATTTTCAAGTGGTGGCCTGATTTCAAGTGGTCCCGCTTAACTTAAGATATCCACCACTTTATTAAAAATGGCGGATAAAGTTCATTAATAAAGTTATTTGAGACACTTGTGTAATGTATGTATACATCAAAATTAAAAGAAATTCGCAATACGCTTTTTACAATTTGAATTTGAAATTTTCAAGTGGTCTCCACTTGAAAACAAAATAGCGGAGCAACTTGGTTAACAAACTCATCCAAGATATTTATAAGATAAGTTAACACACTATTCAAATTTGGTTCGATTTGGAGTATTCTTTCGGAAGTTATAGGGATTTAAAATTTTCAAGTGGTAGCCTCATTTCAAGTGGTCCCGCTTAACTTAAGATATCTGCCACTTTATTAAAAATGGCGGATATAGTTTATTAATAAACTTCATTGAGATCCTTATGTGGTCTGTATTTACATCAAAATTCAAACAATTTCGGAATACGCTTTTTACAATTTGAATTTGAAATTTTCAAGTGGTCTCCACTTGAAAACAAAATAGCGGAGCAACTTGGTTAACAAACTCATCCAAGATATTTATAAGATAAGTTAACACACTATTCAAATTTGGTTCGATTTGGAGTATTCTTTCGGAAGTTATAGGGATTTTAAATTTTCAAGTGGTAGCCTGATTTCAAGTGGTCCCGTTTAACTTAAAATATCTGCCACTTTATTGAAAATGGCGGATAAACTTCATTAATAAACATCATTGAGACCCTCATGTGACCTGTATTTACAACAAAATTCAAGCAAATCTTGCTTTAAATATGCTTTTTACAATGTCTGTTTGAAATTTTCAAGTGGCTGCCACTTGAAAACAAAAAGTCGGAGCAACTTGGTTAACGAACTCATACAATATATTTATAAGATTAGTTCACTGTCCAAATTTGGTTCGATTTCGAGTATTATTTCGGGAGTTATCGTGATGACAAAATTTTCATTATAGATAGATAGATAGATAAACGAAGTGATTGCAATAGGTCGATTTCTAAAGAAATCAACCTAAAAGAAGAAGAAGTTTATTTAAATCGAGATTTCACAACAATAAAATAAGATTAAAAGTAAAAGGACAATATAAAATTTTGTATTTTGTTAAAAATTGTTAACAAGAGTAAATTAAACATGGCAGAGCTGGAAAAGTTAAAAAGAAAAAGGGCAGTCATTAGAAGTTCAACTACGAAGTTTATAACTAATTGCGAGTAGTACATGGACTCAAATGAAATGGAAAAATCTGTTCTAAAAGAACATTTAGACCAATTAACAGTGAAATACGATAATCTAAATAATCTCGATGAACAGATACAAAATCGTATGAAAAATGAATACGATTTAGCGTCAGAATTCGAAACTGCAGAAACTTACACAGAGAAAATTATCTCAGTTAAACCAAAAATCACTTCGGTTTTAAAAAGAAAGGACAGCCCGAGTGCACAAATACTAAAAAAGATGATATCATAAGCGAACAGTCATATTCTTTAATTTCTTGTTCACGTTCTACAATAAAGCTCCCTCGTCTTGTAATTGAAGAATTTGGCGGAAATCCCGCTAACTGACTCCAATTTTAGAGTCTATACAAGAATGCAATTCGCAATAACAGTCACCTAACAGACATAGATAAATTTAATTATTTACATTCTTTGTTAACAAAATCTGCTGCTCATGCTATAAGAGGCTTTTCGTTATCCAGCGATAATTATCAAGCTGCTATTAAAGTGCTAAAAAATCGATTTGGTCGTAATGACATAATAATTAATGCACACATCGGAAAAATATTAAATTTGGAACCGGTAAAAAATCCAAGTAACATATGTGCGCTGCGCAAGCTCTACGATAATATTACGATTCAAATTAGAAATCTCAGATCTTTGAACGTAACATCAGGCACATACGGTACTCTGCTTACATCAATTTTACTTAAATTGATTCCGACTGAACTTAATTTAACTTATCAAAGAAAAAGAAAAAATCTTGATAATTTTGACATAGATGAACTGTTAGACTTTTTAAAAGCTGAAATTGAGTGTCGTGAAACGAGCGATACAAATACAAGAACTATCTACTCAAAATCCAACTGTCGTAAAATAAAAACAAAAAAAAATTCCTGAATCTAAAACTTTACTCCCAACAGCGTGTAAATTGATGAACACTAATGAAAATAATAAGGAAATCAATTCAAAATTTAAAAAGGTAGATATTGTGTGTGTTTTTTGCAATAAATCTCATGCATAGGAGAGTTGCAATGACGTCTCGAAGTTAAAGTTGGAAGCCAAAAAGAATGTACTGAAAGAAAAAATGGTTTGTTTTGTTTGTTTGAAGAAAAATCACAGAGCAAACCAATGTAGATCAGGGCATAGATGTCTTATTTGTAAAAGACGACACTACGCTATATTATGCCCGGATTTACCCTAGAACAAATCAGATATTCCAGATAAAATTAATGATGGAGTAAAAATAAGTACATTATATAATCATGTACAGCTCTCTAATGTATTTCTTCAATTTTTAATTGTTAGACCGCACAATAATAAAAAGAAGTGCTCATAAGAGCAGTTTTAGATTCGGGCAGTATGAAATCTTATATATTTAGCGATATTATTGATGAAATGAAGTATATTTCTAGCAATGAAATAAACTTGCGTCAATCACTTTTCGAGGTACTGAGACAAATGAAAATGTTTAGAAAAATTATATAATTGAATTAAGCAGTATGGACAGAAGTTATAAATGTAAATTTCATGCACTGGCGGAAAAAAGTTTTTGTTCTCAGATTGACCAAATCCTATCTGGTCCGTGGTTAAATGAACTTAAGAAACATCGTATACATCTTACGGACTTGAAAAATAAATATAAAGTGGATAAGGAAATAAAATTGTTAACAGGGCCTGATATTATGGTTAAATTGTTAACGGGAAAAATAGTACCCCTTAAATCAAATTTAACCGCTATACAGACTAAATTGGGATGGACTGTTCTCGGAAAATATTTTGGCACCAAGAGCTACACACCTAGTAATCATTCTCCCGTTATCTCTTCCCTTTTGGTTAAAAAGCAGTGTGTAAGCGATCTGTGGAAATTAGACGTATTGGGAATTAAAGATCCTGCACACCGTAAAACTAAGCTGGAGCTAGAAGAAGAGACTAACAAGTATTTTAAGGAGACTCTTCGGATAAATCCAGACGGCAGATACGAGGTAGTGTTACCATGGGTATCAGATAATTTTGTCTTACCTGACAATAAAAAACTTGCTAAATAAGTTTATTTAGTACGAAAAGAAAATTAGTGAATTTCGGGAAATTAGACGTTCTTACAGATTTCAATAAGAGAAAAATATCGCGACTTTTCAGGTTTTCTGTGGTTTGGTACAGATAATTCGGAACAGATCGAGGAGTATCGGCATCAAAGGTTTGTTTTTGGTTTAACATGTAGTCCCTATTTATTAGCCGCTACCTTACAGGATCATTTATGTAAAGTACCCGAAAATTTAAGCAATACTGCAGAAATTCTTAAGACATCATTTTACGTTGATAATTGCGTAACTAGTTTGAACTCTCAGTTAGAAAGGAAAAAGTTTATGGGAGTCACAGATAACAATGTCTACAGGTAATTTTAATTTACGAGGGTGGAAATCTAATTTGTATGTGTCACACCAGAGAAGGAATCGATTACTGAAGAAAACTTATACATCTTGTTTCTTACTTGGTGTACAGACAGTGATACTTTATCCTGCAAAGTTTCGTCAATTGATGAGCCCAATAAACCAATTACGAAAAGTTTAATTTTAGCCGTTGCTAATCAAGTCTTTGAACCAGTTGCATTTACGGCTCCCATGACGTTGATTCCAAAGTTAAATTTGCAGGAAACATGGAATTTAAGACTTAAGTGGGACGAATTTCTTCCCGATCATTTAATACGAAAATTTATAACATGTACCAACAACTGAATTTACTATCAAAAGTAAGGATACCAAGATGGCTTAATATCATTTCCACAGACGATTCATTAAGTTTGCATGTATTTTGTGACTCGAGTCAAAAGTCTTACGCGGCGTGTGCGTTTTTAAGAGTTTGTCCAGATGATCACGTGACCGTCAATTTAATGCATGCTAGAAGCCGGGTAGCGCCTCTAACTATACCGCCTTTAGAACTCCTTGCTTGCTTGATCGGCGCTCGGTTGCTTTCGTCTGTGTTAGAAAATATGCAATTTCCCAGGATTCATATTCATTGTTGGACGGATTCTACTACTACTTTATGTTGGATCCAAAGAAATCAAAATTCGGAGATTTTTTCTTCCAAAAACTTGTACGTGAAATAATTTCCTTGACATCTCCCACCGTGTGGCGCCACGTTCCGGATGCACTTAACCCTGCCGATATAGCTTCTAGAAGATGTTCAGCAGAAAAATTGTCTTAACTAAGATGATGGGAAGGACCCGAATGCTTACGCAATAAAGAAGAGAGTTGGCCAATTTCAGACGATTCTCCGGATGAGGATTTGGTTAACTCAGAAGTACGGAAAACTGTAATAATTGTCTTAAGTAAAAACGACGATAACAACGACTGGTATTACAAGTATTTTTCATCTATAAAAAAAAATTATTCGCATGATAGCATGGACATACAGATTTTATTTTAAGCTAAGAAAATCTGCAAGTGTCACCTCAAAAACCTCTGTAAACGAATGATAGATGATTTCCATACCACAATCGACAAAAAAGTTGGTTTTAAGCATGTAAAAAAAATATTTTTTCATTCCATTTCATTCAAGGCAGCTTGTCGATGTTAAACTACTGACCAGAAATTTCTACTATTGAATTCTCTTCAATGACCCTATGCACGGAAACTTTGCTTGATTTCAACGAGAAGTTTAGTGTAGCATCAATAATACAGATTTAGAATACCAAGATTGGACTTTTGCTGCTGTTTGTTTCTGAGATAGGTTGGAAATACACAGAGACACACTCAGAGACCAACACAACTTTTAAGTTCTGTTTTGCTTTAGTGGAGAAAAAGTAGTAAAGTAATACTTTGTTAAAACGAAAAGGCTTTAGTGTCATTATTTATAGGATCATTTTTGTTTAAAATTAAAAAAAAAATAAATGCTATTTTAATAAAATGAAAATATTTCAGTGTCCATAGTTATAAACTTTTTTAAGACAAAAAATTTTAAAATAAAATTATGTTTTAAACAAGTCCTTTAAGCAAAATGAACGAAATAGCTAAAAGTCTTAATAAATCCTTCATTTCTGAAGTTTCTAAGCAAGCTACACAAACATCAAGCACACATTTAGAAAGAGCAGAAAAAGTGCTACAAAATGACATCAACCGATATAGAATATCTGGATATAATGACGAGTTACCAGCGCAGAAACAGTGGAAAAAGGCAAAATTAAATATACTCTCAAATATTTAACTGTTAATTTCAGAAAAATTTTCAAGCTGCAAATAATAAAATCTTCTGAAAATTGGCCTGTTCCAATAGTTTTCGAAAGAACTTACAACAAGCCACAGTGGTGGACTACTACAGGAGAAATTTGGCTATTTATTTATTTTATTTTATTTTTTCTTTCTTTATACACCATTCATTTTTACGTTCTCAAAAAGTGAAACTTTCCCCTTCACGTTTTGAAATTACTCCTCTTAGTAAATCACTTTTGATCATACTTATATGCTTAGTTTGTAGTTTATTTATTACATGAACAATAATTGTATGAGTATCTGCATCATAACAATATGATATGCATTTATTTGTATTTTGATTAAAATAATGGTAATACAGAAATTATTGTAGATAAACGTTAGTGTTGTTTATCCTTTAAAATACGTAACACACAGTATCAGAAGAACTAATTTTACAAGGCAACGAAAAAAAAAAAGCTTCGTTATGCATACAAAGCTTAATAAAAAATTTGAGATATTTTAACACTTTCGCGACCGTTGACGTAGATTCATGTCATTTGAAAATCTGTAACTCCTCCAGTGGGCGATTCTTTTGCAATTTGTATGTCATTTATTTCTTAAAAATAGACACATTATTCATATTTGTACAACCAATATACTATGGATATAAATACTTTGATTAGAAAGAGTATAATTATAATGTATATCCATTTGTAATATGAAACTGAAAATTTTGTTCTGAAATATTGTAACTTGGAACAATAACGCCCGCAGGCGGATCTTTCTGTCAAAATGACAAACACATGCAGTCGCGAAAGTGTTAATTTATTCAAAAGCCTTTTTAGCCAAGCCTCTATTTCATACTACTTTTTTAGGAGTAAATTTTTTCATATTTTATCATATAGATTTACGATCATCCTAATTTGTAATCCAGACGATTGTTAGTACACGCCTTTTTTTTTTTTTTTTTTTTTTTTCAAACCTTATTATTATTATTATTATTTTTTTTTTTTAAGAATATTTCTCTTCTATTTCATCCTAAATACATTTAAATAAAGACAGCAATTAAAATTACTAGTAAAATTAAGTGGTGTTGAAAAAGAAGCGGGTACTAACAAAACTTCCGATTAGTTTTGCAGCTAATATGAGTGATATGTTGGAAGAAATTGGTTCTAAAGATAAAGTGATTCGAAATAAAGGTGGGACTAAAAATGCTCCTTAATAAATTAAAATATTGGCATCTATGCTTAATCATAGGCATAAAGCATGGCGTACATAACTATAAGTTCGTTTAATTAATTTGTTTTATTTGCATTGCTTTGTAAATGTGAGGTATCTTATACGGGCGCTTTACGCATTTTGAAGAATAAATTTCTGCCATTATTAATTACAAAAATTTCTGTATTAACATTCTTTGTATAAAAATGCAAATAAGTGCATATCATATTGTTATGACGTAAATACTCATACAATTATTGTCCATTTCATAAATAAACTGTAAATTAATCATATAAATGTGATCAAAAGTAAAGTGAATCACTAAGAATTGTTAAGAGGAGTTTCAAAACGTGATGGGCGGGGTTTCGCTTTTTGAAAACGTACAAATGAAAGGTGGATAAAAATAAACAACAATATTTATCCTGCACTAGTCAACCAATGTGATTCATTGTACGGTTTTTCGAAAACTGTCGGAACAGGCCAATATTGAGAAGATTTTATTAATTGTAGCTTAAGCGGTTTTTACGAAATTATTGGTTAAATATTTGGGCGTATATTTTATTTTGCATTTTTTTTTTCGCTGTTCTGGTCTTGTAACTCGTCGTTATATTCGACGACAACACAACTGATATCATTTTGTTGCCCTATTCGAACACAATTGATGTCATTTTGTTGCCTTTTTTTCTTGTTGTTCTTTATAAATATGTTCTTGTTTCTGTAGCATGCTTAAAAACTTCAGAAATGAATTTTTTTTTTTTTTTTTTTTTTTTTTTTTTTCGTTCTTTTCCCAGTAACTTGAAAACGATTTGAAATCGGTCAAGTTGATGTACGGATTTACGGATGTACGGTACGGACTCTTCTATTACCCCCCTGAACTAGTCGGTACAATATATTATGAACCTGTAAATATATATATATGTATACACATATACGATATAAGAAATGAATATATGTATTTAATATAATAAATGAAAACTATGCTTATATGTTTTATAATTTTATGTATATCGCGCATGGTAAAGATTTAACAAACTACTTTAATCTAAAGCTAGATATCCTAAATAAAATTTGACTTTTTTTTTACTGACACCGTGAAATATTTTCAATATAAAATATAATGAATTTAGCACAAACTCATCCATTAGTAAAAATTATGAAAAGCATCTTTAATATACTCGTTTGTGTCTTTGAAGACAGCAGGCGAAGAAGTATGTGTTAAATTTGTGGTTTAGCTCGTTAAGGTTACCATTTGGCTGATTTTGACAAACAATCGGTTATCAAAGACATAAAAGTGGAATGTTGCCAGGCATACACAAAGAATTTGTACTACGATGATAGTATAAGTTCTTTGGCATGCATTCCAATCAAAAATTTTTAACTTACAGTGATAACTCATTTTTTATTGGCTTAAGACAAGAGGCCCGTCGTAGGTAGACCACGAAGTCTCCGTCTTGTTTTTATTGTCAGTTTGGTGATCAATTAAAATAGCTATCCTAGTTGCAATCTTGGCGAAAAATGTCTGATCTATTCTGGAGCCGAATTTCAAATTTCACCAAGGGGCCCCAAAGCTGTTCCATTTCTTCAGCATGATTTTTTTCAATGTTATTTAAAATATTTTTTAACTTGTTAGAAGAAGAGAAATAATAAACACCATTGTTGAATTTGCAAGATCTCCAAGCCAGAATACTGTTGATTTTCCGTTGTTATTATATTATTCCAAAATAAAAATGGATAAAAAAGTTACTATATATCACTGGCATCTGTAAACTACCAACTGTAACTCAATTATCTTGTTCTAATTTTAATTTTTATAAAGTATTGTTTTTGAGTCAAATTTTCGAAAGTGAGTTTTTGTTATATTTACACTTTTTGAGGTCCCCTAAATTTAAAAATAATGTTTTTAGCTGTTAGTCTGTGTGTGTGTCTGTCTGCTATCCACATATCTCAAAAACAAATTATAGCAGAAAGTTCAAACTTGGTATTCTAACTGTGGTTATTACTGTGGATATTACTATGGATACTACATTAAACTTTTCACTGAGATCAAGCAAATGGTTCGTGTACAGGGACACCCAAGAAAATTCAAATATATTACGTCTATGGGGGATACTGCAGGTAAGTAGAGTTTAGTATCTACAGACTGCACTAAACCAAATGAAACGAATATATATTTTTTATATGCATAAAAACATGTTTTGTGTAGAATATGGTATAGAAATCATTCACTGTCCGTTTACAGGGCTACACAAAAAGAATGAGACTTATAATGCGAGTGCGACAATACTTGTAAATTGATGAAAGTGTACTTTAGGTTGTGCCGTGTGTTATTAATATAGGATTATAGTTATGTGCACCATGTGATGTGTAGATAACTTTCAGAAGATATACAGGGCTGCCAATATTTAAGCCGTAACATTCTTTTTACTTTCTCTTACCCATAATGTAGAGAAAGTATTGTTTTTGTGTCAAATTTTCGAAAGCGAGTTTTTGTCATATTTACGCGTTTTGAGGTCCCCTAAATCCGAAAATAATATTTTTAGCGGTTGGTCTGTGTGTGTTTATGTGTATAAAGTTGAGAATATATATAAAGAGAACTGGCAAGGGGGGCGACTCACCTTTCGGTTTAGAGTCTTGACCAAGGCCACCCCCCCCCCCACCGAAACCAAATATATATAAAGAGAGAGAGAGAGAGATGGATAAATAAGGGGAAAAAATATTAAATCTGTGCCCCTTCCGCCCTAGACTGTTTGTCTGGATCCGCCCTTTCTTTAAACTTGAGTTATATTTAGAAATCAACCTTAAATTTGTACATTTGTATTAAAATTCAGGTTATTATCATCATATGATCAAACATAAATTTTTTATGGTAATTAAAACGATTTTTATTTAAGAGTTCGCTTTTAGTTATTGGGATATACTTGCATTAATTTAAAAACATTAAAGTTTTACATTCAAAAATTTTCAGTAACGAAATTTTATTTAAATTTAAAACTAAAAATGTATGTAAAATAAAAGCATATGCTCAAAATTCAATTTATTCCTTATTTCGAATAAAATGAATAAAAGTATTTTCTTTAAAATATAAAACAAAAATATCGAAACATTACACACCAAATGCAAACAAGTAATACCTTTTTGGGACGATTGAAATCCTTTCTCAGAAGCACGGATAATTGAGGGGCGTAACAGCTTCTCCCATACTGACAGTATACATAAAGGGGAAGGATGTCATCACCTGCTTTGACAGTGTAAGTGGGGGAAAAACTCAGCACGAATTTTCGGCTATCGGCCTGGGAATCTGGGTTTATTCATTTGTAAGATGGCTGGGACGTAAAGAGTTAAACTAATGATAGTAAAATATAAATGATTTTTTACTCGTGTTTTATGATTAGCGTTTGACTTATTTTAACAATCGAACGATTATCAAAGATATAAATGGAATGTTGGCAGGTATGCATTCCTATCAATAATTCTAAGTTATAGTGATAACTCATTTTTTATTGGCTTAAGAGGTTCATCATAGGCAGACCATGAAGTCTCCGCCCTTTTCTTTTCAGGATAATATTTGAAGTGAAAAAAATTTCGCCTTTACTGCTACCAAAATTTTTGAACAATAATCTCTTTTTTAGTCATGGCGCATTAATATGAAAATATGGTAAATGTCTTTGTATAAAAATAGTGGTAGCAAAGAAGACAGAAATTTTTTATTTCTGAAAGTTTCCTGAAAAAAGGGCGGAGACTTCGAGCTATAATCATGAATTAGGTTATCATTTGTGTCATCTATAACCGTATCTGCCAACATCCTAATTAGTATTCCGTAATGTTGTTAGCCCTTCCCTTTTTTCACACCGGTAAATTTGTACAGTAATATTCTCCAAATGCAATTTCGATTAGATAAGCAGAAAAATATTTTCAAAAAGGACTGGTGTGAAATAAAAGGTGGGGCTAACAATGCTGCGAAATATTAACATTTTCGCGACCGCATGTTTTTGTCTCTCTGATAGTAAGTTCCGCCTGTGGGCGTTATTCTTTTAAGGTACGTTATTTCAGAACGATGTTTTCTGTATGCATATTTATGTTACAAATGAATATACATCATAATTATATCCCTTCTAATTATATTCCTTATTTAGTTTTTTAAGGTTTTCGAAAATTTGAATCTGAGCTTGCTTTTTTTTTTTTTTTTTTTTTTTTGCCACACAATTAAATGAAATATATATTCTTCATTCAAAAATTAGTTTTCATATTAATTTCTTTGTGTATAACTCAGATTTAACAATAACAGGAGGTTTTCAAGGTGCTATTATTTTTTTCCTCTTCTTAGAATGTTTGGAAAAATGAAGCTCAGACTTCAGAAGGCTTTATATTTATTACAGAGTCTACCATATGAAAGCAGTTATGCACTAACAGATGATTCTTCACATGAAGAAGTCCCAACAAATAATCTGCTAGAATTTTCGTCAAGATTCTGAAGTAGACGCTCAAGAGACTGAACAAGACCCAGGGTGCAGCAGTTCATGTTCAGAAAATTATTTCCTACCCCAGGATGCAATAAATCAAGAGTGAATAGGCAATGGAAAAAAGATGCCCAGACCGAAGTTTCCATTTTACCCATAAAAATCTGAGTTTGTGGGCACCACATTTTAACATTTGGTTGCATATAAAGAGTAGCGAGAAAGCATAGCTTCTTTGGAATATAGACTAGCATAACCAAAGGACTGCTTACAAAATCCAAAGCACAGTCAAAACGGAAAGGAAGACCTAAATTTAATGGTAGTGAGCAAGTTTTCTGTGCAAACAAGAGGAGGAAAGGGAACATGTCTGTTTGTAAAGATTATTCACTTAGGAAATCGTGGATGCGATTGGCCAACATTTGTTTCGAATCGGGGGTCGTTGTGAATTTTGAGCTTTAAAAAACATTTAGTCCAAACCTCACTCAAAATGCATTTTTTTTTTTTTTTTTTTTTTTTTTTTGTAACATATTAGTGTTCTCTGCTTATTTAGCATTTTTAAGAGTTAAAACTGCGTTAAAAAAGTCATACGGTCTTTTTGAATTATGAGAACATTTTAGCCCTCCGTGTAGTGACAGTACTTTAAAGTACCAATTTAATTAATTAACTCTAACGGATTAATTTTTCCAAAGATGAGTGTTTTATTTATGTATATCCCATAACTTTCGATGCAGCGACTCAAGAAAAAAAAAAAAAAAAATTGCGCTAAAAAAATTGCAGTACATCATAATGCAGTAGATAAAGGGTTAAAAGATGTGCACCTAATACTATTTTGTTAAGTAAATATTTATCGATTCATGATCTTAGTCATATACTGTTTATAAAAAAGTAAGTTCATGATAAAAATTAGCGATCAAACTAAAGAAAAATATGGATGTGTGCTTCAATAATTTTGCTGCCGACTGTATGATTTCTCTGCCACTAGCAGCCAAATCTCATATTATTCTAAACAGAAATTCGTTATTATAATTACCTCTGTATTTTTTTTTTTTTTTTTTCTGTTCATTTTTAGAAAATTCAAAATTATTAAATTTGTTCTGGTTTTCAAAAACAGTTTTTTTTTTTTTTTTTTTTTTTTAATTATAAAGTGAAAAAAGAAAAAAAAAAAGCTTTAATCCTTTTTTTTTTCCACTTTGTAACTTTAGTATGAAGTATTAAAAATTAAATACATAAATTTTGGGAAAATCAAAGGCAAATTTAACTTTTCTAGATTTTTAGTGCTAGAGGCCTATTTCAGTCGGTACAGCGTTGTCGAATTTTTATACGTCACTCTTAATAGTGCTAAGGTCCTATTTCAGTCGGTTTATTGAATGGGGATTTATTGAATGAAGATTTTGTAGATAATTTGATTACTCATAACGAAGGTTACAAGTTTTTAAAAAATATAAAAAATTCTCCCAAGGTACAACTTTGACATGAGTCCCCCCAAGGCACAACTTTGACATGAGTCCCCCCCAAGGCACAACTTTGACATAAATCCCCCCCAAGGCACAACTTTGACATGAGTCCCCCCAGGCCCAACTTTGACATGAGTCCCCCCAGGCCCAACTTTGACATGAGTCCCCCCCCCAAGGTACAAATTTGACATGAGTCCCCCCCAAGGCACAACTTTGACATGAGTCCCCCCAAGGCCCAACTATGACATGAGTCCCCCCCCCAAGGTACAACTTTGACATGAGTCCCCCCCCAAGGCACACCTTTGACATGAGTCCCCCCCAAGGCACACCTCCCCCTCATTGGGAAAAAGAGAAAAAACGTTGTTTTGCGGCTATAAGACAGTTTGGACTTCCAACGTTATTTGTTACAGTCTCTGCAGCTGAAACACATTGGTTTGATTTAATGAAAACCAGTGTTGTGCAAGTTCACGAAAAAAACGAACTAGTTCAAACTCAAGTTCATTGTGCTTGTTCGTGTAAAAAACGAGCTAGTTCGCGCTCAAACTCATGTCTGAAAAAAATGAACGCGCTCAGTTCAAGTTCATTTTTAAAAACGAGCGAAACTCACTAAAAGTTCATTTTTACCTTTACATACATTTTTAGTTCCCCATCATACTATAGGTATGGGGAACTTAGGTAATCGTGAAAATTTTCGACCTCGGTTTTTTTACTTTTCTACACGTTTTCAGGTGTGAGGAATCCGAAAATGACAAAATTTCTATGGTGTCTGTCTGTAAGGTGTCTGTTAGTGTGTCAGTGTGTCAGTGTGTCAGTCCGTTAGTGTGTTAGTCCGTTAGTTTGTTAGTCTGTTAACACGATATCTCACGAACAAATGATCGCAGAGAGGTCAGATCAGTTTTAAAGTATTACGTTCGACACTGG
The DNA here is from genome assembly GCA_963930645.1 of Salticus scenicus. NCBI lineage: Eukaryota > Metazoa > Arthropoda > Arachnida > Araneae > Salticidae > Salticus > Salticus scenicus. Next base: position 210,179,500 of record OZ005661.1, read on the forward strand.
CAAGAACCCTATTCATTTGCAACATTCGAATTTAAAAACTTCGTAAGTTATTAGAAATTTACGATTTTCTTAACATGGGAGAATAGGACAAAAATTCACTTAAACGTGCATTTAATGGAAACTTTTTACTGTAAAAATGTCAGACCAGTTTTAAAATATCAGTTTTGATGCCGGAATGAACATCAGTAACTATAAATATGCTACTTTGGAAATTTCGCAAGTTATTGGAAATTTACGAATTTTTTAACATGGCAGTATAGAGCAAAATTTCACATAAACGTCAATTTTGAGAGATATTTTCATCGTAAAGATGTCAGACTACTTTTGAAATATTATTTAGGACACTGGCATGATTATTAATGACTATGAATTTTCCAATATAAAGATATCGTAAGTTATTGGAAATTTACGAATTTCTTAACATGGCTGAATAGAGCAAAATTTCACATAAACGTCAATCTTGAGGGATATTTTCATCGTAAAGATGTCAAACCACTTTCGAAATATTATTTAGGATACTGGCATGAATATCATAGACTACGATTTTTCCAATTTAAAAAATTCGTAAGTTATTTGGAATTTACGATTTACTTAACATGTCAGAATAAGGCAAAATTGAGCATAAATTTCCATTTTGAGGATCGTATACATTAGACAACTTCAAAATTACATTTATGATATTTGTTTGAACATGATTGAATACAAATATTCTAATAGGAAAATTTCGTAAATCATTCGTAATTTACGATTTTATCAACATAGCGAAAGTGTACATTTTTCATACAAATATGAATTTTGAGGATTATTGCATTGGAAACAGTAGGATGAAAACTAAACAACGGAATTGACCCTGATAAAATAAATTAATAGATTAGAATAAGATATATATATGGAAGTGAACGGTGGATAGCCTATTAGGCGGGGATTTCATTCTGTCATAATATCAAGCTTTGGTCAAATTCATTTCTTTTAACATGATTATAATATGTCTTGCACTAGAAATTTATGAGAACATAAATATGATGGGGAACTGAGCAGAGTCCACCTATGCCAACTAGTTTTTTTTTTTTTTTTTTTTTTTCTAAATAGATCTTATCCTCTGTGAACACTTTCATAGGTAATTTCCCTTTTTCTAAAATAACCAATTGCCATGAAAATTATTTTTAATTTTACGCTTAATTAAACTTATTAACTTATAACTCTTAATTATATCTTATTAATTTAATTGTAGTAAAAATTTATTTAGCAAACACTTTTGAATAGTGTACCCACAGTTTTTGCGTGGTTTTTTACTCTCAAATTTTCAATACGTTTGTTTATACGCATGAGAACTTATTACTAGGAGACAAATTCTATCATTTAGAGGTGCCGTCGTTTTAAATCAGTGTTGCGCAGGACTGCGTTCATGAGTTTAATTATTTTCAGTTTTGAGCTGAATTTCGCTCGTTTTAGTTCCCCATCATACTATAGGTATGGGGAACTTAGGTAATCGTGAAAATTTTCGACCTCGGTTAGTTCCCCATCATACTATAGGTATGGGGAACTTAGGTAATCGTGAAATTTTCGACCTCGGTTTTTTGACTTTTTTACACGTTTTCAGGTTTGAGGAATCCGAAAATGACAAAATTTGTATGGTGTCCGTCTGTAGGGTGTCTGTTAGTGTGTTAGTCCGTTAGTTTGTTAGTCTGTTTACACGATATCTCACGAACAAATGATCCCAGAGAGGTCAGACCAGTTTTAAAATATTACTTTCGATACTGGCAAGAACCCTATTCATTTACAACATTCGAATTAAAAAACTTCGTAAGTTATTAGAAATTTACTGTCTTCTTAATATGGGAGAATAGGACAAAATTTCACTTAAACGTGCATTAAATGGAAACTTTTTACTGCAAAAATGTCAGACCAGTTTTAAAATATCAAATTTGATGCCGGAATGAACATCAGTAACTATAAACATGCTACTTTGAAAATTTCGCAAGTTATTGGAAATTTACGAATTTCTTAACGTGGCAGTATGAGGCAAAATTTCACATAAACGTCAATTTTGAGAGATGTTTTCATCGTAACGATGTCAGACTACTTTTGAAATATTATTTAGGATACTGGCATGAATATCACGGACTATGAATTTTCCAATATAAAATTTCGTAAGTTATTAGAAATTTACGAATTTCTTAAAATGGCAGAATAGGGCAAAATTTCACACAAGCGTCAATCTTGAGGGATATTTTCATCGTAAAGGTGTCAGACCACTTTTGAAATATTATTTAGGATACTGACATGAATACCATAGCGTATGAATTTTCTAATTTAAGAATTTCGTAAGTTATTTGGAATTTACGATCCTCTTAAAATAGCAGAAGAATACAAAATTGAGCATAAACGGCCATTTTCAGGATCATAAATATATCAGACAACTTCAAAATAACATTTATGATACTTGTATGAACATGACTGATTACAAATCTGTACTGATAAGTATAAAGGATTTAAGTCCAAAAATGTCGATTTTGAGTTAAGTACATAGTCAGACCCAGAAAAAAAATTCTCTATCGATTGGCATAAAGGATTTAAATCCATGTCATTTAGTCTTTGAGAAAATCCATTGGTAAAAAAAGATTCAACTCAGAAATTTAGCATTAATCTTTGTATAAAATATTTAATTCAATTTTTCCCTTTTTTAAATGAAGATCGACAATCACTGAACGGTATAAAAGTTTTTAGTTAGTTTAATTTTGTTTTTCGTTTAATGAAAAAATGAAGAATATGGACTTAAATCCTTTATACTTATCAGTACAGAAATATTCTAATAGGAAAATTTCGTAAGCTATTCGTTATTTCAGATTTTATCAACATAACAAAATTGAAAATTGTCCATATAAATATGCATTTTGAGGATTGTTGCATTGTAAATAGTAGCATGAAAACTAAACTACGAAATTTACCCTAATAAAATAAATTAATAGATTAGAACAAGATAAATATATCGAAGTGAACGGTGGATAGCCTATTAGGCGGGGATTTCATTCTGTCACTGTGTCAAGCGTTTTTTCAAATTCATTTCTCTTAACATGATAACTATGTTAAGAGAATGCCCTGTTCTAGAAATTTATGAATATATATATATATATGATGGGGAACTGAGCAGAGTCCACCTATGCCAACTAGTTTTAAATTGTGAACTTCAGCTGAGCAAATGTTCATTTTCTCATGAATTTGAGCGGGAAAAGTAACTCAAACTCATATGGATTTTATTCCTTTGGGAAAAAAAATTATATTCTTGGTAGCAATACTTTCTACCCTTTTAATCGCAAGAGAGGACGCATTTCTCACAAGAGAGAAACGCATCGGGTCGGGTAACCGCTTATTACCTTCTTTGCTGGTCGGGTGCAGGTAAAATATGCATTGATTTTTATTCACAAAATGTTTTCTCAGAAGATTGTTTTATGCTTTACTTATGAATCTAAACTTTTAAATCTCTCCTAGTAATTTAAAGGCATTACTGATAACATGAATTTAGTTACATTTACCTAAATATTAATACTACTTAACGTTTAAAGCTTTATATGGAAAACTATTTTTTTTTTTTTCGACCTATATTTGCTTCCTTATTTTACTGTCAAAATACTTGGAACAGTGGATTTTTTAAATATATGTTTTAATACAGCTAAAAGTTTGTTTATAATTAGATAAATATACTGTTGTAATATTTTTATGCCATAATATTTAATTGTCTGAAAGGTTTCTTCAATAATATAACTGTTGTTTGTTTAAAAGAACTTTTATTCAGTTTATTATACAACACAATTTTAACAATATAGCGAGTCAGAAGCTGCAGATTCAGTTCGGGTTGAAGGTCAAAAATCATTTTGCAGGTCGCGTCGGCTGCGAGTCAAATTTACTCAAACCAAGCAGGACTCTAAGTCAGTCCTTTCATAAGCAGTGCTGCCAGATTTGAGGGAAATTTTTATTCAACATCCACCGTTAAATTTTACTTGTAACGGTTACCTAATGACATAGACGATTTTTGTAAAAGTTGTTTCCAAACAATTACTTAATCGTTTCAATTAAAATTTAGTGGTGGGTGTTAAATAATATTTTCCCTCAATCTGGCAGCACTGTTCATAAGAAGAAATATAAATTCCGCTGATCACCTAATACGATTGAAGACTTAAATGCCCTATCCAGCAAGCTACCCTTTTCCTTGCTACAGTAATTTTTTCGTGCCCAGTTTTCCACGATATTATACTGTTGTCAATTTTGTATTTCAGTTTTCATGTAAGCAAATCCATGCTATTTCAATAACACAAATTTTTACGAAATGCCTCCTATTATGAAAAATTATGGAAGTTCTAAGAGTAATTTAAGAAAAGTTTTAAGAAAGCCTTTCATTATAAATAAAAATATAAAGATTTAAAAGTATAATATTAAATCCCAATAATTAAATACTGTTTGCTAGTATCATAAATGATATTTTAAAACTAGCTGTACATAAAAAAAAAAAAAAAAAAGAAAAGAAAGAAAGAAAGAAAAATAATCTTTAGTTTAGTACACGTATGTTTGAATTTTTGTGGACGTATTCGTGGATATATATATTCATAAAAAAAAAAAAAAAAAGAAGAAGAGAATTTAAATTAGATTATAAATAGCTTGTTGTAATAAAGAGGATTATTATTCTGTTTTTATTTATCTTATTTCTTATTTCATTTACTTATTCTTAATTATTGTTATTTGCATTTCCCAGAAAGTGTTGAAAATAAAATAATCATTGATATAAAATCTACATCTCTGATATGAAATTTTTTCAATAACCTTGAATGCATTTTTATTTTTAATATTAAAAATATAAATAAACATTAAAAAATATACTATTATTCTATTTAATCTATGTGTAACATGCGTTAAACCAGTAATCTTTGTTTAATCTTTTATATTTTAAAGATGCTTATCTTTCAATGCAAGAGTTATAAAATAAACATAAGAATCATTTTCGCAAATAACAGGAATCTCATTTTTAAAGAAAGAAGAGAATCTGAGAGCTAGAGCAAGATACCAATACGTGATAACAGATCCTTTCATTGATTAGCATAGTCTTTATCAGCGAAATGAAATGTCCAGTACTTTTATGATAGGGCGGCAATTTGTCACACTGCCTCAAGTCCGATTTCCACTACAGCTCATTGGGCGGCTTCTATTCAGAATCCTTTGATGTGGTCACCCCAGCTCAAAACCCTGGAACGGGGTCCCCTGCTGAGATAATTGAGGGGCTGAGGGTAGATATCTTTGTCAATTTTGCATGCTTTCCTTTGGGGTAACTGCGCAATCTGATAAAAAAGGGCTACAACTGATGACAAGACATTTGGCTCTTTGTGTCGGAAGCATGATTAATGACGTTTTGAGCGTTGATCTTGAGCCCAAGTGGATACTGGCCTTAGGGATATGGTGTATGGTACATCACCCGCAACTCTGGGTGGTCTTTCCAAAGATCTTTGCATCGTGGCACCAGCAATGTTCTTTCTACTAGTATTTTATAGTACTGTAGAATGCAGGAAGTTGTTTGCTGACGAAGTATTGTACTAAGTAACAAAAGGTTCTCACGCTTTTTTCCTTTGAATCCAATACAATGTTGCTGTGTAAGGAAACTTACCATATAATAGAAACTCTGGATAATCTCAGTGAAGGATCGCTACCATATAACTGTTATTTAAAAAGTGTATTTATTCGCAAAAATTTCCAAGAAATTTTATAAACACGTTTAATTTGTTGCGCAAAATAACTTATACCTCAGATTTATCAATATATAATAATACTATCTAAAAGGATGAGTTTTTATTTATTTATTATTATTTTTTAAAACTATTTTAAGCTTTTATTAAGATTTATTTTTAGTTCTGTAATATACATTTAATAAAGTTTAAGCTTTATAAATCAAAGATTGAATTTTATGATGTATATGTTGTACATAATTAAAGGCTGTAATTATTTTTTTTCCTTAATTGATTAAATAAAAGAAAAAATTTCTACATCTCTATATTTTAATATTTGTGTTGAAGAAAAAAAAAATTCTAATTTTTTTTTTTAATTATTATTAATCAAGATTACTAGTAAAATTGCTGTTAATTTGAGGTTCAAGACATAACACTTTCAGATCATTATCAATTGATATTTCTTGAATATATATTCTAAAATTAAAAAGGGTTTGAACTAAGAAGTTTTGTTTATATAATTTTGGAACAAATTAAAATAATCATCTAAAATATTTTTCTTGCTATAGTAAAATTTTCGTGTACATGCTATTAACAATAGCAGAGATTAAATTCATGAGTGAGAAAATCGTGCATTTGAAACTGTTAGATAGTCCTATAAACTCCTTTTAAATTGATTTCTTATAAATATGTTCAAATTTTGATACCTAGTAATTCCACGAAGATTTGAGAAGTTTACAAAAAGTACGCATTTTTTCTCGCTAACATTTCTGAAGAAATTGAATAAATCTTAAAAACTATTAAAAAAGTGAGAGGGGGAGAGAGACTAATACTATTTTTAATATGTAGTATTTTGTAGACGAAACTTATACAAAAAATTCGCTCATTTTTTGAAAGAAGACTTTATTTCATGTTTATTTTTTTATTCATATAAGGCGATTTCTTTGAATTTCTGGAAAATGCAGATAAAGGCGAACTCATCGTTTTTTGTGAACTCTTGCTAACGAGAGGTAAGAGGGAACCTTCATCCAAGTCCTACACACACAATGTTAAAACAAACTGGCACATTTGGTAAATTTCAAACTTAGTTGGCAAACTTCTTAAACACTTTTCAGTCAAAAACTATAATGCATTTACAGATTATAATTTTGCATTTCTTTCTCCCTCCCCTTTTTATACTTTATTCTATATTCAATAAAAGAAAGTATTGGATTCGTAAAAATTTTCGGCTTCCGGTTTTCGATGAATTTACACGTTTTTAAAGGTCCAGAACACGATTGGACGATTTTTAGAAAATGTCTCAAGTTCATAATTTAAAAAATCTGGAGTGACTCCACTCGACTTTCCGAACATTGAGTAATTAACAGTTTTGTAGATAAAGTAAAGAAAGAGGAGTTGTTAAACAAACAAAAGAGAGAAAACCATAATAGAGTGTATGAGTATTTTTCTCCATCTATTACACGATGTTTTATTGAACGCTACTGAACTTTGAGCCCATAGATCATAATGATAAAGAATTTTTCGTTGTGTCCCTGTAAAAACCTATAAATGCTAAATTCACCAAAATGCTAATAGTTAGTGCAACAGTGATTTATAATACTCATATAAATTTTCAGCTCAATTCAATAAGGCGTTTAGATGCTATCGTACTTTTAAAAATTTAGTCCCATAGGCCATAATGATAAAGAATTTTTCTTTGTGTCCCTGTAAAAAAACTGTAAGTGCTAGATTCACCAAAGTCTATGCAGTTAGTTCAACTGTGATCTATAACATGTGTACAAATTTTTTGCTCAGATTAATAAGGCGTTTAGGCGCTATCACACTTTTAAAAATTTGGCCCCATAGGCATAATGATAAAGAATTTTTCTTTGTGTCCCTGTAAAAAAACTATAAGTGCTAGATTCTCCAAAATCTATACAGATTGAGTATTTGTGACCTATAATATGTGTATGAATTTTTTGCTCAATTGAATAAGGCGTTTAGATGCTATCGCACTTTTAAGATTTTGCTCCCATAGGCCATAATGATAAAGAATTTTTCTTTGTGTCCCTGTAAAAAAACTATAAGTGCTAGATTCACCAAAATCTATAGGGTTCGTACTATGGTGACTTACAATATGCGTACCAACTTTCAGGTTAATTGAACAAAGCGTTTAGACGCTAGCGTGTTCACTTACAGACATACACACATACACACACACATACATATATCATCGTAAAAATAGTGAAAACGGACTCAGGGGACCTCAAAACGTATAGAAACATCAAAATCTCGAATTCGGATTTTTGACATGATTACAATACTTTCCTCACTATAGTGTTCGGAAAGTAAAAACGAGCGAAGTTCAACTCAAAACTCAAAATTTTTGAGCTACGCTCATGAACGCGTTCAAATGAACGCGTTCGTGCACAACACCGATGAAAACTTTATCATGGAATTTAGATCGTCACGAATTAACTAAAGAAGAATTTGTCGATATTAACAAGTTTAGCAGTAGGCCTCTGGCACTAAATTTAAATCTGTCAATGTCAGATTTTCATGTTTTAAATAATGAAATAATGTCGTGTCTGTATAATTTTTTTTTACTCATTTTTACTTTCCGAACACTATAGTGAGGAAAGTATTGTAATCACGTCAAAAATCCGAATTCGAGATTTTGGTGTTTCCATACGTTTCGAGGTCCAACGAGTCCGTTTTCACTATTTTTACGATGATATATGTATGTGTGTGTGTATGTATGTGTGTATGTCTGTGAGTGAACACGCTAGCGTCTAAACGCTTTGTTCGAATAAGCTGAAAGTTGGTACGTATATTGTAAGTCATCATAGTACGAACCCTATAGATTTTGGTGAATCTAGCACTTATAGTTTTTTTACAGGGACACAAAGAAAAATTCTTTATCATTATAGCCAAGGGACCAAAATCTTAAAAGTGCGATAGCACCTAAACGCCTTATTCAATTGAGCAAAAATTTTATACACATATTATAGGTCACAGATACTCAATCTGTATAGAGTTTGGAGAATCTAGCACTTATAGTTTTTTTACAGGGACACAAAGAAAAATTCTTTGCCAAATTTTTAAAAGTGTGATAGCGTCTAAACGCCTTATTAATCTCAGCAAAGAATTTGTACACATGTTATAGGTCACATTTGAACCAACTGTATAGATTTTGATGAATCTAGCACTTACAGTTTTTTTACAGGGACGCAAAGAAAAATTCTTTATCTTTATGGCCTATGAGACCAGCGATAGCATCTAAACGCCTTATTCAATTGAGCTGAAAATTTGTATGAATATTATAAATCACTGTTGCACTAACTATAAGCATTTTGGTGAATCTAGCATTTATAGATTTTTACAGGGACACAACGAAAAATTCTTTATCGTTATGATCTAAGGGCTCAAAGTTCAGTAGCGTTAAATAAAACCTCGTGTGATATATGGAGAAAAATACTCAAACACTCTGTTATGGTTTTCTCTTTTTTGTTTGTTTAGCAACTCCTCTTTCTTTATTTTATCTACAAAACTGTTAGTTACTCAATGTTCGGAAAGTCGAGTGGAGTCACTCCAGATTTTTTTAATAATGAAAACCGAATTTAAGAAAAAAAAAAAAAAAAATTATTAATTCTTATAAAATTTTTACTTTCCGAACACAAAAGTGAGGAAAGTATCGTAATCATGTCAAAAATCCGAATTCGAGATTTTGATGTTTCTATACGTTTCGAAGTCCCCTGAGTCCGTTTTCAATATTTTTACGATGATATATGTACGTGTGTGTGTATGTTGTATGTGTGTGTGTATGTCTGTGAGGAACACGCTAGCGTCTAAACGCTTTGTTCAAATAAGCTGAAAGTTGGTGCGTCTATTGTAAGTCACCATAGTACGAACCCTATAGATTTTGGTGAATCTAGCACTTATAGTTTTTTTACAGGGAGACAAAGAAAAATTCTTTATCATTATGGTCTATGGGACCAAAATCTGAAAAATGCGATAGCATCTAAACGTCTTCTTCAATGGAGGAAAAAATTTATACACATATTATAGGTCACAGTTACTCAATGTATATAGAGTTTGGAGAATCTGGCACTTACAGTTTTTACTTTCTTCTATATGTAATATAGAGAAAGTATTGGATTCGCGAAAATTTTCGAAGTCCACTTTTTGATGGATTTACATGTTTTGGGATGTGGAGAACACGAATTAATAGTTTTTAGAAAATGTCTGTCTGTATGTATAATTTCTTTGTGGACGCTGTATCTCACGAACCAATGAATGAAATTTAACCAAACTTGGTATTTAGTTGCACCCTGACATAAACTGGTGCTGATTAGATTTTGGGATCAATCGCTCAATAGGTGGCGTTGTGATCGCATTTTATGCAAATTTTTAACATGGCAGAATAGGACAAAATTCCGTATAAATGAGCATAAAGAGAGTTATTTTACACTTATGATTGTAAAATTAATATGAATTATTGATAATAGTAGTAGTTAGCTAGGAAAAAAATTTTGTGCATGTGGGGGCATCGGTTCCCCCCCTGGGGGGAAAGTACCCCCCCGGGGAAGTAAATTTTCAAGATGGGTATCTTTCGAAAGGTCTCGTTGATAATAGTAATAGTTAACTGGGAAAAAATTTTTGTGCATGTGGGGGCATCGGTTCCCCCCCCCACCGGGAGGGGCAAAGTTTCAAGATGAGTATCTTTCGAAAGGTCTCGTCAATACCTTTAAAACGAATGGTTGAACCATAAATCTGTGATAATTTAAAACAAAGTTATCGATTTTTTTTACTTTTAACAAAAAAAAACTTAGAAAAAAAATCGCAATTTTTTTATTTTTTTAACGAAATTTAACCAAACTTGGTATTTAGTTGGTCCCCGACATAAACTGGTGCTGATTATGTTTGGGGATCAATAGCTCAACAGGTGGCGCTGTGATAGCATTTTATCTAAATTTTTAACATGGCAGAATAGGACAAAAATTCGTATAAATGTGCATAATTAGAGTTGTTTTAAACTTGTGATTGTAAAATTAATATGAATTATTGATAATAGTAGTATGTAACTAGGAAAAAAATTTTCTGCATGGGGGGGCATCGCTTCCCCCCCTAGGGGGGGAAATACCCCCCCAGGGGGGGGGGGTAAATTTTCACAATGGGTATCTTTCGAAAGAACAGGTTGATAATAGTAGTAGTTAACTAGGAAGAAATTTTTGTGCATGTGGGGCCATCGGTTCCCCCCCCCCAACGGCGGGGGAAGTTCCCACCCGGGGGGGCAAAGTTTCAAGATGGGTATCTTTCGAAAGATCTCGTCAATACCTTTAAAACGAATGGTTGAACTATAAATCTGTGATAATTTAAAACAAAGTTATCGATTTTTTTTACTTTTAACAAAAAAAAAAAAAAAAAATCGTACTTTTTTTTTTTTTTTTAAATATTGTTACTGATTGAATATGTATAGGTAAATATAGAAGAAAGTCTTGTGGTGGCCACAACATACTAGTTTTACTGGGGCACAAAGAAAAATTCTTTATCATTATGTCCTATCAAATTTTTAAAAGTGCGATAGCGTCTAAACGCTTATTTAATCTGAACAAAAAATTTTTACACATGTTATAGGTCACAGTTGCACGAACTGTATAGATTTTGGTGAATTTAGCACTTACAGTTTTTTTACAGGGACACAAAGAAAAATTCTTTATCAGTATGGCCTGTGGGACGAAATTTTTACTTTCTTCTATATTCAATAGAAGAAAGTATTGGATTCGTAAAAATTTTAGACCTCGGGTTTCTGATGGATTTTCATGTTTTGAGAGCTGTAGAACACGATTTGACCATTTTTAGAAAATGTCTGTCTGTTTGTCTGTCAGTCTCTGCGTGGGTGTGACAAACTTTTGTGGCAACTGTATCTCAGGAACTACTTCACAGAATTTCATGCAACTTGGTATGTAGTTGCACCTTGACATAAATTAGTGCCTATCAACTTTTGGTAAAAATTGTCTTACAGGTTGCGTTGCCATCCCGCTTTTTCTAAATTTTTAACATGGTGGTATAGTACAAAATTTTATATAAATGTGCATAAAGAGAATTATTTTTTAATAATCATTATGAAATTTACCAGAAATATTTATAATAGAGATAGTCAACTGTGAAAAAAATTTTGTATGTGTAGGAGCCTCGCCTCCTCCCCCCCCTCATGTTAAAATTCTAAAATGTAAAATATATGATTTTATTATTTGTTAATTATTTTGGGATAGATGTCAATTACTGGAGCACCTACCCTATAAAAATATCAACCTTACACTCCAATTTACTTAAATAAATAAAAATATTATTTTACGGTTTGATTTTTTCTATGTTGAGATTTTCCCTATAAATATGCACCGCTGAATGCAGATATCAAGTTTTTAGTGGCTTGTCTTTTTACTGTTACCAGCATAACTTAAATAAAACTTGAGAAAATAAGAAAATAATAATTTGATGTTATGAAGGTCATGCAGTAATGCCATTTAAGGGGTTAGGGGTAGTCAGAGACACGAAAAAATGATAATTTTCAGTAATTTTTTTTCGCTATTAAATCATTTTATTTTACAAAAGTAATAATATGGCATTATTATACAATGTTTTGACTTGAAGTCACGAAAATTTGAAAAAAAAAAATTTATAATTTCCAAAGTTATAGCTGTTTCTGTTGACCCAGTCCAAAAAAAAGGTCCTTGCGGTGACAATGATAAGTCCTTGGAGATTCATCTAAAATCAATCGGATAAGAAAAATTAGTTTTATAAATAGATAATCCTGGGCCTGATCGAAGTTTTTTTTTTTTTTTTTTTTTTTCAAAAATTAAAAAAATGGCGGACTCAGGAAATTTTTTTCTAAATTTTTGGGAAAAAGTCAACAGTTAATTGGTCTTAAAAAATCGAAATTTTTGAAAAAAAAAAAAAAAAAATCCTTCGATCAGGCCCGAGTTTATTATGTATTCTAAAAGCTGTATAAATTTCATTAAAATCTACTGAGCGGTTTTCAAGTTACAGTTGTCACCAGTTCAAAAAACATAGTTTTGAGAAAAACGCATTTAAAGTTTCGCACTAGATTTACGTACAGAAATACGAATTATTTAATCACTTACACTGAGTCATCTATTCCTGGGCCATATAATAGTTCTTCAGCCATTGTGGAAGTTTCCAAAACATCAATTTGCCGTTGCCTACGAAGCATTCTGCCTTCCCGAGTGTTGTCGTTGGCGCGCTGATCTGCCACTTTCACACGTGCAGCATCCTTTTTTTTTTGCATACTGATGGGAATTAGACCCACTCGAAAAGTAATTATCGGATCAACTTCAAATTTTCAGAGAATATTTATAAGATATTACACTTTAAGAAAATGCAAAAAAAAAAAAATTGATTTTTTGAAAATCCTGACTACCCCTAACCCCTTAAAAGATTTGAATAAGATAAGTAAGTTGAAATGCAATCTGGGTGTAGCATATGATTACGACGCTCCTTCTTATTGTTTGTAAAAAATTTTATATGGCTATGACATATATTCATGAAGATATAACGTTTTCTTTAAAAAATTGAAAAAAAAATAATTGTCACTTTCTTAATTATAACAAACAAAATATTAAACCCAGTGCAAAGTCACTTTCATAAAACGTGACATACTATATTAGACACAGCATATTGCGATCTAGGATGTAAAAATATTAAATATCTAATGAAATATAAGCATTTTTGCATTTTTACTAAATAATTTTTAACTGCGCATGTGCAAGCTTTAGCAAAATTTCATTATAATAACCAATAGTATTGAGCTACTTATATAAAAACCCTAAACAAATATCACGTAAATTCAAAACGTTCTATGCGACAGAATAAACTGAATTTCAATTCTTCACAAAAATAAGGAAAATAATAACGGATTTTATCAATATTTATTTCTAATCAGCAAAAACTGCATTACCATTAATTGAATAAAAATAAAAATGTGAGTAAAACCCAACGAGATAAATAAAGTAGAGTGATAAATGGTAACCCTGACATGGTCCAACATGAGTCATGTGACATGAACCCTCTATGTGTTGGTTCCCTTGGTAGCAGCTTATTTTCAATAAATTTCTATGGCTTGGAGATTGTTCTTGGCAAAAGTCATAACCACCAACGTTTTTGTTTACTTATGAAGTTTAATATTCTTTTGTTGTAAATCATTTCTATTTTGCTTCTTTTTTATTTCGTGTTGTCGAAATTTAACCGACAAAATGCTTAAAAATAGTTGAAAAATGATTATCTATAATATTAAAACACAAGGGTATTTCTTTAAGACCAAAATCGCCCGATTTGGGCATGGGCGAGAAAATTTCGAACCAATTAGGAACGGGAATATCCCTTCCCCTTTATACAATGCAATATGAACATCGATCACATAGCTAGAGCAGACGATGCCAGCAGACGCCTGATTAAAGCTCAATAATAAAAACAATTCATACGATACATTCATTGATTCATACTTTGCAAGGAACACTGATTAAAAGACAATCAATTACAATCTTCTTCCGTGACAAGGAAGTATATTAAAAACACAGCAATTCACGAATACTTGGCTATCATCGTATGCATGTTCATTTCACCGAAAATTTTCTTACGCAGGATAATATTGCTAGAGATTTTGTGGCGCCATCTCTTTTCATATTAACATACCATACAATACTCCTAATATTATTTTTTTCCCAATTTCTTAAAAGAAAAAAAAATCTTTTAAAAGTAATAAATTGTCGGAGTTTATTCTTCTTTAAAAGTTAACTTTTATCAGTTGAAAACTTTGTTTAGAAAAAATGAAGATAGCTGTTTAAAATCAAAGGAGGTTTTATTTTATTTTATTTATTTATTTATTTTTTTTTAATCTAATTTTAAATTGATCTCTTACATTTTTTTTTCTGTACTATATTACAGAAAAAAAATAATTTAAAAAGAATAACCTTAAAAATATTGATATTTTATACGAGTAAAAATCTGCATAGAATAATTTATTATTAAAAATTTAATGAGCAAATTAACTTGCTAAAGTATTAAATGCATTCTTATTTATTAGAGCCCTGTGTAGCATGATCTAAGTGCAAATAAATTGTAATTATAGAATATAAAGAAAGCAAAAACACTATTGAAATTTATTTTAAATTAAAATATTTTGCTGTATAAATTTATGATTTTTAAAATAATTTAAAAAAAAAAAAATAACTATGGAGGTTTTTTTTTTTTTTTTTTTTTCTTAATCGACAGATTACAGATGGCGACACTGTCATATTGTAACTGAAATGGAATATTATCAATGCGAGCAAATTAAAATAATATATATGAAAAATATTGAATATTGATGTGTGCTTTCTTTCTCCATTCTTACCATAATTTATAAATTCTGTCTCTCTTTTAATTACTCGAAACATTATTTTGGTCACATTTAGAGTAAAATAAAAAAAAATCTTCAGATTTTATTTTTATTATACGAAGTACGCTTAAATTTTGTATATTGTAATTTCATGAAATTTATTCACCCTTCCCCTCCGACCAAAAAATAATTCATTACAGCAATGGATTTTAAACTGGTTAAGAGCAATGCGGAATATTAAAATAGGGATGTTTAAAACTTTATGCCATGAAGATTTAAAATGCACATGATCCGTCAAATTTTGACGGGTATTAACTAGTTTATTGTTAAATTTAGCTCTTTAAAAGTTTAACTTTTCTTTTATAAACACTTTTAAACTTTGTTGGGAAACGATGAAAAAAAAGGTATTTTATTATTTTTAAAATGTGAAAAACTATTTAAAAAAAATTTATTTTGGTCATAGGACTGTCGTGTTACCTAATAATAATGATAATTTTCCAAACTGAAATTTTAAATGCTAAAATAGCAATATAGGTCCAAACGTAGCATGTAGCAACCTAATGGTTCATGTCACATGATTCATTTTGAACCACGGAAAGCTAATCCTTCATCCATTGAATCAGTACTCTAATTTATTTATCTAGTTGGTAAAACCCCTAATATTTTCGTCTTTTTTTTTTTTTTTTTCCCGAGAGAATCTGTATAATAGCAATTCATTCTATGGTGTACAACGTTTTTAATTTATACAAAATTTATTTGCGGTTTCCATATTGCTCAATACTTTTAGCTATTAAATTATGCATATAAAATTTCGCAAAATTTGTTTATTAAAAATGTACATATTTCATTAGATATTTAATATTTTTGCATTCTGATAACAGTATACAGGGTCAAATGTATGTCAAGTTTTCTAAACATGGCTTTGTAGTAGGCTTAATACCTTGTGTGTTATAGTTGAACAACAAAAAAAAAAAAGTCAATTCCTACTTACAAACACTATCGAAAAAAAAATTTGTTTTTTAATAATTTTGAATTAGGAGATAAAAAGCACGCTTGAAAAATGAAATAAAAATAATTATAAATTAAAAAAAAAACTTTTTATATACCATGTTTTAAATTTTCTGATGAACCATAGAACTCTTATCAATGTGCATAAAATTTTTAAAGTGATCATGATGTTCATTTTTGTGAGATGCATAATTTAACTTTTTATAATTTTTTAACGTTCACGTTTAATTAAATGTATTTATTTTTATGTCGAAAGAAAACGAATTCGTAATTTTTTTTTTTTTTTTTTGGCAACAATTAAATTATAGCTAATATTTTAATGGCTAAAATAACGCTATTAGGATGATATTATTTTCACATTTTAATTAATTATAAGAAAACTAATGAAAAATTCGAAAATCGGACTTCGAAATATTGTGTTGTCACCGGGTTGTGAGCAATAATGAAAGTTTCAAATGTCTAACTAGTCGGGAAGTTACTTAAAAATCGATTACAAGATTTGTACAAGATATAGGGAGAGTGTGAACTAATAGTAGGAATTGAAAAAGTGACAACTTATTAAAGAAACCGTTATATCTCCATTCAATGAATATATGTGGTAGCCTCATAAAAATTTATACAGATAAGATGGAAAGTCTTAATCACGTGCTACAGCCTGATCGCATTATTTTTTACACGATGACTTCAAATATTTTCATTTTTACAATAGAGCTGCGGTTATTCGAGCCCCGACTAACCGAGTTCTGGGTTAACTGAGGTAGTCCCAAAGAGGCTGTGCCCCAGAGGAGATGTGGGCAATACAGCCATGTTTACGCAGCTAAAAGATATTTAAAAGTGAGAAAAAGGTTTTATTTACTGTATGCTTTCCACGGAAATACTTGCTCCTAAAAAAGAAGTTTCTGCTCCTGATTTTTAAAAATTAAGAGGCAGGGTCATACTCATGGCTTGCTCGAATGCTACCGGGGATTGTATTTAAAGTTTTTGATAAGAAAATCTGCCAATTCACGAGCTTTCAAAAATGTGTCTGTTCTTAGCCTGCGAGTAATTTGGAAAGATTTCATGCTTTTAAGTAATCTATTAGTTGAAATATCACAGGTGAGACTTGGAGCCTCTTCTAATACACACACTATTTTTTTTTTAATCAATCTCTTATTTATTTATTTTTTCTTTTTTCCACATAATCATGTTAAACAGAAAGAATCTGCATTGAAACAGGTTTCACTTTTGTACTTTGTATTTTTTTTTTCCCTTGGGGAGGCCGGGGGGGTGCTTAGTGCCTCTATTTTTTTTTTTAAACTCTAAATGCTTTAAAGGAAATAGAATTTTGCTGAGTCCATTAATTTAGAAAGTTTAGCTATGTATGAGTTATCACAAAAGTACTCATATGAATTATCACATGAGTTAAAAAAGGATAACTCATAGGACTCTTGCTGCCTTATCTGTATTAGCCCATTAATTTACCCCCCCCCCCCAAAAAAAAAAAAAAAAAAAAAAAATTAAATGTGTTCAGTGAAATTATTTTCAGATAGAGATATTTCTATATTGTCAAACTTAACTCAAACTCAAAAATTATGGCATATATTTTCCCACTTAACTCGATCCTATCAATAGAGGTGTAGTTTCTATTTAATAAATAAAGTGCCACAGAAAAAAGAAATAATGTATAAGAAGTAACAGTGCCTCGTCCTCCCCCTAGGAGGGAAGTAAATTTTTAATATGAGTACCTCTGAAAAGAACTATAAAAAGCACATTTTTTAAGATGAGATTTTGTAGAGCAAAAATTTAATTTCCAAAAAAAGTTTTGTGCTGGCCAGGACATATTTTTTTTTTTTTTTATTTTTCCCTTTTCTTTTCTTTTAAAAATGAGCAAATAAATTGCATCATAAAATGAAACTAAAAGTTATACACAGGAAAAAAAAAAAGTATTTTTAAAAACTTTTTATTGTATACAATGCTTCCAGATTTTGTGTTTTTTACAGTTTGATTCATCACTATATGTTTTCGAACAAATATCACAAGTGAAGGTTCTTCCTAAGTGAATGTTCATATGTCTGAACATACTGTCTTCACGACTGAACTCTTTATTGCAATATGGGCAAACCAAAGGTTCAAATTCAGGATGCGATTTTAAGTGTGACTTCCAAATCTTGTAGTGTGACGATGAAAAAGAGCACATGTTGCAACAATATGTATGAATAAATGGAGCCATTTGACTTGAATTGGAATCTGTTCAAAAAACAAAAACTATTAACGGAAGAAACAATGCTTATATACAAATATTTCAAATTACTTGCACTAAAAAAGTTTACTTTTCCTTCTATGAAACAATAATAATTAAAAACTATAAACTTACACACTTAGAAATAGGCAAATACAGTTGACCATGTAATGTGTACAAAAATAAACACCCGGTTTAGTCGTTGAAATGGGCATGTCGATTAACAGCCCTCTTCACTTACCGTCGCCGGAAGCCCGAACCAATGTTATTCTATGGGAAATTTTCTTTACAAATAACTTATTAACTAATACGTATTTTTAAATTCTGTTTTCACATTCTGAAGATTCCCAGCTGTTAAATTAACACACTTTTTTAAAAAATGTATTTTTTAAATTTTTAATATTTTATTTTGAAATAGCAAAATGAAAAAAATTCACGTATTGAAAATTCGTATTTTGTAGCTTCAAAATAAAATATAAAAAATTAAAAAAATAATTTTTCAAAAAAGGTCCGCCAATTTAACAGCTGGGAATTTTTAGAATGTGAAAACAGAATTTCAAAATCTGTATTAGTTAATAAGTTATTTGTAAAGAAAAATTTCCCATAGAATAACATTAGTTTCGGCTTCTGGCGGAGGGCCCTTAAACAATAGTGAATAGGGCCCTTAAACAGGGTCTCTAGTCAGACTTCTTAAAAACCTGAACAATCAAATCTCAGTAAAATAAATTTTTAAAAATAACAAATTTCAGAAAGGTAATCTATATAATATTTTTCTAACATGGACCAGTTACAATTATTTTTTGTCGAAACAATACGATAATGGTGAAATTAATAAAATACGCGAGTATAAGAAATATTATTCAAAAATGAACAATATTTAATTATGCGAAATCAGCTCAATAAACTATAAGAAAAAATGACGACATTTGTCTGGCTGACATTATTTTGTGGAAAAAAATATTTTTATGAGTTACTTCTCCAGAACCTTTGCAAGCATCATTTTTAAACCTAGCAATATTTTAAAGATATATACAGAATAGGAATTATTATCATAAATTGATAAAAAATACAATCATAAAAAATATATTCAAAATAGAAATTAGGTTTTTCTTTAAAAAAAAAAAAATAATTGTACCAAAATTCATGGTGACAAAAATTTAAAAGGCGTCATAATACTATATTGTACTCTATACTAAAACTGTACTGCCTGTAGAAGTATGAAAATTGGGTCATAAACTATGAATTTTATTTTGAAATCTTCCTTTGAATGATTTTGGCTTCACTATTGGTTAAATTATATTCACTATTGGTTAAATTATATATTAATTTGGTTCTAATAATAATTTAGTTTCTGGTTAAATTAAATTTTTAATTAGGTGGTGAAATTGGTATGATATTTATCACTTTCAAATTTTAAAGGTAAGTAAGAAAAAAAAAAATAAAGAGAGAAAATTTCGCACGGGTTTGCTAGTTTAAAATAAAGCTGTTGCTGTACAACTAAGGCTAATGGATAAACCTAATATAATCTGACTCTTTAAATTAAATAAGATAATTCAATAATATCCAAAAATCACAGAAAAAATAAAAATTTATTATTAAAAAAATATTCACTGTAGCTCTATGTAGTTTTCACTGAAAAGTACAGAAAGCCATGGAATTTTTTTTATATATATATACGTAAGGATAAATATTAGTTAAATTTTTCACTAACATCCTCTTATATTTTAACCCTTTAACATTCATTGGTTTTGCAGCGAAACCAAGCATTTGACATCATTTAACAATTTTTATGTAGCAGTTTTTTTAACATTTCCCCTTTGTTTTAATCAGTTTTTAAACTTTTGTTCCTTTTTTGTTCAGTAGATCACAGCACTTTTCCAAAATTTAACAAATAATGCTTCAAAGGAAGCTAAATGCATAAGTCACTTGAAGTTTCTTAGTAAGCGCGAGAGTGAATTGATGGTTTGATGATGAACACATGTCCAGTTTTTTTTTCATTTAATGAACAGCTGGACAGTTTTGAACAACTTTTACGAGTTTTTGTAGTCGATAATGCTTCCTTACAAAGTGTTCTATTTTTTAAATTAAATATGATTTTAATTTAATAAGGTTAACTTACAGATAATTCAAACCAAAACTTTCTTGAAAAGGGACAATGCTAATTTTTAATTTTTTAAATATTTATGATCAGCTATGTGTCAAAAAGCCATTTTTAGAATTAGTTTAGTAATTTTTAAAATAAATTAAGTAGTGAACGTTAAAAGGGTTAAACAGATCTGTCTGATCAAATGATGTGATATTGGAAATTCTGAATGCTTTTTTTAAAAAAATTTCCAAAGTGCAACATCTGACAGTCATTTTAATCAATGACAGTCATCACATTCAACATTTATAGTCCTAGTTACGATATTTAATGTACTGCGCCACTGTAAAAAAGTAAATTTACAATTATAGCGTCACATTATGAAGAAAATTTAAACTAATATACTAATAAATCTTTTGTTACAAAAAAAAAAAAAAAAAAAAAAAATCCCATGTCTTTCTGTGTATTTCAAAGAAAACCAAATAGTGCTATGGTTAATACTTTTCGAATAATACTTTTTTATATTTTTTCTGGGCCTTTTGGATCACCCTGTATATATATATATATATATACAGTACGAAGCCGAAAATCTAGAATCGTTGGGACTGCAGCGATTCTGGATTTTCGAATTTTCCAGATTTTTGGTCATACCTAAAAAATATATTGTTTGGGTTTTAATACTTGGATAATGAGCAAAATTAAGTAAAAAATAATATATTATGATTTTAAAACATATTCCGTAATTTTTTTTCTTTTTTTTTAATCAACTTTAACAATAAATTAAATAAAAAATTAAACTTGAAAAACAAAACAGATATATTGAAATATTTCATACCATACAAAAATTAGTATAAGTTACAATAAAAGAAAATAAATTAAATAAGAAAAATATACCATATTAAAAACATTTCCATGATTTTTTTTTTCCTGTAGTACTTTAAATTTTTCAATTAAAAGTTTGGGCATAGTTGAAATAGAATACAGAATTTAGTTCTGAATTAGATAAATGTTTAAGAATTGTTTCGATTATTATAATATTCTTCCCCCTTCTTTTTCAGACTTTGCAAATGCTGTTTTTTTTTTTTTTTTTTTTTTTTGAGGATTACTAAGAAATAAAATACGTTTTTGGTTTTTTATTTAGATATATTTATACTAAATAAAAATAAAAAAAAAAAAAAGATGTTGATGATGATGATGATTAACGTCGCTGAAATTATCCAGATTTTTGGCTTTGTACTGTATATATTACCACGTACCTGCCTCAAGCAGAAATATATATCAAATAAAATAGTTTCTAAAATAAAGAAGGCAAGAGTAGTAGCACGATAGAGAAAGTAGTGTAAACACCACATTAAATTATTTTAATAAAGTTTTTTTTTTTTTTTTTTTTTTTTTTTAACGTCTTCTAAGATCATTTCAAGAATTTCTTTGAAGGATTGGGAATTTGAGGTGTCTTAAATATCCCAGTCTGAGTACAGTATAATATACTTTTGAAGGATAATTTTTAGAATGATTAAAAGTAAGAATGTTATCATTCAGTGAGATAAGTAGAATTATTTAGAGAAATGATTCCATTTATATTGAAGTGAAAGACAGCATTTGACATTGCTGCTTATTTTTATTGTGGACAGTAATATATTTTCATTCTTACATAAACCTTTGTATCACCGTGTTGTATTTCTGCAAGTCAATGTTACTTCTATAGCTAGCTTTGAAAGCTGATTTTATTGACTGTTGCTGTCTTGTGACATAAGAGTTAACGAAATTTTTCCGCCTAAGTGAAAAATTATGCCTGGACTGGGAGTCGAACCCCAGACCTTTGACTTACAAGGTCAAGGCTCTACCAATTGAGCTATCCAGGCTGACAACTGGTCAGCATTACTCACTCAGACAACCTTTAGGCAGAAACATCTCTGGTCTATCATGTAGATAGCTCAACAGAAATAAGCCGCAGGAAATGGAAAACACCATTAAACAATGGGAGAAAGAAATACAATTTTTATTAAAATCACACAATCAACTGTGGAAGAAAATCATACTTAATGAAATTTAATTTTCCGACTAAGTGAAAATAATGCCTGGACCGGGAGTCGAACCCCGGAAATTCATTTAAATATGATTTTCTTCCACAGTTGATTGTGTGATTTTAATAAAAATAAGAGTTAATGCAAAATATTTTAAAAAATCCCAACAGATGGCGATATAATGTGATGTTGTCATATCAAAGTTTAATTAAAAAAAAAAAAAAAAAAAAAAAAAAAAAAAAAAAATCAGATGTAAATTCTCTAAGTGCAAACAGTTTACATAGAGGCAATTTGTGATAAATGAAATAATTTATGAGTCAGTTTTTGTTATAACAAAATTAAAAGGTTTTTAAAATTTTCATTTAAACTGAAAATATGAATATTTCAAAAAAATGTTATGCATCATATACAGAGTTTCCCCCCAGGTTTAAAAATAGGGCAGAACACTGCTAATAAAAAAGGGCAATTTTTAGATTCATGAGGGTAGTTTTGGATTCTTAAGGGCACATTTAACATTTAAAATCCTTTAAAATTTCAATTTTAGGTATAAATAGAAAAAAAAGTTTTAAATTTTAGCTTTCTTTACACCTTAATTTTGCTTGTTACTGGTGTATAAATGAATATTGACTGTTATACACTATACATTTATTTATATTTATAACATATCTTCAGTTTGAAAGTTATTTTCAATAAAAGACAGTAAGAGGGCAACTTTTTTAGGTGAAGGACGAAAACAGTGCTATTTTTTCAGTCATGAGGCTCCTAGGGTATAGCACCTTCCTAAAACTGTCTGGGATAAACTTTGTCATAGCTTTAAAATTTTATAAACTATTTTTAAATTTCAAATAAATAATATATATAAGTATATATACATTACATACAACTGCTGCATAGGATTTACCTTCCAAGAGAGAGATACAGATTACAAATAATTAAAAAGTGTTGTATCATGAAGTTGTACCTCAAATTCAAATTAATATACAAAAAAAAAAAAAAAAAAAAAAAAACTTTTTCAAGGCAAATTTTAAAATAATAATTATAATAGTAACCCAGTTATTAAATTGAAGATATAAGTTCTATATATGCAACAAGTTAAATGTATTTATAAGACTTTACAGAAATATTCCAAATACTAGATCATAAATTTCTAAAAAAAAAAAAAAAACTTATTTTTGATTATTATTATTATTATTATTATTTTAAAGCTGTTTCTAAGAACACCCCCCCCCAGCCCCCTAGCTGGCACTACCCCTGACTAGAAGTAATTTTTGTATTGCTGAATAGCAAAACTCCAGTGTAAAAACTCTAAGTCTAAAAGAAAGGGAAAAATACTGAAATAAATCCTTACTTTTGAAATAACAATTAATTTTTGACTCATCTATTAAAGGTTATAATTTTGGAAGTTGAAAAAAAGCAATTTAGTGAAAATTTTAATGTATTCTTGAAAATTTCAAGAAAACTAATGTTTAAGAATTTCTTCAGACTGTTATTTCTAATAGAAAAGACTTCTAAATCTTGATTTTTTTTTAGTTTTTACATTATAAGTTTGAAATTAACAATTCCAATATTGAAAAACAAAACAAAAACATATAGATATTTATAAAGTGAGTATGTTGCCATATTCTATGATCCTTTCTGATCCAGGCCGCACAATTGTGCAGGTTAGGCATCTACGTATATTTTTGCATTTGAAACAGTCGTATGTAATAAAAACAGGAAATGAATAATCGTGTTAATTCGCAGAAAGTGTACAGTACCATTTTCAATCAACAAATGGCAGTTGTAGTCCATGTTTTTCTTTCAGCCAGCAAAAACAGAAGAAGATAATGTTTTAAGGTAAAAATATTTCAGGTCGGGAAGGGATAATAATAACTATTATAAGATAGTGTCATTTCCTACATTCATTTTTGTTCAATTTGTTCACATCAGCATTTTTATTTTATTTTGAAAATAAATAAACTGCATCCCAAAATGCTATTAAATAATAAATTCACTGTATTGGTAATTACTACAGTTAACCAATATTTTCAAAATTTTACTACAACAATTTAAATTTATAAATTGTAAAAAAAAAAAAAAGAGTGTCATTAAAAAACTTTTATTTTAAACAATGTAACATGTGTTTTTTACAATACGCTTCATCAGTAAATACTTTTGAGCAAATATCACAACTGAATGTTCTTCCAAGATGAATGTTCATATGCCTGAACATGCTGCTCTCTCGACTGAATTCTTTATTGCAGTAGAGGCAAACCAAAGGTTCAAATTCAGGATGTGATTTTAAGTGCAACTTCCAAGTCCTGTAGTCCAAAGATGAGAATGGACACATGTTGCAACAGTATGCATAAAGAAACTGAGCCATTTGGTTTGAATTGGAATCTGTTCAGAAAACAAAAATTATTAAAGAAAGAAACAATGTATATATATAAACATTTTAAGTTACTTGGGAGAAAAAAAACCTTCTATAATAATAATAATTTAATACACAATATTGGAATAAAAACTTTACATTAAGTTATAGATTAAAAGCTTACTTATTCACTCCTTAGTCCATCAAGAATGGCGTGCCATGCTCGAAGAAAACAGAAACAGATCATAACTGATGTTCCCTGAGGGTGACCGGGTGCTCGGTTGAATGGACCAAGGAGTGAATAAGTAGGCTTTTAATCTATAACTTAATAACAACAATAATAATAATAATAAATAAATATATACAGTTGAAAATATAGAAGTACAATTCGACCACATATTGTGTACAAAGAGGTATACATTCGGCCAGGGGTGGCACCAGCTAGGGGGCAGGTGGAGGGGGGGGGTCTCCCCCGTCGGGGAGTCTGTGACCCTCCATCGGAGCATTCTCCTAAAATCTCTCGGGGGAACAAATACAAAATTTTCAGTTTTTCTACTTTCAGTAGCATTTTTCTTTCCTTTTACAAATTTGGAGCATTCCAGTTTTTCCATTCTATATTCAATAGAAGAAAGTATTGGATTCATAAAAATTTTCAGCTTACAGTCTTCCATGAATATACACGTTTTGAGAGGTCCAGAACACGTTTTGACCACGGTATTTTTAGAAAATGTCTGTCTGTGACACGATGATC
The DNA here is from genome assembly GCA_963930645.1 of Salticus scenicus. Classification (NCBI taxonomy): domain Eukaryota; kingdom Metazoa; phylum Arthropoda; class Arachnida; order Araneae; family Salticidae; genus Salticus; species Salticus scenicus. The sequence goes on from OZ005661.1 coordinate 210,205,018, forward strand.
TCCAAAACCACGAAAAGTACTAACAGATGGAATGATACAAATATTAGCAGTAATATTATTAACAGTATTGCAGTTTTTGATAAATACATATATAAGTGCCCCCCTGTCAGAGAGGTGATGTCCTCCCGTCGGGGAATTTCTGGTGCCACTACTGCATTCGGGATTTAATGACGGAAATGGGTAAGTCTATTAGGCAATAGGAGCTCTAAATAAAAACTTTAAAACATGTACAGTTTAATTAAAATTAAAAATGATTAACTTTACTTCTTGAAGTTTCCATAAGCTTATCAGCAAGAGCCCCGGTCGAGAAATGCCAGGGCCAAAGCCAGTACAAGTTGAATGGCACAGCATAATGCTAAAATATGCCTGCCAACAACTGTGCCAATTACCTGCAATGGTCGAACGGCAGGAAAGCAACTAGCGGCATGAGATTGAGTGGCACCGGTTATTTTTCTGGATTTTATGCCATTTTGATGCTCTTTTATTCTATTGTTGAATTTTTGTTGTCATTCTTATGTAGTAACCAAAATGAAAAATCCATAATAAATATAAAATATTAATAACAATCAGAACTCGAAGTACATAACTGAAGATGGTTGGGCATCTAATCCAAAAAGATTCAGTTAAAGAATTAATAAGGTATTTAAATTAATTTTTAATAAAAACAAATTTCTTTTTTAATTATAAAAATGCATTTAAAAATATGTTATTTTGCATTTTTGGAAATTTAATATCATCAAATAGCAAATATCATATTACTAGCATATACCCCCGTTAAAAATAGCAGAAAATTGTCATTATAAGGTCCCAAATGTAAAGCTTAATTATTGACTTATTAATTTGCTTTTAACAGATGATATAAGATTAAATACTGTGTGTTTTAATAGGAGAAAATATTGGTGTTGATGTAATATTATTTTCCTGCTATCTTGTGTTATGTACTTTTGATCATTTGACTGATTATTTCACAATATTCACAAGCAAAATAAATGTAGAAAAATTAAAAGACCACATTTAAAATGGATTTTTCTGATCATCTATTCTTAAGATCTAAATCTATATCAAAACAATAATTGTTATGAAAATGTGCTATATTTTTAAACTCCCAAATATATGAAATTGAAAAAGTATACAGGTTATAACTGAATTGATGGGCCAAACTTTTAGTGTAGGTTAAAATACATACAGTAGAACCTTGATCCATTGTTTTTCATGGAACACATTGAAAAAATCAAAAACAAAAACAATGAAAGCGGGAAAACGATGAATACAGGTTAAAGTCAAAACACAAATAAAACAATGTTTATGAAATAATACACGTGATATATATGGTATACTACTAATAAAAACTAATTTGTTAGTCTCCAAACTGTCAAAAAAATAAATCAAACTTGTAGAACATTATGTGATTATTATTATTTTTTTTTTTTTAATCAGTAATTTTATGTTGGATTTTTTGTTCATTTTATAAATTAAATGGGGATTTTCCAGATTTACAACAATTTTTGGTCCTTATCTGTAATTTCATGTGCATGTAACAAAAATTAATGTATTTTCAAATGCTGTAATTACGTCAGACACACTTGGCAATGGAGTAAGCTCAGCCTCAGAAATGTGAAAAAGAAATGTAGCAGCTCGCCATACTAGATGCGTCTTTTTTTCTTCTTTTCACACAAAGTAGAATACCTTATTCTCCAGAGTTCAGTAATTCATAGACACATGTTACAAAATCTGCTCGATCCCTGTTCTTCACCTAAAACAGCATAAGGTTGAGAAGTTGAGGTTGGATGGGTTTTACATCGGACTAGTGCTACAATATGGGCAAATGGCGATGGTCTGAAATTCACCTTTGAGGATGGTCTGGAGACATGCCATCACAATTTTGATCCTCAGTGGAGGAGGAAAAGAGTTATTTTAGGATGCAAAAAGTAATTCCTGTTTGAATGCCATATGAAATCATTTGATTTTCAATTTAATTTTGGTCAGGAGAAAAATTTTACAATGATGAATGCAGAAAAATGACTTTTTGGAGAACAATATATGTGGGTTCCTTTAACATTATTTAAATACAGTTTGTGCAGGGACCATAGAAATAAAACAATCAATGCGGGAAAATGATGGATGCGGGAATCGAGGTTTCACTGTATAAAGAAGCATTTCTTGTAAAGAAATGTGGGGTCGAAAATGAAAAGTGTAAGCAGAAAAACAAGAAATGCAACACACTTTAAAATATGAAAAAAGGGGAGGGGAGGAGAGTGGGAATGCACAATCACAAGTATATGAAAACGCACTACTAACAGCAGTCAGAAAATTAAAGAAAAATACAGATAAGGAAAAGAAACTGAAGCAGAGGAAAGATGGGTTTGAAGCCTGCCAAAAATTTTCATTTCCGACCACATATTGGTATAAAAAAAATGCTTCCTTATATGCATTTTACCTAACCATAAAGTATGCCCTATGAATTCAGGGATATCCTGTATATGCAGCATTGATGTGATTTTATTTTAAAATTGAGAAGTTAGAGGTTTTAGTACACTCTAATTAGCAAGTAGGAAAGCCATGTAGAGCCACAAGCTTACATTTGGAAAATATACAAAATACAACTTTTAACCCTCCAAACAGCTTTTCAAGATTTTTCCATTCACAAACCAATTTTTTTTTTTTTTTTTTTTTTTTTTTTTTTTAATACTTACATTTAAAACACATAATTATACATTTTTTCGTTGTTCTTTAAATATGAAGGTCACATACAATAGTCATAAGGTGATTTATCTTTAAATATATAGTCATATTTTTAATTCCAAGTTGAAATAACTATTACTTTCATATATTGTAAATGGCACGCACAGAAAACAACATTAAAAATTTGTCTTTTTTCTAAGACACCCAGCGAATTAAATGCATTGTAAAAAATGTGTAAACACTATATAAAATGACTAAAATATAAATCAGTCTGCAAGTAGAAAAAACAATTTATGAAAATCAGAAAAAATAAATGAATTGAGATTTTATTTTGAAAACACAATCTATATACACATTTCTAGAGTTATAAGAATGACTTATGTATAATAATAAATTTAACAACTACAATTATACAAACTACAAAGTAGTTATTTGGATAATGAAGAAAAATAGTCAGCAATTTTTATATCCTGACATAAAATAATTTTGCAAAATATAGTGTGTCACAAAAATAATGGATAAAGTTGAAAAAAAAAAAATAATAATAATAATAATAATATCAAGATTTGTCGAAAATTTTATTTGACAAGCCAGTAAATTTACTAATTTATTGTATTATAGTTAAATTATCAACTGATAGAGTATTTTTATTCATGCTCGGTTTTTTTATTACTATATAACAACATATTTTAAAACCACATGTTTCTTTTCGGCTCCATGATGTATAAATAAATCCAAATGTATACCTCAATCTATCCATTGTTCCCAATACATCATGCTTTATATAGCAATATTGGTGTCTAATGGGTCAAAGAAATCTAATGGATTTTACGACCATATTTGATGTTTCCTGTAATATTTTTATTAGCACGGACCCCAGTGGCAGAAAGTTTTAAAGCTGTCTCCGACAGGCCTTTAAAATTTCATAATCTGTCTGCAAAATTTGCATGTAATCAGGGGTGAAAATGGCTCAAAAAGCCTGAAAGCTGATGGGGAAGAGGGGGGGGGGGACTTAACATCAGTGGTGAACTCGTGCAACAATACACGAATACAATTTTACTACAAAATAATATAGTATAAACAATTGTATTCATTCAATTCATCTCATTCAATTAAATATTTTATAGCAATGTTTGACACAACACAATATAAATAATTACAAATAATAAAAGTATTAGTTTTAGTTTTAATACAGAAATTTTTATAAGTGAATTGTTATCCGAAAGTTGCGGACAAATTTTTTTCTCAGTGCAAACAAAAACTGTCCGCAAGCCATTTTTCTGTGTCTGCAACTGTGTCATGGTATTTCTGCCACTGGGGCACGGACAATACTGCAAAATGGATTTTGCTTATAAATAATACATGTTTAAAATAAACAGTCATTAGATATATTTCACATCTAGAAATTAATGTTTGATGATCATAAAACTACATCCAGTTATCATATTTAACACCCAACTCTCATAATTTTCCTTATCTCAAAAACACTTTGAAAATCAATTCACACTGACTTTTGCAGCTGATGAATGAATATAAATAAAGTAGTAGTAAAAACACTTATTGAAGCCTTACAAGATAACATTATTATTGATAAAGAAATCATAATGGAAGAAATTAAAGATTAATAAATCTGGTCGAAAAATAAGTTGAATATCATCTGCCAGTCTGCTTGGCCGCGTTTGTTGACAGAATTAGAATCATCATCATTATCATCATCAACATCTTCATTTAGTACAATCTAAAAAATATAAGTAATGCAGAATGTGAAAGAAATTTTGTCATACTTCCAGTTCTATTGCATTTTAATTGCAACAAATAATTTTTAAATATGCCTAAGTAGACCGTTTTGGCAACTAAGAAAAAATAGTTAGGTGCCATTTTGATGCTTGGCTTTCCATACTCTAATTTCTAACCCTGCACATGAGTTGCACATTGTTAGCGTTCTAGTACATTTAAATTGTTTCAGTAGTTTTTATGAACACTTACTCAAGTAAATTAAGTGTTTATTTATATCAACATATTACAATTGTCATTTTTCATATTGAATAAAATTTGTCATGTAAACAGTAACATTATTTTGTACCTGGGATGTATTAATTCCAGTGGTGTTTTCTATTGGGCTACTCATATCCCACTGATTAGTCTTTTACAATATGATAATGAAGAAATTAAGCAATGCTTAACTCGAGCATTTAAAAAATAATTTGAGCAAACTATCTTTAGACAGTTTCACCACACATCAGAATTATGGGAAAGAGACTTTGACACACACAGGTGTGCACTTGGTATGGGAAAAAAACAAGTAAAGCAATTGACACCATTAACGTTAGACAGAAAAAAATTAACACAAGGTAATATTGTTAATAAATTTTAGCCTTCAAAGTTGAATAATTTTATTCACAGCAAAAATATTATTATCAAATCCAACATTTATTAATCTAAACTTAAGTTGCTGTGTAAAAATATAATCTTAATATATAAGGTAAATGAATCAAAGATGAAGAAAGCATAAAAATGAATCATTTTTCAATCTTTGGCTGGTTCTTGGCCATCATCCAAGTTCATTGCTCACAGTTAAGGTGGCAGCCAAGTTCAAACTTTCATACAAAATGTTCAAAAACAATTGGTACAAAATTTTGAATAAAAACCATAAATATAAGAACTTGCAACAATTGTTTAGGGTTGAAAGAAAACCTAACCCTTCATCAGGCGAATAAAGTAAGTACGAGTGCTGTAAACAGAGCAGCAAAGCACAAAACTGAGTTTAGTGAAGAGCAAAAACAAATAAAGTCAAATGTAAATATAAATACTGGTGCCACCAAAATTTATGAAATAAATGAAGAAAATATGTAAATAAATAAAATTAAAAAATAAAACAAAATCTAAAAAGTAACAAAAGTAAATGAAAACCGAAGTTATGTGAGTAATTTCCAAGCATCAGACAAGAATGAAGTGGAATAAATATCATTAACAAGATTTTTTAAATTTTTAATTATGTAAAAAGATTTATGGGTAACCAAATGGGAAGAGGAAATGGGAAAAGAAATTATTTTAGTTTTTTTATGCAGTGTTGCCAGATTTCGCGACTTTTTTATTCAATAGTCACCAATAATTTTGAGAAGTGATATTTGATATACATAACACAGGCCGACATGTAAAATTTTAATTTTATAATTTTGACTGATCTTTATGTTTTTTGGTGTGCTAAAACCGAAAATGTAGCCAGTTTTTCTCTATCGCGTATAGATTTTTGTCAATACAGGGTGCCTACCTATATAATTTCTTCCATTACTCTTCCACCAAGATAATTATATGGTAAGTTTTATAGTATATTTACATGATTAATTAATCATAGATACCTATTGTTGTAATAGTGCAGCACTAGTGTGACGTAAACCGATACTAACCAACCAACCAACCTATTGTTTTGATGGTATATGTAAGAAATTGTGTCGGTAAGCACCCTGTATTGACAAAAAATCTGTATGTGATAGAGAAAAATGGGCTGTATTTTCAGTTTCTGCACATCAGAAAACATAAAGTTCAGCTAAAATCATCAAATCAAATTTTGTCAATTTTAATTCTGTCGGCTTGTGTAATCGATGATTCTTCGATTCGATTTGCCTGTTATGTATATCAAATACCCCCTCTAAAAATTTTTGGTGGTAAGTGAATAAAAAAGTCTTGCAGTCTGGCAACACTGTTTTTATGTTAGTTTAATTTCTTTCCCAGGAGCAGAATTATATCCAATGTTCTGCAACGAGACATTAAAATTTGCAGACGTTCTGCAGGTACTTCGTCCAAATTTGTCATAGCACAGTAAAATGCAAAATAAGCATAAAAATAATACTTATTAGTAAAGTATTTATTACACATTTATAATAAAACATGATTTAAAATTTTTATAATCTAAAACTGAGGAATACACCCAGAATTTGCAATTTTTTCAATGGTTTATAGCATTAATATTGTCACATTAATGTGGATATACTACTTACAGTATGTTTATAAATTTTGTCTATACATTGAAACAATGACTGTTTCCAGCAATTTTCTAGTATGCTAACAGATTTAGAGGTCAGTTGAACATATCTAGGTTTTATTAATTTTAGAATGTTAGCTGTATCAACATCATCCAGTTCAGGGAATTCTACAAAAGCCTCAATTGTTCTGCATTGTGCATCATAGTTTTAAGCACTTTCTGCTCCTGGGATTTCTTTTACAATCTCTTCTTTCCATATGAATATCCATGAGGCTATTTACATATATAAAAATTAAAAAAATTCATTTTGAATCTTTCTTATAATGTTCAGTGTTAAAAAAAATGAAGTATAACCTAAACATTTTCGATAAATCTGCAAAATTTCAGGGAGAATTTGAACTAGAATCCTGAGCAGGTTGAAAAAAACTTGACCCACAATAAGATGTTTTAATGATTTATGTTATAAGACACTTAATTAGAATTTTATTATACGGAATATAGTTACATTATTCAACAAATCATTCAGAAAATTACTTGTTACATAAAAAATTACAAATACATATGTGTAATTATAAACAAAACTTCATGGTTCTAAATATCTTGACTGTATTTAAAAAGAAGTAAAAATACATTGAAAGATAAGTTTTTTTGCATATAAAGTCTTAAGTGCTAAATATTAATATTTATATGATTATAATTAAAGTTTTGTTATGAATCTTGTTGTTTTAAATTAGTATGGAGGAAATGGAAAATATGCATATACATATATATCAAACAATTCTTGCATTCAAAAAATTAGATTTGTAAAAAAAAAAAAAAAAAAAAACTTTTGCAGTTAGCCTACAGGTAAAAGTTTAGTGGAAATCTGACCCAATTCAGGATTCTAGTTTGAACCCAAGCCTCAACCCCCTTGGGATATTTCTTGGTCACAGGCAGCAGTCAGAAGTGGAAACTGAAGTTTCAAGAACTAGATAACATATCTGGAGAGTCATCTTCAGAATAAAAATTACGTACCAAAGGGTTATAATAATAGTATAACAATAACAACACTTTTTTTCAAATGAAAAATATAATCTAAGCATTTGAATAAGAAAATTTCAAAATTCGTTAACAATTGCAAGTTGAAATTTATTAAAATTTGAAGATTGTGTCTCATTTTCAACTGATATCAACAAACAGAAAAACATTTTTTTGTTTAATTATTTATTTGTAACTTGTAAAAGAAAGTTTACATTTCTTCTAAAATGTGGCATGAAAATATTACACAAACAAACAAATAACTTTGTTTCTTATAATATCGATCAGTAAATAATCCTTTATGATAGTAAAATATTAAAATTTGAAAGAAATATATTATTTGAAATACAATGACATTTGTAAGGATTTTATGACAAACAATTTATAAATAATAATATAAATATTATTATTATTATTATATATATACATATATAAGCATGACTGCACATCAAATATTAAAAATAGAATTCCCACATAGGACAAATTTTAATGTAAACATCATAAATAAATAAAATTTTAGATAGATAATTTCCACGTTTCCATAAATATTTATAAGTGGAATCAAATTTCAATATTCATACAAAATTATAAAATCACCAAGATTTAACTTCAGAAATATAACAAGCTGTTATAAAGTTAGAGGATATTTAAAGTAATGCGTAATTTGTTTAGCTAGTACAATGACAAAAGAAAGCCTACCTAATTAAATACAAATAATTAATTTAAGGGGTTACATGGATTTTAAAGGGTAAGAAAAAGCATATTTTCTCTCTCTCTCTCTCTCTATATATATATATATATATATATATATATATATATACACAATTCAACCTTGTTAATGTGAATCTCAAGAAGAATAAAAATTTTGTTCATGTAATCAGTAGTTCATGTTATCAGTGACTCAGAAACTGAACTTCATTTTGACAGGGATTGTGAAAAATAGTTCATGTTAAAAGTAATTCACATTAAGCGTGTTCACGTTAACGAGGTTCAGCTGTATATATAAAATATATGAGCACTGTACATATATAACTGTATATATTCCAAATTTTTTCAATGAAAATTTTATAAAATATTGTTTAACCCTTTGCCGGTCATAAATACAACTGTATATATATATAATAAATAAATAAAATCATTTATTCAAAATTTTGAGCACATAAAAGAGCAAATTTAACCCTTTGTCGGCCCTACCACTTTAAAGTGCTCTAAATGGAAATGTCCCCTGTTCACCTATACTTTCTAAAATTTTAATGTTGCAATCTCAGTAAATCTATTAAACAACAACTACCAGAAGAAATTTAATAATTTTCTTTTTAGTGAAAATAAAATCTATAAAAGAAAGAATTATAAGTCTATCTGTTATGATTTTTTTCCAAAGAGATAATGTTCTTTCTGCAACATCTACATGCACATTTAACAAATGGTATGTGGGACACATTTTTACAAAGATTTTACTTGATAAAAGTCTGCACTCTTCTAGTCATTTTCTACCCACTATAGTAATTCATTCTAGGTAATAACTATGTGTATAAATGTTTATCTTATTTATTAGACATATTATAACTTTATTTGCATCATAATACTACTTTATGCATTCATTCATTCATATCTTATTTATAATATATGTATTGGGGCAGAAGTTTTCGTAATTTGAAATGGGCGGAGCATTACCTTCGAATCGTGTAAACATCCACATGCAATGTGTTAATGTAAATGTACTTAAATGAAAAATACAGTGTTATTACAAAAGAATCATTGGGTTTCCGAAGCGTTTATTTCGGAACATAATTGAGTTATAATGGAAATAAACCGAAAACATCCAAGATTGACGTCCATACTATAGATGTTCAATATGTGCTTCTTGAGTGATACGGTTGACCTTGCCACTAAGATGAAAGGTAGCTTCGTCACTGAAAACAAGATTGTTTTCAAAGTCGTCGTCTTCACAGGTTTCTTGCATGTTCTCACAAAACGTCTTTCTTTTGACATAATCCGATAGTATCGGATTATGTCAAAAGAAAGACGTTTCACTGAAGGAACATTTCACTCAAGGAAAGATGTTTCACTAGTTCAAGGTCAACCATATCACTCAAGGAGCACATATTGAACATCTATAGTATGGACGTCAATCTTGGATGCTTTTGGTTTATTTTCATGTATAACTCATTGTTGTAACCCAATTATGTTCCGAAATAAACGCGACTCTTCAGAAAAGCTGTAGGCATGATAACTCATGATAACTTTATTTGAAATTTTAAAAACAAATTTTTTCTGTTAGTAGATAAGTTATAACTAATGCTTGAATGAATGATTTTTTTTTTTTTTTTTAATTGAATTTTTGGCAAGAGTTTTATGCAAAAACAATACAATTTTTGGTACATTTTACACCCTATATAATCTTGTAAAATTAATTGTGATTTGGAAAAAAAAAAAAAAAAAACTTTGTTTAAGTGTTAGTCAATTTCATTGTGCAGAAAGTGTGCAAACTTTCAGTAAGATTGGTGCATTAGTTTTTGAGAAATTCTGTTCATCAAATTCGAAGATAGTGTTTTCAAAAAAATCAACTAAAGTTTTAAAAAGGAATAAAATTAAACAAATGGGGGAAATTTCCAATGGCTGTTTCTCTGACTTTTACTCCAATTTATTTGAAACTTTGGAAAAATATTCTAAACACATTAAAGTACTAGATAAAATTACATAAAATTGATTTTTTTGAAATTTCAAAATCCATGCAATCCCCTTAAAAAAAAAAAAAAAAAAAAAAAGAAAAGCTAATACAGTAGAACTTGGATAATTCGAAGTTGAAGGGACCAGAGAAAAATTCGAAATATCCAAAAATTTGAATTACATATACTATTTTGTCAAAAAAAGAGATAAATTAACAAATTAAAACTCTACGATCAAAGATTTAACACATAAACTTTATATCTAAGAATACTGCTACATCTAACCCCCCCCCCCAATTAAATCAATATTTTTTACCAACTCAATTATTTAACACTTTTTTAAATATAGTCAGATATTTTTTATTTCTTCTTTAAGTACAATCTTTGTGTCATAGCATATGACTTGATACAAAAATAGAATCTTCTTCATTAGACATGACTTTCAATAAAAAAAAAAACCTCGAAGTTCATGTCTATGCACCATATCTTCTGGTACACTAGCTAGGGGCTTCTCTTGTATTTCCTTATCCTTCTTTTGAAAGACTGTTAAAATATATTAGCTGAGAAAACTCTAGGGAACAAATTTTACAGTAATATTTTAAAGGTAATAGTATGAAAAATTCGAATTGTCCAAAATAGAATTTGAATTATCCACGATTTTTTAACATTATTTTAATACAAAATTCAAGGGACCGAGTAAAAAATTCGAATTATCCAGAATTTCAAATTAAACAAGTTCGAATTATTCAAGTTTCACTGTAAATATTTAAAACTGTCTACATTATCTTTTGGTAACAATTCTTTCTTGTATGAAACAAATTTTCATATTAGCAACACTTTTTGCTTATACAACATTGACACTGCATTGGGAATAACAAATTACGTGTAAGAAAAATAACATGTGTTAGCAACAAACAATCTTTAACATGTTCAAAAATCAAGTTATATTCAGCATAGCAACAATGTTTATGTAATACGATATTACTTAATAACTTGAAAATATAAAAGAGCTACTTATAGAATACAAAATAATAACAATAAAAATAAATTAATTTTTGACAAATTTTAATTTAGTACTAGATGCCTTTATCAGGGGTGAAAGTTTTTATATGCCATCACTGGATTCAGGATCTGTGAAAATTTGGCTGTCACAGAATTTTGTATTTAATTTTCCATAATGCATTAAAGAACTCAAAAAATTCCCTATTATAGATGCAAACTAATATTAATAATAACCATATCATATATCATTAATAAGTCTTCACCCTAACCAGTCATTCCACATGTAAATGGCAGTTTTCAGGAATTTTGCCTGTTCGGTTGTTTCACCTCTGCTATGTTCATTTAGCATAGAATATAGGGCTTTTTCTGAGTCTTACTAATCTAAATCACACGGCATCTACATTTATGATGTGTTTCCATTTTTAATTAACAATATTTTTGATAATCTCATTTAATATTAATTAATATCCATATAGTTAAAGCTGTTTGCTTTCTGCAATGTTTTATTTTTTAGCAAAGATACCACAGGAAATTATTTTTCTCTGCGATTTATAACCTGTCAGATCAATTTCTAATCCTCCAAAACCTGTATTCTTTTATTTTTATAAAAATAGTTAAAGCCACCTGACTGACTTAGAAACAAGTCTTCAAGAACATAAATAATCTTATGAGCAGAATTTTATCACAATGCGATATTTAAAGTTAAGGCTACGTGGAGTACAAACAATTGATCATGAATTATAAGGATTAATAACTTTTGATCAAATGTAAACTACATACACTTGATTTAAAAACTGAACTAATTTTAATAACAAAGTAAAGTCACAAAGTCAGGTGGTGATGGTGTGATGTGAGAATTAAGACAAATAGACTACATGAGGGTCCTAGCTTAGGCGGAATACCACCCTCCATGAGGGACTTTCTAAAGAATAATAGCATATACTTAGAAGAATTTCGGATGAAACCACAAAAACTCCAAATGACTAGGTTTATGAGTGTGACCTAAAGGCCAGTTTCCATTGCGGATGGAACTTTGAGGTTCAAAAAACCATTAATCATGCTTCTGACACAAAGAGCCAAATGTCTTGTCATCAGTTGTAACCAGATTGTGCAGTTACTTCAAAGAAAGCATGCAAAATTGACAAAGATATCTGCCTCTGGCCCCTCAATTATCTCAGCTGGGGGTTAGAGCCAGGGACTTTCTCCTTTCAACCAAACCGTCGAACCACCTCCAACTGCTTGACCACATCAAAGGATTCTGAATAGTGCCGTTAAAAACAACTTCCAACCAACCGCAATGGAAACTAAGTTTGAACTTGTATCTCCCATTTACCAACTTTGAAAATAGAATATGTCAGCCCCGACAGGTCAGGAATTAAACCTGGGTTCATAGCATATTGTGTCAATGCTCTACAACAGTAGACAATTGGTGCATTATGTTGTGAACAATAGTGCATGTGGAATGAACCAGTACTATTTACATACTTGGAAGTTGGAACATATGTCCAGGACACAGGTTTCATTTCTGTTCTGGTCACTTTTTGCTTTCGTTATAATTAATTCTACCTTTCCATCAAAAAAGTGTAGCATAATTTATCAGAAACTACACAATTAAAAAAAAAAAAAAAACTTTTATTTTCTAGCGATATATTTTTCAATTGATTAGAATGATACTAAGTTTGATGAATTTTAAAGCATTCATAATGATAATAAAGAACAAAATTGAGAAACACATTATAAGTCGCAAAGTTATTATTTTTCATTTTCATAATAGCAGATGACTAATTTAATTATCCAGGGTTGCCTCTCAAACAGGAGAAGGAAATTCCCTGACTTTTCCAGGTGTGTTCTAAGAAAATTCCAGTCTAACCATATATTGAGCACGGGCTGTGTTAAGGGCAAAATAATTATGGTACTACTTGAAAACACAAAAAATACACATGACAAAAGTTACATACAGTGATAGCATCTGTGGCTTATAAGTGGAATAAGAAATTTCTTTCATAAACCGAAAGGAAGGCTGGCAATGTTTAAAAAAAAATGGCACCCCCCCCCCCCCCCCAAAAAAAAAAAAAAAAAAAAACAGAAGAATGATTCTACGTTGGCGGAAAATTTGTTTTTTCTTTAGCAACCCCATCGTATGAAATTCCCTGACTTTTCCAGATTCTGGCTAAAATAGTCAAATTCCATGACTTTACCCTGACTTTTATGGTCAATTTTCTAATTTCCTGACTATTCCAGGTTCTCCAGGTAGCGTGGCAACCCTGATTATCACTCAAAGAGCATTTTCATATTATTTAAGAAAGCATTTAAGCCATAGTTTTAAAGTGCTTTTTAGTGCTAGCAACACTACAATACTCCAAACAATATAGCCATAACAATAAAAAATATGAAAAACTGTTAAACTAATGCAGAATAACACCCCTCCCCCCCCCAAAAAAAAAAAATATATATATATATATAATAATAATAATAATAATAATAAAAATAATAAATAAATAAATAATATAAAAAAAAAGGCACAATAGCTGTTTTAAGCTGAAATAATGAAGCAAGATTCTTTAGCAAGTGAAAATAAAAGAGGCATGAGCAGCAATATTGCCTTTACAACAATGCATTCTTGATATCAAATAAAGCATAACTCTTTATCAGACAAGAAAAACATTAGCACAAGTGCAGCATAAAAGCAATAATGCATTGTTATTGCTTTTATGTAGCACTCATGTCTACTTTCAACAGCCTGAAAAATTTGTATGCTTATCATTTTCACATCAAACCACTATTGCGTATTTAATAGGGTTTGTTTAGGAAATTCCTTTTCTGCAATATAATGACCATGAATTTAAAATAAAAAACATACTTGTAAGAAATTAGCAATAACAGACCGGAGAACTTCATGAAAGATAAAAATTTCAATACAAACAGCAAAATTGTTAATAATTCTGACTTGACTTTACATAAATACAATTTTCAACAGGTATTATGATGTGTTGCTAAATGCCTCCTATAATTTGATTTTGTGGTAAATTCACGAGAGCATATTTTACAACCGAATGTTTTATCCCCATATGGGCATACTTATGGTTCTGAAGTCCAACTTTATGATTGAAGGATTTGTTGCATATTTGGCATGTAAATGGTCTTTCTTGAGTGTGAACCATTAGATGTCTTTTCAAATTTGAGCCAATATCGGACGAGTAGGAGCACAGGGAACATTGAAACCTTTTTGTATTATTTGCACCCTCAATCACAATCCAAGAAGCAGAACCTGAAATTATAATGATAAAAGTTATGTAAGAGGTAGGCTTTCAGGTGCACAAACCATATGAAATCTAGAAATGAAAATAAATTTTAGAAACTTATATGCAACAGAAATGCAGTGTACTTTTTGAAAGGCAAAAAATTTGATAATAAAATAATTATAATAAATAATAGCTTTGAATGGATTACAGTATATCCCATTGTATGTTGTGCATCTACCACTTTGAGACTTTGTTTTTTAATTTTCAATTATAGTTTCTGTATAAAGTACATATCCATTTTTTAATGAAATCTTCTTCATACACATATCATAAAGACTATATTCCAGTGCATTATGGTGCATTCCCCAGCAGTTTATTTATCAATTTTCAATTGCATTCCCCGTGTAATGCACATCTCTACTTTATGATGGAACCAGGGATAAGATTAGCAAAGATTTAAAAAAAAACTGAAATTACATGCAAAGGAAAGATACTGAAATGAAATACTAGAATTTTTATGACAACATTTATTATATTAGAGTAATAAACATACTTTTATTTTTTAATCTTCAATCTATAAAAAAAAAAAAAAAAAAAAAAAATGCTTTTGTATTCAATCAAGTTTTATATGATTAGCTCATGTAAAAAATTCACGTCAAAAAGACCAAAAAAAGCTGAAAAAAATAAAAAACTTAATCTAGAATAAAACTTAAATCAGCCAAAAAATTTCATCCCTGATTGACTTCTTTTTAAAAATAGTGGAGACAGTAAAATAAAACGATTGTAAAAATGCAGGAGTGCTACGACCCCTGTAAATCCTTCCTCAGAAATGTATCATAAAGTCTATATCACAATGAATAATGGTGCACTTTCTACTTTGAGACTTTATATTTAAATTTCAAGCAGTATAATCATCATATAATGCACATCTCTACTTTTTGATAGAGGCTTTCACAGAAATGTATCATAAAGATTTTATCCGAGTGAACAATGTCAGAAATATATCATCACCTTTATCAGAAATATATCATAAGATTTGCTATGGCATTTTATGTTGATACAGTAGAAGATCTTTATAACGCATACCTTAGGACCAGAGGTTTTGCATTATATAGAATTTTGCATTATACAGATCATATCACAGACTATTAAACTTACCTTCTAAATATGGTTACGTAAATATTATACACTGGGAATAAATAAATATATTTACAAATTAAACTAATTTAAAAAAGCATATTAACTTTACAACACAAATTAATTCAAGTCTAGAAAACATAATACAGGAGAAGATTTTTATAATGCACAGCTTAGCATGCATATTATAGAATTTTGCATTATATATATAATTTTACAAATTGTAAAACTTATCAAGTAATCATGGTCAAATATTGCCTAGAATAAATAATGATATTTACATTTGAGAACAATTTCAAAAGTTAAAATTTTTTCATAGCATGAACTATAGAATTAAAAAAAAAAAAAAAAATTTAATTTACATATAAATGATTATTTTAATTAATTAATTAACACTATACTTAATATTGTTTTACGAATCATTTACCAGTATTTTATTTTCTGCAGTTTTGTTGATGTTTTAGGATTATGAAATTTAGTTAGATTTCTCGTTTTAACAGATTAAAAATATTTTTTTCATTAAATTTTTTTCTCCCCCCCCCCTCCCTCTTCTCTCCTTTACATCTGAATTTGTTCTACAACAGCTGTTCTCCTGTGGATCTAAATAATATTATAGTTTTAAAAAATTAAAGAATACGCTTTTATAGAAATGTGAACTAAAAAACACAAAATATCTATCTTAGTATTAAAATGCAGGGTAAGAGAAAATCGTGTAAGTGACACACCATAATATTTACATACATTTAAATCTTTAATTAAAATAATTTAGAATTAAACAAAAAACGTTTTTAAAAAATCTCCCCTGACTGGGATCGAACGCTAGACCTTTAGGTTCGTAGTGCGGAGCTATACCTCAACGCCATGGTGTTCACGTAGGGAAAGTCTTTTTTTTACAATATAGATTTTTGTTTGCTCCCAGAGCGGTTACAAACATACATACAGGTGAAGCTTATAAAAGCGTGTTAAAAAGAGGAAATTCTTCCTTAATCATATATGTACTAGAAATTTCAAGTTTCTCATCTGATATTTAATTCCAACATGCCTTTATTTTTATTTAGTTTAATGCATTTGATTATAACAGTTTTTGATGCTCATTGTAATAATTGTATTCTTTCTTTATTAATTAAAAACTATGAATTAGGAATATAAAGATGAAAGAATGTTTCACACATTTATTTTAGTTGTGTGTCAATCTTTCTACATGTCAGATAAATAAGTTTCTAAAAAGAAAATTTTTAATGTTTACATCCGATCAGTAGAATATTTTATAGATCATTGTGTTATATAGATCGACATTATAAAGATCTTCAACTGTATAAGTGATGTGCCTGAAGATACAATGATGGATGAATACAACAAACTTTTTATGTTATTCTATAATAGATATTATAAGATTACATCTCATGTAGAGACATGATACCCCACGTGTATTTGTAGAAAACCACAATTTATAAAAGAATTCACTGTAAAACACGTATAAAATATATTTAATTAAAATCATTAAAAAACACACATTGTGTCAAGGCCTTTCGCCCTGAACATCAGGGCATCATCAGGACATAGCCATTTTTAACAAGAAGTACAGTAACGTTATATATACATAAGAAACATATTTCGGTTACAGTTATTAAACATGAAATAGATGAAACAGATCAATTACAAATGAAAACAGTCCGACTCCATAGTAAACCAAGTGAAGCTCGACTCTTTGCCTTTGGACTGTTTTCATTTGTAATTGATCTGTTTCATCTATTTCATGTTTAATAACTGTAACCAAAATATGTTTCTTATGTATATATAACGTTACTGTACTTCTTGTTAAAAATGGCTACGTCCTGATGATGCCCTGATGTTCAGGGCGAAAGGCCTTGACACAATGTGTTTTTTAATGATTTTAATTAAATATATTTTATACGTGTTTTACAGTGAATTCTTTTATAAATATAATAGATATTGTTAAATTAAAAAAAAAAAAAAAAAAAGACATTTTTAATATAACATATAAATGTATATCATAGTCTAAATTTTACTAGCTTATGCTTGTCTTTTTTTTTTTTTTTTTGGTTTTAAAACAACCATTTACATAATTGACATATAATGCACATTTGTGCATTTTTACAATCTTTTTTAATTAAAAGTGTATATTACACACCAATTATACAGTAATTATAAACCTCACCATGCATTTGTTGATGGTTCTTTGACAATTTATTTGTTGTAATCCATATCAGTAATGAAATTACATTAAAATAATTTAGCTGTAGGACTGTATCATAGTAGAATTGATAAATACAGCGAACTCTCGTTAAGTCAGCCCCGTTTAAGATGGATTTCTTGTTATTACGTACAAAAACAGAATCCCCGGCTAAGGCCTATAGGAATTGCATGTAATAAACATCCCTTTATACGTACAATACATTCGTTAAGATGGACATTTTTTCTCCTCAAAGCTTACTTTCTTCGAAAAAGAGTCAATTCCAAAAATCTATTCAAATTCATTTTTTTTTTACATGAAAAGGTGCAATAATAAAAGGGTTAATCTCTTTCACTCTGCGCTATTACACCGTGGGAGGTAAACAGTATTGATTGACAGCGACAGTTGAGGTCAACAATTTGCACCTGTCTCCACTTCTATTGTGGAGACTTAGCAAATTATTTCGTTATCAAGTTGTACTATACGAAGAAAAGAAGTTTAGCAAGTAAGTATCGGTTTTCAAGTGTTTATATTTTTAGTGAATAAAAGGGTTTGAGGAAACAAATTTTCATTTGTGTTATAATGTGTATATGTACATAATAGTGATTTTAGAGTTCATATAGCACTTCAGTTTATGAACTCCTGTTATAATGGACTCTCGTTAACATGGACATAAACTGACGGCCCTTGATTGTCCGTTTTAATGAGAGTTCACTGTATTCCAATTTTCAAATGAGTGAACAACGTTGGTCAAAAATTGAATGAGTTATGTCAAGCTTCAATTCCTGACCTATTCTTTTTTCAGTATTGTTAAAATTACTTTAATCTTTACCAGAAAAATGCTCAAACATGATACTTAAAAAAAAAAAAATCAGATTGAAAACTTAAAAAAAAAAAAAAAAAAAAATACAGAATCATGAATTGAATCCATGGATCAAACTTCACAAATGAAGCCCATTAAATTCCAAGAAACCTAATTTTTCCTCAGTTAAGTGCCTTAAACTCTTTAATTGTGATTCAACCATAGAAATAATTTAACGAACTGAAAACTATTTATGAACATTAAATATTTTTGTGAAGAATAAAGTTAAAAACATTATTAAAGAACATAAAGACTTCTATATGAAATTCAAATGAGGGGGGAGGGGGAAATAATGCATAGATTTTTTTTTTATTTATAAACAAAATTTTTAGCAATGTAATATACTACATGTTATAACTGATATATTTTATTCACCTTCATGCAGTAAAACTGTCGTACTTTTTCATTAAACACTAACATGTCAATCCATAATAAAAATTAATTATGCAATACATAAATTGATTAGAAATCCTTTTATACAAATACAACATAATTTTGATATTATATTTTAAATTTCTTTTATACAATATAATTTTGATATTATAAATTTCTTTGATACAATTTAAAAAAATAATAAAAATTTAATTAATTTGGAGAAATATACAAAAATCCCAGTTTCACACATAAAGCCCAGTAATTTCTAAGACATTTAACTTTCTTTTGTTCAGTAAAATGCTTTAAAATCTAAACTATGATTCATAGTTAGAAATAATTTAATGAACTGGAATTTTTTTTATGAACATTAAATATCTTTATCTATAACAATAAAAGAAGATGTCTGTCATTCTGTCTGAGCATCTATACGTTCAGCCCCTACTGAACATAGAAGTACAAAATTTGACATATGGGTGCTCAGAAGCCTTCTCGAGGGGATAGTGAAAAAAGAATTTAAAAATTCTAAATTAGTTGTGGCGATATTAATTAAAATGTCGACCTATGTCTAATCAAAAAGTGATCTCAATGACAGTGGCGAATCCAGAACTTGACTTTGGGGGGGGGGGGGCTGAGATTTTTCAAAGTGTTATTCTAGATCAATAAAAAATTTACAATTGCAATATTCAATAGTGAATATCAGTGTTTTTTTGGGGGGGGCTTCAGCCCCCTAGCCCCCCCCCCCTTAAATCTGCCACAGCTCAATGACTCAGAATTCACCACAATTGAATAAAAATAGATATTTTAAAAGAGTTAAAAGCAGAAAAAGTGGAAAATAAATTAGAAATATTAGTCCAATTGTTACATATTCGGTACCAAATGAAAGGGGCGATTTTTCTGAATCTAAGAGTGCAAACGGCCTATTGATACAGCAATTAGATTTTTTAAAATTAACTAAAGTATGAATTTTAGGTGGCAACATCTTTTCAAGTGCCAGACGACTGTCTGCGACGCAAAAGGAAATGATTGTAACCAATTAAGATGTCACGTGTTTTATAGTGGGGAGAAAAATTGCAATTTTCAAACTTTTTCAAATTTTCATCCATGTTACATTTAAATTAATATTCGGCCTAGACAGCATATTATAAAGTTACAGTTCAATTTTCATAAAAATATGTGAATAAACAAAAACAAAATTACATTTTTATTGGGAATTATATTTATCACAACTCACACGACACGTGACTAAAAGACAATGTAAGATTAAGTTTTGTTTTATATTTTGCAGTATTTTAAATTGAAGAATGTCATTGATATTTCATTGATAATTCGATTGTGAATATATTTGAAGGTGTATAATTATTAGGAATGGCTTGAGGAAGGGAAAAAAAAAAAAAAAAAGAATTACAGTGTTTGAAATTGGTATTATTAGGTTTTAAGGCAAGCTAAATCCATTGTGGATATTTTCGAGGGTAAAATTATTAGGAGGGACGGAAAGAGGGGGGGGGATGGTGAAGGGGCAAAAGTGTAGAAAAGGAACGGAAGTTTCAGAGAAAACAACGGAAAACCCAGAACGCCTTTATTATTTTATATTTTGCAAAGTTTTGAATTCCAATTTCCGCTCACTTTCGAACTAAGGATTTTTAACATTACATAGTTCAAAATTATGCAAGTTTCAGAGAAAACCATGGATAAGTCAGACACAAATCTTTTTATAAAAATGTTTATATAACCTTTGTATCTCAGCTTCTAATTAACATAATTTCATAAGTAATACATCATTTTAAAAGTTATTTGAATTGGAATTGAAGAATATATGTTGCAAATCTCTGTTGCCAGAGGGCGCTTGAATATTTTAATAATTCAATATCAAGAATTCTAATTATGATTAAATTACTTATAACACATCATTTGAAATATTGCGGACTTTTAAACTAATATAAGCCATTAAATTCCATACAGGAGTTTCAGAGAAAAACCACAGAAATGCCAGAACACCTTTATTATAATACCTCCAATTCTAATTATGATGCAGGCTTTCGAATTCCGATACTCCACTCACATTTCGCATTAAGGATTTTTAACACTATTTAGCCCACAGTTAGGTAAGTTTCAGAAAAAACCTCCGAAAAAAATCAGACACAATTTTTTTTTATAGCAGCTTTGTATCTCAGCTTCTCATTAACATAATTTCATATGTAAAATATCATTTTAAAAGTCATTTAAATTGAAATTGAAGAGTACATATTGCAAATATCTGTCGCCAGAGGGAGCTTTAATATTTTAATAATTCAATATCTCCAATTCTGATTATGAGAAGTAAATTACTTTTAGGGAGAAGATCGGGAGACTGTAGGCCCCACTGAGTTGCGGATTTGCCATGATCAGAATTTTCAAAGGTCCTTTACATGTTGAGCGAACAGGCTGTTTCAAATCATGAAATGTAAAGTGGCGCCTTAGTCGCAACACAGCGAAAATATGCTACAGTTAAAATTTTCAAAGCTATGAGCGAGCAAGCTATTGTAAGTTCTAAAACGGGTATAAAGCGCCGCAGGCACCACCGAATGGGACTTTGCTAAAGTCAGAATTTTGAAAGATCATAACACGGTGAGCAAACAGGTTGTTTCAGATATTGAAACGGGAAGAGGTTATAACCTCAAATGAGGTTATGACCCTTCCATTTTAGACAAAGCCATAAAAAAATTACAGCTCCCTCGTATTTCGTCTACTAAATCAGTCTCTTCTAATATCAGTATTGTTTTACCCTATTTTCCTAAATCCAGTCAAACCATAGCTAAAATTCTCAAACAATATGATTTTAAAATAATATTTTCGCCTTCCAATAAACTCACCTTTTCTCAGTTAAAAGATCCCATTGATATGCATAATTCTTGGAGCATTTATAGTACAGTTGAGAATCTATAATCCGCATACCCATAATTCGCAATTGTCTATAATCCACACTCACTTTGCAAATGCAAACAAAAGATTCTGCAGTAACGAAAATCCGATATTTTGGATGTATATGAGAAAATATGATGTTAATTCACATACTAAAATGAAAAAAAATGAGTGTAAAATTTAATTTAGATATACATAATTAATTTTAAAAGGAAAAAAGAAACTTTTATTGCCTTATACTTTTTTAGCAAATCTGAACATTGTCTGAATAATATTCAATTAGTGATCAAACAAAACACATGCAAGTACAGTTTTCTAACTCCTGCCAGTAACAGCACTGCTCACTGGTCGAAAAAAAATGACATCATATGCATTGGTGGGATTGTGTATTTTCACAGATGTTTAAGGGCCATTAGTGTAAATGTTCTTTTTAGGGTGGTATTTCAAAAATACATAAAACTATGTAAGGAAAAATTTATATCAGCATTTGTTTTGAAGATAAGATCTGCAATGCAGTCATTAAAAACAGCATCAAACTAATCACATTGCAAGTATCTGTCTGCATACTGTTAATCTCAGTCCAGAAGTAGGAGTACAGTTTTTTATTTTTTTTAATGAATTACTCATTTAAGGGTTTAAATTATACATTGCTTCTACTTCATTAAATAAATGTTATTGTTTTATATATTTATTAGTAATCTTCATTACATTATATAAAAACAAACAATTCTAATTCTAGCTTCATTAAATAAAGTTTTTTGTTTTATGTACCTTATACTAGTTCATACAGCAAGGAAATGTCATCATTGATCTATAATTTGCAAAAATCTATAATCCGCACAAGTTTTAGAACCAAGGTGTGCAGATTAAAGATCTTCAACTGTATTTCCTGTCAGTGTGGTTTATCATATATTGGCCAAACTAAACTCAGTCTTAAATTTCGTCTAAAAGAACATATGAATTACGTCCGCAAACAAGAAACCAATAAATCGGCTATTTCTAAACATTGCTGGGACGCTGGGAGGAAAATCATAATTTTAAATTTAATTCAGCTAAAATAATTTGCAGACCTAAATCCATTCATGAACTCTATTTCTTTGAAGCTTTTCATATTTATAAAAATTTTAAAAACCTTGTATATTGTGATTTCGCTGTTCCCTATTTGTCTGATTGTTGGAAATTTTACATTCAGTGCACATTTTCTTAATTTTTCTACTGTTTACACAGCTAACATTCCTAAATTCCTATTGACCACACACTCCACCTTTCCCGTAATCCTATTGGTTGAACTAAGTTCGGTCCCTCTCCTATATACGAGCACTTCTCCAGATTCAGAATTCTTTTTGCACTGAAGACAGTATGCTTAAAGCTACTGAAACAGCTGTATGCATCGCAAATATTTTTCTTTTGGTGTTTCTGACTAGTAGTTTATTCAGGTTTTAATATTAATGTAATTGTAGATTATTTATAATATAAATATACTTGTGGATATGGAGAAATTCCCAAACAAAATGTCTTCACACATAAAGTTATTAAAAACATTTTATTTTTAGGAAAGAAATAAGTGAACAACAGTGACAAATCAAGAAAAGAAAATTCTTGAAATAAGTTTTAATGATATGCTTCGAAAAATACTGTTTTAAAAGAATTAAATGCTTTATAAAAACAATAAACAATACATTTGAAAAAAAAAAAAAAAAAAAAAAAAACCTGCAAACAAATGCAAAATATCCTTTTAGCTTACTGATTGAACAAAATATTTATGTTAACCTTCCAGTGAACATGAAATCATTTATCTCACAAGCATAATAAATTTTACAAGAACAATGCTGCATAACATTTTGTAAAAAAAAAAAAAATCAAATCCATTTCAAAGGAAATAAGGAATGAACACACACACAGAAGAACAGGATTTGCCTTTCATTTAAAATTTTGTGTGTCAGCTTGACTCACTGTTGATAAAACTGTAAGTCAATTGATATAAAAATGAAAGTTAAAGAGGAAAGATTGCAAGTCATTTCGAAAAAAAAAAAAGTGACCCCATAAAAAGGGGTGCACAAAATGAGAAGGTTAGGAGAAATTACTAAATACTTGAATTTTGCAAATATATACAGTTGAACCTTGTTAATGTGAATTACTTTTAACATGAACTATTTCCACAATCCTCATCAAAATGAAGATTTATTACTGATAGCAGGAACTACTGATAACACAAACAGATTTTTTATCCCCCTTGGGATTCACATTAACTAAGTTCGACTGTGTATATATACATTGGAGTACTACAATTATCTTCGGATAATTTTGAATCAGTACATAAGAAATATCGCAAAATTTGTGCAGGCATGCACGTTGGAAGGTTAAAAACAGACAATACCTAGCCTCACCGATAGCCAAAGCCTATATTATTCTATAGGGAAATTTGTTTCCACAATTACAATTATTTATTTTACTCTAACATTTGGAAAATT
The DNA here is from genome assembly GCA_963930645.1 of Salticus scenicus. NCBI lineage: Eukaryota > Metazoa > Arthropoda > Arachnida > Araneae > Salticidae > Salticus > Salticus scenicus. Next base: position 210,229,549 of record OZ005661.1, read on the forward strand.
CACAACCATTAAATGAGTACTTGTTAATAAAAATAATTAATTTTACCACGTTTTTATTAACTTCGATTCTTGTTTGTTTGTTCAGTACAAATCTTGCAATCGATTTTCAACTAACTTCCATACTAGCTAGCCATTTGAAACTTTCAGAATAGCTCAGAACCCGATGACAATACAATACTTCCAAGTCCAATTTTTGAATTTTTGATTAGTTTTCTTTTAATTAATTAAAATATGAAAATGATAACCCCCTAATAGCTTTAAAAATAGCCATTAAAATATTAGCTATAATTTAATTGTTGGCAAAAAAAAATTTACGAGTTCATTTTCTTTCGGCATAAAAAAAATACATTTAATTAAACGTGAACGTTAAGAATTTGTAAAAAGTTAAATTATGCATCTCACAAAAATGGACATGATTATCACTTTAAAATTTTATACACATTGATGAAGTGCTAATGCAGTTCTATATCTATGATTCAACAGAAAATTTATAAATATGGTATATAAAAAGTTTTTTTTATCTTAAAATTATTTAGGTAATATAAAAATGTAAAATATTAGCTAAATGCATTTTTGAATTTTTTAGCTTGAAAATAAAATGCAAAAAATGTGAAGAATCAAATTTTAGAATTGGAGTACTTCTTTAATGGTTGAGAATTTTCAGAATGTGAAAACAGAATTAAAGAAAGAAAGAAAAAAAAAAAAAAAAAAAAACCCTTATACAATGAGTAATTGTGGAAACAAATTTTCCAATAAAATAACATGAGTTTCAGCTGCCAGAATGAATAAATATTATTCACTCTTAAGAATGTATCAATTTTTACAGGACATAATACATTTTATAAAACTGCAGATTTTTTTACAGCAACTAATTACTTTCAACTGAGTATACAAAATATTTTGATGATACATTTAAAAACTGAAATATACATATATTTATCAGTTTGATTATTTATCAATAAACAAACACAATATTAATGAGAAATTTTAATAGACTGAAAATATAACAGGAATGTTCAGTATCATAAATACAAAAACATGTTATTAATGAAAACTTAAACATAAATTGAAAATATCACTGAAATATATACAAGAACGAATGTTAGAAAAAATCCAAGTTATTAAAGAATATTACAAGAAAATAATTAACAGCAACAAAAAATAAACAAACAATGTAACAAAATTAAAGTATTAAGATGAAAGTGTCTAGACAGCCAGTTTTATTGCTTTTTTATTTGTGACAACTACTGCCTTCTTAACGGCCCTCTTCACTTACCGTCGCCGGAAGCCCGAGCCAATGTTATTCTATGGGGAAATTTTCTTTACAAATAACTTATTAACTAATACATATTTTTAAATTCTGTTTTCACATTCAGAAAATTCCCAACTGTTAAATGGATGGACCTTTTTTAAAGATGTATTTTTTAAATTTTTAATATTTTATTTTGAAATTGCAAAATGAAAAAAATTCACACATTGAAAATTCGTATTTTGCAGCTTCAAAATAAAATAGAAAAAATTAAAAAAATAATTTTTTAAAAAAGGTCTGTCAATTTAACAGCTGGGAATTTTCAGAATGGGAAAACAGAATTTAAAAATATGCATTAGTTCATAAGTTATTTGTGAAGAAAATTTTCCCATAGAATAACATTAGCTTCAGCTTCTGGCGGCGGTGAGTTAAGTGGGCCCTTAAGGAAAAAATACCAAATTTTGTGATGGGCTGATTGTGAGTCTACTTTAAAAGTCCAGAAATTACACGGGAGAAAAAGAAAAAACAATTAATATTTTTTACAATTGTAACCAATAAAATGTATTTTTTATTTTATTTTTTAAATCTAAAAGAATATTATTAATTACAAAAGATATACCTAAATTTCAATAATATAACAGTTTTCTTTTAACAGCCAATAAAAAAGAATTGAGGAAGAAAATCCTACACGATCATCCCTGAGTAATATATTTTTTTACTGACAGCAACTGTTATTTTTTCCATTGAGATACAATATAAAAATTTACAAAAAAAAAAAAAAAAAAAAAGAGCATATTTATGTAATATAGAACCCGAATGCTAAGAAATTAAATTGTACATCTGGTTGCAGGAATACTAAATTTTATAAATAAAGCTTTAAAAAAAATAAAACATAGAAGGAATAATTATATGATATATATATATATATGCACCCCACGACAAAAAGATAGGAACAAAGGGTTTTTTCTTTGATTTTTTATAAAATAACGTTATCTAAATTGTGCTTATCATTTATTATTATTATAATATTTTATAAAACCTTTGTTCCTATCTTTTTGTCACTCTGTGTAGTCTTAAATTAGAAAAAATTTAGTCTTAAAATTTTTCTAAATTAGTCTTAAAACAAAAATGAGTCCGGGAATAGTGTTATTTTATAATAATAATAAATGTTAAGCACAATTTAGATAACGTTATTTTATGAAAAATCAAAGAAAAAATCCTTTGTTCCTGTCTTTTTGTGTTGTTTTACTTTATTGATTCGTTTGTTTTGCAGGCTGTTAATTAATAGATCTGGTTTCTTTACATTGGTGTATTTCATCCACTGATGATTTTTTTTTTTCTTATTGGTCATTGGTGTTTCAGTGATCTTGTATCTGTTGCTTGGCTTCCACTATGCTTAACAGATCATCTTTATTATATATATATATACCATGTTTTTAATTTTTCTGTTGAATCCTATAAACTTGACAATTCTATGCATTAATAAATACATTTTTAAAATTTTTTTGATGAATTATCCTATCAACTTGAAAGAACATGATCAAATCCATAATAAAGACAGCAATTATAAGAAATTTTTAAACATTTATTAATTGAATAAAAGTATTAAAAGAATGCATTGTCATCGTGTTCTGAGCTATTCTAAAAGTTTCAAATGTCTAGCTAGTTGAGAAGTTATAGCTATACAGCTATATTAGCACTTTATCAATGTGTATAAAATTTTTAAAGTGATAATGACATCCAATTTTTGTGAGATGCATAATTTAATTTTTTACAATTTTTTATTGTTCACGCCTAAGTAAATGTATTTATTTTCCAGGTGAAAAAAAAAAAAAAAAAAAAAATGAACTCATAAATTTTTTTGGCAATAATTAAATTATAAATAAAACTTAAATGCCTAATTTTAAAGCTATTATGAGGTTATTATTTTCACATTTTATTAATTAATTAAAAGAAAACATTTATTGACTGAATAAACGTATTAAAAGAATGCATTGTCATCGTGTTCTAAGCTATTTTAAAAGTTTCAAATGTCTAGCTAGTTGGGAAATTAGTTAAAAATCGATTGCAAGATTTGTACTGGACAAACAATCAAACAAACAAGAAAGTAAGTTAATAAAAACATGGTAAAAAATAACAATTACTGTCAGAGATAGAAATATAACAGTAAAAAACAAGGAATGAAATATTTATAAACATGTACAAAAATAAATGCTTTCTAACTGCAGAAAAATACATCATTAGGGTCATTAAAGGAAAAAGATTTAAAAAAAAAAAGTAAGTTGAAAAACTATTAAAAGTACATTTCTATCATCATTAACTAAAAACAAATAAATAAATAAAAGAAAGACGGATGAAAAAGAAAAGCAAAGAAAAAGGAAAGATAAAGTTGTACGACCTTAAGAGACATTTCTATCATTATCAGCCAAAAATAATTCTGTCTTTTGAAGAAAAATAGTTTAAAATTGAAGACGAACTAAAACTTTTTAGAAGATTTTTTTTTTTAAAGTACAGTCGGCAGCAAAAGTCTCCAAACACTAGCAAAAATTCCTGTATAAAAAAAGTGCACTTAATACAGTTTTGTTAAATAAATCCTTGTCGAATCCTATTTTTAGACTGACTACGAACAGGATTCGACAAGGATTTATTTAACAAAACTGTATTAAGTGTACCTTTTCTGCATAGGAAATTTTGCTAGTGTTCGGAGACTTTTGTTACCAATTGTAAGTTGAAAAACTATTAAAAGTACATTTCTCTCATCATTAATTAAAAATAAATAAATAAATAAAAGAAAGACGGATGAAAAAGAAAAGGAAAGATAATGTTGTACGACCTTAAAAAGAGACATTTCTATCATTATCAGCCAAAAATAATTCTGTCTTTTGAAGAAAAATAGCTTAAAATTGAAGAGAAACTAAAACTTTTTACTTATCCCATCTTGATATGAGTTAAATAATGTCTTTTGCAATTAGATTGGTCAGTAAACTGTTTTGAACAAATACTGCACTGAAAAGGTTTAATTCCTGCATGAATGTTCACATGGCCTTTTAAATGATGTTTATGAGTAAAAGTCTTGAAACAGACAGTGCAGACAAAAGGTCGCTCTTTTGAAGACTTCCTACTTCTTGAAATATCTGTTGAATTCTCATTCAGAAACATTCCTTTGTAAAACAGAGAAACTAAAAAATGAAATAAAATAAGTGATAAATAAAATTAAAATGAAGCACTTTACACATAAATAATTAAATATAAAAACCTTAATAGGTACCTCATATTTCATCGTTAATATTTTCGGCTGGGTGCCCAGTTCTTTTCAAACGATTTTCATCTGTGTTGGATCTCTTAGAGTTGTAGTCTTTTATAGATTTCATAAGTTGATTCCACATCCAGTCAGGAGCCATTGCGTCACTGTCATTGCGCACATCCGGCGTTGTTGCTATTTCTATGGTTTCTCTAAACATCGCGTAATTATAATTATTGTAATTAGCTATCTTTTTAGTTTTTTCAAAATTTATTTTAATTTCTTCATTATCGAAAGTCCACCCTGGGCCAGTTCACTCTTCCTTAGACGACTTGGTGGTTTCGAGCTTCATTACTTTCGATAATGAAGAAATTAAAATAAATTTTGAAAAAACTAAAAAGATAGCTAATTACAATAATTATAATTACACGATGTTTAGAGAAGTCATAGAAATAGCAACAGCGGCGGATGTGTGCAATGACAGTGACGCAATGGCTCCTGACCGGATGTGGAATCAACTTATGAAATCTATAAAAGATCACAACTCTAAGAGATCCAACACAGATGAAGAGAGCTGGGCGCCCAGCCAAAAATATTAACGATGAAATATGAGGTACCTATTAAGGTTTTTACATTTAATTAATTAAAATAAGTGATTTGCAAAAAAAGCATTTGAAATATAACATACACTTAAAGAAGAAGCTAAAGAGATAAATATACAACAAAAGGAAATAAGGAAGTTAAACCATATAAAAGTATATATGTATTGTTATGGATTCCACCACAAGATATTTTAACCCTTTAAGGGTGTTTGGTAGTCAGATACCCTCTTTTCTCAGATTTCTGTTGCTTTATACTGCTGGCTACCTCAGTAGAGCACCTAATGTAGACATAAGACTAATTATTCTTTGCTTTTCCATAAAAACAATTTAACTTGAGGCATCAAATAAAAAGATGAAGACTTAGATGAAAACTCTGCAACCATTTTAGCACATGACAAAGTTTAATGAAGACATAACACAACATATACAGAATATAAACATTACATTTTAACTTTAGTACATTTAAAGAAAAGAATAATCATGCAGATGACAACTCTGCAAACCTTTTTTGTAGAAAGACAGTTACTGACTACGGTTACGTTTTCCCCCCCCCTAAATTTCATTAGGTGCGAGGTCACCTGGGTTTAATGATACAAAAGTCTCACAGATATTACAGCTTTGTATTATCAGGATATCTCGTTCAAAAACAAAGTTTTTTGAATTTCACTCTTTGAATATGTTGCTTTTTTTCTTAGGAAGCAATTAAAAAAATAAATGTTTTACTTCATTAAGCAAATTTAAGGGTCTGGTTTCCAATCTTAAAAAGAAATATTTAAGCTTTTTTTTTTTTTTTAACTGTTTCCTAAGATAAAAGTGTCAAAATGTTCAAAGAGGGAGCTTCAAAAAACAGAATTCGAAAAACTTTATTTTTAAATAAGATGGAGCAACGAAAATCACTTTGGATGACATAAGAAGGAAAAAAGATGGAATCATTGCCATGGGCATATGTACATGCCTTGCTCAGCCGATGCATTAACTGCCCTGGGTGTATATGTCTCTTTTTGAAATACAATCCTTTGCAATATGCTGCAGTAAAACTTCTTCCATAATTTTAGAATGTAATAAAATGATCTTGATGGGGTTTGCAAAAGATTGACTCATTTCAGAGAGGATTTAGAAAGGGGTATGTTTCTGGAATGGTAAAGATCATAGAGAGTGTTAGAAATAAGAATTTTGAAACTAGACGTCAAAATGATACCTGGATTAAATTTTTTGGGTGTCAAAATTAAAAATCTAGGTGCCATCCATAATTAAATATGTATATTAAAAAATAATAATAAAGCATCACTTGTAAATAATATTATGCAAAATTATATAAAAAATATTTATGTAAAGAATGTAATTACATTGACAATATTAAACACACATATTTAAAATCACAGATTCATTCTTCATCCGGAAGATACTCAAAATAATCGTAAAATAATAAGCATGCACATGTGTTTACAGCAAACTAAACTCCACAGTTGAGAAGTAAGAGTTTAAAATTCTCAAGATAAGCAAACACTGCTACTTGCTCCAAACCATACGTTGAATGATTGCTTGCCACATCGACGAGTAATCTAAGCATGGTGAGCTCAGTACTCTAACAACCAATTAAAGTCTGACATTGAAAACTGTTGTAAGCTTGATTTCAACAGACAATCATCTATGACTCCAATGACAAGATTGAGAAATACGATAAAATAGACTTGTTTACAGTCTGATGGGATTGGAAAAATTATTAGATATGAGGAAAAAATCCAGGCTTCAAACATGGTACCTATGATTGGAATTCTAGGCGTCAAAATAAAAAATCTGGTCGCAAAATACGACCAACGACTGCTTATTTCTAACACTGGGTCATAGCTGCATTACTGCTTGTGTCCCTTTTTGAGTAGATCATTCTTTCTTATTATTTCAGTTCCATTTTTGTTTACTGCATGTAATAGGAGAATTTTAGTTTTTTATTGTATGAATATGTCTGACAATGATGACCATATTCTGTCATCTTCAGGATCAGAAATGTCAGAATATGATGTAATGTCAGATGAAAAGTATTCCAATATTCTCTGAAAGATGCCAAACATTGTACATGACTAGGTATGAAGAATTTATCTATTTGCCTCTATGCATTCCTAAGTACTAAATCTATTTTTTATTATATTGTTTACTCTGTACTTAAATTTCATACTTTTTTTTTGTCTTTATTTGAAAAAAGTAAATATTTTTTAGATTGTATACTAAATATTTTTTAGATTCTCAATGTGCACATTTATAAAAAATTTTGACCTATACAGACATATTATAAAACTAGCAGGCAAACTCGTGCAAAATTTTTGCACTTTATTTCTTTCTTTTTTACTCTTAAAATATGAAACTCTTAAATATTATACCAATTCCATCACCTAATTAAAATTTTAATTTAACAGAAGCCAAATTATTATTAGAACCAAATTAATATTGTGCAATAGTGAAACCAAAATCATTCAAAGAAAGTTTTCAAAATAAAATTTACTGTTGACGACCCACTTCTCGTACTTCCCACAGGAAGTATAGTTTCAGCATAGGACCACTACGACAACTTTTAAACTTTTGTTACCATTTTGCCATTGATGTTTTATTTATTTATTTTAGCATAATTAAAAAGAAAAAACATCTAATTCCTATTTTTATTATACTTTTTATGATTGCGCTTATTAGTCAACTTATGATAATAATTCATATTCTGTATATATCTTTAAAATATTGCTAGATTTAAAATGACGCTTGCAAAGATTCTTGAATATGCAACTTTTAAAAATACATTTTTCCATAAAACAATCTCATCAAAAAAATGTCGCCATTTTTTTCTTATTAAATCATTGAGCTGAGTCCGCATGCTAAAATGTTGCTCATTTATAAATATTATTTTTTATCCTCGCATATTTTATTAATTACATCACAATTGTATCGTTTTGACAAAATATAATTGTAACTGGATCACGTTAGAGAAATATTATATAGATTATGAAAAAAAAAAAAAAAATTGGATGGAAATACCATTTGTTGGAGGATTTTCTCTAAAGTTGATAGGTAGTAATTTATGTCAAGGTGTAACTACAAATAAATTTGCATGAAATTTTGTGCACTACATCTTGAGCTAGAACTCCCACAAAATTTTCATCACACACAGATATTTAGTAAAAATTGTGTTCAGGATCTCTCAAAACAAGTACATCTTTGAATAACTGGATTTTTTTTTTTTTTTTTTTTTTTTTACAAATCTACTACTTTTTACTATTGAATATAGAAGAAAGTAAAAAATCATCCATAAGAGTATGTCATTATTCACAGAACAAGTGAAATTACTTTTAAAATGTGAAGTGAGCAAATAATACTGGCCAGGCCAGAGGTTGACTATGTTAGCTTAGTGGCAGAATATTAGCGTATATTGAATATGAACCAAGCTTGATTCCTGACCTGGTTACATTTTATTCTTGTATCTTGTTAAAATGTATCTATCCTTTCTATTAAAAATGTTAGTTTACATTTGGTCGAAATTACAAATACAAATCCTCCTGAGTCACTAAATAATTTCATAAAAAGCACATGTTCGCTAAAGAAAAAATAATTTAAATAGAATTATGTTTAAGAAAACATTTGAGATGAAAGGAAATGAATTGTTTGATAAAATAATCAGCATATATAGTTACCCTCATCCGTGACTGATTCTGTCACACTTTAGGCTAAGAGATCTAGGCTTTGGACTGTCTCCTAATTTTCATACTTTAGTCAATTTTTAAAAATGTAATTGTCTGATTGATAAGCTGTTTAAACAGACGTATTCAGAAAAATTGCGCCTTGCATTTGGTACATTATTTGTAAAGAATATATAATCACATTTTTTTAAATTAATTAAAATATGAAAATAAAAGCTTTAAAATAATTTTAAAATTTTAATTGTTGCCATTTTTTTTTTCAGCATAAAATGAAATATGCTTTCCCGTAAAAAATAAAAATAAATTTGCTCATGCATATGAAAAAAATGACGTCTATAAAATAATAATTTTAAAGGTAACGAAGAGATAAACAAAGTGAGAAAATTTCGCACGGGCTTGCTAGCAAATGAATTATTTGAAGTGAGAAATAAATAAAATAAAACTATTATTTTTCAACGGGCGTTTTAGTCGCCCTACAACAAACTAGTATGCTATATACTAGAACATTACACATAATAGCTATAAGACAATGTAGCAGATATAGTATACAATCTCTTTATTGATAGCAATATTGCCTGTGTGTACAAGTTAAGCCCACCACACTTTGAAGAGACATGAGACAAAGTTTAAAGCAACAAGCGATACACGCTTGCTCTAAACAGTTTCTAATACAATCTACAGGCACAATTCGCATCAAACTTTATCTCATCATCTGTCAGTATGCTGTGGACCTAAGTCATAACATATTTGCATAGAAAAGAGTAACCTAGATCCACTAAAATTTGTACACAGGTGCATCTTTACAAGATCTGATTTACAATCTGATTTTTACATAAGATTTCCAATTTTACATTTTCCAAAATCTCTAGAAAGTGACTCCATGGTTAAAAGACAATATATATTTTTTACATATGAAAAATTAATGTGAAAAAAAAAATGTGGACAGTGGTTGGAAAAACTACTTTTTTTTTGTAGTGAACTACAACTACAACTACTTTTTCTCAAATGTAGTTAACTACAACTACAACTACTTTTTCAAAAATGTAGTTAACTACAACTACTTTTAAAAAGTAGTGACTACAAACTACTTTTCTCTCCCCCCCCCCCCCCAAAAAAAAAAAAAAAAAAAAAAAAAAACTTTTGAAAATTAACATTAATTGCACTTTTGGTTATTTTACTGCAATATTTTACATTTTAATTAGTTTTTAACCACCAAATGTAAATAATCACTTCTTTTCAATTTATGTGCTTTATTATGCATTAGTTCAAAATTTAAATGCATGTTGAATACTTTCTCTTTAACGGTTTTATATAGTATTTCTACATATTTTTATTCATTTTTAATCATATTTTTATTCATATTTTCATTTTTAATCATATTTTTATTCATTTTTAATAAGAGCTGCATCTCAAAATTTTCATCAGTTAGGCAGGATCTTTTGCAGCTAAGCACTTCAGATGCAAGAGAGAAAAGTCTCTCAACTGAAGCACTTGATGGAACACCGGTATTTGTTTTTAAATATGCCTGCTCCAAAAATTTCGAACTGCACAGTGATGCAGTAGGTTTCAGCGGTTCGCACAAAAATTTTTGAAGTTCATCTTGAAAATTTTCCTCATTTTTCAGTATGGAAAAATTAAAAAATCCGGAATAGTCATCCAGAGGCTGGATTTCAGAAACATTACAGCAATTTGAGGGGAACATGCTTTTTAGATAGTCTTCCATCCATAATTTCGCCTCTGTTTTTTTTTTTTTTTGCTGATTCTCAATCCAAAGAAGCTTGAATCTGGGGTTGAAGCAAGCTGAAAGGACCATTTCTTTGTCCCACAGTAAATGGGGAAACCGCTTTTCAACCCCAGATGCTACAGCTTCCACTAAAGGCTTGCAAAATTGTAGCCCAGTAAACGATTTCATTACTTTCAACAATTGGTGTAATGTTGGAGCAAGGTATCCTATAGACACACTGGATTCTCCTTGCAAAATATTTAAGGAATGGAATTCTTCAAAGGGTCCATGACCTTACAATATTCGTGTAAAAATAACACTTCGCCAGGCAAAAGCCTTCCTAATCCAGCAGCGTTAAATACCTTTTGAAACTTTTCTTCGTTTTCACCTAAAAGTTTAGAAATCCGCTCAACAGCAGAATGCATTGAATTTCATCGCGTTTTGTTTGGGATAATAAGTCAATTCTGTGGAAATTTTATCTGCTAAAACAACAGACATTTTTTATTTATTCCACAGAGCTTGACACTTGGTAAACGAACTTTTGCTGATTTTTTAGAAATCAGCGTTTTCTAGAGCTTTTTCACAGTCTTTGGTTGCCACCAAATTCAGCGTATGCGCTGAGCAGTGGGGATGTGGTGGCAACTGCAAGAATGTATCGTCATCAGACCTGATAAAATCATTATTTCCTGATAAAATATCCGTCATATACGTTGTACGATGAACAACAAAATATATTAGTTAAAACAAGAAAAAGAAATCGTGCACGTGTACGTTCAATGAATGATTATAACAATCGCTATGGAAAGATTAACTCAACTCGATCGAATGCGAATCGAAGAAGGGTTATTTTCGAGCACCAGAATCCAGTAACAGGTGATGTATGAGATACTAGTTAAAAGAGCATTCGCATGTCATGGGCAGAGCTACGAATTTCGTACAAAGAAAAAAAATATGATCACGTGGTTCACAAATAGCGGCTTGTTGGTAAACAAAAGTAACATTAAAAGAAGCGTTGAAAATCGCTAGGAACTACGTTTCTTTGTAACGCGCTACTCGTTACACTACATTTTTTAGAAAGTAGCGCGTTACACTACAAACTACTAAAAAGAGTAGCGACTACTGTAGTTTCGCTACTTGTAGCGCGCTACTTCCGACCACTGAATGTGGACATGGGAAATTTTAGTTTTTATCTCATCTGTGAAAAACAATATCATGGTTAATATATGGTGATCTACAAGTGAAAAAATTGTAAGAAACATTTTATAAAACTGGCATTGTATTAATAATTAAAAAAAAAAAAAAAAAAAAAAAATTAAACAATATACAGAACTAAAAACTTCCTAATAATAAAGAATTTATTTTTATTGATATTTTTTTGTATTAGTAGTAGTAAATGAACCCAGTATTTACTGTAATATTGAAGATGCCAGCAAACATGAATATGCATGGTCAGATTTTTCACAATACACAAATAGTCTGGTGGTGTCTACCAATGGGTGAAACCACTGCAAAACCTGCAAATGGGGTTTTCCAAAGTCAGGATTTCCCTGGGTACAAATAGTCCAATAGTGTTTGTTGCATTCAGAAAGCAACATATTGGATTACCTTTTACCATTTTTGTAAGAGAAGTTTTTTCCTCCCCATTATGAACTTTGAAATTTGATACATTCAGTAAAACCATCAATAGAACAAGTTTATTTAAATAAATTTACATGAGTACTTTTTAATCATAGCTTAGAAATACCTTGTAGTTATTTTTGCCCAGCAATTTCTCTCTGATTTGAATCTTTTCCAGAGTTGCTTGATGGATGGTTATTTTCCTTGGCTTGCTTTACGGATCTTAGCATATGACACCATCTTGTATTAACCCATTTCCCGGTCATGAACTTGTATACACAGTTGGTGCTTTTAATTTCTGAATGGTTTATTCATTGCTACAATGTTGCTATATAGGTAGAAATCATTTTATATATTAACTACTAAATTTTGAACAATTGTTAGTGCTTAACCACTTACAAGGAGACAAAGCCTATCCCAATAAAACTGCTTCCAAAGGTAAAAAAAAATAAAAATGGCATGACCATGAATAGGTTAATTTGTATTGGTTCTATGGCATTACATGCCAATGGGCTTTTCCTACCGTCGTCTGCTCAATCACGTGACAGAGGAAAACGAATAGTCGAATTCTGAGAATCGAATTCAATTAAATATTGTTCTTAAGAACAAAAATTTTAATATTTAATATAAAATGAAATAAAAGTAATATTGTGCATTTGTAAACAGTAGAATAATTGTATTTGTGAATTTAATAATTTTTAAAAAACACTTTATGTGTTTAATTATTTTGAACTGAAAGAATCGATTTTTGTATTTTCTAGTGTAACTGTTACATTAACTGATATAGCAATAAATAATAGCTTCTTCTTGTGGAATGTTTATGGATTATAATTTGAAATTTTAAAATGTTTTCATTTAATTTAATTGCATAAAGGTGTTGCAACAAGTTAATTTACTTAGTTACTTGTCTAAATGGATTTACGCCGTACGATATGGCACTGTCACTGATTTAAGTACCAAAAATCAGAGTATTAAACATGTTCTTCAGGAACATCAATAACAAACATAAACTAAATGATGATTGTAAATGTATACGGCAAACAAAAGAGGATGAATAATGATATAAAATGGATTAAAAATGATGATTTATAAAAAATAACAAGGATTAAATATGATTGATCAAAAATAAGAATAGAAAATATGTTATTTCAGCAATTGCTATAGATAAACAAGACTTTGTCTGCTATTTGTTTTTCCTCTATCATGTGACCTCTGACGTCAGGTGGGAAGAGCCCATTAATTAAACAGCAAAAACACAGGTATTGATGTAGAGCTGATAAAAATTGATACTAGGTGGTGCTATATGCTATGCTAAGACCCAAAAAGCAAGTGAAGGAAAGCAGTCATCCATGAAGCAACTCCAAAGAAAGTCTGGATCAAGGGTTGAAATTAGAATCAGCAAGTTGGGTGCCAAATGGCAACTAACATCGTTTTCTTAGTTGCCATTATGCTGTACTTAGGTGCCATTTTAAAACTGTTATTTACACATAGAAACATATGTGTACACATTGTACATAAACTACAATTACCTAAAATACTGATACTATATCTAGTTAGTTTGTTCCATTTTAAAAATTTGTTAATGCAAACATTTTTATAAGAAAGCTAGGAATTTACTTCTACTACCTCGTTGGTAGTGCCTTTATTTTCATCGCACATTAGAACTGCACATTGAAGGGGAAAAATAATGCTAGGCGTCAAAGTGACGACTAGGTATAAAATTGTGGTCGTCAAAATGAAATATTTAGTTGCAAAATACAATAAACAACCACTAATTTCGAGCCCTGGTCTGGATCCAAACAGAAAATGCTAACTACAAGGTATACCAAAATTTAGAGAAAAATTGTACGTCTGCTATTGCAACAGTAAGAGAATTATGTTTACCACAATTTATGAAAAACAACTGGCATATTTTCTGACCTTAATCTATAGAGTTAGATAAATTAGCTTCACACAAGAAATTTTAATAGAGAAAGCTATCGTTCTACGAGGTACTGTAACATTACATTTTATTAAATGAATTTTCTAGTATAAAATGTGTCTGACCTGTGGGTTAAATGTAAAAAAAAAAAAAATATGGTACTTCATAATTATTGCATATAATTTGAATGGAAAGATTATCTTAACATATAGTTTTTAAAACAAATTTAGAATGATTTTTTTTTTTTTTTTTTTTCGTACTTTTCTCTTGTCAGGGCTGGATTTAGATATTGTCAAGTCCTCAGCACATAGCAAAATTTCAAAGCATAAAAATAATGATACAAATGATATTACCAAATATATATGATACGGTTAAATTGAAGAAAAATGTGATGGGAAATTTGCCTGACAAGCACTGGAAAAGTTAGCAATTTTTAATTAAAACTGCGCAATTTATGAAAGAAATGAGGCAAAAAATTAATAATAATAATTTGTTTATAGTAAAAGAATTACTGTGTTTATAATAAGTTTAGTACAATACTAGCAAGTTTCACAAAACAATTGGCGATGAGTCTGGTCTCAATAGCAGAAAATTACCTTTTATTTTACTCTTTAGAACTTTAAAGTAAAAACTTCAAAATAAATTTTAAAAAATCATAGTGTTTTCTTCTATTCAAAATCAAATATATATAAAGGATAAAAAGTGCAATAATTACTAAGATTTTATCATTCCAACTGTTCATTAACCCTCAGTGTACGGGAAGATTATTTTGTATTTACTGTGTTTACATACACAGGTTGCAAATAGTCTTATTTTTTAATACAGTATACGATTCGTTGTCTGGAAACCTGTTATCCAGAATGTTCCGAAAACCAGAAAGCAAAATGCCAATTACCAAAATTTTTAATTTTCGTAAAATTTAAGAATTAACGTTATACAAGAGCAGTGGTCAGATTAATAGTTTTACAACGTACTTTCTTTAATGCTTCGGTGTTATTCTGGGGAAATATGGTGAGCACAAAATTGTCCATATAATTTTACTGAAAATTTTGCAAATTTAGGTTATAAAATGAATTTTTATGGTATATTATAACAGATAAATATTAATAACACATACTTCTTAAATTGCCCAATAACAGATGAATTTTATTCTTGGAACTCAGGTCACTTGTTCTCAATTGTTATAAAAATTTTAAATAGTTTTTATTAATTCCCATTATTTTTAGAATTCATTTCATAAAATTTTAGTATTATGTGCTAAAAATATTTGAAACATTTATGAACAATTAGTAACAGAGACACACTATAAGCAAAAAAAATATAAAATGTTTGCAAAATCCAAATGAAAAGATTTTACTCTCAGATCCAAAATTACTTTTTATATATGTTTATTTATTTTTTATTATTATTATTTGTAGTTTAAAATTCTAATTAAGAATTTTTTTTTTTTTTTTTGAAATAATTTATTAAATGAATATAGGTAAAGTGTTTATATATATTATTCATGTTTATCACTTTCACTGCTATTTATGAAATTATTTTGTACCATTTTTATACATAAAGTGTTCCGAATTACGGAAAAACCCCTTATTCAGAATATCCTAGGTCCCAAGCTTTCTGGATAACGGATCCTATACTGTTTATAAAAAAAAAAAAAAAAAAAACCATGTTTCATTATTTATTAAAGAAGCATCACAAAACTGGTGTTGTAAAAATTATTACTTACAAACTTTGAATAAACACCATAAAATGCAATAAACTTGCAACAATTGTTTCGGGTCGAAAAAACACACGACCCTTCATCAGGCGAATAAAGTAAGCACGAGTGCTGCAGTCAAAGCGGCAAGGCAACGCTTTACTCAAAGTTTGTAAGTAATAATGTTTCATTAGTTTTCAGGATTTATAAATATCAAACATCGCATTTTACAATTAGTGGTGGAAATGTAATTTAGTGGGATAATAATTTTCAATAATTTATCTGTTAAAAATAATATTTTAGAAATTGTGGTGTAAATGAAAATTAATGTAAAAAGTTCTTTTGCCCGTCGAAATCACGGGCGCCGTACGTGGAGGGTTAATGGGTTATATTATGGGTTTTGAAGACTAAAAAAAAAAAAAAAAGCATTTCACATTTTTTTTAATAAATAAAAATTTTTAATCAAAAATTTGAGTATGTAACAGAGCAACATTTAAACATTTGGAAATTCATTAAAAAATTTGGAAAATTCAGGCGTTGGATCCTAATTTCTGGAGACCCTTCTGAAAAGCAGTGGGCACAATTTCTCAAAAACTAATGTATTGATCTTATCGAAATTTTGCACACTTCTTCAAAATAGAATTGACTAGTGTTTGAACAAAGGGTTTTTCTTTTTCTTCTTTGGGATTACAACTAATTTTACAAGGCTATACGTAGAGTAAAATGAATTGAAAATTGTATTGTTTACTTTTATATTGTACTCAGCCAAAAGTTGCATTTTTTTTTTTTTAATCATCCGTTCAAGTACTAGTCTATTTGATTTTGAAGAAGTATACAAAATTTGAGTAAGATTGGTGCATTAAATTTTGAAAAATCATGTCCTTTGCTTTCTCTAAACATAAATATAGCTGCATACTACTGATATTGCATTCCAAACTCTTACATAGGCTAATTAAATCCGAGGCATGCAGTGCAAAGTAGATACACAGTCGCGATGTACATTGATCCGATAGACAAGCATCGAATCTAGTTAAGCCTTACTTTTACCAATAAAATGAAAAGTTAAGTGAAGAGAAGAGATTTTTAGACGCGTGAATAAAAAATATGCGATTTGTTTTGTTTGTTGTAACATTAAAGTATGAGGAAAAGGGACCCATTCAACATGAGTGCCCTGGGCCTCCATGTGAGTAAATCGGTTTCTGAATTTATTGTATTTACTTCCAAACTGTAAAACTGAAAGGGGAACATAGGTGTGTGCATTGCTATAGACAATTGGTGCACCAACATAGCAAGAGCAGTGAAGACATTGCAGAAGACAGTGGGAATCCCAGCTTGGATGTAGTACATTTATTCTTTCTGCATATGCACACTAGGGTGTATCGAAAAAAAAAAAAAAAAAATTGATATCAAATTTCCAATAGTGCAGAAAAGATGCTTTATGCTATTGTTAGTATGTGTGCAAAATTTTGTTGATCTGAGTTAATATTTTCAATTGCCTCTGGGGTTGTTCATTATACAAAATTCATATTTTTATCGTTTTTTTTTCAATATATATTTTTTTTTAATAAGAAATTGGAATCCTTAGTTCCAATAGGACCGAAAAATTGCCATATGGTATCCTTAGAGCATGTGCAATTTTTTATTGATGTGGGTCAATGGCTTCAGTTGCCTCTACGGGTCACTTATCGGGACAAATTTGCTCATTTTAATGATTTTCCTTCAACATTTCTGCGACTGTAATTCTTTTAATTATGGTGGTTTCTATTCACTTTTTTTTTTGTATGAACAAATTATGCATTTGTGCAAGTATGCAATGCGTATACTGTTAAAAAAAAAACATGTAAATTTACGTGCCTTCCCCCATTTAATTTTTACAGTCACGACCATTTTTTACCTACATGATGGACATACCCGTATTCTCTGATATGACTTGATATTTTCTGCTATACCACAAGGTTCTTAGCAGTCTTTTACCACTTTTTTTTTTTATCGTAAACTTCATTAATCGTTTGTAGCACATATCTTCAAAGGAATAATACAAAAATCGATTTATAAATAAAGTGGTATTCAAAATGATAAATTACAGGTAAAACATTAATTAAAGGGTATCTGGCCAGAAGTTTTGCTGACAGGCAAAACCCCGTAAATTTTGCTGCAATTTTTTTTTACAGTGAACGGAATCCACAATGATTCATTCTAATAATTGTTTATCAAAATACAAACAATAAAACATTCAGGTTGAAAAGGATAGAATACAATTGAAGTATGGATCAATTTGTTCATACAAAAAAAAAGTGAATAGAAATAACCATAATTAAAAGAATTACAGTCATAGAAGTGTTGAAGGAAAATCATTAAAATGAGTGAATTTGGCCAGATAAGTGACCCGTAGAGGCAACTGAAGCCACTGACCCACATCAATAAAAAGTTGTACATGCTCTAAGGGTACCATATGGCAATTTTTCGGCCCAACTGGAACTAAGGATTCAAATTTCTTATTGAAAAAAAACGATAAAATTACAAATTTTGTATAATGAACGTCCCCAGCGGCAACTGAAGATATTAACTCGGATCAACAAAATTTTGCACCCATACTAACAATAGCATAAGGCAACTTTTCCACACTATGGGAAATTTGATATAAAAAAAATCTTTTTGATACACCCTAATGCACACAGTACTTTGATTAGGTACTGCTGCATACAGTGAGGATCAGGGACAGGTATGGTACAGTATGGCCAGAAAGATGCTGTTGAAATTGGTAGGGAAATAAATTGTAATTTTGACTGATTTCAATGAATCTTTTATTCATAGTAAATAAATATATATATATATATATATATGATAATAATAATTAAGAAATTCAATTAAATCTAATGACCAGAGAAGGGGCAAACCTCACTAATATTTAATATTGGAAAATACAGTTTGAAAATTCAGTTTTAAACAAAGGGTGAAAACAGTAAATCAAATTTTTAAAAAGTTTTTGTTTGTTGAAACTTGATTAAATGTAATTTGTTTGAGCACAAAAATGAATATCAATTAATATAATTATTTATTATATCATGCCAAAAATAAATTTTATAATACACATCTTCCAAATATGATAATTCAATTACAATAAAAATGTGTTAAATATGTACAACAATGTACTGATAATTGTACATTTCGCTCCACTGGAGAGAAATGCATAATTATCAATATAACAGTCAAATCATTCGACAAATAATATATATATAGATAAAGATATAGACAAACAAAAGAAATTGGTTTTATATATATAAAAAAAAAAAACCCTGAAAGAAAAGATAAGAAAATATAAAACTTGTGCAAGCATAGAATGAACATTTCTATCTTTTAACATTATCAAAAAATAATTTTATATTTGTCATAGAATTCTTTTTAAAACTAATCAATCTTTTTTTATTACGAGTAATTTTCCATGAGTTAAATAATGTCTTTTGTAATTAGATTGGTCAGTGAATTGTTTTGAACAGAATCTACACTGAAAAGGTTTAATTCCTGTATGAATATTTACATGGCGTTTTAAATTATGTTTTTGAGTAAAAGTCTTGAAGCAGACATTACAAGTATGAAGACGGTATTTGGCAGACTCTGTCCTTCTTTTCATCGATTTCACAGCAACTTTCTTTTTGCCAAGCACTTTTCCTTTGTAAAACAAAGAAACTAAAAAATAAATAAATAAAGTAAGTTTTATGCAGAATAAACATTGGAATGTAGCACACACACATTTAAAAAAAAGAAGCTTTATAGATAAACAAAAACAGGAAAAAAAAAAATAAGGAAATTAAGTGTACTTCATAGTTGGATATCTTCTTTTCTCCTTCACCATGTAATCCAACGGGATTTTTGTGTTTTGTATTATCAGTATATCTTGTTCAAAAAATAAAGTTTTTTGAATTCTGTTTTTTAATTCCACTTTTTGGACATGCTACTTTTTACCTTAAGAAGCAATTTAAAAAAAAAAAAAAAGTTAAATATTTCTTTTTGAGATTGAAAATTAGACTCTTAAATTAGCTTAATGAAATAAAAAAATTTAAATTTATTTTATTTTTGAAATTGCCTCCTAAGAAAAAAGGTGACATGCTCAAACAACAGAATTTAAACAACAGAATCTGGAAAACTTTATTTTTGATTAGATTTCCCTGCCATTTACTAGCAATAAAAAGTACTAACAAATCGTTCAGCTTTCAAAAGTCACACACGCCTGCATGGGCTTCAAGTGTTCATTTAACCCTTAAACACAGACGTGCGGTCTGTATGACCGCTCCGATATTTTAGAACTGCAAAACTCTTTATAAGTTATATAATTATTCTCCTTCTTTTCAGTACTTTCATGTTGGCATTAAATATAACTACTTCTAAATTTTTATTAAATTCTACGCATTAGTTTTTTTTTAAATAAATTTTAAATTTGTGCCGCGGTCATATAGACCTCACGTCTGCGATTACGTTACTTTTTCTCGCTTGTGGGAGATGCGGGATTATTACAAATTTTTTTAATATTCTTTATATAATAGCCTTTTTTGCATTATTTTATATAATCCAGACACTGTTCATGTGGAATTTATTAAATAATTTCATTTGTACGCATTTTCAAGTAAATTGTCCTTATTTTCATTATTTGATTCATTTTTCTGGATTTTTTCATATAGTTTTTAGAAATCATATTTTTAATATATTTATTTTATAGTTTTTAAATGAATGAATTACCTTAATATAACTTGGAATGTGTATTCTTGCATATAAAATAGCAGGAATTTATTATCTTCAAATTTTGTATTTTAAAAATGCGTAAAACAGCTCGCGGTCTGAGAGACCGCACGTCTGTGTTTACGTGACAGAAAATAAACGTCTGTAGTTAAGGGTTAAACAGCAGGTAAATACAGTACAAAGCCAAAAATAATAAATAAATCCTTATCGAGTCATGTTCTTAGTCACTCTAAGAACATGATTTGACAAGGATTTATATAACAAAACAGTATTAACTCTACTTTTTTTATATAGGGATTTTTGTTAGAGTTCGCATACATTTGTTACCAACTGTACATTATACCCTTTCACCATTGGTACTTTTTCATCATATCTATTTAACAATTTATAAATTTAATAAAATTCATAAAGACAAACAATTTGGTATAATGCTGAAAGGGTTAAAATATAACACTATTAAATTCAATAAAATTTCTGAAAAACTATTTGAATTAATAAAGTAAAATTATTACTATTATTATTATTATATTTTGAAAATTTTTAACCTTCTGACTGCCTCTGAAAAAGGCAAAATTGTAATGTTATTTTCACTATAATTTTTTTTCAATGTATTAAAATAAGGCTTAATACAACTTGAGATTAAAAATGCAACTGTGTGTATCATAATAATGCTCATGACTATTAATAAATGACCTTCAAATTTGAAAAAAAAGAACAAGCTAAAAATTCATAATTATATAATTTTGAATTATAAGTGTATTGAGGAAAAAAGAACAGCTCAGTGACAGAACACATTCATGAATGACGGTCACATGGTTAAAATGCTCCAGCCTTGCTAATTTTAGATTCAATCTCATAAAAAATATTATAAAGACATCTTATAGGCATTCAGATATATCTCTGTATCCATTTTACTGTCATCTTAATTTAGACTTTAAAACTTAATTTCAGAGATGCCAACTTCTAATGACAAAAAAGCAGGAGATTTTTTAACACAAATCAGGAGACTTTTTCCAACAAGAAAGGTTGTAAGAAAAATGAGTAAAATAATGCAAATATAATTTTAAGTAAAGCTTTATAAGCTTAGGAGGTATTTACAAAGCATCAGTATTAAAATTAAATTAATAATACATGTTTCTTGCAGTAAAAGAAATTATCAAAAAAAAAAAAAAAAAAAAACCCTCAGACATACAGTTGTTTAAAATTTAAATCAAAATAGACAGATTTGATCATTCTGCTCCTAATATAAAACAATAAGAATCTTAATTATCTTTGTAAAAGAAAAGGTAATAAAGAAATGAAAATATCAGCTATATTCTAATGAATTTTGAATTCTTTAAGTTTATAACAGTTATGGTATTTAAAAAAAAAAAAAAAAAAAAAAATTTTAATAATAAGACATTTTTCATTATGCAAAAATGAAAGTTAAAAATTTATTCTTAGCAAAATTTAGTTTCAAAGCATTCCAAGTAATTCACATTCAAACAGAACTTGATAAATTGCAGGGCAAGATAAATTTGAATTTTCTTTCAAATTTTTTTACCCAATCCTACAAATTTTATGCATAAATTATACTAAGAGAGATAGATAAAAATTACATCAGAAAAGCAGGAGAAATGTGTGGAAAATCAGGAGCATGGAAAAACAAGCAAAAAGCAGGAAGACTTGGCATGTCTGTAATTTGAAGTTTTTGAAAACCTAGAAGTCGCACAAAATTTTACCACTCAAGTATAAAAGTATTTCTTATACAATAACTTGTGAATGAAATAGAAAATAATACTGAAATATATTCTGAATATATTTTTGAACAATAATAATGTAAAATTAAGGGGGAGGGGAGTTCAGAAATTGTGGGGCTGGATATTTCATAAATTTTACAAATAAAAGTAAAAGTTTAGATTTTTACTTTCTTAATTTAAATAATTTTGAAGAAATGTTAATGTATTTATTATAGTTATATTTTGATGAACATGTATGAAAAATTTCCAAATTTTAAAATGGTAATTTACAATAAAACTTTATAATGTTAACTGTCTTCTTTAAGGGAACTCTCAAGTTATTGATTTCGAAAGGCAAAGCCAATGTTATTCTATGGGGAATTTAGCTCTGTTATAACTCATTAACTAATACATATTTTTAAATCCTGTTTTCACATTCAGAAAATTCACAACTGTTAAACAGGTTATCGCTTTCTAAAAATTCATTTTCTTAATTTTTAAAATTCCATTTTTAATATAAAAAATTTCCATTTTAGAATTTCAAAATAACATATTAAAAATAAAAAAAAAATCAATTTTTCAAAAGCGACAACGAAAGCAACTTATTCAACAATCGTAAATTTAATAAATGTGAAAACAAAAATTACATTTTTATTAGTATTTGTATGAAAATGCAGGAAAGATATAATGCACTTAAAGGATGAAACTAAAACACAGAAAATATTTCTTTTCTCGTATATTTAAGTAATGTGCATCATGGACAAATGCTGATATAACAGGAAATACTATTTTTCAAATTTCAGTGTAATTTAGCATTTATTTTTTTTACTTTTAAGTTATGCTATAAATATTATTAGACTTGATATATATAATAGCTCATAGAAACGTAGTAAAGAAAAGAAAAAAAAAAAAAAAAAAAAATCAAGCAGGATTTTACATTAAAACTGTAATAATACAGTAAAGTGACAGGTAAAGAAAAATAAATTTATAATTTTTTCTATATACAGAACTCATTTCTGCCATTTTTTAAAAGAGAATAAATTTTATATATTGTATCACTCATTCATTAAATTACACTAGACTGTAAAAAAAAAAAAAAGTTTTCAAGCCATGATATCATTCCTGCTGATTCTTACGTAAGCTGACCTCCTGAATCCAAATTTGACCACCACTTTGCCCAATCATTCACCGTTTTCTCAAGAAGCCACCCCTACTCCAATTTTTAACGCTGTTTGGTAATTTTATAGCCATGAATTTGATTTGGAGAAAGGAAAAGAATTATTTTAGCATTTGAAAACAGAAAAAAAATATAATGTATAATAAATAATAATTGATTAATAAATTATAATAAATGTAGTTTATAATTACAGTGGTGAATCCCCCCCCCCTCTAAATTTTGCCCTTGCTGCAAATGTTCATGTTTTAAAAATTTTCCCTTCTATAGCCCCTCAGAAGATATTTAACAGTTAAAATAATCCTTTCATCCCCACAAATCAAACTTATGGCCATAAAATTACTGCAAAGTGATAAAAGTAGGAGGGTGTTCCCAAAAAATGGTGGGTGATAGGGCAAAATGTGCATCATAATCAGATTCAGGTAGTAATTTTACACAAGAATTTGTATAAATGGTGTTGGGGCTGATTTTCATTCAGAGCAGTGTTATTAACAAACTTTTTTTTAAGCCAATTCTCTCTCAAGAGATTAAAAATAGATAAATTTACCACATAGAAAAAAAAAAAAAGCATTTTTATTATTACACACAATATGTAGCAAAATGTAATTTTGATGTATCCTATAATAATTAAAACTAGTATGTTGAGGCCACCACAAGACTTTCTTCTATATTTTGCTATACAAATTCACACAGTAACAATATTAAAAAAAAAAAAAAAAAAAAAATATTTTTCTAATTTTTTTTTCATTAAAAGTAAAAAAAAAAAATCAATAACTTTGTTTTAAATTATCACATATTTATAGTTTAACCATTCGTTTTAAAGGTATTGATGAGACCTTTCGAAAGATACCCATCTTGAAAATTTACCCCCCCCCCTCCCCAGGGGGGGAACCAATACCCTCACATGCACAGAATTTTTTCCTAGTTAACTACTACTATTATAAATAATTCATATTAATTTTACAATCACAAGTTAAAAATAACTCTCATTATGTACATTTATACGAAATTTTGTACTATACTGCTATGTTAAAAATTTAGAAAAAATGCGATCACAGCGCCACCTATTGAGCGATTGATCCCCAAATCTAATCAGCACCAGATTATGTCTGGGTGCAACTAAATACCATGTTTGGTTAAATTTCATTCATTGGTTCGTGAGATACAACGTCCACAAAAAATGTGATACACACAGACAGACAGACACTTTCTAAAAACTATCGTGTTCATGTCACCCAAAACGTGTAAATCCATCAAAAAATGGAGGTAAAAAATTTTCACGAATCCAATACTTTCTGTATATTACATATAGAAGAAAGCAAAAAGTATATGCAACAAAACAGCCCTTTGTAAAAGAGAAAAAATGAGGATCTGTATTATTAACAAAGTTTCATAGACATTCTTTTTTTTTTTCTATTGACTGTTTTTCTAGTCCACCTATAGAATATCTTCCTTTTTACATTTTGCTTCCTTCTCTTTTGCTTTTAATCTGGCTTCTACTTTCATAAAGACAAGATATATTTTTTTTGCCTGATGAGGAAATACAGTTTTTTAAAACATAGCACGATTTCTTCTCGTTATTTAAAAAAATTAATTTATAGACATGTGAAAATATTAAAATAATTATGATTTTCTTTATTTTTACATACACAAGAAGGTAATGGATTCATGAAAATTTTTGACTTTCGGTTTTAAATTGATTTGCATGTTATGAGATATCCTGGGAACAATTTGACCATCTGTGTATTAGTAAAATTTTGTGGAAGCTGTATCTTTCAAACCAATGAATGAAATTTAACCAAACTTGATATATACAGGGTTCCCACTCGATTTCAAAAATAAAATTCCCTGACTTTTCCAGGTCTATTTTTAGAAAAATCCAGTCACAAAATTTGATTTGTGACATAAAAAATAGCTCATGGCATAAAACATAACATAGTCCGCGACGTAAAAGACAACATAGTAACGAGACTCGCGACATAAATTGAATGCTCAAAAAGCATTTTTCAGGTTTATATAATTATTTTTCCAGGTTTTGGGGCAATATTTGCAATTTTCCCTGACTTTTTTCATTAATTTCAAATTCCCTGACTATTCCAGATTTTTCAGGTTTTCCCTGACTCATGGAAACCCTGTATATAGTTTTACTTGACTTACATTAATGCTGATTACATTTGAGGATCAATCATTCAACAGGTGGTACAGTCATCCTATTTTTTCATGTTTTTTAATATGGCACAGGGTTCCCAGCATGAAAGAACTCAAAATTAGTTGCTTTACTTGCCTTTAATGTATGAAATAGTAGCCCCACCAATCCAAATAGTAGTCTTGAATTAAAAAAAAATATATATATAAATATTTAAGCAATTTTTGGAGATAATATGGTCAAAAGATATAAAACTGACCTACGAAATTAGATACCTTTCTTGTAAAAGAAAACTGATACATGTGTAAAGACATATAAAACAGAGTTTACATTGTAAGATTTAAAAAAGAAAAAAAAAATTGTGGAGCCTTTTTTGAGACACCAATTTCCAAGATCTAAAACTAACCTACTTAATCAGGATAATCGTTAATTTTCTTATTATAACCATGGAAAATTAACAATAATAACAATAAAAACAATGGCAGTTTAAACCCACCTTGTACACAAGTCAGTGTTGCTATGTGTAATATTTTTAATAGTGAGTATTGGAAAATAAATCTAAATATCATTAGATGAGTTTTATTATGAAATTCTAAAAATATTGATTGAAATAAAAATACAGACAAATAAACAGACAGACTCAAGTCAAAAATATTTTGAAACTTGTTAGAAAGTGATAAAATAAATCCTGCAAACTATTCTTAATGAATGAAAGATAAATTGTATTAGCAAGTGAAATTACACTTATTGAATTATTGCATCCATTAAAATAAATAAATATTAATGAAAGAAAAAAAAATTACAATTATTATAATAATTTTAACACATCTGTAATTTATGATACCTTCAAATTAATTTTTGTTCAGAAAGATTTATTTTTCACTTCTATTATTGTCATAATAATTCTTACACAATTAAAAAAGTTGTGGGATAAAATAAAGCAAAGCAAAATCGTAACGTAATTCAATTTTAATGCATTTTTAATCAAGCTTTTCACATTTTTAAACACAGTAAATAAAATACACACATACATATAGTTAAGAACTCACAATAGGTCACAAACTATAAAAAAGACATCTGCTGTGCAATGAAAAAGTCATGCAGTCTAAAATTTAAATTTGAACATTCAAAGAAGTAGATGATACCTGTATACTGTTAGAAGAAATATTGTATTTACTATTAGTTTAAACGTACTATACCATTATGAATAGTAAAAAAAAAATTAAAAGCTGTGGGATAAAATAAATCACAGCAAAATCATAGCATAATACAACTTTAATGCAATGTTATTAACCAAGCTTTTCAACATTTTTCAACATAGTTAATAAAACAGGCACATACATAAACTTAAAATTTCACAATAGACCACAAATCATAATAAAGACACCTACAGAGTAATAAAAAAAAGTCATGCAATCTAAAATTTAAACTTCAACATTGAAAGAAACATAATAATTGTATCTGTTAAAAATAATATCATATGCAGTATTTATTATTAGTTTAAATAAACTATGTTGTTATGAATAGTGAGAAAGAATTTTGTTGTCATAATAATTCTTATACAATTAAAAATTGTGGATAAAATAAATCGAAGCAAA
This sequence comes from Salticus scenicus, assembly GCA_963930645.1. Taxonomy (NCBI): domain Eukaryota; kingdom Metazoa; phylum Arthropoda; class Arachnida; order Araneae; family Salticidae; genus Salticus; species Salticus scenicus. Next base: position 210,256,648 of record OZ005661.1, read on the forward strand.
ATCCCAGTTTAATACAATTTTAATGTAATGATATTAACCAAGTTCTTCATATTTTTAAATATAGTAAATAAAATACACATGCATACACAAAGTTAAAATTTCACAATGTGTCACAAATCATAAAAAGGTATCTACTGGGTAATACAAAAAAAAAAAAAAAAAAAAAAAAAAAAAACATGCAGTTCAAATTTTCAAATCGGACATTAAAAGAAATAGATGGCACTTGCAGGGCCATATCCAGAGAGAGAGAGAGGGGGGGGGGGGGGCACATAACAACAGGGATGCATAATATGACAATGGAAATACAAAACCCTTCTAAAATTTTGCAGATTGCTGAAACATCTTTAATTTTACTTTATTTTTAATGCTCAACATTTTCAGGGATGAGAATAGCAAAAATAGAAAAAAGCTGAAATTATATGCAAAGAAAGGCAAGACGTTGAAATGAAATACTAGAATTTTTATGACAAAATGTATTATATTAGAGTAATAAATATTTTTTTAATCTTCAATGTATAAAAAAAGAACAAATACACATCAGAAACATAAAAAAAATCTGCAAAAACTTAAAAAAAGTTGAAAAGCTAAATGTACAAAAAAGCTGAAATCAGCTGAAAAGCTGAAAAATCTCATCCCTGCATTTTGAACCTCCCCTGAAAAAATTTTCTTACAGGAATGTACATTTTCATTTTTTAGTACAATCAAAGCTTTCCTTTCTCTCTAATTTACCATAATCAGAAGATTTTTTATTTTTATGCATTTTTTTCTACTTTGATAATAATAATTTTGGTAATTTCATCTATTACTAATTATTAACAAAAAGGTTTAAGGTATTGGTGTATCGATTAAAGTCAACTATGTATATATGAGATCTAGGCCTGGATTGGATGTAGGGGATCATTTTAAGGAATCCTCACCCATATATTCACGTAAGTTTTAGAGAAAATCATCAGGGATAAGATTAGCAAAAAGATAAAAAAGCTTAAACTATATGCAAAACTAGGACATCGTAATGAAGTACTATAATTTTGATGAAATATTTTTTTATATTAGAATAACAAATATATTTTTGAATCTTCAATAGACAAAAAAAAAAAAAAAAAAAAAAAAACATTGTTCAGCAGGGTTTCCACTCTTAAAAAAGAAAAAAATTCAAGGACTTTTCAAGGCCTATTTGAAAATTTTCAAGGACTAGGGGAAAATCGCAGAACACTAGGCCTATACACAAAACTTTAGTAACTACTTTCATTAGTAATATTTTTTTTTATAATTAGAATAACTTTGCCTGTTTTCACAACACTTTTTTGATGGATTGGCCAAATTAACTTTTGCAAGAGTTAAAAACGATTAGTTCAAGATTTGGAATCATTATGATTATTCCAAAGTTTTTAGGTTTGAGTCCTGGTCTAGTCACTTTCTGCTCAAAATTAATGACCAGTCCATCAAACAGGTATGAGACTGGCAAAAAAAAAAAAAAAAAATAAGTTGAAACTATATGCAAAAGCAAGACAATGAAATAAGAATTTTATGACAAAATCATTATATTAGACAATGGCATGTGCATGTGGAGATTGAGATAGTTTAGCCTTGACAGAATTCGCGCTAAGCCTGTCTACTGGAGTGGAAAATTCAAGGATTTTGAAGGACTTTGCACAAAATTCAAGTACTTTCAAGGACCCTTGAAAAAGAAAATGAAATTCAAGTACTTCTTAAGGATTTTCAAGGACCGTGGGAACCCTGTCAATCATTGACATGGATAGGTAAAATTATATTTGATAACCTGACATGACAAATAAACTTCAGAAAAAAAGACACACACATACACAAAAATAAACCTAAGTCTATTTTCGTTTTCTGAACAATATGTATAAAATTCTACACAAAACAGAATTCAATTTAGTATGACAGGGCTTATTTTAAAATATTCTTCCGTATAAAGGCTACACAACTATGTTTTATTTCCTAGCGTTGGTTAATACATTCCTTTTTAAAAATTTCTTTGATATAATTTTAGCACAGCAGCTGTTTGGCAGCTTTTAAATTTTTGTCGTCATTTTGGCAGTAAATTAAAATGGCTATTGTGATTGCATAACTGCAGATCTTGTCAAGAAACAACTAAGCTACTTCAGCCCCAAATTTCAAATTTTGCCAGGGGATTCTATACTGAAGCTGTTCTATTTTTTTAGAATATTTTTTCTCAAATTTAATTATTTTTAAAAAATATTTGCAAGTTATTTGCAAGTTTTATTTTTCAACATAAAAAGAAATATATTTCCTTACTTATCCATTTTTTGCAGCAATTTATTTTTTTCTTTTTAATAATTTGAAAGTTAAAATAGGGTTTTTATTTAACATCATCTGAACCAATTATCCAATTGATCTAAAAAATTCGGCATTAGTTAAATTTTGTTTTGATTGATTAATAAATGTACGAATTTTTGATAATAACTAAAAATTTGGACAGATACAATGATAAACTTTCAGCCTTACATATTTCAAATAACAGGGTTCACACTAGAAAAAAATACTGAGTGGGATTCTCCCGCTCTAACAAAAAAATTAAGTGGGATCTTTTAAATTTGAGTGAGAAATTACATAATTTACATTTTGTAAATTTCTTTTTGGAGAATTACAATTGCAAATTAAACAATTAAAAAAAAATCAAGTAAACGTTAAAAGTAGATATTTATTTTCTTTCCTCTTTTGTGGTTGAATGCAGATACCGCTACAATATTCAGAATCTTAATTTTCATCAAAAGTGAAGAATGGAAATGCATAAGTTATTACTTAATCTGTATCAAAATTTATTTTAATTTTAATTTTGAGTGCTTGACAAAAGTGTAGTAACTAGAATAACCTAAATTTAATATATAATTATTGCAATTTTTAGTTTTCACACTTTGTAATTGTTTGTTGATAAAATAAACACTTCACATATCCTCTTAATAAATAATTACAATTAAGAAGTATTTTTAAATAATTACATAATATTTCCTTTTTTTTTTTTTAATCAAAAAAATTCTAGAGAAGTTAAAAAAGAAAAAATAGCTACAGGCTTCGCAGCAATATATTACCCAACTGAACTAAAAATTTCATGAAATACTCAATGAGCAATGTGAAAAAATCGGTGGAAAATCCCCCTTATGATATATTTTTGAGAGGAATTTTTCAAAATATTGCAAAATTCTCGCAATCCCACACTCTAATGCAAACCCTGAACATAGAAAAAAAATGTCTGCATGGTCATTCAAGGAGATAGATAAAAATTGGTAACAACGAAAAATTGCTGTCCAAAAGAAATAGTATGATGTATCGTACTAAAAAAAAAAAAAAAAAAATGAAACAGCAAAAAAAATATATGTCTAAATCTACAAAAAACTGATAAACCCCATTTTTGAAACCTTGGAAAACTCTAAATACAAGGTAACTACAGAAATTCAGAAAAATTTCCCTGATTTTTCCATGTATTCCATGAATAATTTTGACAAATTTCCATGATTTAAATTACTTATTATACACATCACATTCTTGCGTAACATATTCACTAAATCACTGCAATTCAAAATATTATACTGATGGGCAAAAATATCTCAATCTTTTTATTTATTTATTTATTATTATTATTATTATTATTATTATTATTATTTTGTTCACTTATATAAAAGAAAATAAAATTCAAAATTTTGGAGAAATTAACAAATTTATAAAAATATGACTCATTTTAATTGCACAACATACTAACATCAAGACATAAAATTATTCCTCAAATTGTTGCACTAAAGATATTTAATTAATATTATTTTTAAAATGTTAACTTGATGATATTTAAATAGAAATCAGCCAATCCTGTGCAATCATGGTTAAGATAACACCTGTTTGGCGATCTTTCAGTCACGAATGCTGGGTGAAAACGAAAATTTCCATGATTTCTGGGTGTTTTTACAAAATTCACTGATTTTCCCTGTTTTTTTCCAGATTGATAAAGTACCCTGATTTTTCCATGATTTCTCTGATTGTTGCCAACCTGAAATATCTAGGCTGATGAATGTTAGCTGGTTTCGAATCTGGTACCTGCTTTCTTCTAACACTAAGAATACAAACATGTTTAAAGCGCCTGCATTTTGTCCCATTTTCCCCCCCAAGATCAAAAATAGGATTACTGAAAGAAAGTAATTTTCTTTGTTTGGAGATTTCTTACCAGTAACACAGATTTCTAATGATTATACACAACATAAACAATGATTCTAAATACAATGATTATAAACAACAAAATTCTCATGCCTACATTTTCTCAAAATAGTTAAAAGATATCTGATGATTTAGAAATGAGTACTAAAGCAAAAATTTATTACCTACATACCATGGGGAAATACAGGGTGTAGGTAAAAGGACCTATTAAAATAATCTGGTGAGGCAATCACACCATTTTTTTCATTTTTTTTATCCTGCATTTCTATAAAAATAGATCATTACAGTTTTAAGTGAAAGATAAACAACACTATATTTGATAACTTCCAAGGTGCTTAAAAATTGTTTTAGAAACAATTCTTATTGACAAAAAGTTTTGTGTGCATGTGGTGGAGGGTTCTGCTTTCCATTACCGAGTAGCACATTGCAAGAATTAACATAATGATAAAAAAGCACTGAAATTAAATTTTGCAAGATTCGATTTGAAATTTTATACAATAGTATTGAAATATACTATATTAGAAAATATAGACTGAAAAATGAGTTGAATTAATCAAGTAACAGAAGTCAATTAAAAAAATATAATCATAAAAATAAAACTGCTTGCTAAAATTTGATCAAGATTAATAAACTTTAATTCAATAATGGCTATAAACTGATGTGCCTATTCATTACATTTATCAAGTTAAAAATAATTCTTATAATGCAACAAAGTTCAACTATGATGAAAAACTGTAAATAAAAAAATACAAAATTCATAAATTGGACATAAATGTATGATTATTAATATAAAAGTTATACACAGTGTTAAAAAAAAAAAAAAAAAAAAAAAAAAAAACTATTATTTCTCTGTCTATTGCAAGTAAAGTAACCAAATTTCAACAGCAGATTTAAAATTTATCAAAACTTTAAAGAAGCACTCAAAATGTATATTTTCTGACCAAGTTATTACAGTACATTAATTTAAAGTTAAGCATTACTTGTTCTGCTTACTCACCTGATCTTAATCCATATGATTCCCCCCCCCCCCATCATGGCCTGATTAAACTTACAATTGAGGGGAAGCACAAATCCATTTGGGGGCCCCCACTGACTTCTCGGTCTAAAGACTCATACAAACATCTTGGAAAATTTATAAATTTTTCATTAAATTTTGTAGTTACCTGGAGTTGAGGACAAGTAAATTCGTTTAAAACATAGACAAGCAAATTCCCTTGATTTTTCTACCAAGATATAAACTAGTGAAAGCCTATATTCAACAGAATATATAAAAATTATTCCATTATAAATGAATGTGTAAAAGCTTTATTAGCATATATCCTATATAATCTAGAAATGGTAGTTGTGCAGTCAGGTAGGACTGTGACGTTTTATAATCAGACAATGCTTTTAGACCACAAGCTTACAATTCAGGGCCCACTTTTTTGCTTAATTTGGGGCCTTTTCAAAATTTTCCAGGGGAAGCACATGCTTCTTGTGCCTATTGGGTAATCAGGGCCTGTCCTTCCTATAAGTTAGGTAAGGACAGAGGGTATGACAATAAAACAAGTGTACTGCACTCACTGACCTAACTGCAGCCATCAAAACAGAAATATAGTCATGTATTCAAATCTCCGATTGTCAATTAAAATATGCACCTCTGTTACATGACGGTAAACAATTAAGGATCACACATGGAAAACGTGATAGTGTAAACCTATATAATGCTTTTTGATCCATCCTATTACCTATAATAACTTGGAAAAAATAAATATTCCTTTTTGGAAAGAATTTTTTTTTTTTTTTTTTAACACTCTGTACACATATATAGAAGGGAAGACAGAAATATAAAGAAAAATAACACATTGCATAATTATAAAATAAGCATTACTATCATCATAAAAAAAAGTAAGAAAATAAAATAAAGAAAATAAATGATAAATTTATTAAAGCTAAAGCTGTACAAACATAAAACTACATTTCTATCATCGTCAAAAATTAATTACTAAGAAAAATATTTTAAAATCTCAATAAAAACTGACATTTTTTTATTCATCAGATAGAGTCATCAGATGAGTTAAATAATGTCTTTTGTAATTAGATCGATCCAGAATTTGCTTTGAACAAAATTTGCACTGAAAAACTTTAAATTCCGTGTGAATTTTTTCATGACGTTGTAAGTGGTGTTTACGAGTAAAAATCTTGAAGCATATAGAACAAGAGAAAGGACGTTCCGGATGTTTTTCTGACAGAACCCTAGGTTTTCCATCCAGCAACTTTCCTTCATAAAAGAGAGAAACTAAAAAATAAATAACTAAAATGAGTCTTTTGCAAGAAAGGCATTTCAAAGCAAATTTCTTTTAAAATTAAATAAGGAAATTAACAATACAGAAAACATAAGAGGGCAAATCAGCAAGTAATGCACATAATGAAAATTAAATAAATAAAAAAGCAAATAATGACATTATGAAACAAAAGTGAAAGTATTATCCATTCAATATTTTTCTATATAATTTCCATGCATCTTGAGGCATTTGTCCCAACAATAGATTAGAAAATCCTGTTTCATAAAACTCTGTCGGCAGAAAGACAAATCACTTTTGCATGGCCTTTTTCAGCTTGTTATCAAACTTCTTATTACAGGCAACTAACATCGTTTTCTTAGTTGCCATTATGTTGTACTTAGGTGCCATTTTAAAACTGTTATTTACACATAGAAACATATGTGTAAACATTGTACATAAACTACAATTACCTAAAATACTGATACTATATCTAGTTAGTTTGCTCCATTTTAAAAATTTGTTAATGCAAACATTTTTATAAGAAAGCTAGGAATTTACTTCTACTACTTCGTTGGTAGTGCCTTTATTTTCATCGCACATTAGAACTGCACATTAAAGGGGAAAAATAATGGTAGGCGTCAACGTGACGACTAGGTATAAAATTGTGGTCGTCAAAATGAAATATTTAGTTGCAAAATACAATAAACAACCACTAATTTCGAGGCCTGGTCTGGATTCAAACAGAAAATGCTAACTACAAGGTATACCAAAATTTAGAGAAAAATTGTACGTCTGCTATTGCAACAGTAAGAGAATTATGTTTACCACAATTTATGAAAAACAACTGGCATATTTTCTGACCTTAATCTATAGAGTTAGATAAATTAGCGTCACACAAGAAATTTTAATAGAGAAAGCTATCTTTCTACGAGGTACTGTAACATAACATTTTATTAAATGAATTTTCTAGTATAAAATGTGTCTGACCTGTGGGTTAAATGTAAAAAAAAAAAAAAAATATGGTACTTCATAATTATTGCATATAATTTGAAAGGAAAGATTATCTTAACATATAGTTTTTAAAACAAATTTAGAATGACTTTTTTTTTTTTTTCGTACTTTTCTCTTGTCAGGGCTGGATTTAGATATTGTCAAGTCCTCAGCACATAGCAAAATTTCAAAGCATAAAAATAATGATATATGATATTACCAAATATATATGATACGGTTAAATTGAAGAAAAATGTGATGGGAAATTTGCCTGACAAGCACTGGAAAAGTTAGCAATTTTTAATAAAAACTGCGCAATTTATGAAAGAAATGAGGCAAAAAATTAATAATAATAATTTGCTTATAGTAAAAGAATTACTGTGTTTATAATACGTTTAGCACAATACTAGCAAGTTTCACAAAACAATTGGCGATGAGTCTGGTCTCAATAGCAGAAAATTACCTTTTATTTTACTCTTTAGAACTTTAAAGTAAAAACTTCAAAATAAATTTTAAAAAGACATAGTGTTTTCTTCTACTCAAAATCAAAAATATATAAAGGATAAAAAGTGCAATAATTGCTCAGATTTTATCATTCCAACTGTTCATTAACCCTCAGTGTACGGGAAGATTATTTTGTATTTACTGTGTTTACATACACAGGTTGCAAATAGTCTTATTTTTACTTTCTTCTATATGTAATATAGAGAAAGTATTGGATTCGCGAAAATTTTCGAAGTCCACTTTTTGATGGATTTACATGTTTTGGGATATGGAGAACACGAATTAATAGTTTTTAGAAAATGTCTGTCTGTCTGTATCATTTTTTTGTGGACGCTGTATCTCACGAACCAATGAATGAAATTTAACCAAACTTGGTATTTAGTTGCACCCTGACTTAAACTGGTGCTGATTAGATTTTGGGATCAATCGCTCAATAGGTGGCGTTGTGATCGCATTTTATGCAAATTTTTAACATGGCAGCATAGGACAAAATTCCGTATAAACGGGCATAAAGAGAGTTATTTTACACTTGCGATTGTAAAATTAATAGGAATTATTGATAATAGTAGTAGTTAGCTAGGAAAAAAATTTTGTGCATGGGGGGGCATCGGTTCCCCCCCGGGGGGGAAAATCCCCCCCGGGGAAGTAAATTTTCAAGATGGGTATCTTTCGAAAGGTCTCGTTGATAATAGTAATAGTTAACTTGGAAAAAATTTTTGTGCATGTGGGGGCATCGGTTGCCCCCCCACCGGGGGGGAGTTCCCACCCGGGGGGGCAAAGTTTCAAGATGGGTATCTTTCGAAAGATCTCGTCAATACCTTTAAAACGAATGGTTGAACGATAAATCTGTGATAATTTAAACCAAAGTTATCGATTTTTTTTACTTTTACCAAAAAAAAACTTAGAAAAATATCGCAATTTTTTTTTTTTTTTTTTTTTTTTTTAACGAAAATTAACCAAACTTGGTATTTAGTTGGTCCCCGACATAAACTGGTGCTGATTATGTTTGGGGATCAATAGCTCAACAGGTGGCGCTGTGATAGCATTTTATCTAAATTTTTAACATGGCAGCATAGGACAAAAATTCGTATAAATGTGCATAATTAGAGTTGTTTTAAACTTGTGATTGTAAAATTAATATGAATTATTGATAATAGTAGTACGTAACTAGGAAAAAAATTATCTGCATGGGGGGGCATCGCTTCCCCCCCTAGGGGGGAAATACCCCCCAGGGGGGGTAAATTTTCACATTGGGTATCTTTCGAAAGATCAGGTTGATAATAGTAGTAGTTAACTAGAAAAAAATTTTTGTGCATGGGGGGCATCGGTTCCCCCCCCGCCGGGGGGGGAAGTTCCCACCCGGGGGGGGGGGGCAAAGTTTCAAGATGGGTATCTTTCGAAAGATCTCGTCAATACCTTTAAAACGAATGGTTGAACGATAAATCTGTGATAATTTAAACCAAAGTTATCGATTTTTTTTTACTTTTACCAAAAAAAAACTTAGAAAAATATCGCAATTTTTTTTTTTTTTTTTTTTTTTTTTTTAACGAAAATTAACCAAACTTGGTATTTAGTTGGTCCCCGACATAAACTGGTGCTGATTATGTTTGGGGATCAATAGCTCAACAGGTGGCGCTGTGACATTTTATCTAAATTTTTAACATGGCAGCATAGGACAAAAATTCGTATAAATGTGCATAATTAGAGTTGTTTTAAACTTGTGATTGTAAAATTAATATGAATTATTGATAATAGTAGTATGTAACTAGGAAAAAAAATTTCTGCATGGGGGGGCATCGCTTCCCCCCCTGGGGGGGGAAGTACCCCCGCGGGGGGGGGATAAATTTTCAAGATGGGTATCTTTCGAAAGGTCTCGTCAATACCTTTAAAACGAATGGTTGAACTATAAATCTGTGATAATTTAAAACAAAGTTATCGATTTTTTTCACTTTTAACAAAAAAAAAAAAAAAAAAATCGTTCTTTTTTTTTTTTTTTTAAATATTGTTACTGATTGAATATGTATAGGTAAATATAGAAGAAAGTCTTGTGGTGGCCACAACATACTAGTTTAATACAGTATACGATTCGTTGTCCGGAAACCTGTTATCCAGAATGTTCCGAAAACCAGAGAGCAAAATGCCAATTACCAAAATTTTTAATTTTCGTAAAATTTAAGAATTAAAGTTATACAAGAGCAGTGGTCAGAATTATAGTTTTACAACGTACTTTCTTTAATGCTACAGTGTTATTCTGGGGAAATAGGGTGAGCACAAAACTGTCCATATAATTTTACTGAAATTTTGCAAATTTAGGTTGGAAAATGAATTTTTATGGTATATTATAACAGATAAACATTAATAACACATACTTCTTAAATTGCCCAATAACAGATGAATTTTATTCTTGGAACTCAGGTCACTTGCATGAAGTCTCAATTGTTATAAAAAATTTAAATAGATTTTATTAATTCCCATCATTTTTAGAATTCATTTTATAAAATTTTAGTATTATGTGCTAAAAATATTTGAAACATTTATGAACCATTAGTAACAGAGAGACACTATAAGCAAAAAAAATATAAAATGTTTGCAAAATCCAAATGAAAGGATTTTACTCTCAGATCCAAAATTACTTTTTATATATGTTTATTTATTTTTTATTTATTTATTATTGTAGTTTAAAATTCTAATTAAGATTTTTTTTTTTTTTTCTGGAAATAATTTATTAAATGAATATAGGTAAAGTGTTTATATATATTATTCATGTTTATCACTTTCGCTGCTATTTATGAAATTATTTTGTACCATTTTTATACATATAATAAAGTGTTCCGAATTACGGAAAAATCCCTTATTCAGAATATCCCAGGTCCCAAGCTTTCTGGATAACGGATCTTATACTGTACTGAGGAACTTCTTTTCGGGTCCAGACTGAAGGAAATCGAACCCATAAAGAAATTCCTTAGTGGTAAGAAGTTTGACTCTAACACAAAACTGAAACTTGCTATGCGATGGTGGCTCTTCTTGTAGCTGACGGAGTTCTATGAGATCAGGATTTTCAAACTCATTCATCGAACCTAAGGCTTCTACGTACATGCAAATTATGTAAAAATGTAATAAATGGATAATACAAGGCATGTTTTTAAAGTAAGAACCATTTGGATATAAAAAAGAAATACACAGAACTTGCTTACGAATTTTATTTTTATATGAAAGCCTTATTTCAGTCTCTTTATCTGCATAATTTCCACTAATATTAAAGCACTTATCTTATTGTAACCAGTTTTTGAATCACCTCTTCATAGAACTCTGCCACTTGTCTGCCACCCACTGCAACTGGTCGTTTTGACCTCATTATTGTCATTGTGGCAAAGACTGCCCAGATGCTTCTTCAATTGCAGGAACTGGTAATCATTGAGTGCTAAATTGGGACTGTAAGGTGAATCAGTAATGAGAAAATAAGCCCACTTCATTCCTCATCATGAAAATTGGTGTGGCAACATTTAACAGTTCTAACTCAATTCCATATAATCCCATCGCTGATGTTTTCTCTGTACACTCTACTAATCTAATGATAAATTTTAGTCTTTCATGTTTTCAGCACTAAGAAAACAAATCACTGATTGCATTTTTTAGTCAGCATGATTCTCAATCAATGGAGCAGCCATAATATGCAAAAATAAATGATAATATGTCAAATATTTCTGTAAATGTGTCTGTGGCTTGCCAACGGATGTAGGTAAGCAGCATGCAAACGCTATATGCCAACTGCAGCACTGTTGAACCAGAATTTTAAAATGGTTCTAACTTTAAAAACATGCCTTGTACTTTTATTTCTGTTTCACACTGTCATTAATTGCTTTATTATTATTATTTTACATTATGTGCATTATTTATTAACACATTCGCTGCCACTGACGCGCTGGCGCGTCAGCATGGCGCTACCTCCCATGCCGGTGACGCTCTGGGGCGTCAATCGAGTATGATAAGTAAACTGCTTTAGTTTTAGTTCGGATTTGGAGGTTGAACGATGAGGTTTTTGTGGCACGTTAGTGAAGCATTATTTTTATATTTTCAGTGCGTGGTTTTTAAATTTTGTGTTTAAATTTTTTTTTTTGTGCAGCCAACGTTTTTAATCATTAAAACACTTTTTTTAAATTCGGCTTCTGAGGATGGATATATAAATTTTGGTGGCAGCGAATGTGTTAATATGCCCTCATACAAGTATTATCATGGCAGTACACATAAGATATTTTAAGAAAAACTTTCTAAAGGATTGCTCCACTTCCTAAAAACACAAGATGTATGTAGTTAAAGACATATATATAATTAAGCACAAAGGAAAAATATTTTAGCAAACTATTTTTGTATAAAATATGAGTTAAATAAGGTTTTTTGTAATTGAACCTAATAGAGAATCCTTTCAAAGAAATATTATATCTAAATTGTTTGTGAATATTCACATATTCAATTAATCTTTAAATTTTTAAGGGAAAAAAAAAAAGAAAAGAAAACATATTTCAAACATACTTTTCCAGTTATATAGATAAATTTTTAAAGATATAAACAATTAAAATTATGCATATCACCTCATCATAGTAATTTATGAGAATTTAATGGGATGGTACTAATGTAACATACATACAAGGGGAAATAAAAACATATGTTTATCATCATTTTTGCATTTTTCTATGAATAATGATAGATTTTTGAGGTAATATCAGATTTTAGAAATCCCTCAATGAATATTACTTTTGTATATAGTAAACTTAAGTAATTATTTGCAGTGCTTTTCTTCAATTGAATAATATGAAAACTGCTATATTAAAAAAAGTTCTATTCAATTAAGGAACTACTAAAAGCCCTGTAATATATAAATTAATTACAACACAGGTGAAAAATCATAAAAAAAATAGTAAGGCAGAAACTGCCACAGCATGCTATAAACAGAGTTGAAACTAACATGCAACACCTCTGAAAATTGCAACATACATGCAGAAAAAATAGCAAGGGCAGATTTATCAATGATATATCTATACTGATATGTATAAAGGATTTTTAAGTCCATATTCATGATTTTTCAGGAGACAAAAAATAAAGTTAAAAAAATCCTCTATAAAAACTTACCGTTCAATACAGTTTTAACCAGGATATTATCATAATGTAAAATTTTGTGAATAAACTACATACATTTAATTTTGAAGTTTCTTTATTTTTAAAAAATTTACGTATATAATATATGTATATAATATATATATACAAACATGAATGCTAAATTTCTGACTTGAATCATTTTTAGCACTGATTTTCTCAAAGACTAAATGACATGGATTTAAATCCTTTATACCAATTGATAGAGAATTTTTTTCTGAGTCTGACTATGTACTTAACTCAAAATCGACATTTTTGGACTTAAACCCTTTATACTTATCAGTACAGATATCACGTGGCTAATATTATAAGTATTTATTTATACCCATAAAAAGTGATATTTGTAGAGTTCTTAATACATCATACAGCAAATTAAATATTTAAAATGAGAAACTTTTACAAGAACAAAATACTTTAAAACGTGAAATTCAGATATAGCTAAATTTTCAAAAACACTGAATTAAGCTGTTAAAAAATTTTACCCTTGTATAAAAAAATCCTATCTTGAATAAAAATAGCTTCCTGTAGCATCTAGAACCACCATAAAATGAGATTAAAGTATACATTTTTTTTAATAAAATCACACAATCAACTGTGGAAGAAAAACATATTTATTGAAATTTAATTTTTCCGACTGAGTGAAAATAATGCCTGGACCGGGACTCGAACCCCGGATCTTTGACTTACACGGTCAAGGCTCTACCAATTGAGCTATCCAGGCTGACATCCCGGTCAGCATTATTCACTCAGACAACCTTTTTGGCAGGAACAATCTGGTCTATCATTTAGATAGCTCAACAGAAATAAGCCGCAGGAAATTGAAAACACCATTAAACAATGGGAGAATGAAATACAATTTTTAATAAAAAAATGTCGGCCTGGATAGCTCAATTGGTAGAGCCTTGACCATGTAAGTCAAAGATCCGGGGTTCGAGTCCCGGTCCGGGCATTATTTTCACTCAGTCGGAAAAATTAAATTTCAATAAATAAAGTATACATGTTCGATTATAAGTATCTTCAACATTTCTTCTAGAAATTTGATTATATACGCTTTTAAATCTAATGTGATTTTAAAGTTAAAGACTTAACTGAAATTTGCAAGAAAAAGTTTTTATACAAACAGAACAAAGAAAATAATTTATTTTCTGTTGACTAAGAAAGTAACTTCTGAAAGATTGCTTTCTCTTCCATTTTGATTACTTTATTAGACGAAAAAAGCTAAACCTATTATAACTTATACTTTCTTTAAACATCTGACTACTGCTGACAGATATATCCGGTCACTGATCTGTTCTTTTTTTTTTTACAATAAGCATATAATTCAAAATTATATATTTATGAATTTTCAGCTTGTTTTCCCACATTGGACGGTCTTAAAAGACAGTCGTAAGTGGTAAAAATGATGTAAAAAGTTAAATTTTAAATCTCAAGTTGAAATAAGAATTATTTTAGTACATTGAAAAAACTATGCAACATTAAAAATTTACTCTTTTCAAAGGCAATCTCAGAGGGTTAAATATTGTTATTTCAGTTCAGTTTTGCTGTACAAGTTTTTAGAATGATTTTATGAGTGAAGAATAAGTAATATTAACACAGTTCATATTATTTATTCTTCAGTTGGGGATGTAAAAACAAGAAATGTACTGCACTTTAAAAAGTGGTGAAAAAAAAAAAAGAAAAAAAAAATGTAGAAACACAAGTATGTGAAAAAACTTCTAACATCAGATAGTTAAATAAAAGAAAAAAGTGCTTTTTAAGTAAAAACAAAAGCAACTTATTTACTTTTTTTTTATATTAAAAAAAAAAAAAAAAGAAAGAAAGAAAATTCACAACATTTTGTTTTATTATTTGTACAGTCCAGTACGGCACTGTTCAATATTGTGCATAAATTAGTTTACAGATTGTATCTTGGATTCATTGTAAGTGCAGTTTTTCGTTTCTTTTTTTACATCCTTTAGTACATAAATTTTAAATATTTTTTTTATTGAATTGTGAATATTTTCACTGTTTTCATTATTTTAATACACAGTACCATCAAGTTTTTGAACTAGAACATTTTTTATCGCATATGTTTGTCTGTCTTTAGCATTTTTGCAGTTTATTCCCGATTTACTTTATCCGTGACATACATGCCATTCAATTTTGTGGATAATCAGGAGTTCACTGTCATATAACTAACACAGTTCCTTAAATATAATTATTTCACTTTGGTTGTCATAAAAGATTTGAGATTTATGACACTTTTTTCAGTGAAGAATAAGCAATCTTCACTGAAAAAAGGTTGCTTTTGAGGTTCTTTATTGAACTGAGGTTAAATAAAGAACCTCATCACACACACACACACACACACACACACACAAAAAAAAAAAAAAAAAAAAAAGATTCCCCCCCCCCCCCCCCATAAATTTAAGCACTTATCTCCCCCCCCCCATCCTAAATGAACAATCTTTATTTTAAATTTGTGATTATCAAAAATAAGTTACTTGAAAAAATAAATATCAATAAATTAAAAGATAAATTAAAAGTAGACTAATAAAACTAGTCTATTTTAAAAATTAACTTATTTTTAATCTGATATTGAGAACTTAAAAATAGATTTGAATAATGTAGAAAATCTTTATTTAATTTTAATGTCCTTTTTTAATAATTTCAAAATTTATTATTAATACAGAAGTAAGATACTTTTAATTTTTTCTGTATTCAATAGAAGAAAATATTAGATACATAAACAAAATATTTTTGACTTACAAATTTTTTTATACATTTAAACATTTTGAGATGGCCTCAACACAATTTGACTATTTTATGTGCTTGCTATATGTGTGCAATACAAACTTTCCATCAACTCTAGTTCGAAAACTAAGGCACAGAATTTTATAAAAAAATTTTTATTTAATTGCGTCTTAACATAAACAGGTGCCTATCAATTTTTAATATACATAACTGCCAATCGTTACGATTTCATGACAGCAGTATTTTTTTATTAAATTTTTCTTCTTATTTATTCATAGAAAACTGCTACAAAATCTTATAAAAATTTTCTGTAAAAAAATTTTTAACAATTGGCAACTATGAATACAAATATCTCAACAGGTGGTGATGCCATTCTGTTTTATCATAACTTTTAATATAAAAGCATATGAGAAAATATCACATAAATTTATTATATAATAAGAATTATTTTTAACCAATCATTGTAAAATAATCATAATAAACTATTATTGTAGTAAAAGCCAGCCAAAATAAAATATATGTAGTAGTAGTATATGTTCTTCCTTTTCCTGGTCGTATAAATTTTTAATATGGGTATTTTTCAAAAGAACTTGTCAATGCAATACCTTTAAAACAAACAGCTAAATGAAGTATTTATATAATATTTCTCTAACCTGGTCCAGTTATGATTAAGTTTTGTCGAAACGATATGATAGTGATGTATGGATGTAATTAATAAAATACGCGAGGAATAAAAATAATATTTATAAATTTACACAGCTCAATGATCTAATAAGAAAGAGTGACAACATTTGTCTGATAAGAGAAGAGTATTTTATAGAAAAATGTATTTTTAAAAGTCTAATCTTAAGAATCGTTCCAAGCATCATTTTAAACCGAACAATACTTTAAAGACATATACAGAATAGGAATTATTAAGGAATTATTATCACAAATTGACTAAAAAACAGATCATAAAAAGTATAATCAAAATAGGAATTCGTTTTTTTTTTTTTTTTTTTTTTTATGCCAAAATAAATGTCGCCAACATGGTGACAAAAACTTAAAATTCGTTCATGGGGGTCCTATACTAAAACAGTACTGCCTTGTGGAAGTATAAACACGGCTGCCAATTATGAATTTTATTTCAAAACCTTTCTTTGTATGATTTTAGTTTCACTATTGCACAATATTAAATTGGTTCATGGCGACAGGTGAATTAAAATTTTAATTAAGTCGTGAAATTCATATAATATTTATGAGTTTCAAATTTTAAAGGTAAGAACGGAAATAAAATTCGAAAATTTTGCATGGGTATGTAATAATTTGAAGTTATGGATTTTTCCCCCTATCTAAAATGCAAAATAAAAATCCTGAAACCATGGATTTTCTGTGATGTTAATAGTGGTTATACTTTTCTAAGATAAAAAGTGTTTGCACTTTCCATGTAATTTGAATTAAAAATAAATATTTAAACAAAAATAATTTAAGTATTTATTAAAATTATTTCTATTGAAAATAATTTAACTAAACAACTTCTACTGTGTGAATTTGTATAAGAAATATTCTTGTTTTGAGGTCCGCTGAATGCAGATAAAAATTTTTAGTTGTAGATCTTTGTGTCTGTTGCCAGCATAACTTAAATAACTGCTCAATTTCAAAGGTTGATATGGGTAAAAGACTTCTAAATATTTAATTAATTAGTTTTAAATATTTACCTATTTATTCATTTTTAATAAATTAGCATCCTTAAATATTTTATGAATGCAGGCAAATTTTTTTAATAAGAAGTTGATGGGGGGGGGGGGATAAAGAGAGAAATGTATACGAAATTAAAACTTTCAATCACAGATAAGTGAGAGAAAGTAGTGAGCACTACACCATATATCTATATTTAAAAAAGAAAAAAATAAGAGAAAGAAAGGAAATCTAGTGATTTTCTTTTTGAAGTTGCATGAATTGTTGAGAAACATGTGTTCTCACAATTAAAAAAAAAAAAAAAAAAAAAAAAAGGCACATTAAAGATTTAAATTACTAACTATGGCGTAGATTATTTTTAAACATGGTGGGTGGCTCCATATCATAAGAATATATCATAAATACCATAACAGTACCACATATCAATTAAACATGATAGTGAAAAGTTTTTATTATTATTATTTTTTTTTTTTTTACCCTGCTGAAATATGAAAGTTTGCATGATCCTTTTTAACTTAAAACAACAGTAATAAAAAATGTTTTTTCTAGAAAAACTAAACTGAAAAATGAGTTTTAAACCCAAGTTAAAGAAGATCAATTTTATTATTTATTAAATAATTGCTCACTACTTAAAAGTTTATTCAAATATAATTTATTTGAGTAAAAGAGTGCAATGAATTGATATAGTGATTTATTACCATAACATGTCAGAAGCAATTATTATAATACACAAATAACAAATATAATAATTCAATTACATTGAAAATATGCTAAAAATCTGATGCTGAATGATAAAGTATAACAAATTTGTAAGATAAAACCATAAACTGGGAAAAGACTAATAATTTTACTACTCAATAAAGATTAACTAATATTTTTTACAAGAAGATTCTAAAAAAAAAAAAAAAAAAATTGAATTTTAAAAAAGGTTTATTTTTGCTGATTTTTATAAAGGGGTCTGTTTTGAGTTCACTGATAACTGCAAAAAATCAGTTTAAAAATAATAGATTTTTCAGAGAGGTCCATCTTTTGGACACCAATTTTCCCTAGTATGACCCCCTGAACATTGATGGAACATTCATGTTTCCATAATCATTTGGTAATATTTGCTCTGTTTTGTAGTCAACTAATCCAGATACTTTTGCAGCTAATTGCCAAAATGTAGAACTATTTTGCCATTGTTGAAAAAATAAATATTACATTAACAAAATTCTTGCTTTTTTGTATCCGATTTCCAAACAATGCAATACTGCTGTGGCTGATTTCTGAAATACTGCATAATTTCCTTGCTATTTTACTTGATTTACATTGCTGAAATACACAATTTTACATGGTTGTTAAATGAAATTCATGCTTACATAAAAGCCAAAATGAAAAAATAAATATGGCAAATTGTTGATTTAAGCCACCATTTTATTCTGTTTAGTTGTAAGGTGATGAATAGATTTTTTTTCATGGTTGCCACTCAAATAGGAGAATGAAATTCCCTGACTTTTCCAGGTTTTCCACACATGTTCTAAATATGGCAAATTGTTGATATAAGTCACCATTTTATTCTGTTTAGTTGTAAGGTGATGAATAGTGAATTTTTTTTTTTCAGGGTTGCCACTCAGATAGCAGAATGCAATTCCCTGACTTTTCCAGGTTTTCCAGACTGAGTTCTAATAAAATTCCAGTCTAGCCATATATTGCGCATTGGTTATGTTATGTTGAGGGCAAAATAATTATGGGACCATCTGAAAACACAAAAGTTACATATTACTTTGACCTAAGGAGAAATTACCCTCCAAGGGATTGTTGTAAGAGATCTTGTTTAAAAAAAAAATGGCGGAAGTTAAGAAAAACAAGAAAAATGATTCTACATTGGACAATTTTTTTTTTTTTTTTTTTTTTTTTGACAATCATCGTACTAAATTCCCTGACTTTCATGGTCAATTTTCAAATTCCTTGACTATTCCAGATTTTCCAGGTGTTCCAGGTAGTGTGGCAACTCTGTTTTTTATTCCCCCCCCCCCCATTTGTGTTTATTTACAAATTTCTTACTTAATTTAATAATTTGTCTTTAAATTTTGCACAGAAATTCATATTTAATTACAGAGAAATGTATCATCATCAGTATAAAAAGTAATACATACATACATATCATATTAATTGCTTAGAAGCCAATGTGATTAAGTTCATTTCCAGTTATTTTTTAGTTTTTGTAAACTTTACTGGATTAAAACACATTAATTTCGGTTATCAAAAAACTTACTTATTTTTCCACAATGCTCCCATCATGTGACCTCTGCTCTGCTAGTGTAAGATTGAATTTGTTATTTTTGTCAGTCTGAAAACTGTTTTAGAACAAGCAAAATGATGCCACTCTTTGTTGCATTTATACTTTCATTTTAGTTTTGCCATGAAAATGTCATTAACCCTTTGTGGCGCAAGACAATTCGGATCATTTAAATTATACTGCCACCAGAATTCATGAACTAAATTAAACTAAAAGAAATTTTAAATTTTAAGGTTAAAAAAACCTGCCTTTTCTGCTATGCCATAAACCTAAATTTTTGCTAAAAATTTTCCAGGATGAATTTTTGCAGCTGGAGCTTAAATTTTGCGTCCTCGCAGCGAGGACAGCGCGCATTAAGGGGTTAACAGTAGTATGTTACATACTATGTAAAATGACTATAATGAATATTGTAACCAAACTGTAAATAGTACATTTTCATCATTAAATAAACAAGTAATAATTTTGTCATACTGAATGTCATACTGTTTCTAGTCTTTAAAACAAACGAATTTGATATACATAAAAGGCGAATTGACTCGAATAATCATCGATTATTTATATCAAATGCCACTTCTAAAAATTTTTGGTGGCTGTTGAATAAACACTGAAGAAATAGGTGGCGAATCGACTAACTAGCTACTACTAACGGGTTAAGCTTCCCTTTCTTCAGGAGCTTTGTAGTTTCTCCAATTAAGTGAAAATGTTGTATTTTGAGAATGTTGCTCTTAAAAGTGGTAAGTAAAAGCCACAAAACTTAAAAAGACAAAATAATAAAAATGCATTAAAAACCATTATCTCAATTGTTGTTTCTGGACTTAACCACATTGGCTTCTGAGAGAAACATACATATAAATAAGAAAAAAAAAAAGATAAAGGCTAGAAAACAAAAATTGTACAACCACACACACATACAAAAAAAAAAAAAAAAAAAAACCCTATGATTTTTAAAAAGAACTTAAATAATAAATAATTTAACAACAACTTTCTAATAACAAAACTTTTAAAATCTGAATATAATTAAGTTTTCTTTTTAAGCATCAATTAAAAAATACTTAATTACTCAATACCTATCTAAGTTCTTCAGAAGGTCTATTTAGGTATTAGGTTCTGCTAGACATTCATCATCATGTCTGCTTGCTGAACTGTGGTTGGCTGCTTCTTCTCTTCAGTAGGCAGTGCCACCTTTAGTCTATCTTTAAAAGCTACCTGTCATAACATGCACCATTGCTAGAAAATTTTCAACTGTCTCGTGTTTTAAACATAAATCATGTATTTGTTCAATGGAAGCATCATTCAAAGAAGAACTTAATAAAATTATTGAAATTTGCCACATTGCAGAATATAAAAGAAATTTAATAAATGAAATACATAAAATTAGGTTTAAAAATTAAACAATATTTGACTCTTTATCAACTGCATTAGAAACAGACAAAAGTTGTATTTAAATTTGAAACATGTATTTTTAGTTTTTTGAGAGAGTATTTCTTAAAGATATATGCAATAAAAACTATGCTTATCATATTATCATAGTAACAAATGAGGGTTTTGTGAGGTAGTACTTTAGAGTAGCATTGGTTATATGGACGTCAAAAAAGATATAGGGACCTTAAAAGTGTGTAAAACACTATTTATATTTCATATTTATTAAATTTTTTTCTAAGATTGATGGGCGATTTTTGAAGTAATATAGGAATTAATTGTAATACACGTGAATATGGTGAAAAATGCCAAGCAAAGATAGTGATAGCTCTCTAAAAATCCCTTCTACAACAAAAACGGCTACAGGTAACGTCTAGTGGCTTGAAGTGAGATATATACAAGGTGTCTTTGAATTAACCTACAACATTAAGATGAAATAACACAATAATCGTAGCAGATAACACAGCAATATTTTTTTTATTGAAAAGAACACCGAAAAGGTAATTAATGCACAAGGTTTTCAAAGTGAGAATCTTCAGAGGCAATACTTTAATGCAACCTAGTCACAAAGTTATCAGTTGTTTACACACACACACACAAGTGTTTCTCTTTTAATACTTGCAAATGAATCAGAAATGGATTTCTTGAGGCTATTGAGCTCTGTCGGTTTCTTCTTGTACACCAAGTCTTTCATGTGACCCCAAAGATAGAAATCGCTAGGATTCATATCTGGTGAATAAGGTGGCCAATGCAATGCACCAGAATGGTTGTTCGGGTATTGATAAGCAATAACCCGGGTTCCAAACACACTGTTAATGGTGCTAAACTCTCTGCCTGTTTGATGCAGAGGGGCACCATCCTGCATGAACCAATATCCACTAGTGTTCATACCCAGAGCACGAATATGGGAAAAAAACGACTGTCTCAGAACTTCCTCATACGCATCAGCCTTAACAGTTAATGCAAGCAAAGAAAATTGGTCCAATAACTTCTGATCCACAAAGAGAAGTCCAAACTTCTGCAGGAATAGTGCAACATTTTCACCACATAAATACCAATTTTTAAGAATGAATATACAGTCTTCAATTGAATATCTCACTTTGAGAGACAATTTCGTAATGGCGTGAAACTAACGTGAAACAGTTTCCTTTTACACCCTCCGCCACTGCATTAATCAGTAGCACCATCTAGTGAGTCTCTGCAAAGTTATTTCATTTTGAAGTTGTAGTTTAATTAAAAGACACCTTGTATGTTCTATTCTTAGAAATACCTTTGATATTTCTCCTCTAAATTTGATTTTAAAAGTTTTTCAAACTAATGGTGCTTTAAAGTGCTGTCCATAGATAAAAACAGAAATCTAAGTACATTACCATCCATTTCATACAATAAAGGTAACAAAAAACAAATTTAAATATATACTTGGAAAGATAGGAATCAATATAATGATAAAATCTAATAAAAATATTTTTCAAAGAATTAGGAAATGACGAAGATGGGAAAACTGGATCACATATAGGAATGACTAAGAAAAAAATAAAAACAGAGTCAAAGAACACTTTAACCATACAAAAAATTAGCTATGACACTAGCTAAAATCCATCAAAATTAAAAATCAAAATAAATTTCAATAACTAAAACACTTTCAAATTATAATAATTATTTTTATGTAATTTAACATGAGGTAGTTGAAATTTTGACTACAAATGACAAATGCAATGACATGAAGCCTTATAGACATAAGATAATACTGTCTACAGAAAAAAAAAAAAAAGGTGAAGAAGCAAAGTAGCCAACCACAGTTTAGGAAGGACTTAATGATGAAGATTATACAGTGAAACATCGATAATCCTGAAACCTATAATCTGGCAGCACCTATAATCCAGCACTGATGACTATTTTTCTTCCTTTCCTTCTTTTGTCTGCCTGTAAATTGTAGTTCTCAATGAAATACTCCCAAATGAACTTGGAACAGCATGCTTGCCAACATTTATGGATTGTCAGTAAAGTTTATGGATTTTCTTTTAATTTTACTGATTTATGGATTGTCGGAAATTTAAGATGCTTGCCGAAAAAGACTTTAGAATGTGAAAAGAACTATCTAACTCAGAAATGAAAGTGTATAAAGATTGAATTACTTTGTTATCATGCTCAAAAGCAGCAGGAACACATAAGTTCAAAATTTTTGTGATTGGCAAGAGTAAAAAGGCATATGCTTTTGCAGGAGTGAAGGTGTTTCCTCATACTTATGTGAAATGTTACTTTAACCCTCCGTCGGGCACATCCTGCCTGAGAGGCCTGTTCCGGTTTTTAGTCTCTAAATATCCTACACATGATTTTTAATTCAATAACACACATATGGTGACCTTATTAGGAGTAAATAGAAAGTAATAAAAAAAAATTTGATGCATAAGTACAAATTTATTGATTGTAGTACAAGTATTTTAACAATAAAGTATTTACATGGCCTCTCAGGCAGAGTGCGCCCGATTTTGTTCATCCTACGGGTGCACCTGATATAGGGTTAATTATTTATGCTTTTAATAGGGTAGATATTAGGATAGAACAGATTTTTTTAAACTATTTTTTAAGAAATATTTCTTTGGATGATAGGGTTGATCGACAATTTTGATATATTTTCAAAACACCTATAATCCGAAGAAATTGGTAATTTGGCAACATTTATTTTCTGCTGATGTCAGATTATCGATGCTTCAGTGTATAATTATCGAAAATGATCTTGAAAGAATCTAAATCAATATTGAATTTTTATATTGTAATTAAGTATTTTCTTCCTTATTTATCGAGAATGAACATTTAAAAATGTCTAAAATAATGTGCTTTGCAATTTGATTGGTCAGCAAACTGCTTTAAACAGATACTGCACTGATATGGTTTATTTCCAGTATGAATATTCATGTGACGGTTTAAATGTTGTCTAGTAGTAAAAGTCTTGAAGCAGATCGAACAAGAAAAAGCACGTTTTTTTGGAGACTTTTCATTTCCTATAAGATCCACTGTCTTCTCATGTAGCGAAATTCCTTTGTAAAACAATTAAAAAATAAATAAATAAATAAACATTTGCAATTAAACATTTACACATTTAAAAAGAAATTATAACAATAAATAAATAACAAAATTAAATATCAAAGCTACACACAATATAGAGTAGTAAATATTTTGAAATACTTATGTTTTAAAACTCTCTAAGTGGCTACTTCATTTCCAAAAACATTAGTTAGCTAAAGGAAAAAAAAAAAAAAATTGTAACCCTTTTTTTTTTTTTCTAAATCTCTTATGAGTTAAACATTATACTTTTATCTATTTATGAATATTTATTTGCTTATTTAATTAGAATTGGTAAGCTAAAGTCTTTATGCTAGTAGAACAAAGAATTTTTCTTCTTTTCTTTTTCATCATTAACGGCCCTCTTCACTTACCGTCGCCGGAAGCTCGAGCCAATGTTATTCTATGGGGAAATTTTCTTTACAAGTAACTTATTAACTAATACATATTTTTAAATTCTGTTTTCACATTCAGAAAATTCCCAACTGTTAAATTGACGGACCTTTTTCAAAAGTGTATTTTTTTAATTTTTAATATTTTATTTTGAAATTGCAAAATGAAAAAAATTCACATATTGAAAATTCGTATTTGGCAGCTTCAAAATAAAATATAAAAAATTAAAAAAATAATTTTTGTAAAAAGGTCCGTCAGTTTAACAGCTGGGAATTTTCAGAATGTGAAAACGGGATTTTTTAGTCAGTATGATTCTCAATCAATGGAGCAGTTTTAAATACGCAAAAATAAATGTTAATAGGTCGAATATTTATCTAATTGTGCCTGTGGCTTGCCAACCGATGTAGGTAAGCAGCATGCAAATTGCTATGTGCCAACTGCAGCACTGTTGCACCAGAATTTTAAAATGGTTCTAACTTTTAAAACATGCCTTGTACTTTTATTTCTGTTTCACACTGTCATTAATTGCTTTATTATTATTATTTTACATTATGTGCATTATTTATTAATATGCCCTCATACAAGTATTATCATGGCAGTACACATAAAATATTTTAAGAAAAACTTTCTAAAGGATTGCTCCACTTCCAAAAAACACAAGTTGCATGTAGTTAGACATATAATTAAGCACAAAGGAAAAATATTTTAGCAAACTACTTTGTATGGAATATGAGTTAAATAAGGTCTTTTGTAATTGAACCTAATACAGAATCCTTTCAAAGAAATATTATATCTAAATTGTTTGTGAATATCCACATATTCAATTAATCTTTAAATTTCTAAGACAAGAAAAAAAAAAAAAAAAAACATATTTCAGACATACTTTTCCAGTTAATTAAGATAATTTTTTAAAGATATAAACAATTAAAATTATGCATATCACCTCATCATAGTAATTTATGAGAATTTAATGAGATGGTACTAATGTAGCATACATACAAGGGGAAATAAAAACACATGTTTATCATCATTTTTGTATTTTTCTATGAATAATGATAGATTTTTGAGGTAATATTACATTTTAGCAATCCCTCAATGAATATTGTTTTGGCATATAGAAAACTTAAGTAATTATTTGCAGTGCTTTCCTTCAACTGAATAATATGAAAACTGCTATATTAAAAAAAAGTTCTATTCAATTAA
Source organism: Salticus scenicus (assembly GCA_963930645.1). Classification (NCBI taxonomy): domain Eukaryota; kingdom Metazoa; phylum Arthropoda; class Arachnida; order Araneae; family Salticidae; genus Salticus; species Salticus scenicus. The sequence goes on from OZ005661.1 coordinate 210,282,511, forward strand.
GGAACTGCTAAAAGCCCTGTAAGATATAAATTAATTACAATGCAGGTGAAAAATCATAAAAAATAGTAAGGCAGAAACTGCCACAACATGCTATGAACAGAGTTGAACCTACCTAACATGCAACACCTCTGAAAATTGCAACATACATGCAGAAAAAATAGCAAGGGGAGATTTATCAATGATATATCTATACTGATAAGTATAAAGGATTTTTAAGTCCATATTCATGATTTTTCAGAAGACGAAAAATAAAGTTAAAAAAATCCTCTATAAAAACTTACCATTCAATACAGTTTTAACCAGGATATTATCATAATGTAAAATTTTGTGAATAAACTACATACATTTAATTTTGAAGTTTCTTTATAACAAATTTACGTATATAATATATTATACGTATATAATATATATACAAACATGAATGCTAAATTTCTGACTTGAATCATTTTTAGCAATGATTTTTTCAAAGACTAAATGACATGGATTTAAATCCTTTATACCAATCGATAGAGAATTTTTTTCTGAGTCTGACAATGTACTTAACTCAAAATCGACATTTTTGGACTTAAACCCTTTATACTTATCAGTACAGATATCACGTGGCTAATATTATAAGTATTTATTTATACCCATAAAAAGTGATATTTGTAGAGTTTTTAATACATCATACAGCAAATTAAATATTTAAAATGAGAAACTTTTACAAGAACAAAATACTTTAAAACATGAAATTCAGAGATAGCTAAATTTTCAAAAACACTGAATTAAGCTGTTAAAAAAATTCACCCTTGTATAAAAAAATCCTATCTTGAATAAAAATAGCTTTCTGTAGCATATAGGACCACCATAAAATGAGATTAAAGTATACATCTTCGATTATAAGTACAGTAGAGAGTCGAAAATCCGCACAGCTCTGGACCAGAGATTGTGCAAATTTTACGATTTGGTGGATTTTGGGGCCCATAAAAAATGATTTTCACTTTGATAAATAAAAGCAGAATATTATTCAATATAAACACATACTAGTGAATAATAACACTGAATATTAAAATACTAGGTACATAAGAATAATAATGAACATTAAAAAATATATATATATATGTATAATGAAAACAATAAATAAAAATGAAAAAAATACTTGTCAAATTTAGATAAAATCTGTTCACATGTAGTTTACTTTAAACTACACTTGGACCTGCATGAATTATTTATTTAAGTAACAGAAATTTATTTTTCTAATAATCTTACCGATTTCTTCCTTACAAATTGAAAGCAAAATGCAGCAGATAGCATTTTAAAAAATTAGTTTGTTATTGTTTACCTGATTGATATCATCAGTATAATAATCATTATTTTCTTTTGATGAATTTAATATACTGTCAATAATTTCATTATCAGCAACTTTATTTTTGCAGTCTTTCATATTATTATTATTTTTTATTTTTTGTAATCATAAAATACAAGCACAAAATATGCATTCAAGGTCTTTTTCAAAATTTTTGATTTGCAATTTTGTAACTTGTGAATTCCATTATGAAATTATTCCGTAGCATTGTTAGTGTCCGCCTTTTTTTCACACCAATTTTTTTCGGGAGTAAATTTCTCTTTACTTTCTTTTTTTCTTTTAACTATTTGGAGAAAATTACTCTACATAAAAAGCGGAGTGGAAAATTGGCGAGTACTAATAATGTTACGGAATAAGTTAGCATGTTGGCAAGTAAGTATCTGACAAGCTGTGTGGATTTCGGACTTTGGCGGATTTTAGGTTGGTGGATTTCTGGCTCTCTACTGTACCTTCAACATTTCTTTTAGAAATTTGATTATATACGCTTTCAAATCTAATGTGATTTTAAAGTTAAAGACTTAACTGAAATCTGCAAGAAAAAGTTTTTATACAAACAGAACAAAGGAAATTATTTATTTTCTGTTGACTAAGTAACTTCTGAAAGATTGATTTCTCTTCCATTTTGATTACTTTATTAGATGAAAAAAGCTAAACATATTATAACTTATACTTTCTTTAAATATCTGACTACCGCTGACAGATATATCCGGTCACTGATCTATTCTTTTTTTATAATAAGCATATAATTCAAAATTATATATTAATGAATTTTCAGCTTGTTTTCTCACATTGGATGGCCTTAAAAGACAGTCATAAGTGGTAAAAATCATGTAAAAAGTTAAATTTTAAATCTCAAGTTGAAATAAGAATTATTTTAGTACATTGAAAAAACTGTGCAACATTACAAATTCACTCTTTTCAAAGGCAATCAGAGGGTTAAATATTGTTATTTCAGTTCAGTTTTGCTGTAAAAGTTTTTAGAATGATTTTATGAGTGAAGAATAAGTAATATTAACACAGTTCATATTACTTATTCTTCAGGTGTGGATGTGAAAACAAGAAATGTACTGCACTTTAGAAAGTGCGTAAAAAAAAAGCATGAAAAAGAAAGTAAAAAAAAAAAAAAAATGCAGAATTACAAGTATGTGAAAAAACTTCTAACATCAGATAGAAAAGAAAAGAAAAAGTGTTTCTTAAGTAAAAACAAAAGCAATTTATTTACTTTTTTATATAAAAAAAAATGAAAGAAAAAAAGCAGTACAAGTATGTGAAAAAACTTCTAACATCAGACAGAAAATAAAAGAAAAAGTGTTTCTTAAGTAAAAACTAAAGCAACTTATTTACTTTTTTATATTTAAAAAAAAAAAAAAAAAAAATGCACAACATTCTGTTTTATTATTTATACAGTCCACTATGGCACTGTTCAATATTGTGCATAAATTAGTTTACTGATTGTATCTTGGATTCATCGTAAGTGCAGTTTTTCGTTTATTTTTTTACATCCTTTAGTACATAAATTACAAATATTTTTTACTGAATTGTGAATATTTTCACTGTTTTCATTATTTTAATACACAGTACAATCAAGTTTTTGAACTAGAACATTTTTTATCTCATATGTCTGTCTTTTTCCACATTTTTGCAGTTTATTTCCGATTTATTTTATCTGTGACATACAATTTTGTGGATAATCAGGAGTTCACTCTCGTATAACTAACACAGTTCCTTAAATATAATTATTTCACTTTGGTTGTCATAAAAGATTTTAGATTTATGACACTTTTTTCAGTGAAGAATAAGCAATCTTCACAGAGAAAAGGTTGCTTTTGAGGTCCTTTATTGAAATGAGGTTAAATAAAGTACCCAGGGGTGAAACTACCTAGCTTGCAAAAACCCTGAAAACTGTTCCTTATATGCAAGTAGGGGACATTTATTAATAATATATTATATGGCTACCTATGTTAAGTGACATTTGCAGACTTTGTAATACTTTGTAATAAGGCAAATTAAACATTCAAAATAAAAAAATTTAAAAACAAAGTATTTTAACATGAAATTTAAAGACAACGAAATTTTCAAAAAACCTGAATTCAGGGGTAGCCCCTGAAAAGTTTCACCCCTAAGAACATCCTCACAGAAAAAAAAAAAAGAATTTTTTTTTTTTTTTTTTTTTTTTTATAAATTCAAGTGGTTATCTCCCCCCCCCCCCTTCCTTCCCCAAATGAACAATCTTTATTTTAAATTTGTGATTATCAAAAATAAGCTACTTGAAAAAATAAATTTCAATAAATAAAAAGACAAATTAAAAGTAGACTAATAAAACTAGTCTATTTTAAAAATTAACTTATTTTTAATCTGATATTGAGAACTTAAAAATAGATTTGGATAATGTAGAAAATCTTTATTTAATTTTAATGTCCTTTTTTAATAATTTCAAAATTTTTTATTAATACAGAAGTAAGATACTTTTAATTTTTTTTATATTCAATAGAAGAAAATATTAGATACATGAACAAAATATTTTTGACTTCCAATTTTCATAAATTTACACATTTTGAGATGGACTCAACACAATTTGATTATTTTATGTGCTTGCTATATGTCTGCAATACAAATTTTCTATCAACTCTAGCTCGAGAAGTAAGGCACAGAATTTTATAAAAAAATTTATTTAATTGCGTCTTAACATAAACAGGTGCCTATCAATTTTTAATATACATAACAGCCAATCGTTACGATTTCATGACAGCAATATTTTTTTATTGAATTTTTCTTCTTATTTATTCATAGTAAACTGCTAGAAAATGTTATGTAAGAGCATTGTATTGGGTTGTTCAGAAAGTAATTTCGGTTTTTTCTTTGAAGATGAAAGACTATTTTCTTATATTGTATAAATATTTTATTGAATTATATATTCTCCACGTTGCTCGGTTTCCTAGCAATCTCACGAGTTATTATTTGGCAGTTTTCATAAATCAATACTTTGTCTTCATTAGCATAAAATTGTTTTCCAGAACGTAATGCATCTTCAACGTCACAAAATTTGGTAAATCAGTTTTGACACTGCCGTTCTTTAAATAAATTTTCTGCATATCATATGCATCATATACTTTTTTCTTGTTTGAACAGTATTTTCGCCTTTTTGATAGCAAAAACAAAATATGCCGAAAATGTCACTTCCGATTTTCTTTATTTGACAGGGCACCAATCAAAACTTATCGAGCAGAATAAAATGAACTTTTTCACAAGCAAGCCTTGCTATATCAGCTGTTACAGTATATAATGGTAATGCAGCTTGATTGTGAAGATGGTGTGAAAAAAATACAGTTAAGTCCTCTGATGAGAAAAACAAAATTACTTTCCAAACAACCCAATACTTCCTTTTCCTGGTTATATAAATTTTCATTATGGGTATTTTTCAAAAGAACTTGTCGATACAATACCTTTAAAACAAACAGCTAGATGAAGTATATGTGATCAGGGCCCGAAATTTCAACTCAGGTTACACTCGCCGAAAAAAAGTTTTACTCGCCACAAAATAGAGTTGTCATTTTTTTTTCTTTCTTTTTTACGCATTTTCCCCCCCTAAGTATTTGAAATGATTATACAAATATGCTTAAAATTATCATCATGTCTCGTAATCATCTATAATTAAAAATCGTTATAATGTATTGTGTTTGAGATTTGAAAAAGATTAAAATATCTAATAACATAAATGCAAAGAGTCATTAAAGAAAAAAAAGGAAAAAGAAAAAATCCTTGCCAAACAATATCCTGGGAAAATCTTTTTTATTATGAAAGATTAAGCTTCCTTATTTACCTATTTACTTAACTTTTTATATCAGAAATGTCTTTTTCGTCCATTTTATTTTTGTAATCAGATGGAACGTCGATGCGTATAACTTGCTCATTGTTGTCATTTGAAATAGCCATTTCGGAATAACTTTTTCCATAAAATTGTTGCTTACATGCTTACAAATCATTACAAGCGGAAATCCTTGGTGTTTCAGTAAAAAACTGGAAAATGTGAACTGTTTACTTATTTATTGATAACATATACATCAGATTTGTATGCTTGACTCTCGAAGCCTGCTTGTAAATCTTCGTCAGTAAAGACAGATAGCACATAACAGAATTACAGTACGAAGAATTAGAAAAACATCTAGGGCCAGCACGGAAATCGAACACGTTCTCCTACGCTCGAAGGCGATTAGCAGTGTGGTGGCATAATCACTCGGCCACGGAGGGCCCATGAACTGTTTTCTGACCATTATTCAACAAAATAAACATAAGGCAATATCTTTAAAGGGGTTCATTTTCATGCGCCAATATGGCATAGGCAAACTTTCACATTTCTCATCTCTCGGATAAAGGCGACGGGTAGAGGCTCTCTGCTCGTCTATTCTCACTCTGCTTGGAGAAATCACAGTGGGAGAAATTAAAACTTTTATGCATGCACTAAACATTTTTTCTTTCCCAGGCTGAGGTTAAATATGAGGCTATAAGATGGCAAGATTTTGTCATATTTAAATCTATAAAAAGAATGTTTTCTGTCTATAGTGTAAGAATTCTATCTATAACTAGACCAAATTTTTACTCGCCACAGTAAAAATTTCACTCGCCAATGGCGAGCTGGTGAGCGGAAATTTCGTGCCCTGTATGTGATAATTGATTTTTTTTCTTTTCTTTTCCTATCTGAAATGCAAAATAAAAATACTGAAACAATGGATTTCCTATGATATCAACAGTAGTCATACTTTTCTAAGATAAAAATTGTCTGCACTTTCCATATTTGAATTAAAAATAAATAGTTAAATAAAATAATTTAAGCATTTATTTAAATTATTTCTATTGAAAATAATTTAACTAAACAATTTCTATTGTGTGAATTTGTATAAGAAATATTCGTGTTTTGAGGTCCGCTGAATACAGATAAAAAATTTTAGTTGTAGGTCTTTGCCAGCATAACTGAAATGAAATAAAGTTCCCAAATTTGCTATTTTGAACAGCATATGAGAAGGCCCCTTGAAAATTTAAATTAAAACTGCTCAGTTTCAAAGGTTGATATGGGTAAAAAACTTCTAAATAGTTTTAAATATTTACCTATTTATTCATTTTTAATAAATAAGCATCCTTAAATATTTTATGAATGAAGGAAAAATTTTTTAATAAGAAATTGATGAGAAAAAAAAAAAAAAAAAAAAAATGTATAAGAAATTAAAACTTTCAATTTACGGATAAGTGAGAGAAAGTAGTGTGAGCACCACACCATATTTTATATATATATATATATATATATATATATATATATAAAAGAAAGAAAATAAAAGAAAGAAAGGAAATCTAGTGACTTTCTTTTTGAAATTGTATGAATTGTTGAGAAACATGCACTCCCATAATTTTTTTTTTTTTTTTTTTTAAGGACCACATTAAAATTTAAATTACCAATATGGGGCAGATTATTTTTAAACATGGTGGGTGGCTCCATATCACAAGAATATATCATAAATACCATAACAGTACCACATATCAATTAAACATTGTAGTGAAAAGTTTTTATTATTATTTTTTTTTTTTTTTTACCCTGCTGAAAAATGAAAGTTTGTATGATCCTTTAACTTAAAACAACAGTAATAAAAAATGTTTTTCTGGAAAAACTAAACTGAAAAATGAGTTTTAAACCCAAGTTAAAGAAGATCAATTTTATTATTTATTAAATAATTGCTCACTACTTAAAAGTTTATTCAAATATAATTTATTTGTGTAAAAGAGTGCAATGAATTGATTCAGTGATTTATTACCATAACATGTCAGAAGCAATTATTATAATACACAAATAACAAATATAATAATTCAATTACATTGAAAATATGCTAAAAATCTGATGCTGAATGATAAAATATAACTAATTTGTAAGATAAAACCATAAACTGGAAAAAGACTAATAATTTTACTACTAACTAAAGGCTAACTAATTTTTTATAAGAAGATTCTAAAAAAAAAAAAAAAATTGAATTTTAAAAAACGTTTATTTTTACAGATTTTTGTAAAGGGGTCTGCTTTGACCCCTGAACATATCATTTTTCCATAATCATTTGATAATATTTGCTCTGTTACGTAGCCAACTAATAAATCCAGATACTTTTGTGACTAACTGCCAAAATGCAGAACTATTTTGCCATTGTTGAAAAAAATAAATAGTATTACAATAACAAAATTCTTGCTTTTTTGTATCTGATTTTCAAACAATGCAATACTGCTCTGGCTGATTTCTGAAATATTGCATAATTTCCTTGGTATTTTACTTAATTTACATTGCTGAAATACACAATTTTACATGGTTGTTTAATAAAATTCATGCTTATAAAAGCCAAGGTGAAAAAAATAAATATGGCAAATTGTTGATTTAAGCCACCATTTTATTCTGTTTAGTTGTAAGTGATTGAATTATGATTTTTTTTTTTTTTTTTTTTTTTTTCTCTCTCAGGTCTATTTAACTAGAAACAAATGTATATATTTTTTTAATTTGTGGTGTATATTTACAAATTTCTTACTTAATTTAATAACTTAATTGTCTTTAAATTTGCACAGAAATTCATATTTAATTACAGAGAAATGTATCATCATTAGTATAAAAAATAATACATACATATGTATCATATAAATTGCTTAGAAGCCAATGTGATTAAGTTCATTTCCAGTTATTTTTTAGTTTTTTGTACTAACAGAATAAACACATTATTTTCGGTTATTAAAGAACTTACTTATTTTTCTGCAATTCTTTCATCATGTGACCTCTGTTAGTGTGAGATTGAATTTGCTATTTTTATCAGTCTGAAAACTGTTTTAGAACAAGCAAGATGATGTCACTCTGTGCAGCATTTATACTTTCATTTTAGTTTTGTCATGAAAATGTCATTAACAGTAGTATGTTCCCCACTATGTAAAATGATTATAATGAATATTGTAACCAAGCTGTAAATAGTACATTTTCATCATTAAATAAACAAGTAATAATTTTGTCATATTTAATGAATAACTCTGTTTTTAGTGAATAACTCTGTTAAACTTCCCTTTTTTCGGGAGCTTTACAGTTTCTCCAATTAAGCAAAAATGTTGCATTTTGAGAATGGTGGTAAGTAAAAGCCCCAAAACTTAAAAAGACAAAACAATAAAAATGTATTAAAACCATTATCTTATCACAATTGTTGTTTCTGGACTTAAACCACATTGGCTTCTGAGAGAGACATACATATAAATAAGGGGGAAAAAAAGATAAAGGCTAGAAAACAAAAATTGTACAATCATACACACATACAAAAAAATAAATAAATAAATAAATAAATAAATAAATAAAAACCTATCATCTTTAAAAAGAACTCAAATAATAAATAATTTAACAACTTTCTAATAACAAAACTTTTAAAATCTGAGTATACTTAAGTGTTCCTTTTAAACATCAATTTAAAAATACTTAATTACTCAATACCTATCTAAGTTCTTCAGAAGGTCTATTTAGGTATTAGGTTCTGCTAGACATTCTTCATCATGTCTGCTTGCTGAACTGTGGTTGACTGCTTCTTCTCATCAATAAGCAGTGCGACCTTTGGTCTATCTTTAAAAGCTAACTGTCATAAGATGTGTCATTGCTAGAAAAATTTCAACTGTCTTATGTTTTAAACATAAATCCTGTATTTGTTCAAATGCAGCATCATTAAAAGAAGACTTTAATAAAATTATTGAAATTCGCCACATTGCAGAATATAGAAGAAATTTAATAAATGAAGTACATAAAAATAGGTTTAAAAATTAAACATTAGAAACAGACAAAAGTTGTATTTGAAACATATATTTTTAGTTACTTGAGAGAGTATTTCTTAAAGACATATGCAATAAAAACTATGTTTATCATCTCAGCATAGTAATTAATGAGGGTTTTGTGAGGTGGTACTTTAAAGGTAGCACTGGTTATTTAGAGGTCATAAAAGATATATGGACTTTAAAATGTGTAAAACACTATTTATTTTTTATATTCATTAATTTTTTTTCTAAGACTGATGGGAGATTTTTGAAGTAATATAGGAATTAATTGTAATACACGTGAAGACCGTGAAAAATGCCATGCAAAGACAGTGATATCACTCTATAAAATCCCTTGTGCAACAAAAACGGCTACAGGTAACGTCTAGTGGCTTGCAGTGAGATTAAAGTAAGGTATATATGTTCTATTCTAAGAAATACCTTTGACATTTCTTCTCTAAATTTGATTTTAAAAGTTTTTAAACTAATGGTACTTTAAAGTGCTGCCCATAGATAAAGGGATAAAAAACAGAAATCTAAGTACATTAACATCTGTTTCACACATTAAAGGTACCAAAAACAAATTTAAATATATACCTGGAAAGATAGGAATCAATATAATGATAAAACCTAATAAAAATATTTTTCAAAGAATTACAGAGATGCCAACTTGTAATGATGAAAAAGCAGGAGATTTTTTAACAGAAATCACGAGACTTTTTCCAACAAGAAAGTTTATAAGAAAAATGAGTAAAATAATGCAAATTTAATTTTAAGTAAAGCTTTATAAACTTAGGAGGTATTTACAAACCATCACTATTAAAATTAAATGAATAATACAATATGCTTCTTGCAGTAAAACAAACTATTCAAAAAAAAAAAAAAAACCCTCCGACATACAGTTGTTTAAAATTTAAGTCAAAATAGACAGATTTGATCATTCTGCTCCTAATATAAAACAATAAGAATCTTAATTATCTTTGTAAAAGAAAAGGTAATAAAGAAATGAAAATATCAACTACATTCTAATGAAATTTGAATTCTTTAAGTTTTCAATAGTTATGGTATTTAAAAAAAAAAAAAAAAAAAATCTTAAGACAATTCAGAAATTAAAAAAAAAAAAAAAAAAAAAAAAAAAATCTTAAGACAATTCAGAAATTTAAAAAAAAAAAAAAAATCTTAAGACATTTTTTATTATGCAAAAATGAAAGTTAAAAATTTATTCTTAGCAAAAATAGGTTTCAAAGCATTGTATAGTAATTCACATTCAAACTGAAATTGATAAATTACAGGGCAAGATAAATTTGAATTTTCTTTCAAATTCTTTTACCCAATCCCACAAATTTTAAGCATAAATTATGCTAAGAGAGATAGATAAAAATTACACCAGAAAAGCAGGAGAAATGAGTGGAAAATCAAGAGCATAGAAAAACAAGCAAAAAGCAGGAGACTTGACATGTCTGGAATTAGGAAATGACGAAGATGGTAAAACTGGATCACATACAGGAATGACTAAGAAAAAAATAAAAATAGAATCAAAGAACGCTTTAACAATATAAAAAATTAACTATAACACTTACTAAAATCCATCTAAATAAAAAATCAAAATAAATTTGTATAACTATAACACTTGCAAATTATAATAATTATTTTTACATAATTTAACATGAGGTAGTTGAAATTCTGGCTACAATGACAAATGCAATGACATGAAGCCTGATAGACGTAAGATAATACTGTCTACGTAAAAGAAAAGGTGAAGAAACAAAGTAGCCAACCACAGTTCAGCAAGGACTTATGATGAAGATTATACAGTGAAACATCGATATTCCTGAAACCTATAATCTGGCAGCACCTATAATCCAGCACTGATGACTATTATTCTTCCTTTCCTTTTTTCCTCTGCTTGTAAATTGTATTTCTCAACAAAATACTCCCAGATTACCTTGGAACAGCATGCTTGCCAACATTTATGGATTATCAGTAAAGTTTATGGATTTTCTATATATAAAACATTAAAAACCTTTAAAATTACCTGGTATGAGCGCTTTCAGCTGCTAAACTGCAGCCTTCATCAGGTGCGCTTTGGTGAACTAGAGCATCCGGCGGTTTTGTCATCTGGTTTTCCTCCTCCTCTCCCTTCCAGCATGGCATGCCACCCGGTGCCAATTTCTATTGGATCATTGTTGCAGGAGTCGTGGTTTGCTAAAGTTTCGACTATTTTTCTTTTTGTTGCATAAAAAAAATTATTGTAATTTGCTATTTTGTTAAAAAATTTTAAATCAATTTTAATATTTTCTTTTTGGTTGATAAAATTTGGTTCATAATTATTTTTATGCAACAAAAAGAGAAATAGTCGAAATTTTAGCGAATCACAACTCCTGCAACAGTGATCCAATAGAAATTGACACTGGGTGGCGTGTCATGCTGGAAGGGAGAGGAGGAGGAAAACCAGAAGACAAGACCGCCGGATGCTCTAGTTTACCGAAGCGTACCTGATGAAGGCTGTGGTTTAGCAGCTGAAAGCGCTCGTACCGGGTAATTTTAAAGGTTTTTAATGTTTTATATATAGCTTTAGTATTTACCTTTTATCTAATTTTAAATTTATGGATTTTCTTTTAATTTTACTGATTTATGGATTGTCAGAAATTTAAGATGCTTGCCGAAAAAGACTTTAGCACGTGAAAAGAACTATCTAACTCAGAAATGAAAGTGTATAAGGATGGAATTACCTTGTTATCATGCTCAAAAGCAGCAGAAAACCCATAAGTTCAATATTTTTGTGATTGGCAAGAGTAAAAAGGCACATGCTTTTGCAGGAGTGAAGGAGTTTTCTCATGCTTATGTGAAATGTTCATTAACCCTCTGTCGGGCACACCCTGCCTGAGAGGCCCGTTCTGGTTTTTATTCTCTAAATATCCTACACATGATTCTTAATTCAAAAACACACATATGGTGACCTTATTAGGAATAAATAGAAAGTAATAAACAAAAATTTGATGCATAAGTACGAATTTATTGATTGCAAGTATTTTAACAATAAAGTATTTACCTGGCCTCTCAGGCAGGGTGTGCCCGATTTTGTTCATCCTACAGGTGCGCCTGACATAGGGTTAATTATTTATGTTTTTAATAGGGTAGATATTAGGATAGTACAGATTTTTAAAACTATTTTTTAAGAAATATTTTTTTGGATGATAGGGTTGATCGACAATTTTGATACATTTTCGAAACACCTATAATACGAAGAAATTGGTAATTTGGCAACATTTATTTTCTGCTGATGTCAGATTATCGACGCTTCAGTGTATAATTATCGAAAATGATCTTGAAAGAATCTAAATCAATATTGAATTTTTATATTGTAATTAAGTATTTTCTTCCTTATTTATTGAGAATGAACATTTAAAAATGTCTAAAATAATGTGCTTTGCAATTTGATTGGTCAGCAAACTGCTTTAAACAGATACTGCACTGATATGGTTTATTTCCAGTATGAATATTCATGTGACGGTTTAAATTTTGTCTAGTAGTAAAAGTCTTGAAGCAGATCGAACAAGAAAAAGCATGTTTTTTTGGAGACTTTTCATTTCCTGTAAGATCCACTGTCTTCTCATGTAGCAAAATTCCTTTGCAAAAGAATTAAAAAAAAAAAAAATTAAAACATTTGCAATTAGACATGTACACATTTGAAAAGAAATTATAACAATAAATAAATAACAAAATTAAATATCAAAGCTACACAACGTAGTATAAAAAATATTTTGAAACACTCATCATATTTTAAAATTCTCCCAGTGGCTACTTCATTTCTAAAAACATCAGTTAGCTAAATGAAAAAAAAAAAAAAAAAAATTGTAACTTTTTTTTTCTTTTACTTAATTCCGTTATGAGTTAAATATTATAATTTTATCTACTTTTGAATATTTTCAAGGTTTTTGAACATTTATTTGCTTATGTATATAGAATTGGTAAGTTAAAGTCTTTATGCTAGCAGAACAAAGAAATTTTCTATTTTTATTTAATTAGTTTATCTCTGAAAAATGAATTAATTTCCTTCTTTTTTTTTTTCCATCATTAAATAAAAAAGTTGAAACAGGAAGAAAAGGATTTTAGAGGTTTAATCAGCATATTTTATGACAAAATAAAAATGTAATAATTAAAACAGGGTTCCCACTCAATTTTAAAAATAAAATTCCCTGACTTTCTAGGTTTTCAAGGTCTATTTTTCGAAAATTCCAGTCACAAAATTTGGTTCTGTTCACAACATAAAAAGTAGCTCACAGTATAAAACAGAACATAGCTCGAGACATAAAAGACAACATAGTAACGTAACTTGCAATATAAATTGAATGCTCAAAAAACATTTTCTAGGTTTATATCATCATTTTTCCAGGTTTTGGAGCAATATTTACAATTTTCCCTGATATTTCTCTGAGTTTTTTCAATAATTTCAAATTCCCTGACTTTTCCAGGTTTTCCCTGCTCTCTCTGACCCGTGGGAACCCTGTTAAAAATATGAAAGGATTTTTTCTTTTTCTTTTTTGCATAAACATCAGTTTAAAAACAAGCAAAAAGCCATCAAAACAAATGGAATACGTAAATGAAAATATCCAAATGAAAATCATGAGCAATTTTTCTTTAGTCGAAATAAGTAAAAATATGAGTATGAAATAATATGTAATTATGACAGTAATTATTAAGAAACTTTATATATGACAGATATTTACTTTTCCAAAAAATTTACATAAAAAAAAAAAAAAAAAAAAATCTGAAACAAAATCTAATATAGTACTAGAATCCTATTTTCGATCCAGGCTTTTCTGCTTTATACATTTGTAAATTATTAAATTTTGTAACAAATTATTTCTTATTATGCAAAAGTCAACAGGGTATACAGCAAATGGTCAGAGGCAATGTTTTTTCCTGTAAAAAAAAAAAAAAGAAGAACTCTGCTTGAAATATATATTTAATAAAAAAGCACCACAAAACTGGCGTTGTAAAAAATATTACTTACAAACTTTGAATAAACACCATAAAATGCAATAAACTCGCAACAATTGTTTCGGGTCGAAAAAACACACGACACTTCATCAGACGAATAAAGTAAGCATGAGTGCTGCAGTCAAAGCGGCAACGCCTTTGACTGCAGCACTCGTGCTTACTTTATTCGCCTGATGAAGTGTCGTGTGTTTTTTCGACCCGAAACAATTGTTGCGAGTTTATTGCATTTTATGGTGTTTATTCAAAGTTTGTAAGTAATATCTGCTTGAAATAAACTATTTTTTTTTTTTATTCCAATTTAATTATTTTATTTTATTTGAAGAATGACAAAACCTTTTAACATGTCTAAAATTCAACATCTTATTAGAATACAAAAAATATTTTCTAACTGTTTTATGGGTGCACGTTTTATATTGAAGTAAAATGAATTATAAAACTAATGTTAAATAAGAATGAACAAAACTGTAGATTAAAAGAAAACAATCATGGAACTATAAATACTTCTATATTACATTCACGCAGAGGTGATTGTGACTCAAAGGTAAAAACTCTGAAAATTAGAGCTTCAAATTAGAAAAAAGTCAAAATATCAAATAATACTCTAACTATTTAGGGTAAAAGCCCCCAATCCTTTTACATTTCATTCACATATAACCTGGATAACAAATGAACAACCAACGAAAGCAAAAAATAACTTTATAGGAAATATGAAAATACAGATGGGTTAGAGTAAAATCCCTGAAATCAGGGGTAAACCCTGTACACAAACACTCCTGCATTCAGTTATCACATATTCAGGGGTGAAACTACCTAGCATGCAAAACCCCTGAAAACTGATATTTGCATGCAGATAGGGAAGATTTAATAATGAAATATCATATAACTACCTGTATTAAATGATATTTGGAGAGTTCTTAATACATTATAAGGCAAGTTAAACATTCAAAATAAGAAATCTCTGTAAAAACAAAATAATTTACATGAAATCAGAAACAGCAAAAATTTCAAAAACCCTGAATTCAGGGGTAGCCCCTGAAAAGTTTCACCCCTGCATATTTTAATACTGCATTTAATAGTATAAATTATAAATGGTGTAGTGAGTAACAGTTAAGAATAGTTTACAACAAAAGGAACCTATGACTCCATGGAATGCCCTCCATAGGAGGGTGAGTGGGGGTCTTTTAAAGGGGTCCTAATCAGCATTCCTGCAAGTTTCCTAAAAAATCAGCTCAAAGCAGCTTGGTTGACAAGCTTAATCTGATCATACTTAACACTAGCAATAAAATCTGCAAAACACCTGTTCTTGAATAATTAAAAATAAGAACTGTGTAAAAAATATATACATCATGAATTGAAAATCAAACAAACAAACAAAAACAGTTTTGTGTTTAAGTAGTTAAAGAAAACTTTTTATTAAGCGAAAACTATTATGTTATGACCATCACAAAAGTTTTTTCTATAATTTCATTTCCGGATTCCCACTGTGTAAATTATTTTCCATGATCAATGCAGACTATTTCCATCTCATTAAAATATTACAATTAAATATTGAAAGAAAATCAGTTTTGTGCCCTACAGATAAAAATGTGAGCGGGGAAAAAACGTGGGTTTAAACCAGGGAATAAACCTGGTTTTTTGGGAAGGGAATTTTGAAAGTTTCCAAAACAAGGGAATTTTGAAAGTTTTCACAATTTGCAAATTTATCTTTTTTTTTTTTAGATTAGAGATGTTCTAAGGTATTTCAAAATGCTATCTCACATTTAGATGTCTTTTATGATCTTTCAAGTTTTAAATAGTGCTTTTAACGTCTGTAAATGTAAAAAGTACAAGTTTCGAATTTCATTAATTGACAGACTTATTCTCTGTTATTACCTTATATTTATATTTTAGTTCTGACTGTATACACACTGAGTTCAATATAACATTTTTAAAAAAAAATTGCAATCACATGTTTCAGTTGTATATTGTTAACATTTTACTTCAAAAGTAAAACAAAAATGCTTCAAAATATTCTGCATTTACTAAAACAATCAATAATATTACACTGGGAAATATTATTTCAATTAAAATTTCAACAATATTAATATGCAAAAAATAAATGAAGAAAGAAATAACAGCCAAATTATTAATTATTAGCTATTGAATATTTTATGTATTGATTTAATGCATTAAAAAATTATTGCTACAACTCTTAATAACCGAAGAACTCATGTTCGATTTTGTTCCCTGTGCTCTTTGAGCGATAACAAAATTTCATCAACTAATGCGAAATTTTGTTCGATGAATTATAATAAAATCTAATAATTTTAAAGTATTCTTACCATAATTTAATTTCATCGTATTATTTTTTATAACATATTTTATTATGGTATTCATTAAAAAAAAAGAATTTTTTTTTTTTAAGTTATTTAAATTGGCAGACAAAAAAATTTCATCATTTATTATTGTCAATAACGTAAACATTTATTTTTTTTACAATTTTCTGTAAAATAATCACATAATTGTTGATATCACTTTTATTTAAGCAAACAGAATAAAAATGATATTGAAACAAGTTGTTTGGTACATCTAAAAGAAGTGAAATTAAATCTAAACATTGAATATTACTTTCTTCCCATCAAAGTTTCCAAAGTTCCCGGTTTAAAAGTGAAAATTCCCATGTTTATTCCCCAGAAGCAAAATTTCTGGGTTTTTTACACCTCTACCTACAGATAACATCTTAGGAAATGCATTTTTCAGTTTTTTTTTTTTAATTATTTAATTAAAAAAGAGGGCTGTTTTAAATTATCATAGATACATAGTTCAACTATTATTTTGCAAGGTATTGACAAGTTCTTATGAAAAATTCTTATATTGAAAATTAACACCCTCTTGGGGAGGGTAACTTCCTCCAAGAATGGGGGGAAGAGAAGAGCGATGCTCCTACATATACAAAACTTTTTTTCCAATTTCATAATGATTGATTAAAAATGATTCTCACTCTCATTGATATAAAATTTCATTCAAAATGGCCATATTAAAAATTACGAAAAAAACCTCAATACCACTTGTTGGGCGATTTGCACTAAAAGGTTGATAGGTACTAACTTATGTCAAGGTGTAACTATATACAAGGGTCGATCCAGGTTATAATTTTTGGATCCTTTTTTTGTGAAAAATAAAATATTTTTGTGAAAAAAATAAAATATTGTGTAAAACTTTCCATTTTTACAATCATTGTATATAATGTTTAATATCAAGTTAATAGAATTTTGTTGGGGCAAATTAAGGAATTAATTAAAATGGGGCATTACTCAACCGCCAATGGCGAAGAGTCTATAAAAGAGGAAAGAAACCAGAAACATCAGTTTCGAGTGACTTCACACATCAAGATGCCGGTGATCAAGCTGGGGCGTCCCAGAGGAAACTAGTTCGGCAGATAGAAAACATGAAGTAATAAAAGGTTGTATATCTTGTTAAAGTTTTTAAGAAAATATGTTATTTCAGCAGTCGCTATAGATAAACAAGACTTCGTCTGCTATTTGTTTTTCCTCTATCATGTGACCTCTGACGTCAGGTGGGAAGAGCCCATTGAAAATTAATATTTAACATTACATAAAAGCATTCATTTATTCACATTTTAAATAATGAATGACAAGAAGTTTTTAAAAGTAGAATACACATAAATACAATATTATAGTAAAAAGCATGAAAATACTATTGTTAATTTTGACAATGAATAACAAACAACATTTAACTTTGTAAACAAAAAACACATCAAATTTTCTATGGAACAAAGTAATTAAATACAAATTTTCATGAAAAAATAAAAAATCTATTTGAAGACCATTATTTGGTGACATAACGAGTACCTTTTACAGCTTTTATGTTTCAAAGCATCTTGCTAAATGAAGTCTAAAAAATAATTTAAATGATTACATGGGTTGATCCGTGAAAAAACTGGGGGCCCTTTAACATTCTCTTCGTAAAATCCAAATCAATAAAATGAGTTTTTTCACAAAAATTTGTTTCATAAAAATGATTCTTTATTAATTTCTTGCCTGCTGAGGAAAATTTACGAGACTTGTTTCCCAGTGTCCCAACTTTATACACAGGTGTCCTTAATTATGAGTTCACTGTTCCATAAACTTTCCCTTTCTAAATCACCCACTCCTCTGGTTTATGAAATAAGTAAATCCTTCAAAAATACAATTAAGGTTATTTTATTGCATTCAATGCTGTGGGACTAGTATCACTGATAGTATCACAACCATAGATGAACACAAAATTTTTTTTGGCAACAATTAAATTATAGCTAATATTTTAATGGCTCTTTTAACATTATTAGGATGTTATTATTTCCATATTTTAATTCATTATAAGAAAACTAATAAGAAATTCAAAAATCGGACTTCGAAGTATTGTGTTGTCACCGTGTTCTGAGCAATCCTGAAAGTTTCAAATTTCTAGTAGTCAGGAAGTAAGTTAAAAATCAATTGCAAGATTTGTACAAGATATATATAGGGGGAGTGTGAACTAATAGTAGGAATTGAAAAAAAAGCTTTCTTCTATAGTTATACTTAAAAAAGTTAAAATTTATATTTTTATCTGAGAAAGCTATTCAGTGACACATTTCATATTTAATTGTAAAATTCCAGTAGAAATGAATAATAGAGAAGGAACTCCTCTCTTTTTAAGTGTATTATTGGATTCAAAATTTCTTTATTAATAGACTTTTTCAAGAAGTTTTTAATTTAGTTATTCTTATAAGAAAATTTAGTATAGTTAGATAATTTAAAATTTTACAATCGTAGATGATTTCAGTTTGTTGAGGATTATAGAGGTAAAATTTCCTAACATGCAAAAATCCTGAAACTGGTAGTTGGATGCAAAATACAAGGGGAAAATTTATTAATGATATATCACATGGCTTACAAAAAGTATTTATTTATACCTATAATAAACAATAAGAAAGTTCTTATTATATCATAAAGCAAATTAAACATTCAAAATGAAAAATTTCTGTGAAAAACAAAATAATGAACATAGAATTCAGAAACAACAAAACTTTTAAAAATCTTGAAAATTTTCACCTCTTAGATTAATTCAGAAATTTGTGAATGAAAATTGTTTTCTGAGGATCAGTACCGTTCAGCTGATAGACACACCACATGCACATAACTTTTGTTTTGACATAAATTTACAACTTTATACTGTTGGCTGTTAAGAAAAAGTTCCTGTCTAGTAAAATTTTCAGTGAATTTGTCTTTCTTGTTTATGTTATACAGTAGAACTTGGGTAATTTGAAGTTGAAGAGAACAGAGAAAAATTCGAATTACGTATACTATTTTGTCAAAAAAAAAAAAAAAAAAAAAGGATATAATTTAAAAAATTAAAACTCTACGATCAAAGATTTAACACATAAAATTTGTATCTAAGAATACTGCTATATTCACCCCCCCCCCCCTCCATTAAATCAATATTTTTTTACGAGGTTAATTATTCAATACTTTTTAAGAAATAGTCAGATAATTTTGATTGCTTTTTTAAGTACAATCTTTTTGTCATAGCATATGATTTCCACCTGTCAACTGATACAAAAACAGAATCTTCTACATTGGACATGACTTTCAATTAAAAAAACCTCGAAGTTCATGTTATATGGACCATATCTTCTTCTGATGTACTAGGTAGGAAATACTTTTGTATTTCCTTATCCTTCTTTTGAAAGACTGTTAAAAAAAAAAAAATAATAATAATAATAATGCACTTTAGCTGAGAAGAATCTCGGAAGCAAATTATACTGTAATATTTTGAAGGTAATCGTATGAAAAATTCGATTTATCCATGATTTTTTAACATTATTTTAATACAAAATTCAAGGGAACGAGTAAAAAATTCGAATTATCCAGAATTTCGAATTAAACAAGTTCGAATTATTCAAGTTTCACTGTAGTAGTAATTTGTTTGTTCTGACGAAGGAGCCTGTGTAATTATTGCAATCCAAAAAGATTGTGTGCTTGTTTTACATTTCATTTAAAAAGAAAGCTTTAAAATTTGAGTACAATTAAGGCAGTGTCTTCTTATTCAGTAGAAATAATTGCCTTCATATGAGTTTGAGAATGTCTTTTCCAATTAGACTGATGAGTAAATTGCCTCTCACAAAAATTGCAATGGAAAGGCTTGATTCCTTTATGAGAATAGATATGATCCCGTAGATGATGTTTAAGTTTAAAACTCCTGAAGCAGATAGAGCAGACAAAAGGACGTCCTTTTGAACACTTCTCATTACTTGGAACTTCTCCACATAACAACTTTCCTTTGTAAAATAGAGAAACTAAAAAAAAGAAAAAAATTGTTTGTATGAAAAGCATTTGCAATATAGCTCACACACACACACACACAAAAATATATATATATCATTTAGTATTCTAATTATTTAATCAAATTATTATATGTTACAATAATTCATATATCTTACATAATTGAAAATCACTATTGCAAGTTTCCCATTGAAAATAGTATAATAATAAAAAAAAAATCCTTTTAAAAAAAAAGCTAATAGCTCTTCAAAAAAAAAAAAAAAAAAAACGATACTTACAAAGGTTGTTAAAATTCAAACACATACTAATAAAAGATCTTAAATTAATTTATGATTAGTAATATAAATATTAAAATTAAAAAAAAAAAAGATAATCTCATTAGACTAATGTTGACATTTTTTCTTATTATATCACTGAACTGAGTCCACGAGCCTAAATAATGTCCATTTATAAAACTTATTTTGTTTTTATTTCATTTTGTACGCATGCTTTTTATTTCCTAATTCAAAATTATTTTTCGATACTGTCTGTTTATAAAAAAAAAAAAAAAAAAAAAATTATGAAATTCTGACAAAAGCAGAATTTAGTTTAATACGGAAAACTATTTTTTTTTTTTTTTCAAATTATAGCATTGCTTTAAAATTATTCAATTATATTTTCGATAAATGTCCAACTATCGTGAAACTGATATCGTGAAAATCCATAGACTGAGACTAATAGTCCTCAGTCCTAAAAAGAGATTAGTATGTTGTGGCTAGAGTCCCGATTGCATAATTGTGATTATTGTAGTTAGCGATTTTTTCGGTGTTTTTAAAGTCAATTTCAATATTTTCATTTTTGTAAGTTTGCGCTAATGCGGTGCCGTATTTTCCCAAATTTTATGTCATTAGTATGCTCTTTGATTCTTGTATTTATTTTTCTCTTAGTCATTCCTACAAAACAACCATCGCTATTGTTTTGATATTTAAATGGGATAAAACAATAGCGATGGTTGTTATGTTTTTTATTTGGTTGAGATTCACAAACATACCGTAGTGAATGACAGTAAGTACATAAGAATTTAGAAAAAATAGAGACTTAAAAATGGGTTTTATTCATGAGGTAATGAAATTCAAAATATCTCTTTCTTTTTCAAAAAAAAATAACAATTGTTTATTATAATTTCTTTAAATGTAATTTGAGGACAGTAAAATGTATATCATAGAATGTGATTATTTATTATATAATTTCAGAAGCAATTCTTTCAATACACAAATATCAAATAGTTATTCATTCATAATGAAAAAATGTTTGTTAATACCTTTAAAAATGCTCATTAATTTGAAAGAAATGTAACAGTATAAATATTAAAAATTATTATAAAATTTTATTCAATTACTATGCAAAACTGAGGCACAACAATAAAATCTTACAGAATAAATTTTAAAAAGTAACACCTGAGTATTACGTATTATAAATAATCATAATTAAATTAAGAAATGAAGACGAAATAATTATAAGTTTCCCTAAAACAACTATCTCTTTAATTTAGAAATCTAGCCATCAAGCCTGAAAGTTCATTTCATAAAATTATGGAGTGGAAGGCTGCCACTCCATAATTTTATGAAATGAACTTTCAGGCTTGATGGGTAAATTTCTAAATTAAATTGAAAATTTCGTGGTCTATTGGAGTTGTGCCATGATTAATATGTCACTTGATACAGCTGTGTTTGCAGACTCGGTGACTTTGCCAACAAATGTTATGTGAGAAATGCCTAGCTGATAATCAGTCAGGGCAGCTCGATGGTTTGAACATCTGCACGTAAAGTGGAAGGCCCGGGTTCAATTCCAGGCTCTGGTATTTTTCACATAGTTGGTATAAAAAATCAGCCTTCCACTCCATAATTTTCTGAAATCAACTATCTCTTTTTCCAGGGTTACTCATAAACTTAGGGGAAATAAAAATATAAATTGTTTCTGAAATAGTGATTCATTAATTTCCCCAAACATCGCTGTTATTATACAACAAAATTATATGGAAAAATATAAAGAAAAAAATATTGGTATATAAGCGAAACCTATGAGCTAATAAATATAGAAACATTAATTAAAAGCAGTTGGAGTCAATGTAAAACTATTATTATATATAGAATGACTGGAAGCAAGAGAGAATAATATAAAATAAGTAGATTTAAGAAGAAAAAGTCATCAATATTATTTTGCAGATGAAGTGAAGATATATCTTCAGTTGATAAAATTTAAAAAAAATATTTAACATTAAAAAAAAAAAAAAAAATTAGACATGTAGAAGAATTTTTATAATCACAATACAAGGTTTTACTAAAATTAAATAAAGAGAATGGGAATATTAAACCATTAAAAGTAGATTACCATTTTATATCTGAGTATTATAGCAAAGCGGGTATCACCTTTTATTTAAAAAAGAAAGGAATAAATTAACTAAGCTAAGATAGTATCATAATCTATTGTTCTTAATACTAATTAAGAGTAATTAAATTTTGTTGATACAACAAATATATAATAAAGAAAAAAGGAGAAGTCAGAGAAAAAGAAAGAAGAGAGAAAAGCAAGAAAACTTAAGTTGTAAAATACATATCTATCATCATAAAATAATAAATTAAAAAAAAATGGGGGGGGGGAGGAGATGAACGAATCAGAAGGCGGAGAAAAGAATAAAAAAATGAAATTGTAAAACAATATAAAAGTACATTTCTGTTATCATGAAAAAGTAATTTTACATTTTTAATAAAAACATTAAAAAAAAAAATCTAAATACAAGTAAAATATTTTTATTAATCATCATTAACAATTCGCTTGAGATGAGTTAAATAATGTTTTTTGCAATTAGATTGATCACTAAATTGTTTTGAACAATAGCTGCACTGATATGGTTTATTTCCTGTATGAATATTCATATGAGTTTTTAAATTATGTTTATAAGTGAAAGTCTTGTAGCAGATAGAACAAGCAAACGGACGTCCTGCAGATATTGTACTTTGAGAAGAATCGATTGATTTCTCATGTGACAACATTCTTTTGTAAAATAGAGAAGCTAAAAAATAAATAAGAATAAAACAAGTCACTTAAAAGAAAAGCATTTGCAATATAACAAATACATTTAAAAGAAGAAACTAAAAAGACAAATAAAGAACAAAAATATAGAAGCTAAACTTAGTAAAGTAGATCACTGTTACAAAGTTACTGCTAGAAATGTAGCATGAAAAATAAGAAAATAAATCAAAGAAAAATTCCTATTTATTTCAGATATTTTGTAAATAACATAAAATTTCACTAGGCATACATAGCCTCAATTAACACGTTGAAAGCCATGCAAATTCTTAAGGAAACACTGGCGTCGGCAGAATGGGGCAAGGGGGGGCACTTGCCCCCCCCCCCCCCTGGAAAATTCTAATAAGCATTTTTTCTTTTTAACTTTAAAACTATGCTATCAGAATTTTATTTAAAAAAAAAAAAAAATTCTGGCTGTGCCCCTCCCCCCTGAAATTTTTTCTGCCGATGCCACTGTAAGGAAACCCCCATCACACCCCATGTGCTGCTTAGAAGCACTGATATTGCGGTAGAGTGATGCATTTTTATATTTACCATGTTTCAATAAAATCCATTAAAATGCCTTAATGATATAATCCTGTAATAAATAAAAATTAAGTAAATTTTAAATATAGTTTCAGTAATTACTTAAAACAATGTAATTTTTTTAGTTTTATATCATATTTTATACAGTCAGCCACCGGTGGTTGACGCGGCCTAAACAGAAAGTTTGGGTGTCAGCCACTGATAGCTGAAGTGGCACTAAATATATTAATATCTGATAATTCTATGTCATTATTATGCATTTCCTTAACATTTTAATATTTTTCTATTGTGATTTTGTTTTCAATTACTGGAACTGTAAAGTACCTAATAAAAAAATTATTCAAAATTGTAATACTATTTAAGTATATATAATTAAACATGGACTGTGAGGAAAAAAATAAAAATTAAAATCCTAAGCCTATTTTTGTTTTCTGATATAAAATTCTACACAAAACAGAATTTAATTTAGTATGACAGGACTTATCTTCCATATAAAGGCGTGCAGCACTTGTATTTCAAATTTTGTGTTTTATGCTATGTTCTTGAGGATGCTTAATCTGAAAATGATCTCCTTTCTGCCCATAATATCCCCCCCCCCTCCAAAAAAAAAATAATAATAATAATAATAATAATAATCAAATTTATTACATGAAACAAAACATTCTTTCTTATAATTAAACAAGCAATTTCTTTATGGTATATTTAACAGTTTCTGTCCAATCTTTTTTCCCTGTAAAACCTTTTCTTCTTTTTGATGGCCCTCGAAAAGCACTTTCGATTTCATAATACGAAAGCACCACAGAACTGGCGTTTTAAAGTAATAAGTAAAAAACTTTGAATAAACACCATAAATGCAAGAAAATCGTAACAATTGTTTCGGTTCTTGTCTGATGCTTGGAAATTACTTATTTAACTTCAATTTTCATTTAATTTTGATATTTTGTTATATTTTTTAATCTTATTTGTTTTCTTCTTTCACTTGATAATTTTGATCACACCAGTATTTATATTTACATTCATTTACGTTTTTTTTTTTTTTTTTTTTTTTTGCTTTCCATTAAAACGATTTTGTGCTTTGCCATTTCGATTGTAGCACTCATGCTTACTTTGTTCGCCTGACAAAGGGTCCTGTGGCAGAGTATTTTTATGCTTTCTGTGACAAGCTTAATACGTGCAAGGGTTGCCATTAAAGTATTGAAAATTTAAACAATGTAACATCTTCCAAATTAAATGCTAGTGAATAGTGAATATGTATTGGGTTGAACT
Organism: Salticus scenicus; assembly: GCA_963930645.1. Lineage (NCBI taxonomy): Eukaryota > Metazoa > Arthropoda > Arachnida > Araneae > Salticidae > Salticus > Salticus scenicus. Next base: position 210,307,822 of record OZ005661.1, read on the forward strand.
GGATTACTGTTTGTATATGGTTCCAAGACAGTGGTAGCTCATGAATCAAAAATAGGTGAAGAGCTGAAAAATAACATTTAAGGCATAATTTTAACTAAAAATGCTCATTTTAATTAAATGTAAATTTATAATTTTATATGTATATAGTGTAAATATTAAGTGAAGTGCCTCTTCACTTATTTTCAATCCACGAGTCACCACTGTTCCAAGGGTGTTCATAAACAAATTATTGAATTTTACAAAATAAATGCTCTAACTATTTGCTTTGAATCTTTTATGATTTCTCCTTGCTGTTTTTAAAATATAGAACCATCTATGAGTAAAATTTGGAATTAACTTTTTTATTTGCTTAACTCTACTGCTATATTCAGTTTAAATTGATCAAATTGACCTTTATTTTTCAATGAAAATAATGGAGTCAAAATGGACACCCAAAGTTTTCAATTCAATAGCTTATTGTACTTCTATTTTCAATTTTTGAAACAAAAATAGCATAAAAGTTTCTTTTGAGTTTTTAAGAAAGTATTTGGTGTAAAATAAGAAATTTCATGTATTTTGATTTTGGCTCTAAATGGACCTGAACTTTGCAGCAGGGTTAAGGGGACTGCCTACTTATTGTCACTATTAGTCTATGGCGAATTTTGCCCCATTATAACTCATTAACTAATCCAGTGGCAGAAAGTTTTGTAGCTGTCTGCGACAGGCTTTTAAAATTTCATAATCTGTCTGCAAAATTTGCGTGTAATCAGGGGTGAAAATGGCTTACACTCAAAAAGCCTGAAAGCTGATTTGGAGGGGGGGGGAGGTGTAACATCAGTGGTGATCTCGTGCAACAATACACAAATACAATTTTACTGCAGAACAATATAGTATAATCAATTGTGTGTATTTATTCAATTCATCTCATTCAATTAAATATTTTATAGCAATGTTTGACACAACACAATATAAATAATAAAAGTATTAGTTTTAGTTTTGATACAGAATTTTTTTTAAAGTGAATTGTTATTCGAAAGATGCAGACAAATTTTTTTATCAGTGCAGACAAAAACTGTCCGCAAGTCGTTTTTCTGTATCCGCGACTATGTCGCCGTATTTCTGCCACTGGGTTAACTAATACACGTTTTTTAATTCATTTTCACATTCAGAAAATGTATATCTGTTAAATTGGTTATCTTTTTCAAAAAACTGATTTTTTTTTTTTTTTTTTTTTTTTTGAAGCCGTAAAATGCAAAATTTCACTTCATGAAATTTTTTTTATTTTACAGCTTCAAAATAAAGTATTAAATATTATAAAAATCAATAAAAAAAAAAAAAAAAAAGATAACCAATTTAACAGTTATGAATTTTTTGAGTGTGGAAACGTAATTTTAAAACATGTATTAGTTAATGAGTTATAAAGGGGCAAAATTCCCAGTAGAATAACAAAAGATGACAATAAGTAGAGTCTTTTCAGTACAAACCACATTCTTAGTGCAAACCATGCATCGATTTCTTAATTTTATATTAAAGTTTAAAATGTGTCCATGTTTTCTTCACACACACACACACACACAAAAAAAAAAAAAAAGAGAGACAGAGAGAGAGAGAGATTGAAGAAAAATCAATAAGAAAACATAAGTTGGATTATGATAAATAAGATATTTATCATCATAAAAGTAATAAAGGGAAATCGGATAGAAAAAAAAGGCAAAGGAAAGAAAAAAAAATAAAGATTTTACAGAAATAAATAAATAAAGTTGTAAAACTATAAAAGGTACAATTCTATTATCATTGAAAATTAATTTTACATTTTTAATAAAAACATTATACAGTAGAACTTGGATAATTTGAAGTTGAAGGGACCAGAGAAAATTTCGAAATATCCAAAAATTCGAATTACATATACTATTTTGTCAAAAGAAGAGATAAATTAAAAAAAGTAAAACTCTACGATCAAAGATTTAACACATAAACTTTATATCTAAGAATACTGCTTCATCCCCCCCCATATTAAATCTTTTTTTTTTTTTTTGTCTCGAGTATAATTTATTCAACACTTTTTATAAAATAGTCAGATATTTTTGATTGCTTCTTTAAGTACAATCTTTGTGTCATAGCATATGACTTCGACTTTATCAACTGATACAAAAACAGAATCTTCTACAGACATGACTTTCAATTTTAAAAAAAATCTCAAAGATCATGTATATGGACCATATCTTCTGATGCACCCAGGTAGGAAATACTCTTGTATTTCCTTACCCTTCTTTTGAAAGACTGTTAAAAGTAATAATGCACTTTAGCCGAGAAAAATCTCAGGAACAATTTTTACTGTAACACAGTCGAACCTCGTTAATGTGAACGCTGTTAACGTGAATTACTTTTAACATGAACTGCTTTCACCATCAAAATTATTAATAGTTTAGTTATATGAAAATTAGTTACTGATAGCATGAACTACTGATAACATGAACAAATTTTTTATCCCCCATGAGGTTCACGTTAACGAGGTTCAACTGTATTTTAATGGTAATCGTTTGAAAAATTCGAATTATCCAAAACAGAATTCGAATTATCCATGATTTTTTAACATTATTTTAATACAAAAATCAAGGGACCGAGTAAAAAATTCGAATTATCCAGAATTTCAAATTAAACAAGTTCGAATTATTCAAGTTTCACTGTATATATACAATAGGGTGCCCCTTAAATGGGAGATTTTTTTTTTCTTTTCTTTTATTTGAAATCCGATACACATACCCTCTAATTTTTTTTCTATTTGACCTTAAACATGCTTTAAGCAAAATACCAGATCTCTAGTATAATAATATAAATACGTGCCAAACTGACTGGAAAATCCTAATATAGTTATTAGGATCCTAACGTCTACATTAGAATTTTCCCATCAATTTGGCACATGTTTATATTATACCAAAGAGTTGATATTTTGCTAGAAAGTGTTTAGGGTTAAACAGAAAAAAATTAGAGGGTATGCATATAGCATTTCAAAAGAGAGAAAAAAAAAAAAAATCCCCCATTTAAAGGACAGTCTAATATATATTTATTTATTTATCATCAGGAACAATTATCCTGAAGTGAGTTAAACAATGTTTTTTACAATTAGATCTATCACTAAATTGTTTTGAACAATAACTGCACTGATAAGGTTTATTTCCTGTATGAATATTCATATGAGTTTTCAAATGATGCTTATAAGTGAAAGTCTTGAAGCAGATAGAACAAGCAAAAGGGCGTTCTGCAGATACTATTATGTTTCTAGAAGGATCCATTGATTTCTCGTTTTCTTTGTAAAATGAAGAAACTGAAAAAAGTACAATAAAATAAGCCCTTTGCAAGAAAAGCATTTGCAGTGTAACATAAACATTAAAAAGAAGCTAAACAGATAAATACATAAATATCAAGAATTTATAAAGAAGTTAAATGATCATATAAGCATTGTCACATACAACACATAAGATGCTTTAAGTAGGCTCGTCTCTAAAAATGGTTATTTCCTGGAAACATAAGGTAGTATAGAAAAAAAATATTTTAATAAACAATAATTGGCACAGTTTTAGTAGGTATTCAATGAATTAATAATTCATCAGAAAATAATCTTCGAAATATTATTTCTGATCAACCCAGTGGCAGAAACACCGCGACATGGTGACATAGTCGCAGACACAGAAAAACAGCTTGCGGACAGTTTTTGTCTGCACTAATAAAAAAAAAAAAAAAAAATCCCGCAACTTTCAGACAGACTTTGTCTCCAGTCATAAAAAAATTTGTCTGCAATTTACAGACATTTTTTGTCCGCAACAATGTGCTACCAATGTATGACGTCTTAGACGCTCTCTGGTAGGAACACATAAAACAGTGCTTAATAACAACAACCTAGGGAGCCTAGATCTCCCTTGATAGTCAGCATTATGCGTGTGTATTCTTTTCTCCTGTTACTGAGATTCTACGGGAACATACGCATCTTTCACGTTCATTCCCATTTTCTTCAGATTCTGAACATTCTTCAGACATATAAAAATTTCTGTATCAAAACTAAAACTAGTACTTTTATTATTTAAAATTATTGATATTGTGTTGCGTCAAACATTGCTATAAAATATTTAATTGAATGAGTTCAACTTATTTTTGTATAATTGTTTATTTTATATTGTTCTGTAGTAAAATTGTATTTGTGTATTGTTGCTCGAGATCATCACTGTTGTTAAGCTTCCCCCACCCCCAAGATTGCCGCTATCAGCTTTCAGGCTTTTTGAGTATAAGCCATTTTCACCCCTGATTAGACGCAAAGTTTGCAGACGATTAATGAAATTTTAAAAGCCTGTCACAGACAGCTACAGAAATTTCTGCCACTGGGCTGATCAATATGTTTCATATTTATTCTGATAATTTGTTTTTTAATTTGCAGAGCCAATGTTAAAATTGATCGGTAGACTTTTATATTATGAATGCCCATTTATTCTATTAATGTTTTTTTTTTTTTTTGAAAATTTTAATATATTTCTGTAAAAGTTAGATTTAATGCAAAAATTATCAATGAACAGTATTGACTGTTTGTTTTCACAGTATAAAGTTACAAATTAATCTTGTGTCAGGGGTCTGTCCAGAGGCAAACCTGGGTCCGTTAAAGGACCCTTCACAAAATTTTATACCTTAAAACAGGGCCCTTCACAAAATTTTTATCCTAAAACAGGATCCATCACAATTTTTTTTTATCCTAAAAAAGGACCCTTCACAAAATTTTTTTTAGACCTTTGATAAATTTCACATTTTCAAAATTAATCTTCAGTGGAACGAACAGACTACCTGAAAAATCAAACATTTTTGTTGTATTTCTCTCAAAAAGCTGATATTAAATTTCTAATCTATAAGGGGCTTCTATGCATATATGTGAGAGTTTAGTTCTATAAAACTGAACTGTCATTGTCAAAAATGAAATCTTAACTGCATTTTTCACAATTTCACAAAAAGAGGACCCTTGCTGAAAAGTTTGGAAGAACTTTACTTTCACACTAAATTTAGATTCACAAAATTACGTGTAGAAATTTTCACAATTTCACAAAAACAGGACCCTGTGTGAAAAGTCTGGACAGACCCCTGTATGTACAACTGCTACATCAAGTTTGTTGCAGCAAGGTTTCAAGCATTTTCAACCATTCCCATGACCTTCTTCTTGAAACAAGGTTTTTTTTTTTTTTTTCCCTTTATGACGAGAAAGACCAAGTGAATGGTTAAAAGTGCTTGCAGGATATCAAATAACCAGAAATAAGATTCCTCAGAATTTAATAGGAGTTTTATTTTATTTAAATTTTGAATATAAAAGATTTAATTTTTTTTTTCTATGATTTGTCATGTACATGAGTAATTTATTGCAATATAATCTTTTATTGCAACTAATAGAAATATTTTCCAGTTAATCAGAAACGATAAAGAACCCATCCCTCCTTTAGAAACTGCAGGAATTTATAAAATACTGTTTACCAATGAAGAAAATAAACCAGGATCTTATATAGAAGTTACAAAAAGAAAAATCAAAACAAGAATTAATGAACATAAAAATGATTTTAAAACGGGAAAATATAATACAGCCTTAGCTAAAACTTTCAATAAACAAGACATTAAAATAGATTTTGATAAAGCCACTAAAATAGCCAACTACGATGACTGTTATTACGCGATGCTTAGAGAATCGATAGAAATTTCAACCAATAAAGATGCATGCAACGACAGCGGGCACTAGCCCCAGACCGTGTATGGCGCCACCGCCACCTTTAGGCAAAACACTCTCAAGATCAGTCAAGCTCAAGTCTTCCACAAAAGATGTCATTCTGAAAAGGATCGGGTACCCGGTTGAAAAATTTAAACAACAACAACGCACGAAGTAATGTTCACGGTTTTTTATCTATGTTTTTAATTAAATAATCTTCATATTTATGTATGAACAATAATGTTATATATGTTTCTTCTTTCATTATGAAATCCTTGAGTTATTTGAGAGTACTGAAAAAAAAAAAAAATTAATTAATAAAAAAAAAAAAAAAAATTAAAATATATATATTATCACTTACTTAAATAATTAAAAAAACTTACATTCTTCTTGAATAAAGCCTTAGTACTGGCGGGAAGGAGCCCCTCCCAAAGTCAGAGCAGCACATTGGCGGCTTGCTTAGTAGCGTTGACACTGTTGACTTGATCTCTTGTAGTCTTGATGGTCCTACACCAGTTATGGTTGATTTCCTGTGCTGGGTCGTTGCCATTACAGGTGAGTGGATTAAACAAAATTTTGACCGTTTCGCGGTGTATATTGTGTTGTTGTAATCGGCTAGTTTGCGAGTTTCGTTAAAATTTATATTAATGGGTTCGGTAGCATTTACTTTGGTGAGTGCGGTGGTTATTTTTCCAAATTTGATATCTGCAGAATGTTCTTTAATACAGTTTTTTATTTTACGTTTGGTCATGCCTATGTAGTAGCCAGTATCATTGTTTGTTTTGGAATAAGGAATACTATTAATTCCGGAGGTTTCTAAGGGATCTATTTTGTCTTTTTCGTTTCCAATTGTTTGATAAATGTTTTTATTTGGTTTAATTGGGATTTTTATATTAATTTTGATGGCTGCATTTTTGATTTTTTGGGAAATTCCGCGGTCGTACATAATGGCTGGAGTGAATTTTTGGTTTGGATTCTGGAAGTTGTCTATAGTATTAAGTTTTTTTATTCTTTTCCGGTATAGTTTGTCAATTAAGTCTTTTTTGTAACCTGCTTTAGTAGTAATTTTTCTGATAATATTGATTTCTTTGTTTAGTAAATTTTTATTAGAGCAAACGGTGATTGTGTGATTGATATAGGATTGGATAGTATTTATTTTATATTGATAGGGGGTTTTACTATTGCAATGAATTATTTCAGTACTACTATTTGGTTTACGGTAAACAGTTGTTTCCAGGGAATGATTATTGGTTTTAATTATACTAACGTCGAGGTAATTAAGAATATTGTTATTTTCTATTTCATGGGTGAATTGGATATTTTTATCAAGTTTATTTAAATAAACTTGATAAAAATGATTGAAATACATACGATTGAAATACATACATACTGTCTCATACGACTGAAATAGTGCTCATATCATATTTAGAGTTCATTCTCAAACGTGGCAAAAAAATTCCCTGAGTTCTCCAGACAATTTTCAATAAAATATTAGTGACATATTACAAGAAACGCTCCTCTAGAGAAGAGAAAATACATCTACTTCCACTGTATGATGTTATATTACTGCCGATCATGATAGAAATTTAGGTAGAAATCATTGTTTACATGCATATTTTCACGATACTTAATCATTTGAATTTTGATATGAAGCTAAACAAGAAAAATATAATTTGACAGAAAAGATATATTTTTTTTTCCAAGCTTTATAATTGATTTTCCCTGATTTTTAATGAAATTTTTTATTTTTCCTGACTTTTTTTAACAAAATCCAAATTCCCTGAGTATTCCAGGTTTTCCCTGAGTATTCCAGGTTTTCCCTGAGTAGTATGAACCCTGACATTGTAATTTTGTTGTCATATAAAAATGTTGCCAGATTCAATCTAATTTTTTATTTAATTTTCAAAATGACACTACACTAACAAAGTAGACATTCCAAAACACACAAACTATCGAGATATTAAGAGAGAACAATTTTTCTGCACGGGAAATAAAAAGTGTTATGTGGGGCGGGGAGGGGGATGGGTCACACAATTCATTGCTAAAATTATTTTTATATAACAGACAAATTATTTTATATTTTATATTGGTACAATATTTAAGCAGTTTCTTAAATGAGTCTTTACTTTTTACTGATGCCAATATTTTTTTTTTTTTTTTTTTTTATTGTTTTATTTCAAATACAAAATGTTTAAGACCTTTATAAAGCACTTAATTCAAAACAAATGTCTGATAAACATAATTAAATAAAAAATAATACAAAAAAAAAAAAAAAAAAAAAAAAAAAATGATTAGGTGGTACAATTATAAAATGTGACGAAAACAAATTCTAAAATGACGGGCATGATTTGTATTATTTTTCACTTGAATGATCCATAAATTTTCAGAACAGAAAAGTTTAGCTAAAAAACAATTTAGAATTTAAACTCACATTAAAATCTCTGCTGAGAAAGCATTACACTAAAGTAACGATAACAATTTGAAAAGAGAATAAATTAATTGTTAAGGAGTAATTAATTAACTAAAAAATTAATTGGGTACTTCCTGAGAAAAACTAAATGTATCCAACTTCCAAAGAAACCCATCCTTGCATTAATAAAGCACACACACACACAAAAAAAAAGAGAGAGAAATCCAAACAATTATTTTACTTTTATAATAACTAACAGTAATTAAAAAAGAAAATAATGCAAAAGGATATTCGACAGAATAAATGACGGATTGACGCTTTTAACTTTAAAAGTTTGTAAACAACTTTGGAGATGATGCAGAAATTCGCATGGTTGGGTTGAGTGGTTTGGTTTAACATCTTGCTAGAATTGTGCATGGGGTTAATATTATGGCAGTATATAGTTAGGCTGACCAGATCAAAGTACCTTTATTATAGAGAAGCATAAAAAATTGCTACAATTATCAAATTACGGATGCATGTTTTCATTCCTAATAAATAAGGACTGAAAATAAAGTGTTACTGATTAATAATTTAGTTTCTACAATTGTTTAAAACTTAGAAAAATGCCTTCAAAAAAAGGGCGTCCCCATTTATCCCAGAAAATGGGGACGTTTGCCCAGTAAGTCGGTAACAAAAGTCTCCGAACACTAGCAAAAATTCCTACATAAAAAAGTACACTTAATACAGTTTTGTTAAATAAATCCTTTTGGAATCCTGTTTTTAGACTGACTAAGAACAGGATTCGACAAGGATTTATTTAACAAAACTGTATTAAGTGTACTTTTTTTACATAGGAATTTTTGCTAGTGTTCGGAAACTTTTGTTACTGACTGTACAACACTGTAAAAAAATAACTATTACTAGCTGCAAAAAACTCTCTGTGATTGGAGAAAATAATTATTTTCTCCAATCACAGAGAGTTTCTTGCAGCTGGTAATAGTTATTTTTTTACAGTGAACCAAAAGAACGCACTCAGCGATCGCAATCATATACATCACAAATCCTTAGATTTGCGATAGGTTCTGGCAAATTTCTGCACCACCTCACCATTAACTCCCAGGAAATCTCCAAGCCCACTTCCACTGATCAACTCTAGATGTCTTAAGTAATAATGCCTCTATTAAAAAGTACACCTAGGCTTGGGATTGTGGTGCCTCGGTCTAAGGCTTTCTAGTATGACCTAACCTGAAAACGAAAACGAAACAAGAAGGTCAGGTGACCAAGATCGTCGATGCGACGAAACAAGACACTGAACTCAGAGCCGATGTGATATATTATTCTAATTCGAGATATACAGTCGGCTGCAAAATTATTCGAGCACTAGCAATAATCCTTGCCAAAAAAAAGTACACTTAATACAGCTTTGTTAAATAAATCCTTGTCGAGTCATGTTCTTAATCAGTCTAAGAACATGATTCGACAAGGATTTACTTAGCAAAACAGTCTTAAGTGTACTTTTTAAATATAGGAATTATTGGCTAGTGCTCGAATAATTTTGCAGCCGACTGTACATACATTAAATGTTTTATTTAATTATTTATTTTTCTAGGACCTAAGAATGAGTTTATGTTCTAAAATATAAAATATTTGATTTCGTTAGCGATGTAACGAAACATGATATAGAAAGGTGTTCACTGAAGCAATCCTCATGTGATATTAATAACTCATAATAGGATTTTTAGAAAATTAAATACTTTTCTGTTGCTTTTTAAAAATAATTCACTTTACCTTTATTTAAAAAAAAAAAAAAAAAAAAAAAAAAAAACTAAGAAAAATTATAATACAGATTATTACTTGTTCAATAACAAAACGATTTTATTCTATACATTAATGAGAAAAAACAATACATACAGTCGGTAACAAAAGTGTCCGAACACTAGCAAAAATTCCTATGTAAAATAAGTACAGTCGGCTGCAAAATTATTCGAGCACTAGCAATAATCCTTGCCAAAAAAAAGTACACTTAATACAGCTTTGTTAAATAAATCCTTGTCGAGTCATGTTCTTAATCAGTCTAAGAACATGATTCGACAAGGATTTACTTAGCAAAACAGTCTTAAATGTACTTTTTAAATATAGGAATTATTGGCTAGTGCTCGAATAATTTTGCAGCCGACTGTACACTTAATACAGCTTTGTTAAATAAATCCTTGTAGAATCCTGTTATTAGTCAGTGTAAGAACACGATTCGATACGGATTTATTTAACAAAACCGTATGAAATATTCTTTTCTTGCATAGGAATTTTTGCTAGTGTTCGGACACTTTTGTTACCGACTGTATTTTACTGATAGAAATATGTATATATATATATTTCTCATCAACTAAATTAGATATTTGTACTATTCAAATTGCAAGTATAAAAAAAAAAAAAATTACATATTTTAACTTAGATATTTTAACTTTTTAGGCAAAATCAGTATCCTCTTTTGACAATAAATATGCAAATTTGAAACTGTAATTATATTTAAAATTAAATATCTGTAAGAGGTCTAGACATTCAAGCAAATACAATTTCAGAATCATAAAACGTAAAAATTCAATCTACAGTTAAGTATGTTAATATTCACTAGCATGCCTATATTTTTTTCAAAAATTAAATGAGGAGCAAACATTCAAACCGTGTTTTCTCCAAAAATAAAAAAAAATGAGTTAGCGATTTTTCTGTGAACTCAACATTAAATAGCACAAAATTATACCATTATTTTAAACCAAAATAATTTTTATCACATTATAAATGCGCTTAGAAAGTTAGGGTTTCAATCAAACAGTGTTTCCTCCAGAGCCTGTTTTCAGTCAAACTGTGATTTCTCCAGCCAACTAGTCAGTACTGCTCTTTTTGGTCGCGTGACTCGTACATGTACCAGCTTTTTATGTTTGTTTTTTCGTTAGTTCTATCTTGTTTTCTTCATTTTAGAGGAGTGTACTTTATAATTATTATTATTATTATTTTTTTTTTTTTTTTTCAAATGGAAGAATTAGAAGATGGTGTATTAGTGAGTACTTCTAATTATGGAACTAGAAAAATACAGAGAATTGGTGGAAAAAGAAAAGAAGCGAAAAAGAAACGATATTCAGCACCTTTAGATAACAACATTTATGCTCCATGCAAACATTCTATTAATAAATACTTTTTCATGCACTGATGTTAGTCCTAATGACGTTAAGAAGTTTCGGGATAGACTTTACGAAATTACGGACAAATAGCGACAAGATTGTATTATAGCCTCATTGGTTGTTACAAAAAATGTAGCTGGACGTAGACCTAATACCCCCCCCCCCCCCCAAAAAAAAAAAAAAAAAAAAAAAAAAAAACGCAATCATCTGGCTTACAGCATGCATTTTCTGCTTCTTATTTTATTACTAGTAGCAGTGGTAGGAGAATTCCTGTGTGTAAAAACAATTTCATGGCTATAACTAAAATAGGTCGTACAATGCTAGCCAATATTGTTACTAAGGTACATGCTGGTGAACCTATTGAGGAAAAGAGAGCAGGGGATAGAAAAAGCCACTTAAGCATTAATAATAATAATAATAAAAAAAAAAAACAAGGTAAGATAATTCATCTTAAACTTAAAGGCATCAGAATGACATAGACAAATTTTTACAATTGATGTATGGTGAAGAGTGAAAAAATCAGCCTGTTTTTAAATGGTATAAAGATATCATTACTAATAACTTTCATGTAGAATATGAAGAAACAGAGGAAGCATGAAATTGCTTAAGTGAAGATATTGGTTTAAAAATTTAAATTTCAAATTGGCTTAAAAATTTTACTTCTTCCCTACAATTTCCATGATGATTTTTCACGCGTAAATATTTAATGTAACTTTATAATTACATAACAAAATCTGTTCTGTTAATTACATTAAGAATGTCATTTCATCAATATTCGAGCTACATACTTTTTCATTCAAAAAATGTTTTGTCCACATTGTAAACATTCGAAACATGTTTTCTCCTCTGTGTTTCGGTCAAAACATGCTTTCTCCACATTGGAAACATTCAAAACATGTTTTCTCCTCTGTGTTTCGGTCAAAACATGCTTTCTCCAAATTTCAAATACATTTCTCTAATTAACTCTAAGTTTATTAGGTAAAGTAGGCCTACAGATCTTCCTAGTAACCAATAATACAACTAAACAAATGATAATTAGGGTCTAAGAAGGGTTATTTTTTAATTTATCAGTTTTTTGTGTTTTCTGAAAAATTGCATTTGAAGGAGAAAACACGGTTTGAATGTTTGCTCCTCAAATAGAGTACATTACTGGGGTATAACATTAATATTATTTTAAAATTTATTTTATAAGCAGTGGCTACAGGTCCCCCAGATTTTATTTGTATTATCTGCTCAAAGGCATGAATGCTTTAAGCACGGATTAAGAGAATCTATAGGATGATAAACGAGATAGGGCAGCCAGCGCGAAAAACGGAGCTTTCTTTTCCGCATTAATTCAGCCGAGTAGAGGAAAACGATCCGATCGCCACCTGGTGTAGTATCTTTGAAACTTATCGGAAGAAAGTGAAAGCCCGCCCCTTCGGTTTCTGTCATCATCCGATTTCCGAGAACGACCAATGAACCGCTACAAATTTAAACAAACGCGCTGATTGGTGGATTCTCGAGATCTGGCAGCCCTCTATAGCTGAAAATTACTACCTTTCCGTAACATTCGTTATATATCCTATAGACTCTCCTAATCCGTGGCTTTAAGGCAGGGCTATCATCAGTACCAACTGACTCATGTCGCCTGATTTCTGCTTAAAATTTAATAATTTGAATTAAATATTCAGGAAATCTGTATAACTATAAAAATAGAAAAATAATCCCGAATTAATTATTAAGTTTTTTAGCCGAGCATTTTGCAGCATGAACCCAAGCAGCACCGAAACGTTCTCTGAACGTTCAAAAATTGTTCTACAAACACGTTCTAAGAACGTTCACTTTGAACGTGTTATAGACGTCTATTTGTCCATCTTGAAGCCGTACAATAGTACGGTTCAGAGAACGTTCAATGAACGTGTAACTATCACCATCGGTGTTATAGACACGTTCTGAGAACGTTCTACGTATACGGTCTCAGAACGTTCTAAACGTCTTTAGAACGTTTTCAAAACGTTATACACATTTTCAGAACGTTCTAGAAAACGTACTGTAAACGTTCTAAAATAGTGTAGAAAAAAAAAAAAAAAAAAAAAAAAAAAAACTGTGACGTCATTATAAAAAAAAAAAAAAACACCACAGTACGGGCGTTTAAAAGTAAAAAGTATATATTATTACTTACAAACTTTGAATAAACACCATAAAATGCAATAAACTCGCAACAATTGCTTCGGGTCGAAAATACACACGACCCTTCATCAGGCGAATAAAGTAAGCACGAGTGCTGCAGTCAAAGCGGCAACGCAATTGGTGCGTTGCCGCTTTGACTGCAGCACTCGTGCTTACTTTATTCCCCTGATGAAGGGTCGTTTGTTTTTTCGACCCGAAACAATTGTTGCGAGTTTATTTCATTTTATGGTGTTTATTCAAAGTCTGTAAGTAATAATTTTTACAACGCCAATTTTGTGGTGCTTTTTTATTAAAAATTACATAGCTGATGATGCAACACATGAACAGGATTATAAACTACTTTTTTTTTTTTTATTCAAATAATGTTTGAGAAATTTTAACATAGTTACTATTCCTTTAATTTTAACATAATATGCATCAAAAATTCGATATTATATGACAGTTTTCCGAAAAAAGTGCCATTACGTCTCTTTATCCCTTAAAAAATTTCTTAAATTTTTTCATTGTTTTTTTTTTTTTTTTTTTTTTTTTAATTTCTTTTTTCCCCTGATTTGAAGATAATGAAGTTATAGTATTAATTACAAAACTTTGAATAAACACCATAAAATGCAAGAACTCGAAACAATTGTTTCGGGTTAAAAGAAGACACAACCCTTCATCAGGCGAACAATGTAAGCGCGAGAGCTGCAAACAAGCACGTTGAGTGTGTTGAATGCGTTGCCGGTTTTTTTTTTTTTTCTTTTGTAGCAGCTGCGAGTTCTTGCCTTTTATGGTGTTTATTAAAGTTTCGTTATTAATACTATAACGCCATTATCTTCAGATTAGGGGAAAAAAAGAATTTTTTTTTTTTTTTAAATGCAAAAATTTAAGGAATTTTTTAAGGGATATAGTGTTGACTTTCACGTTATGACAATTTTTGGGAATTACTGTCGTAGAATATGGAATTTCTCATGCATATACGTCTAAATTAAGTATGCTCAAATTTCTCAAACATTATTTGAATTTAAAAAAAAGTAATTCATATCCCTGTTGCTGTGTTGTATCATTCTTCATCTGCTATGTACAACTAAACTTTTGAATTATTTTGCTTGTTTTAATCCTTGGGACTCCGGATGCATCATCCTGTGAGTAATGTTTGTTTTTTATAGTTGTTTTCTGTTTGATTCTCTGTGTTCTTGAATTAATAGTTTATTCCAGGGGTGCAGAAAATGTTCAAACCTCGGAAGTTTCCCCCAAACACAGTATAAATTTCCCTCAATAATGCAAAAATCTTCTTTGCTATTCAAAGTCATTTGTTCTATGTAATAAATCTTTAAGAGAATAAACATACAGTGTAACATAAAAATATCGCTGTTAGTGTATAAGCACTTCAAAGTAGCAAATTGTTATTTTTGATTTACATTTTTATTTTCTCTTAAAAAAATATTCAAAATTTCCCCCGAACCTCGTTCGGACGTTCGGACATGTTCTGCACCCCTGGTTTATTCCACTTTATTCTTCATTTTTAACTTCAATTAATTTCTTGTACGATTGGGTGTCCGCTGGTATAGCTGCTAACGAACGAAATCGTACATTGGTGCTCAACGGTGAAAAAGGTCACCCCTGACGAGTTTTTTTTTTTTTTTTTTTTCTTCTTCTTCTTTTTCACCGTTCTGAGCTTTTCCTTAAAAAAAAAAAATGCTGTTTTTTTTTTTTTCTTCTCGTTGCTTGTTTGTATCTTTTGATTTGAGTTTCATGTCGTTTTTACGCACCGGCAAAATTATTAAAATTGCAACGAATAATCTAGGAATAAATGTATGATTAGATTGAAGTTAAATAAAATAAAAATAAATAAACAAAAATAAATGTTTCAATAAATCACAATCAGTCTCCACAGGTTATTTAAATTTGTTGTAATTTCCTTCTCATTGTTCTATGTGATTTCAGTGATCTTATATCGGTTGCCTGGTTTTAACTACGATTAAAAATTCATTTATACATATATATATATATATATATATATATATTAATTTTTTTTAATACAGGGTACAAAGATAATCACGAGAATGTCTTTATCTCCGCAACTATTGGTCGCAAACATATAGTTTCAGTTACAAAATTTTTTTTATAAAAATATGAGCGGTATGACAAGTTTAAATTTAAAATATCTATTTTTTCAAAATTACAAAAACTAAATTTTTATACAGTTCCAGATCCCTATAGTGATATTTAAAAAAATTGACACTCATCCTAACAAAAAGTTTCATTTATATTCTCCCAAAATGGAACAAGATATTTAAAGTTTAGATTTTCTAACATATTTCGGCCTTCAATAAGGGATCGGTTTAAATATCCTATTTGGAATTTGTTTGCTTTTTCCCGGGCTTTATTAAAGAATTTTTCATTGTCTTTTTAATAAAGCCCGAGAAAATGCGAAATAATCCTAAATTTTGAAACTAACTATCTCAGACAATTTTGGGCGCACAAAAGTGAAACTTTTCGTGTTATATTTTTTAAGTTGAAAGTCAACTTTTACTACTAGCGTCCTGAAAACCGTATAAAAATTACCAATTTTTGTGATTTTGAATAAATTGATTTTTTTAATTTAAACATGTCATATAATGAATGCTTACATTTTTTTAAAAAATACATTTTGTAATTGGAGAACGTCTGAGACCAATTGTTGCGCAAATAAAGGCCTGCTCTCGACTTAGTACCCTGTATATTCTAAACATTTCTGGGTACTACTTTGTAAGTCCATGGATAGTTTAAAAATATATTTGAATGCTGAAGTTCATAGAAAGTTTTAATATTCCAACATAAAAAATATTTTCGAAAATTAATGCACCAATACACCGCTAAAATTATATGCAATTGAGTTTAGAATATATTGTTAATTTATAATAATAAGAAATTGAAACGAAAATTTAAAAATTAGTTAGAAGGAAGAAATTTTAAAAATTTACAAATACTTAAATATAATTTTTTTAATCAAAATATTTAACATACTTCATATTTTTAAATTTCAGTGCATGTGTGTATTCATATTTTCAGTTTACAGCAGCAGTTTACAAAAATTATGTTTACAGATATTTAAACTTATTCCACATGGCAATGTAATTGGTAATCATTAAATGTTTAAATTTCTTTAAAATGAGTCAACGCAATTTTTACTCATTTGATGTAATTATGCTATCATGGCATATTAAATAATAAACAAATGTAATTATTATTATTATTTTTAATAAAAAATATAGTAAGTATATTATTTATAATTAATATATCATTTCTTAGTATATTATTTATTTACTTATTAAATATATTATTTATTGTGTTGATAACGTTTTCCCTTTTCCGTTTTTATATTATATGTTAGACATAAGTAAAAGGAAAGAAAGCCGTCCTCACCCAATCTCTGTCTATGATTATGCTAAAAACATAATTTTTACTTATTGGACGCCATTAGTTTCTGGTTCAGAAGGTTAGTATAAAAAAAAAAGAAAGAAAGAAAAATTAAAGAAAGAAAACATATAGAAATAGCTTTTGTATAAATACTTTATAAATAAAACTATTGCTCTTTTGTATATATATATATATATATATATATATATATATATATATATATATATATATATATATAATTATATTTCACAACAATTTTATCGTGTTGTATCCATTAATATAAATAGTTTTTATTCCAGAGAATGCTTGAATTCCAAACTTTAAAAGTCAATTTTTAGCCATTTTCATGATATACAGACGAGTGGCAAAATAATGTGTAATTTTCCGATTTAGCCTTTTTGTCAAATACATAGAGAAATCTTGATAAAGTGCATAGAACTTCATGGGTATAAAAAACATGTTATTCCACATATATTTATGTAAAGATTTTGTCCAGAAAGAAAAGAAGGGATCTTAACGGGGGGGGGGGGGTGTAAATTTTTATTTATAAAAATTTGCACTTGAAATGCGTTGTAGCTGTAGCATTTATTCTTATGTGGCTTCTTTAATTTATGTGTATTCATAATTTTGTCAGTATCACGCGCATTCATTGAGAATATTTTTTTTTTTTTTTAATTTATTGAAAATTTGCGAAACATTTTTTGCTTATATAACATAAAGGGTTTTCAGATCAATTTAATGCCATTTCTAGAAAATTTGACATAGTGCATTAGACATAACATAATACAAATATAATATAAAAATATTAATATAAGATGAAATATGAGTATTTTTTCTAAATAAGTTTTAACTTTGCATCCACAAATGGTGACAAAGTTTTTTTTTTTTTTTTTTTACAAAATTTATTATCCAAATACATAAATACTCTGAAAAAATAACCAAAGCAATATCAGGGAAATTTAGAAACATATCATCGATAGAATTAGTTAAATTTAAAGCAGTATGAAAGAGAAGCGAACGATAAGTGGTTTTATAAAGATTTCAATTTAATTAACTTACAGTGTATTCCCAAGGACTTATTAAAAATAAAAATATGCATTACATACTTATATTTTTGCTTGTCTTTCATAGTGCTTAAATTTCAACTAATTCTGTTGACGATATCTTTTTGATTTTTCACAATGTTTGCATGAGTTCTATACATTTCACTAAATAAAACCCAAAAATTTTTTTTCGTTAAATCTTGTGCATGCGCAGATAAATATCTTTTAGTAAAAATGCTCATTTTTTTGCATAAATTTAATGTTCTTAATCTCAGATTACAGAATGTTGTGTCTAATGTACTATGTCAAGTTTTCTAAAAATGACTTATAATAAATTAAAAACCGTGCTTATTATAAATAAAAAACACTTGAAAGTCTTTAATTTCGTTAAAGAAATTTTCTGTGATGGTGAATTATAAATGATAATTAAAAAGAGCGTCATAAAAACATGCTAAAACTACAATAAATTTCAAGCATTATTAATTACAAGATGGTGCCAAATATGTAAAAATATAATTTTATTAGTGGTTCTTTTCTTATCTTTGGGGCATTTTTTTTTTAAACATATGTGATATAACATGTTATTTACACCCACAAAGTATCCATCAAATGTTTCTCAATATTTCCGACAAAATGTTTAAATTCGAAAGTATCGCTTTTTTTCTTATTTGGTCCCCCATCATCTGTATACGTATATAAAGATGCACAATAATTATTCTGTGGATTACATATGTGCTTACACTTGTGTGTATTCAGACTAGCTTTATCTGAATTACTATTTGATTATTAATCATAAAATTGACAGATTCATTAATTACATACAGTACAATATACTCTTAATAAATATACGGCATTGTAGTTCTTAGATACTGTACAACGTATGTCTACTATGTACATATTTAATATTTATGAGTTTTGTACGTTATACACCAAAAATGATAAATTCGGAACAACAGTTTAAATTTTTCAAAAATATATATCTTAATAATGCGAAATGCATACGAAAATAAAACTTTAAAAGATTAAATTAAAACAATATTGTGCATTGTGATTTTACATAATGCCCAATGTTACATAATGTTTTTACGCAACCAGATACCAAAAAAAAAAAAAAAAAAAAAAAAAAAGAAAAGGATTATATTAACCAGAGTATTGTTTGTAACATTAATGTTCAGGTTCACTTAATTATATTTTTGTAGATCTCTATATAATTCAGATGAAAGAAAAATATAAAGCTACGCAGACTTATACATTTTTATTTATTTAAATTCGTTTAACCCTTTCAAAGGCTTTGGAATACATTATATCAAACCTAATTTTAATTCCCAACTGTAAAAACTTGTCCAAGAATTTTTTTTACAAAGTTTTACTTTAATAATATAGAAGAAAAACTCCATTTTTCTTTTTAATCACTTATATTTGTTTGTACGTACTGGTGGCAGATAATTTTAAATGATCAAAATTATCTTGTCCCTCAAAGGGTTAAGTGAGAATAACTTTTATACATTTAACATAAATATATTTGGTTACAAGAAGAAATATTTTTAGAAATTTCTTTATTAGCTATATATTGAAGAATGTTAAATATTGAATATAGCAGACATATTTTCGTAATCAATTAATTAAAGAGGTATAATAAAAACGCTTTAAAGATTAAATTGAAATACATGTATGCAAACATTCAGATGCATTAAACTTGTCTATCAGAGTTGACTTAAGCAAATTATTACAGTAAAATTCACGTCTGAAAAAGATGCATTAAATCTGAAAATGGAATATGAGAAAAATAAAGGGAAAAAAATATGAAACTCTATTCCATATTTTGTGTTGTGATTTTATTCCAAACTTTATAACAATACTCTGTACTTTGAGAGTTTAAATTTGTACATTTTTTACTTTTTTTTTTCTGATACAATATATATATATATATATATAGTCGAATCTAATTAACGTAAACCGCTTATCGTGAATAGTTTCCACAATCCCCGCTAAAACAAAGGTCAGTTTCTCAGTTACTGACAATATAAACTACTGATAACATGAACAATTTATTTTATTCCCCACGAGATTCCCGTAAACGAGGTTCGACTGATATATATATATATATATATATATATATATATATATATTATATATAATGTATGTTGCTTGGTAAAAAATCAGTAAGTAAGCTTAAAAAAAAAAAAAAAAAAAATCATCTAAATATCTCATGATAAAATGAGTATTTATCAACAACAGGTGGATCTGTTATTATTTAAGAACTACAATGTTAAAGTCAACTGTACCTCTTTAGATTTTGAAGCATGTATTTTATAGCCCCTGCTCTTTCCATTATATTACCATTTGATTTCGATGAATATAATAAAACGAAAAAGTACATTTTCCTTTAAAAAGAAATGAATGAATAAAAAAAAACAAATTAATTTTAATTAAATTTTAATTTTAATAAGTTTAATCTTTTCAGCTATATACTACCATTGTTTCCAATAAATACTACAAATAAATAAATAATAAAGATTTCTCTTTTAAAGAAATTATTTAAAATAAACAAAAGTAAAAAGCTGTTATACTATGAAATTTATACATTATGCATAAACATAACGGTTATAAATAAGATTTTATTTAAATTTTAATGCACTTTTTTTTTCTTTTACTTCATTACCATTTGATTTGAAGGTGACAAATAGGTTATAAATTGAAAATAAAAGAAACGCAATAGCTGTTTCACGTCAAATTATCAGTCCGACTCTTCTTCAAGTGAAAAAAGAAAGCACCGAAATATTATTAAAGCAACTACGCATTCGTAAATTTTAAGTGAATTTCGGAGTAGTGCTGCTATCTATTAGTATTTTACAAGAAAGATATCTTACGAACTGCTATATAGTAAAACGCAACTCACAAATTATCTTAATTTCAAACTCTCTCTCTCTCTCTCTATATATATATATGTATATTTTGTCAAAAATATAAAAACATGAAACTTAATACAATATTTTAAATAGCTAAATGTAAAATAAACTTTTTTACTTTAAAAAATATACGAATTTAAAATGAATGTTGGATAAGAAATTAATAATCTCAAGAAAGTCTGCCATAAAACGGAAATTTTAGAAACTGTTGTTATAAAAATTTCTTGTAAAATTTCTGTTTTTATTTCTTAATAAATTTCTGTTTTTAAACATGTTCTCTTAATATTAACCGTAACTGACTGTAAACATTTACAACATTAAATTAAATTAGCATTTTTATAAGCAGGCTTTTACTCACATCTCTTGAGAAAATCGATGTTATTGAATTTAAGAAAACTAATACATAATCTCTTTTTTAGCATTTATTACATGGATATTGAAACTGAAATATAATTTTCTGTCTGACCAGTAGAATCACACGTACATGGTCATAAACGGTTATAAAAATTAAAAGAATAAAATTCATAATATTAAAAAAAAAAAATTATCTACGTTATTTAATTTTTGAAAATTCTCCTTGATTTTGCACTAATATTGTTTATTAGTATAATCTGAATACATTTGTGCTTTACTTTGAGGATCGATTGATGAGTTAATTTTTATTTTTGTAATATTTTTAACTGTGGAATTTTCATGCAATTATTTTTTTTCTAATTCAAAAATTATATATATATATATATATATATATATTTATAAATAAATCCACAAAATAAATGTACAGATGCATTTAGAGTATATTTATTATAAACTATAATAATATAAGATCGAAGTAAAAACTTAAGACTAAAGCATTTTAAACAATTTAAAAAAAAGATTAAAATTTGTAATTTTAATTTTTTAAACTTTGGTAGTATTCAGGAAATTTTAATATATTTAATATTCATACATTTCAATGCATATACAGACACTGTGAAACATACGCTGTGAAACCGGTGTAAACTCCACATTTTTTAAATATGAATATTTTTGCTTAATTTTACCACATTTAGTTACATCTTTCATTATAAAAGTGAAAAACCTCTAATTATTGCATTAAAATCCCATAAATGGCCTGACATTGCTTTTTCAGAAAACTAAAACTTCTAAATAATTATAAAAATGAAACTTCTAAGTTATTTTTCTTATAATTTATAAATTCTTACTACTCTGATTTGTTTTAAACGCTAAAAATAGGTAATGCTTACAAAATCTTAAATTGTTTTCCTACATATAAATTTGCAAAAAGTTCGTTATTTCAAAATCTATTTAGAAGGAAATAATTCACTTTACATTGAACGACCCATTATATGCAATACAAACAATTGTAAGACAATAATTTCAAAGAAAGATTTTCAACGTCCACCATACCCTTATTAAGACTGACAAAATGACACAAGCACACATACCTTAAAATTAGATTTATAAGAAATTAATATATGTTTTTTTCTCTTGATGAGAAATTTAAATTATGTTTATTTTTTACACAAAAATCCCGCTTATTTATAACAGAAAAAATATTTGATGTCATAATACTATTATGTGACAAGTTTTGCTTGTAAAATTTATTCATTGGTAATACTAATATTCAAATGCTGTTAGAAAACAAATTAGTAGTTAGATTTACATTAACAGCATTTTTCAATTTCTCGAGATAAAAAAAAAAAAAAACTTAAAAATAACAAGTCAAACTTTTTAGCATCTGATTAATAATTATATACAAACTTTTATTATAAGTATGAATAAAGTATTAATAATGTATCAAAATATATGTATGTAAGATATATAAAGTAAATTCACTCTTTGATAATCAGAAAGTCAACAACATGAGAAAATTGATATGAAATCATTTGGTTTTCGCGCCTGAAAATTATGGAACTGGCAACCCTTGTTGGTAATTTGGCGGTCTAGTCAAATTTGGCAGCTTTCTATTTTGAGATAAAACAACACAAGTAGTCCTTTTCATTTTGTGGCATAGTCATTATTTAATTATTAGGGGGGGGGGGGAACTATTTTTGTTTTATGTAGTTACTTTAATGAAAAATGCAGAACTCAACAATTGTATTAAAAAAATGTTATTTAAATATTATGTTACAGAGTTTGTATTTAACAATATTTTGTTAAATAGTTTATTTTTATGATGAGGCAAGATATAAAAATTCGTCGTGTATTTAAAATGTTGCATGCTTGTTTTATTGAATTACATAAAATGCCACTTCAAGGAAAGCTTATCTAACTAAACAGGATGATAATTACAAAATCAAGCTAGTACGTCGTGGCCATTACAAAACTGTATTTTATATTTTCTTAAACAAATCCACGTTGTTCAATTAAAAGCAGTTATTTCTGCATTTTACATTTATGAAAAAAATGAGAGAAAGGAAAAAAACCAATAATGGAAAAAAATATTATTTATTTATTTGTTTATATATATATATATATATATATATATATATATATATATATATATATAAATTCAATTATTTCAAATTATTACAGAAGCTTGATTCAACTATTCATTTTAAAAATTGTGAGCTATTTCAAAAAATATTAAAAACATTTTGCCGGCACGAAAGAGCGGTTGTGAATGATGCTACTCCATATACTGTCGGCAGAAATATTATTGAAGCTCTAGTAAATCAAAATATTTGCACCTAAACTGTTTTGTTGAGTAAATATTTATCGAGTCATAATCTTAATCTTAAGCTGTTTATAAAAAAGTAGATTGATGATAAAAATTAGTGATCAAACTAATATCTATATAATATTTCTCTAACGTGGACCAATTTCAATTAATATTTTTTGAAATGATACGATAGTGGTAAAATTAATAAAATACGTGAGGATAAAAAATAGTATTTAAAAATGAACAATATTTAAACACGCGGATTCAGTTCAATGATCTAATAAAGAAAACATGACGATATTTGTTTGAGAACATTATTTTATGAGAAATGTATTTTTGAAAGTTATTTCTGCAAAATCTTTGCAAGAGTCAGTATAAACCTAGCAATATTTCAAAGATATAAACAGAACATGATATATTATCATAAATTGGCTACAAAACGCAATCATAAAAAAATATTATCAATTTAAGTCTAGGATTTTTTTTTTCTTTTTTACAAAAAATTACGCTAAAATAAATAAAATGCCATTGCATATTTGGCGATTAAAATTTAAAAGGCGTCACAGGGGTCCTTTACTAAAACTAGAGCCCCTTAAATAAATAATAGGCCGGCGCATCACCGCCATTTTTTTGCCTCGTAAGAGGACAGCATTTCCGCTTGGCGATTTTATCGCTTCACTGGTGGTTTTAAGAAATTTTCATCTAAAAATAAAATCGACCAAAAATGATAAGCAACACAAGTAATCTGTTTCTGTTTCTTAAATAATTCATAACATTTGAAAGGGGGGAAAAAAAAAGAGCGTACCAATTAAAATTGGAAAGTTTTTTCAACGACCTAATACTATCAGGACAGAGAAACAAGACAACTTTGGCGAACCAAAAAAACTTCGCCAAGACTCTACAAACACACAGTAAAAAAGCGTTTCTTAAAATAATTTATGGTTATTAAAATACATATTTAGATTTAAATAATACTTTTTTAAAATTTTTTTTACTTTATAAATGTCAGAAATGCAAAGAAAAGTATAAGTGAATAACAATAAAACTTACTATGCAAAGCTGTGCATTAGGTCCCGGGATCCAAGAATCTGGACGACAATTCGCAGCCCATTTTCTCCTTCTTGCATTATCCGAAGGAAACCTAAACATTTTGTATCCTTTTCTGGAGTGTTTACAGCAGTTTATTGCTGAACAACCTCCCATATTGCAGTTTATTTCACTAAAATTACGAGCAAGACGGTAGAAACAATGGATGCCGTTTGTTTATCACGCTGGGTACATGCGGCAACCCTAAGGCAAAAAAATGTCGGATGCGCCAGCTCGTATATATAGGAGCCTTAACTAAAACCGTACTGCCTGCGGAAGTATGAAAACTGAGTCATAAACCATGAATTTTATTTTGAAGCTTTTCTTTGAATAATTCTGGTTTCACTATTGCACAATATTTATTTGGATCTAATAATAATTTGGCTTCTGGTAAATTAAAATTTTAATTAAGGGGTGAAATTGATATAATATTTATAAGTTTCAAATTTTAAAGGTAAATAAGAAAAGAAATAAAGTGCGAAAATACCGCACGGGTTTGCTAGTATATATGAAACGTGGATGTGTGCTTCAGTAATTTTTCTGCCGAATGTACAAAAAGTTTTTTTGAATAATTATCAGTATTGTGTATATATATATATATAATCATTTCACAACCATTAGTTAAAAATAATCTGTGTATTTTTATACTAAACGTTATTCTAGATGACTGCACGGATCGAAATTTTATCCTTTAAACCTTTAATTTAATCCTTTGCCGGTCCTATTGAATTTCCCTCTCCTTTTTTGAACGTTGTCAAATTTAAGGATTTTTTTGTTCAATATCCACCAATAAATTTCTACTGCATCGGTTGTCTAATCACTTCGAAGTTTATTCGTCCATTATGTATATCAAATATCACTCCTCAAAATTATTGGTGTTCGTTAAATAAAAAGAGTCCCTCAATTTGGCAATACTATGTATAGCGGTTTAGAGCACTAGGGCCGGCAAAGGGTTAATATAGGAGAAAATAAATAAATTAATAAATAAATAAAACATTTTTTTTAGCTGTTTTTAATTATTTCAACCTCAAGATTTGAACAAGCGTATGATTACCGTTTATTATTATTATTATTATTTTACTTACATCTGTCAAGAAGAAAGTATTGGATTCGTGAAAATTTCCTACTTTCGATTTTCGATAAATTCACACAGTTTGTGATTTTTGGAATATGATTCGACTATTGTTAGAAAATGTCTTTGTATGTGTGTCAGAAAGAAAATTTTGGACTCTGTTTCTCACGAGCCAGTGGACAGCATTTAACCAAACTTAATATTTGGCTAGACTTAAATTACTGCTAATTAGATTTTAATATGTGGCTTTCATAACATGTTGCTTCTATATTGCAATCTTACTGGACAGGCTCCATCTAATCATCTATAGTTATAAATACACTAAGCTTGTACATGTGATGGAAATCATGTAAATCTGTACTGATTTTATTTGGGTACAAAAAGCTAACAGACGACAATTTAATTTCGTTTCTGATAAGGTAAAACCTTGCTTCTCAGAGTAGGTAGTTCTTCTAAGGTATATATATTTCGTATGTTATTTATTGTTATTTAAATCCACCAAAATTGGTATATGATATTTATATTATTAAAATGTATGCTGATTCAATTCGGATGTAATCTATCCACAATGTGGCGTTGCTGTTAGTGTCTGGGATTTCCAGTTGCCTATACAGCAGCACCTATTGGTGAAAATTGTACGAAATTATATGTATAGAAAGTTAATTGTGAGAAGCTAAGTTTCTTGAAATTTTGTGCGAATAAATCGTTGGTGACGCTATTATATAGAATGGAATAAAAAAAAAACTTTTAAAGCCGTCACAGTATAACTAGTTTTTTTTTTTTTTTTTTTTTCTGTTTTACTAATGCGCAAGATATTTATATTTTTATTGAAATATTACAGAAATTGCTACATTTTTACTATATTTAGTAATAAACAAAAGAGAAAAATCATGCGGACCACTTAGTTTATAAAACACCTGCACCCTACACCTAAACATACACTTTTGTACGTTTAAAATTTTAGTGAGTCCCCATATCAAACCGCTTACGGTATACACATACTTTTAATAAAAAATGAGCACGGTTACGATGTAACTGAGGAATTATAAAATATATTTTTGAAATTAGAGAACGAATAGACAGACAATGGTGTTGACAAACTTAAATTTTAAGCATATTTTTAACTTGTTGGAAAGTTGAAAACGTTTAACAAAATTTAAAACACACTTCGATCAATTTTCGCTTATTATCCTCTAATATATCTAAATATTTCTATATGGCCTTATGAATCCTAAGCTAACAATAAAATATTTTATAGGAAACATGTTTTATGTGCATACGAACAGTATTTGATAATTTTATTACGTTTCGTGTAGCATATCTAAGTATGCTTTAAATAAACATTAGCAGGCTTTGCCCGCTTTGCTGCATAGTATATTTAAATAAATTCTCAAAATTCCATGTCATTTATTAACAAAATCTCAAAAGAAAAAAAACAAAAAAATCGCTGAAATCAATCGAAACTTAAGTTGATGTTCCAGCTGCGTTTGGTAATGGTTCTTCCGCTCGCAACATGATTAGTCTGGGTTTCCATTGCTTTCGGCAGCGTCTTACCCACTTTTTACTCTCCCTCTTCGGCGGGTAAGTTAGAAGTTTCGCGAAATACCACCGAAGTGCCTATTACATACATTTAATCAATACCCACCAACCAAAATTCGCCATTCCAAGATAATTTGAAGCAAAATTTTGGATTTTATAATGTGTGAAATTTGAAGGTATCGCTATTTTTTTTTTATAACGACCGTCATCATGAATGTAGACCATCAATTAAATCTCTTCTTTCATTTGACAGACACCTCACTTCTCAACCCAAATAAATAAATAGATAAAAATAAAATAAAAATTACTACTTAATTATGCATTATCAGTATTTAAAAAAGACTGTTTTTATTTAAATATTAATAATAATTTCGTGGGACACTCACATGGCTGTCTCTTACTTTTACCTAGCATTTGAATACTATAAATGCAGATTGCAGATTAAAGTGTAAGATAACAAATACTATATATAAATCTACGTTTCAAAAATTTCAAACTAGTTTTAGGAACAGATATTATTTGACGAATAACTCTCTCAATGAGGAGGGGGGGGGGACCCCGTTTAAATATATTGCATAATGCCTACTATAAAAAATTCTTGGCTATTATTAAATTTAAAAGTTCATTCCAAATTTTTCAGTCAACTTTCTTTCTCACCACTCTTTCAAGCTTATTAATCTTGAACAAACATTTTTAGCAACCTCAAAATAAACTTAAAAATACAAAATTTGAATTATCTGCAAATATTTGTTTTAAAATTAGCTGATAACAGGCATACACAAAGATTAACCATTAAAAATTTGATTTTAGTATTCAGGGAACCTCAAAACGTGTAATTATAGGGGGAAAAAAAGCGTTAAAATTTCCACTTAAAAAATTTCTTTGTTTACTCTGTAGGTTTGAAGTATTAATTATCATTCCTAGGTAGCCCTGTAGATGAATGGGATACTTTTATGCATATAAAAAAATATATGTTAACTTATTTTTGTTTAGTACAGGCTACAGATATTAAACTGTAAATAGCAAAAAAATTTCGCTCACATACCTAATGTATTTGAATTATCTTGGACGTCCCTGTACACGAAGCATTTGCTTGATCTCAAGGAAAAGCTAAGTGCAGCATCCCCTTACATGATTCAAATGTAGAATACTAAGTTTTCATATTCTGGAATTATTTGTTTTTGAAATGTGCTGATAACTGGCATACACGTACAGGCATACACAAAGACACACACACACACACACACACAGATCAAATACAAAAACCTGATTTTTGGATTCAGGGGACCCCAAAATGTGCAAAACTATTGCAAAAAATCAGTTTCAAAATTTGACCCAAAAACAATACTTTCGGGTCAAATTTTGGATTTTTCTTATCCATATCTGTGGATGAGAGAAAGAAAAGAAAGAAAGATATAAGCAATAATTAAAGAGAGGAAAAAAAATAGCCAAATTAGCGATAAAACTGCCAAACCGTTTGACTTCCTGTAATAGCAGATGCTTGCTTATCGTTAAGTTAAAGCGCGAAAATTTTTGTCACATTCTTCAATTATGTTGATGCAATGCAGACCGAACCTTGTGCAGTTTGCTGATCAAGCAGTAGATTATTTATTCAATAACATCCTTGATTAGCAGATTTTCATGACAGAAGACAATCATTTTTATGCTATGTAGAAGATCTTAGAAAATTTATTTTTCTAAGGGTTTATTATTATTATGACAAATGAAAAAAAAAAAAACGGTAAATTTGTTTTAAATCATCAGAAAACGATGGTTCAATTATTCGTTTTAAAGGTGATATCGAATTCTTTTGAAAGATAATCATAGTGAAAATTTTTATCCACCCCTCCCCCATCCCCGTATACTTATTCCTAGGGGAAAAAACAATGTCCTATGAATAATAATAATAAAAAAAAAACTGTTTGACTATTACTCGTTATACAGCCAAATTGAATCAATAATGTATATCAAATGTATGTCACACAGAAGGTTTGGTGAGTATATATATTACAGAAGCTGATAGATAGCCTTTCTGTGAATGGAAAATATTGGAACGTGGCAGTGCCACCTGTCGTCCAATATGCACCCAAAGACAATCTGTAGAGTTTTACGTAATATTAATTTCACGTACCAAATTTACAACATTTATAAATCACAGAAGTTGAGATTTTTCGTTTCGGTTATGAGATTACATTGCAACATAGCCACGCCACCTGTTGGCCGATGTGCATCCAAAATGGACCAGTAAAGCTTTACATAAAATCAATTTCAGTTATAACTTCAGTGTATCACAAAATTTAAGTGTTAAATCACAAGAGTTAAAATATTGCCTTTCCGTTAAAATGATTAAATTGCAGATTACAACGCCACCTGTTGGACAATGTATACATCCAAATTGTATTAGCAGAGGTTATAATGATATATACCAATATATTAAGTTTAATGCATTTGTACACTATAGAAGCTGAGATATAGCCGTCCCATAAATGGAGGGTTTCATTACATAGCACCGCAATCTATCGGACGATATATCCTAAATGAAATTTAAATAACCTCCAATTTAGGGCAAGATCTAATTATGTAACAAGTTTGGTTGAATTCCATACATTGATTCATGAAATACAAAATTCACAAAATTTTTCCATGAGTGTAAAATTTTGTAATTTTTTTTCACCTCACCGCTACTGATTCTTGAAAAGCATTCTTTACTGACGTGCTAACAAAACGTTAAACTGAAAATGTAAAAAATGCTCTATTCTCTATCAAGCTAAAAATTATAAATTTCGAATAACTTACGAAGTTTTTAAATTAGAATGTTTCAAATCTCTCAATAGGATTCTTATCAATATCATAAGCGATATTTTAAAACTGGTCCGATCTCTCTGCAATCATTTGTTCTTGAGATATCGTGTACATGGACTAACGGGCTATCACGCTAATAGGTGCCGATACCATACCAACCTTTTGACTTCCGGATTCCTCACGCCAGAAAACGTGTAAAAAAATCAAAAACTGAAGTCAAAAATTTTCATGATTAACCTAGTTTCTCAACCAATAGTACTAAAAAGTCATTTTGTCATATTCGTTATAATTACACTGTTACAGAACGTGTTATGACGGTGTTACACTTGAACGTTCTATATAGAACTAGAATTGTACGTTTTATAGATGGTACAAATCAAACATTTTCAGAACGTTCTAAATAATACCATTTCTGAACGTGTTTTAGAACGTTCTTTTGACACGAAACACGGTGTTTGAACTATTGAAACCGTTATTAGACGTTCACAGAACGTTCCTGTGCTACTTGGGAATTGAATTATTTCTATGTTTTGTATATTTATTTAGTATTATTTTGCAAGTAATTAAACATATACTTTCTGATCTGGTTTCTAGAAGAATGCTACATTCACATATATCTGATACAGTCGGTAACAAAAGTGTCCGAACACTAGCAGAAATTCCTATGGAAAAAACGTACACTTCATACGGTTTTGTTCAATAAATCCTTGTCGAATCATGTTCTTACACTGACTAAGAACAGGATTCGACAAGGATCTATTTAACAAAACCCTATGAAGTGTACTTTTTCTACATAGGAATTTTTTCTAGTGTTCGGACACTTTTGTTACCGACTGTACATTAATATCAATCTGACTGAGTTCAATGCAAGATAATTTATATAAAGTGCCTTGCTATTTTACCTGTGTTAAGAAATTCATTTTTGCAATTTTCTACAATCTGCGTAAAAATATAATAAACAGATGATGGAAATAAAGCTGTTTCTGTTATCACAACTAATTTTTCCTTATCCAGATCTTCAATATAAATTGAAAGATCATCAGGCACATCTCATTTATTGTCAGTTTGCAACCAATTCTGGCATGTGTTACATTTGACAGTTCGTAACTCTTTCATGACAGCATAGCCAGATATATAAACTAAAATTGGCATTAGATCCAATGAGATGATTTCAAAAGAGAAATCCTCAAGTAGTAGCTAAGTATACTTATCAATATCAGTCACAGAAAATACAAAGTTTTTATCCTCAACTTGCAAAAGAGATCTTAATGACATATTAATGTTTGAAGATGAAATTAAAATATTACTTTCAAATCTGACAAGGAAACATTCAAAAGTTGTCGTCTTCAAAAAATATTGAAAAAATTGTATGTGATTCTACTCTTCATAAAACACCAGAAAGTGAAAAAATTATTGGCTGAAATTAATTACAGCGACCACAAAAAATTATCAAAATTAAGCATATTTGGCGATTTTACACTGTTAGGCGATTGATTTTGAATACTTGGCGGAGAAAAAAAATACGGTTTTGTTTCTACACGGCAATCTCAGTGCTAGCGAACTTATCGCCTAACAGCGCTAAATTGCCAAAAATGCTTAATTTTGATAATTTTTTGAGGTCGCTGTAACTCATTTCAGCCGATAATTTTTCCACTTTCTGGTGTTTTATGAAGAATAGAATCACATTTATATATATATTTTTTTTCAATATTTTTTGAAGACGACACCTTTTGGAATTTTTCCTTGTGAGTTTCTTTTCACTTTCCAGCGACTGTAAAAAATTTTATGTAGTACTGTAGTATTATTACTTACAAACTTTGAATAAACACCATAAAATGCAATAAACTCGCAACAATTGTTTCGGGTCGAAAAAACAACGACCCTTCATTAGGCGAACAAAGTAAGCACGAGTGCTGCACTCAAAGCGGCAGGTGCGTTGCCGCTTTGACTGCAGCACTCGTGCTTACTTTGTTCGCCTGATGAAGGGTCGTTGTTTTTTCGACCCGAAACAATTGTTGCGAGTTTATTGCATCTTATGGTGTTTATTCAAAGTTTGTAAGTAATAATTTTTACAACGCCAGTTTTGTGATGCTTCTTTATTAAATTAGTACTGTAGTAGTTGGAGCCAGACATTTGTCGATACATTCCAAAACGTGATTCGAGAGCATCAGTTTGAAATTTGCCTAATAAGATATATTTAATGCTGCTG
The DNA here is from genome assembly GCA_963930645.1 of Salticus scenicus. Lineage (NCBI taxonomy): Eukaryota > Metazoa > Arthropoda > Arachnida > Araneae > Salticidae > Salticus > Salticus scenicus. The sequence goes on from OZ005661.1 coordinate 210,339,972, forward strand.
TATTTGATAAATAAATAACTAATCATTTTGATAAATGCATCAGCAGTTGTAATTAAAGACAGAAATGTATGTCTGGGAAGATAAAGAAACAGATACAAACTCTCGCCAATTTTTTAACCATTGTGATAATTCTGTAAGAAATATCACCTGTTCTGAACTTTCATTAGTTATAGATGCTCGATATTTGTCATTAAACACTGTGCTTTTAAAATTACTTTTGCAGTTTACTACCTTCCACCAGTTAGTAATTATTTTTATGAAATCACATGTTTCATCAGAATTTTTAAATAGTTCAACATGATCCTTAGCTATGCACTTAAGAGAAGCAGTGTTTTTTTTTTTTCATTTAAGACTTGAAGAGCTAACTTAACAGTCTGTTTTTGAATGGTGGATGGATGCAGAGCCTTAAGGGCCCGTTTCACTCACCGAGGCCGGAAGCCGAAGCTAATATTATTGTATGGGAAATTTTTCTTTACAAATAACTTATTAACTAATACATATTTTTGAATTCTGTTTTGACATTCTGAAAATTCCCAGCTGTTAAATTGACGGATCTTTTTAAAAAAATTATTTTTTTCTATTTTATTTTGAAGCTGCAAAATACAAATTTTCAATATGGGAGATTTTTTCATTTTGCAATTTCAAAATAAAATATTAAAAATTAAAAAAATACATTTTTAAAAAAGGTCCGTCCATTTAACAATTAGGAATTTTCTGAATGTGAAAACAGAATTTAAAAATATGTATTAGTTAATAAGTTATTTGCAAAGAAAATTTCCCCATAGAATAATATTGGCTTGGGCTTCCGGCGACTGTAAGTGAAGAGGGCCGTTAATAGATAGTAAATGGCCCTGTTTGATGGCTGAAGATTTTTCAGTGTCATACGTTAGCTCCAAATCTTTATAATTAGCTTTTTTTTTTTTTTTTTTTTTTTTTTTTTTACAGTCATTAAAATCAGGAAATATAATCAACTTCTTGTTATACCAATTATTACGAATAGATTTCAATATATGAACTGTATCAAATAAAAAGAAAAGAAGTCGTGTTTTATCTAACGGATGAGTAATATACGGCTGTATACTTTTATTAGGTGTCATTAATTCAAACGCACATCTATTAACAGCATTATTATAAGGTACTAGCAGGCTACGTCCGCTTCGCTGGTCACTATTTTTAAATGAATCACTGAATTCAATCCATATACTATTACGTGAAATCAAGTTTTGCCCCCCCCCTCCTTGGGGACCGAATTTCTACAATTCCAGAAATTGGTTTTTAGATATTTGTGTTAGCTATATTTTAAAACAAAAATTTTACGGATACCTGTATTTGTCTTTGAGATATGAAGGTTTTTGTGAAATCACATTTTGCCCCCTGCTCCCCCTTGGGGGGCGAATTTCGCTAAATCGCTTCTTAGGGGTTGCTTACACTATATGTTTTATAATCTGACCCAGGCTCCAGTAGATTTTGCTGTGCGTTGATGAGTCAGTGAGTGGAAGTACTCTTTTATATGTATAGATTAATGAAATAACCTGAAAGCCTAAATTTTCTAATGCTTTCAGAACTTCCAAAATCATATCATAAAAATCATTTGAAGTCATTTTATTAACCGGAAAAATGCTCACTACATGTCTACATCTTTATAAGATAAAACTGAAGTTATCATGAACCATTGGGCAGTTTTTGCAGCAATTGCTGGATTATTTTCAGAACATTCATAGAGAGAACCTCCTTTAAAGTTAAACGTTGGCTGAATATACAGGGTGTCCCAAAAAGGTTGAAACGTGCTTTATTTCTTTATCCGTTACAGATAAATGGGAAATGTAAATTTAAAAAACGTCCAAATTAAGGTAGGGAAGACGACTATATTAAGAAAAAAGCCATCTCATTAATTTTTAAAAAGTTACATTTTTTAAATTTTTAATACAGTCTCTCTACGCAAACTTTGTCAATTACAAAGGTTTTATTTTTGCATTCAACAAGACCATTAGAAAAAACCGCATAACTATATCTTTAAAACCAACCGAATTATAATGCAGAAAAAAAAGTAACTTACGCCATTTTTCCGTAACATTTAAAAGGCTGGCTTTTCAGTGAAAATAGGGATTTATTTACAAATTGATAACGGAAATGTTTAGATCGAAAACATAATGAGTCGAAAAATTCTCAACTGCATTTAAATTAATCCAAAGAATGCAAATGGAAATCCTTTTAATGTAAATGCTATGATACATTTTATCTTTTTATAATATATCCCAAATTTACATTTCTATTTTGATATAGGGTCTCTATAATCAGAGTTCAGTTTTCAAGTAAGTGTTATTCATTCAGTTTTAAAGATACAAGAATGCGGTTTTTTGTAATGATGTTGTTGCATTGAAAATAAAAACTTTCTAATTGACCAAATTTGTGTAGAGGGGTCGTACAAAAATTTAAAAAATGCAATGTTTTCAAAATTTACTGGAAGGTATTTTTATTAGAGTAGTTTTATTTCCTATCTTATTTTGTACATTTTTGCAATTTACATTATTATCTCTAACAGGTAAAGAATTAAACCACGTATCAATCTTTTTGGAACACCCTGTATAATATCTATTTCTGTATTACAAAATTCTGTACACATATATATAACTTTTAGGGGTTTCAATTTACGGTACATTTTACTCCACTTATAACATTGTAAAATTAATTGCATTAATCATTAAATAAATAAAAAACTTTTCTTAATATATCAATACAAAAAAAAAAAAAAGAAATTAAAGGGGACTAATGTGCAAGTTGTACCTGACGGGACTAAAGTGAAATTTGAACCTCAAGGGACTAATGTGAAAGTTCTACCTCAAGGGACTAATGTACAAGTTGCACCGAACGAACAAACTATTTCTTTCAACGAAAATGCCTACTAACCCTGGACGATAGGTCTAATACATCGTATCATATTATATATCGTATTTATCGTAATATAACTGAATACTTATTTCGCTTCCTTCTTCGACTCGTTTTAATACGCATTTTTTATATGCATGAGCAGCCCCCGAAAAACAAAAACAAAAACATTAAATCATTAAATTTATTATTTTTTTTTTTTACTTATTTTTATTTCATATTATTTCACGCGCACTTTTTATTTCCTAATTCAAAATTATTAAAAAAAACTTTTTCGATATCGCTTGTAACGATACTGATTATTATCAATTTTCTTTCCTTTTTCTTTCAATAATAATAATAATAATAATAATAATAATAATAATAATAAAAGGTTTTGATGAAATTCTGGCAAAAGCAGAATTTAGTTTAGGACGGAGGACTATTAGTTTTTTTTTTTTTCTTGCCAATTATAACATCGCTTTCAATTATTCAATTATATTTTCGATAAATTTTAGATTTCGATAAATGTCCAACTATCAAAAAATGATTTCGACAAACGTCCAACTATCGAAAACGACAACGCAAAAATCCCAGATTGCGATTAATAGGCCCTCAGTCCTAAAAAAAAAAATAATCGTTCGTTCAAGCATTAGTCAATTCTATTTTGAAGAAATATGCAAAATTTCAATAAAATCTGTGCATTATAGTTTGAGAAATCATGTCCACTGCTTTCCGAAAGGGACTCTCCGGAAATCAAAACCGGCTGAATTTTCCAAAATTTTTGATGAAAATTTTGTGATTATTTAAATGTTGTTCTTTTGTGTGCTCAAACTTTTAAATAAATTTTATTTATTATATTAACACGTTGAGCGCCACGCAAATTCTTAAGGAAATCCTCGTCAGGCCACGCGCGCTACTTTAGAATCGCGCTATCTTTACCGTAATTCAATAAAATCCATTGAAATGTCTTGATGATGTCATAATGACTTAATGCCTTAATGACTGTAATAAATAAAAATTAAGTAAATTTTTAATAAATTTTCCGTAATTACTTAACTATGTAAATATTTTAGTTTTATATCATATTTTACACTGTCAGACACTGATGGTTGACACGGCTGTATATCATATTTGACAATGTCAACCACCAATGACTTACAATGGCACTCAGCGTGTTAAAAAAGAAAAGAGAGAGAATATGCTTTTTCTTAGCCTTTGAAACACATGTATGCAAGTTCTTAAAAAAAAAAAAAAAAAAAAGGGATATCTTTATATTTTAACTCTCTCTTGCATAAAACTAATAAATGAGAAAAAAATTCCCTAATTCAGACTTCTAAAAACATTCAACTTTGTAATGCAAAAGTCCTTCAAGCTTACGTAATCAAGAATGATATGAAATCTTAAATACTAGTTGTTTAGAAAAAGACATTTTATTTATGCTTCTAACAAAACATTTAACCCTTTCATTCCCCTTGATGCCAATTGGAATCACAGCATTTCAGATTTTCTTTTTTACCATCTAACACTCCTGCTGATTCAAAATGAACAGTATTAAAATCTGTATACATTTTACCACCGAAAAATATATATTTTAGATGATTTCACTACCCTTGTTAATAAATGAAAGTATATTTTACTCCATTCTGATAATAATATCGGAATTAGTTTCCTGTTTTGGGCAATTTAAGTAAATTAACTGTTTGAAATATATTTTTATTTTTTTATGTTTATAATTTGTATTTCAATTAAGTGATATACGTATTTTTTTCAAAATTTTGATATTTTTATTTATTGAAAATTTATGATTTTTAATGGCATCAGAGGTTATGTTAACATAAATAAACACCTCTCAGTTTCTTTGTTAGCTATATTAATTCGTACTTTGCTATTACTCTTATTTTAGAAAAAGGTATTTATAAAAAGGTATTTGAAATAAATTTATGATTAAATATAAGATTTATTGTTTCATGGATGGAAAAAACTGGGAATGAAAGGGTTAATAAAAGCCCTGCCAAAACATTAACATCTTTTCAATTAAATAATATATTGATCATACAAAATAACAATAAAATTGATATACCGATAGTATTTCTTGTTAATTCATTTTAAATCATGTAAAGGGAAAAAAAAAAAAAAAACTGGAAAACTTTAATGAATTATTTTTCTTCTGTATTAATACAGTAATTAAATAAAATATTTATTAATTCAGTTTTATGGGAAAAAAAAAAAAAAAAAAACTAGTATGTTGTGGCCACCACACGACTTTCTTCTATATTTTCCTATACAAATTCACTTAGTAAAAATAATTTATTAAAATTATTATTTATAAAAAATTATCTTCCATGATAATGCAGACGATTTTCATATTAGAGAAGTAGTATAACACTCAATATCTAAAAAAAGTCCATTTTATTCCTCAATATTAAAAAAAATAAAAAATAAAATAAAATAATGATTTTTTTTTTTCGTTAAAAGTAAAAAAAATCGATAACTTTGTTTTAAATTATCACTGATCTATAGTTGAACCATTCGTTTTAAAGGTATTGACGAGACCTTTCGAAAGATACCCAGTAAATATTCCAAAAACATTGTCAAGATCATTTTCAAGTTTATTTTATTGCATTGTCAAACGGCGTCAGCTGTTTCACTGGTAGCAATTCAATACAAAGAAACGTACTTCAGAAAAACGTATATATATACGCCAGGGGCAGTTAAGGTTTACATTTTGTACGCCAGTGTATTAACTGACATTCAAGACTGTAGCCAGAAAATTATTTTGGACGGTGTTCAATTTTAATGAATAATGTTAAGTGTTAAATAATTATAATCTAAAAAAACTTTTATAAACCATGTTTTTAAATTTTCTGTTGAATCACAGCTATAGAACCATATTAGCACTTCATCAATGTGTAAAAAATTATTTAAGTGATAATAACGTCAATTTTTGTGAGATGCCTGATTTAAATTTTTATAATTTTTTAATATTCAGATTTAATTAAACGTATTTAATTTTAAGGAAAATGAACTTGTAAATTTTTCTGGCAACAATTAAATCATAGCTAATATTTAAATGGCTCATTTTAAAGCTATTAAGAGGTTTTTATTTTCATATTTTAATTAATTAAAAGAAAACTAATCAAAAATTCGAAAATCGGGCTTCGAGGTATTGCGTTGTCATCGTGTTCTGAGCTATTCTAAAAGTTTCAAATGCCTAGCTAGTCGGGAAGTTGGATAAAAACCGATTACAAGATTTATACTGGACAGACAAACAAGAAAGCGAGTTAATAAAAACATGGTAAAACGATGTATAACTCAAACATTTTCGACAATTTTCAATTTTCGGGGAGGGGAACGGAACCCCCAACCCCTGACTACGGAATTCGGACACTGTACATGCATAATCTGGTGGCGATTATGATATTTTAAATTATGGTTGTGTATTAGAAAGGTAGAGAGTTTCTTTGTGTTCATAACAAAACATTTTATTATAACTATCAAATTTTCTCATTGCATTAATATTTTTAGGCTTAAAGAAAATGAACTTACTAATTATACAAAATAGTTACAAATTTGACGAACCATCAATATTTTTGTTAATAATGCAGTTTCATTATCGAAAATCTATATATCTAAAAAATTTCATATTACAACTCTCTCTTGCATTGATCCCTTACTGGCCGAGGAATATTTATGAGATTCAATTCAACATGCCACTGTTCTCTTTCAACTCTGAAAAGAATAAATTTTTAAAAAAGATTGGTCAAGATCACTTTCAAGCTTATTTTATTGTACTGTCAAACCGTGTCGGTAATTTCACTGGTAGCAGTACAGTACAAAGGACAGTACTTCAGAAAAACGTATATACACACCTGGGGCAGTTAACCCGTTAGTAGTCGCTAGTTGGTCGATTTGCCGCTCATCTTTTAGTGTTGACAGATTTTTTTATTCAATAGCCACCAAAAATTTTTAGAAGTGGCATTTGATGTATATAAAACGCGAATAAAATCGAAGAAACGTCGGTCACATCACTTCTTAAGATTATTGGTGACAGTTAAATAAAAAGTGCGCAGCCTATAGCGCTATATAGTGGCAGCCTATAGTGGCGCTGTCTATAGCGACTACTAACGGGTTAAGAGGTTAAAGCAGTAAATGAGAAAAACATTACATAACTGATATTTTTGAAAGCATGCAACTCATTATGAAATTAATATCTGAAACGTAATCAACGGTGATATTATGAAATCTTAAATAACAGTTGTTTAAAAAAAGTAGAGATTTTAAACTATGCTTTTTAAACAGTGATGCCAGATGGTCGAAAATTATTTCCCCAAACAGGTCTTCAAATTTTCCCAAACAAGGTTTTTCTTTCGAAAATATCCCCAACTTGATTTCTACTAAAAAGGGAAAATAAAAATTTTTTCAATAAAATAAATAAATAAAAATAAAAAATCAAGCAGATTTAAGTGGATTTAAGCTCAGAGTTTTCCCCATATGAAGGCAATTTTTGAAAAAATCCCCAAATAACAATAAAGCTATTGAAAGTCTCTAGCCGTAGGGATAAATCATTATGTTGCCAACATTGACAGAAAGTCGAACTCTCCAAAAAAGTCTCCATAAACATTTGGTCCCCAAAATTGTTCCCAGAAGCCTCAAAAATCCCCAAAATGGGGACAAAATCCCCAATCTGGTATCACTGTTTTTAAAAGAAATTTCATAATTTACCATCATTAAATATTGATTAATGTTTTCTGGTTTAAAAGATATGAATATAATGATTTTACAAAATAGCATGAAAATAGTGTAACAAATAGCATTTTTTATTGATTCAATTTTAAAACGAGGAAAAAAAAAAGGAAATTTTTCAGGATATATATACTTTTTTTTTTTTTTTTTTTTTTTTTTTGGGGGGGGGGGGGGGGGTATAAATAAAACAAATAAAAAATTTCCCAATTCAATTTTTTAAAGAGCATTTTTAACTGCACAAAACTATTAATTGATATACATACATACATACATAAACTGAAATAATTATATACGATATTTAAAAATTATGGTTGATTTAGAAAAATTAAAATTTCCGTTATGCTCCTAACAAACCATTTCGCATTACAAGCATGAATCAAAATTTCTAAATACATTAAGACTTAAAGAAAATTGACTTACTAATTATACAAAATGTTCAGAAATTTGACGTACCAAACAATATTTTCGTTCATAATGCAACTTCCGTATGAAAAAAAGGAAAAACTGTATAGGGTAAGTGCACCAGTGATTGACACTTTTAGAGCAATCTCTGATGTTTTTAATGTTCTAGTCATTGGAAAATACTTTTAGAAATCTTAAGTTAATACATATGGCATGAAAGACATTCAGAACCACATATATGTTAAAATATATACATTTGATAATTATTTTTTTTATGAATTTTTATTTGACACCTACACAATGTACCTGTAATTGACACTGCCAGTTTTTCCTTTTATTAGTAATCGGCGCCTTATGTTCCAGTGTTTGGCCACTGTTAGTTATTCATTTTACCAGTTAATAGCACCCTATGCTCCAGTGTTTGACTAAAATGTTAAAATTCTTATATGTAAAATATATGATTTTATTATTTATTAATTACTTCCGGATAGATGCCAATTACTGGAGCATGCCAATCACTGGAGTACCTACCCTATATAGATAAACTGCATACTACAGCTTTCTCTCCTGTATTACACAGTAAATGAGGAAAGAAGAAAAATAAATTCCAATTTAAATTTCTGAAAACACCAACTTCATTATCATACTAATTATTAGCAAGATTCATAAGTAAATATAAATAAGCATAATCAAGGGGGATAATTGCGTAACAGTAAATAAAGATTCCTGTAGAAAGATAGAAATCTTCATGCTTCTAATAATAAAAGCATTTATCAATAGATTGATAAATCTTTTTTGGAAGAAAAAAATATGGACATATTGATCATACAAAATAACATGCAATTAATGCTCAAAACAGCATTTTTTTTTGATAATTAAAATTTTTTGAATAAGCACCATTAAATGGGGGAAAAAAAAAACTCGCAACAATTGTTTCGGGTCTGAATAAAACACAACCCTTCGTCAGGAGAAGAAAGTAATCTCGACGGCTGCAAACAAAGTGGCAACGCACAACTGCTTTGTTCGTCTGTCGAAGGGTTGAGTTTTACTCATACCCGAAACAATTGTTTAGTTTTTTATTTCCATTTTATGGTGTTTATTCAAAGTTTTTTTTTTTTTTTTTTTGACTTTTTACTCTTTAACGCCAATCCTCTTATTTTTAGTTTTATTAGTTTTTTAGTTGTTTTTGTCCATTCAGTTTCATTATCGAGCCCCCCCCCCCCCCCCCCCAGCCCACACACAAAAAAAAAAAAAAAAAAAAAAAAAAAAAAGATCAACTTACTCTTGTAATTAATACAGTAATCAAGCAAAGTATTACCACTGAAATATTTAAGAAATTATAACTGCTTTATCACAAATTTATTAGCTAACATCATACATGCAAAAGCAAGGGTAACATGATTTTTTTTTTATAGTTGTGTAGAAAGGTATTTGCTCCTTAAAATACCCTTTATCCTCCAAACAAAACATTTCATAAATATAATCTTCTTGCATAACACATTCTTTTGGTTTAAAAAAAATATAACAATTATACAAAATGTGAAATTAAAATATCAAACAACATTTCGGTTCATAATTAAATTTCATTATAAAATAAAACTTCCAAACGACTTCATGCTTTAACTCTCTCCTGTATTAATAACAGTAAATGAAAACATTTCCTAATCCAGACTCTGAAAACTTGAAAACATTTAACATCATTATGAAATTAATTAATACCCGAAGCGTAATCAAGGGTAATATTATGAAATCTTAAATAATGGTTGTTTAAAAAAGTAGAGACTTTAGTTAAGCTTTTTACAAAACATTTCATAAAACCATCGTCTAAACACTGATTAATATCGTCTGGATTGAAGAATATGAACACATTAATTATACAAAATATCACGAAAATGATATACCAGAAGGCATTTTCGGAAAAACTGTCAGTTTCGGCTACTTTCTCAGCAATTAAATTCGAATCTTTAGTGCACTGTGGATCAGCTTCGCCCTCGCTTGCAATTTGGTCCAGTTTCGAAAACCAATCACTAACAATTCGATTTACTCTGTCACGCTGCAAACTTACATAGGTCGACATGGCTTTATACCATTCTATTAATCTTTCTGCATCTTCACATATATCGCCCCCTCCGACTGAGGGTTCCTTTTCACGAAGCCATACGGGTAACATATCCGAATTCAATACTATTTTTTCGATGTTGGATTTTTTAAAGTGTTCCAAGTGCATTTCTAGTCTTGAGACGAATTCGTTATCTTTAATTCTGATTTTATCCAGCATTAATTTTTCTATAGCGATAATTTCGTCATTTTCTCGCTTCAGTTTCTCCATCAAATCTTGTATTTCTTTAGTTTTCTCCAAAGAAAGCACCTTTTTCTTGTAGAAGATTGGAAATACTTTTTCGTCATTTTCTGTTATCTGGAAGAAAAAAAAAAGATTGATATATTAGTTCCATGATAGTTACTCAGCTTAAAATACATTGGTCCCCAAAAGTTAAGGTATAATCTTTCATTTTTGGCGCCTAATTTTGAAACAAGTGAACATATGCATATGAAATTTGCACGGCATATTAATTGTCAAACCATCAATTAAATCTTATATAACATAAGTATTTTTTAAACTAATATTTGTTCAATTTTTCTCAATGGATAAAGATTTTGAACTTTGCGTGAAAGAAATACACTAAAAGAAAGAAATATACCCTATCTTGAAAGAAATATACCATGCATTAAAATGCATTCTAATTATTTTGCAAGTTCCTTACATAGCACAGACTACTACTACTACAGATATTAATTAAAGTAGAAAATGTTTTACAATGAATTTGGACATATATCAATTTGAAGATACTCTAAAAATATTTACATATATTAAACGCAGACAGACATAATTTTCACTTGTTTCTTTTTTTTTTACTTCCATTACCCTACTACCGTAGGTAATGGAAGTATTGTATTCGGTCTGAAAATTCGATATCGGGTTTTCACCTGATTTACACGTTTTAAGGTCCCCTGAGTCCAAAAAAGTGGTTTTTGGCAATTGGTCAGTGTGTATGTATGTATGTGTGTGTTGATTCATGGGAAGCGGTAAAGGCGACAGCCGATCAGAAGTAGACAGTCATGTGACCAGAAAGAGAAACAAAACTCATTCTTTTTTCTTTTTTTTATTATTGATTCTGGTTTTCTCTCTGAACTATTCAAAAACCGGAAGTAACTTTTATTCTTGAATTGACATTCTAATATTCAGGCTGAATTCGTACAGCCAAGTAATCCATTAATTGTTATATTATTAAAACAATAAGTATTATTCTGTTTATTCTTTATAATTCATTCAAGGCATAAAAAAAATGCCTTTATACGTATTCTGAATGTTTAAACCTGTGCTAAAATTTGTGAAAGATTCTGTTTTTATTCATAAAATTCTGAAAGAAAATCTCTGATTAAAGTCAACTATAGTAAGCAATCGGATTTCATATTTATTGACTTGTATGGCCTAAAATGTTTCTTCAAGCGACCACAGGAAATGCAGGAGAGAGGTGAGTTAGCTTTTCTTAATATTATGCATGCTAAAACTTAGTTTCGTTTTAGTAAAATGTTTTTGATGCAGCTCAATTCTTTATGCATGAGTCTAGTTATAATTAATCAACAGTGTGTGTGTATGTATGTATGTGGAGAATCTTCTGGCTATTATAGCTCAGAAACTAATAAAGATAGAGCTACGAAACTTTAGAATTGAAATACGTTTGGTGTACAGATGAAATTTCCAAATTTTTGTGAAAATTGAAAAACCGGAAGTGGGACCGTAAGTCCGTATCTCAAAAACGGCTCTAACGATTTTCTTCAAACTTGCTATATAAACACTCTATTAGATATCCTTTCGAATGATATAGTTGGTTAGTTCAGGAAAATTGATAGGCGTCCTGTATAAATAGCTCAATTTCAGGCCTCGCAAAGGCGTTCCTTTAAAAACGGTTGTACGGATTTTTTTCAAACTCGCCATTTTAACTCACTTTTAAATATGCTTTTGTATGTAATTATTGCTTTCCGGTCAATAATTGATTTTTTGTAAATGTTGGCATCTCAGAAACGGCTCTAACGATTTTCTCTTTAGGTCACTTTTATGTTTTCTGATCACATTATCTCTCAAAAATGCATATAATACGTGTAATAGTGGGTAATGGAAGTCGTGTGGTTGTTTCACACCAGATTTTTTTTTTTATGTACTTTCTCTTCTTACCCATAATGTAGAGAAAGTTTTGTTTTTGGGTCAAATTTATGAAACCGAGTTTTCGTTACAGTTACAAATTTTGAGGTCCCCATGAATCTGAAAAACTGGTTTTTAGCGGTTAGTCTCTCTCTCTCTCTCTATGTGTGTGTGTGTGTGTTACCATATCTCAAGAACAAATGGTGGTAAAAAGTACAAACTCGGTATTCTAAATCTTTATTACACATGGATGCTACACAAGAATTTTTGTTATGATCAAGGAAATGGCTCATGTAGAGAGTCATTTAAAATGCATATGGACAAAATTTTTGGTAGGCATAGTTTAACCTATGTAGGCTGTATTAAAAAAATCTGGTGTGCAACAGCCACACGACTTCCATTACCCAGTACTACACACATTATAAACATTTTATATACATTTTTGATTTAAATAAGTAACAAAATTGCTCTATCCGTCAAACAAGTTATTTAAAATAATAATTAGAAAAATAATAATGGGCGGACCTGAAATTGAGCTATTTATACAGGACGCCTATCAATTTTCCTGAACTAACCAACTTTATCATTCGAAAGGACATCTAATAGTGTTTATATAGCAAGTTTGAAGAAAATCGTTAGAGCCGTTTTTGAGATACGGACTTACGGTCCCACTTCCGGTTTCCGATGTCCCACTTCCGGTTTTCCAATTTTCACCAAAATTTGGAAATTTCATCTGTACACCAGACGTATTTCAATTCTAAAGTTTCGTAGCTCTATCTTTATTAGTTTCTGAGCTATAATAGCCAGAAGATTCTCCACATACATACACACACACACACATACATACACACTGACCCATTGCCAAAAACCACTTTTTTGGACTCAGGGGACCTTAAAACGTGTAAATCAGGTGAAAACCCGATATCGAATTTTCAGACCGAATACAATACTTCCATTACCTACGGTAGTAGGGTAATGGAAGTAAAAAGTGAAATGAGCATATATTTTGTATATCTATAAATGAATATATCGTGTGAGATATGGCATGAAAATCATTTGTTTATAGGGCTACCCACAAGAATTCGATGTTTCACACTATATTTAGAAATTGCTGTAAGAACATTTCAGTTTGGGTTATGTGCTTTCTATATAAGAATAAATTTTGGTACACACTGCAAAGTGTAAGAAAATTACAGACAATATACAGGACTACACAAAATTAAACAAAATTATTTTTTTCTAATGAATAAAATTAATGGAAGTGCTTTACTACATTTTACTATTTCCGGGAAAACTGCTCCAGAAAGAAAATTAATTTCTGATATACCATACGGTAGAGACAACGTATTTTATATTTTCAAATATAATCGCTTTCTTTCTTTTCATATTAATATATATACACACACACGAGTTTTGAAATTGCCTGAATACGAAAGGCAATTAATTAGCGGTTGAACTGTATATGCCAGTAAGTATAATTTTAAGACAAATATTTGTAGGAAAATTAAATTTGGTATTTTAAAATACATAAGAGGTAACCACTTGAAAAGTTTGATCAAGATTTTTAAGTTTTGAGGAGTGGTGCAAGTACAAATTGTGTGAATAATTTGGAATAAACATTTAAATTTAATAATAGCCTTAAATCCTTTTTAAATATAGGTACTATATACAAAAGAAGTTTGAAAAGGAGCGATAAACCACCCCCTCACAAAGAACTATATGTCAAATAATGAATGAATACAATGAATTGTTTCCTTGCCTTTTAATCTGCAATAAGTCTTTAAGACTTATAAGTCTGTAAGAATAACAGCAACAGTGTCTCTCTTCAAGATGCAAATGCAATAACTAAATCTAAACTTAGAGAAAAAACAATCCAAACGAAACACCAGCTTTGTGAAATAAATGCAGATCGATTAATAACAAAAACTATAATAAGGCTAAGAACCGGTCATCACAGAAGCATGAAAATTAATAAAGAGGGTGGAAGGGTGTACAGAAACTGTAACAATTGCCCAGATACACAGCTTACACCTTGCCATATCTTTGAGTGTCCGGCAATAAGTGCGAACTTGAGAGAAATTGGAGTATTGCCGTCATTGATAGACCTATATGACGATAACATCCAACAAATCGCAGATGCAGTTATAAAGATCCACGGTTTAATCTAATTCGACTACGTCATAGACACGACGACAAAAAAAAAAAAAAAAAAAAAAAAAAAGTCTTTATATTATTAAAATAGAGGGTAAGAGATAAAGTCCTGTGCAAATTATTTAAAGACAAATTAATGTGCATGCAATCAAATTTATTACTTTCCGAACACTATAGTGAGGAAAGTATTGTAATCATGTCAAAAATCCGAATTCGAGATTTTGATGTTTCTATACGTTTCGAGGTCCCCTGAGTCCGTTTCCACTATTTTTACAATGATGTATGTATGTATGTGTGTGTGTATGTATGTGAGTGAACACGCTAGCGTCTAAACGCTTGAAAGTTAGTACGTATATTTACGTCACCATAGTACGAACCCTATTGATTTTGGTGAATCTAGCACTTGCAGTTTTTTACAGGGACACCAGGAATAATTCTTTATCATTATGGCCTGTGGGGCCAAATTTTTAAAAGTGCGATAGCGTCTAAACGCCTTATTAATCTGAGCAAAAAATTTGTACACATGTTATAGGTCACAGTTGCACCAACTTTATAGATTTTGGTGAATTTAGCACTTACAGTTTTTTTACAGGGACACAGAAAAATTCTTTATCATTATGGCCTATGGGACCAAACTTTTAAAAGTGCGATAGCATCTAAAAGCCTTATTCAATTCAGCTGAAAATTTATATGCCTATTATAAATCACTGTTGCACTAACTATAAGCATTTTAGTGAATCTAGCATTTATAGGCTTTCACAGGGACACAACGAAAAATTCTTTATCATTATGATCTATGGGCTCAAAGTTCAGTAGCGTTCAATAAAACATCGTGTACTATAGGGAGAAAAATACTCAAACACTCTATTATGGTTTTCTCTCTTTTGTTTGTTTAACAACTCCTCTTTCTTTACTTTATCTACAAAACTGTTAATTACTCAATGCTCGGAAAGTCGAGTGGGGTCACTCCAGATTTTTTTTTTTTTTTTTTTTTTTTTTTTTAACGTATTTATAATTTAATTTTTTTAAATGTATGACTTCCCCCTCACAAAGAACTATTTGTCAAATAACCTTACATTCAATTGTTTTTAAGTAGGTTCATTACATATATATTGTTTTCTTTTCTTATCCCTTAATCCCTTCCGCTCCAAGATAGCTGTAGTGTAAATATGTGAAATACCAGATTATAATTTTGAAATAATGCAATACATAACGAAGTAACAATGTGCATTTTGTTGTGAAGTAAATATATTTAATTAATGAAGGTAGTAAAATATGAATACATATCAAAGTATTTCAATTATTTATAGCAATGACTGCTGTAAGTGGTTCATCATCACTGTCATCGCTTTCGCGGTCTTCACTTGTTGTAAAGTCATCATTGGAATCTTCAAGTTCGTCATAATCGGGGATATAATAACTATCCGAATCACTAGAATCAGACATTATTCACAGTTTCAAACACCGGCAAAACACACAAAATCGAGGAGCGAAAATTACACACAACCGCAGCCGCGAGAAATCACGAAACAACTGGCGTTGCCAAAACTAATATAGGTCACCGAGACTACTAACGCCATCTAATAGTTGTCAGTAATGAAAATACAATTTCAAAATACCATATGACAAATAAAATAAATCTCTTTGATACCACCACAACGTTGGGCTTATTGTATCGTATACTTTCTTTGGACGTATGCACGTACGTCCATGGTATTAATGGCCATTAACACTAGGACGTACGCACGTACGTCCCTGGAGTGGAAGGGGTTAATTTGCAATAAGTCTATATTATTGAACTGCAAGGTAAGAGAAAGTCGTGTAGGGGATACACCATATTATTTGAAGAGAAATTGATGTACACGTATCAAATTAAATAAAAAAATATAATCTTTTGTTTTATGTTAGCAATAGACCCCTAACAAAATAATCTGGTGTGGTTTCCATACGACTTTCTCTTATCCGGCCGGCATTTCAATACTTTAACACGTTGAGTGCCAGGTCAGCCATTCTAGATTCTAGACATTTTGTCATATCTCTAACAAGTACTGAAGGAATCATCTTGAAACTTTAGGAGTGTGCAGAACATGTTATACTTCAAACATTTCAGTGAAAACTTTACCCCGAAAGTAAAAGCAGTACCAATAAAAAATTAAAACGTTGCGCACCCTGTCAGCCATCAGTGGCTGACAGTATCAAATAGGATATAACGCCGAGTCAACCATCGGTGGCGGATATAAAATAGGATATAAAACTAAAAATATTACGTTTAATGATTTAAAATTTATTAAAAGATTTGCTTAATTTTTATTTATTACAGGAGGAATTATTATGGAATTTTAATGGAATTTAAGAATTTGCGTGGCGCTCAACGTGTTAAAGACAGTTTGTAGATTAAAGGATAAGATAACAAGTACTGTATAAAAATGTTAAAAATAATTCAGTATTGGTTTAGAAACAGTTTTATAAGACAAACAGTTCTGTTTTAAGGGGGGCTTGCTGTCCCTTAATCCCTATATGAATATGGCCTGTACTTATATAGAATTCCAGGCTCTTATTAAATTTAAAATTTTGCTTTAAATTATTCAGGAAACTTCCACCAGCACCACTCCTTGAAATTTATCAATCTCGATAAAAATTTTCAAGTGTAAACCTCATATGAACTTAAAAATTTAACATTATTTGTTTTTTAAGTTACGTCGATAATAGACATACATAAAGATAAGACATTAAGAACTTGATTTTAGTATTCAGGAAACCTCAAAATGCATAATTATGCAAAAATCAAACACTGAAAATTTAACTTAAGAAATACTTTATTTAAATTACGGGTATGAGGAATTAATTTACATTCCTGAGCAGTTTTTAAGTATCGTTCCACTATAATCTAGATCTTTTGGTTAGGCTGGAAATGAATGGTAAATTATTTTCACAGTATATTCTACACGAAACATGCTTCTATGCATAAACTAGTTGGCATAGGTGGACTCTGCTCAGTTCCCCATCATATTTATATTCTCATAAATTTCTAGTGCGAGACATATTATAATCATGTTAAAAGAAATGTATTTGACCAAAGCTTGATACAGTGGCAGAATAAAATCCCCGCCTAATAGGCTATCCACCGTTCACTTCGATATATTTATCTTATTCTAATCTATTAATTTATTTTATCAGGGTCAATTCCGTTGTTTTGTTTTCATGCTACTGTTTCCAATGCAATAATCCTCAAAATACAGATTTATATGAAAAAATTACAATTTCGCTATGTTGATAAAATCGTAAATTATGAATAATTTACGAAAATTTCCTATTAGAATATTTGTATTCAATCATGTTCAAACCAATATCATAAATGTAATTTTGAAGTTGTCTAATGTATTTGTGATCCTCAAAATGGAAGTTTATGCTCAATTTTGCCATATTCTGACATGTTAAGTAAAGTGTAAATTCTAAATAACTTACGAATTTTTTAAATTGAAAAAATCATAGTCTATGGTATTCATGCCAGTATCCTAAATAATATTTCGAAAGTGGTTTGACATCTTTACGATGAAAATATCCCTCCAGATTGACGTTTATGTGAAATTTTGCTCTATTCTGCCATGTTAAGAAATTCGTAAATTTCCAATAACTCACGAAATTTTTATATTCGAAAATTCATAGTCATTAATATTCATGCCAGTGTCCTAAATAATATTTCAAAAGTAGTCTGACATCTTTACGATGAAAATATCTCTCAAAATTGACGTTATGTGAAATTTTACCCTATACTGCCATGTTAAGAAATTCGTAAATTTCCAATAACTTGCGAAATTTTCAAAGTAGCATATTTATAGTTACTGATGTTCATTCCGGCATCAAAACCGATATTTTAAAACTGGTCTGACATTTTTACAGTAAAAAGTTTCCATTTAATGCACGTTTAAGTGAATTTTTGTCCTATTCTCCCATGTTAAGAAAATCGTAATTTTCTCATAACTTACGAAGTTTTTTAATTCGAATGTTGCAAATGAATTCTTGCCAGTATTGAAAGTAATATTTTACAACTGATTTGACCTCTCTGCGATCATTTGTTCGTGAGATATCGTATTAACAGACTAACAAACTAACGGACTAACACACTGACACACTAACAGACACCCTACAGACAGACACCATACAAATTTTGTCATTTTCGGATTCCTCACACCTAAAAACGTGTAAAAAAGTCAAAAAACCGAGGTCGAAAATTTTCACGATTACCTAAGGTCCCCATACCTATAGTATGATGGGGAACTAAAAATATGTATATGCGTTCATTTAATTTTGTTTAGTGCGGCCTAGAGATGTTGAACCGTACCTATCCTAAATTTCGTCCATAGATTTAATGTATAGGGATTCTTTTCGATGTCTCCGTACATGAACCATGATGTTAAAGAAAAGTTTAGTGTTTCATTCCTGTATAATAGAATATAGATTTAGAATACCAAATTTGGCCTTTTTGATACCGTTTGTTTTTCAGATATGCTGATGACAGACAGACAAACAGACCAACCGCTAAACCTAATTTTCAGGTTCAGGGGACATCACAAGTGTAAATATAACAAAAACTAAATTTTGAAAATTTGATTCAAATAAATATTTTCTGCTCTCTCTCTCTCTCTCTCTCTCTCTCTCTCTCTCTCTCTCTCTCTCTCTCTCTCTCTCTCTCTCTCTCTCTCTCTCTATCTATCTATCTATCTATATATATATACACACCAGGTGCCCCATTAATCTGTGACATTTTAAAAATTCATAAAAAATAAAGGAATTGGTAGAATTGAACGTGGTTTGCGAAAAAGTTACTCTCAGTTTTAAATTTTATTTTATTTCTTTTTTCTTTTTTTTTTTTTTTTTGGTAAAGAAAATGTATTTAACCCACCTTCTCTGGTCAATATCTTAACTTCAATTCAGCTAATCCTTTATCGCATAAACTTGCAGTTATTCGTACTCTTTTACATCGTGCAAAGCATTATTGTAGTAATCCCGAATTATTAAATAATGAACTATCCAGAATCTTTTCTGATTTAAAAAATAATGGTTACCCCCCTCGTTTTATTAAAAGAATTTATAAAGAAGAGTTTTATTTTTCATTTAAATCAGTTTATCCTAAAGTTAAAAATTCCACTTATCGTACTACTATCCCTTATTATAAAGGTATCTCTGAAAATATCTCAAAATTACTTAGAACAGTTAATATTTCTACTAGTTTTAAACCTCAACTCCGTATTAGTAACTTTTTCTCAAACTTTAAACCCGCTGTCCCCCCTCTTAAACGTCTTGGTGTAATCTATAGTATTCCTTGTAAAAATTGTGATTCTACATATATCGGTGAAACTGGCAGAACAGGTGAAATTAGATTAAAGGAACATAAACGCTCTTATAAAATAGGAGATTTAAGATCTAAACTTGTAATCCATTCTCTCAATAGTGATCATATACCAGATTTTGAAAACTTTAAAATTTTAGCTTCCAATATAAATATTTATGAATCCCGTATTTTTCTAGAGGGCGCTTTCACTAAAATGCAACATTCTGCCTTGAACGAGGCTAAAGCTATTCCTCCTGAATATTTAATCTTGATATGATGTATTTAGAATTTTTGTAAATGTTGTGTTTGTATGTTTGACACTGAGGAGGGCTAGTGTTCTAGCCGAAACGTCTGTCTTGTGTTTTAAATGTTTTTTAATTAAAATGTATTTTTAAAGTTTTAAATTTTGTATCTTTTATCTCATTTTTAAGTGTTACATTGGTTTTAAAAATGATATTTATTTGCATGTGTCCTATTGCATGTGTCCGCTATCACCACAAATTACAGTTTACAAGCTAGTTACAATACCGCTAACTACAGCTTCAGTCGTTGGTAGAGCGCCCTCTATCGACGAAAAATTTAACCCTTTTTTTTACTGAAAAAAAAAAAAAAATACCCCTTCAGGGGAATAACCTTTTCAAATGTACTAATTCCTTCAATTATTAAAATGTCTACAAACTTATGGGGCACCCGACAAACACACACACACATATATATATGTATGGGTAAGTAAAATAAAAAGTCAATGATAACTAAACAGTTCTTTGTATATTTGTTCCTTCAGCAAAATAATAGATTTTGAATCACAATGCTGTTTATAACTGACTAGCAGGCTACGCCCGCTTCGCTGGTCCCTATTTTTAAATGAATCACTATAATTACTGAATTCTCAAAATTGCATTAATTTTTATCAGGTGAAAAAAAAAGAGAAACAAAATCTGATTAGGAAAAATGTCGCACTGGGTTCTCATTGCCTTCGGAAAAAAATCCCAAAATGCTTTAACTCTTATTTCTATTATTTTCCCCCTTCGCTTCCCCCCTCCCGTCTATTCTAATAATTTTACAAATTCGAAAATATCCGCAATCGACTTGTAGGTATCGAAAACCTTTATGTACCAATTTTGAATGATCTATTTTTTTTTTGCCCCTCCGCCCACCCCCTCTTCCCGGCTCTCCTAATAACTTTACACTTTCGAAAATATCCCCATTCGACTTGCAGGCCTGTAAAACCTATCTGTATCAACTTTGAACGGCCTAACTGTATTTTTATTTGTTCGTGCCCATAGCCCCCTCCTTACCGTCCCACCCCCTTCCCGCCCCTCCTAACAATTTTAAAATTCGAAAATATCCGCAATCGATATGTAAGTATCGAAACCCTCTACATACAAATTTTGAACGATCTAACTATTTTATTTTTTGCCCCCCCCCCCTCTCCCCTCTCCCCCCTCCTAATAACTTTACACTTTCGAAAATATCCCCATTCGACTTGCAGGCCTTTAAAACCTATCTGTACCAATTTTGAACGGCCTAACTGTATTTCTATTTGTTTTTGCCCCATAGCCCCCCCCCCTCCTTGCTGCCCCACCTGGGGGCTGAATTTCTAAAATTCCAGAAATTAGTTTTTAGATATTTGCATTAGCTATATTTTAGAGCAAAAATTTCACGTATATCTGTTTTTTTGTTTGTTTGTTTGTTTCTTTGAGATATATAGGATTATGTGAAATATCGTTTTAACGCATGTGAAATCACGTTTCGCCCCTCCCCCCCCCCCTTGGGTACCGAATTTCTAAAATTACAGAAATCAGTTTTTAGACATTTGTGTTAGCTATATTTTAAAGCAAAATTTTTACGGATATCTGTTTTCTTGATTGGGATATGAAGGATTTTGTGAAATCCCGCTTTGCCCCCCCCCCTCTCCTCCCCTTGGGGGGCGAATTTTGTAAAATCGCTTCTTAATGGATGCCTACGTCATAGAAAGAACATTGTCACAAAATTTCATGCTTTTAGGTCCCGGGGTTCGGTCTGGGCGATGATGAATCACCCCCTCACTCAGTCAGGAAGAACGATTTTATATCTATAGATAATCAATCAGAACATGAAAAAACAGTTAAAAAAATATTTTCCATACATTTATTTACGAATTTAAATATGAATATAATTTTCGTATAATTCGCTACTGTCATGTTTTGAGTTAAGGTAGATTGTAGTTTTCAAAGTTACTTGACTTAAAATGACAACAAAATGTTCTAATATAGCAATCTAGAATGGCTTCACACATTTCCATTACAAGCAAAGAAATGAAATATAATTTTTGTATAATTCTTATTTTGAATGAACTCATTGTTGGTTTAAAGGGAACAAATTAATACAGCAAACACAGCTCTTATTATCAAGCTACCATATTAAAATTTACAATTAATAAGATTTTCAACATTACTTGATTTTACAGTGTATCGAATTACAGCCATCGGTTGCATTTTTCGAAACTAATTGAGTTAAAAAAAAAAAAAAAAAGATGTTCTCAAGTAGTAATATAGAACGGGGATTTCATACATATTTATTGCAAGTAAAGAAATGAAACTAATATTTTTATATAATTTATTACTAATTATTCATTCATTCATTATCATTCATTATGATTCATTCATTGTTATTTAAAAGATAATATGAATAACATAGGAAAATTAGTATGTTGTGGCCACCACATGACTTTCTTCTACGTTTTACTATACAAATTCACTCAGTAAAAATAATTTATTAAAATAATTTAAAAAAATTATCTTCTATGATAATGCAGACTATTTCCATATTAGAAAAGTAGTATAACACTAAAAAAAAAAAAAAAAAAAAAAAAAAAAAAAAAATCAATTTTATTCTCAATATTACATAAATATATATATTGTTAAAAATGAAAAAAAAATCGATAATTTTATTTTAAATTATCGCAGATCGATGGTTCAACCGTTCGTTTTAAAGGTATTGGCGAGCTCTTTTGAAATATACCCATGATGAAAATCTACTCCCCTCGAGGGGGGACTCCCCCCTCCCCAGGGGGGAGGCGAGGCTCCTACACATACAAAAAAATTTTCCCAGATTACTATCTCTATTATAAATAATTCTTGTAAATTTCATATTGATTATCAAAAAATAATTCTTTTTGTGCACATTTATACAAAATTTTGTCCTATACCACCATGTTAAAAATTTAGAAAAAGCGGGATGGCAACACAAGCTGTTGGACAATTTTTACCAAAAGTTGATAGGCACTAATTTATGTCAAGGTGTAACTACATACCAATTTGTATGAAATTCTGTGCAGTAGTACTTGAGATACAGTTGCCACAAAATTTTGTCACGCACAGACAGACAGACAGACATTTTCTAAAAATGGTAAAATCGTGTTCTACAGCTCTCAAAACGTATAAATCCATCAAAAACCCGAGTTCGGAAATTTTTACGAATCCAATACTTTCTTCTATTGAATATAGAAGAAAGTAAAAAAACGGCCAAGATTTGACTACCAATAATCAACTAATTGAAAACTACATTTTGCTAATTCTTCAAATGTCTTGACTGTAGTTATTTCTTTAGATAACGTCGATTATATTTTCAAAGTTCCTCGAGTAACAAAAATTACAAAATGTTCTAATGTAGCTATGTACAAGAGCCTTAACACATTTTTATCATAACTGAATAATTAAAATAATTAAATAAATATAATTTTAATATAAGTACTTACTTTGGATTCACTCATTTTGGTTAACTACCTACGTAAATAATACAGCAAATAAACGACCAATATTTCACTCTGTCAATAATCGCCCAAATGAAAATTACAGTTAATAAGATTTACAATGTTAGTCGATTCTGTAGGGGTTGGTTGGTTTGGTTTTACGTTGCACTAGTGCTGTGCAATCGATGATTCTGTACTGAGTTGCTCTGCGTGGGGGGTGCACCGAAGTTGGGGAGCCATCCCCTCCGTGGAAGATGAAAATTGTAATAGCATGTCTCTGGAGTCTGGACTATCCTTAGAAGTGAGTCCCAGACCGTCACCAATTGCCCAATACCGCAGCACTAATGTGACGTTAAACCCTACCTACCTACAGTCGGCAGTAAAATTATTCAAGCGCTGGCAATAATTTCTCTATAAAAAAAGTGATGTCTGTCTAGGTACATGAACTTACTCAGTCATGTTCTTAGACTGACTAAAAACATGATTCGACAAGGATTTATTTAACAAAACAGTATTAAGTGTACTTTTTTTTACATAGGACATTATGGCTAGCGCTGGAATAGTTTTACTGCCGACTGTGCCTGCAGTGAATTGGTTAGAGTCATTCCTTTAGGTTGGTTGGTTGGTTGGTTAGGTTTTACGTCGCACTAGTGCTGCGCAATGGATGATGATCTGGGACTCGCCCCTAGAGGTGTTCCGAAGACATGCCATCACAATTTCGATCCTCCTCGGAAGGGACGGCTCTCCCGCTTCGGTGACTCCCAGAGGTATAATTTTTTATGGGAACATGGAGAACATTGCGGCCATGACAGATTTTACGTGCACCAGCCACCATTAGTCTACACGTCGGTCTTTGGCCGGCTCGAGACCGAACCCGCAATCTTCCAATTACGAGGCCGGCACTCTACCGACTGCGATACCGTGGCCCGTCATTCCTTTAGTTAAGATCGATTATATTCTCCGAAATTACTTGCATTGCAAAAGATACAAATTCAACGTAGATCCGTTTTGTTAAAATTTTGCCCAACAATCAAAAACGTTTTAAGTTGTGAAGCAGCAATGTACATTTACGCAACTGTCTTTAAGCAAGTTAACATTTACTTAAAATTTTGCGATCATCTATATAAAAAATAATTATCTATACATTTTTTTGCTGCATTGAAGGTTGAGGATGGTTTTCCATCGCACAAGTGCTAGGCTAAGGGCAACTGGTGACGGCCTCAGACTCACCCCTAAGGGAGATCCAGAGACATGCGATCACAAATTTAATCCCTCAAGGAAGGGGTGTCTCCCCCCTCTTCGTTGACACCCAGAGGTATTATTTTAGGTAGGAACATGGCTGATTAGTTATTTAAGGGTGGTTTTATTTCGCACTAGTGTAAGCTGACCAAATGTCCCCATTTTCTGAAGACAGCCTTTATTTTGAAGGCATTTTTCTAAGTTTTAAAAAATTGTAGAAAGTGAATTATTAATCAATAATATTTTATTTTTAGTCCTTATTTATTTGGAATGAAAAAATACATCCGTAATTGGATAATTGTAGCAATTTTTAACGTCTCTCTATTATAAAGGTACTCTGATCTGGTCAGCCTAGACCAGTGCTATGACAGGGCAATGCTCTGGGATTCACTCCTAAAGGTAGTGCGGAGATGTCATCACAATTTTAATCCTCCATGGAGGTGATGGCTCCCTCGCTTCGTGATGGAAACATGGAAGACATTGCGGCCATGACGGATTTTACATGTACTAGCCACCATTAATGAACACGGTGATCTTTGACCGGTTCGAGCATCGAACCCGCAATCTTCAGATTATGAGCTTAGTGCTCTACTAAAGCACCATATTTACTGGAATATTTGACTTTTTTTAGAAATATATATTTTTTTTATGATAAAGAATGATGTTGAGATGGAGTGAGTTAACAACTCATTAGGGCTACGCTGTGGGCAATTGGCGGTGATTTGAGACTCATCCATTCGGAGTCGGTTGGTTGATTGGGATTCACGTCACGCTAGTGCTGCGCAATTGGCAATTGGCGATGGTCTGGGACTCACCCCTAGAGGTGGTCCGGAGACATGCCATCGCAATTTTTATCCTTCACGGAGACCATTCGAAATTATGCATCCTAATTTAGTGGGAATTGTTGAGAGTATCCCTGCCCCACTCGGATAATTCCCATAGGCATTAATTTTTACTTAACATGGAGGGTACTGTAACCACAACAGATTTTACGTGAACCAGCCACCATTAATGTAAACGGTGGTCTTTGGCCGGATGGAGTATCAAACACGCGATTCTCCAATTATAAGCCGGACGCTTTGCTAATTGGACTGTTTTCCAACTATCCCCCTCTCCCCCCCCCCAAAAAAAAAAAAAAAAAAATGTGTGTATTAAATCTAGGTAGAGATTCGTCATTTTGCAACAGGGAACTTTCTTTGTTGTTTTGAGAACTTTTTACAAAACGGCAAAACACGTATTGAATAGTGACAAGAAAGTTAATAATTTGATTGAGGTTGAGGGAGTTTAACAACGCACTAAAGCTATGCAGCGAGCTATTGGCAACGCGCTGACAGTCATGTTAAGGATTTTCAAAGAAATGACATCACGATTTATTTTTTTTTTGGATGTTATTAATTAAGACAAAAATTGTCTATGTTGCAATTTTTTAAAACTGGAAAAAATATTTAAATGGGGACTATGTCTAGAAGATGATTTTCTAAGGATACACTTTTGGTCGTTTATGATTGAGGTTGAGTTTTTGATGTTGTTCTAGTGGTATAATATTCATCTCACAGTGTAGTCCGTAGGCATAACATCACAATTTTGGTTTTATAGGGAGAGTATTGTTTACCTCTTTTGGTATCCCAACGGCTTGCAATCAATGCAACAAGCACTTGACGATTGCATATTGCGTAGATTAACTACACGCCGTCACACCGCTCTGTCTTTACCTTCCCATTGTATTCCATAGAATTATACGAGCATCCTCCCAAAATATTTACACGGTCATTTCTGCTTCACCTTTGGTGTTTTGTGGAAACCGTTAACACTGCTAAGGGTTACACAAGCGGGGGAGCCAATCTCTTTGCGATTTTCCCTGAAATTCACAGAAATATATGGAATTGTTTTTAAGTAACAAAAGATTTATTGCCACATTAGTTTAAGTTTTTTTTTTTCGTCAGGTGGCGCATTAATTATAAAACTACTCTTCTGCAGTGTCACAGTGCATTCAACAACACACCTACAACTGTACAGTCGGAAACAAAAGTGTCCGAACACTAGCAAAAATTCCTATGTAAAAAAAGTACACTTCATACGGTTCTCTTAAATAAATCCTTATCGAATCATGTTCTTAGACTGACTAAGAAGAGAATTCGACAAGGATTTATTTAACAAAATCGTATGAAGTGTACTTTTTTTACATAGGAATTTTTGCTAGTGTTCGGACACTTTTGTTACCGACTGTAAATGCTCAACATGAAGGCCGTCGTTCATAAGAATGGTCATCAGGCATTGCGCATTGGGAATAAATCTTAAATAACCATGCTTTAGCTCTTAACAATATAACTTTTTTTAGAACGATTGAAAGCAGTAATATTTGTTTTGCACATTTCAGTGAAAACCTCATAGTGCTACAGTCGGCAGCAAAAGTATCCGATCACTAGCCAATAATTCCGATATCTAAATAAATCCTTGTCGAATCATGTTCTGAGACTGACTAAGAACATGTCTCGACAAGGATTTATTTATCAAAGCAGTATTAAGTATACAGTCGGCTGCAAAATTATTCGAGCACTAGCAATAATCCTTGCCAAAAAAAGTACACTTAATACAGCTTTGTTAAATAAATCCTTGTCGAGTCATGTTCTTAATCAGTCTAAGAACATGATTCGACAAGGATTTACTTAGCAAAACAGTCTTAAGTGTACTTTTTAAATATAGGAATTATTGGTTAGTGCTCGAATAATTTTGCAGCCGACTGTACTTTTTTTAGACATGGATTGCTGCTAGTGATCGAATACTTTTGCTGCCGACTGTATGTGTAATGCTATTGTAATAGTATAGTATATTTTTTATTTTTCTGTGACTTTTGGATCACCCGGCATATGTAACTTCTATGAAAAATAAAGATATTTTGCAATAAAAATGACGTACAGTCGGTAACAAAAGTCTCCGAACACTAGCAAAAATTCCTATATAAAAATAATACACTTATTACAGTTTTGTTAAATAAATACTTGTCGAATCCTGCTCTTAGTCAGTCTAAAAACATGATTCGACAAGGATTTATTTAACAAAACTGTATTAAGTGTACTTTTTTTATATAGGAATTTTTGCTAGTGTTCGGAGACTTTTGTTACCGACTGTAGGTAGGGAAATTCATAAGATAAAATTATTAATATTGTTAAAGTGATATTGAATATATTACAGTAGAGAAATATACTTGGTTATAAAATTTGATTGGTTGATAGGATTTGGCCAAAATCCAACTTACCAAGCCAAAACCCCTACAATAAAACAGGCCGATGCAAAAGTCGACATCTTTTTACTTTGGAAGATTCCAGCTGTCTTGCTTGGAGCATTTATCGCTGTGTTCTTCTTCTCATAGGATCTAAGGGATAGATTAAAGTTTTATGTCCGTTCCTGGAGTAGTTTGAGAAATTTATTGCTGAACAACCTTTTATGTCACATTTCGTTAAGCTAAAATTAAAAGAAAAAAAATTACAATAAAATTTTACTTACATTCTTTGTAAACAGAATTTAATTTAATACAACGAGCCTTATTTTAAGCTATTCTACCACATAAAGGCATGCAGTAACTATATTTCATTCCCTAGCATCGGTTACTATATTCATTTCTTAAAATTTATTCGATATGGCTTTTGGAAAGGATCCCCTTGGTGGCTTTTACATTTTTGTTGTCATTTTGGTGATGAATTAAAATGAGTATCGCAACTGCGTAAGTAAACATCTTGGCGAGAAACGTCCGAGCTACTTCGGTGCCAAATTTCAAATTTAGCCAATAGGTCCAAGCTGTTCAATTGCTTTAGCACGATTTTTCTCAGTTTTATTAAAAATATTTTTTAATGTAATGCGATATGGAAAACAATTATTTTTTAATTGATCTAAGTATACAGTCGTTAACAAAAGTCTCCAAACATTAGCAAAAAATTCCTATATAAAAAAGTACACTTAATACAGTTTTGTTATATAAATCCTTGTTGAATCCTGTTCTTAGTCAGTCTAAAAACAGGATTCGACAAGGATTTATTTAACAAAACTGTATTAAGTGTACTTTTTTATATAGGAATATTTGCTAGTGTTCGGAAACTTTTGTTACCGACTGAACAAAATGTCTCCAGGGTTTTCCTTTCTGCTATTATTAGAACGAAAATGTCTAAAGTCGTTTTTCTTATACCACTGATATAAATTAAATTATATTAAATTATCCCGTATCATTATATTTCCTTCTACATATGCACTTTCTATTTCCTAAATTAAATATTATCTAAATCTAAAAAAAAAAAAAAAAAAAAAAAAAAAAAACAAGGTGTAATACAATAAACGGTGACAACGCAAAATCGTTGTCTTAAAGAAATAGTCCTGTCGTACTAACAACAAAAAAAGTAGCTCAAAAATAAGACACGATGACCAAAACGGTGTTTACCGCTTGACAATCAAGGATTCGCTGGGTACATGTGACAACCCTAAGGCAAAATTTTATCGGATGCGTCACCCTGTATATATGGGCTTTAAACAAACACTCAATCATAGCTAAACTATACAGATTGATGTTAAATATAAGTATTGTAAATATAAGTAATATAAGTATTGCGAAAATTTCAAACTTATATTACCAGTGCCATTATGGTTGAAATTTCCTTTTTCCTACCTTTTATGTATCGACATATTTTTTATGTTTATTCTTCCTCTAAGGAATTACATTTATTACATGCTGCAAACAACACATATCCGCTCTATAAATCCTCGCATCTCCGTGCTATTTTTCTCCTTTTAAAATCATGGTAGGCCATTTTTCATCTAATAGGAAATGGCCCTTCTTCCGTTCGTCAGTTTTTCTTGGGTTATGTACAGCGTCTAGAATATTTTTTCTTCTAGACGCTATAGGTCGTGTGATACAGGAAGAACTTTTATATTATTTGGAACATAATGTAACTTGAGAAATATTATCCTATTTATCATCATTCCTACATATTTTTAGAAAGGAAAACACTGAGAATAAGAAAAAAAAAAAAAAAAAAAAAAGAATCTATTTAAAAGATAAACACATAAAAATGTACTCTATAAGTAAGATAATTAATTGGTGATTAAATTTTCATATAAGAAAATGTATGTTCTTGGGTTATTTCCATAATTTTATATAAATAAGGCGTGGCCCTTTTAAAATGTATTCTTTTACACACATTTATTACAGAAATGAAGGAAACGGTGATTAATCTTCATAAAAACTAGATTGGTTTTAAATTAAGAGCAATCGTTAGGTACAGTGTTAGACAATATTTTTTCTAACTTAAAATTAAATGAAACAAAAATAAAAGAACATGAACGACAAATCATACGATAAGGTTGGAAATTTGTAAATAATTCTTTTTTTTTTTTTTTTTTTTTTAATTTTTTTGTAGAAACTATTTCAAAGAGGTTTAGTAAGTTGATAACATGTTAATTTTCTGCATTTCTAGTTCTTTTTAGCGTTAAAATAGCCTAACTTTCCCTTAAAAACGCATTAAAAAGCTACAATAAGGCAGGTAATGGATTTGGCGACTTTTCCTACTTGTTGACTTTTTTGGCGACTTTTGGTGAGAAAATTGTTATTATCGATATACTAAATATGGAAGCTGTAATCTCATTGGCTAATGAGATAGTGGAAATTTCCAGAACAATTTGGGTTCGATAGAGGGGTATAAAAGAAGGCTCATCGCGCCAAATCTCTGTTAGTTTCAGCTGAGTTTCACCAAACGCTGATACTGAAAGGGTTCCTAAGCCTCTTCGAAGGAGCCTTGCTTTATGTTAATGCTTTGAAACAGTTTGTACTGTGAATTTGCTGTTGACAGCTGTTATTGAAGCTGTGTTTACTGGTGAAACTGAAGTTGATACCAGGTTTATAGACTTGTATTCTTCTGGAATTTTCTGTAAATAAACTACTGAACTTTTGCAAGTTTCGCCTTTTATTCTCGAACAACTTACGAACCTCCACGTACGCAACAATATAAATTATTAAAACTTTCCAAATGTACCTACACCCGTTGCATCGTTTAATGTTCAGTATATTTTGCCTACGTGATCACATAATGTTCAGACAGAATGAAAGAAAGACAAACAGATAGAGTAACTGAATTTATAATTACTCTTAAACATTGTTGGAATGTGTGAAAAGGCTTAATACAAACGAAAATGCTGTACAAGAACTTTCCAGTTGTTGTTGTAGCCTTATTTACTTGAATATTTTGGTGTAGTCCTGTAAATAGCAGCCTTAAGCATATTATATTCAATAGAAAATTTTTTTGAATAAATGCCAATTTAAGTATAGTTTATGCAGTGCAAATATATTTAAATATGATATATAAAACTGTCTCTCATAAAACGCAATGCATTTTCGTTATCTTGGGGATTCGTGTACACAAACGAGTTGTGATATTTATACAATTTAAATAGAGTACATGCCATGAGGAGATCAAATAAAATATCTCATTTTGAAAAAATTCTGAAATTCTTTACGGGCTCTAGATACGGATAAACGGATAGGTAGGCAGACGGACAGAGAGACAAACAGACTAATTCAAATCATAATCACTCTTAAACATTGTTTGAAAGTATTAAAAACGCTTAAAGAAAGCGAAAATGCAACTGAAGCAACTTCCAGTTACGGTCCTTAATGTATTTGAATTCTTCTGAATGGCCTTATAAGTCTTAATGCTAATTATACTATATTCTATAGAAAGCATTTTTTTTTTTTTTTTTTTTTTTTTTTTTTTTGTGCTTATGAATAATAACTGCCAATTTCATTATGATTTTTGCAAAATAAAGGTCTTAAAATAGAGTTTGTAGAAATCTCTCTCATAGAATGCAACGCTTTGGAATCCCTTTGGATGTCCCTGTATGCGAACCAGTGATGGTATTTTCTCCATTTTCAATAAGGACATCCAATAATGACCTTGAATAATACAAGGTAATTCGTGGGAAGACTCAAGTTTGTTCCTAGCATTTTTATGTGTCAACAGATGGTAATACTAACCAGAATTAGGGTGCCTATATTGCTGGTTAGGGTGCCTTTATCTAGCCACCCTAACTAGCATATGTGAGAAGTCTGGTCCCAATGAGCGCGTGGATTGTGAACTTATTTTAATTTATCGCCTTTAATCACCGTTATTTTGGATCTCCTGAGCGTTTAACCTTGTGAATAAAGCTCTTATAATATTCAGTTGCTCATATTTAAAGTTCGTACACATATGTTTTTTATTTTAAATAAGATATTATCAATATATCATAAGTGATTTCCTTATTCTATTACACAGACAAAGTAAGCAGAAGCAGCCTTAACTTTGCAAGAATATGAAACTAAGCGTGTGTGGCATTTTCACACCATACTTGGGGAAAAGCTCAACATGGTTCAGAAATAAATTAAATGACCTCTGAATTTTATGCTTTATTTTGTATACTGTACAGTCGGTAACAAAAGTCTCCGAACACTAGCAAAAATTCCTATGTAAAAAAAATGCACTTAATACAGTTTTGTTAAATAAATTCTTGTCGAATACTGTTTTTAGACTGACTAAGAACAGGATTCGACAAGGATTTATTAATCAGTCATTTTTGATCTAAAACCTTTTAAAAATGCAAGAAATTGTACAAAAAGTTTCGCACGAAATAGTTATCACTTTGTTTCATATACGTTGTTCTCGATAAATTTAAAAAGTGTAAAAGTGTACTTTAGAGGTAATGTATTATGTTATAGGCACTGCATTAGACACGAGGTCAGCTTATGTGAAAAGTTTTTAATTATTCTTCTACATTTAAGCGCCCTATATAAAACTATATTTTCTAAAATAAAAGATTTTCTTGATAATATCTAAACGGTTTTACGTAAATAATAAAAAGAAAAGTGCTAATGATAAATATTTGTATTAACTATATTTAAATACTTTGTAAAGAATAAAATATTGAAATTTTTTTTAGATCGATAGCTTTCCATTATATTATCTAAGAAACAAATTAAGTTAAAAGTGTTTTTTCAAAATTAACATTGAAAAACCAGTTTGTAACGTTTACTTTCCTTCTCAAATATGGAATAAATTATCTGCGTAATATTCAACATCAAAATGTTATACGTTTCAGTAAAGCATTTAAATTGTGTAAATATTTGCTATCGAGTGAAATTCTATGTTAGAAGATAATTAAGCATTGTTTCCTTATCATTAAATTATTGATTTGATTAAAACGGGAAGAAATTGATCGATGATCTGATTACGGGTTAATGCACATGAAACATTTACTTTGGGGCTGTTTCATTCATGGGGATGTTACGATCTTCATATCCTGCATGAATGTTGATTAAACATGTAAAGCTGTTTCCTGAAACATGTAATATTTCCTGAAACATGTAAAGCTGCATCGTCACTGAAAGGAGTTTTTTTTGAAGAAACTTATCATAGTTGGCTATAAAATGTCCGAATATAATCTGAAACGAAGTGGTCGATCATTGTTCATAATTTTTTGAACAATTTGCACTTTATACGGTGTTAGTTTTAGCCGCTCATGAACAACTTTATTTACCATTGATCGAGGAATCAGTAAAACCGTTAGCTAGCACACAGAATTGAACTGCTGGGATTACGCTGAAATGTTTTGTGTATTTCAGTAACTTTTTATTCGAGCACACTAAGCCTATTCGCATCTTTTCAATGCAAAGCACTTCCGGTCTCTTGAAATTGTTTCAGCCAACGTTAAATGGATTTTTCTGTTAGAAGATTGTTAAATTCATGCCTAAATTTTCTCATAATTATCTTTGGTGATTTTATTTCATATAAACAAAGAACCCACATTGCTCTTTCACAGGGCGACGCCATTTTCTTCATAAATAGAACACAAAAGAAGGTTTGGCAGTTGCCAATCATGGGAACTTAAATTCTTTGAGTTAAACAATTTATTGGTGTAACCATAACGTATTTTATACATTTTTACCGTTCATTTTTTAATGGGCATTTGTAATCCTGTCAATAATTTATGGACCTACTGTACTTTGTTTTGCAATAATTGTTATTACAATACAATACTCCAATAGTACAATCTTTTCGCTTTTAACGTTCTACTATAATTTAATTATTTAATAAACCAACATAATCGAGTACACATATGCAGAATAAAGCCACAAACAAGTATTTGGAAACTACGGATGTGCCATTAAGTTGTAATATTTAACTACACAGAAAATTTAATAATTTAAATATGTTGTTTATTTTGAATATGAAACAAATGAATTATTTAGTAATCAAATGATCAATCAAACATAATATTAATGTAAAACAAAATATAATTGATTGATTTTAATAAACTTGTTTTTAATGAACTTGTTTATTTACTGTTTAGGCACATTGCCAATAGTTTATATGTTTGCGTTTTAATTATATGCCAATTGCTTCTACGTTAACTTGTTGAAATTAAAGGAAGACATCACAAACTTCAATAAAAAACGCTATTTGAATTTTGTTAACTTTTCTGCTGAAAATTTCACCTTAACAAGGAAAAAATAATTTCAAGAGAAATAAACATATTGTGATAGATTTTGAATTCGAAATTGTATTATCAAACACTTTATACCTTTTCGCATTTATAGTTACTTTTGATGAAATGTTGCAGTTTTAAAGAAAAACAAATTCCACCAATATTTCTTGTCAAATACTGATTATTAATACGACGTCGCAAAATACAGATTAAATACCGTAGTAGTATTTGTTGTTTGTTGTTCATAAAGTTACAAATTGAGTATAAAGAGACATTTTTTTAAAGTTCTTCAAATTATAATAAAATGGATGCGATTATATGGAAATATTTGGCTATAACTGGTCTTAACTTCGTGAATCACCGTTTTGGACCATACGGAAAATGTTGCCGATTGTTGTTCGGCATAGTTTTCTCATCTGCACTTATTTATATTGCATTGATAAATTTAAGACTGACACAAGTCATATATTATAGAGAGGGCATTACGTATTTCCTACTGCCTATGTTCTGTGTCTTAATATGGTATTCTGCTTATTCGAGGAAAGAAGAAATTTCGAATGTTTTACTGAAAATTCGTTTTTACAGAAAGAAATACAGCAAGTCAAAGAAATCAGGATCCTATCTGATAAAGTTTTTAATCGTCATGTTTGTGTCCCCCTTCATCACGTGCATAGTTATTCCAGTTATAGCAGATACAGAAAAAGAGACATACACATATTACACATTTGGTTATGACATACACAATAGTTTTTGGAAGAGAATTATTTTGTTTAATACGATCTTCATGTACTTTTATTTTTGCATTGGTTTTCCATTTTATTTAACTTTTTGTTTGAATGTTCTACTTTACAGGTGTTCTGAAATATTGTCCAGTTACAACACCGAGCTTCGGATTCATTTACGAACAAAAGCAAATAAGAACACTGAAATTTTTAAAGCATTCTTTGAAATGATAAAACTCGCTAAAAATATAAAGCGCACTATAGATTATCTTTCATCTTTCATTGTTTTTTATAGCTTAAATGGTATTTTCGTAACACTGCTGACAATGTCAATTGATGTTGAATACAAATTCAACTTAGAATACATAGCTTTTGTAATATTTTGCGCAATATCAAATATTCTAATGTTTGTTTCCTACACAATATGTTGTTCCATGATTCCTGAAAATCTTATTAGAATAAGAGAAACTGCGAGAGAATTTATAAATGAACACGGATCTAATGATTTAGTAAATGATCAAAAGATGTTTTATCTACACAGAATCGAAAGCGAAGAGGTTGTTTACATATCAGCGTGTGGACTATTTAATCTGACACGGAGCTTCATTTTGTCGGCATTCGGTAATCTATTTACATACGGGTTGTTGATTACAAGTCTAAATTTCTAGCGTAAATTAAGATTTCCTAATAAAATAGAAAAGATTTCTGTTTCTTAAGATTACTCTCTTACCTATAAATGTATTGTCTTGGTATTGATGCTCTCAATGTTAATTAACATGATAGACAATACAGAAGTGGTAAAATATGGTTATAATTGTTAATTAAGAATTTTTGATGCGTTAACAATAGATTTTCCTTTCTCACCTCTCTCTTTCTATCTCAATTTCTATCTCAATGTATTGTCATATGTATATTAATTTATACATTCTAATAAAACTGGTAATTTTGTGTTGAAGTACAGTTCTTATATAGCAATCAGTGGTGCCAAATTTAGGGACTTTTTTATTCTATTACCACCAATAATTTCGAGGAATGATATTTGATGTGCATACATAGCTGCCAAGTTTTTTAACCTTTTACACTCCAATGTTCCATAAATGGAACATGGAATTAAAAATTCATTTAAAAGTTAAATATAATGAATACTGACTTAAAGAAATTATCAGATATACCGTAAAAACCGACGTATGAGCCACAGTTATTACCATCAAACTGACAGAATTTTTAAATCAATAGTCACCAATAATTTTTAAGAGTGACATTTCATTTATGTAATAGGCGACTACTCTTCGAAGTGATTAGACAAACGCTGTAATTGAATTTTAGTGGTGGCTACTGAATAAAGCACCGAATGCGGCTTATACCCCGGTTTTTACCGTACTAGAAAGATGACTTGATTTTTTGAAATAGAAATTACAGTTCAATTATAAAAGGGGAAATGTACAGAAAATTATAAAAATGACCTATTTTACCATTTTCCTTTTTACCCCACAGTTTAAAAACTCACATAATTTAGAAAAATAAGCAAATGCTTCTAAAAATGGGCTGGCATGTTTAAAATAACTTGCATTATTAAAATAAAATAAAATAATATTAAAATATAACAACATTAAATTAATAATATTTAATATAATAATTAATATATATATTGACCCTCATGTGTCATGAACGAATCCGGTTAGTACCGCTTCAAAACAGAAACTTTTGGCAGCCATTTTTTGTTTCCGTTTGTTTAATTCAACTTAGGAAACATACATATCATTTTCATACATGTTTTGTATCGCACATATTCTTATTTGTTTCCTATGAAACCTTGAAAAACTATTCAATTGTAATGTTTAAATGTCTAATTAAATATAACGGATCACTGGCTATTATAAACATGAACCTATAAATAGAATTATGTAACTTCATGATTATAAACAATGCAATACCAAATAAAAACAAACAAAAACTGTTGCCATTCAGAAAATACAAATTTCAAATGGACAACTTTTTAATTCCGAATGAACGACTCTTTGACTGTTTCATTAAAAAAACGCTGAAAATATTTCTAAAACATATACATCTAAAGCCTTAAAAATCTTAAAATATTTGTAAAAACGCATTAAAGCCTTTAAATATTTTTATCAAACTTCATTGTTTGTTTACATTGTAAGGTATGATTGGCGTCGAGTTTAGTACGTAAATGTCGCCAGTTGATTTTAGTTTTGAAATTAGTGTAAAATGATAGTTGGGATAGAATGTTTGGTTGGGCAAGTAAAAGTCACCAGTTGAAATGAGTATTGAAAGTAGAGTAGTCTAAGGTGATAATGTCGAGTCAAGGTAAAATGTTCGGTTGAGAATGAGAAAGTCCCTAGCTGGATCCTGGATATTTTGGCGATGTTGTGGGTGAGATAGCTGGTTGGAGGTATCGAGTAGAGGTGAATTTGGGTTAGCATGGAGTGTCTGTAGTTAATGGATAGTTAGTTAGAAAATTTGAAAACAGGATCTACGATAGTCTTAAAAAAGAGTATTTTGGTAAAATGAAGTGAATCGTTTTTTCTTATTATGAGGACTTTAAATACGCAAGCGAAGTGATGACGTCACTTGCCGTTCGTGGATACAAGAAAAATATTTCCTATGTTAAACACCCAATGGATTTTTCGTAAAAAATTATTAAAAATCGAGGGAAATTATTTCCCGATTTTAATCCCCATATTTAGGTTTAGATATGTATTAGTTATCATGTGCATGCGTTAGATTAAGTTGTTTTTGTTCTAAAATTGATAAAATTTGAATTTTAAATTTCAAAACTCTAGATAAAAAAAAAAAAAAAAAAAAAAAAAAAAATTCCATATTCCATTGAAAACATAAACATTTCATTTCAAAGGATGATATTTACACAATAAATATCCAACTAATATACTAATTAAAAGCAAAATGATAAATATTCTATCATAATTTGAAGTGAAATTTGTTTTCAAATGTCTAAATAAAGTATCTGATATAAGATACTAATATGTTGCAGCGGAATAGATTTGATATCGGTCATCCTTGGCAGAAATATATATATATATATATATATATATATATATATATATCGCCAAATTATCTGGCGAATATAACTTAATTCCTTTCAAAAATCATGGTTATTTTAAAAACTTATATTAAGAGAGTAATGAATAATATGAAACAATATTTCGCACAATACATATTACGAAAATATACATCTGGCATGTATATTTTCGTAGTACGTTTTTGATCGCCAAATACAAAACGCCAAGGACAACAGAGTTTTGAAATTTAAAATTAAAATTTTGTCAATTTGACAGCGAAATAACTCAATCTAACACATGCACATGATAACTAATACATATATATACCAAAATATGGGGATTAAAATCGGGAAATAATTTTCCTCGATTTTTAATAATTAAAAAAAAAAAAAAATCCAATGGGCGAATAACATAGGAAATCATTTTCTTGCATCCACGGACGGTCAGTGGCGTCACACTTCGCTTGCGTATAGAGCACTTAATGGAACACTGGGATGTGTTGTTGCTGTTGTGTTGTCGGGCCTATATTTTTTATCAACCAGCAGTTTTTTTATTGTCATTCATATTTATTGATCGGGTAGAATTTTTTTAATTTCAGAACGAAAATCATAAAATATCGAAACACATTTGATTTATAAACAAAAATTGAAAATACATTTAAATGATCACGTGGTAACCATCATGATCTAAACATTGTTTTCAAGATTTATCGTTCACATTCCGTCATTTTTGACGGGTTTATATACTAGTATTAAAATAATAATCTTATATAAAATAATCTTAAATTATATTGAAAAAAAAAATTACACATCTTAATGATAAAATTCTTTAAACTAAAGCATTAGAAGGCAAAATATGTAAAAAACTAGCATAATTTCTGGTAGCTACCCCGCAGGTTATATAATCCAGTTTTGCACCAGAAATTTCAATTGATAGATAAATTTATATTTGTACGAGCTCTTTCTTCGAAAAGGTATAGATTTCTCTATTAAATAAAATTTCTTGTGGAGATATGACACATCTTACCTGTGGGTTATCTACCGGAAATTACGGTAATTTAAATTACACCTGGATCTGAATGCGGTGTGTAAAAGGTTAATTTATTCCGGAATGTTATTAGCTCCGCCCTTTGCTGCCGCCGTGATCTTTTTAGAGTAATATTTAATCATAGTTACATATTGAAGAAAAATTTTCTACAAATATTACAGTGTAAAAAAAGGGCGGAACTAACATCATTCCTGAGTAAATTAAAAAACTTGGCAGCTACATACTTGCCAACCATCTTATTAATAACCATACAATTGTTAACGCCCCATAAAAAGACACCCCTTTTTTCACACCACATTAGTTTTAGAGTAATTCTTTCCAAATGTTGTTACGGTTAAATAAAAATAAAATTACTCTAAAAAATGATTGGTGTGAAAAAAAAAAAAAAAAAAAAAGGCGGGTACTAAAAATTGTACGGTTTATGATGAGATGGTTGGCAAGTATGCAGCTATGTACACAATAGACTAGGCAGCCTTTACAATTAAAATTTAGAGGTTGATATGGAATAATAAAGTCCCCAAAATTTGGCAACAATGATCGCAATGATGGCTGAAATGAAGTGTATCAATTATGCATTCGATTCATGTTTTGAATATATATATTTTTTTTAATTTTACGAATTTATATCATTAGAAATTGTTTCTATTTCTTCAGATTTTTCACTCTTGAACGTAATATTGTTCGTGCATTGATTGTCTCATTCTAATACCGTTGATAAAATTTCAATGAAACTTGACTTTTTTCATAAAAATAAAGTTTGAAATGAAAGAGATAAATTATGCATTGAAATTGAGTTCTAATTTTGTTTTAAGAGATTATTTCATTAGTTATTGATATAATATTTATAGTAATTCATTAGCATTTTTCTTTATTCAAATCTCTCTCTTTTGAAGTGAAAATTGTTTGTATATTGATTGTCTCATGCTAATATCAATGATAAAAACTTCAATGAAAAACATTGTAACTAAAAATCTTTCAAAAACATTTTTAAAAAGTAGGTAGTTAGTGAAAATTAACCCCTCCCCTTCCCACTTTTAATTAGTAAATTACGAATGCCATCTTCCCCACATTTTAAAAATATTAAGCACATGTTTTTAACCCCTTAACGCGCGATGTCCTCGCTGCGAGGACGCAAAATTTAAGATCCAGTGTCCAGCTGCAAAAATTCATCCGTTATATATTTATGAATTTTTGGCCTTTTTCGTTTGGAAAGAAACGTCTTGATATACTTAAACCATACTTTAACCCTTTGCGGCGCAAGACAATTTGGATGATTTAAATTATACTGCCACCGGAATTCATGAACTAAATTAAAATAAAAGAAATTTTAAATTTTAAGGTTAAAAAAAAGGCCTTTTCTGCAATGTTATAAACGTAAATTTTTGCTAAAAAATTTCCATGGAAATTTTTTAGCAAAAATTTACGTTTATAACATTGCAGAAAAAGCCTTTCTTTTAACCTTAAAATTTAAAATTTCTTTTATTTTAATTTAGTTCATGAATTCCGGTGGCAGTATAATTTAAATCATCCAAATTGTCTTGCGCCGCAAAGGGTTAAAGTATGGTTTAAGTATATCAAGACGTTTCTTTCCAAACGAAAAAGGCCAAAAATTCATAAATATATAACTTATTCTTATTTTTATAAAATTATAACCAGGACTACCAACAATATTCCGAAATAATGTTAGTACTCGCATTTTTTTCTTTCTTTTCTTTTCTTTTTTTTCTTTTCCACACCAGTCTTTTTCAGAATATCATACCTGCCAGCGTGTGCGAATTTTCGCTATCGGAAATTTCTAACCGAAATTTTCAATAAGTTCTAACAGTTTTCTATGATTAAACATGATAAATTTGTTGCAAAAAAAAAAAAAAAAAAAAAAAAAAAATACTGGTGTTAAAAAACTGTACAAGTTGATACCTATGGATTAGTTATCTTCTTATTTACTGGTTATTAAGTTTGGAGAGAATTATTCTAATAATTAAGTGGTTTAGAAATAAAACGACGCGGGTACTAATACTACTACGGAATATTAATTAGGTTGTTGGCTGGCAGATACGCATATTCTAATAATACGATAATAATAATACGATAATTCTAAATCCATCGTTTTTTTGATGGAAGTTAAAAGCATGCTTTATTTTTTTTTTTACTTTTTACAGTCTTACTTTTTTTTTTAGAAGCTCCCGCCCTAACTTCTTTACAAAGAATCAAATCTTAAAAATTTTTAATGCTAATGCCAGTAAGTTTTAGAGTATTAATTTGAAGAATGAATCTTGCATGAATTCCGTTAATATCTAACACTTTCGCAACCGCATGATTTTATCTTTTTGACAGGAAGGTCTGCCTGTTTCTCCCAAGGTGAAATATTTCACAACAAAATTTTCTGTATTCACATTTATATTACAAATGGATATGCATTTTAATTACATTCTTTCTAATCAATATGTTTGTATCCACAGCAAATTTTATTGCAAAAATATGAACGGTAAAGTCAGAAACTCCCCCCCCCACCCTCACCTAATTTTGCCGCAAATTGTTGTAAAAACATGAGGCTGGTACCGGTCGATTTGCAACAAAGTCTAGTTTATAATGGTAGATTAGTCAGATTTCGCTTAGGGGTTGTTTACACATTAGAACTGGAATCAACTTCATTTTTTTCAATGGTAACCCCCATTTTTTATAATTTATTTGAATTCTTTGGGTCAAATCGTCGCGAAAAATGGTATAGTTTATATATTTTGCTCGACTTTTCATAAAGTTATAAACTGTCAAATTAGGGGGATGCTAATTTTAAATGAATGTGACAAACATTAATTCATATCTTCCCAAAAAAATATTATATTCAATTCTGTTTTTTTTTAATGCGTTAGTATGAAGCAACCCGGACATATTCCATGCATATTTTTGATAAAAAAAACATTTTTTGAATTATGAAAATCTATAATAATAAATGGAAAGGCTTGTCTGTCTGTCTGTCTGTCTATCAGTCTATCTGTCTGTCTGTCTGTTCTTTTATACGTTCAGCCCCTATTGAACGCAGAAGTACAAGAATTGACATACGGATGCTCTGGAGCCTTTCCGATGTTTTCCTCGAAACAGAATTTAAAAATCTTAATTAGTTTCGGAGATATTAATTAAAATGTTGACCCATGTCGATCGAAAAATGACCAAAAATCCTTATTGCTTAAAAAGAGGCATTCTATCAGCATTCAGCAGACGATTTTAACGGCTGTCTCTAACGGAAACAAAACATGTGAAAGTCATTAATGTCACATGATCTTTAACTGGAGTTAAAAATTGCAAATTTCAAAGTGTTTCAAATTTTCTTTTTTGTACACAACACTTAATATACAACCTATTCAGCACAAAAGCAACCTGCAGTTAAAATTTCATCAATTTTCATTAATAAACAAAGCAGTTACATTTTAATTGCAAATTAAATTTTATTCCAACACGTAATCTATCTTTCAATAGACGATAGGAGTTTCCATAGCAACAAAATACATTTGAAAGAACTAAAAAATACTTTTTCTTTTTCTTTTTACTTCCATTACCCGACTACCGTGGTATATATAGGTTTTGAGATTGTCCTGATTAGGTTTTCTTTGGTATCTCAGCTACTAATTAAAATAATTTCATAAGTAACACATTATTTGAAAGCTTTGTTAATTTGAAATTGAACAGTAGATTTCAGAAATTTCTACCGCCTACTAATTAAAATAATTTCATATGTAGTATTTGTTGAGTTGATACACATTTTAAAGTAAATTTACATTATCGAAAATGGAATTCGAGATTTCACCCGATTTACACGTTTTGAGGTGTCCTGATTAGGTTTTCTTTTGTATCTCAGCTACTAATTAAAATAATTTCATAAGTAATACATCATTAGAAAGCTTTGATTTGGAATCGAACAGTGGATTACAGAAATTTCTACCGCCAGATGGCGCTGTAATACTTTAAAATTTCAATATTTCAATTTCTAATTATGATTAAATTATTTTTAATACATCAGTCGAAAGGTATTTTAAAGTTCTTTTATATTATCGAAAGTTTACACCAGATTTACACGTTTGGAGGTCTCCTGAATTAGTTTTCTTTTGTATCTCAGCTACTAATTAAAATAATTTCATAAGTAATACATCATTAGAAAGCTTTTATGATTTGGAATCGAACAGTGGAATACAGTAATTTGGACCGACAAATGGCGCTGTAATATTTAAAAATTTCAATATTTCAATTTCTAATTATGATTAAATTATTTTTAATACATCATTCTAAAGATATTTTAAAGTTCTTTTAAATTATTGAAAGTTTTCACCAGATTTACACGTTTTGAGGTGTCCTGAATCAGTTTTTTTTTTGTATCTCAGTTATTAATTAAAAAAGTTCATAAAAAATACATCATTTGAAACATTGTTTTAGTTGATGCACATTTTAAAGTACTTTTACATTATCGAAAATGGAATTCGAGATTTCACCCGATTTACACGTTTTGAGGTGGCCTGATTAGGTTTTCTTTTGTATCTCATCTACAATTTAAAATAATTTCATGAGTAATACATCATTTGAAAGCTTTGTTAATCTGGAATGGAACAATAGATTACAGAAATTTGTTCCGCCAGATGGCACTGTAATATTTTTAAATTTCAATATTTCAATTTCTAATTATGATTAAATTATTTTTAATACATCATTCTAAAGATATTTTAAAGTTCTTTTAAATTATTGAAATTTTTCACCAGATTTACACGTTTTGAGGTGTCCTGAATCAGTTTTTTTTTGGTATCTCAGTTATTAATTAAAAAAAGTTCATAAGTAATACATCATTTGAAACATTGTTTTAGTTGATACACATTTTAAAGTACTTTTACATTATCGAAAATGGAATTCGAGATTTCACCCGATTTACACGTTTTGAGGTGTCCTGATTAGGTTTTCTTTTGTATCTCATCTACTAATTAAAATAATTTCAAAAGTAATACATCATTAGGAAGCATTTTTAATTTGGAATCGAACAGTGGATTACAGAAATTTCTACCGCCAGATGGCGCTGTATTATTTTAAAATTTCAATATTTCAATTTCTAATTATGATTAAATTATTTTT
This sequence comes from Salticus scenicus, assembly GCA_963930645.1. Taxonomy (NCBI): domain Eukaryota; kingdom Metazoa; phylum Arthropoda; class Arachnida; order Araneae; family Salticidae; genus Salticus; species Salticus scenicus. The sequence continues at coordinate 210,384,058 of OZ005661.1, forward strand.
AAAACATCAGTCGACAGATAGCTTAAAGTTCTTTTATATTATCGAAAGTTTTCACCAGATTTACACGTTTTGAGGTCTCCTGTATTAGTTTTCTTTTGTATCTCAGCTACTAATTAAAATAATTTCATAAGTAATACATCATTAGAAAGCTTTTTTGATTTGGAATCGAACAGTGGAATACAGAAATTTCTACCGCCAGATGGCGCTGTAATATTTTTAAATTTCAATATTTCAAATTCTAATTATGATTAAATTATTTCTAATACATCATTCGAAAGATATTTTTAAGTTCTTTTACATTATCGAAAGTGGAATTCGAGATTTCACCTGATTTACAATTTTAAGGTGTCCTGATCAGGTTTTCTTTTCCATCTCAGCTAATTGAGTTAGACCATTCAAAATTGGTATATGTAAGTTAATTAGGAGGGGCTGGAAGGGTGGGGAAGGAATAGGCGCACGCAGCACGCACGAGACTGCGTTGCCGAAGGCAGTTGGGACCCGGTCCGACATTTTACCTGATGAGAAATGATTTTTTTTAAATTTTCTTTTCTTAAGAATAAAAGTTTATTTCAGAAGGAATATGTGCGCGCACCGCACGTATATCTTAACAGGTGGCGCGCAGAGCGCATGGGTTTGGGACCCGGTGCGAGTTTTTACCCGATGATAAAAGATTTTTTTTAATTTTATTTTCTTAATAATAAAAATTTGAGTTGAGAGGGAATATGCGTGTACAGCGCACGTATATCCTCACACGTGCGCGCGCAGCGCGTAGGGGTCTGCGCTGCCGAAGGCAGTGGGGTCCCGGTGTGAGTTTTTACTCGATGCTAAATGATATATTTTTTAATTCCTTATCTTAAGAATGAAAGTTTATGAGTAATAACATGGAATTTTGAGAAGTCAAAAGGATGGTGAAGGAATACGTGTGCGTAGCGCACGGGTCTACGCTGCCGAAGGCTGTGGGGGCCCGGTGCGACATTTTTCCCGATCAGAAATTTTTTTCTCTTTTTTTATCACATGATAAAAATTAATGCAATTTTGAGAATTCATTTAAGATAGAGATTTGAGAATTCATTTTGAGAATTCATTTGAGAATTCATTTGATTCAAATATTTTGAGAATTCATTTGAGAATTCATTTGATTCAAATATTTTGAGAATTCATTTGAGAATGCAATTTTGAGAATTAATTATTGTGATTCATTTAAAAATAGTGACCAGCGAAGCGGGCGTAGCCTGCTAGTTATTAATAAATTCATATTCGAAAAAATTAGGAATTATGATCTGTATTAATTTTTTGTACGAATAGATCAGACATCATCAAAAACATGGGTTTCCAAATTTACAGCTTGTCCCTAACATTATTTTTTGAGTTTCAGTGGTATTTCATTTTTTACTGCTGTTAGAGGGCCGTCACTTGTTATAATCTGTATCCCCTGAAAGTTAATATCTATACATAACACTGCTCTACAAAAAAAAAAAAAAAAAAAAAAAAAAAAAAAAAAAAAAAATCGAGATCTGATACCCTTTTTGCTGATTCTTATGTAAAATGACCTCCTGAATCCGAATATGACTCTCATTTTTCCCAGTCACGCACCGTTTTCTAGATACACTACCCCCCTCCCTCAATTTCTTTTCCTGTTCGATAATTTTATGACCATGAATTTCATTTGAAGAATGAAAAATAATTAATTTAACACCTATAAACAAAAATATATAAAGTTTAAAAAATAACATTAATAACAGATTAAAATAATATAAGATATGTAATTTAAAATTTCAGTGGCAAATCCCTCCCCCCATAATTTTTCCCTTGTCGCAAATATCCATGTTTTAGAATTTTCGAACTGTGTAGCCCCTTAGAAGATATTTAACGGTTAAAATAATCCTCCCCGCCTCCTAAAAATAAAATTTATAGCCATAAAAATCACCGAAAATGATAAAAATAGGGGGCTATTCCTAAAAAAGATGGGTGATAGGGCAAAATGGGCGTCCTATTTGGATTCAGGAGGCCATTTTACATAAGAATTTGTTGAAATGGTGTCACAGGCAATTTTCCTGCCGAGCGGTGTAATTCGACGAAAAACTATTTGAATACTTTCGCGACCGCTGACGTAGATTCACGTAATTTGAAAATCTGTAACTCCGCCAGTGGGCGTTTCTTTTGTAATTTGTATGTCATTTATTTCTTAATATACACAATAATTTGTACAACCAATATACTATGGTTATAAATACTTTGATTGGAAAGAGTATAATTATAATGTATATCCATTTGTAATATGAATCTGAATATAGAATTTTTTTTTTTTGAAATATTGTAACTTGGAAGAATAACGCCCCCAGGGAGACCTTACTGTCAAAAAGACAAAAACATGCGGTCATGAAAGTATTAATTTACGTTTATCTTGATCTTATTGTTTTCTAACAACATTTCAATGTTTATTATGCAAATTGGCTTATTTTTGTAAAATTATTGCAACGCAGGAGAAAGAATGTGAAAGAATGCTAAAAGAAAACAAGCCCCGCCTCTATACCTTTGAAACAATAATAATAATAAAAAAAACTATTTTGCCTATTCGTATTTGACTCTGAATGTGACGCTGGTATGCATAATGGAATTTACTACAGTTCAATGTACTACATTCTCAATGGATTTTACTACATCGATTGCTGAAGACAAAACTTAAATAATTTAATTGGAAATATGTAAAATCATTTTGTTTTATAATGAAAGTTTTACAAAAATATTCAGAGGCGTGGCTTACGTTACAAAATGGAAACGTATACAATCGTGATATGTTAGGTTTTTCTTCTTGAATATTAAATATTTTTTTCTAGTTTTTCCCTCCTGAAATTCGGTTTCAATCCTGATGTCCTTTTTTTGTATTTGCACACCTTAAGTCAAATGACATGTTTTTGAAAACACGGTAAAGATAGGCTTACTATTTGAAACAGCAATATGCATTCAATAATAGTTTTATTCATATTATAATAATATTTAAAGATGTAATTTTAATATTACATTAAAATTACATCGTTATAATGTAATTTTAATACGTACGTAATAATGTACGTAATAATGTAATTACCACGTAATAATGTAATTTTAATATTACATTATTACGTGGGATATCATGTCTCTATAGAGACATGATATCCCACGTGTATTTGTAGAAAACCACAATTTATAAAAGAATTCACTGTAAAATACGCATAAAATATATTTAATTAAAATCATTAAAAAACACACATCGTGTCAAGGCCTTTCGCCCTGAACATCATGGCTTAAAAATGGCTATGTCCTGATGATGCCCTGATGTTCATTGCGAAAGGCCTTGACACGATGTGTGTTTTTTAATGATTTTAATTAAATATATTTTATATGTGTTTTACAGTGAATTCTTTTATAAATTGTGGTTTTTTATAATAATATTTAATAATTTTTACAAGATTTTTTACCACGAATTTTCTGTTTTAATCTTGTTGTGACATTTACGCATTTGTTTGTTGTGCTTGGACTGCATGGATACCCTTAGTATCTGGGACAGTCGGTGTTGGAGCGCGCAAGCGCGCCACCTGCCTTACGCATTTGTTTACTGTACCATTTGTAAGCTTTATGTCATTTAAATTTTATCCCATGATGTAATATAATAAAATATTAAATTTTTATTAAATGTTTTTTATTAAATAATCAAATAGTAGATTTTTTTTTTCTTCTTAATTTATAATTTATCTTCCTATCTTGTGTTTCTTGGGTTGTTTTTTCATTAATTTTGATAAGTTTATGGTTTTAAGTTAAGATTTTTTGGTTTACTTTATTGATTCGTTTGTTTTGCAGGCTGTTAATTAATAGATCTGGTTTCTTTACATTAGTGTATTTCATCCACTGATGATATATATTTTTTTTTAAATCTTATTGGTCATTGGTGTTTCAGTGATCTTGGACCTGTTGCTTGGCTTCTACTATGCTTAATAGATCATCTTTATTATATATATACATATATTTAAATAAAGCGTAATATTATTTATTTTCGACTAATTCTAATCATGGCATAAAATTCACGTGTATGTATTATGTAAAAAAGAATTTAAAACAAAGTATAATGTCTTAAAACTTTTAAAGATATAGACACTGATCTGACACATTTAAAAATTAAGAATTCAAGTACAGTGGACTACTGTATAACGCGGGTTATTCCTTATGGAAATCGTGTTATGTGGGACATACATTATGAGACCAATTTATGTAAGTTCAGTCCAATACTGATTTTTTTTTTTTTTTTTTTTCTAAGTAAGGTTTTGGTGTTTGCCATACAAATGAACCTATTTTTGGAAAATTACCGCATTGCAGGCGGGAAATTTTGATGGCATTCCAAAATAAATAAATAAAATATATAAATAAACCCCACCCTCTGGCTTTTTCTGATATAATACTTTACTTTAAAAAATGTTTCTTGTTTCATTAATTTTATTTTGTTTGACTCTTTATACAACTCTAGCATATATAAACGAATGAAATTTAGCATTTCGATTGTTATTGACAAAGTTTCAGTTATTTAATCATGAATTTGTTAAATAATTCGATGTTTTAGAGAAACGAATAAAGGCACGACTTATTACTCAAAATAGGAATACATTTGAACAGATTAACACTTTCTCGACCGCTGACATGGATTCACGTCATTTGAAAATCTGTAACTCCGCTAGTGGGCGTTTCTTTTGCAATATATATGTTATTTATTTATTAACACTGTTGCAACCGCATGCTTTTGCCTTTTTCACATTAACCCATTCAGTAGCAGTGTTCCTGCTGATGGAATACCTAATTTTAATTCTCAAGTGCAAAAACTCATCCCGGAAATTTTTTAGGAAAAACTTACATTTTTGAAATAGCCGAAAAGGCCCTTTTTTAAACGTGACAATTAAAAATTTCTTGTATTTTAATTATGTTCGTAAATTCCGGTGGCAGTGCAATTTAAATGATCCTAATTACTTTGTGCCGCAAAGGGTTAAAATACTCCGGAATAAATTGAAATGTTTGGATCTATGCAACGTTTACGAGTTTTTGTTGTCGATAATGTTTACTTATAAAGTGATTTATGTATATTAAATTAAATATTATTTGAATTTAATAAGGTTTACATACAGATGTTTCAAACCGAAAATTTCTCGAAAAGGAACAATGCTAATTTTTTATTTTTTAAATATTTATGATCAGCTATGTGTCTAAAAGCCATTTTTAGAATTAGTTTAGTAATTTTTAAATTAAATTAAGTAGTGAACGTTAAAGGGTTAAATAATTTGATATTTTGGAGAAACGTATAAAGACATGACTTATTACTCAAAATAGGAATACATTTAAACAGTATCTACTTTTTATTGAATACTAACACTTTCTAAACCGCTGACGTGGATTCACGTCATTTGAAAATTTGTAACTCCGCCAGTGGGCGTTTCTTCTGCAATATGTATGTCATTTATTTATTAACACTTTCGCGACCGCATGCTTTTGCTTTTTTGAGATTAAGGTCTGCCTGTAGGCGTTATTCTACCAAGTTAAAATATTTCAGAAGAAAATTTTCTGTATTAACATTGGTATTACAAAAGAATATACATTATAATTATACTCTTTATAATCAAAGTATTTGTATCCATAGTATATTAAAAGTACAAATATGAATATTGGGTATATTCTTAAGAATTAAATAACATACAAATTGGGAAAAAAACGCCTGCTGGCGGAGTTACAGATTTTCAAATGAGGTGAATCTACGTCAGCGGTCGCGAAATTGTTACGAATATACGCAATGTTCATATTTTTACGACTAGTATGCTATGGATACAAATATTTTGATTAGAAAGAGTATAATTATAATGTATATCCATTTGTAATATGAATCTGAATATAGAAAATTTTGTTTTGAAATATTGTATCTGCAGAGAATAACGCCCGTCCTTACTGTCCGCCCGTCCTTAATGAACCTTACTGTCAAAAAGACAAAAACAGACGGCCACGAAAATGTTAAATATCATTTCTTAGTTTTTTGTTTAAATCGTGTTATATGTATTTTTGTATATTGTAAACTAGCCGCCTTCGGCGACCAGCTGGTTCGCGATCTTTGAAAAATCCGAATTTATGAAACTCCCGCTCGGTGGCACCTGTGGCGCCTTTTTCCCGTTTCAGGTCTTACAATAGTTTATTGACATATAGTGAAAATAGCTTTATTGAAAAAATTTATCGCAGTAAATTTCCGCTCGGTGGCGCCCTCTTCCAGTTTCAATATCTGAAACAGCCTGTTCGCTCACCATGTTATGATCTTTCAGATTTCTGACTTTAACAAAGTCCTGCTCGGTGGCGCCTGCGGCGCCTTATCTCTGTTTTAGAACATACAACATCTTCCTCGCTCATTAGAATTTAAAATATTGAAATTTTAAAATATTACAGAACCATCTGGTGGTAGAAATTTCTGTAATCTACTGTTCAATTCCAAATCAACAAACCTTTCAAATGATGTATTACTTATGAAAATATTTTAATTAGTAGCTGAGATACAAAAGGAAACATAATCAGGACACCTTAAAACGTGTAAATCGGGTTAAATCTTGAATTCCACTTTCGATAATATAAAAGAACTTTAAAATATCTTTCGAATGATGTATTAAAAATAATTTAATCATAATTAGAATTTGAAATATTGAAATTTAAAAATATTACAGCGCTATCTAGCGGTAGAAATTTCTGTAATCTACTGTTCAATTCCAAATCAAAAAAGCTTTCAAATAATGTATTACTTATGAAATTATTTTAATTAGTAGTTGAGATACAAAAGAAAACCGATTCAGTACACCTCGAAACGTGTAAATCAGTTCAAATCTCGAATTCCTCTTTCGATAATATAAATGTACTTTAAAATATCTTTCAAATGATACATTAAATATAATAAAATCATAATTAGAATTTGAAATATTGAAGCGCTATTCAATGGTTTTATGCATAAAATTAAAAAAATATATAACTCATTCAGTTTTTGAAAAAATCTTTCAATCTTTTGAGATGTGAATCGTCTAACCGAGATCTATCTATCTATCTATCTATCTATCTATCTATCTATATATATAAGAAATGATTTATCTCTAAAAGATTTTGAGTTATAAAATGTTTTGTGAAAAAATCGATGTTTCGTCAAATCTAAACATGTGGATTGCTAATCCGTATTTTGTTAAAATGTTCATATGGTTCAAAAGAGGATTAAATGAGCTTTCCAAATATACCAATTGCTAAGAAATGGAAGAGTTACTCAGTCGTTCAGGGCGATTAAAAAAAGACTATGGAGAAAAAGAGAAATATTGGAACCTTTTTAAAACTTTTTTTAAAAATATAAAAAATCCGTATATATATATAAAAAAATTATACCGTAAGAATATTCGCTCGCTTTTTAATTAGACATTGGTCGACGTTTTAATTAATATCTCCGGATCTAATTAAAATTTTTAATTATTTTTGCACTATCCCCCCGGGAAGGCTTCTGAGCACCCTCATGTCAAATTTTGTACTTCTGCTTTCAGTAGGGGCTGAACGTATAGATGCAGACAGACAGACAAAGAGACAGACAGACATCTTCCTTTATTATTATAGATAGATTGTAGGTTTATACGCCTCAAGTTAACACTTTCACGTCTGCATGTTTTTGTCTTTTTGACAGTAAGGTCCGCCTGTGGGCGTTATTCTCATAAATCACAATTTTTCAGAACAATTTTTTTTAAATTCATATTTATATTACAAATGGATATGCATTATGATCATACTCTCTCTAATCAAAGTATTTGTATCCATAGTATATTGATTGTACAAATGTGAATATTGTGTATATTTTTAAGAAACAAATAACATACGAATTGCAAAAGAACCGTCCACTGGTGGAGTTTCAGATTTTGAAATGACGTGAATCTACGTCAACGGTGGCGAAAGTGTTAAATGGAACATGTTATAGAAATACCTTCATGCGGAGCTTACTATATAAAATAAAAATATACCCAATAGAAGTAAATAAATTACTTTTTCTTAAATATTAAATTATTATTATTATTATTATTATTATTATTATTATTATTATTATTTAAACCGCTATTATTATTATTAGTACTATTATTATTTTATGTTGCTGTCTACATTTTTGTAACTGAATGTTGTAGGTTTCATATGACTCAAGCTATTTAAATTTAAACGTATAAAGAGTAGTAACAAACTCTCTCATTTTTATTAAAAAAAAACTATTTAAAAATTTGTAATTCATAAACTATATTTAAGAGGAAAATATAAGTCATTTATGACTTAAAGGAATCAAAAATTTGATTAAATGTGTGAAAATGTTAAATTTGTCTTAACCCTTTCAATCGCAGTGTTCCCGCTGATGGAACACGTAATCTTAATTCTCAAGTGCAAAAACTCACCCCGGAAATTTTTTAGCAAAAATTTACATTTATAACATAGCAGGAAAGGCCCTTTTTTCAACGTAAAAATTTAAAATTTCTTTTATTTTTATTATGTTCGTAAATTCCGGTGGCAGTATAATTTAAATAATCCGCATTACCTTGCGCTGCAAAGGGTTAAAATACACCGGAATAAATTGAAATTTGGGATCTATGCAACTTTTACGAGTTTTTTTTTTTGTCGATAATGTTTACTTATAAAGTGATTTATTAATTAAATTATATATTATTTGAATTGGATAAGCTTTACTTACAGATGTTTCAAACCGAAAATTTCTCGAAAAGGAACAATGCTATTTTTTTATTTTTTAAATATTTATGATCAGCTATATATCTAAAAGCCATTTTTAAAATTAGTTTAGTAATTTTTAAAATAAATTAAGCAGTGAACGTTAAAGGGTTAACACTTTCGCGACCGCATGCTTTTGCCTTTTTGAGATTAAGGTCTGCCTGTGGCCGTTATTCTCCCAAGTTAAAATATTCAGAAGAAAATTTTCTGTATTAACATTGGTATTACAAAAGAATATACATTATAATTATACTCTTTCTGATCAAAGTATTTGTATCCATAGTATATTAAAAGTACAAATATGAATATTGGGTATATTCTTAAGAATTAAATAACATACACATTGGGAGAGAAACGCTTACTGACGGAGTTACAGATTTTTATATAACGTGAATCTACGTCAGCGGTCGCGAAAGTGTTAAGAATATACACAATGTTCATATTTTTGCGACCAGTATGCTATGTATACAAATACTTTAATTAGAAAGAGTATAATTATAATGTATATCCATTTGTAATATGATTCTGAATATAGAAAATTTTGTTCTGAAATATTGTAACTGCAGAGACTAACGCCCACAGGCGGACCTTACTGTCAAAAAGACAAAAACAAGCGGTCACGAAAATATTAAATATCTCAGTTTTTTGTTTAAATCGTGTTATCTGCATTTTTGTATATTGTATGTTATAGATTCATACGCTTCAAATAAACACTTTTGCATCCGCATGTTTTTCTCTTTTTGACAGTAAGTTCCGCCTGTGGGCGTTATTCTCATAAGTCCCAATTTTCAGAGCAAAATTTTCTGTATTCACATTTATATTACAAATGGATATGCATTATAATCATACTCTCTCTAATAAAAATATTTGTATCCATAATATATTGATTGTACAAATATGAATATTGCGTATATTTTTAAGAAACAAATAACATACAAATTGCAAAAAAACCGCCCATTGGTGAAGTTTCAGATTTTCAAATGACGTGAATCTACATCAGCGGTCGCGAAACTGTTAATAATAGTAATTTCTATCCATAAAATATGTACATGAATATATATAAGCAATATTTTTAATTAAAATTCAATATGATTAATTTTCTTCAAAAAATTCATTTTAAATATTTACGATATTTACAAGCTATCCTATTATCCTTCAGAAAAGTAATATCCCAATTTCTCAATATATTTAATTCTCTTTCAATACATTGAGAACTCAATATACACTATACAGTAGCCGCAGCTTTATGAAACGTTTGTTTTCATCAAAATGATTTTATTAAGCGGCTGATTTTTATATCCGGCGAACATGTCCGAACTCAATAAAAGAGTATTCATTACCTAAATATGGAAAGAAATTCTTCTTCTCCCTTCCATCTATCAACCAGCCATCCGTAGGAATGGAGTTTTTACGTAAAAGATGAATATTTTCTTTGACCTGGCATTCTTGTACCTATCTAGAAGTGCTACGTTGATGATTTCTGCTCTCCTTATTCATTTTCCCATGCAGTTCACTCTTCCGTTTGGTACAATTTAGGCACTAATATCCCCCTTATTATTATATTCAGGTCACATAACGTAAACTGATAAATTTCCAGCTTCGATGTGGCCTTCCTTTGACTATACATTTGAAAAAAAACCATCATACTTTATCAAAATTTTGCGCTTTACCTTCAAAATAAAAACTACCCGCTTGCATATCTTGCAGCTAAGTTGTTTCAAAATAAGAACTATAAACTCTATTTGAATATTTTAAGACAGAAAAAAAATACTCATTGGCCAATCATTTGAAGAATTCATTCCTCGAATTCATTACTACAACATATGGCGTGGCGTGTTTTTCTTTCTTTTTCTTTTCTTTCTTTCTTTTTTCTTTTGAGGCATATAATTTTCGACAAAGAGTAATAATGTGACGGCTTGCTATATTTTGTTTCTTTTTTTCTTTTCAAAAATCCTGTGAGAAAATATAATTCGTTGATTAGCTTATATACGTGATAATTTTTACTGTTGAAGAGATTTTCTTTTGAGTTTATTAACCGGCGATGCTGATTTTATTAAGCGGCGGTTTGTACTGATTTGATTCCGGACCCAGCAATTTGATCAGATTAAGCGGCTGATTTTATTAACCAGTGATTTTATAAAGCGGCGGCTACTGTATATGTATATTCATTTTAATAATATTCAGTTAGTAATATTCAACAGTATTATTTGGTAATATTCAATTTTCTTTGTTAAATTCACCTGTTTAAATTATGTTTCATCTTCCTTTTTAGTTTGTCTTTATGTTAGAATAAAATAAAATATTTATACAGAAGTACTGAATATAAATGAAATTTCTTAAAGAAAGAGGTTGTAATTTATAACTGTAATGCAGTTCATATTATTTCCATACATAAAATTTATACTATATTTTCGCAGGCAATGCCTCCATAAATGTATGCACTATGCCTCCATATAAATGTATTATAAATTATATGCAATGGAAATAGTGTTTCCAAGATTAAAAAAAAAAAAAAAAAAAAAAAAAAAAGGCTGCCTGTTGGAGTCCTGTATGTATTTTTATATATATTACATAGTAGGGTCAATCCATTAGAAATCACCCAGGCCATGTTGCTCAACATTTTTTATTTTTCTTATTTTTTTACTAGTTTATCCTCGTTATTAGGTGAGTTCAAAACTGTCGAAATTTTTTTTTTTAGGCTCATACTTTTTTTTAACGGCCAATTTGAATTTGCATCGTAACTGTTTTTAGGACAAAAACAAGGTTTGCATAAAAGTATCTAACTCAGTTAATTTTATAGATATCAAGACAAAATAAAAAACAAAATTATCAGAATGACCTCCTAGATGTTTTGAACATGCATAATATTTCCTACGTCATGAGGAAAGTGAAGAAAAAAATTCACAACTATAGATGGAAAATTAACTTAAAACGGTAATTTTAGTGCTGCAAAACTACTTAAAAAATGAAAGACTCATTAATAATTTTTTTTTCCTGCGTAGATTTGTTACAGGACTAGTTATTGTAGAAGTTTCCAGCTTGAGAGTTTTATTCTTTTTTTTTATATAATTTTTCAAAAATACCCAAAATTGCATTTTGGCAATATTTAAAGTTGAATATCTCAAAAGGGACTGAGTGAAAAATTATGAAATTAATACAGATAATATCTCTTTATGACATAAACATATGATAAAAATTTGATGACTGAGACTCAACTGGTTCCAAAGTTATAGTACATAAAAATTGCATTTTAGGCATACAGAATTTTGACGAAAATTTATGGTAAAAATCAACATTGTAACTTAAAATACAAAATTTTATTCAAACTGTTGATGTACATTTTATCAGTTAGCATAATAATTTTATAATTTCTTCAAAGTATTGAAGAGTTTTGAAATTCCGTTGCATAGCTTTTTAGATATGTTATGTGTTCGTCCCGAAACCGTTGTTAGTTCGATAGGGGTAATTTTCCTCACAACCTTGTTTACTAGAACACACATCATGTTATTTATAGATATTTGGAAGGCAGTCTTTGGGCCATATGGATGGAAAATAGACCTAATAGATCAATATTTTGATCGGTCTTGTCTTTGACTATGCCTATCTACCAATGATATTCGTAAATGTATGCAACATAGTCCATATTTGTAAGCGAAGATGTGTTAACACTATCAAAGTTTTGTGCTCATCAAATTTCTTATTTATTGATGTAGTGTAACATCTGATTTGATTATTACTTATAGGAACAAATCTATGATATTCTTTTATTCATGTCACAGGCAAGCAAATTTCAAATCTTTTTGTTAGTTTAGCTTCAGTTTGTTTAATTTTATTGGCAGAGACAAAAATGTATTCTATTCTGGTTATTTTTTCGTTTCAGTATTTGAACATCTCTTGTGGAGTAGGAATTTAGTTATTGTAAAGTCTTTGCATGCTGGCTCTAGTTACTTCCCTTTTAGTGGTACCCTCCTCCCCCCCTATACCATCACACAAGTTTTTCCCATGAGATGTAGCTAAAAAATTCCATTCAGCTATCAAGCTAAAGTCATTCTCATGTTGGCGCAGATTAATAAAGTTTTTCGTATTTTTGTATTGGCTGCTGGCACCATCGCTGAAGTAAATCATCATCTTCGCTTCGGGTAAAAAATTCTTCATTTCATTGGTGAGATTCTTTTGAAATTCATCAGCTGTAAAGGTATCCTGAATAAGTTAATCATTTATCATACAAATGCTCTTACAGCAAATTTCATTTAAAATAATAATAATAATAAATGGATGTAATGTAACTCGGCGGTTGGACCAGTGGTAGTTCTGAATTTCATCCTGAACGCAAAATGTAAAGTTTTCTGAAAAATCACCAATGACTAAATATTCACTGTTTTTGAGATTATTTTTAAGTTCTTTGAAATGATTAGACTGAACTGTTGAAATGAAATGGTGAGATTTTAGTTTTACTCTATCTTCCACAAGAAGATTTAGAAATTCATCATTTGGTAGTAATCGGGCGATAAATTCTGCTCTGTCAGTTTGCACCCACTGCTTAAAAGCTACTTCCTCTGGTAAATTGCCAATTTCTTTCATTGGAACTTCCAGAAGACCTTCGGATCCTGGACATTCTGAACATTTGTCCAGCATGCAACTTTCATTCTCAATGTTACACACAAGTAATTCTATCAGTTCCCTGTAATTTATTTTGAGCCTTGCTCCTTCAATCAAGAGCTTTACGTTCTGGTGGTATTTGCAGACACATACACTATGTGTGCCAGATGATCCTGGGTGGACACAGCACTTCGGTCACATAGCACAGAACACTGACCGTCTAATTTTGTAGTTAGCGTATTTCTGTTTGAAAAAGTTAAATAGCTCATTTTAAGTTATTAGAGTTTATATATATATATATATATATATATATATATATATATATCAGTGGCGTATTCTCTGGGTATGCTAGGCATGCGCCGCATACCCACTAAAAACTATCTAAACTTTAAATAGAATTTATTTAAAAATAAATTATTTCAACTAATTTTGTTAAATACTCGCTTCCATTTATACATTATCCGTCATTCAGTTTTGAGAAATTATAATGAAAGGAAATTTCTTTTGTTAAATTATTCCTGGATAAATCCGAGTGCTTTTTTTTCTTTCTTACTATTGTCGTTAGTACCCTCCGGCTTTGTTTAGTCGTCATCTGCTGACCAATATCATCCCAGAGATACCGTCACCCTCTTCTCCTGCTGACCGGTTATTGCTTAGGTCATGCTGCCTTTGTAAAGAAGCATGCCCTGACATAGGGATTTTTTGCTATTTGAGGGAATATTCAACGTCCCTCTAATTTTCTCTCGTATACTAAGTACAAGGGGAGTTCCGCTGTGTAAACGGTTCAAGGTATGCGATCCTGGGAAAGCATATCCTGGAGTTTTAGGTATTTTTACAGCGTTAGGGATTTCGTTACCTTCGGTAGAGATGTTCGCATAGAGAGTTGGTTTCTTCAACTGATTGATAAATTAAAACTTATGCTTTATTTTACAATGATGTAATAAAAAAACTTAAAAAAAAAAAAAAAAAAAAAAAAAAAATGTTGATTTGAAAATGATGATTAAATTGCAAAATAAAATTTTGATAAATTTCCAAAAATTGTTTTATGTGCCAGAAAAAGTTTTTTTTTTTTTTTTTTTTTTTTTTTTTTTTTTCCTAATGTCTTTTTTTATGTGTGCCTGTATGCGCTATGATGGTCACTGATCGCAGATCTATAAAAAATTGGCAGATGCGTAGCTTTGATCTTGCAGGTGTTCATAATTTTTTTTTTCCTTTTCTTTTTTTTTTCTTTTTTTCTTTTCTTAATTTTCAAATCTGAATTTCTTAAATTAATTATTTTATTTGTTTATTTATTTATTTATTTTGGAATGTTCCGTTAATTTTTCTGCTTTATTTTATTAAATTTTATCTAATTTGTGTGTTTTTCTTTTCATCCTGCATTCCTTAGTAAAGATCGCTATTCTATGTATTTTTCATTCTTTCACATTAAGCCATGCCATTAAATAGTTTTTATATAATAAAATTTTAATACTGCTTCTTCTTCTTTTTTATTTTTATTTTATTTTATTTTTTTTTTTTTTAACGTTAGTTTTGAACAAGAAACACTTTCTTAACTTGGTTATATCTTTTCCTGAGCGAAACTTTCTTTTTTCTTTCTTTCTTTCTTAAAAAAAAAAAAAAAAAAAAAAAAAAAAATACACATAATAGTTGCGTTTTCAAAAATAATTGTTTATGTAAAGGCGTAATACCCCCTTTTGAAGAGAAACGTTTATTATTTTTAATGCATTGTTTTGTTCGAAATCAAATGGTAATATGATAGAAAGAATTAAACTTATAAAATATTTAACTTTATTAAAAATTGTAACAATTAACTTCTTGTATAAGAACTATCAGAGGTCAGATAAGCACCTACATTCACGCGCTCCATTAAGGTGTGCTAATAGCAGTGGGGGTCTTCAGTCCGACATTGTGCGGTTGTGGAAGACACAGCAGAACGCAGCGAGAGCCTAAAGCCAAGTTTTCAGCGATTTTAATGGATTTTTTCTTTCCGGTTCCCACTATTCCTTTTGTCTTTCTTTTCTTTTAATTTTGTATTTCTAAAGCAATATAAAAAATTGTGATTAAATTTTTTTGAAAATTCATTTAAATACAGCTATTAGTGAAGCGGCAATCAAGAAGTTAATACAAAGAGTCCTTTAGATCTATGATTTAAAGTTAAAGCGACAAAATTTGTATGTAAAATTTTATATAAGATTCCAAGAAATTGAAGCCCACCAGCGACTGAGCGGGTTTGCGCTCAAAGTTGGTAGATGGGAAGTGTCGGGTTCGATCCGAGGTCGCACTCATCAACCGAGCCGTTCAGAGATTTCCGTGGTTTTCTACGAAACTCGCGTAAAACTGGCTAGAACCTCTTACAAAGACTCCCACGGACGGCATTACACCCATAGTCCTGGGATCCAAGTACAGTCAATCGGACTTGAATCCTACAATCAACCAACCAAGAAAAGGGAAAAATCCGAGCTTAAATTTGATGAAATGATATCGCCTTGATGAGTAGTGTTCTTTCCATAGTTGACTTCAGAGCATGCCCAGATTCAAATGTCACGCTACGCCATTGATATATATATATATATATATATATATATATATATATACACACACATATATATATATATATATGTATAGCAATTATAATATGCAGGAAAATGTATTTTTAAAATAAATTTTCGTGAAATACTGTGCGCGTAAAATGCAATTTGGGGCCAATTTTGATGTACTATAACTCTGGAACCAGTTGAGTCTCAGCCACCAAATTTTTATCGTATGTTTATATCATAAATAGATGATATCTGTATTAATTTCATAATTTTTCACTCAGTCCCTTTTGAGATATTCAACTTTAAATATTGCCAAAATGCAATTTTGGGCATTTTTGAAAAATTATATAAAAAAAAAGGATAAAACTCTCAAGCTGGAAACTTCTACAGTAACTAGTCCTGTAACAAATCTACGCAGGAAAAAAAAATTATTGATGAGTCTTTCATTTTTTAAGTAGTTTTGCAGCACTAAAATTACCGTTTTAAGTTAATTTTCCATCTATAGTTGTGAATTTTTTTCTTCACTTTCCTCATGACGTAAGAAATATTATGCATGTCAAAAACATCTAGGAGGTCATTCTGATAATTTTGTTTTTTATTTTGTCTTGATATCTATAAAATTAACTGAGTTAGATACTTTTATGCAAACCTTGTTTTTGTCCTAAAAACAGTTACGATGCAAATTCAAAATGGCCGTCAAAAAAAAAGTATGAGCCTAAAAAAATTTTTTTCGACAGTTTTGAACTCACCTAATAACGGGGAAAAACTGGTAAAAAATAAGAAAAATAAAAAATGTTGAGCAACAAATTTTATTCTTTTTGGGTGATTTCAAATGGATTGACCCAGTATAGGTCCTTTATATATAAAAATATTTATAAGACTATAAATATTAAAAATATATATAGTCCTACATATATTTTTAATTTTTATAAATGTTAATTTGACTTACACTTGCAGATATATATACTGTCAGGCTATGAAAATTAGTAATTTAAAATGTTGCTGCAATATGTCAAAAATCATAAATAAAATAATAATAATAAAACTAACAAGTTAATTAATTGACACCGTCTTGTATTTTTAGATTTGTTGGTATAATTTTTAATTAGAAAGGGTAAAGGTATCGTTAAAATTATTTTTAGCTCTGGATGAGCTGTTTGCGTCTGATGCGTCTGATAAGGCTGCAAACGACTGATATGTTAAAAGCATGGACGATGAGAACTCGTATGTCCAGTAATTCCAGGATGACGCAATCAGTTTTATTTAATTTTCAGCAGCCCTTAATTTGCCAGATGTAGGAATTTCCCCATACAGTAGGGTTTTTCAGACGAACAGTTCTTCTAAATACAGTGAAACACCGATCTATCGTTCCTGCCCCCGCATTGATCGTTTTATTTCTATGGTCCCTGCACAAATTGTATTTAAATAATGTTGACGAAATCCGCATGTATCATGCTTCAAAAAGTCATTTTAAAACATTTATCGTTGTAAAATTTTTCTCTTGACATTGCAGAAATTTTCTCCTGAAGGTCTAGCGGTTTCATATGGCACACAAACTAGAATTACTTCTTTCATCCTAAAATAACTGTTTTCCCCATTTCCATGGAAGATCAAAATTGTGATGCCATGTCTTCGGATCGTCTATTTATTTTGAAATTTCAGCGCTGCATGAAGTAAGCTCTTCAGTGATCCAGAAAATGGTTATTGAAATGCGATTACGTGCGAAAATATGTTGAAGAATTCCAAACTGAAGGGCAAGAAATTGATGATGAAGATGCTGATAATGCAGATGAAGAGTGGTTGTGTGTAGTAGAGGATGCATCTGATACAAAATTTAGTGATAATATTTGCATTAATCAAGACGTTGTGACATGTGGTATCCTAAAGCATAGACGAAATATGTGACATCAAAAAATAAAAATAATGGCTTAGAAACAGAGGATAATTTTCACGCCGATGACGTAATTATGGTGTTCGAAACTGTACGAACTTTTATATAAGCACATGCAATTGCAGAAAAGGACCAGAAAAATGTTGTAAATCTGGAAAATTTCTTGTTTAATTTATAAAATGAACGAAAAACCCAACATAAAATTACTGATTTTTAAAAATAAATTTTACTTAATGTTCTTACAGCATTGATTTATTCCTTTGACAGTTTGGGAAGTACCAAATTAGTTTTTATTAGTAGTATTACTGTATACATTGTGTGCATTAATTCATAAACATTGTTTTATTCGTGTTTTGACTTTAACTCGCATTCGTCGTTTTCCCGTTTTCATCGTTTATTTTTTCACGCACCCCATGAAAAACAATGGATTGAGGTTCTACTGTAATGCATACTTGCCGACATCCTAATTAATATTCCGTAGTGTTGTTAGTCCCGCCCTTTTTTTCACACCAGTAAATTTTTACAGTAATAATCTCCAAATGCAATTACGATTAAATACGAAGAAAAATACTCTAAAAGATACTGGTGTGAAAAAGAAGGCGGGGATAACGATACTACGGAATATTAATTAGTATGTGGACAAGTGTGTGTAATGCCTCTACGAAAGACCGAAACTGCGTAAGCGTAGGAATAGTCAACCTGTATTAGTCGATACCTAAATAGGTATAATCGTAGATTATAACTGGGGAGGGAGGGGACGGGGAATAGAGTTAACAAAACAAATAGCTGATTGTAAACAAATCATTCATTTGCATTTTGGATCATTACGTATAGTGTTAAATGTTAATGTTGGAGAGTTTAATTAAACTCATCGAATAGCTGCATTAAATTACAACACACTGAAAATTATTTAAAGTTATTTATTGAAGTATTCATCACAAGACATGTTATTCTAGTGAAAAACACATAAAAATGCTTTGTTTATACTACACCATATTAATAGTTTTGTACTAAAATATTTTATGGTGCAGATTTTTCGTCGGCTTACTAACGAAAGGATATAAATGGAAGTTATAAAAGAAAACTTTGTAAAAAATTTCCGGGGTTAGTTTTTGCAATTTTGAATAAAAATGTGTGGTTCCACTATGGAACCACCGCCCCTGAAAGGATTAATATTAAAATAATTTGTTTTTCCTTGCATAAATTTTAAACGTAGCTTTGGTGGACTATATAATTGGGCTTTCAGATTTGATTTATCTGTTACATTTTACATAATACATAATTTAGTTATATTTGATTAAACAATCATTGGCGTAACTAGAAGATTTTTCTGGGAGAGGGGGGGGGATGGCTCTTTTAACTTTACAATTTTTCAAAATAATGTTTATATTACTAATACTTGGAAAACCTCCCTTTCTTCATACTGGATGCTTGAAAAAGCATTAACTGTGTTGTTTTATACAGACTCTTACCATCTTCTTCTCTTTCCTTTTTATTTTATAAGCACTGTTCCTCTGGTCAATCTACTTTAACATGAATTTTTAAAAAATAAATGATAACTGAAACGTTTAAATAAATGTATTTCAATTGGCGACTATTTTCGTCAAATTCAAACCGTGGCCCAACACCGTGATACACTACAGCAGTTAATGAAATGAAATGAAATTATTTTAATTTCATTATGTTGATCAGAAACACCGTTAATCTATATATAAGAGTAAACTCACTGATTCACTGATTCACTGATTCACTGACTCAACACGGTTGTGGCGATCCTATGGGAGATAGAGTCGCAATTTTTGGTGAGCAGGTTTATTTTAGGACCCTGACGCTCACTAAGACGGGATTTTTCGAAATACCCCCCGTTCCCCCCCGGGGGGAGCAGAAGGCAAAAATCACCTTTATAAGCATATCTCGGCTCCAAATTGCTTCACGGTGAAGAAATTGCAGATGGGGAGACTAGACTTGAATACAAAAAAATCATTTTCTGCGATTTTGGAATTTTGGATTTTTAAGGGGGGTAGGGGGTAAAAATGAGATTTTCGGGGGCGCATAAGGCAAAAACACATTTATAAGTACAACTCGGCACCAAATTACTTCACAGGGAAGAAATTGCAGATGGGGAGACTAGGCTTGAATACGAAAAAATCATTTTCTGCGATTTTGGAATTTTTGATTTTTAAGGGGGGAAGGGGTGAAAATGATTTTCGGAGTTGCTGAAGACAAAAACACCTTTATAAGCATAACTCGGCTCCAAATTGCTTCACGAGGAAGATATTGCAGATGCGGAGACTAGACTTGAATACAAAAAAATCATTTTCTGCGATTTTGGATTTTTGGATTTTTAAGGGGGAAAAGGGGTGAAAATGATTTTCGGAGGCGCAGGAGGCAAAAACACCTTTAATAGCATAACTCGGCTCCAAAGTACTTCACGATGAAAAAATTGCAGATGGGGAGACTAGACTAAGTACAAAAAAATCATTTTCTACGATTTTGGAATTTTGGATTTTTAAGGGGGGAGAGGGGCTGAAAATGATTTTCGAAGGTGCAGAAGGCAAAAACCACCTTTATAAGCACAACTCGGCTCCAAATTGCTTCACGGTAAAGAAATTGCAGAGGGAGAGACTAGACTTGAAAACAAAAAAATCATTTTCTGCAATTTTGGAATTTTCAATTTTTAAGGGGGGAAGGGGGTATAAATGATTTTCGGAGACGCATAAGGCAAAAACACATTTATAAGTATAACTCGGCTCCAAATTACTTCACAGTGAAGAAATTGCAGATGGGGAGACTAGACTTGAATACGAAAAAATCATTTCCTGCGATTTTGGAATTTTGGATTTTTAACGGGAGAAGGGGGTATAAATGATTTTCGGAGGCAAATTTAGAAAAATACGGATTTTCGAGTAAAAGTAATAGCTCAAACATGTAAAGAAAAAAAAAAAAAAAAAAAAAAAAAAAAGACCGCCAAACGTCTTAATGAAAATATTTCCAAAAACTCATTTTTTTTTTTTTTTTTTTTTCCGATTTTTTTTTTTTTTTTTTTTTGGGGGGGGGGGGGCAAAAAAATAAAAATAGTGTCAGATCGTTCAAAATTGGTTCATAGAGGTTTTCGATACTTACAAGTCGATTGCGGATATTTTCGAATTTGCAAAATTATTAGAAGGGGTGGGAAGGGGGGGGCAGTATGGGGGGGGCTATGGGCAAAAACAAATAGAAATACAGTTAGGCCGTTCAAAATTGGTACAGATAGGTTTTAAAGGCCTGCAAGTCGAATGGGGATATTTTCGAAAGTGTAAAGTTATTAGGAGGGGCGAGAGGGGGGGGAGAGGGGGGGCAAAAAAATAAAAATAGAGTTAGATCGTTCAAAATTGGTATGTAGAGGTTTTCGATACTTACAAATCGATTGCGGATATTTTCGAATTTGTAAAATTATTAGGAGGGGCGGGAAGGGGGGTGGGTGGGCAAAAACAAATAGAAATACAGTTAGGCTGTTCAAATTTGGTACAGATAGGTTTTAGAGGCCAGCAAGTCGAATGGGGATATTTTCGAAAGTGTAAAGTTATTAGGAGGGCCGGGAAGGGGGGGGGGGCGGAGGGGCAAAAAAAAATGCAATAGAGTTAGAGCATTCAAATTTGGTATATAGAGGTTTTTGACATCTAAAAATCGATTGCGGATATTTTCGAATTTAAAAAATAATTAGGATAGACGGGAGGGTGGGGCGAAGGGGGAAAATAATAGAAATAAGAATTAGAGCATTTTGGGAATTTTTTCCGAAGGCAGTGAGAACCCGGTGCGACATTTTTCCTAATAAGATTTTTTTTCTGTTTTTTTTTCACGTGAAAAAAATTAATGCAATTTTGAGAATTCAGTAATTATAGCGATTCATTTAAAAATAGGGACCAGCGAAGCGGGCGTTGCCTGCTAGTTTTAAATAAACTAAATGTGCATTCACATTAGTTTGTGGGCTAGAAAAATCAAGGGGGGGGGAGATAAGTATTTCAGTAATTAAATTGCAAATAAATCAAAATAAAATATTTAAAATGAAAAATATATTAATTTTCATTTATCTGTTCCCACCAGCAAGCATATACGATAATTTTAAAAGTATTATGACTTTAGTTAGTTTTCGATGGAATTGCACGTTTTGAGACTTCATGAACATGATTTGACTGTTTTAAAGCCGCTATCAGACGAAAGACCGTATAAACTGCATTAGCCTATAGTTCAGCATAAACCGGTTTTTCAGGAGGAAAACTGACGAAATACCTTCGTTTGATACTTTTGCCTATCGTATAGTCTTCTTTCACGCATTTTCGACTGTTTAAATCTTATATTGTAGTTGTTAGCCTGAACTCCTCCAATCAGAGCGCAGGAAGCAAAAGGCAAAGAATAAACATCATCTCCATTCCATTACTCGATCTATTTTTAGCGATGTATCGCCAAATATTGCATTCCCTCTTTACATTTTGTGGATTTTGTTCATGCTGAAAAACAACCCTGTATTCGGAGAAAGGGTGTCGTTCGGCAGGTTTGAGATGCAATAGCTTATACTTCAGAAGATACGGTCTTTCGTCTGATAGCGGCTTAAGAATGTTTGTCTGTGTGTGTATCACAAATTTTGTGGACGCTGTATCTCACGAACCAATGAACGAAATTTAACCAAACTTGGTATCTAGTAAGACACTGACTTAAACTGGTGCTGATTAGATTTGGGACCAAACGCACAACAGATGTCGCTATCATCCCATCCCCCCCCCCCTAAATTTTTAATATGGCAACATACGGAAAAATTTCGTATAAATATAAATAATGAGAGCCATTTTAAATGCATGATCTTTAAACTAATATGATTTATTAATAGTAGTAGTAATAAACTAGGAAAAAAAGTTTGAGTATATAGGAGCATCGCTTCCTCTCCTGGGAAAGAGGTGTGTGTATGTGTAAATTTTCAAAATATGGGTATCTTTCGAAAGAACTCGCCAATACCTTTAAAACGAGTGGCTGAACCATGGATCTGTAATAAAAAAAAAAAAAAAAAAAAAAAAAAAACCTTTAAATCTATGATGCCGTCAAATTTACCCTGAAAGTTTATTTTTTCACAAAGTTTTATATCAATTTTAATATTTAAGCGTGAATTTCTTTTCATTTCAAAAAAGTTTAAAATCAACTCGTAAACTTTTTGGCAACAATTAAAAATAAAAATAAATTATGTATTTTTGTTTAAAAAAAGTCTTTCTCAACTTTTTCGATACTGTCCGTTTCGATACTGACTAGTATTAATTTTCTTTTCTTTTTCTTAAAAAAAAAAAAAAAAAAAAAAAAAAAGATTGTGATGAAATTCTAGCAAAGCAGAATTTAGTTTAGTACGTAGAACTATCAATTTTTTTTTTTTTTTTTCTTTTCAAATCATAACATTGCTTTCAAATTATTCAGTTGTATTTTCGATTTCGATAAATGTCCAATCATCGTAAAACTGGCGACAATGATTTATCCGCAGATTGAAACTAATAGTGCTCCGTACTAAAAATTATCGATAGTTTCCCTTTTCAACGAAAAGAAAAAAAGAAAAAAAAAATCTCATTTCTTCTGATGTTGGTACTTGGCACAAAACTAACTTTCAGCATCTAGTGTTATCCACTGATCTCTATAGTAATCTGGATGGCGGATCCCGTACTGCCGAAGTGAAGCCTACAAGGAGGAATTTTAGGGTGTAGTTTGGTCCAGATTGGCGACTATATCGCTTCTTTTTATGTTGTTTTAACTCAGCTGGCGAAATTATATCCTCATTCATCATTTTGAATTTTGATTTACTCTGTGTTGTTTTCGCTTAGGCTAATGTTGATTTTTATATTATTTCAGATATATTATTCAGATTTTGTTCCGACTTCAAACATTTATTGAAAGTAAACACATTTATTCGAATATTTAAAATAAATACTTTTATTCTTCTTGAATTAAAAAACTATACAAGAATAAATTAAAAATATGTGAAATTATGACGTTATTTACACATACTATTAATTTTATTTTTGAGGGAGGGGGGACATAATATTTTTTGGTAAAACATAATTATTATGAAGAATTATTAGTAGTAGTTTTATTTCCAAATTTTAATTTTGAACTATCTAGTTATATAGTTTAGAGATTTTTTTTTTTAAGTGTTTTATAATTAAGAACAAAAATCAATTATATGATTTTTGCAAAGTTATCACTTTTGCAATTATATGATTTTTGGTAAGTTAATAAAATGAATATGCCTTAGATATTTTCAATTAACTTCTAAACTTCTTAGGGTCTAAAACTGCATGTCATCTATTTTTTTCTCTAAAAAGAGACAAGGAAAATTCAGGAGAAGGATTTTTTTTTTCCAGATTTGTGTAAAAATCTTATACAGTGTGTGATATTGAATTATTCAAACAAATTGAAATACCCTGTATGCTTAAGTGCATATTATACACTTAAATATATTGCATAAATTTTCAGGTGATGAAAAATACAACAATATTTTGCGGCAGTAAATGCAATTTAGTGGTTGTTGAAGCAATCGGAGTGCGGGCGCCAGTACAGGAAACCAGACGGTCACGTGATGAAAGAGAACCTTTTTTTATTATTGTTATTATTATTTTGGCTCTCTCGAAAACATGTTCGTTTTCGGGAGTCAAGTAAAATCGTTCAGGTATTCATAATCTAATGGAATCATACCTGATAATTCTAATTTTATTCGTTAATCATTATTCGTTAAATCAAATCAAGCTTTTGTTTAATTTGTAGTCGATTCTAAAACCATGTGCAATCATGAACTATTCTCAGTAAAACTTTATTCTTTTACTTTGTGACAATTCATTTAAGTCATAAAAGGCATTCGAAATTCTTTAAATGTTATTCGATTAATTCTGTGAAATAGTATTATGTGTTTGTTTCCACAACTCTTCTGAATAAGTTGTCATCTGTCTTACAATCCGTGAAGTCAAGAGAAAATGTGTTTAAGATTTGTGTCAATCACATATTCGGATATATTGTCTTGATATTCTGCAAGTCTGTTATTAAATTCCAGTATATTAGTAATCAATGATTTAATCTTTATTTTGTGTGTGGCTTAAAATCTATTCCAAGCGACCACAGGAAATGCAGGAGAGAGGTGAGTTAGCTTTTCCTTAATATTATGCATGCTAAAAACTCAGTTTCGTTTGAGTGAAATGTTTTTTATGCAGGTCAATTCTTTATGCATTAGTCTAGTTATAATTAATCAACATGTTTTTGGTCCGTCTTAGAGCCATGAGGCTATCGATGATTTATATATATATATAAAAAAAAAAAACTATATATATTTAATATGTATTTGATATTCTTATTCTTATTCGTAATCATTTATTCTTAAAATGATTTATTTTTGTTCTTGAATGTTTGTTCTGTAATTCGAAGGCCTATAGTTATGTGTATTTAAACTTATATATTCTAAAATGCCGAAATTATCTAAGCAAGTTTTATTATTTGAAAATTTATGTAAGGAAATCGATAGTTTTAGAGATAGAGTAAAGGGGTGTAGTAAAGATGAACAATCTAAGGTTAAATTATTAAAAACCAAAGTTCAATCGTATGATCATGAAATTGCGGAAATATTTAAAAATTTATCCGCTAAAGAGAATGAGGATTATATGGATATGTATTTGAGATATAAAGGAGTGGTTTTTGATTTACTGGTGGAGTTAGAGGAGAAAACAGAAGTAAACGCGTGCGATTCAGATACTCACGCGGAAAATAAAGATGAGAAAAATGGTAAATCCTCTCTTATTAAATTACCTAAATTTGATCTTCCAAAATTTTTTGGTGAAACCGAAAATTGGATTTCTTTTAAAGAAATTTTTAATTCGACAATTCTACAAAATAATCAATTATCCAAAATTGAAAAATTGCAATATTTACATTCTTCAGTGCGCGGAAACGCAGCTAAATTAATTCGAGGATTCGCTCTAAAAGAGGAAAATTTAGATCAATGTTGGGAAATATTAAATGAAAGATATGAAAATAAGAGACAATTAGCATTGAGTCAAATTATCAAAATATTTTCTATGAAAATTGTAAAAGCAAACAATGCTAAAACTTTACTTGAGTTATTAGATACTTGTAACGAAGCCGTCAGAAACTTAAAAACTTTGGGTTTAGATTCTAATGCGTTAAGCGACTTAATTATAATAAAATTCATGATGGGGAAATTGGATGAATCGTTAAAACAGAGATGGGAATTAATGTTGGACAGTGATAAATTGCCTGATCTTGATCTTTTTAGGAAATTCGTTGAGCGCGAAGCGCGCGGTGTTGAAGAGATAAAATGTAAACAAGACGTAAAATTCACTAATTCGAAAAATATACATAATGTACTGAGTACAATTGTGAAAAGGGAAAATACGTGCATTCTTTGTAATGAGCATCATCCGTTATTTAAATGTCCGACATTTAATTCAAAACCGGTTAATGAAAGATGGAAATTCGTTGAATTAAATAAATTATGTCAAAATTGTTTACGCCAAAATCATAGGCTGGAGAATTGTAGGATAAACATTAATTGTAAAAATTGTGCAGAAAAACATCATACATTGCTACATGTTTATGGTAGAAATATAAATTCTGAAAGGGCGAATCATGTATCGCCAGATATATCAGTCTCTAATAGTGCTCAGTTTTATTCTAGTAATGTTTTGTTATCTACAGCACTAATTAAGGTTAAATCGAATAAAGGAAAAATTATGCATTGTAAAGCTTTGATAGATAATGCTAGTCAAAATTCATTAATTACTAAGGAATGTGCTAAGCGACTAAATTTGCCCTTACGGAGCACGTCGCATAGTATAATAGGGATTAATTGCGTTTTAGCAGAAACTGCTCTTAACAACACAGAATTTAAATTCACTCCGCATTTTTCGTCGGAGTCATTTTCAGTCAGTGCTTTTATAGTTGATAGGGTTACCTCACCTCTCCCTAATTTCCAACTACCGCAACATGATTGGCCACACATAAAAGGATTGCAACTAGCGGATCCAAATTATCATATTAGTGGTCCCATCGATATTCTTCTTGGGGCAGAAATAGTCGCCTCAATCTGCAATGGCAGTCCAATTCAAGGGCCAGCTGGAACTCCTACAGCATTTCCCACTAAATTGGGTTACCTCCTTTCAGGAAAAGTCGAAAGTCTTCATTTTACAAACTTAAATTTATGTCACCTCACTGTTGATGATGACTTAAATAATACATTGAAACAATTTTTTGATAGAGAATCTACACAAAATGTAGATACAAAAAATTTAGAAAATGATCCTGTGGAAAATATTTATTTCACAAAAGCAAAAAGGAATACGCAGGGAAAATATACAGTTCATCTACCTTTTAAGCCAGATAAGGCACTAGGTGACAGTAAGTCAGGTGCTATTTCAAGATTTCTTTCCATTGAAAATAAATTTAAAAGTAATCCACAATTAAATGTGGAGTATTCGAATTTCATGAACGAATCTTTGGGTCATATGACAAAATTAAATCAAAACAAATTTAGTGAAACGCCACATTATTATTTACCGCATCATGCTGTGGTAAGTGAAAACTCTGAAACAACAAAATTACGTGTAGTATTTGACGCCTCGTTTAAAACAACAAATAACAAATCTTTAAATGACATTTTATATATTGGTCCTAAACTACAGTCAAATATTTTTGACAATTTAGTAAAATTTCGAGCCAACCCTGTAGCGTTCAGTGCAAACATAGCTAAAATGTATCGGCAAATCTTAATTGAAAGGAAACATAGAATCTACCAAAGAATTGTTTGGAAAGAATCTCCCAATGACCAATTATCTTTTTACGAATTGAATACTGTCACCTACGGAACAGCTTGTGCACCCACTGTTAACTTCTGTATCCGAGCAGCTCCTCCTATCCCACCTACCAATTCTATGCATCATTCCTGTCCCTCACTTGTGGGTTTAGTGCAAAATGCTCGCATGTCTGATTTAACCCTTCACGGTGCCAAAAAAGGTGTCGACAATGTTGATCATAATTCTACATCAATACAAGGTGAAAAATGTGATAAAACTCTGTCCCTGGAACCAGTCTCTACTCTTAAATCATCTGATATTCCAATTAACTGTCAAAAATTATCTGCTTATGAGTCTAATGTTTTCATAGAGAAAAATCTGCCTGAAAATATTTCGATCATTGACTTTCCTGCGAATTCTCATTCACCTTTTTCAAGCCCTGTTAAAAGAGTACCAATTTCTGCGACTTTGAGTCCAAATCGTTTTATTGATATTCGAAAACACCTCCTGAGCTACAAAGTTGAAAATACCCTAAAAAATGAAAATACGATGTTAAATAAGGAAAATCTCGCACTTCAGAAAACTTTAGATAATCAAGATTCCCCTACTAAAGACCTCCACATCCATAAAATACCACCCATGTACCCTCTACATTCAGTTGCAGTTCAGGAACAATCCTTTGACAATACCCTTGTAGGAAGCTCTAAACCTCCACTCGCTCTCAATCTCCAAGAAAACCAGCAAATTTTGTTACCGGAATCCCACCACTTTACATCCTTATCCACCACACATTATCACTACTTAAGTGCTCATGCTGGTTCTAATTTAGTCTTATTTAGTCTGGTTCTTATTCCAAAAAACTTTTGGATCCCTCACGGGCGATCCACTCTTAAACCAGTCAAGAGAGAATGCTTGATTTATCTTCGTTTGGCAGTGAAGTCTATACTACCATTAAAATTGCCAGAAAACTCACTAACTTTCATGTTTTTAAGTCTCTCTTCTAGGTGTAATATTCTTATACAGGCGAAAAAGACATTTTGGAGAAGGTGGACTAAACAACATATGCAGAGCCTCAACCAACAGCCAAACCAAGCAAATATGTCAAGCAACTTGTCATCCCTGTTCCAAGTATGTCGACTCCTGCCCCGGTGCCTTCCCCGCCCGCGCAGTATGTTGAAGCAATCGGAGTGCGGGCGCCAGTACAGGAAACCAGACGGTCACGTGATGAAAGAGAACCTTTTTTTATTATTGTTATTATTATTTTGGCTCTCTCGAAAACATGTTCGTTTTCGGGAGTCAAGTAAAATCGTTCAGGTATTCATAATCTAATGGAATCATACCTGATAATTCTAATTTTATTCGTTAATCATTATTCGTTAAATCAAATCAAGCTTTTGTTTAATTTGTAGTCGATTCTAAAACCATGTGCAATCATGAACTATTCTCAGTAAAACTTTATTCTTTTACTTTGTGACAATTCATTTAAGTCATAAAAGGCATTCGAAATTCTTTAAATGTTATTCGATTAATTCTGTGAAATAGTATTATGTGTTTGTTTCCACAACTCTTCTGAATAAGTTGTCATCTGTCTTACAATCCGTGAAGTCAAGAGAAAATGTGTTTAAGATTTGTGTCAATCACATATTCGGATATATTGTCTTGATATTCTGCAAGTCTGTTATTAAATTCCAGTATATTAGTAATCAATGATTTAATCTTTATTTTGTGTGTGGCTTAAAATCTATTCCAAGCGACCACAGGAAATGCAGGAGAGAGGTGAGTTAGCTTTTCCTTAATATTATGCATGCTAAAAACTCAGTTTCGTTTGAGTGAAATGTTTTTTATGCAGGTCAATTCTTTATGCATTAGTCTAGTTATAATTAATCAACAGTGGTCAAAGAATAAATTTTTTGAATAGCGAACGTGTTTTCTGGGACTATAGCTGGCAAATGGGGGGGGGGGGGGGGACTTGATATTTTTTGCTTAAACATAATAACTCTAAGATTCTCTCTCTCTCTCTCTCTTTTTTTTTTTTTTTAAATAATGAATGCATGAAATATTCCTTCAGCATTTCTGTATTGTAACCAAAAAAAAAAAAAAAAAAAAAAAGCATCGTTTATCTATTTTAAAGTAGAAAGCTAAATTAACTGGAAATTCAAATAAGGAAAGCTTTAATTAAATTACCCTTAAAGAAAAAAAAAATCATTTATCTATTACTTTCTCTTACCCATAAGGTAGAGAAAGTACTGTTTTTGGGTCAAATTTTCGAAAGCGAGACTTTGTTATATTTACACGTTTTGAGGTATCCTGAATACGAAAATCATGTTTTTAGCGGTTGGTCTGTGTGTGTTTGTCTGTCAGTTATCAGCATATCTCAAGAACAAATAGTAGCAGGCATTCCAAACTTGGTATTTTAAATGTGCATCATATAGGGATGCTACAGTAAGCTTTTCGTTAATATCAAGCAATATATACTATTATATAATAAGGAATAAATAAAAATGACCTATTGAATAATGTCTACAAATAGGACGATGAGACTCCTGATCTGTAGATCTACTAGTTATTAGTTTTATTTCCAAATTTTAATTTTGAACTCTCTAGTTATATAGTTTAGAGAAAAATCTTTTTTTGAAATTTAAGTGTTTTATAATTAAGAACAAAAATCAATTATATGATTTTTGCAAACTAAATAATTATGCATATATTAATAAAATCAATATGCCTTAGATATGTTCAATTAACCTCTAAACTTCTTAGGGTCTAAAACTGCATGTCATCTATTTTTATTTCTCTAAAAAGAGATGGAAAATTCAGGGGAAGGATTTTTTTTTTCCATATTTATGTAGAAATCTTATACAGTGTGTGATATTGAATTATCACAACAAATTGAAATACCCTGTATACTTAAGTGCATATTATACACTTAAATATATTGCATAAATGTTCAGGTGATAAAGAATAAAACAATATTTTATAGCAGTAAATGCAATTTAGTGGTCAAAGAATAAATTTTTTGAATTGCTAACATGTTTTCTGGGACTACAGCTGGAAAATAGGGAGGGGGAGGGGGGGGGCAGAGGAACATTATATTTTTTGCTTAAACATAATAACTAAGATTCTCTCTCTATCTTTTTTTTTTTTTTTTTATAATGAATGCATGAAATATTCCTTCAACATTTCTGTATTGTAACTAATAATAATAATAATAAAAAGCATCGTTTATCTATTTTAAAGTAGAAAGCTAAATTAACTGGAAATTTAAAAAAGGAAACCTTTAATTAAATTACCCTTAAAGAAAAAAAAAAATCATTTATCTATTTTTAACTAGAAAGCTAAATTAATTGGAAATTTAAATAAGGAAAGCTGTAATTAACTTACCCTTAAGGAAAAAAAAAAAAAAAAAAAACTAGCACTATTAAAATTAATGAAATTCAATGAAAACAGCGATGATCGTAATAATTGTCTTTTTTTTTTTACCCCCTGCTTTCAATAGAAAGTAAAGCATTCTCCTGTAATAACATAATGCAATACAAATAACTATAGTTGATTTAGAAACTGCTTACAAGTAATTCCTGAAATAAGATGGACAATATATCACAGTGTTTAATGGCTTCTAATTTTATATAAATATAAAATTAATAAAATCGATTAATTAATACTTTCCATTATGTATTTCAAACTTTATACATAATTTTTCCGTTTTATTATTATTATTTTTTTTAAGTTAAGGAGGTGCAATTCCTTCCCGGTGTTCTTGTCATAATATATTAAATATTAACAATATATTTTGCCTTTTAATTATATTAATGTTCTGAAAATTTCAAGAATAATCAATCTACATTTACATCTATCTGTGAAAATTTGTTGCTCTATGAAAAATAAGAAAATTAAACCGTAAAAAGTAAGAAAATAAAGTCATATCATTATAGAAATTCCCATTGAGAAAGCGCTGAGAATTGCTTCCTCGGGTGTAGTAGGGGCGCGGTCAGGCATTCTGGCGAAATGGAGCAATCGTCAATCCAGTAACCCTATAGAGATCAGTGGTGTTATCATTCTGCGGCGAGATAAAAAAATCGTCTGCATTCATCATGGAAAGTAATTTTAGCGAATAATTTGTACGATGTGAATTTGTACAAGATTATATACAGGGCCCGATTAAGCTCTGAAGCTAGGGGAAGCTCAGCATCATTTCGGGGCCCCCTTTCATTTCGGAAAGTCTGGTTTTCCTGTTACATATTATAATATAAAAAGGCTATAGACCAAAAAAAAAAAAATGTGTGTTTGTTATTATTATTATTATTATTATTTTCATACATCTGGGTGGTTTCTGCACAGAACATCAAAATCATACAACTTTTTAATTAAGAACATTCAGATTTTTGAGGTTAAATAATAGATTTTTCCCGAAATAGTGAGTGTTTTGTCTTGTTTTAGGTAACCTTTCTCAGAAAAAATTCAATCTCAGTGTGAAAATATGAAACAAAAAATTCAAGACCATGTTTTTAATCCTTATGGGGCCCCCTCTTAAATTTTAGAGAGGAAGCTCGTGCTTCCTGAGCCTTTTGGATAATCAGGCCCTGATTATATATACTAGAAGAAAGTCTTGTGGAAGATGTTACTTTACTTTTAAAGTAAATGTCTAAGTTTCAGTTTTTTAAATCATGTGTAAATAAATTTTGATGTTGTATGAAATCAATATAAAACAGTTGTAAGAACATTATCCTTATTGGCATCAACTTGAAATTACATGTGAAATAAAAATAGTTAGAAAAAACGTAAAAAATCGTGTTAAATATCATTTTTTAAAAAGTCTAACAGGAATATCGAAAATCTAAAGGTATGTTGTAAAACTACCGCAATTTTCGTCGTATAGTCCGCAGATCAAATAAGTCAGATTTGGACCAGAAATTTTAACTGAGAAATAAAGATATATTTGTACGAGCTGTTTCTTCGAAAAAATACAAATAATTCTGTTAAATAAAATTCCTGGTGGAGGAATGACGTGTTATCTGCGGATTATACACCGAAAATTACGGTACATGCATTCCTTTTAAAAAATGTACATACCATACTTTTTACTGTACTTTACACACAGACAGAAAAACAAAAACATTCTTTTATTAGTAGAGATTATTCCATTTTTTAAAAACAAATACATAAATACTTGAATAACTGAATTTCCTTTATTTCTAACAGAAATGAAGATTTAGATACAATGTATAAAAAAATGTGTGAGTTAGTGGAAACATGAACACAATTATACACACATACATAAAAGAAAGAAGAAACGAAAAAACATGCGATTTGCATTGATTATTAACACTTTCCAACTGAAAATATACTCGTTGGTCGTTTAACCACCAAAGTTCTTTGACTACGTTATCTCACAATGGACAGACAGGAGGACAGAAAGGCAGGTAAACTAACTGAATTCTTAATAATGTGTCCCTAACAAAGACTCTCCAAAGGGAAAGGTGGGTAGGCTCCGTGAACGTAATGTAAAACGACCGTTAGCAAAAGGAAAAGTTTGTATTGCAGTAAAGCAAATTTACAAGGGTAAAAGCTTGTGGCGGATGGTTGACGCTTTGGCGAAATTTGGCTAATTAAAGTAGCGATAAATCGCTATACATTGTTTATAGTGCCAGGATTCACGATTAAATGCCGTTTATGCTATGAGATGAAGATTTATTTTAAAGATCTTTTACACTAAAACAAAAAAGGGCTGCGTTTTAATTTAATAACAATAAATAAGAAGAACCATTGAATAATATTTAAATAATAATAATAATAATAATAATATGATTTTCAAATTACAATATTTACTTATTAAATAAAAAGAAAGAACATTGTAATAAAACTTTTATAACATTTTGTAACTCCTATAAATATAGATATTTTCACCCTTGCGTAGAGTTTGTCATCGTATTTTAAGAAGTTTGTTAATATTTATCTTATTTCTGAAAGAAATTCATATGTCTGGCACGTAGACAAAAAAAAAAAAAAAAAAAAAAAAAAAAAAATATGGCATGAGATTTATAGCACGTGGACAGAAAAAAAAAAAAAAACTAAATATGGTTGATGAGTAGATTAAAGGGGCACTTTCTGCTGGGCGAACTTTCGTAGCGATAAACTGCATTTTCTTGTACACATAACTTAAGAATTCTATTATGACGCAGTATGGAGAGATTTGATTGGTTCATTTGTTTTTTATTGATTTGAGTGTATTTCACATTGCAGTAGAGCTACATTCTGGGGGAATTAGGCTATATATAATTGGTTCATTTGTTTTGAGTATATTTTACGTTGCACTAGAGCTACATTACAGGATATTAGGCGATATTTGATTCGTTCAGTTGTTTTGAGTGTATTTTACGTTGCACTAGAGCTACATTAAGGGAAATTACGCGATATTTGATTGGTTCATTTGTTTTGAGCGTATTTTACGTTGCACTATAGCAACATTATGGGAAATTAGGCGATATTTGATTATTTCATTTGTTTTGAGCGTATTTTACGTTGCACTAGAGCTACATTACGGGAAATTAGGCGATATTTGATTATTTCATTTGTTTTGAGCGTATTTTACGTTGCACTAGAGCTACATTACGGGAAATTAGGCGATATTTGATTCGTTCACTTGTTTTAAGTGTATTTTACGTTGCACTAGAGCTACATTAAGGGAAATTACGCGATATTTGATTGGTTCATTTGTTTTGAGGGTATTTTACGTTGCACTAGAGCTACATTACAGGAAATTAGGCGATATATGATTCGTTCACTTGTTTTGAGTGTATTTTACGTTGCACTAGAGCTACATTAAGGGAAATTACGCGATATTAATTGGTTCATTTGTTTTGAGCGTATTTTACGTTGCACTAGAGCTACATTATGGGAAATTAGGCGATATTTGATTGGTTCATTTGTTTTGAGCGTATTTTACGTTGCACTAGAGCTACATTATGGGAAATTAGGCGATATTTGATTGGTTCATTTGTTTTGAGCGTATTTAACGTTGCACTAGAGCTACATCATGGGAAATTAGGCGATATTTGATTGGATCATTTGTTTTGAGCGCATTTTACGTTGCACTAGATTATGGGAAATTAGGCGATATTTGATTGGATCATTTGTTTTGAGCGCGTTTTACGTTGCACTAGAGCTAGATTATGGGAAATTTTGGTCTTAACATGCGCGACAGTGATTGCTGCGGAGCCGAGTTACGTGCGTTTTCAGATTCATGCACAGCGTGGTACGGGTGTCCAGTGATGTTTTTTTGGTTTTAACATGCGCGACAGTGACTGTCGCGGAGCCGAGTTACGTGCGTTTTCAGATTCATGCACAGCGAGGTAGGGGTGTCCAGTGATGTTTTTTTGGTTTTAACATGCGCGACAGTGACTGCCGCGGAGCCGAGTTACGTGCGTTTTCAGATTCATGCACAGCGAGGTAGGGGTGTCCAGTGATGTTTTTTTGGTTTTAACATGCGCGACAGTGACTGTCGCGGAGCCGAGTTACGTGCGTTTTCAGATTCATGCACAGCGTGGTAGGGATGTCCAGTGATGTTTTTTTGGTTTTAACATGCGCGACAGTGACTGCCGCGGAGCAGAGTTACGTGCGTTTTCAGATTCATGCACAGCGAGGTAGGGGTGTCCAGTGATGTTTTTTTGGTTTTAACATGCGCGACAGTGACTGCCGCGGAGCCGAGTTACGTGCGTTTTCAGATTCATGCACAGCGAGGTAGGAGTGTCCAGTGATGTTTTTTTGGTTTTAACATGCGCGACAGTGACTGCCGCGGAGCCGAGTTACGTGCGTTTTCAGATTCATGCACAGCGAGGTAGGGGTGTCCAGTGATGTTTTTTTTGGTTTTAACATGCGCGACAGTGACTGCCGCGGAGCCGAGTTACGTGCGTTTTCAGATTCATGCACAGCGAGGTAGGGGTGTCCAGTGATGTTTTTTTTTTTTTTTTTTTTTTTTTTTTAACATGCGCGACAGTGTCTGCCGCGGAGCCGAGTTACGTGCGTTTTCAGATTCATGCACAGCGAGGTAGGGGTGTCCAGTGATGTTTTTTTGGTTTTAACATGCGCGACAGTGATTGCCGCGGAGCCGAGTTACGTGCGTTTTCAGATTCATAGTTTTATACAGCCATGTTTCTTTGTTGGTTCATATACCTTAGAGGTATGTTCCAATTCATCCTTCGTCGTTACAGTGGCCAGATCCGCGAACTTTTAAAACAGAGAAGCTTTAAATTGCTACAATTAACTAATTATGCATGTATTTTTTTTTCAAATTAAATTAATAAGCACTGAAAATAAAATTGAAATATTAAATAGTTTACTTTCTATAATTTTTAAAAAAATTATAATAATGCGAATAAATTAAACGTTGTCTGTAGAAAATGGGGATATTTGGTTGCCGTACTCATTGCCCACAACGTAGCACTAGTTCGACGTAAAACTCACTCACACAATCACTTGTTGGTCAAGTTTATGAAAACTAGGGAATTTTTTCCTCCGCTGAAATGTAAGTGTTAATGAAAAATTCGAAACGATATGTGTCTGGAGAAAGAAAGCGTATTATTTGATAACTTGAAAATATGTTTTTTACTTTATTCGTATATTCTCATAATTTTTATACCGATGTGTTTCGATTCACTTGAATGCGGTTTTAGAATCCTCGAATGTTACGAATTAACTGAGCGCGAAGTGAAATATTTGATATGTGATTTACGTATTATGGAGTCAACAGAAATTTCAAAATGGGAAAAAAAAAAAAAAAAAAAAAAAATCATGTTGTATTTATTGTAAGTTTTCATGCTTTTTTAATTACTTTTAAAGTTATATTTTTATTCTGAATTTTCATTTATTTAATTACATTTATTGTGCTGTTGAAATCAATTTGCTCTTAAAACTTCGATGAGAAAACGTATATTTTGTTAAGTATTTGCTGATTTATTAAAATATTGTAGTTAAAAAGTTAATTAACCATCGCCATTTTATGAAATTTCTTCGATAATTTCATTTATTTTCGTTAAATAGTCGTCTGTATTAATATTTATTTCATTTCGAACGTAAACAAACGTTTTTTCAGGTTGCCATAAGATAAATTGATTTCCTTGGTTCGTTGGCGCACGGATAATATCGCCAAAATGTAAACAAACGCCAGTGCCCCTCTATTCGTAACATCTGCCCTAAATATTTTACGAAATATGCATACAATTAGAAGAAGAAGAAGAAAAAAAAAAGACTAGATTTCAAAGCAATTTCTCATTTAAAATTTTAAGCAGTTTACATCAGTGATCTCACTCGTAATTTTACGATTTCCCCCCCTTTTTCATCTCCATTTCCCCCTCACTATTTCTCACTTATCAGTTATCAAAGCAAGTACTACAAAAATTAGTCACCGAATGGACGAGCACTATACTTCCACAAAACTTAATGTTTTTCTCATAATAATTGATTATTTAAAATGACTTTATACATATATACATACTTGCAAACATCCTAATTAATATTCCGTAGTGTTGTTAATCCCGCCCTTTTTTTCACACCAGTAAATTTTTAGAGTAATATTTTTCAAATGCAATTACGATTAAATAAGAAGAAAAATAGTCTAAAAAGATACTGGTGTGAAAAAAGAAGGCGGGGCTAACAATACTACGGAATATTAATCAGTATGTTGGCAAGTATGTATATATATATATATAATTATAAAAGATAGAGTCAATTTCATTTTTAAATTCATGGATGACCAGCCTGTCCTTGCCTATAACTACCGTTTCACATCTGTATAAGGGACAAAACGGTTTTGCCGTTATAGCTAAGTGACTTAATAACCGAGTTTAACAGCAAGTGTAATCTCTGTGTAACTGATATAATAATAACATATTTATTATAAAGCACAAAAGAGTGCGATTACTATTTTAAATACTATTAAAATGTATTTACCTCACATATTTTGAGAAAGAAACATTTCTATGTTTAAATGTTTAAGATATTTCGAATTAATATTATATTTATTAAAATCAAAATTATGTATGATTAATATAATGTGTGTATTGTTTTGTTATATATCCTGTATTTTCAGCAAGTAATACAAAAGAAACTTAAATTTGCGGTTTCACTTTTCTATTTTCTATCCGAAAAAGAAAAAAGTGATCTAATCTGCATAGACTTAAAAGCCACGGTCATACAATGTTATACGAAAAGTTATATTTACATTGAAGATTGTGAATCATTCGGCAGGACATATGTTTTTACGTTATAAGCAAGTTAACGATATTTCTGAGGACATTTTAACCGAGTTCAGTAGTATCAAATAATTTAAATGATACTTATATCATAGCCTTCTTAACTAGATGCCTGTCGCGTCACTCGGAAACTTGGCAACAGTTCAAGCGGTAGACAGCGCCACCTAGTACAGATTGCGCGACTTTTTTATTCAACAGCCACCAAAAATTAAAAAAATTGCGATATGATAAACATAAAAAGGGAATAGAGGCGAAGAAAAGTCGATTATGTATATCATATATCACTTCTTAAAATTATTGGTGACAGTTGAATAACAAAGTTCCGCAATCTGTACCAGGTGCCGCTGTCTACCGCTTCAGCTGTTGCCAAGTTTTCGAGCAACGCAACAGGCATCTAGTTTAAGAGGCTATGGTATGTGCCCCTTTACCTTATGTACAGTCACCCAAAAAAAAAACGCCACCCCCCCACCCAATTTCGCCGTAAATTATCGTAGAAACATGCGGCTGGTACCTATCGATCTGTAATAACGTCTAGTTTTTAATGGTGCAGTTATATTTTGCTTAAGGGGTCATCTACATATTAAAACACGTATAAACTTCATTTTTTTCAATGACGACCCCTATTTTTGACCTCATATTCAGATTTCTGAGATCAAGGCAGTTCGGAAAACTTACCTATTTATAGACTTTAAATCAATTTTAAACAGAGTTACACGTGAAAATGTGTTAGGGGACCGTCTATACATTTAGAAAAAATAAATCTTGATCAACTACCCAATATTCATTATTTATAAAATTTCACACCGGAAAAAAAGTACAGGAATGTTTATTATAAAATAAAAAACGATTCAAATTCGCAGAACTTTCTTTATTAGCTTATGAATTAAAAGATTTTTATTGGTTTCAATTTATTAAACATTATTATTGAAAGTTAAATACATCACTTCGTACGAAGAAAAATAATTGCTTGAATGATATGAACCCTACAATATTGAATTACAAAAATCTAAATACCAAGGTAAAAGAACAGTAGTAATAATGATAATAATATTAATAGCAGTTAAAAAAAAGGTGTTTAATATTTAAGAAAAAGAATTATCTACTTTTTAAAAGCAAAAACTGTTTTATTTAAGAGACAAAAATTTAAGTTAAAATACATTTAAAAAACAAAAAATATATATAAAAACAATTAAAATCTACTAACTAACAATTATTATCTACTTCTTGTTGGGTATATTTTTATTTTATACAGTAAGCCTCGCATGAAAGTGTTACTATAAAGTTTTTCATTTAATTTTAGGCGTACAAACCAACAATAGATAATATACAAAAATATACATAACAAGATTTAAACTAAAATCTGAGAAAGGATATTTAATATTTTCGCGACTGCTGATGTAGTTTCACGTCATTTGGAAATCTGTAACTCCTCCAGTGGGCGTTTCTTTCACAATTTGTGTGTTACGATATTTCTTAAGAATATTCCTTATATTCATATTTATATAAACAAAATAGTATGAAACAAATTTTTTCACTAGAAAGAGTGTATATTCAAATTATTGTGTATATTCATATGAAAATAAACATGGATATGGAAAAAACGGTTTCCTATTGCCTAGAACGAATATTCCCCGTTCTGCAATCGTCTACTGTACTTGAATTCTTAATTATAAATGTGTAAAATCTATATCTTTAAAAGTAATAAGACATATTACTTTGTTTTAAATTCTTTTTCCGTAATAACTGTGACGACAGTTTTACGCCGTGATTAGAATAATAGAAAATAAATAATATTGCATTTTGTTTCAATAATAGATTTTAAAACTTAAAGAAAAAAAAAAAAATACCACTTTATTGTTCAGTATTAAAAAAACATTTAATAGAAGTTTTATATTTTATTATGTTACGTCATGCGATAAAATTTAAATAGCATAAACGGTAGAGTAAGCAAATGCGAAAATTTCACAAGATTAAAACAGAAAATTTGTTTTAAAAATTCTGATAAAAATTAATAAAAATCAATTATATTAATTTTAAAAAAGGAAAAAACAAAAGTATTGTTCACTGCGTATTGCTCTTTCAAATAATATTCCTCGTCTTACCGCCTTTTCTTACTGTCATGATACTTAATTGAGGTGCACGAATCCTAGAATATTCAAGTTAAAAACAAAAGACAAAAGGGATAAAATAGAATTTTAGCAGTGAGAAGCTAGAAAAAGTTATGTAATATTTAAGAACAAAGACTTAACATTTCAGAATCGAGTAAACTCCCTTCTGCAACGAAAGCCACGCCTTTACAGAATTTTTCTAAAACTTTACATTATAAAACAAAATTATTTTACATACTTCCAATTAAATCATTTAAATTTTGTCTTCAGCATTCAATGTAGTAAATGCCATTGACATTTATGCATACCAGCGTCACATATAGTGTCATATACGAGTATGAAACTAGGTTTTTTAATACTGTTTCCGCAATATAGAGGCGGGGCTACATTTCTTTTGGAATTCTTTCCCAATCTCTTGCCTGCATTGCGATAATTTTATAAAAAATAAGCCAATTTGTATAATAAACATCGAAATGTTCCTTAGAAAACAATTATAATAACATAAAGGTAAATTAAAATAGTTTTTCGTCAAAATGTATAGAAATATTGACTCACAGATGATACAAATTATAACAAGTGACGCCCCCCTAACAGCAGTAAAAAATGAAATATCACTGTAACTCAAAAAATAATGTTAGGAACGAGCTGTAAATTTGGAAACCCATGTTTTTGATGATGCCCGTTCTATTCGTGTAAAAATTAACATAGGTCATAATTCATAATTTTTTCAAATATGAATTTATTAAAAATTTTCATAATTCAAAAAATGTTTTTTTAGCAAAAATTTGCATGGAATATGTTTGGGTCACTTCATTCTAACGAATAAAAAAAACAGAATTTAAATATCATAATTATTTCGGAAGATATGATTTAATGTTTGTCACATTCATTTAACATTAGCATCCCCAAATTTTGACAGCTTATAACTCTATGAAAAATTGAGCGATATATATGAACTATACCATTTTCCGTGATGATTTGATCCAAAGAATTCAAAAATATTATAAAAAAGGGGGGTTACCATTGAAAAAAATGAAGTTGATGTCAGTTTTAATATGTAGACGACCCCCTAAGTAAAATCTAACTATAACATTATAAACTAGACGTTATTACAAACTGATCGGTACCAGTCGCATGTTTCTACGATAATTTACGGCGAAATTAGGTGGGGGGGTGGCGTTTTTTTTTTGGGTGACTGTACTTTAATGGTGATATTTAAAATTAGCACACATAAATTTAATTCAAACAGATTTTTGCTAAAATATGAAGGTCTTATAATCCCATTTTAACCATGAGAATGACTTTCTATGACCTGTTAGAAGTAGAGGAAAATTAAAGTTGTTTTAAACATCTCTCATGTTTGCCTATAAGGTGCACAAATATAAAAAGAATCAAAAATAGTCGAGCAACAAACTTCCATGAAATTATATGGAATGACCCATTTTTAACTTTCATTATAGCCATACCTGCCAACCTGCCAACCATCTCATTATGAAGAGTAAAATTTTTAGTATCCGCCTTTTTTTCCACACCAATAATTTTTTAGAGTAATTTTATTCTTATTTAATAGTAATAATGAATTACGCTAAAAATAAAGTGGTGTGAAAAAGGAGGCGTTTTTTCGAGAGGCGTAAACAATTTTACGCTTATTAATGAGATGGTTGACAAGTATAGCACAGATACCAACATTTTCATTTATTCCGGAGTATTTTTAGCCCCACCTTTATATTTCATCACTCTATTTATAGAAATGCTTTTCATAGATATATATATCTTCGATAAAATAAGAAAATATACTCTTAAAAAATAAGTGGTATGAAATACTCCAAAATAAATTACAATGTTGGCAGCTATCATTGTAGAAAGAAGAACGGTTTATAATTTCCGTATAAATTATATAAAAGTAAATAAAAAGTTTTATATTTAGGAATTTTGAGCATTCTACATTTGGAGAAAGCCGTCATGACATACTTAAACCATTCCTTGAAACATGTGCCTAATATTTTAAAATTTTGGGAAAGATTTCATTCATAACGTGCTAACTTGAAAAAAAAAAAAAAAAAAAAAAGTTAATTTTTACCGACTACCCACTTTTTAATAATGATTGCATCGCTATTGTTTATTTTTACCCTGATGATGACACCCAGGTTATATGAATGTTTTCCGTCAGGTACCGCCTGCTGTTTCTTATTTAAAGAAATTATTTTCTATTAAAGCTATTCATTTAGCCGATTTACAATTTTTCAAAGAGAATTTTTGAAGAATGCAATTTTTCACTTGCATTCATTCAGGGCCATATTATTTTACAAGCACACTGGACTCGGCATAAGGCTAAATTTAGGGGACCTTACCTCCAAAAGCTGAAAAATAATGGTATAAATTTTCCCATATGTACAGTAAAAACAAAAACTAATTAAATTGTTTTTATATTACATTGGAAACTCAAAATATTGTTACATTTTATCACTAATCCTTTAAACGAAGAAAGCATTTGCCCTGACTGATTAATGAGGGCTTTAATTTTTCGGTTGTCTTGAACATAAAATTAGTGATCTTATTGTAGCTTGATACAAACTGATGAATTAGAAGGTGTAAACAAAGGAGAAATTTAAAAAAAGCGCTGCATTAGATAAATTGTTTCAATAATTTAAAACTTCGATTTTTTTTTTTTTTTAATAAGTAGGATTTCATTTTTGCGAGCTTTGAGGAACAGGGGGAGGACCTCAAACAGCATCCCTGTCCCTGTTCTTCAAAAAGCATTGTCAGGTTTCTGTTTACGCAGTAACAGATCTTACGTTCATTTGAAAATATTTCAAAATTTAACAGAATTACAATAAACCTAAAATAATTTTTGAATAAATTCCAATATCATGGGTAGCACGCATGATATCCCACGCATTTCCCACGCGAGGTCCCACGCATTTTGTTCTGGACGCTTTCATGGATAAAAAACCGCTACCATTACTTTTACTGCAGAGAAAGATGCGTGAAGGATGCAGTCACAGGTGCTTCTGCTTCGCAGAGCAGGAAGTCGACAGTCTATAAAAATTCCATAAAAATTCCTGCATAAAAATAGTGGGAAATTTTAATCTCTGAGACTATCCTGAAAAAAAGGAGAAGAGTACGACCCCTACAATAGGCTACCAGCCACTCAAGAAGTAAATACTACCAGAAGAGTAGCTTTTGTTCATCGTTGCCACTCATGGACAATGCCATATTTAAATTCATTTTATAGCTTTCGGCTGGCCCCAGTTATGCCATAAATCTTGCAATGAAAACACAGTGTACAGTGGTAACGAGTCATCTCTACTCCGAAAAATTGCTTTTCAGCTCTGCTGAATAATTTTTAAGCATTTGTCGATATTATTATTATTATTTTTACCACACAACTGCCAATTTGTACTTTTTTTTTTTTTTTTTTTTTTTTTTGCAACCGGAAATTTTTAATGGAGATTTTTAATAATTCTTTTATCAATTTTCTGCGATTAAACAAATTGGATTTTTTTTTTTTTTTTACAAAGAAATAGTGGTGTGAGAAAACCATACAAGTTGGCACGCGTGTTATTATTATTATATTTTAATTGTTATTATTATTATTACTATTATTTATTTTATTGTATTTTTATTTATTTATTTATTTTATTTTATTTTATTTATTTATTCATTTATTTATTTATTTATTTTGTAGCAGTAAATTGAATTTCTATCATAAAAATAGCTCTTCGATATGATAATAAAAATATTACTAGAAGTACACTTTTGCCAACCTTTCAGATTTTATAAATACCAATAATATTAAAAAGATAAATTCTTTTTATTTTAGGATAATATGAGCCCATAGTTCATAATCATAAAGAATGTTTCATTACGTCCTTGTACAAATTTATAAATGCTTGATTCACAAAAATGTATACAGTTTGTACGATGGTGACCTATAACCAGAGCCTGATTAAGGAGGAAGCACACATTATTTATACTTACACCGTTATTTTTTAACAAATACTTTCCTCCTATAATAAACAGAAAATTCTCATGAAAAATTATTTTAAAAGAATTCTGGTGTCTAATAACGGTGGGTAAATTGGATTGTTTTACACCGTTCATGTTTTATAAAAAATATTTCCTCATCAAAGCGTGGAATTTCTATGACATGAAGTAAAAAATAATTGTAAAAATATTCCGGTGAGAGCGGAGATAATGTGTGCTTCCCCCTTAATCAGGCTCTGCCTATAACATGTATATAAATTTAGAGCTAAATCGATTAACGCATTTAGTCGCCATCTCAGTTTAAATAATTTGAGCCCAGAGGCAATTATGATAAAGAAGATTTTTGTGTCTTTGTAAAAATCTATAAGCATTTCATTCACTAAATTATATAGAGTTCGTTCTACGGTGAACTATAACATACGTACCAAATTTTAGCTCATTCGAACAAAGCATTTAGATACTATCGTATTCACTGATACACATAGATACATCACAAAAAATCATGTAAAATTGAAGATATCTCTAAAAGGAGAGTTCGTGCCGAGACCAAAGTTAAAACTGTTGCACAACTGAACATCATGTCAGTCCCAAATATAAATTTGCAACATTCTACGACCATTAGTATTTGAGCTATCCGGGACACAAAATCCATTTTGCAAATCAGGCTTACAATATCTTCCATACATATATGTTCGGAAAGTAAAAATTCTCTGTTGTAAATTTTTCGAAAATTACGAATTTCTCAACATGGCAGAATTTAGCATGAACATGTACTA
The DNA here is from genome assembly GCA_963930645.1 of Salticus scenicus. NCBI lineage: Eukaryota > Metazoa > Arthropoda > Arachnida > Araneae > Salticidae > Salticus > Salticus scenicus. The sequence continues at coordinate 210,428,787 of OZ005661.1, forward strand.
TGGGAATTCTTTTCTTTGTAATGACGTAAGTCTGCAGCTCATACGGTGTGACAGTTAGCGCCCCTTACTCCCACAAGTAGGGCCTGGGTTCGAATTCCGGACAAGGCTTTGATGTGTTGTCTTGGTAGCAGGCCGTTGGATGCTTTTTCACAAATGATTCGGCGACTCCCAGGTAAATTTCAGTCAATTCCAGGTCAATTTCAAGTAGCGTTGCAAAAAACCCACAGTTTTTGAAAGATGGGAATAAACCCGGAGCTTTTGGGAATATTGGGAATTTTAAAAGTAAACAAAACCAGCCACTTTCAAAATGGAAGTTAGGGCTAACGCATTGAACATACACATACATAATACTTAAAATGTCAATGAGTATTGCATAAACCAGTTTTAAATGTAGGAGCAATTTTATTTTCAGGCAATATTGCTTCTGTTCATTGCAACCATTACATAATACTTTTTAATATATTTCCAAAAGAGAAACAAACTGAGAAATTTTTAAATTTTGGTCCTCCTTTTTAATTATTTCTAACAAAGAAAATAAATTTAAACTATGCATGTTCTTTTTTAAACTTAAAAAAATAGTCTCCTTATATTATTAAAATCTGTGCGCATCTGTCTGTCTGTGAGAAATGCCTTGTGACCGCTAAAGCTCCTGCGCTAATGGTCGCAGCGCCTCGAACCCGGTGTCGACAGACGCAGAATTTCTTCATCTCGACATCGCGATAATTCGCTAAGCGATGCGACCCTGATTAGCGGAGATATTAATTAAAACGTCGACCCATGTCTACCGAAAAATGACCCAGAATTCATGACTAAATGCTTAAAAAGTGACATTTTTACGGAAAAGTGGAAAATAAATTAGAAATATCAGTCGTATTGTTACAAACAAGATACCATTGGAAAGGGCTTTTCTTTCTTAATCCGATGGTTTAAACGGCTTATCGATCGGACAATTAGATTTTTTTTTAAATTAACTAAACTATAAAAATATTTTGGCAACAAATCACAAGAATCTTAGCTTTGCAGACGATAGTCTACAGTCTTGAACGGAAAGAGAAACATCTGGTATTTAATGAGGTTACGTGTTTTGGTACTGCGATTAAAAATTGCAATTTTGAAAAGGCTTCAGTTTTTCAATGTCGCACACTAAACTTGGTATTCAGACCTAACATCACAAGACAGCCTTGCAGTTCAAGTTTCATCGATTTTGCAAAAGATTTACATTTTAATTGGAAATTAAATTTTATTCTAATACGCGTATTTTAAATTCTAATTATGATTAAATTATTTTTAATACATCATTCGAAAGATATTTTAAAGTTCTTTTATATTATCGAAAGTTTTCACCAGATTTACACGTTTTGAGGTGTCCTGATTAGGTTTTCTTTTGCATCTCAGCTAATTGAATTAGACCATTCAAAATTGGTATACATAGGTTAATTAGGAGGGGTTGAAAGGGTGGGGAAGATATAGGCGTGCACCGCGCACGTATCCCCTAAATTGTGAGTGCGCAGCGCGCACGGGACTGCGCGACCGAGGGCAGTGGGGACCAGGTCCGACTTTTTAACCGATGAGAAAGGATGTTTTTCATTTTCTTTTCTTAAGAATAAAAATTTGATTTGAGAAGGAATATGTGCGCGCAGCGCGCGTATACCTTTACACGTGCGCGCGCAGCGCTCATGGGTTTGCACTGCCGAAGACAGAGGGGACCCGGTGTGAGTTTTTACCCGATCAGAAATGATTTTTTTGGGGCACAAAGGGTCAGGGAAGGAATACGCCAGCGCAGCGTGTGTATTCGTTAACTTGTGCACGCTCAGCACGCACGTGACTGCGCTGCCGAAGGCAGTGGGGACCAGGTCCGACTTTGTACCCGATGAGAAATGATTTTTTTAATTTTCTTTTCTTAAGAATAAAAATTTGACTTGAGAAGGAATATGTGCGTGCAACGCACGTATACTTTCACACGTGCGCGCGCAGCGCGCATGGGTCTGCGATGCCGAAGGCAGTGGGGACCCGGTGTGAGTTTTTACCCGATCAGAAAATATTTTTTTTAAGGGGGGACGAAGGGTCAGGGAAGGAATACGCGCGCGCAGCGCATGTAACCGTTAACTTTTGTGCGCACAGCGTGCACGGGACTGCGATGCCGAAGGCAGTGGGGACCCGTGGCGACATTTTACCCGATCAGAAATGATTTGTTTTTCTTTTCTTAAGAGTAAAAGTTACTGTTAGTGATTCAGTAATTATAGTGATTCATTTGAAAACACTGACCCGCTAGTTTAATTAATATTACTTGATCAGAAAGATCTTTAAAAGATTACTTAACTAAAATTATCATTTTAACTTCAATGATTTTGAGTGATTTTTTTTTTTTTTTTTTTTTTTTTTTTTTTTTAAGGTTTTACAATAGATATTCTTTTTAAATATTTCACAAACAACTTCAGTCAACTCACTTAAATCTGCAATTAAATTTTTCATATAATCAAAAAATAAATAAAAATAAATAAAAATAATATAAAATAAATTTAAGACACTAGTATTACATCAGTGTTTAACAAAATTAAAAATAAGCAATGATGAATATTCATTTCTGCACTTAAAAAATATTTTTCTTTGTATTTTTAAAATAAATATGCATATTTATATTTTATTGCTGTATATTATTTGAGTATGCTTAAATTATTTACCTTATGAATACAGAGCCTGATTATCGCACGGGCATCCGGGGCTCGTGCCCTGGGCACGAAATTTCTGAGGGGCACAAAATTTTACTAATGGTTAAAAATATCTGATCTAAATTCCCTAGTTTTTTTTTTCGATTTCTAACTCAACTATGTTTTATTTTTATGAATAAAATTTTAAAATAAAATCTTGATTGATACTGTACATCAGATCATTTAAATACATGAAATTGTACAATTAACGTACGGAGAAGCATTTATAATCCGGAAACTTATAATCCGGCAGCACCTATATTTGGCTGAGTGAAGTAATTTTATTAAAGCAGGGATGGAACACGGGCGCAGAATTCATACCACTATCAATGTAAGAAAATTTTCTACCTCTTAAATCAACGATATTATAGGCAGAGAAATTTCTTAAACACATTCCGGTGTGAATTCTGCGCCCGTGTTCCATCCCTGTTAAAGCCAAAAACAGAAACAGATATCTATATCTATATATATATATATATATATATATATTTTTTTTTTTTTTTTTTTGGGGGGGGGGGGGCACTAAAATTTGAAAGTGCCCTGGCCACAAAACTTTGTTAGTCGGGACCTGTAATGAATACACAATTTTATTAACGCTAAAGAAATATTTTATTCCGAAATTTATTAGAAATAGTCTTTCTATTTTAATGTTTATTTACGAAATAATAATAATAACAATAACTGACTTTGTATCTCCAAAAGAAAGAAGAGTTGAATTACTTTTCACAGTTACAGTTAAAAATGCTAAATAGAAATCATTAAAAATAATAAAAATGAAAAAGAAATGTGTCCATGCATCAAATTATTTCAAAACTCCCAGAAATTTTCAAAATTTCCAGGAATTCTTTCCTAAAGAACCCGGTGTATTTCCGGAAAAGACGGATTTTTTCTAGACTTTGCAACACTAATTTTTAGTCGCAAGTGCTGCGCTATTGGAAAAACAAAATAAATAAATAAATAAAAAGTAAAGATGTAAGTAATGGCACTTTTAAATCATTATTTGTGATACTGGTTTGGAAGTAATTGACTATAAAAATATTCTAACTTAAAAACTTTGTAAGTTATAAGAACATTTTTTCCTAAAAATGTTTTAAAAATGCATATATATATATATTTTTTACACGAAATAGTTACTACTTTGTTCCGTGTATGCTATTGAAAACAACCTTAAAACGTGTAAAAATGCATTTTATAGCTGATGTTAAATGTTATTTATTTTACAAGCATTACATTAAATTGAAGGACGGTTTAGGAAAGTGACTTGAAAAGATTTTGTTATTCCTGTATACCTAAATACTCAAAATAAAAACTTATATTTTAAGAAAACAAAGATTTTCCAAATAATAGCTAAAAGATTGGGTTTCAAAATGTGATAATGGAAAGAAAAGTGTTAATAATAAATATTTACATCAATTAAACTTAAAAGCCTTCGTGAGGCATAAAATATTAAACATTTTTTAGACCGAAATCTTTCCATTTTTATTATAAGATAAATTAATTGCATGCAAAGAAATTTTCATTTTAAAAGTTTTTCTAATTCAGTTAAAAGTGTTTATCAATATTATTTTTTTAAAAGCCAATAATTTGTAACGTTTACTTCCCTTCTCACAATTGCAATCAATAATCTGCATGATTTACCTCATCAAAATGATAGACGTTTCAGTAAAAATTGTATTTCACTTAAGAAAGTGGTTGCTAATAGGTCAAATTTTATGTCAAGAGATAACTGCGCAGTGTTTTCTATATTTTGCCTGCAATAATTGTTATGCAGTGCACTATTAGTACAATCTTTTCGCTTTTAACGTTCTACTATATTGAAATTACATAATAAATCTACATAACGGAGCATTCATACATACAATAAAGACACAAACAAATTTTTGGAATTATAGACGTGCCATTATGTTGTAATATTTAACTACAGAGAAACTTTTCTGCTTAAAATGTCACCTTGAGAAGGAATATATAATTTCAAGAAAAATAAACGTTAGCTTTATATTGTGATAGATTTTGAATTCGAAATTGGATTTTCAAATACTTTATTCTTTTCGTATTTATAGTTATTTTTGATAGAATGTTGCAATATTACAGAAAAGCATACGTTAGCATATTGTTTGTTAGATACTGACTATCAACAAAACGTCTCAAAAAATATTTGCTGTTAAAAAAAATATTATATGATTGAGTAAAAAGAGATTTTTTTTTTAATGTTCTTCAAATTATAATAAAATGGATAAGATTATATGGCAATATTTGGCTATAACTGGTTTAAACTTCGTGAATCACCGTTTTGGGCCATACGGAAGATGTTGCCGATTGTTGTTCGGGATAATTTTCTCCTCTGCACTTATTTATGTTGCATTGATAAACTTAAGACTGATAAAAATAAAATATTATAGAGAAGGCATTACTTATTTCATACTGCCCGTGTTCTGTGTTTTAATATGGTATTCTGCTTATTCAAGGAAAAAAGATATTTCGAATGTTTTATTGAAAATTCGTTTTTACAGAAATAAATACTGCAAGTCAAAAAAATCAGGATCTTATCTAATAAAGTATTTAATCGTCATGTTTGTGTCACCCTTCATCACGGGCATAGTTGTCCAAGTGATGATGGATATAGAAAAAGATTCACTCGCTTATTACACATTTGGCTATGAAATACAAAACAATTTTTGGAGAAGAATTATTTTGTTTAATGCGATCTTCATGTACTTTTATTTTTGCATTGGTTTTCCATTTTATTTAACTTTTTGTTTGAATGTTCTACTTTACAGATGTTCTGAAATATTGTCCAGTTATAACACCGAGCTTCGGTATCATTTACGAACAAAAGCAAATAAGAACACTGAAATTTTAAAAGTATTCTTTAAAATGATAAAACTCGTTAAAAATATAAAGCACACTTTAGACTATCTTTCATTCTTCATTGTTTTTTATAGCTTGAATGGTATTTTCGTAACACTGCTAACAATGTCAATTGATGACCCATATAAATTCAACGTAGAATACACAGCTTTTGTAATATTTTGCTCAGTATCAAATACTATAATGTTTGTGTCGTATACAATTTGTTGTTCCATAATTCCGGAAAATCTTATTAGAATAAGAGAAACTGCACGAGAATTTATAAATGAACATGGATCTAGTGAGTTAATCAATACTCAGAATATGTTTTATCTTCACAGAATTGAAAACGAAGAGATTGTTCACGTATCAGCATGCGGACTATTTAATCTAACGCGGAGGTTCATTTTGTCGGCAGTCGGTAGTGTTTTTACATACGGGTTGTTGATTACCAGTCTAAAATTTTAGCGTAAGTTGAGAGTTTCTGATAAGTTAGAAAAAATTTCATTCCCTGATACCGCACACTCTTGCATACTAGTATTGTAATCTGTATATTTGTCCTCTCAAATTACACAGTGCTAATTAACATAAAAAGATACGTGTATGTGATGGAATTGGATTCTGAATGTTATTTAAAATTTTCTGTCATTTCAATGATCACCTTTCTTTCTCCTGGTTTCTCTCTCTTTCTGTCTCGAACAGTGTTGGCAGACTTTGCGACTTTTTTATTCAATATTGACCAATAATTTTAAGAAGTGATATTTTCTATGTATAATAGACGAATCGAAATAGTCAAATATCACTTCACTTCTCAAGATTATCGGTGACTGTTCAAATAAAGTCCATAGCTGCCAATATTTTAATTTATTCCGGAATACTTTTAGCCCCGCCTTTATTTCGCACCACTTTATTTATAGAAAAAATTTCTTTAATGCATAACTTCGATAAAATAAGAAAAAATTACTTTTAAAAAATAAGTGGTACGAAATAGAGGCGGGGCTAAAATTACTCCGGAATAAATTAAAATATTGGCAGCTATGATAAAGTCATAACTTCTAGCTCCACTGGTCTTGAATAACCGTACAATTGTTAACGCCCCCTGAAAAAATGCCGCTTTTCTCACACCACTATATTTTTAGAGTAATTCTTTCCAAATGTTGTTATGATTAAATAAGACTAAAAATACTCTAAAAAATTATTGGTGTGAAAAAAAGGAGGGTACTAAAAATTGCATGGTTCATAATGAGATGGTTGACAAGTATGCTTTTTGTATGTTGATTCCATACTTGCCAACCATCTCATTATGAATCGTACCACTTTTCGTATCCGCCTTTTGTTTCCACACTAGTCTTTTTTAACAGTAATTTTATTCTTATTTAACAGTATCTGCATTTGGAGAAATTTACTCTATAAAAAAATGTGGTGTGGAAAAGAGGACGTGTTTCAAAGAGGCGTAACAAGTTTACGATTATTAATGAGAGTGCTGGTAAGTATGTGATTCTGTCCTACTATTGGTACTTTATTTTGAAGCACAATTTTTATATCATCATACCGGTTTTTCAATCAACAATAAAAAATACCAATTATGTATTCCAGTTCAGTTTAAACTTTGTTTTCAGTAACTGAGTTTTTGTCTTTAGAACTTTTTTATTGATTCTTCATATATATGAAGAATCTCTTGAAATAATCTCTTGAATAATCTCTTGAATTTAACATAGACTTAAAATTCATTTTCTCATGCTAATATCACTGATAAAATTTTTCATGAAACACCACATTTGGGATGCAATGGTTAAATTAAAATACATCTCATTTGTCTTTGAATGGGATTTTAATTTTCATATATGATATACTAACTTATAACCACCGATGTCGGATATAGCCGTTCTCTCAGCTGTTGTATCTAGATAATACACTTAAGGGTTACACGGGTTTAAAAATTTCAATAAATAATTATTTTTAAAATTATTTTTATCTGATATTACAATTTGTCTAGAATATTTTCCCTAAGTTTCAGGTTAAACGCAGTAAAAGTCTAAAAATGAGAGTATGGAATTTTTCTAAATTAGGTTCTTTTTAATACTACTTTAAACTTTAATAGCTTTTTTTTTTTTTTTTTTTTTTTCTTTTTTTTTAAACTTTTCTGAAAACAATATTTTTTAATTCGGTTGACACGGCTTTTCAAAAATTCATTCACGGATCTCATTCAAATTTCGCACAATTCTTTAAACTGACTACGGCTTGAACGTAGGTTTCCCCTCCCCACCCCATTTTTTTTTCTATTACATCTAATTTTACACGTCTATACGTGGGGTAAAATGCACCGAAAATTATACTGTTTTTGTATACAATTTTACTAAAATTTCAATTTTCAATTTTTAGTTCGACAGGGCGTACTATTTCTTTTCGACAGCGATTTTCCGTTGCCGCCTTTTTTACTTTCCACTTTGAATGAACGCGCAAACCTCTTTGTTTTTATTTAAAATACATAAAGCTGAAAGTTTGCATTGTATCTCTCCGGATAACTAGATTTTTTTCAAAAATTGGTGCACTCTTTAATAAGGCCAAAATCTAGCTAAAGTGTATTTTTTTTAGTTCAATCAGATAATTCATTAAGAGAATATTGAGTAAAAACCCCATTTGAACTTTAAAATTATTTAAAAGAGAAAAACAAATTGATGACAAAAATAAATAAATAAATAAATAAAATTCTTTTTATGTCAAAAAATAAATAAATAAATAAATTGAAATTGAGAAAAATTGTGTTGAAGAAATAGAACGGTTTCAGTATGAATAAATTCTCATTATATATTCATACATACAGTATGAATATATTCTGATTTTATTCAGTATACCCTTTGAATTTTGTCACCGAATTAGTTCGGAAGTTTCTCGCCAGGATCTTTACTCGAGCATTTGCGATTGCGATAGTCAGTTTATTTCATCGGCAATATGACTACAGAAATTTAAAAGCCGCCAAGGGGATTCTTTTCTAAAGCTATACCAAATAAATTTTAAGAAATGGGTATAGTAACCGATACTAGGGATATGAAAAAAGTTACTTTACATGAAAGAACAGATTAACCCTTTAATGCGCGCTGTCCTCGCTGCGAGGACGCAAAATTTAAGATCCAGCTGCGAGGACGTTTATAACATAGCAGAGAAGGCCGGTTTTTTTAACCTTAAAATTAAAAATTTCTTTTAGTTTAATTTAGTTCATCAATTCTTTTCTGGAGAATTTTATATGTATTACTTACCAGGAAACCATCCCATACTGCAATCATAAAAACAAAAACAAAAAACAAGCATTAAATTCTATCGCTAATCCTCTAAACGAAGAAAGCATTTGCACTGGCTGACTAATGTGTGCTTTAATTTTTCGGTTGTCTTGAACGTAAAATTACTGATCTTATTGTAGCTTGGTATAAACTGAGGTATTATAACGGGTAACCAAAGGAGAAATTTTTAAAATGCGCTACATTAGATAAATTACTTTAATAATTTAAAACTTCGTTTATTTCATTTTTTTTTTTTTTTTTAAGTATTGTTCCATTTTTGCAAGCTTTGAAAAACAGGGGAGGAACTCAAACAGCATCTCTGCCCCAGATCTTCATAAAGCATAGTCAAGTTTCTGTTTACGCAGTAACAGAATTTAGGTACACTTGAAAATATTTCAAAATTAAACAGAGGTACAATAACAGTAAAATAAATTTTGAATAAATTCCGATATCAAGGGTCGTACCTCCAGGGGTCGTACTCTCCGCCCTTTTTTCAGGACACTCTCATGAATGAAAAATTTTCAAATTTATCACTACCACTAATTTTATAAAATAATCTCTACCCTGTATACTCATGGCACATTTGTGCAGGAAATTAGTGGTGGCAAAAAAGGCAGAAATTTCCTATCTCTGAGAGTGTCCTGAAAAAAGGGCGCAGAGTACGACCCCTGTACCTCACGCATTTTTTTCTGGACATTTTCATGGATAAGAAATTTCCGCCTACAGTCATTGGTGCTTCCGCTTCACAGGGCACAAAGTCGACAGTTTATAAAAATTCGATAAAATATTCTGTATAAAAAAAAGTGGGAAATTTTTAATAGCTAAGACTATCCTGAAAAAAGGACGAAGAGTACGACACCTACAATAGCATACTTGCCAACCATCTCATTAATAATCGTAAAATCGTTAACGCCCCTTAAAAAACGCCCCTTTTTTTCCACACTACTTTAAAGTAATTGCTTCCGAAATGCTGTTACGATTCAATAAGAATAAAATTACTCTAAAAAATGTTTATTGTGAAAAGAAAAGGCGGGTACTAAAATTTTTCGATTTTTAATGAGATAGTTGGCAAATATGCAATAGACTACCAGCCCCTCAAGAAGTACACACTACCAGAAGAGTGTCTTTTGTTCATCGTTGCCACTCGTGGACAACCCCACATTTAAATTAATTTTCTAGCTTTCGAATGGCCTCAGTATAAATCTTGCAATGAAAACCCATTGTACAGTGGTAACGGGCCATATCTATTTCGAAAAATTGCTTTTCAGCTCTTCTGAGTAATTTTTATGAATTTGTCGACTATTATTATTATTGTATTTTAATTGTTTTTATTACTGTTTATTATTATTATTATTATATTTTAATTGTTTTTATTACTGTTTATTATTGCTATTATTATTAATTATTTATGTATTTTATTTTATTATTTATTTGTTTATTTATTTATCTATCTATCTATCTATCTTTTTTTTTTTTTTTTTTTTTGTAGCAGTAAATTGAATTTCTATCATAAAAATAGCTCTTTGATACGATAATAAAACAATTGCTAGTAGTACATTTTTGCCAACCTTTCAGAATTTATAAATACCAATAATTTTTAATGGATATATTCTTTTTGTTTTAGGATAATTTGAGCCCATATTCCATAATTATAAAGAATTTTTAATGACGTCCTTGTAAAAATCTATAAGTGCGATTCACAAGAATCTGTACAGTTCATACGATGATGACCTATAACATGCATGTGAAATTAAAGCTATATCGGTTGGAGCATTTAGTCGCCATCTCATTTTAAATAATTCGAGCCCATAGGCAATTATAATAAAGAAGTCTTTTTTTTTTAATTTGTGTGTGTGTGTCTTTGTAAAAATCTACAAGTGTTTCATTCACCAAAATCTATAGAGGTGTGGTGTATCTACGGTGAACTATAACATACGTATCGAATTTTAGTTAATTCGAACAAAGCATTTAGATGTTATCGTGTTCACTGACACATATAGACACACCACGAGAAATCGTGTAAAGTTGTAGATATATCTAAAAGGAGAGCTCGTGTAAAGACAAAACATAAAGGTGTTGCACAAGTGAACATCATGTAAATCCCAAATATAAATTTACAACATTCTACGTCCATTAGTATTTGAGTTACCAAGACAGAAAATCTACTTCGCAAATCTTGCTTACAATATCTTCCATACATACGTTCGGAAAATAAAAATTATTTATTATAAGTTAGTCGAAAATTACGAATTTCTCAACATGGCAGAATTTAGCATAAATATGTATTATAAGAATTATTATTATTATTATTATTTATTTATTTATTTATTTTTCAAAGACGTAAATCTGTTGCCCATACGATGTGGCAGTTATCTTCCGTAACTTCCACAAATACGGCTCAGGTTCGAATTCCGGACAAGGCCTTGATGTGTTAGCTTTGTGGTAGGCCGCTGGGGGTTCCTTCATAAATGACCATCAATTCGTTGAACCTCGCCAATTGTTAGTCTGAAGTGCCCCGCCATTGCAAAAATAAATAAATAAATAAAGATATAATACTACTTTTAAATTATCATTTGTTATATTGCTTTGAAAATAACTGACTGTAGAAATATTCTAAGTTAAAAACTTCGTAAGTTATAAGAACTTTTTTCCTAAATTTTTTTTAAAAATGCATAAAATATTTTACACGAAATAGTGACTTTGTTCCATAGACACTTTGTTCCATACGCGTTAATTTCAACAACTTTAAAATGTGTAAAAATTAATTTTATAGCTAATGTTATAAATGCTATGTATTATGTTAAAAGCATTGCATTGAATGGAAGGTCGGTTTAGGAAAGTGACTTGAAAATATTTTATTATTACTGTAAACCTAAATACTCATAATAAAAACTTATGTTTTAAGAAAACAAAGATTTTCCAAATAATAGCTAAAAGATTGGGTTTCAAAATGTGATAATGGAAAGAAAAGTGTTAATAATAAATATTTACATCAATTAAACTTAAAAGCCTTCGTGAGGCATAAAATATTAAACATTTTTTAGACCGACATCTTTCCATTTTTATTATAAGAGAAATTAATTGCATGCAAAGAAATTTTCATTTTAAAAGTTTTTCTAATTCAGTTAAAAGTGTTTATCAATATTATTAAAAAAAAAAAAAATCGATAATTTGTAACGTTTACTTCCCTTCTCACAATTGCAATCAATAATCTGCATGATTTACCTCATCAAAATGATAGACGTTTCAGTAAAAATTGTATTTCACTTAAGAAAGTGGTTGCTAATAGGTCAAATTTTATGTCAAGAGATAACTGCGCGGTGTTTTCTATATTTTGCCTGCAATAATTGTTATGCAGTGCACTATTAGTACAATCTTTTCGCTTTTAACGTTCTACTATATTGAAATTATATAATAAATCTACATAACGGAGCATTCATACATAGAATAAAGACACAAACAAATTTTTGGAATTAGTAGACATGCCATTATGTTGTAATATTTAACTACAGAGAAACTTTTCTGCTTAAAATGTCACCTTGAGAAGGAATATATAATTTCAAGAGAAATAAACGTTAGCTTTATATTGTGATAGATTTTGAATTCGAAATTGGATTTTCAAATACTTTATTCTTTTCGTATTTATAGTTATTTTTGATAGAATGTTGCAATATTACAGAAAAGCATTCGTCACCAATATTGTTTGTTAGATACTGACTATCAACAAAACGTCTCAAAAAATATTTCCTGTTAAAAAAATATTATATGATTGAGTAAAAAGAGTTTTTTTTTAATGTTCTTCAAATTATAATAAAATGGATAAGATTATATGGCAATATTTGGCTATAACTGGTCTAAACTTCGTGAATCACCGTTTTGGACCATACGGAAAATGTTGCCGATTGTTGTTCGGGATATTTTTCTCATTTGCACTTATTTATGTTGCATTGATAAACTTAAGACTGATAAAAAACAAATATTATAGAGAAGGCATTACGTATTTCATACTGCCTATGTTCTGTGTTTTAATATGGTATTCTGCTTATTATGCTTAAGAAATTTCGAATGTTTTATTGAAAATTCGTTTTTACAGAAATAAATACCGCAAGTCAAAGAAATCAGGATCTTATCTAATAAAGCTTTTAATCGCCATGTTTGTGTCACCATTCATCACGGGCATAGTTGTCCAAGTGATGGTGGATATAGAAAAACAGTCACTCGCTTATTACACATTTGGCTATGAAATACAAAACAATTTTTGGAAAAGAAGTATTTTGTTTAATGTGAACATCATCTTTTTTCTTTTCTGTATTGGTTTTCCATTTTATTTAACTTTTTGTTTGAATATTCTACTTTACAGATGTTCTGAAATGTTGTCCAGTTATAACACCGAGCTTCGGATTCATTTACGAACAAAAGCAAATAAGAACACTGAAATTTTAAAAGTATTCTTTAAAATGATAAAACTCGTTAAAAATGTAAAGCACACTTTAGACTATCTTTCATTCTTCATTGTTTTTTTAGCTTGAATGGTATTTTCGTAACACTGCTAACAATGTCAATTGATGACCCATATAAATTCAACGTAGAATACACAGCTTTTGTAATATTTTGTTCAATGTCAAATGTTCTCATATTTGTGTCGTACACAATATGTTGTTCCATGATTCCAGAAAATTTTATTAGAATAAGAGAAACTGCGCGAGAATTTATAAATGAACATGGTTCTAGTGATTTAATCAATACTCTGAATATGTTTTTTCTTCACAGAATTGAAAACGAAGAGATTGTTTACGTATCAGCATGGGGACTATTTAATCTAACGCGGGGGTTCATTTTGTCAGCAGTCGGTAGTGTTTTTACGTACGGGTTGTTGATTACAAGTCTAAAATTCTAGCATAAGTTGCGGGTATGTGATAAGTTAGAAAAAGTTTCGTTCCTCTCTCGCATAATTGTATTGCATTCTGTATATTCATCAAGTTACACAGTGTTAATTAACCTTAAAAGCTACATGCATGTGGAAAAATTGGATTCTAAATGTTAATTAAAATGCTTTGACATTTTAATAATCCACTTTCTTTCTTCTGATCTCCCTTTTTGTCTCTAATGTAATACTGCTTGTATATTGATCCTTTCCGACTAATAAAATAGGTAATTTATTTTTAAAACACAATTTTTACATCGTCATATACTGGTTGGAAATAAAAAAGTCGTTTATTTCTTATTCCAGTTCAGTTCTAACCAGCGTTCCCATTTTTTATAATTTATTCACAATCATTGTTAGCTCCGCCTCTCTTTCATACCGGAAATTTTGAAAAATGATTCTCTTCTTATTATTGTTGTCACATATTAAAGAGAAATAATCTACTAAATTTCTGGTGTGATAGCAAGGCGGAGCTAAAAATGTTTGTGAATAAATTATAAAAAATGAGAACGCTGGTTCCATGACCGAAGAAATATTCGTATTTGAAACTCCACCTACGTTGTAACTTTTAAATTCTGTGTGTTACAGTATATCTAAAAATGTTCACAATATTAATATTTATTCAAGCAATGTGCTTTATTTGGAAACAAACTTTTTATTATGTATGGCCTTTTGTATGATAAACAATTATAATCTTTCTGTTAAATAATACACCATTGAAGAGGAACGGCTGTAGGCGGAGCTTACTGGTAAAAAACACAGAAACACATCGTCCGTAACGGGTTAAAATGACCTTCGGGGACCTGGGTTCCTATGGAAATCTGAGTCCTAATGATGTGTCCTACCTCCCCTCAAAGTTTGTTCCATCACCGTTGAATCACCCTGTATATGTATGCATATTTTTTAAACTATGTGAATACGTTATATCATTTACTGTATACTAAATTATATGGTATATTGCAAAGGTGTTTTTTCCAATTATAAATGAAAAAAATATATAAAGCAGTATTTATGTTTTCATAATGTGATAATTAAAGTAAATTTTAGAAATTTACTTGGATTAATCATGAAAGCTTTGTAATTGTATGTTTACAATCAATATGATAAATAAAGCCACTTTTTTGAATTTGCGTCTTTAATGTTTTTAAATTATACATACATAATACAGGGACAAATAAAAAGTGAAATTGCGTATTTATTCATTTTATAAAAGTCTGTTTACATTTCAAGTATTTTTAGTTTTAGAAACACGCAACGATAAATAACGTATTCATTTAAAATAATTTTTATTTATTTATTTATTTATTTTAAATATGAGAAGCAGCAATTTTAATTTATATCTTCTACAGAAATAGAGTTTAAAACCTGGTAATTTTAATGTAAGTTATTAGAGTGCGATTAAAAAGCTTTTTTGATTTTCTACCAAAAAACATAAAACATCTAGTAAATATTTAAAAATCAATGTTTTCAAAAGTTCAGAATTGAGATCATTTTGCCAAATTGCCATGCGGATTTCTACGTTTATCACATTAACACAATATCTGGCATTTTATTATATAAATAAAAGGAAAAAGAAAGAACAACTGGTTGAACATTAGTTATAAACTAATTTATTGGTTTATTTTATTCAAAGAAATTGCATAATTATTTGTAATGCGAGACAAATAAAAATATTTCCCCTTTAGGACATTTTTCTCGGATTTACAGTCTCTAAATCCTAAATGCGATCTTGAAAGTGCCTAAATGCGATAAAGCCTTCAGTCACTTCAGTTAAGTTAGTACAGTTCAGTTAACTTTTAATTCAGTTACTCCAGTATTTTTTGTGATATTTGTGTTCTTTTGGTGCATTATGAAATTATGCAATAGTTTTTAATAGTCACTTAGTCACTTATTAACGATTCGTTTGAATTTGTTGGAAAGAGAAGAATTAGAGCAGGATAAGATTTTACTTGGGGTGCAGACTGTACTTGAAAGCTGCGTGTTTTTGACAAGAATCTCTAAAACCATTCGTTTATGGTTTGTACAAATGTAAAATTTTCATCTCTAACATCTTTATCTAATATTTGGTTTGTCTGAATACATACACCCCGCGACAAAAAAGGTAGGAAAAAAGGGTTTTTTCTTTGATTTTTCATAAAATAACGTTATCTAAATTGTGCTTATCATTTATTATTATTATAAAATAACACTATTCCTGGACTAATTTTTGTTTTAAGACTCATTTAGAAAAGTTTTAAGGCTAAAATTTTTCTACTTCAAGACTACACTCCGCGACAAAAAGATAGGAACAAAGGTTTTTTTTTTTTTTTTTTTTAATTTTTCATAAAATAACATTATCTAAATTGTGCTGATCATTTATTACAGGGATGGAACACGGGCGCAGAATTCATACCACTATCAACGTAAGAAAATTTTCTACCTCTTGAATCAACGATATTATAGGTGGAGAAATTTCTTAAAGAGATTCCGGTATGAATTCTGCGCCCGTGTTCGATCCCTGTTATTATCATAACAAAATATTATCATATCAAAAACATATTAAATATTTGAATCATATTCAAAATAATCATATTCAAAAATTAAAAAAAAAAAAAAAAAAAAACTTTGTTCCTATCTTTTTGTCGCGCTGTGTAGTCTTAAATTAGAAAAATTTTAGTCTTAAAATTTTTCTAAATTAGTCTTAAAACAAAAATTAGTCCAGGAATAGTGTTATTTTATAATCATAATAAATGATAAGCACAATTTAGATAACGTTTTTTAATGAAAAATCAAAGAAAAAACCCTTTGTTCCTATCTTTTTGTCGCGGGGTGTACATCAGAAATTATTGCACATTGTAAAATATAACCTTATTTTTTTAAACTCACATTTAAATTTCGTGCTGTCAAAGCATTTAGCATTAGCAGATAAGTTTTTGTTGGTCATTACTGAATCACCACTAGCAGCATTATCAAGACTGTTAGATAGGTCTTCATTAGTCATCACTATATCATTAACGGGATTGTCTTTAGTCATTATCAGATCTTTAATCGAATTTAGGCGACATTATTTCTCCATTCATAAATTTATAATTTTTAATTGACATTTTCAGGAAGGAATATATTTGCGTAAATTATCGTGAATACCTACATTTTTTTTAGTGGTTATACGAGTGGCCTAATTCATGAAACTGTGATCTAGAACAGTTAATCTCCCTTTCACGATTTGAGTCTCCTTTCTTGACGTGAAATTTTTTAAAGTGCGTAAGAGAAATTTATTCCTGATACCGGCATAAATATTAACAGAGTATCATTTTATTGCATCGTTCTATTTTTACAGTATTCTGAGATATTTTGTAATGTGTCATATAATTTTTGTGTTTCTAACAATAACAAAAGAATTTTTTTAAACATAATCTTTGATTAAAAAAATAGTGTTATATTTCTTAATTTTTTTTTTTTTTTAATTTATACTTCAATTCTTACAAAATATTTAATCCAATGCCAATAGAGGAATAATGTATGGAACATTAAAAGATTGATCAATTTATTGATCCTATTTAATAATTGAATACGAAGATATAAACCTTTATTATCATTTCAGAATTTCAGCCACGCACATGACTTTAGTGAAAATATCAGATGATTCTATCTCCCCCTCCTTCTTACAATAAAGAAATAAATAAACTAGTTGGCATAGGTGGACTCTGCTCAGTTTCCCATCATATATATATATTAATAAATTTCTAGAACAGGACATTCTCTTAACATAATTATCATGATAAGAGAAATGAATTTGAAAAAACGCGGGACACAGTGACAGAATGAAATCCCCGCCTAATAGGCTATCCACCGTTAACTTCAATATATTTATCTTATTCTAATCTATTGATTTATTTTATTAGGGTCAATTTTGTATTTTAGTTCTCATGCTACTATTTCCAATGCAACAATCTTCAAAATGCATATTTCTATGGAAATTTTTTAATTTTGTTATGTTGATAAAATCTTAAATAACGAATAGCTTACGAAATGTTCCTATTAGAATATATGTAATCAGTCATGTTCATACAAGTATGATAAATGTTATTTTGAAGTTGTCTGATATATTTATGATCCTGAAAATGGCCGTTTATGCTCAATTTTGTATTCTTCTGCCATTTTAAGAAGATCGTAAATTCCAAATAACTTACGAATTTCTTAAATTAGAAAATTCGTACTCTATGGTATTCATGTCAGGATATAATATATCAAAAATTGATCTGACAACTTTACGATGAAAATATCCCTCAAGATTGGCGCTTGTGTGAAATTTTGACCTATTCTGCCATGCTAAGAAATTCGTAAATTTCTAATAACTTACGAAATTTTTATACTGGAAAATTCATAATCGGTGATATTCATGCCAGTATCCTAAATAATATTTCAAAAGTAGTCTGACATCTTTACGATGAAACTATCTCTCAAAATTGACGTTTATGTGAAATTTTGCCCTATACTGCCATCTTAAGAAATTCGTAAATTTCCAATAACTTGCGAAATTTTCAAAGTAGCATATTTATAGTTACTGATGTTCATTCCAGCATTAAAACGGATATTTTAAAACTGGTCTGATATTTCTAGAGTAAAAATACTTCCACTTAATGCACGTTTAGGTGAAATTTTGTCCTATTCTCATATGTCAAGAAAATCGTAAATTTCTAATAACTTACGAAGTTTTTTAATTCGAATGTTGTAAATGAAAATGGTTCTTGCCAGTATCGAAAGTAATATTCGGTCTGACCTCTCTGCGATCATTTGTTCGTGAGATATCGTGTAAACAGACTAACAAACTAACGGACTAACACACTAACAAACTAACAGACTAACATACTACCAAATTAACAGACACCATACAAATTTGCCATTTTCGGATTCCTCACACCTGAAAACGTGTAAAAAAGTCAAAAAACCGAGGTCGAAAATTTTTACGATTACTTAAGTTCCCCATACCTATAGTATGATGGGGAACTAATAAAAGGGTTGTTAAATCCTAAAAATTTTTGAAATCCTCATTTCCCCCCCAATTCTATTTAAATAAATATTATTATTTTTATTTTAATCATTAAAAATGCAATTATTTTCATTTAATTATCATCTTCTACTTCGATAAAAAAAAAAAAAAAAAAAAAAAAAAAAAAAACCACTAAATTTGTATTATTTTGTAAATAAAAATAAAAATAATTAATAATATTTATTAAGCAGTATGATACACTTATAATGCTGTTTTAACCTACATAATAACATTATAATTATGATACTGCTCTAGTTAACAATCTTGATATTTTGATACTTGTGCAGACGCACCATTACATCTTCTGAATAATTTCTGACGCCCCCTACCAACAAGAAAAGTTAGGCATGCGTATAACATCAAAATTATTGTATTTAATGCCATTAATTGTACCAATTTCACAATTATAAGCATATACCAGCTGTAAAGTATGAGATGTTTCACTTTGCATCAATCTGTAATAAAATAATGTATCAGAAACAAGGTATTGTAAGCAACTTTTTTACAGATAAGTTCAAAACTTTTTGCGTTTTAAAAAATAATTTTATAATTTTCATTAGATAATAGAAAAATCCCCCCCCCCCCCTACACCAAAAGCAGAGCTTAAAACCCCTACATCTGGCAGCACTGGAAATGACCTCCACGAAATTTCTATTCTGATATCTTCGAATTCCAACGCAAAATGATTTAATCCTTTAACGGGCCGTTTGATTGTAGTAATGGTATATTAAAATATTTTTGGTATTGAGAATGATAATAAGAAACAATTCCATTTAGCTTATTAGTTAAAATTAATTTGATTTTTAAGCCATGAGAAGTATAATACCCAATAAATTAATTTTAAATGAAAAAGGCGTGGTCTTTCCACGCCTACTGTTTATTCTAAGCACCTATTTCTCTGGTAAAATTACTTACTACCACCTTATAAACAGAATTTCAGAAAAAAAAAGGAATCAACACCGAGTGTGACACTTTGTTCCTTCATGTATTTTAGCAGATTAAAAACGACAGGCGTGGTAAAATTCGCTTACCACGCCTTTCCCATTTTTAAATTGATGACTTTGTGGCAAAATATTTACCACAACCCGTTAAAGGGTTAAAATCGCTCGTCGGTCGCTGCCTAATCAGACGCAAACGACGGTACCAAATCGATGCTTATTCAATTTATCTGATAATGCAAAATGCATGTCCATTAACTAATGTTTATAAAAGAAATTATGGATAAATATAACGGTGTCAAATAATTAAGTTGTTAGTTAATTATTATTTTTTTGTTTTAACGACTTTTGGCATATTCCAGCAAATTGTTCAATCACTAAAATTCACAGTATGAAACTATATATATTATAAATGTGTGTATGTAGCCAAATTATAATTTATAAATATTAAAAGAAACATACAAATGAATTTCATTGCAGTCATAAATTCCAACCTCTTTCTTTTATATTCAGTATTTTGTTATTTTATTTTATTTTATTTTAACATAAAGCCAAATTAAAAATAAAGGTGAAATTAAATTTAAAGAATTTATCAAATGAATAATAATAAGAAGAAGAAGTAGAAAAAGATAAGAAAAAAGGGGTCTTGGGATATTTAATAAAGAATGTTTTAGCTTGTAAAAAAAAATCTTAAACATTTCAAATGAATTTTTTTTTGAGAAATTAAAGTATATTAAATTTTAATTATACATTTTGAATGTATAATTTCCGGATCATATTTTTCGTCTAGAAAGTAGTATTTACTATTAACGGAATTTATACAAAATGTGTAGTTAAAATTAATATTCTCAAACTTACTGGCGACAGCATAAATAATTCTTAAAATTTTAATCTTTGTAAAGAAGTTAGGGCAGCGCTTCAGAAAAAAAGGTGTGGAAGATAGCAAAAAGAAAAAAAAAAGTGACTAGTGACTCGTATATTTCCCCTGATTTTTCAATCAATGTATATATTTATGCGATAATTTTTTACTTAATTAACTGCACAGCATTACTATTAAAAATTCTAAAAGAAAAATACTCGGGGAAGATTGAAAGGTGAAATGTGGCCTCCTACTACCCTCGAGAATATATATATATATATATATATATATTTGTATTATTTATATTCTTGTATCATTTGTATTCTTGCATTTTATATTGATGTATTATATTTTGTGCTTGATTTCTGAATTTAATTGCCTTTTATGCTTTGTATTGATTAAATTCCTTTGCTGTATGGTCTTGCTTCCATCTGTGAGAAGTTGGGGGCTAGAAACGTGTTTTTTGGTTAAATTACCAGCGTTTCGTCAGAAGCTTCTCATATTCCTTTCCCTACAGGGGGGGAGCTCCCCGGATGAAGGCCCCCATGTGTTTTGGGATTAATTTTTCACCTGGCTTTAGTTATTTTGCTTATTTATTATAGTTTTATATTTCCTTTTGCTGCATTTGCGCATTGGTTTATAAAAACTCTGTTCTAGTTCTATATATTTAATAATTCAAGTTTTACTCCATCTTATATTTAAATTTTATCTTATATATATATATTTTACCTTTTATTATAAAATAAAAGCGATGTAGAGTCATTGCAGATAAATAAAAGTAAATAAAATGTTTATATATATGATTTTTGTGCATTCTAGATTTGGAAGGAAACATCTTCATACAGTGGAATAGCGTTCCCATTTTTTATAATTTGTGCATAATCATTTTTAGCCCCGCCTCTTTTTCATACCGGAAAATTTTTAGAATTATTTTCTTCTTGTTTAATCGATGTCACATATTAAAGAGTGATCTACTAAAATCTACTAAATTTTTGGTGTGAAAACAAGGCGGATCTAAAAATGTTTGTGAATAAATTATAAAAAATGGGAACGCTTCAGTGGAATCATTCTTTAAAAAATGTGCTTAGTATTTAAGAAATCACGGAAGATCGCATTTACAATATGCTAATAATAATAATAATAATAATAATAAACATAATTTTCACTAATGCATTTTTTGATAATGTTTTTGAATGTTTTTTAGTTACCATTACCTTATCAATATCACCTCGTTAATACCATGGAAAATGTTTTAACCTAAATGATGTGAATTAACACCTTCGCGACCGCTGACATAGAATCACGTCATTTGAAAATCTGTAACTCCACCAGTGGGCGTTTCTTTCGCAATTTGTGTGTTAATTATTTTCCTGTAAGCTTCTTATGATGGCCGGACAGTTAAAAATGTGTTCTGGAGTGATTTCCTCCTCCAGGCAGTTCCTACATGATTTGTAAGTTCTGGTGCCATCTGTATTTATTGTCTTTCCACCAAAGTGTTGGGTTCTAAGTCTGGAGATAGTCTTGGTAATCATCCTGTCTGCATATATAGCTTTTCTAAACAGGATACATACTTTTAATAAAGAAGCACCACAAAACTGGCGTTGTAAAAATTATTACTTACAGACTTTGAATAAACAGCATAAAATGCAATAAACTCGCAACAATTGTTTCGGGTCGAAAAAACACACGACCCTTCATCAGGCGAATAAAGTAACAGGACTGCCAACCATCTCATTAATAAGCGTAGACTTGTTAACGCCCCTTGAAAATACGCCCCTTTTCCCACACCACTTTATATTTAGAGCAATTCTCTCGAAATAGTGTTACGATTAAATAAGAATGAAATTACTCTAAAAAATGACTGGTGTACAAAAAAAGGCGGTGACTAAAAGTACTACGCTTCATAATGAGATGGTTGGCAAGCATGAAGTAAGCACGAGTGCTGCAGTCAAAGCGGCAACGCACGGCGAATAAAGTAAGCACGAGTGCTGCATGACTGCAGCACTCGTGCTTACTTTATTCGCCTGATGAAGGGTCGTGTGTTTTTTCGACCCGAAACAATTGTTGCGAGTTTATTGCATTTTATGGTGTTTATTCAAAGTCTGTAAGTAATAAGGATACATACTTGCCAATATCCTAATTAATTAATTTAGTGTTGTTAGTCACGCCATTTTTTACACACCAGCCAAATTTTAGAATAATATTCTCCAAAAGCAATTGTGATTATATAAGAAGAAAAACATTATAAAGAGATACTGGTGTGAAAAAGAAGGCGGAGTTAACAATACTACGGAATATTAGTCAGTATGTTGGTATGTAATGTTGGAAGTATGACGATATATTACTATAAAAATGCGGTTAGGATTTTTGCATGAAATTTCTGCTAAGTCGAATTTTTCTCATCCTTAAAAGAGTCCTGAAAAAAGGGCGGAGAGTACGACCCCTGTAAGTGTGAATGAAGAAAATACACTGCTCTACCAGAAAAAAAAAAAAAAAAAAAAAAAATCGAGATCTGATATCATTCTTGCTGATTCATATGCAAAATGACCTCTGAATCCGAATATGACTCCAATTTTGCCCAGCCACCCACCATTTTCTGGATATACCACCCCCTCCCTCAATTTCATTTCCTGTTCGATAATTATATGGTCATGAATTTGATTTGAAGAATGAAAAATAATTAATTTAACACCTAAAAACAAATATAAAATTAAAAAAAGTTTAAAAATAACATTAATAACAGATTAAAAAAATATAAGATACTTAACTTAGAATTTCAGTGGCAATTCCCCCCCCCCCTCCCCCCACACACAAATTTTTCCCTTGTTGCAAATGTCCATGTTTTAGAATATTTCATCAATGTAGCCCCTGAGAAGATATTTAATGGTTAAAATTATCCTCCTCCCTCCTAAAGATCAAATTTATTGCCGTAAAGTCACTGCAAAATGATAAAAATAGGGTGCCATTCCTAAAAATCGATGGATGGTAGGGCAAAATGGGCGTCCTATTCAAATTCAGGATGTCATTTTATATAAGAATACGTTTAAATGGTTGTCAGAGGCAATTTTCATGCCGAGCAGTGAAATTGTTCTGAAATATTATTACTCGGAAGAATAACGCTCACAGACGGACCTTACTGTCAAAAAGACATGCGGTCGCGAAGGTGTTAAATTATATAAATGTTTCTGAGAAAGTACCGCCTACCGTTCCTTATTTAAAAAAACAATTTCTTTTAATGACATTCTTTCAGACGATTTACAGTTCTCCAAAAGCAATATTTGAAGAGTGCTAATTTTTATCGTCATTTCTCCAGGGCCATATTATTTCACGCGACAGAGGCTTAAGAGTTCCAAATTTAGAGGACCTCACCTGAAATAACTGCAAAATAATGGCGCAAATTTTCTCCTGTATCTTGTAAAAACAAAAACTAATTGAGTTTTGGAGTTGCATTCAGATTCTCCTTCTTCAGGGTACTTTCGGAGAAATGAAATTTCCGCCTTTTTAACTACCATTATTGTTACAGAAAAATTTCTGTTCCGCTTAACCCTTGTTTTCCTAAGATTGGGGTCAGTTTGACCCCATTTAGAAGTTGAAATTTTGTTATTGGCGCCTCATTTAATCGGCGCATAACGGGATTGTGAAAGTGCGCGAATTCGCCAGAGAGAGCAAACTCTGATGGAAGTGTTTTCTACATCGCTTTTTCCCAGAGGAATTGAAGACATGTAAATTGGGAAATATAATATATTTCCAAATAAATGTATGTCTACAAAGTTTTAAGAAAAGTTCACCAATTGTTTCGTTCACGAATATATTTTTTTTACCAATTGGTGTATTTCAGTAATATAAAGATACTGAGGCGTGGTCAAGGGCGTGATTAACTTTAAACGTTCAAAGAAAAAGTTCACCAATTGTTTCGTTCTCGAATATATATAGTATATATATGTATATATTTATCAGTCGGTGTATTCCAGTAATGTAAAGATACTGAGGCGTGGTCAAGGGCGTGATTAACTCCAAACGTTTAAGAAAGAATTCCACAACATCATGAAATACTAGTACAGTTTAAATTCCCACATATTGCAGTGTTTATTGAAAGGAGAATATACACCTTGCATGCTTGCATGCACAAAAGCTGACATAAAAGTCAAAATCTCCCAGAATAATGTGCATAGAATATAAAACGCACTGGATAAAAGTGAAATATACTATGTGAGATATTTCTGTGAAGTCTCATTACAGGAAAGATGGCGTTTCACTGACTGTATAAATTTATTTGTTTTTGTTCGATGTTATTCAAACTTTTCTCTACTTTAGTTCTTAGAGGAGGGCTTTTTACGTCTAGAAAATAGAGCAGTAAATTCTGAGGGTATGGACTGCCTTGCATCAATTGTTGTAATATATGTATACCTCTAAAACATTATAAATTATGTACCAGAATAAAAAATTACGAAAAATAATGTAATGGGAAGTAAAACAAATACGATATATGCTTTCCTAATTTCTAGAAAGGTTTATCCACACTTACAAATTACACATTAACACTTTAATAACTTACAAATTCCCTAAAAAAACGATTTACACTATGCACTAATTAATTAAACCACATGTACTAACACCTGATTACAATTCGACATATAAGCTTTTAGAGCGAACAATACCTAATCTCGGCGACAGCCGTTGTCCATGTTATTCTATGGGAAAGTTTGTTTCCATAATTTCTCTTTACCTAATAAATGTTTTTCAATTCAGTTTTCACATTTGGAAAATTCAAAAGCGTTAAATTAGTACTTATTTTCCAAAAATTGATTTTTTAAATTTTTAGTATTTCATTTTGGTACTAAAAAATAAGATAATTGCACTTTGTGAAAAATCCTATTTTTGACCTTAAAATTAAAATGTAAAAAAAAAAAAAAAAAAAAAAAAAAAATCAACTTTTCGAAAATGCGTACTAATTTAAGGATGATGAATTTTCTGACAGTGAAAACGGAATTTAAAAAAATACATTAGGTAATCAGTATTTGTGAGAGCAAATTTGAGGTAAAAACAAATCAGATAAATGAGACGTAAAATCAAGTCCTAATTTTAGGCATTTTTTTAAAACAATGTTTTACTTTCAAAATGATTTTACGCATTTGTGTTTAATCTATTAAATTTCGTAGGTTTATTTATATGACAGTGCACTTTATTTTAGCAATTGTTGTGAAATAAATTTAAGTGATTTTAACATGAATACGTAAAAATATTTTCTGAAATAATACAGTAAAGTTTTTTTTGGGGAAGCGAAAAGGCGTGGCCACGGACTTAGAGAAGAAGGACAGTTTTCCCCAACGGCAGCCTTCCCTCAAAAATGGACCCGAAATGGTCGCTATTATTCGTTCGCCGCTAGGGGTCGTATTTGTTCTTTGACTGTCCACTGCCTCCGTAGAAAACCATTGCGCGCAGACGAAATTTTAGTTTTATTTTCAGTTTTCTTTTTAATTTCTTTTTAATATTGGATTTTTTTCATAATGTCGCATTGTTACGCACCGGGTTGCACCTCCGGATATCGAAGTGTTCGAAAAAAACACAAAGAAATAGATGAAAAGAACCCAAGTTTATTTCGTCCACCTAATGTAAGCTATAATGTTTTGTTGACTGATAAAATTATTATCTTATAAATATTCTATTACTATAAAAAAAAAAAAAAAAAAAAAAAGGCTGATTTAATTGGTATGGTTCTTAGTAAAATTCTGTTTGATAGATTTTTTTTTTAAAATTAATTAAAATGTAATTTTTAGGTCACTTTGCATTAAGATTTTAAAATTTGCGTGCTACCAGTATTCCTTTTTTCATATTATTCGGCGAAAAAAAAAAAAAAAAACATGCGAGCTTGCAATCTTACGAATTTAAATGATGTTAAATTATAAATTACGTTTTTTTTTTTTTTTTTTTTTTTTTTTTTTATAATTGAAGCTTAAAAAAAAAGTATTTTAAAAATCTTGAATTGTAAACCGATTTTGGCAAGAGTTAAAAATTGGTAAAAAATGATATGAGTTCACAGTCAGTCTTTTTTCAATTCATTTCAAAATTACTGAGTTTTAAGATATTTAAAAAATAATTTAAAATGTTTTTTTTTTTTTTTTTTTTTTTTCTATGCCACTTTGCAGTGACATTTTAAATTAATTTTACAAACTGCCAATCTTTTAACTTCCAATTCATGTTAGATGATGAATCACGTTATATTATTATCATTATTATTACCATATTATAGAAATGTATTGTTTTTAACAAAAAAGAAATTTTTAGTTGGTTTTGTCAAAAATTTAAAATAATGATTATGATGTCACAGTAAAAAAACTCCTAAATTCAGTTGAAAATTGGAGATTTTAAAGAAAAATTATATTTAATTAAATTCATCACCAGTGCCACATTCACATTTCATAATTTATAAGCTAGTGTTCTTCCAGCTGAAAATTAGAGATTTTATGTAAAAATTAGAGTATTAAATTCAAGGTAAGTTGTTTTTATAAAGTTAGCTTTACACTTAATCTCCGTGTCATCTCGTCGGTGTATCGAGCTATTCCCTAAAATAATATATATGTGATATGTATATATATAAAATAAATAAATAAAAAAGTAAATCATGTATATCATAGCATGAGCATAGTTGTGAAAAAATAAATAGAGTCAAAGACATCCAACAAATGTCAGATAAAACTTCCTTCTTAATACGGTATACATTTCATTTGTAACCAAGTATATACATATTACATGTCTCTTGAACGTTCAAATTTTACTTACAATATTCTGATTTAAATATGCACTTAAGGTATAATTTTCTCATAATCATAAAACATCAATATAAAAAATTACGTTATTTAATCTTCATAATGTTAAATACTTCATGAACAAATGCATGACTTCCAGAAATCCGCATGTTGTAACCAATGTAACTATCAAACCGACAGTAAAAATTTTAATATGAAAAGTTCAAGATAGCGCTGATATTAACCCCTTAACGCGCGCTGTCCGCGCTGCGAGGATGCAAAATTTAAGATCCAGCCATCCAGCAGCGAAAATTCATCCCGCTAATTTTTTAGAAAAAAAATTACCTTTATAAAATAGCAGAAAAGGCCATTTTTTTAACCTTAAAATTTAAAATTTCTTTTAGTTTAATTTAGTTTATAAATTCCAGTGGCACTATAATTTAAATGATCGGAATTGTCTTGCGCCGCAAAGGGTTAACAGTGATTCATTAGAAACTGAATATCACGAAACACAGAAAGTCAATTTTATGCAGATTACTTTCTGTTGATGATAAATTTTAAATGCATTGATGCTATAAACAAGAAATAATTGTTCATAAATAACAATAAATAAATAAAATAAAAAACGATTTTTGCCTATATTTTAAAAAAAGTAATAAAAGGTAATATACTTGTAATATAAGCTTATATTGTATCATATGTTATGTAAAATTTTGCATCTTACTTTATTATGTACATTTTAATTTCTTAATTCAAGATTGGTTGGATGGTTGGAGGATTAAGGCCGATTGACTCCTTATGTGTCCTAGGCCTATGGGGGGAATGCCCTCCGTGGGGGTCTTTCTAAGGGGTCCTAGCCCGTATTTACGCGAGTTTCGGAGGAAACCACGGAAAACTCCGAACGGATAGGTCGATGAGCGTGACCTGGGATCGAACCCGGCACCTCCCATCTACCAGCTGTGAGCGCAGAACCGCTCGGCCGCTGGTGGGCCTCCTTAATTCAAGAAAAATTAAACTTCATTATCATGCATATTTTTTACAGAGTTGCTTATTCTCTATTTAATTTTTTCTTTTCTTTTTTAATTATTTTCCAAGCATACTTATTTGTATTTTTCCTCATTTTTTATGCATTACAGTATCAAAATCTCGTTTCATAAATGCTAATTTTCACAAAATTCCAAAATACACATAATTTTTGTTCCAATTTGTGTAGATTTCTGGGAATCTCCTGCATACACATTAAATTTAAAATTAAAATTAAAAAAAAATAAAATCCATTTACGTATTAATGTAACTGAATTCGGCTTTTGGGATAGGTTTTACCAAATATTGTTACTATTCTTTCTAAATCTAATTTCTTTGAATCCCTAAAATCATCAAATTTTGCAACCTGCTTTCTGCACTGCAAGTTCTGAGGTAGTTTTTCACTATTCTAACATTTATAAATTGAACCGACGGATGTTTCAGTCGTTGGCTGAATTATTTCATAATTATTAACATATTTTATAGTTGTTTGGTTGGTTGGGTATTAACGTTACACTAGTGCTGCTCAATAGACAATTGGCGGACACACCCTATCCCTAAGGATGACCCGGAAGCATGCCATCACAATTTTGATCTTCCACGGAGGGGATAATATTCTTTTATGTAAAAAAAAAAAAAAAAAAAAAAAAAAAAGGCTGAATGAAAAATTGCAATATGACTTTTGAAGATAATAAAATATAAACATTCATGAGAGGCTGAAATGATAAAATAGAGCAAGAATATTTTTTACTGTTTCCGAAATTTTTGATTTTTATACAAACAAGCATTAAAAATCGGTAAAAGTTGTATTGTTCCTCGATTGCCTTTTTTTTTCTTTTCTTTTGTTCCCTGAATCTCTAGCAAAAAGTAATTAAAAGTAAATTTTAAAAAGAGAAATACATTTTTAATTTGTTGGTGATGCAGAGTGTCGCGACGTAAAATAAATTTAACAATTTTAAATTCATATAATTATTAAAACGACTTTTAATTACACGGAAATATTTTAATGATTTGAATTTGACAGATATTAAACAAATTATCGTTATGAAATTTCACAAATAATTAAAAGAATTTTCTCTTTAGAAATAGAATGCAAAAAACAAATCTTATTTAAAGGTCTCAATTATTTTACTTATTTCATTTCTCATTGTTAAAGCTGTCTTTAAGTTCTAAAGCAAAAGCAACACATTTTCATCTTATTTTTTAGATATTTCCTTTCCAACGCCTTTGTAAAAAAATCATAATAAATTTTTTAATTTTGTCTTTTTTACAAACTTCGCAATTTTTTTTTTTTTTTGTTGTTTAATTGGAAATGCTGGAATAAATTCTGATTTTTAAAATACATTCATTGTTTTAAATTATGAAAATTCATATTTTCATATTTATTTTTTAAATATCATATATTTATGTTTTCATTATACTATTTCGTCTATTTTTTTTTTCTTTTCTTTTTTTTTTCGGGGTGGGGGGAGGAAGCGAATTCTTTATATTTATAGATATATTTACATATAATGAATGTTTTCATTCTTGGATTTTGAAAAAAAAAAAATATTAATAAATAAATAAATTTTTTCATAGCTATATTCTTTATTCCTGTGAAATATCTGAATAGGTTTTTCAATAATTTTACAAATTCGAAAATATCCGCAATTGATTTGTAAGTATCGAAAACCTCTATAAACCAATTTTGAACGATTTAACTCTATTTTTATTTTTTTGCCCCCTCCCCCCCTCTCCCCACCCCTTCTCGCCCCTCCTAATAACTTTACACTTTCGAAAATATCCCCATTCGACTTGCAGGCCTCTAAAACCTATCTGTACCAATTCTGAACGGCCTAACGGTATTTCTATTTGTCTTTGCCCATAGCCCGCCCTTACCGCCCCACCCCCTACCCGACCCTCCTAATAATTTTACAAATTCGAAAATGTCCCCAATCGATATGTAAATATCGAAAACATCTATATACCAATTTTGAACGATTTAACTCTATTTTTATTTTTTTGCACCCCCCCCTCTCCCCTCCCCCTTCTAGCCCCTCCTAATAACTTTACATAATCGAAAATATTCCCATTCGACTTGCAAGCCTTTAAAACCTGTCTGTACCAATTTTGAACGGCCTAACTGTATTTCTATTTGTTTTTGCCCATAGCCCCCCTTTACGGCCCCACCACCCTTACCGCCCCTCATAATAATTTTACAAATTCGAAAATATCCGCAATTGATTTGTAAGTATCGAAAACCTGCATAAACCAATTTTAAACGATCTAACTCTTTTTTTATTTGTTTGCCCCCCCACTCTCTCCACCCCCTTCTCGCCCCTCCTAACAACTTTACACTTTCGAAAATATCCCCA
This sequence comes from Salticus scenicus, assembly GCA_963930645.1. Lineage (NCBI taxonomy): Eukaryota > Metazoa > Arthropoda > Arachnida > Araneae > Salticidae > Salticus > Salticus scenicus. Next base: position 210,459,493 of record OZ005661.1, read on the forward strand.
TTCGACTTGCAGGCCTCTTAAACCTATCTGTACCAATTTTGAACGGCCTAACTGTATTTCTATTTGCTTTTGCCCCATAGCCCCCCTTACCAACCCACCCCCTTATCGCCCCTCCTAATAATTTTACAAATTCAAAAATATCCACAATCGATTTGTAAGTATCGAAAACCTCTATGTACCAATTTTGAACGATCTGACACTATTTTTATTTTTTGTCCCCCTCCCCCACCCCTCCCTCCTTCTTTCCCCACCTAATAACTTTACATTATCGAAAATATCCCCATTCGTCTTGCAGGCCTTTAAAACCTGTCTGTACCAATTTTGAACGGCCTAACTGTATTTCTATTTGTTTTTGCCCATAGCCCCCCCTTACGGCCCCACCACCCTTACTGCCCCTCATAATAATTTTACAAATTCGAAAATATCTGCAATTGATTTGTAAGTATCGAAAACCTGTATAAACCAATTTTAAACGATCTAACTCTTTTTTTTATTTTTTTTGCCCCCCCCCTCTCTCCACCCCCCTTCTCGCCCCTCCTAACAACTTTACACTTTCGAAAATATCCACATTCGACTTGCAGGCCTCTTAAACCTATCTGTACCAATTTTGAACGGCCTAACTGTATTTCTATTTGTTTTTGCCCCATAGCCCCCCCTTACCACCCCACCCCCCTTATCGCCCCTCCTAATAATTTTACAAATTCAAAAATATCCACAATCGATTTGTAAGTATCGAAAACCTCTATGTACCAATTTTGAACGATCTGACATTATTTTTATTTTTTTGTCCCCCCCCCCAACCCTCCCCCCTTCTATCCCCACCTAATAACTTTACACAATCGAAAATATCCCCATTCGTCTTGCAGGCCTTTAAAACCTATCTGTACCAATTTTGAACGGCCTAACTGTATTTCTATTTGTTTTTGCTCCATAGCCCCCCCCCCGTTGCTGCCCCACCTGGGGGCTGAATTTCTAAAATTCCAGAAATTGGTTTTTAGATAGTTGCATTAGCTATATTTTAGAGCAAAAATTTCACGTATATCTACTTTTTTTGTTTGAGATATATAGGATTATGCTAAATCACGTTTTGCCCCCCCCGCCCCCCTTGGGGACCGAATTAAAAAAATTCCTTAAACCGATTTTTAGATATTTGTATTAGCTATATTTTAAAGTAAAAATTTCACGTATATCTGTTTTTTTGTTTGAGTTATATAGAATTATGTGAAATCACGTTTAACGCATGTGAAATCACGTTTCGCCCCCTCCCCCTCCCCCTTGGGGACCGAATTTCAAAAATTCCAGAAATCGATTTTTAGACATTTGTATTAGCTATATTTTAACGCAAAAATTTTACGGATATATGTTTTTTTGTTCGAGATATTTAACATTATTTCATTTAATTCTCGCGTTAAAGCGCTCTTTCAAGTCTGAAGTGGAAAGGCATTCGATGCGAGCGCCATCTTCTAAAAGCGACCAAAATGGGGCCATTCTGATAACACAGCGTGAGCGATCCATAGTGTACATCCATGGGCGTGGCTTACTGTTTAAGGGGACATACGACCTTTAAAAGTGAAAAATAGGCAAGAAAAATCATCATCTATTATATTTAATTTCTCAGAATGTATTTGCTCTATGACCATATTTTTTTTTACTCAGTATAAATTGTAGTATTATAATTTAAAAGATATTTTTTTATATTCTCATAAAGGAAAAATAAGTTTATTTTTTGTACAGTTTTAAACAGTAAATAATAATTAAAAAAAAAAAAAAAAAAAGTGATTTGACCACTCTGCGCGCATGATTTCAGACAAAATATATAATGCAATACAAAAAGTCAACTGTAATAACAAACTGCAGTACTCTCTTTAATCTGAACCTAAATTTGTTCAAATTTTGGTTAAAAAATATTTAAAAAAAAAAAAAAAAAAAAAAGAAAGAAAGAAAAAGTTTAAAGATCATTTATTTTTTAATAAAATCTGAAGTATCACCTGTATTAAAAATACGGGGGATACAAATTTAGGTTCAGTTTGAAGGATGTGATATGGTATACAATCTGTGAAAATTTCAAGAATAAATATTAAATAGTTTCAGAGATATCCTGCGTGCAAGTGGTCGTACCACTTTTTGACGAAAAGTTGCTTACTATTTAAAACTGTACAAAAAATAAACTTATTTTTGCTTTATGAGAATATAAAAAATATATTATAAATTATAATACTTCAATTTATAGTCAGTAAAAAAATTGTGGTCATAGAGCAAATACATTCTGAGAAATTAAATGTAAAAGATGATGATTTTTCTTGCCTATTTTTCATTTTTAAAGGTCGTATGTCCCCTAAAATAAGAAAATACGTCGACAGCAAAGGACACGTTGCTGTGTTATTGATTTATATTTCATTCAGCGATTCATGCACAGTAAGATTGGGTATCCAGTGATGTTCTTATAAGATTTTTAAGAGGGAATACCCACGATATGTAAAACTCGATTGCTGTATTGTCGATTTTCACACAAATTTGCGACTGTTTTTGACTGAAATTGGTGTTCTGAGTGATTTTTCTTTTTTTCATTTAATTTTTTATTTCACTTCGTGTATTTTGAAAAACTATGTTTTATTATGATTTTGCGTTCTTAACACTTAATAGACGGGTTGTATTTTTCCTGTTTGTCCCAGTTTCCGGAATTTTTTTAAAAGAATTAAATAAACATGTAAACGTTGTAGTTATATTGAATAAGTACTTTTTTGAATAAAATAGTATAATTTTTTATTTACATGTCTAGTAGTCCTTATGAATGTGATATTTCATAAAACATCCACTCTTACGAAGTAGAACTTGCATAATTGACATATATTCAATAACTTTTCCATGTAATACCGCCCTTTAAAACAGCAAACGTAAATCTACGTTAGCCGTCTTAGGCATTCATAAAGTAAAAACCTAGATTTACGTGGCCCGTCCGTTAAGGGCCCTCTTCACTCAGCATTTCCTTTTCTAAAATCCAATGTTATCCTATGTAAAACTTTCTTTGCACTTAAAACAGTGACATATTAATTGATTGAGATACGGTTTTTTTTATTGGATTACTCTCATTTCGTAAACTGACGCAGCTTTTGTAGATTTTATGAAAAAATAACAGTTGTTTTTTAAGAAAGCTGTTTTATTGCAATATTTGGGTTGATGCATTAAATGGCTTATAAAAAACTCTTTCAATTTTTTAAAACAGAATTTAAAAAGCTGCGTCAATCTCAAAGAGTTTAATTCAATGCGGAAAAAAATCCTGTATTTTAATAAAATTTTAAATCAATTAAATTTGCAAAGAAAGTCCAAACATTTTACAAATTTGTGCCGATTTTCCTCTTTGACACACCTTTTATCTGGCTACGCCTCTCGTTCGTGGTTTCGAAGAAAAGATGTTTACATTTTTGTGGTGAAGATACGTCTACGCGTTGTGGTTTTTTATTCAGTTATTTTTTTTTTTTTTTAATATTATTATTATTATTATAGATTTCACCTGTATTACGGATGTGAGTAACATAACAATTTAGAAGACAATCGTTCAGAGACTTATTTATAGGACATATATGATCACATTTTATTTTAAATAGTTTTTCATTGCGCGTAATACTAATATTATATGAATACTTTGTACATAAATCTGATATTTTACTGATAATGCCACGATTGACAATATACAAAATTTTTTTTTTAAACAAGTTATATAAAACTTTTTACTAAATTAAGCAGATTTTCAATAATAAATTTTATTTTAAAGTATATAATCTGGTGTGGCACCCACACGACTTTTTATTACCCTACATTTAAATTTTATAAAGAGAAATTCAGATTGAGGAATAAAATATCAAGTACTGTATAAAATTCTATAGTAAAAAGAATTTAAGCTAATTTTACGAATAATTTAATTTGACAAATAATTTTCTGTGGGAAGGGCTCTCAACCCACATTTGAAACTAATATCTACATTTCTATAGAATTCACGACTAATATTAAATTTAAAATTATGTTTAACAATAACTTTCAATCACATTTATTGACAACTTTAATCCGTATCACTCGTTGAAACTTATCAATATTGATCAAACTGTTCAAGTATGAATTTCATATGAACTTTAAAATATAACGCTTGAGTTCCCGCCGGTATTTAGTTTTTAAAGTTACACTGATAACAGACTCACAAAGAACAACTGTTAAAAACTTTGTTTAATTATTCACGGAATTTCAAAATACGTAGTTATTTAAAATAATCTGGTGTGTCACTCACACGACTTTCTCTTACCCTGAAATTTAATACTATAAATACAGGTTGCAGATTAATAGGTAAGATAACGAGTACTGTTATGTAAACCTATGTTAAACAATTCATATTAAGCTTCTGAAGAGTTTTATATGATAATTAGTTCTGTGTGAGAGGGGCGGTAGCCCCCCCTCAACCCCCCGTTTCATTAATGCACCTACATTTATATAGAATTTTATTTGGTTATTAAAAAATAATTTATTAAAATTATTATTTAAAAAAATTGCCTTTTATGATAAGGCAGACGATTTCCATATTAGAGAAGTAGTATAACACCAAATATCCAAAAAAAGTCCATTTTATTCTCAATAAAAAAAAAAAAAAAAAAAAAAAAAGCTTTTTTTTTTCGTTAAAAGTAAAAAAAATCGATAACTTTGTTTTAAATTATCGCAGATCGATGGTTCAACCATTCGTTTTAAAGGTATTGGCGAACTCTTTTGAAAGATACCCATCATGAAAATTTACTCCCCTCGAGGGGGGACTTCCCCCCCAGGGGGGAGGCGAGGCTCCTACATACACAATTTTTTTCCCCAGTTAACTGTCTCTATTACAATATATATATATTTGTTTCATTTGGTTTAGTGCAGTCTATAGACGTTAAACTCTATTTTCCTGCAATTTCCCCCATAGACGTAATGTATTAGAATTATCTTGATTGTCCCTGTACACGAACCATTTGCTTGATATTAACGAAAAGCTTAGTGAAGCACCCCTATATGATACACATTTAGAATACCAAGTTTGAACTTTCTGCCATAATTTGTTTTTGAGATATGCTGATAACAGACAGACACACAGACCATTTGCTAAAAACATGATTTTCGTGTTCAGGGGACCTCAAAACGTGTAAATATAACAAAATCTCGCGTTCGAAAATTTGACCCAAAAACAATACTTTCTCTACCTTATGGGTAAGAGAAAGGAAAAAAAAAAAAAAAAAAAAAACAAGACTTCAAATTAAACTAAATATTTTATTTACTCTTAGGTATGAAGAATTAATTTACATTCCTGAACAAAATAAGTTGTATTAATATTGAAGTCTAGGAATTGAGTGAAACAAATATTTTTAAGGACATAAGCAAGTTGATTTTATAACTGAAGAAACTAAAACTAATTAAGTTTGCAAGAAATGGGAGTCAAGTGTTTATGAAATTATTTATAAACGACGAAATCACACTATTATTTTCAAAGATTTTGCGCTCTTATTTTCGCGCCTAACATAAAAGCACAGCTGAAATTTTAAGTATGGTACCTGAACATGAACGCTGTTTCTATGCGTTCTTTTAGAATTACAGTAACTGGATATCAAGCTGTGTACCGATATTAATAAAATCAGACTTTTCTCTGTAAATTTATCAGGAAAAAAAAAAAAAAAAAAAAAAAAAAAGCGATATCTTCACTTTCCACACACCATAAAATTCGAAAATTACTTCAGAAAATTTTGTCTGTGTGTGTGATCGTGTCTGTATGTCTGTAACGCTATTATTGTCCGGGTATCACGTGAGAATGGCTGGATGGAATTCAACGGCGCTTGGCAGAAATTTAGGTCTTTACGCAACTAAAATCTGCCAACTTTTTCGAAATTCCCTCCCCAGTTATCGCCGGGATGGGGGGAACAAAAGTCAAAAACATGTTTGTAAGCATAACACCGCTCCAAATTACTTCACTGTAAAGAAATTGAACATATAAAGAATAGACATGAGTATAAATAAAACGTTATCTGCAATTTAGAAATTTTCTATTATTAACCCTTTCAGCCGCAGTGTTCCCGCTGATGGAACACCTAATTTTAATTCTCAAGTGCAAAAACTCATCCCGTAAATTTTTTAGCAAAAATTTACATTTATAACATATTAGAAAAGGCCCTTTTTTTTTAACCTGAAAATTTAAAATTTCTTTTATTTAAATTTTGTTCGTAACTTCCGGTGGCGAGAAATTTCGCAATTTCCGAATTTTTTAAAGAACTCTACAAAAAAATGGAACAAAGATGTTAAAAAAAGCTACGAGACTTCCTTAGAAAATTTCCAAAAACACATTTTTTTTTTCCTAATTTCCGATGTTTTTGTGAGGAGGGGGTTACGAAGGGTCAAAATCGAGACAACCCTTTTAACGCTAAATTTTTCCTGAGAAATCTATGGAAGCTGCGGTCACGAATTTCGGTGCTCGGATTATATGTATCTATCCGACACCTAAAGTAATGGGATTTATTGGAATAAATAAAACATTGCGATTTAGGAAATTTCGATTTTTAAGGGAAAGGAAGAGGGAAATCAACTTTTGGCGGAAAATTGTTCAAATTCCAGATTTTTAGTAAAATTTTAACAAAAATGGAAAAAAGATGTTGAAAACAGCCATGGGTCTTCTTTAAGACATTTTCAAAACACATTTTTTTTTTTTTTTTTTTTTTTTCAAGGGGGGGGGGGGATAGGTATGTGTTACAAAGGGCAAATTCGAGTCACCACTTTTAGCGCTAAATTTGTCCTGCGAAATTTATGAGAGCTGTGGTCAGGGTCAGAAAGTTTGATGCTTGGATTGCTTATATATGTATCCGACCCCTAAAGTAACGGAATTTATCGAAATCTCCCCCCCTTTCACCCTGGGGGGTAGGAAGCAAAAAAAAAAAAAAGTTTGTAAGCATAACTCGGCCCCAAATTACTTCACGCTGAAGAAATTGCACATGAGGAAACAAGATTTGAGTATAAATAAAACATTATGTACGATTTTGTAATTCTTGACAGGAGGTAGGAAAGAAATCGTTTTTTGGGGGAAATTTTCAGAAATTCCGGATTTTTTAGTAGAGCTCTACTGAAATGGTACAAATGTATTGAAAAAAGCTATGTGTCTTATTTAGGATATTTCCAAAAACACATTTTCTTTCTTTGTGTGTGTGTGTAAAATTTTCGATTTTTTTTTGGGGGGGGAGGGGGGGGGGCGTTACGACGGAGCTTATTCGAGACCCTCCCTTTTAGCGCTAAATTTGTCTTGGGAAATCCACGGGATTAATGGTCGCTAAATTTGGCGCGTAAATTTTTTATATGTAACCGACACTTATTGTAACGGGATTTTACAAAATTCCTCCTTTACCCTACCACCCGGGGGGGGGGGGGACAAGAAACACGTGCAAAATCTCGTTTTTCCTTTTGAATTTGCTTTAAATTATCGTAGATTGGCTAATTTTGGTGTATGGATGTGGATCAAGTGTACGCATTATTTACTTTGGTGGGATTTCACATAATTTCGAACTTACCCGCTGGGGAAGCGATAAGAAGTGGGTAAGTCGCTGCCGAAGGCAGTGTGGACCCGGACTTCTCACGTTGCGAGCGGGAAAACCTCTACCGAACACATCGGAAAATGACAAATTTCATTATAAATAGACAGATAAATATATAGATAAACGAAGTGGTTGCAATAGGACGATTTAAAAAAAAAATCATCCTAAAAAGTTTTTTTTTTTCCCTAAAAAAAACCTGTTTTTTTGCCTACCCTTCGAAAAAAAGCATTTGGATGATATTGTGATCACTGACATACATACACATACATCATCATCATCATCATCATCATGAAAATAGTAAAAATGAACTCATGGGACCTCAAAACATGTAGATACGCCAACATCGCAAAGCCAGAATTTTGTCACGATTACAATGATTTCCTTACGTATGTATTTTCGGAAAGCAAAAAACTGCATGAAAGGTATGTGAATCATTTAATTTCATCATGCTTAATAACTAATTTTTAAAAGGTATATGTGTCTATGAGAGAGGAAATGACAATGCAGTTGTAAACAATGGAGGGAAAAAGTGGAGGATTGAAATTCAAGATATAAAATATACCTTTACATCCACCCTTAGAAAAATACAAATATTTCATTTATTAAATATTGTAAATTTTGCTCATTCCATGTCTATTTTGAAAAATTCAAATTGATTATACAAACATATTAATAAAATATCTGGTGTAAAACAACAACACGACTTCCATTACAAACTATTACACATATTATATGCATTTTTTGGAGATAATGTGATCACAAGATATAAACGTGACCTAAAGAAGTAGAAACCTAACATTTTTCTGGTAAGATAAACTTTATACACATGTAAAGACATATAAAACGAAGCGTACATAAAGCGAGGTAAAAAATAAGGAAAAATAATATATATATATATATATATATGTGTAGTAGAGTTATTTTTTGAAACACCAATTTTCGAGATCTACCTAAACTTCTGACCTACCTAAACAGGGTAGCAGTTAATTTTCCTCTAATAATTACGTGATACATAAGAAAGAAATGGATTTATATAACAATTTTCAAGAAAATCGTTAAAGTCGTTTTTGAGATACCAAATTTTACCAAAACTCAATCATTGACAGGAAAACAATAATTACATACAAAAGCATATTTAAAAGTGAGTTAATATGGCGAGTTTGAAAAAAAATCCGTACAGCTGGTTTTAAAGGAACGCACTTCCGAGACCTGAAATTGAGCTATTTATACAGACCGCCTGTCAATTTTTCTGAACTAACCAGCTATATCATTCGAAAGGACATCTAATAGAGTGTTTATGTAACAAATTTGAAGAAAATCGTTAGAGCCGTTTTTGAGATACGGACTTACGGTCCCACTTCCGGTTTCTGATGTCCCACTTCCGGTTTTCAATTTTCTCCAAAATATGGAAAATTCATTTGTACACCAGACTTGTTTCAATTCTAAAGTTTCGTAGTTCTATCTTTATTAGTTTCCGATACATAATAGCCAGAAGATCCTCTCCCCCCCCCCCCCCCCCCCCCACACACACACACACTGACCAATTGCCAAAAACCACTTTTTTGGACTCAGAGGACCTTAAAACGTGTAAATCAGGTGAAATCTCGATATCAAATTTTCAGATCGAATACAAATACTTCCATTACATACTGTAGTAGGGTAATGGAAGTAATTTTTTTTTTTTTTTTTTTTAATTGAAAGAATAAAGATAGCTTTTAATTTACTACTCGCAAATAATTAATAGTGAATAAAAGTGGACGAAATGGTATTTTATCTGGGACGGTTTTAACCAGGTTTTTTCGATCATGGAAAAAAACCGAACAACCCTGTATCAACATAACTTAAATAACTTCAGGAAATTCAAATTTGGTATTTTGAAATTGATATGTGGCTGCTACTTATAAAGTTGATCAAGACTGGCAAGTTTCAAGACACATTAATAAGAGTCTTGTATTTGATTTATTTTTACTTCCATTACCCGACTACCATAGGTAATGGAAGTATTGTATTTGGTCCAAAAATTCGATATCGAGATTTCACCTGATTTACATGTTTTAAGGTCTCCTGAGTTCAAAAAAGTGGTTTTTAGCAATTGGTCTCTGTGTGTATGTATGTATGTGGAAAATATTCTAGCTATTATATGTCGGAAACTAATAAAGACAGAACTACGAAACTTTAGAATTGAAACTGTTCTGGTGTACAGATAAACTTTTCAAATTTTGGTGAAAATTGGAAAACCAGAAGTGGGACATCTGAAACCGGAAGTGAGGCCATAAGTCCATATCTCAAAAACGGCTCTAACAATTTTCTTTAAAATTGCTGTATAAACACTCTATTATATATCCTTTCGAAGGATATAGTTGGTTAGTTCAGGAAAATTGATAGGCGCCCTGTACAAATAGCTGAATTTCAGGTCCTGCAAATGCTTTCCTGTCAAAACGGCTGTATGTTTTTTTTTTTTTCAAATTTGCCATATTGACCCTCTTTTAAATATCCTTTTACATATAATTGTTGTTTTCTGGCCAACAATTAATTTTGTCAAGCTTTGGTAAAAATAGGTATCTCAAAAACGGCTCTAACGATTTTCTTGAAAATTGTTACATAAACCCATTTTAGATATCCTTTCTCATGCTTTACTTGGTTATCACAGGAAAATTAATAGTCATCCTGATCAGACAGATCAGTTTTACATCTCGAAACTTGGTGTTTCAAATAAATAAATAAACTTTGCCAATTTTCTTCCCCTTTCTTAAAAAAAAAAAAAATCGCTGTGCAAACTCTGTTTTATGTTTTTACACGTGTATTAACTTTCCCTTACTGGAAAATTTTTAGGTGTCTATTTCATTAGGATAATTCCATGTCTTCTGTTAACATTATCTTCAAAAATTCCATATAATACGTGTAATAGTGGGTAATGGAAGTCGTGTGGTTGTTTCACACCAGATTTTTAAATAAATGTAGGCACTATAATTCAACACTATTTATATATTATACTACTTATAAAAAATTTGACTTGTATAAAGAAACACGTATAAATAACAACACAAGTACACTTTCTTTAGAAAACAGAGCTGGAGGACTTGTGCGACCGCACCTGTCCGTGATCTTCGAAATACCATCCCGAAGGTCACGACCTGTCGCACACCCCGTCCAGCTCTGCGTTCAGTAGTCTGAGCTCCAGAGTGCAGATAACCCATCTCTATATATCAGTAATGTTATAATGTTATATATCTTTGTTATTTTTTAGTTAAATTAATTATATCAAACCGCAAGTTTAATCATAAAAATGTTTTCTTTTGTTAAATTTCATTGTTACAGAATTCGCCGATATAACTACTGAAAGCCTAAAACGGGCTGAATATAGAATAAAATACTTCGTCGGGTCGGGCTACGTTATTAAAATACATATAAATAGACTAGCAGGCTACGCCCGCTTCGCTGGTCACTATTTTTAAATGAATAATTATAATTAATGAATTCTCAAAATTGCATTAATTTTTATCATGTGGAAAAAAAAAAAAAAAAAAAAAAAACTCTGATCGGGAAAAATGTCGCACCGAGTCCCCACTGCCTTCGGCAGCGTAGACCCGTGCGCGATTGCATATATATGAGCGCCCTAATAATTTTACAAATTCGAAAATATCCGCAATCGATTTGAAAGTATCAAAAACCTCTATGCACCAGTTTTGAACGATCTATCTCTATTTTTATTTTTTTGCCCCTCCGCTTCCTCCTCCCTTCCCGCCCCTCCCAATAATTTTAAAAATTCAAAAATATCCGCAATCGATTTGTAGGTATCGAAAACCTCGATGTACCAATTTTGAATGATCTTGATTGATATATTTTTTTTTGCCCCTCTGCCCCCCACCCTTCCCGGCCCTTCTAATAACTTTACACTTTCGAAAATATCCCCATTCGATTTGCAGGCCTCTAAAACCTATCTGTACCAATTTTGAATGGCCTAATTGTATTTCTATTTGTTTTTGCCCCATAGTCCCCCCTTACCACCCCACCCCTACCCGCCCCTCCTAATAATTTTACAAATTCAAAAATATCCGCAATCGATTTGTAAGTATCGAAAACCTCTACGTACCAATTTTGAACGACCTGACACTATTTTTATTTTTTTGCACCCCCCTCCCCTCCCCCTTCTTGCCCCTCCTAATAACTTTACACAATCGAAATTATCCCCATTCGACTTGCAGGCCTCTTAAACCTATCTGTACCAATTCTGAACAGCCTAACTGTATTTCTATTTGTTTTTGCCACATAGCCCCCCCTTACCACCCCACCCCTACCCGCCCCTCCTAATAATTTTACAAATTCAAAAATATCCGCAATCGATTTGTAAGTATCGAAAACCTCTACGTACCAATTTTGAACGATCTGACACTATTTTTATTTTTTTGCCCCCCCCCCGCCTCCCCTCCCCCCCTTCTTGCCCCTCCTAATATCTTTACACAATCGAAAATATCCCCATTCGACTTGCAGGCCTCTTAAACCTATCTGTACCAATTTTGAACGGCCTAACTGTATTTCTATTTGTTTTTGCCCCATAGCCCCCCTTACCGCCCCACCTAATAACTTTACACAATCGAAAATATCCCAATTCGACTTGCAGGCCTTTAAAACCTATTTGTATCAATTTTGAACGGCCTAACTGTACTTCTATTTGTTTTTGCTCCATAGCGCTCCCCCTTGCTGCCCCACCTGGGGGCTGAATTTCTAAAATTCCAGAAATTTGTTTTTAGATAGTTGCATTAGCTATATTTTAGAGCAAAAATTTTACGTATATCTATTTTTTTATTTTTTTTGTTTGAGATATATAGGATTATGCGAAATCACGTTTTACGCATGTGAAATCACGTTTTGCCCCCCCCCCCCCCCTGCCCCCTTGGGGACCGAATTTGAAAAATTCCAGAAACCGATTTTTAGACATTTGTATTAGCTATATTTAAAAGCAAAAATTTTAGGGATATCTGTTTTTTTGCTTGAGATATGAAGGATTTTGTGAAATTACGTTTTGCCCCCCCCTCCCCCCATATCAGAAAAGTAGTATAACAGTAAATATCAAAAAAACAAAATTCTATTTTATTCTAAAAAAAAAATAAAATAATAATAATAATAATAATAATTACGATTTTTTCAAAGTTTTTTTTTATTAAAAGTATAAAAAAAAAAAATATCAATAACTTTGTTTCACATTATCACAGATCTATAGTTCAACCATTCGTTTTAAAGGTATTGACGAGACCTTCCGAAAGATACCCATCTTGAAAATTTACTCCGCCCGGGGGAGGGCGACGCCCCCACAAGCACAATTCCCCCCCCCTAGTTAACAACTACTTTTATCAATAATTCATATTAGTTTTACAATCAAAAGTTAAAAATAACTCTCATTATGTACATTTATACGAAATTTTGTCCTATACTGCCATGTTAAAAATTTAAAAAAAATGCTATCACAGCGCCACCTATTGGGCGATTGATCCCTAAATCTAATCAGCACCAGTTTATGTCAGGGTCCAACTAAATACCAAGTTTGGTTAAATTTCGTTCATTGGTTCGTGAGATACAGCCTCCAAAAATTCGCGACACACACACACACACACACAGAGAGAGAGACAGACATTTTCTAAAAACTATCAAATCATGTTCAGCACATCCCAAAACGTGCAAATCCATCGAAAACCGGAGTTCGAAAATTTTCACGAATCCAATACTTTCTCTATATTACATATAGAAGAAAGTCCCCCCCCCCCCCCCGGGAGGGATAAATTTTCAAGATGGGTATCTTTCGAAAGATCTCGTCAATACCTTTAAAACGAATGGTTGAATTGTAGATCTATCATAATTTAAAACAAAGTTATCGGTTTTTTTTTTTGTTGTTACTTTTAACGAAAAAAAAAAAAAAAAAAAAATCGTAATTTATTATTATTATTATTATTATTTTTTTTTTTTTTTTTATTGAGAATAAATGGAACTACTTCTCTAATATGGAAATCGTCTGCATTATCATGGAATTTTTTTTTTTTTTTTATAATAATTTTAATAAATTATTTTTACTGAGGGAATTTGTATAGGAAAATATAGAAGAAAGTCATGTGGTGGCCACAACATACTAGTTTAGTTAAATTAATTATATCAGACTTCAAGTATAATTATAAAGTATATATATATATATATATTTTAAATTTCACTGTTACGTAATTCGCTGGTATAACTAAAGAAAGCCTGAACCGGGCTGAAAATAGTATAAAGTACTTGGTCGATAGATTAGAATAAATGAGGAAAGTTATTTCATGTCATGTGAAAATGGAAAAGAAAAAAAAAAAAGAAAGAAAGAATCAAAACAAAACAAAGCTCCGTCGAAACCGCAATAAAGGCGTGGCTGATTTTTGATTTATTCTTCCAAAAAGTCAATGATTCGTCAGTGAATCTGTCAATCTTCTCCACCTCCTGTCAAAACCACGTGGGACACTTTTTATCTGCTTTCAGCCGGCATCGGAATTTTTTTTAGGTGAAGAGGGCCGTTAAGTGTTAAAGTTTGTTTTCGTACCTATTTTGAGTTTTGTTTTATTCGTCGAAAATTTTACTCTATTACCTAACCAATGGAATGTTGCAACTTCTAAACAAAACAAACAAGCACCAAACGGTATCGTAAAGCAATTTTTCTTCTGCAACGTCTTGATCTTATAACCGCGAGTGCTAATTATGATACATTAGCATGAAAATTCAATTATAATAATAATAAAAAACCTCTATAAAAATAGTGGTAGCAAAAAAGTCGGAAATTTTCATCCCTGAAAATGTCCTAAAAAAGGGAGTGGGGGTGAGCGGAGAATGCTATCTCTGTAAATTATATTTTTAAATTAGATAAAAGATTTAAATTATATATATATATATATATATATATATTGCTAAATTTTATCACTTATCCTCTAAATGAAGATAGCATTTGGATTAGCCAAGTAACTTGGTATAATTTTTCGGTTGCCTTTAAACAAAAAATTTTTGATTTTATTGTAGTACCTTGGCATAAATGAGGCAATAGAATATCTAACCGAAAAAGAAATTAGAAAACGCACTTTGTGAGGCAAATTGTTTCAAATAAATGTAAAATATGGCTTTTTTCCCCTTTTTGAAAACCATCCCACTTTCTCAAACGTTGAAGAACAGAGGAAGGGTTTCCAAACAGCATCAATGCCCCGGCAGGGCTGTCAACTTTTTTATTTATTCCGCAGCATTTTTATCCCTGCTTTCTTTTCACACAGGGATATTTGTAGAATATTTCTCTCCAATATGTGACAAGATAAAATAAGAAGCTAATCTTAAAAATTATTGGTATGGAAAAAAGGCAGAGCTAACAATGCGTCGGAATACGTTATAAAAGTTGGCAACCCTGCCTCGAGTTTACAGAAATCATAATCGCATCTTGCATTTACATTTACGGTTTCGGTTTACCCAGCAACAGAACTTAGGTACACTTGAGAATATTTCAAAATTAAACGGAATTACAGTAAAATTAAATGATCTTGAATAACTTGCAATAACAAACAAACAGAGTTACCAACTTTTATAATTTATTCCGGAGCATTGCTAGCTTCGCATTTTTTTCACACCAGTAATTTTAAAGAATGATTTTCTTCTTATTTCATCATTGTCATAAATAAGACTAAACTACGCTGTAAAAAATATGTCTTATTTGCTGCCAGAAATTTTCTGTAATTACAAAAAATACGTTCTGACAACGTAATTTTTTTCGTAAATTACGCGTATTTTCTCAAATTACAGAAAATATCTGGCAGCAAAAGGACATATTTTTTACAGTGTATCATAAATAAGACCTGTCCCATAGATACCAACATTTTAATTTCTTCTGAAGTATTTTAAGCCCCGCTTTTAATCTATACCACTTATTATTATTATTATTATTATTTTTTTTAGTAATTTTTTCTTATTTTATTGAAGAGAAAATTTTTCTATAAATAAAATGGTGCGAAATAAAGGCGGAGCTAAAAAGACTCCTGAATAAATTAGAATGTTGGACACAACGCTGTCGATTGGAACTGCTTCCCGGTCCGCTGAAATTCGTAGGTGGCTCTATAAGCCGGGCGGTTTGTTATGAAAATAATAAATAGCTTCAGCCACCATTCCAGCGATTCTGATTAGCGTCTTAGCTTTATGTCGATACATCTGCGTTTATAGTATTAGTTACTTATTATATTAAGTATTTCATTTATTGATCTTTAATTATTAGCATTTTAAATGCATTATGAGTTACTGTTGTGTGCCTCATTGTAAATCAAACAAAAAAGAAAAAAAACGTCAATTCAATCGAAAAAAAAACCTACCATGAATTTTCCATTGATTAGTCAGTACACGAAAAATGGATTAAAATAATTTCCAGAAAAGGTATTTATTTTTATAAGCGAACTAGATCCACAAAAATTAATTTAGTTGTATTACTGTATTAAATATACCATACTTGCCAACATATTAATCAATATTCTGTAGTACTGTTAACCCCGCCTTCTTTTTCACACCGGTATCTGTTTAGTGTATTTTTCTTCTTATTTGATCGTAATTGCATTTGGAGAATATTACTCTAAATATTTACTGGTGTGGAAAAAAGGGCAGGACTAACAACACTACGGAATATTAATTCAGATATTGGCAACTATGAATATACTCTTTTCCATTGTTAAAAAAAAAAAAAAAAAAAAAGTCATTACTATTTAAGTTTAATGATTATTAATATGAAATTAAAAATTTTACAAAATTTAAATGTATAAAATGAATATATTTTTTAAGTAAAAGTCGAAAAGTAAATCTTAGCTTATTATTTACTACACATTTTTTAAAAACTTACTATAATTAGTATAAAATGTATACATTCTTAACTTGTTTGATTTGAATAAAAATAATTCATGTATTTACGAAATAAATATTGTTGAGGTAGGGTTTTCACTATTACTTTTTAAACTATATGCTAGGAATACTTTTTACTTAAACTTTATTACATTAGCTAAAAGTTTTTTTTTTTTTTTTTTACACAAACATTTTAACAGGCTGTTCTAGACATTCTAACAAATTGTTATTCAATTCTCTGATTAGCATGAAAAAATGTTAAATAATTTTCTATTTAGAAAGCATGGATGATTTTTTTTACTTTTTTCTTCTCATAACTTTCAATTTATTTTTTAATTATTTGTCCTTCAACTTTTTTTTAGACCCAAACAGTAATAACTTATAGCAGCCGAAAGATTCATCTCTTGCTTGCAGTTTACACTTTGAGGTAAATTGTTTTAGGAAAGATTTGGAAATTAAAAAGCTTATCCCCGGAATTGTACCCAGTATTTTTACTTGTTACCCTAAATATATGTCACCTGTATCTGCACGCCTTAAACGTACCTTTAGCAGAGACTCCAACATCCTAATTAATATTCCGTAGTGTTATTAGTCACGCCCTTTTTTACACACCAGTAAGTTTTTAGAGTAATAGTTTCCAAATTCAATTACGATTAAATAAGAAGAAAAATACTCTAAAATGATACTGGTGTGAAAAAAAAGGCGGGTCTAACAATACTACGGAATATTAATTAGTATGTTGGAGTCTCTGCCTTTAGTGGCTTAATAAAGTAAAATAACAAATTATGCAATGAAAATGTATCGCCTTGCTTCCTGAAGTATCATGTATTAATATTCTTAATATTTCACAAATCACACAACACACTAGTTCTGAAACTATCCTTGATACATCTAATGATATAGTTTATAATGTAACAATAAACAATTTAGGCATGTTGGCCACAACAGCTGCTGCATCGACCCCATTAAATGCACCCTTGACTAATTCTAATTATTCTTTATTATGTACTATAAAACATTCTAGAGATATAATGAAAAAATTGCAATCGACTCAATGCCAAGTCAGGCGTTTAAAAGCAAAAATTAGAAAATCAGAATATGAAAATAAAATAATTAAAGATAAATGTGATTAATGTAAATCAATGACTGGAAAAACAGGCATCACAAACTTACAGGAGGGTAAGGGTAATAAAGCTCTCTTTTCAAAACATCTGTTAAAAGTCTATTAAAAAAAAAAAAAAAAAAAAAAGCTATGATCTGAAGTTACCATAAGATCACCATACTTTTATCTCATAAGTCCCCAGCAACTTATACATAGCTGCCAATATTTTAATTTATTCCGGAGTACTTTTAGCCCCGCCTTTATTTCGCACCATTTTACTTATAGAAAATTTTTTCTTCACTATATAACTTCGATAAAATAAGAAAAACTTACTTTTAAAAAACAAGTGGTACGAAATAAAGGCGGGGCTAAAAATACTCCGGAATAAATTAAAATATAGGGAGCTATGCTTGTATAATGCTTCGTAGTTTGAATATCATATCTTTACTTTCACCCTCAACTTTAAAAAGGTATATTAGGTCATGCAGTACTGAAAACATGCAGTCATTAATAAAAGAAAGGCTTATATCTGAAATGAAATAATTAAATCATAAAGAAATATTTTGTTCCCTCCTTCTAGATGAAATGAAAATAAAACCTAAAATAAAGTATATTTCATTTTCTGATAGTGTTGTCGGGGTTCTAACTACAAATAATGAAAATGGAAAAGATAAATTAGCAACTCATTTACTTGCCTTTGTACTATCTGGAAGGGTTAACATCCCATTATAGAATACCAGTAGGGTATTACTTTACAAATGGCTAGGGATGGCATGACCATTTCTAGGGGTGAGTCTCAGAACGTCGCCAATTGCCCATTTCGCAGCACTAGTGCGACGTAAAATCCATACAACCACCCAACCGAAGTTCATACAAAATCTCGCCAAACAGTGTCGAATACGAATCATCCAATTTATTTTTCTATATCCAGGAATTTTCGGAATTTCGAAAAACTGTAAAATGCGTCTTTATGGGATTTTGTTTAGTTAAGAAGAAAGCAAATGTGTATGGTGGGGGAAAGGGGGAATCTTCTGTTAGTCTGATGGAAAGACCTTTTCAACATAACATTACTTGGAACTTTTCATTCTTAACCAAACTTTTCGAGCAACAAGCTTATAATAATCCGAAATACTATTTATTAATGACAGTGTAATGAAATTTTAAACTGAAATATTTTTATAAATATAATATATTTATTTATATAATATATAATTATATTTATAATAGATTTATTTTTTCTTAATGTTATAAAGTAACTGGAAGTAGTAATAAGCATTATTTTAAGAAGGATAGCAAAGTTCACATAATTTAATTCAAAATCTATTTTCTACTTAATTTGTATCAATTTGAAGTTGTCATTCAAAATATTTAGTGTGAAAAATTAACATCTAAAAAAAAAAAAAAAAAAAAAGGAAAGGAAAAATATCTAATGAACTTGATTTGGATTCGTTATATATCACACATTTCTGTTATTTTGAAAATATGTTCGAAAATAATGATAACAAATATAAAAAATAAATAACAAAACAAATTGAGCTTTTAAAAATATTATTAATATAAAATTCTAGCAAAATTTATTTTAATAAACGAAAAATATTTATTTGAATCTATTTCTAAACCCCAATTTTTTTTTTTATTATTAATGAGAAATAAAATAACTCTAAAATTTTATGTTAAAAAAGGTTTTGAAGAGCGAAAAAATTCAGTCCCCGAAAACGCTTGTTTGAATGAATCGATAATAGTTGAAGGAACGGCATGCGACTTTAATTATTAAACCTTTATAATCCCCGCACATGCGCAGGGGAGAGTGAACAACTTCTCAGATTCAGCTAAAACTAACCTACATTCACCTCAAGTTTCATAATAGTCGCTTACTGCCCCGAGGGACGCATGCGAGAACTCTAGACCTACATTGTGATATGGTAGAAATCTGGGTGTAATGTCAAAAACTTATTAGGCAATATCTGCATAAATAAAAGGGGGTGAGTATATTAACAATTTCAAAATATTTAGTATTTCTGAATAATTATTTTATTCCACTTTATTTCATTTTAATGCAAAACAAATAATAATAATAATAAAATAAAGAATTAAAAAAAAAATAAAGAAAGAAAATAAGAAATACCATGTATTGCATAAGGACGTAACTGACGAATTAAAAAAGAGAAAGTGAAATTGTAATACTACTTTTCAGAAATAAATGATGTGCAAACAATAATGTGCAAACATGATAATGTGCAAACGTTTAAATAGAATTTTTACAAGAAAATAAAGTATAATTAAATTCAGTTACAAATTTTTAATAATATAATATCAGATTCATATTTTAAGTAGTATTATCTATTATCAGAACTTCCACAAAATCCATAATATAAATTGATTTTATATGAAAACTTTTTGCAAAAGGCACTCATATTTGCGGACATCCTAATTAATATTCCGTAGTGTTGGTAGTTCCGCCTTATTTTTCACATCACTAAATTTTTAGAGCAATATTTTTCAAATATAATTATAATTAAATAAGAAGTGTACTCTGAAAAGATACTTGTGCGAAAAAGAAGGCGGGGTTGACAATAATACGTAATATTAATTTGTATGATGGCAAGTTTGCACAGATAACTTTTAAGAATTAATTTTTTGTAAAAAAGTTAGGGAGGAGCTTCGGGAAAGAAGGAGTGGGAAATTGTGAAAGTTACAAAAATAAAGCATACTTTTACCTTTCATTATAGACACACAAACGATGTGGAATCTTTTCGTATATACCTATTTCTATTAACACCTTCGCTTTTGTATTTTTGTCAGTAACATCCGCCTGTGGGCGTTATTCTTCCAAGTTACAACATTTCAGGACAAAATTTTCTGTATTCACATTTATATAACAAAAGGATATAAATTTTAATTATGCTCTTTCTGATCAAGGTATTTGTATCCATAGTATACTGATTGTACAAATATGAATATTGGGTATATTATTAAGAAATAAATAATACACAAATTGTGAAAGAAACGCCTACTGGCGGAGTAGCAGATTTTGAAATGAGGTGAATGTGAATCTACTTCAGCGGTCGCGAAAGTGTTAAGAAGTGAATAATAAGTTTCATATTTATGAATTTTGAGCATTCTACTGTTTAAGAGATAGAGAAACCTTTCAATCTGCTTAAAGATTTTTTGAAAAATGTATTTAATACTTTAAAAATTTGAGAAAAAACATCGCTTTTTATAGAGGTTAATTGACTGAAAAAAAAAAAAAAAAAAAAGTTAGTTTTTACTAACTGCACACTTTTTATCGATATTTTGAATGTTTTCAAATTATTACTATCTTATTACTATCACTTCCAGGGATGGAACAAGTTAAGAAGTGAATAATAAGTTTCATATTTATGAATTTTGAGCATTCTACTGTTTAAGAGATAGAGAAACCTTTCAATCTGCTTAAAGATTTTTTGAAAAATGTATTTAATACTTTAAAAATTTGAGAAAAAACATCGCTTTTTATAGAGGTTAATTGACTGAAAAAAAAAAAAAAAAAAAGTTAGTTTTTACTAACTGCACACTTTTTATCGATATTTTGAATGTTTTCAAATTATTACTATCTTATTACTATCACTTCCAGGGATGGAACACGGGCGCAGAATTCATACCACTATGAATGTAAGAAAATTTTTTACCTCTTAAATCAACGATATTATAGGTAAAGAAATTTTTTGAACGGATTCCGGTATGAATTCTGCGCCCGTGTTCCATCCCTGCACTTCCGTAAATTCCATCGAAATTGTTTTTAGCGAGATGATGTTAAAGAAGTAAAGAAGTTAAAGATGTTAAAGAATTATTATTATTACTACTATTTTTCAAATAATTATTTTTGACCATTTGAAGTCCTTCAGAGGGAATTTGTGTAGGATCGTAACACACACACACATATATATATGTGTGTGTGTGTGTGTATACATATATATGTGTGTACATATATACAATATGTATGTATATACATATGTATATGTATACACATGTGTTCTGTAATATTCCAGAAACAGATTATTTCACGTGTACACAGGGAATAGGGCAAGGACTTTAATATTAAGGGCACCTTTTATTTAAACCTTTTTCATGATATGTGAAGTAAAATAAAAACAGATTAAATTATTTTTATATAACATGAAAAACTTGAAAAAAAAAAAAAAAAAAGCATTTATGAGGATTAATGTGTTTTAATTTTTCAGTTGTCTTGAGCATGAAATCAATGATTTATTTTCTTTGATATAAATTGAAGAAATAGAAATTACACTCGATGAAGAAACCCAAAAAATGCTCATCGCAACAACAAGAATTGCTTCAAATGCCTTTAATAAAGATTTCTATCTCCCTCTATGAAGAACGGGTCTTCAAAGAGCAGAGTTGGGCTCAGCATTTACATTTATTGTTTCGATAACCAGAAGTCGTAATCTCCGCCCATTTTTCAGGACATTCTCATGAATGAGAAAATTTAAATACATTGCTAAAATTTTTTTTGTACAAAATAATCTCTGCTCTGTATAATCAAGATACATTACTATAAATATTCCAGCAGTTTTTTTGCATGGAATATGAGGTAGGAAAAAAGCAGAAATTTCTTGTCCCAGTGAGTGTCCTGAAAAAAGCTCAGATATACGACCCATGTGTAACAGAACTTCAAAATGTTGTAAAACTAATAAGGAACTGAAAATTTTTAAATTATTTTTCACTGATTTCATATATGTAATATTCCACTTTTTTTTTTAATTATTTTTCAGATCATTTTCATGGATGAGTAATTTCTCACAACTTTACTTTTACTGCTGTGGAAAAGGCGTGACATTAGTCACACATGCTTGCGTTTCACAGTTCTCGAATGAGACAGTCTAATACGAAATAATACTAATATAATAGTGTAAAAATAAGATAAATATTTTTGTACAAAAATAGTGGTACCAAAAAAGGGAAGAATGTTTACATTTGAAAGTATATATATATATATAAAGGCACTTAGTATGATTATTGTAATAGGCTGTAAGTTATTCACGATGTAAATACCATGAGACGGGTGACTTTTCTTAATCTTTAGGTCTCGTCGGTACAGCAGCGGTAATAGTCCCCGCCTTGTTTATTTATTTATTTATTCATTTATTTTAAACGCTTCCCCGGTTGATAAATTTCTGCCTATTTGGCACATACTTTTATTTTTAGAAAAATCTTTACTGTAGTGTTATGTTGTGATTAAACAAGATAAAAATCACTGTGTAATACTAGTGGTAGCAAAAAGAGACTGCATTTCTCTGTTCTAAAACTGCCCTGAAAAAAAAAAAAAAAAAAAAAAAAAAAAAGAAAAGAAAAAAGAGGCGGATAATAGGATTTCTGCTCGTGGGTAGTGTCATTAACTAAATAAGATAAATTATGGATATTCGTAATAAAAATTTTTGCAAAGAACAACGTTTGTTTGATGTCACCCGTAAACTATAAATTAAAAAAGAGTTCGAAATTACGTAAATACTTTAGAAACATAAAGTAACAGACATTTTTAGATATTTCCTTGTATTTTTCTGACTTGATCAGAGTTGGTAACATTTTAATTTATTGCGGAGCATTTTTACTCCGTCCTTATTTCATAATACTTTTTCTTTTTTGTTTTCTTTTCGTCTCTCTTTTCTTTTGTTTTCTCGCTCTCTCTTATTTATTTTCTCGAAGAATACCTTTTCTTGGTATCACTTCACAAGCCAATTTGAATTTCCCTCATGCTCTCAAGCCACGCACTTCAACCAAAACCCACTCCTGTACTTCAATTTAGTTAAACCTAACCCTTTTAAAGAATTTACTGAAATTCTTAATAACATTACCTCTGGATTTAATCTAAATAACTTTAACGAATTAATTGCTAGAGTTAAAAACGCAAGTAACAAAATGAAGGAAACCGACAATGCTATTAAAAAAAATGCCACTCTCTGGAAAGACCTCGGAGATCAATCTTCTGATCTTCCATAATTTGTAAGTTAGTTAGTCTAAATTTACATGACTTATTTGAATTTTAATTAAAATCAGCACTAGTAGCCTTTATTAGTCTTTTTTTTTTTTTGTTTTTTTCCCACTGATCTGGTACTGGATATTTCCTATGTGTTACTTATTGCCGGGTTGCGGAAGGTGTGGAGAAATTGGCCTCAAGTACTTCGGATGCAATCATCTCCCGATATCCTTACCGTAGTGATGCAGTGGAGAAATATTTTCTATAAATAAAATGACGTGAAATAAAGACGGGACTAACAATGCCCGGAAAAACTTAAATGATGACAACTTTGTGATATATTTTCGAATACGATAACTTTAAGTTAAAATAAATAATACCAATAGTAATAATGATAATAAAAATAATTTATTATTATTATTTTATTTTTATTATTAATGCAGGGATGGAACACGGGCGCAGAATTCATACCACTATGAATGTAAGAAAATTTTCTACCTCTTAAATCAACGATATTATAGGTATGGAAATTTCTTAAACAGATTCCGGTATGAATTCTGCGCCCGTGTTCCATCCCTGTTAATGGAATAAAATAAAAAGAAACCGTATATCGTATAATTAATACATGTTTTCGTCTTTTATGTATTTATTTATTAATCTAAAGAGTATGGTTAAAAAAAGAATACATACGAGCAGATTCAATAACATTACTATAAATTATGTTTCTTGTTTAATTCTTTAACTTGTTGATGACTACAGTTGTTCTATAAATTTTGTAAGGATAATATGTTGTATAGTGGTACCATAACGAAATACAATAATTTTTAAACGTTTCATTTCAACTCAGTTGAGTAAATTTAGGAATTTGTGAATTAATTTATTTCATTATTATTATTATTATTATTTTAATTATTTTTATAAAATTTGACTAGTACATTGAATTTCTATCACAGAAAAGGTAGTTTGATATGATAATTAATTGTAGCTTGTAGATTTTATGATAAATACAACAATAATGAAAACAAAAATGTTTTAAACTTTTCATACTTACCAACTTTCTAGTTTTTTAAAAATAGCAATAATTTTTTCATAGACATATTTTACTTATTTAGTATCGAAAATTCTGTGATGAGAAAAACTTTACAGAAATATTGGTATACTGCAATTTTAGTTTTTTAAACACGGGGGCGGGGGCGAACCCCTTTTTTTTTTTCACTAGAGTTCTGAAAATAAGAAAATTCCGCCTTTTTTTTTTTTTTTTTTGCTGCTCCTAATTTCATGCAGAAATTATGCGGATGTACTTATATTAATGTTCTATCATTAGACAAGGTAGAGATTATTTTAAAAAATATAGTGTTAACAGTAAAATCTATGAGAGTGCCATGAAAAAAGGGCGGAGAGTACTCCCCCTGGGATTGTATGTGCATGAACATTTTATTAACATAACTCATGAACCCTTTTATTAACATAACTCTTTTGAAAGAAGTCAGAGATCTAATATTCAAATTTGTACAACCAAATGTACTATGGATACAAATACTTCGATTAGAAAGAATATAATTATAATGTATATCCATTTGTAATATAAATGTGAATACATAAAATTTTGTTCTGAAATATTGTAACTCTAGAGAATAACGCCCACAAGCGGGCCTTACTGTCAAAACAACAAAAACATGCGGTCGCGAAAATGCTAAGACGGTAATATATCCATGAATGAATTGCACATCTTCTTCGTCTTCGTTGTGAAAGAATAAATAAATAAATATTGCTCATTGTTAAGAAATGCAATAATCCATCTGCATCGAGTAATTTTTTTTTAATCCAGATGTTTTTGATTTACACATCATCTTAATTATCATTCTGAATTAGAAAAGGCAATGCTTCCTGCTGTAAAATTCAACAATCCAGATGTATCGTGTTATTTTTATCTTCCCGGTATGTGCTAAGTAACAAAATAAAATATTGTGATGATCGACTGGATATTTTAAAAGTGATTCATGTTCATGTGAAATTAAATCAATTATCGATTAATAATTTACAACCCCAACTGTTACATTTGTGATTATTAAATAAGAACACAAATATTACTCTATTTTTGTAGCCACACATTCATAAATAAATAAATAAAAATCTATATGTATGTATGTATATATATGTATCTATATAAAGGGGGAGGTAAATTGAGAAGATACGCAATAAGACGTGTTTGTTTATTAACATAGAAAAAATAAAGAAATTCAGCAATTTTCGTTTCAGTAATGTCAAGTGGACATTTTAATTAAAAATAATTATAATATAGAATTTTAATCCAGAATAAAAATTAATGAGTAAATCCCTCATAGTGTATATTTTATGTTTATTTATTTATTTATTATTTTATATTGCTCTATAGTTAAAGTTCTTTATTTTAGAAAAGACCCATTGTGTGTTAATGCACAAGCACAGCTGCTAAATAGCACTTTTTTTTTTTTTTTTTCAAATAATTTTTAATAGAAATTTTTATTAATTGTTTTAGCAGTTTCCTGCGATTAAATATGATCAACTTTTTTACAAACAAATGGTGGTGTTAAAAAATCATGCAAGTCGGCCTTCATGTATAAGTAACAAGTAATTATTTTTTATTCAAGTGGAATATTACATTTAAGAAAAAGTGAAGGATTTATTCATAAAACGTGAATGCACGATAATGAATTTAGTTACAGCTTAAACATTGAGTTACTACCTTAAAATATTAAATATGTGGAACTCCTGTTATAGACTTCGCTTGTGTTATTGCAGTCTTTTAATTAATTATAAAAACAAAAAAATAATAATCATAACGCTTAGAGCATTGTACGAAAACGTTAATATATGTCAATATACCCATTACTGATAATGAAGAAATAAAACTTTATTTTATTTTATTTGAGTACTAGCAAACTACGCCTGCATCTCTGCTCACAACATTTAAATGCATTTTCAAAAGAATTAAATCACTATTTATTTTTTAAATCAAACTATATATATATATATATATATAAAGAAAAAAAAAAAAAAAAAAAAAAAAAAAAAAAACCATCGGGGGAACACAGACGCAGGACTCATACTACTATCAATGCAACAAAGTTTTCTACTTCTTAAATCAACGATATTATAGTTAGCGAAATTTCTTAAACAAACACCGGTATGAATTCTGCGCCCGTGTTCCGTCTGTTGAAACTAATACTACTAATAAAAATAAATAAAAAAAATGAAGTAAAATAAAATAAATCTCTCTAAACCTAGCTTTAAGTACCCTCTGCTTAACACGTTGACTTCAAAGCAAAATTGCAAATGTTCATCACGGGGCCGAAAAATTCTGTTGTGTAATTTGTATTTTTTTCGGCATAAAATTATGTATATATATATATATATATGGTTCCGTCTCTTGAAAAAAAAAATTATAATAAACAAAAAAAATAAAGTAAAATAAAATAAATCACTCTAAACCTTGCTTTAAGTACCCGCTGCTTAACACGTTGACTGCCAAGCTAAAATTGTAAATGTTCACCACGGGGCCCAAAAATTCTGTTGTGTAATTTGTATTTTTTTCGGCATAGAATTATGTATATGTATATATATATATACGTTTTTTTTTTTTTTTTTTTTCAATCTGATTCATTTTCCAACACATGGGGAGATTCTCATTCTCCAACAATCAAACTCCAGTAGGATTTTCCTGTAACTGATATCGTTATTATAGCCAAGAACTAAAGGGTTGTAAATCCATGGCTATCCTATCTGATAGTCAGTGCCCCCAATGGAAATATCACTTGCTATCACATGTGATAGCCATGGCAGTCAAAGTGTTAAGACAGCTATTTTTCCGCACGCACTTCAGCGGGACCAGATTCCCTCTGCCTTGAGAAAATTGGGGACTTCAACCTCCGTATTTATCGAACGACAGGTGGATCTGCTATTACTGAAGGACTACAGTTTTAACGAATTTTTCAAACTTTTCAAGTTCTGTTACTGCGAAAACAAAAACCATAAATGTAAATACTGGACACAACTGTGCTTTAGGAGACACGTTTCTAAAAGCCCATCAAAGTGGAAGATTTAAATTTAATGAGTTAATAAATTTAATAAATTAACACTAAATTATCATTAGTGTTTA